>CANTUV010000045.1:10005000-12405000 GCA_947685225.1 Garcia nutans
GTGTAGATGTCGGTCTATATAAAGACTGCATCTTTGGGAAACAAAAGAAGGTCAGTTTCACGAAAACTAGCAAGACACCCCAGGTAGAAAAGCTCGAGTTGGTATATACCAATGTATGGGGACCATCTCCGGTTTCATCTCTTGCAGGCTCATTGTATTACGTCACCTTCATTGATGATTCAACGAGAAAGGTATGGGTGTATTTTCTGAAAAAGAAATCAGAAGTCTTTGATACATTCAAAAAATGGAAAGCCATTGTGGAAAATGAAACTAGCTTGAAAGTCAAGCGATTGAGGTCCGACAATGGAGGAGAGTACAGAGATAGAAGGTTCAGAGAATTTTGCGCAAGCAGCAAAATCAAGATGGAAAAAACAGTTCCTATGACACCGCAGCAAAACGGCGTAGCTGAGCGCATGAACAAAACTCTGAATGAACGTGCCAGAAGCATGAGGATACACGTCGACTTGCCCAAGAATTTATAGGCTGAATCTGTCAATAACGCGGCCTACCTGATCAACCGTGGGCCTTCAGTACCTCTGGATGGTGAAATACCAGAGGAAGTATGGAGCAAAAAGGAGGTAAATCTTTCACACTTAAGAGTGTTTGGTTGTATCTCTTACATACATATAGATTCTACTGGAAGAAATAAACTTGATGCCAAGTCCAAAAAATGTGTCTTTGTTGGATATGGTGGTGATGAGTTCGGTTACCGATTTTGGGATTATAAAAATCGGATGATCGTAAGAAGCCGAGATGTCATATTCAATGAGAATGTGATGTACAAAGATAGGCTAACAGCAGAATCAAGCAGCTCCAAGATAGATGCTAAAAATAAGGAATTTGCTGAGTTCGAGGAGATTTCTGGAAATGATGTTCAGAATAGTCCTGAAGTAGAGAAGAGAAGCATGCCGGAATTGAGACACTCCTCCAGAATTCCTAGACAAACCCAACGTTATTTGCCTTCTTTGCATTACTTGTTGCTGACAGACAATGGTGAACCAGAGTGCTACGATGAAGCAATGCAAGTGAAGGAATCAGTCAAGTGGGAGTCTGCCATGAAAGATGAGATGAACTCACTCATGTCAAATCAGATATGGGAATTAGTTGAACTACCACAAGGCAATAAAGCACTCCACAACAAGTGGATTTACAGGATCAAAGAAGAGCATGATGGGAGTAGATGCTACAAAACAAGATTGGTTGTAAAAGGTTTTCAGCAAAAGGAAGGTGTTGACTATCAGACTGGTGTTGAAAATAGTAGCTACAGAGAATTTACATTTTGAACAGTTAGATGTAAAGACATCATTTGTTCATGGAGATTTGGAGGAAGAGATCTACATGAAGCAGCCAGAAGGCTTCATTAAGGCATGCAAGAAAATTATGGTGTGCAGGTTGAAGAAAAGTTTGTATGGTTTGAAACAAGCTCCTAGACAGTGGTACAGGAAGTTTGATAGCTTTATGGGCAGCAGCGGTTTCACAAGATGCCAAGCAGATCATTGTTGCTACATTAAGAAGTTTGACAGTAACTTTATTATTTTATTCTTATACGTTGATGACATGCTCGTTGCAAGTTCAAACATGCAAGAGATTAAAAATTTAAAGCATAAATTGTCAAAGCAGTTTGCAATGAAAGATCTGGGTGCTGCAAAGCAGATTCTTGGAATGAGGATCAAGAGAGACACGAAGTCGGGGACTTTGATGTTGTCATAGGCTGAGTACATCACCAAAGTACTAGCCAGATTCAATATGCAAGATGCTAAACCAGTGAGCACACCTTTAGGTGTTCATTTCAGACTCTCCAAGGAATAGTCACCGAAGACGAAATAGGAACGTGCACACATGACAAAGGTGCCGTATGCCTCAGCAATTGGGAGTTTGATGTATGTCATGGTTTGTACCAGGCCAGATATTGCTCAAGCAGTGGGAGCTGTTAGCAGGTACATGAATAATCCAGGCAAGGTACACTGGGAAGCAGTCAAGTGGATTCTCAGATATCTTCGGGGTACCACAGATAAGACACTTTGTTTTCAAGGTGGAGATATGACACTAGCAGGCTATATGGATGCTGACTTAGCCGGACATGTTGACGTCAGAAAGAGCACTACAGGGTATATCTATACTCTAGGAGGTACCACAGTGAGCTGGGTCTCTCAACTACAGAAGATATTTTCTCTCTCCACAACTGAAGCAGAATATGTCGCTATCACGGAAGCCAGCAAGGAGATGATCTGGCTCCGAAATTTCTTGGAAGAACTAGGAAAGAAACAAGAAAATAATATTTTACATTACGACAGCCAAAGTGTCATACATCTAGCGAAGAATCCGTCTTTTCATGCCAGAACGAAGCACATACAGTTGTAATATCACTTTATCCAGTCACTTCTGAAAGATGGAATTTTGAAACTTGAGAAGATCAGTGGAACTCAAAATCCAGCAGACATGTTAACGAAGACGGTGTCGATTGACAAACTGAAGCTGTATTCAACTTTAGTTGGCGTGCAGTAGAAGTAGATCGTAGAAGAGCTATTGCATAGATCGAGGTGTGAAGACATATTGAAATCAGTCTTCAAGTGGGAGATTGTTAATAAAATGTTACTAAAACTTTTTGAGTAAAAAATAGAGGTGCCTAACTTAGGTATTTTTTGGTAAAAAATGGAGATGCCTAACTTAAGTGATGGTAGTAAAAAATGGAGGTGCCTTAGTGATGTGGTAAAAAATGGAGGTGCCTAACTTAGGTAAAAGAGATGCCTAACCTTTGGCAAATCTCACCAACCATTATGTTCACATGTTATAATTTTCCTATATAAATGGCCCTTTGGCCATTGTTATGTAAGAGAGAAAATTAGAGAGAATAGAAAGAAAATTAATAGAGAGGAAGATCAGAACGGGTCTAGCAAAAATTAAGTCAAGTAATTTTTGTGCTCTTGATCACGTCTATTAGGGAATTTCTTTAAAAGAATTTCTGTTAAGGATAATTGGGTGTGAGGTGTGAGTGTTTATAAACACGGTATATTTTTCTCCTTAATAGAAGTCTGCAGCAGCTCCGGAGACGTAGGCATAATTGGTCAAACTCCATTATCAAATTGCGTGTTACTATTTCGCATTTATTTTTCTTTTTCCTACTAATCCGGTTTAAGAAAAATAGAGTGATAATGTTTATTTTCCAACAAATTCAGATAAATTGTCGGTTGGGTTGGACCCACGAGTTTAAATATTTGGTGAAAAATGTATAGCCTGCAAACTTTAGCAATTGATTCTTCGCAGAAACATCTCCGGACCAGGACCAAGACCAAGACCAAGCATTGCTCAATTTTTTTGAATTTTTAAATTAATATATCACATTAATATATATTCAGCATATATAGCCTAACTCTAATATTATATCACATGGAAAAAAAAAAACCTTCTAAGAGTTCCGTTAATAATCTAATCTTTCAGTGCTTATCTAATTATAAGTTTAAATTTTTCATATTTTTTCGCTAAAAACTTGATGACAAACTTTTATTGTTAAAACTATATAGTTACTTATAAATGATAAAAAAAAATTAAGAGAAAATTATAAATATTGAAAGAAAAGAAAACTCTATCTTCAACCCAAGCATTGAAAAAAAAAAGACAAAAAAGATTTTTGCTAATCTAGAAAGGGGGTATGCAGAAATATAAATTAATGAGAAAAATTAATTTGATTATGTACATGTAGGACTTCTGCAAAAGCTACAAGTTATGGATCATTATTGTTGAAGAAGCAAGCAAGTCTTTGCTCTTGATCATGTGATGTTGTAACCTTGGCCTTTGGCCTACGCGTTTTTGCCACGGCATAGTGCACTAATTAAAATATTATATTCTATATTCAAAAGTAAATGCACTTTTTTTTGTCAATAAAAAGTAAATGCACTATTCTCCGTTTAGTGCAATAGGAAAGAAAAACAAAAATATCACGAACCTAACAGGACCCTCTCCTATGGTAGGAATATTTAAAATTTTAATTAATAGCCACATTTCAAACTCAATATAGTGTATATATTATTTATATAAAAGAAAACACATCTATCATTTAAATTATATCTCAAGGGAGAACATTATTTAATTTTAAAAAATTTAATCATTGATTCCAACAAGATAAAATTAATGTACACAATATATATATATTATAAATAATAAATGTATAAATTTAAATTTAACTTCTTTGATACATTGAATTTATTTTTTAAGTTCTCTCTTAATTGTTTTATTTTACTTATTATGAAATATTAATGATTTTTTAAATAAAATAATTTATAGTATTAATACTTTTCAATCATTTTCTCGCGAGATTGATATTCTATCTATGTACTGTATGCATTATTGATCTATTTGTATACTATATACATGCATTACTAATTAAAAAAAAATGCGTACAGCAATAATATATTTTGCATGTAGTATAAGCCATATTGATATAAATCATGAGAATCAATCTTAAGACCTAACCATATTAAATTCTCAACATATTTGTAAGATGTCACTGCAGCCAAAAATCAAGCATAAAAGCTAGTATATATTTTGGGAGACAACTGATGTAGTTCTCATGCATATTGTAATATGTTTTTCTAATTTTTTCCTTTTTTTTTCTTTGTTTTTTTCTTTTTTCCTTAAAAACAAAGTGCAAAAACAGGAGAAAAATATATATATATTTGTTTAAGTGGTTGAGATTTAAGTGCATAACACTTTTGTTAATTTGTCTCAGTATTATTGTAAAATTTTAAACATGGAATGACATTTCCTTTTTAATCAGCATTTCTGTATATATTCTAAAGCTGCTTGTACTATATAGTCTTTGGAGTTTATTTGCAAATGTTGAAACACTAAAGTTTAGTGCCATATATAAACATCAAACATCAAAATGATGATTTTTTTTATCAAATAGTATATTAAGTGGATGACAACCATGATTTTTTTTTTACCGAATAGATATATTGAATGAATGAAAACCTGAGCTGAACTTGGTCTCATCTACTAAACCAAATGGGGCTTAATTAGTTTTGAAATTATGATTATCATAGACTAATAGGATAAAGTTAGTGATGTAATTTTCCAAATATATTGTATTTGTTAATTATTAAGCAGTAGTGGCAGGCAAGCACATCATCAGAAAATTTTTATTTATACTTTTAAAATTAATAAGGGAGTCAAAAATGAAAGTTAATTATTTTCTATATTTTCCAATAATTATTGTTTAAGAATAATAATTAATTACATTTTTTCATAAAAATATATTTTCATTTAAATAAATTTTTATATCTTCTACGTTTATAGGATGACTAATTAAATTATTTTAACATTTGAAACTTATTATAAAAATTTATTTTGAGCAGACAAATTATAATTTTAAAAATATTAATTAAAAGTTAGACTAATTATATATGGGTATTATTCGCACTTTAAAAATGAATTGCAGGCCATCACTTGTATCCTTTGATATGCTTATGGTAGTGGGTTTGCACTTTGTGTGATTTTGGTTTATGTATTTCCTTCATTTACTTTGTGTTTACTTAAAATATTTTAATATACACAAACTATTTTTTTTATTAAAATCAAATATTATCTTTTAATAATTTTAAATATCAATATAAAAAATACATATGTCAAGCAGTGACGTAGTCAGACATTACGTTAAGCGAGTAATGCTGTAAAAACAATTTATTTAAAATAAAATAATAAAAATATATCTTAATATTTGATCATAATATGAAAAAAAAGTACTTTTAAATAGAAAAATAAATTGTGCATCTAGCAGCAGCTAAGGAATTCTGCCTTATCTAGTATAACAATACACTATACTTCTATTAGTTTTGTGGACTCCATACGAGTATGAGTACAGTAAACTTTATCTCTTAATATCCATACTCCACTCTTAATTTTATCATTTTAAGATGCTAATTATTAATAAAAGCCAATTATTGATAAAAACCAATTATTTTTATTTTTTCATTCCATTTTTAGCAGAACTTTTCTTTTGTTTTTCAATAGCCGATTAGTTTGTTTAAATGGTAGTTCCATAATGAAATAGAAAATGAGGCATATATAAATTCATAATAAACTCATTATAGATAATGTAGAATTTATAAACTCATAATAAATTTATTATAAATTCATAATAAATATATTGTAAACTAATAAAAATATGATATTTTGATAAAAAATTTATAAATTTGGGTATTTTGATAAATAATTTATAAACATAGTACATTTAAATTTTTTTTTTAATTTTTCTTATATTTTTATCAAAATTCTCATATATAACCCAATTTTTGGGCTATAAATTATTGGTTAATTTTGAATTTATTTTTATTTAGTAAATTTGAGATTTAAACTTTAAATTATTGACTAAAAGTTGAACTATTTTTTAATGGAGTCAATTTATATATTTTAGTGGGATCAATTTTAATATATATATATATATATATAAAAGCATATATTTTTTTTTATAAATTTAGACCCCACTCATTGTGTGTTGGCTACCCCATATCATGTTTATGGTGTATAAGCTTATTAAAAATGATATAATAATTTGTATATATTTTAATTGAAATATATAAAAATATGATAATGTAAAAAAATTTGATGAAATAATTTTATATGAATTTAATTTTAATAAAATAGTTTCATATAATAAACTTCATTTTCAAAAAGTGTTATCTCACACATGATGAAATATTTTAAAAACAAATATTGAACTTGATTATTATTGTTATATATTAAAAAAAATTATATAACTATTATTTATATATAGAATAACAGTATGCTTTAGTTTTAATATTTGAACAATAATTTACATTTATTCCAAAAGGAATTTTATGCTATCCCTTGTTTCGCATCAAAAGTTTTGCTGACCCTTTTCGTTTGAAAAATATTATCGCACTCCTTTAATTTTTAACTTATATATATATATATATATATTGGGTTATAAATTAACTAAACTACTTAAATTCAACTTCAGCTCGTTCAAAACTCATTTAAGCTTGAGTTATTTTAGAAACGAGTTAAGCTTAAGCTACTTATTTAATAAATAAATTATACTCAAACTAAAAGATACTCAACTTATTAGATTCACTACCCAGCTCTTTTAAAAAATTTGTGAGTTAAGCTCACTAACTAGCTTATTATTATATAAAAAAAATATTTTTAAAATTATATGTCATATATTATATATAATAGCTATAAACTTTTAAATTTTTTTATCCTAATTTTTTTTATTATTAGTAATACTGTTTATTAAACTTATATTTTAATTGATTGTTATTAGTTTATATGTTAAAATTAAAATAATAATATCTTTTGATTTAGTTATAATTTTATTATTTTTTATCAAATAATCATAACCATTAAATCATATTAAATTTTTATACATATTAGTATATTATATTTATTAATTTTTCTATTACTATTGTCATTCAAGAATTTATATCTCAAATTATATTTATTAGTATTATATCTCTCATATAATATAACTAACTATCCATTATAAGTATAATAATATTGTATAGTTACTAAATTTTAATAAATAAATATAAAAGAATATTCATATAATTTTAAATTTAATCTATTTTAATGAAAATAAATATAAAAGAATATTCATGAAATTTATTAACTACTAATAGTTGGATTTTGATATTTATAATGAATAATATCAATATTAAAAAAATAAATTGATAATACCTCTTATAAACTATCAATGAAAATGATATAATCACTATCATCAATTAGCTATCTACCAATAAATATATCAGTGTTAATAATTATTATGTTAATTACATAACTCAATATTTTAAACATAAATGATATTTATTTATTTTATTTCTTAATCAATATATGAATATTAATACAAACTAAAATTTAATAATGTATAAATATAAAATTATTTGACTAATCAATCTAAATTTAATTTATCTTTTAATATTTTAAAAAATGTTATTAAAACAAAATAAATCCTTTGTAGAACTTTATATATTCCTTCCCAATAGCTATTTATAAAATATTTATTTTATTAATTTATATTATATAAATATATTTTTTATTTTTCTTAACTAAAACTAAAGTCTAAAGCACTCAAATTCTCAAAAGTCTAAGCCTTTGTTTGGATTGAGGTAAATTAGAGGTGAAATTGAATTTACTTCAATTAAAAAAATAAGAGTAATATAAAAATAAATTTACTCTAAATCACTTTTTATTGCTTAATAGTTTAAATAAAAAAGAGAATAATCTAAATTCTCCTCTTACTTTTGACGAATAAAATAAAGTTTAGAATAATCATTTTACATATTTTAACCATTATTTATTTTCCTTTATTTTCTTTTTCCACCATTTTTGAGAGTACTCTAGAAAATAGAACAAATTGAATTTATTTTCTCTTAATTTGCCTTTGATTACTGTCATCCAAACATGAGCTAAATCAAAAAATTGGTCTGCCGCCTTCTCAAGCTCACATGCGCCTCTCAACTCTCAAGCTCACCAGTCACCACACAATTTATAATTTCTTCATCACTAACCCATAAAAACTATTCTCAAGCCGTAACCGTTCCACCAGTCACGGCCAGAAATCTTCAAGCCAGTTTTCATATTCGCAAATTGCAACAACAGAGGAGACCTCTCTTAACAAATGGCAACCTCTCAGGGGGTCTTTTGGTTCTTTTTTGTTTTGAATACATGAATATTAGTGGATTTGGAGTAATGGGACTTTGATGCAGCACCCAAAGCATATTGCATTTCTTTTTAAGTTGCAAAAAGGAAACATAAAATGAAAAAAAAAAAAGAAAAGAAAAACACATACATGCTTGAATCTTTCTCAAATAAAAGACTTGAATTATTAATTTGCTGGTTATTATATTGTTTGAATGTTAATGTGAAACAAAACCCAAATGCTTGCATCGCAGAAAAAAAAATAGCGGCAATTCAGTATTATTACTCTCATCAAGCTAATAATTAATTAGCATGAGTGTTTATTTTTTATGGTTGTCACGATGATTAATTTCACCATGGGCAGTCAACTTATTAGCATTTAACTTTTATTGTGGTAACCTAAATTCAATTTGTCACACAGAAATCACCTATTTAAAATTTTTGTCCATTGCCATTTAAAAATTATTGGAGCTGTGGTGTGCAAACTGCAATCTGTTGGAGATGGTATTTATATATTTTCTGAACTGCATGAGAAATGGTAAAGCTTAGGGAGGCCACCAAAGGGTTAGATCATCTAACTTTTTGCTCATCGTATGATATTACCTTCTTGTCAATATAAGTGACTGCACCTGTTGAAGCTAACAATGTGAATATTGTTTCACCTTCTAACACGTGCTGAAAAGCCTATTAGCTTACCAATTTAATGCACATTAGTTTTTATTTCTTTATGGTGTGAAACTGCTGGGACCAAAATGGGGCTTATTCTTTGTGATTCCAGTTATTACTACAGATATTTGCCTTTTCAATCTTCAATGTTTGATAGTATTCTCATGTTTGTCATTAACGACCATTTTTTTTTAGTCTTTAGTTAATTAGATAGCTAACAACTGTTATTAAATATCACAGACATATATATATAACTTATTTCTAGGTGTTCAATTGTGATGATATCATCTCAAATAACTATATGTTGGAGTAGGAAGGATGGTTTTGCTTGTGCAGTTTACTATATTTACTAATGCTGCTATCGAACTTATATGACATTTGTGTGTTTAGACTGTTGGAACACAAGGCTCTTTTTTCCCCTTCAAATGAACTATATTTGCATCTCAATTAAATAGTGTGGGTTCCCATTCTTTGTTGCTGCACATAACATATATCTGTAACCTTTTGAGTTCATGCCTTAAACTATAAACGAAGTGGAACTTTTATTCTCCCTGTCCATGTTTACAATTTTGGTCAAGAATCAAGCTAAATGATGGATAAAATAAAATTTTATAGCTTGATAATATACTATTATTCGAATTGATTTAGAATATAGTTAAATTGCATCTTTTTGGTTTGATTAACAAGTTTATCATTTACTGTTTATGATTCTGAAAGTTGCCTTTTTCATTTTCTATGATATATGGAGTTGCAACATATTAGGTGGAGTTTCTCAATTTGAATTTATTATATTTATTTGAGTTGTTTGAATAATTTTAACACTTTGTTTTAAATCTTAAATTGTCTTAAAAATTATTTATTGTTTTTATTGCTATTGCTGTTATTATTATTGGTTGATTGAATTTTTATTTAAGGTTATGCATTTTTTATATTTAATTTTTGAATATAATAGTTATATATATAGTTACTTTTTTTAAAAAAAAAATTTTATATAACATATATGTTAATGAGCCCGAGCCTTAATTCGAGCTTATTATTGATATTAAGTTTTAAATCGAGTTCGAGTTTAGCTTGTTGAACAAGTTAAAGAACTAAATAAGAGTCGAGTTTGAGTTTGGCAATTTCAATATAAATCGAGCTCCTGTTTAAATATTAAGGGCCAAGTTAAGTCTGAACTTATTAAAACTCAGTTTGGCTCGATTCGAGTTGTTAGTATCTTTATAATGAATAATTGTTAAAACAGTAATTTAGTAATTATAATATATAACTCGATAGTATTTCTCAATTACAAAATTTTTAACATTACGGAATTTATATGAACCGAGCTGGTCTAGTTCTCGTAGTTTTATAAAATTTAAGGACTAAACATCCATTATCTGTTTTAATTCATAATATTTATATTTTTTTCGAAAGTATAATTTCAAAGGCTAATGTATAAAGAAAATATTTTCAAAAATACCACAATTTCAAAAGCATACATTTTAAATTTCTTACAGTTAATATATCAAAAATATACATCAATAAATATTTATATAATACATATTATAAAAATATAAATAGACTAAATTTTCAATTTGATATTTAATTTTAATAAAAACTATAAAATATTCTTAGAAGAAAAATATTAAAAAAGTGACATTTCACGTCATTCCTTCAATAAAGAAAAGGGCTTAGGGCCGAACTCAAATACTTTGGATCAAAGTTGACCCGGACAAATTTCGGATCAGCCTATATAAAACTTTTTTCATGCCAGTGAGGTTTAAAAAATAGGGTTTTGTCTTGGTTTTTGCTCTGTTCGCCAATCAGGAGATTGAGTTGAGACAAGACATGAATCCAGCGGATGCAGCAGCCAGTGAAGACACGGATGTTGTCGAGGAATCAGCCACTAATGGAGCCAAGCGAACGAGAGAGGAGGAAGTGGAAGAAGTAAACGACGAGACTTCTAAGAAGCAGAAGCTCGACAAGTCAATGGTGGAAGAGAGGTTGAAGAATATTGAGGATAACGAACACGAAGAGGACAAGGAAGAGGAGTCTGGTCCGGTCAGTTTGGGTCCTAAAAGTTTCGGGTCTTCTGTGGAGTTGTTTGATTATTTCTACAATTTCCTCCATTACTGGCCTCCCAATCTCAATGTCAACAAGGTAATTGTTTCCTACGTCCTAATTGTGGTTCCAGTTTTTGAGTTTATGATTGGGGATTAACTTTGTGCGATTTGATATTTGGTTTTATTTCAGTGAATGATAATTTTTTGTAGTTTTTGTGTGTTTGCTCTGTTCTGTTTCTCAGAAAATAGGGTATCAAAAGGTGTTACGAAGGGAAATTTTGTTGGTTTTTTTTAATCTGTAACCAAGTAATTGATTAAATTCAATGCACTATTTAGATAGCAAGTTAGGAATGTTGATGCGCTTGCCTGTTGCTATGTTCTGCGACGAATTGTCTTGAGCAAGTTAATCTTTTCATTTCAGAAAACAACTTCTCGCAAAAATGCGGATGCAGTCTGCTAAATGAATATCATAAAATTTCAATGAATTAATCCTGATGCTACCTAACTGATTTCCACATATGTTATATTGGGATATAATATTGTGTTTATATGATTGAGGGATTTACACCATGTTTGTATACAAGCTTAATAATTTGACTTTAATTTGCTATGAAATTTTGCGAGCATACTGGAATATTTGTTTGACTGCATACAAGCTTAATAATTTAAAAATTAGCTGAATGTTTTTTTCCTTTTTTACATTGACTTTGAAGAATTGATGTTGCATGATGAAATGATACAGTACTGAAATTTCTAGGTAGTATTGGTGTGATAAATAACAACATTAACCCATGCTGTAGTTTGGTGTGAATATGATCAAGTGGTGTCCCACACTCGCAAATCTTTGCCATTGTATATTTCTATTATCCCTAAATTGTGTATTGTCTTAGTTGCAATTGATTAGTCTTGCATGAGTTTGATGACTGCATTATAGATTCACCTGTTGTATATATGCACCAGTCCATTTATGTGCTTGATTGTTGGTAAAAATTGCAGTATGAGCATCTGTTATTGCTGGACTTGCTTAAGATGGGCCATGCCGACCCTGAGAAAAAGATTGGTGGTGGAATCCAAGCTTTCCAAGTGCGATATCATCCAATGTGGAAAAGTCGAATTTTCTTCCTGATTCAGGATGATGACACTGTTGATGATTTCAGCTTCAGAAAGTGTGTGGATAAAATACTTCCATTGCCAGAAGACATGAAAATAAAATCTGATGGAAATAGCAAGGGTCATGGAGGAAGAGGTGGCAGTGGCGGAAGGGATGGACGAAGCAGAGGAAGAGGTCATGGCCGTGGAAGAGGTGGTAAATCAAGAAACTGAAGCATTTCTTAGTTTACCGGGGGCAAAAGAGGTTTTTAGAAGAAAAACATCAGTGTCACTTGTTTTTCTTTTGCATTTACCCAGCTGAGTCAATATTTTTGTCCTCGTTTTTGACTCTTATGATTCAGTGGTTCCTGAATAGTGATGGAGCCCCTTCAGTTTTGGCAAAATATCCTTTATTCATGTTTGAGTTATGCATTTTCCGCTGCTATATTCTTCCTTCTTCCTCCTAGTGATATGTATTGATGTATTCATGTTTTATGCAAGTAATTTCTTTTTTTTTTTGGGTTAACCTTTCCCTACTTCATTGGCAAGCAGATGATTTTGGATGGGTTTTAAGTGCTTAAGTTGGATAAAAATCCTTCTGAAGTTTGAATTGAAATAACTAACAAAATCTTTCTCAAGTATTTGAAATTCTTTCTGCCAGATTTTAGATTGAGATGCTTTGGATCATAACTTATTTGGAAAAAACAACACGAGATATATGGAAGAAGATTTATGTATCATGAGTAAGACTGATAATGAAATGTTTGCCTCTGCGCTGCAAGATTTAAAGAATATAGTTGACAACTTTTTTGGTTTTTTAAGGTAGGAGATATTCGATTCCAGCACCATGAAATATGAGTTTAAATATGGGCTACCTCCTTTGATTTGGTTAAATTCAATTAATTTCCAGAGATGCGAGGTTGCAAGTTTAATTTGATATTTAGTTCAATTAACTTGATTAATTCATTTTTAAAGATGTGAGGTTCCGATGGCTGGCGAATTTAATATATGTTCGGTCCCTATCGAGTGAGTTCAATTAACCAGAAAAATAAAGGTAAATAACTTGTTCCTGAATGGTGAAATTATAGATAATGTCACAGTATATTTATTAATAAAATTTTAAATTTTTTATGGGTATTTATTACTTTTATATGTTATTTAGCTTATCAAATAATAATAGTGTAAGGTTTTTTTTTTTTAAGTTTCTAGTTTTAAAAATTTTATATTTTTTGTCTTTCTAAAACAGTTTTTTTTATCTAGTTAAAAAATATTGTTTTTTCATGTTTATAATATGTAAAAATAAATTTCATACAACATAATATATTTGTATTTTAAAGAGTTTAAAATATTAAAAAAAATAAATAGCAAGATATTAATTAAGAATCTTCCAATTAATTTTGAAAAGATCAATAAAAATGTATTATGGAATATCATATTTATTTCAAAAAATTTTCTAAAAATATAAATAAGACGGATAAAATGACATTATAATTATTTATAATGGCAGGCGTGCTATAATTCTTTTTTTTAATGCCAATATTACCTTAAAAAATTCTAAAAATAATAGTATATTTTTACCGAGAGAAATCTTTTTAATAAAAATATTATATACTCCTTTTATCTCGTTGAAATTATCACTTTTATAAAAAAAAATATTCTTCTAAAATTATTATTTTATAGAATAAAAAAATTAATTAGCTTTTTTCTAATTATAACCTTATAATTAATTACTCAATTAATGAAATAAGAGTATAATATTAATGAATTAATATAGAGTGTTTTAGTTTATTTAAAATAATTTTATATAATATTTAAAAATTTTAATGACTTTTTTTAATGGATGTGTATAAATTAAATGTGATAGTTTTAGCAAAACAGAGAGTAATTGATAAGAGAAGAGAAAACATATATATGGAGTTAAGAAATAATAACTATAAGGGTTCACAGTATCTTTAAAGATTATGAATGGAGACTTGAGTTTTAATTTCTCTATAACCAATGTGATGAGAGTCGAGTATGGAGAATGATTACTTCCTTGTTGTCAAGTCTATAGTTAATTTAGGCTTTGTTTTTTTGGTTTTCAATGCAAAATTTGGAAGAAAAAAAAAATTAAAACCTTACAATACATTTCTGAAATTTCAATATTTCATATATAAGAAAATTCTTAAAATATTATTTCGTAAAAATTAAAATTTTAAAAAAAGCTGATCATATATGATCTCTCTATATATATTTAGCAGAAGAAAAATATTTCTTATTTTTTGATAATTATAATATTTCTTGCATTGTCATAACGTTCTTTGAGCACGATTTCATATTTTCATTTAGAGTAAAAACAAGTGACGATGATAATAACTATTAGTACCGTAACCTTTTCATTTCTCTTTAAAGCTAATAATACGATAATGATTTAATTTCTGCCACTTATTTACGTTAAATGAATTAAAACTTCATCGGTATCTGTAAACCAAAAAAAAAATTCTATATAAATTAAATTAATATAAATTAAAAATATTTATACATCCATTATACTAGAAAAATAATTATTTTAACCTTATATTTATTATTAAACACAATAATAAATGCAAGATTAAAATAATCATTTCTATCAATTTAATCCATTTAGCATTACTCAAAAAAAGCTTTATCATTATCTATTAATCACACTCACAAATTTTTTAATAACTACTGTAATTCTGCAAGTCCCTCTCTTAATAGCAAAATTTATTTATTCCTAATAACAGATTAAAAAGAATGATTAGTGCGTTACATCCATATGTCCATGATATAATTAATACTCATAAAATCACTTTATTCCTTGCTAAATTCCGATAAGTTTATTTGGGGAAAAATCATGAAAAATACATAATTGTTTTGGGGGGTAATTAAATAAGATTATTCTGAAAAATATAATCATTAAACTAAGTCAGTGAAGGCTGCTTGGTTAAGAGATATCCTAATCATTGTGACTTGTGAAAGAGTTGCAAATTTTCAGTGACTTAACAAAATGAACAGAAAAAGTATTTTACCGTCTCATGCATGCTTTTAATCAAAATGGTAGCCTGCAATTGCAAAGAAGCATTACATGTGGCTTCCATGCATATTTATTTTTGATTAATTATTATATCTATTAGTAAATCTGATAATAAGAATTCACACTAATCAATAATTAATTAAATGAATATTAATTAATTATTATTAAATGTATGGGCCAGTTATTTCATGGGACGGCGCACAAATTTCCAATAATTAATTAATATTGAATTTCTTAATTATTATTATTATGATTTTAATTAATTATTTCGTTTTGTGTGTGTTCATTATCTTTCTATTTAATGTTCGGATGAATCTTAGCATCGTCACTTTGGCTACTCAAAACCCAGAAAAAAAAAATAATAAACAATATCTCTGCTCACACAACAAAAAAGATTAAAAGAAGATGGCAACAGCAAATGATTTAGTTCAGGGTTTTTACGGGTATGAAATAGTTCCTAAAGAAGAAGACTTGTTTACAGTTGCCAACCAACCTTCTTTCGATTTTGGGTAAGTAATCTATTTTATTTTTTTATATGCATGGTATTGAGTTTTTCCTTCTTCTTTTTTACTTGTAATCATGTAATTTTGTTAATATAATAAGAATAATTATTTTATTTTCCCTTTTCAGTGGAAATTATTCATGTTCTTTGGCGAATTGTAGTTGCCAAAGTGAATTGCGTACACCAGAAAGCTTTTTTGATTATCCATTAATTTCTGGCCAAACTTCATATCCTTCTTGGGATATTGAACAAACTACTGTTCAAGGTGATTAATTTTTTTGAGCGATTAAATTAATATATGCACAATATTCTTGCTTCTGTTTATGTTATATAATTATAAAAATCAGTGTTCATCAATGCAGATGAAGTAAATGGTGGTGGTGTTTGGAATGAGTTAGGTTCTTTATTTGAGCCGCAGAACCAGTTGCTTCTTTTATGTGAAGCAAGTACAACAAATTCCTCAGTTAGAGAGTTAAATGATGATGAAGAGTATAAGAAAAAGCTAAATAAGTCCAGAGAAGAGAAAGTTAATAGTAGTATTTCAAAAGCTTTAACAAGGCAGAGTATATCAAAATATTTCTACATGCCGATAACTCAAGCGGCCAAAGAACTGAATGTGGGGCTGACTCTTCTGAAGAAAAGATGCAGAGAGTTGGGTATTAGTAGGTGGCCTCATAGGAAGCTTATGAGTCTCCAAACTCTGATACAAAATGTTCAGGTATTGCACTCATTCACTTCAAATTTTTTATGCATATATAGTAAAACTTGGTTTATATTTATGTGCTCTGATGTGTGATTTTTATAGAGATTTATAAAGGATTTAGCAATGCACATTCTGCCAAATATATTTCTTATTGATTTAGGGATTTATTTGTATGTTTTATTGATTAATAAGTGGGGTTTATATAGGAAATGAGGAAGGTGGAGGGGGATGGAAGTGAAGAGAAGCTAAGAGAAGCCATTGAAATACTGGAAAGAGAAAAGAAGCTGTTGGAGGAAATGCCTGATACGGAGCTTGAACACAAAACAAAAAGATTGAGACAAGCCTGTTTTAAGGCAAATTATAAGAGGAGAAAGCTTATCAGTGTTATGAATAGGAATTGTTCATCTTCTTCTTCTAATGCCACCATTGTTTATGACGCTACTATAAATGAAGATAATGAAGAACAAGAAGATGAAGATTTGGAAATTAAATCACTCTTATCGGATCCACTGGGTTGTAACAATTTGATATTTTAATTAGTTTATGTTTTTCTTTTTTTTCTTTTTCTCTCTCTTTTTTTTTTTTTTAACTTTTGTTTGTTGTAAATATATTGAAATTATAGAATGCTAATTATAGCAGTTATATAGCTTTTGCTCAAGGTTTTGGGAAAAATTATTTCGTGCACCGGTACATGAAAATAGATCTCAATTTTAAATGTCTATTTGGTGCGGTTTGAACACTACTCATACACTGTATTTTACTTTTATTCACATGAATAATTAATAATAACAGTTTAAAACATCAGAGAATTACTGAAGAGATTGTTGAGTTAAGCAGATTGGCTTGCTTTGTTACATATGATTTGAATAACCCCGGTGGTATGCAGCACGATTTGCTGCTGTTGGTTTTTTTTTTTTTTTGATAGTTTATAACTATTGGTTGAGGGGTTGTTCCTCTCTTTGCTATAAAAAAAAATAATAATAATATCAGTTTAAATATTAAAAGAATAAATAAACATATATAATTATTATTTTTAATTACATAAGCAAACTAAAAATTTATTTAAAAAATACAATTACATATCAGTTATTTTTATTATATATCTCATATAATTACTAGAAATATTAATCATACGTAAAAAAAAACATTCATCATATAAGCATATAATACTGTTTTCGTTAGTGATTTAACAATATAATTTTAATTTTAATTTGCTGAATTAATAAATATTTGATAATTATTTTCAACCATTGGTTATATAAATTACTGGGTTTTTTTTTGTTCTTAATTGATCGTTACTGCTAAACAAAATAAATCATAGTATTTTAAATTTATTCAAAAGATTATACATATTTTTTATAACAAATATTGAAATTTTAATTCTAAATTTATGAATTTCTTTTTTGTAATATGTCATATTAGAAATCATAGCTTGTGTAAATATTTGCAATTGACATTTTATATAATTAATCTCTTGAAAGAAATATTGAAAATACTACACTATATACAGTTAAAATGAAAATAGGAATTTGTTTCAATTTATGAAAATATTAGAATATATAAGGATATATTTGATTCAAACTTTAGAATTAGAATTAGAATTAGAATGATATGGAGTTAGAACCGAATTTACTATTTTTTTTTTCATTTTGTTTGGTTCAATTTAGAATCATAATTTGATTTTTTTCAAAACTGTTTAAATTATAATAGCAATTTTTAATATATATATATATATATATGAATATTTTTATTTTGATAAATCAAAAGTTAATATAATAAATTAGTAACTAACAGTTTACATATTTTATACATGGAAATAATATGTATTGATTTAATGATAAGAGAAAATATACATAATCAAATAAATATAATAATTGTTTCAAAAAATATAAATAATTAAGAAATAAATATTAATTTTTGAAGATGGATGAAAAATCTATCTTCATCCATGGAAATAATATGCATTGATTTAATTGATAAGAAAATATATATATATAATCAAATAAATATAAATAATTAAAAAAATAAATACTTATTTTTATAATGGATAAAGAGAATTTATTTGATTTTGTGCATTCTACTTTTTTTCATAGAGATAACATATTTTTAATTCTATTTTTTTTTCATGGAGAGAATATATTTTTAATTTTTATTGTGGTTAGAAATTAAAATTAAATAACGAAAAGCAGTAGACAATAACCCATTCTATTTTTGGATGATGAAATTTTATCCAACCAAACCATAAGAATGAGAATATAAATTTTTCATTCTCATTCCATCTCAAACCATACACTACTCGAGTTTATAAACAAAAATTTTTATCGTCTAAAAATTAGAATATCACTGTCGTCTTATTCCATGTTTTCGAAACTGACAGCTATATAATATGGAATAATATAGTTTCAAAATAGAAAAAAAACCATATCATATGTTACGAAATCATGACAAATTATGAAATTAACAAGGGTTAAATTCATCATTACTCATAGCAAACTAAAGTTTCTCATTAGCATGTAACCCAAAAAAAAAAAAAAAAGAGTTTCTCGTTAGCAAGCAGTAACACGTTCATGCATATTCAGGGTCAACGCAGGGAAGCATTAGCCATAACACAGCTGATAAACAAACTTTAATAAAACACCAAATGATTCCAATTTCATACCCCTTTAAATTAAATTGTTACTCTTCCAATCTCTTCCGTTTCACCACCGCTGCTGCAATCCCTTCACTTACAAAACCTCCGCAGAATCATCATCATTATCATCTTCAACAACAGCAACATTTGATTTCCCTCATAAAATCATGTTCCCTAAAGTCCCATTTGCTTCAAATCCATGCGCAACCCATTCGCACCTCTCTCCTTCAACAACCCTCCATCTCTTCCCCTTTCTTTTCTCGTGTAGCACTGTCTCCAATCCAAGATACCAGCTATTCCGCCAAATTTTCTCTCAAACCCAAAACCCATCTGTTTTCCTATACAATACCATGATAAGTGCTTACCCTATGAGTAATTCACCTATCGAAGGGTTCTATATCTACCAGGAAATGAGACAGCGAGGTCTAAAGGCGAACCCTTTATCTCTGTCTTTTATTCTTAAGTGTTTCGTTAAATGTTGCTCTTTAATGGGTGGTGTACAGATTCATGCAAGGATTTTAAGAGATGGGCATCAATCCGATAGTTAATTGCTTACTAATTTGATGGATTTATATTGGTTTTGCCAAAAGGGTAACGATGCTTGCAAGGTGTTTGATGAGATACCTCAAAGGGATACTGTTGCTTGGAATGTGTTGATTTCCTGCTTTATTCGTAATCATAGGACCAGAGATGTTTTAGGTTCGTTTGATAGTATGGTCCGTGGTGAGTTTGGGTGCAAACCAGATGATGTTACCCGCTTACTTCTACTTCAGGCTTGTGCGAACTTGGGTTCATTTGAATTTGGTGAATTGGTTCATGGTTACATTCAAGAACACGGATATGGTAATGCAATGAATTTGTGCAATTCACTTATAGCAATGTATTCGCGATGTGGTTGTTTGGATAAGGCTTTTGATGTATTTAAGGGCATGTGTAGGGCTGTAAATGAGCCAAGCTACTCGAGCTCGGCTTGGGTCTCGGCTCGGTAAAAGCTCGTTCAGGCTCGAGCTCGAACTGCTCATTTGTTAAATGAGCCAAGCTCAAGCTATGAAATACTCGGCTCGTTAGCTCGCGAGCTAGCTCATTTAAAAAGCTCGTGAGTTAAGCTCGTGAGCTAGCTCATTTAGTGTATTTAATTAAAAATATATATAATTTAATTTATATATATTAAACTATGTATGTGAATATATTAATTTTTTAACTAATATAATTTATATAATTTATTAATATATGGTATATGTGATAAATAAATTAAATAATAAACAATATAAAATAGCTTAGTAATTTATAATAAAATATAAAATTATAGTAATATAATATTTTATTTTTGTTAATATATAATTATATTATTCATCTTTCATAAAAATATAAATTTTAGTATATATTTTATGAAAATTTAGAAAAAATGAATGAAAAATAAAAATTAAAATAAGTTTATTGAGCTCGTTAAACTTATTTAAATCAAGCTCGAGTTTAAGCTCGAGATACATAATATATGAGCTGGCTCGATACAAGCTCGGGTTTGGCTCGAGCTCGATTCGAGTTCGAGTTCGAACTCAACTATTTTCTAATGAACAGAGCTTGAGCTTTGCAAAACTCGGCTTGGCTCGGCTCGATTACAGCCCTAGACATGCGCAGCAAAAATGTGGTTACTTGGAGTGCGATGATTTCTGGTTTTGCAATGGATGGGCATGGAGTGAAGCTATTCAAGCATTTAGAGAGATGCAGAGAATTGGTGTTTTGCCCGATGTTCAAACTTTTACCGGAGTTCTTTCTGCTTGTAGCCACTGCGGGCTGGTTGATGAGGGAATGGTGTTTTTTAATGAAATGATCCAGGATTTTGGCATAGCTCCTAATGTTCGTCATTATGGGTGTATGGTGGTTCTTTTAGGTCGTGCTGGTCAACTTGATCAGGCATATCAGCTTATAATGTCAATGAAGGTCAAGCCAGATTCAACAATATGGAGGACGTTACTAGGTGCTTGTAAGATTCATCGGCATGTTATGCTTGGAGAACATGTGATTGGACATTTAATTGAACTTAAGGCTCAGGAGGCTGGTGATTATGTTTTACTGTTGAATATGTATTCTTCAGTTGGAAACTGCGAGAAGGTGACGGAATTGAGAAAGTTTATGAAGGAGAAAGGAATCGAAACTACACCAGGCTGTAGTTCAATTGAATTAAATGGTGAGGTTCATGAGTTTGTAGTGGATGATGTTTCTCATCGACGAAAGAATGAGATTTACGAGATGCTGGATGAGATTAATATGCAGCTGAAGATTTCTGGTTACGTTGTTGAAGCAACATCTGAATTGCACAATTTGAGGGCAGAAGAAAAGGGATATGCACTTTCTTATCATAGTGAGAAATTGGCAATTGCTTTTGGAGTTCTTGCTACTCCGCCAGGTACAACAATCAGAATAGCCAAGAATCTCCGAACCTGTGTTGATTGCCACAACTTTGCTAAGTTCCTTTCAGGGGTTTATAATCGACAAGTAATTATTAGAGGTCGTACTAGGTTTCATCATTTCCGTGAAGGAAGATGTTCCTGTAATGATTATTGGTGACAATACTTGGAGACGATTATTGATTAGCAACATTTAGAGTGAGATAACAACCTTAAGAATCAGCATATGCCTTGGAATACAATTACCGCAATTGAAGCACCAGCTTCAATGGAAGAGCATTCTGTCACGATAGGGCATGCCAACATTGAAGAATAAAAAGCCGTTGTCCAATTAACTTCCAAGAAAGTCTCCATTTCATTAACTTGAGAATAAAATAAGATCCAGAGAATAGGAATTTAAAGCTATAATTCGAAAAGAAACATTAGTCGGAAAAAGCTTTCTGTTAATCAACACCGGCTTCAAAACAGTAACTTAAAAATTACAGTGTTTCAGCCAATCTAAGTCATCCAAACTAAAAAAACGCAAATAAAACTAAAGTCTATGAAGGTGTAGCATCAAAACACTAAAGTTGTAGCTAGAAAATAATTTGAATCAATTAATCATTAAAAAATGCAGCTTCTTGAAAGTAGCAGCATATAATTAAAAAATCAGTGCATAACAGATATTAACTACCAAATCTAAGCTACCTTCAAATCATAAAAGCAAAAGCAAGAACAACCCAATTGGAAACTCACCTGAAAAACCAAGCACTCACCACGCCTCCAAAAACAAGGAGAGTTCAATCCTCAAACCAAGTATACACCAGAATCCAATCATGTTGGTTCAAATGGTCAGTGTTAAGAGTTGATGGAAGTGAAGCTTTGATTTGGCCAAAGATTATAGTGTAAGCATGAACTTTCCAAGGGATTAGGTGAGAGGAACAATTTGGTTTCTTTCTGTGGTGAAAAAATTAAAGAAAAAGAAAAAGGTTTCCAGCTGCAAATGTAGTGGATGAAATGAACTGCCATTGAAGGGGGGAATTGAATTTGTCCTTTATTTTGATAATATCAAAATCTCCAATTTGTAATTGCTTTTGACTCTAAAATTTTTTCCTCGTCTACAAACTCAGGATTTGATTCGACTGTCATCAAGAACTACAATAATAACTCGAGTCTCACTCTGTTTTTATAATAATCTATCGGGCACATTAGTTTCCTCCAAAACCATCCAGAATATCCTCCAGAAGGCCTGGTGATAGTCTCTAATGGCAGTTCACTATCAACTGTTAAGCAGGCTTCAAATTGATGGTGTTCGGTTGACATTGTTGAGAATTGTCCTGAAAAGCACAGAAAATGAATGTACCCTGCTACTGCCAGTGCTTCCAAAGTGATCTTGAGAAGTGTTCTTTGACATTAAAGAAACAATGTATCCTTAGCAGGACTATATTCAATCCATATCTGTGCATTACGATACATTAAGGAAGTGATAAAGATGTTATATAAAATTCCTCGAGTATTACTATGATATAGTGCTCCAGCTATGTAACTGAAGAAACCAAATATTACAATATGATGATGATTGATTGCCATTTTTGATCTGCAACACTAACATAACCGCTCAAATACCTCCATGTAAAAAGTGCTCTCATGACATTGATAAAAGACAAGAAAATTCTACAAAAAAACTGAAGAGCAGATCCAATGGCTATGATGAATCACAACAAAAATTATCAACTTTCTAAATGTTGTTAAGACCTGCGTTTCACTGTAGTTAGGGCTTCTGGGAACTGAACTCACTCTATGCAGCCACCGGTTGCTTTTGAGCAAATGTGATACCCTTCTCGATGCTGGCCTTCAATTCAGGCTTCAGAGCTTCCAGTGCCTGCTGCTCATACTCTGTCAACCCATGGAGGTCAGATGAAATGAGAGCTTCAACCCCCTTCCTTCCAAGTTTTACCCTTGATGCAAAGAATGGAAGCTCAGTAAGATCTGACTGCACAAAAGAGCACTCATAGACATCAGCATCTCCATCAAGTGCACGAAGAGAAGACTCAACAAATCTGGCTGCCGCATATGCCATTGACAGGGTAGCAGACCCAGCACCGGCTTTCGCTTCAACAACTTCTGTTCCAGCATTCTGGATCCTCACAGTTAGCTCCTTCACTTCCTCATCACTGAAATTGACAGAGGGTTTTGTCTTGGACAGAAGAGGAAGAATGGTAATCCCAGCATGCCCTCCTACAACTGGGACATCCACATCAATAAGCTTTAGGTTCTTCTGATGAGCAACAAATGTGTTTGCTCTTACAACATCAAGTGTAGTAACACCAAACAGCTTCTTTGGATCATAAACTCCCTTCTGCTTCAAAATTTCAGCAGCAATTGGCACTGTAGCGTTGACTGGATTGCTAATAATATGGATGAAAGCATCAGGGCAGTTATCAGCAACAGCCTCAACCAAGTTCTTTACAATGTTGGCATTGATGTTGAAGAGGTCATCACGGGTCATACCAGGCTTTCTTGGAACTCCAGCAGGTATAACAACAACATCTACACCTTTCAAGGAATTGGGCAACTCAGATGCCCCTGTAAAATCCAGAACTTGAGACGGTGTGTTGCAGTGGCTGAGGTCAGCAGCAACTCCCTTAACATTTGCTATATCATAAAGGTGCAAGGCTGAAACCAATGGGGACATCTTGACTAGAAGTGCAAGAGGTTGACCTATCCCTCCAGCAGCTCCAAGAATTGCTACTTTGTAAGATGCCTGGAGATTTAATTGATACTGTGGCCTTTGGCTTGATTTTTGGGCTTTTGATGCAAAAGATTCACGGAGGGCCACAGTGCTTTCCTTGCCAAAGAAGGATGACTCTGATTCAAAGTTCACAGAGCTTGATGCCTTGAGACCACTGAAGTTTGCAAGCGAGTTCTGTGAGTTGAACCTTACAGCAAAGGGATTTGAATGCGGAAATTGGCTTGCTTTGGGGCCAAAGGAGACAGCTGATCCAATTGAAAAGGTTGCGGCTGATGGTGCTGCCATCTTGTAAATCTACGAAACAAAGGAAAATATTAAGTGACTGCAGATACATAAGGTACAAGCTAGTTAACATCCAATATAGTTTAACAAAAAAATGGACCTTGACTGCAAAGATGCAAAGAAGAACATAGTAAACAGAATTCCACATATGGCAATATTACAACTCGGCACAGATGAAGTTTTATTAGGGCCAATATAATCTAGAAAATGATGGAATGCTGAACAGAAAATGCAGGAAGTCTATATGAAATGATAGTTCAAAAACTTCTACCGCTTTAGTTGTTTCCATGGTCACGAATCTTTCCTCTGAGAACCATCTAGTTCACTGCAGGCCCTAAAATCTTATTTTACACTTACAAAATGCCATCTTCAAGCTTCAGGTCTAAATTATATGCAGATCTAAGGTATCCATTGTAGTGGTACACATAGTAAATCAGTACAAGTGAAATTTTGAAGATCCCTACATTATCTTTTCAAATAAAGGAAGACTATAGGTCATTTTTTTCTAGACTTAAATTCCTTAATGAAGAATACATAGAGAAAAAAAAAGTGTAAAATATATAGTAACACCCTGATGCAACTTCCCTACCATTCCTTAATGAAGAATACATAGAGGAAAAAAAAAAGTGTAAAATATTTAGTAACACCCTGATGCAACTTCCCTACCAAGATTGTTATAATAGCACAAGTTGGTGCTAGGTCTTCGATCTCAAAAAGCACTGAACAGAATACAGGGCATTAACAAATGCATGATATATATCATGCCATCAGAAGTCAGCTATTTAATTTTGAATGATGAAATGAAGCATCGCAAGTGAAAAAGAAACGCCAAAATAAGTTAACGACTTACGACTGCAACTTTAAGTCTGCAAATAACATTACAGGACCAAACTCTATAAAATTAGCCAAGAAATCAATAATCCACAATCGAAGTGCAATGACAATAATTAACCAAGAAATCAAATTGTCATCGTAAACTAAAGCATTAAGTGGAAATAGAAGAATATTCAAATTAAAAATGTACTAGTTCCATTTGATTCAAAATAAGGTCAACCATTCTTGAAACATAACAGAGCAATATCATCATTCAATCTTCTTGAACAAATCATTATATCGGCAAACGCAATGAAACTATATTGGGTGTATATACTTTCATAGTCAGCATCAATAATCAAACATCGTAAAGATAGAAGAAAGAAAAATATCTTTTAACATTTGAGTATTATGTTACAGACCCTCCATTTGGATTCATGGAAACATTAGAATTTAATTTTACTTTGCTCTAAGAGGTTTAAAAGAAAAAGCAATTTGAAGACTGCATCTTCCATCAAACACGTACTAGCCATGGAAATAAATGAACTAGAAAAAGAAAGCAGCAACAAACACAAGAAGAAATAAAACCAAAACCCAAATCAGACCTAAACTCAAAAAACAAGATTAACATACGAATCTTGTTGTCATCCCACTTATCAAACTACAATAAAAAGAATCAAGAATTAGAACAGTTTCAGATCTTAAGCAAGATAATACCACAAGAATAGAAAGAAAGAGTAGCAAATAATAAACTAACAAACCTTGAAACCTTTGCGACCGTGATGCACAGAGAGATCTAGACAAAGAAAAAAAGGATGTTTTCAGGTGGGATGAATATGAAAATTAAATTTTTTTAATGGGTTGGTGAATTTAAGAAGAAATGGTTACAGTTTCGGGGTTTAATTGGATTGAAAACTCCGCCAATGGGCCTTGGAGGAATCTGTTTTTTCAACACCTACTTTCTAAAAAAAAACTGCACCAATACTAATAGCCATGGACGCCTCTCTTTCTTATATATATTTTTTTCTCTGTACCAAATACATCGCTGCACTGGACGAAGAAGAATCTGCCTAAATTGTTTCTTTTTGCCTTTCGCCAATCTTGACCGTTGGTTTTATTTTTTCCTCCCATGAGTTTTAACGGCTTCGATTTACTATTGCAAATTTTCGATGTATGATTTTGCTTATGTTGTCTAACTCTCTGTCCTTTTTAGGACCTTTCTTTTTTTCATTTCCATTCCTTCACGTGTACTTCAAGTTTTTCTTCATTTGAAAAAAATTAACAATTGAATATGGTATTAACAAGTTAAGTGTATGTATTGAGATATATAAATTAACACATTATCATAAAATTATAATAATTTTATGATAAAATATATCATATCTCTATCCCTTTATAATATTAAATAATGTGTATAAAATATTCATATTGCTTTCATTCTTAGGTTTTTAAATCATTTTAGTTGAATAAAAATTAATATGTTTCTATATTTATCATTTCCATTTATATATACTCCCTATACAATAGACCAAAGTTTCAATAAGTATTTCAACTATAACCTAGCAATTAGATGTCTAAATTTTTTTTAACTATTTAAATACTTTTTTCATTAAATTTACATCAAATAAGTACTTTTCTTAACAACAATTTAATTTACCGTGAAAAGTAATTTTGTTGGCAATTATAGCCTAAGTTTATATGCAAATTAAAGATTTAATTAAGCACTTTAACTATAGTCCTAGTAATAACTAGACATTTATTTTTCTGCGCCATTCAGATATTTTTTTTTTGTTAACTCTTAAAAATTTTTAAAGAAAAATAAAAAATAAAATTTGTTATATAGTTATAAATATTTTTTATTAAGAAAATTAGGAAAATTTTATATTTATTAGCTGATAATTGAGTTTTAAAAAAAATTTTAATTGTTGTCCAAATATCGAGTCTTAAAAAATATTAGAGTTTTATTTCCTATTTCAATTAAAAATTTTTTTTTATTTTTATTTTTGCACACTTTAATATTTTTTATTTAATAAAATATTTTTTATACTTTAAAATTTCAGAATATTTTTATGTTGATTTTATAACAATTTAAAATTTTTTATTTGGACTTATTTTTAATTATGATTTTATTTTTAATTTGAAAAAATAGAGATAAATATTTAGATTATGAAATAGTTTAAGTAATTAAATTTTGGTATAAAATTATTTAAAAATAAAAATATTTAAATATTATATAAAATAAAAATAGAATATAGAAAATAAGATTAAGTAAATATTTTTCTAATTTTTAATTTTCTATTTAAAAATAATTAAAAATAAAAATAGAAAGTATTTTTCACAACTAAATAACTCCTAATTAGTTCTTTAAATTTTATATAATTTAAAATATTTTTATTACTATATGATATTTAAATAATAATTGTATATTTTAGCAATTTCAAATTTGTTTAAATTTATTAGAATTTTAATTCAATATTCATAGATATATTTATTTTAATTATCTTAATAATAATAATAAAATTAATTTGAATATGAGTGTCTAAATGGTTAAAAGAAAGTTAATATTTAGTTTCTACCAGAACCATAATTGTAGTGTTTAATTGAATCGTTAAAAGATATTTTATTTAATTAAATTTTTATCTATGCCCCTCGATTGAGGTGTTTAATTGAATGTGGGGCCTATAATTATTAGCAAAACATCTTTTAACGACAACTGAGCTGCTGTTAAACGGAGATATTCATTTGAACTATTTTTTTTTTTTTAAAAAGTGTCTAAATAGTAAAAAAAATCTTTAAATGTTTAGTTGCAATTAGGATCATAATTCAGACGCTTAATTGAATCTTTAGCCTCATACAATATGCCAACCAAAATTAGTTGAATTTATTAATTATTATAGTCAAGTTGTCACTAATTTAGAAAAAAATTATTTAATTGAAGAATTAACATAAACTTGATTCCATGGTTATGTCATATTTAATAACAATCACAAAAAATTTTAACATATAGCAAATTGTATAAATTTTTTTTATGTTAATTCTCGAATTGGTAATGCTTACTCTTATATACTTCTTATTAAAGGTCAATTTCGGGTAGATAAGTTTTTCCCTTTTTTTTTCTGAGATTGATGTAAGTGATAAGCTTAAGCCATTAAATTCACAATTTCTTTAAAAGTGATTTGTCCTTCACATGTTGCAAAATGCAATAAACCAAGAGCAAATGGAAAAGAAAACGATGGGAGGTGTTGTAATACTTGTGATTTTGATTAGATAGGGAAGGATTCCTTTTGGTGATTGATGTCCAATTAAATAACAAAAAATTCAATTAGCTATTATATTTATTAGCATTTCTTTTTTCATGTTGCCCTTTCAATAAAATAAATATTACTAAAAAATAAAAATTAGCCTTCACTTGAAGTTGAAAAATTGAGCTAAAGTGGATTGGCTTTTGAATCAACAAAGAGAAAGAAGGTACTATTCTTGTAATTAAGAATTAATATTGAGTAGTTGCCTAATCACACAATCTTTCGGACACTTTCTGGTTCAATTTTTAGTATCTACGTCCCGATCAAAACATTCAATGCACATAAACCAGAAATCAAGTCATCACAATTCCATTGACCAATAGCTAAACAAAGAAATAAATAAATCATTTAGGAGTGGCATCTAATCGGATAATTTCGAATATTTAATACGCTATGACATAATTATATCGAATATAAATATTATATAAATAGATTGGGATGGGTATGAATATTAAAATGGATACCTATCAAAGATTTGGATGAGGTTTGAATTTAATACATATAGTACTCGCTGTCCAAACCCATTTATATATATGGATTCAGATAATACATACTTGGCTTCCTGAAAAATTATAATGCAATTTTTCAAATAAACTACCACAACATTCATATTAATCTTTTAACATCAATTAAGAAATTTAATTTATTTTCTCAATTATTTAATTAACTTGAAACTCATCTCTAATATGGATTAAACTCTAAAAATATAGTTATATAAGATGAGACCACTAGTAAAAATATTCATATACGCATATATTATAGGCTATATATATTATATTATTAATTATTTCCATTATATATTATAATATATATTTTATATTATTATTTTCACTATAAATATTATTTATATATATGGTCTATATATAATATAATATATTATACTATATAGTATAATATACATATTATATAAGAACAAAAATATATATATTAACAATTATTTTCATTATATACTATAATATAACTTGCATGTTATTATTTTCACTATATATAATATATATATATAGTGCAATATATATTATATAGATATACTTTATTTTTAACATATACATTATAGTGAATAGTTGATATATATTATATATTATTATGTTTATATACTATATATTATATGCAATATATGTATATGCTATATTATGCATATATATGCTTTACACTATATAATATATATATTATATGTAGTATAAATATAAATTACAATATTACACATATATATTATGTATTGTGTGGGCTATATATATTATCAATTATTTTCATTATATACTACAATATATATTATATATTATTATTTTTGCCATATATTATTATTATTATTATTATATAGTATAGTATATATATAATATAGTGTATATACAAATTACAAATTACTATACCATTTTGAGGATTTTAAATTTTAACCTAAACCTAACAACACATCAAATAACCACACTATACATATTTTCCTTCATCAAATTTGCTCTTCCCTCTCATATTTTCATATCCTCTTCCTCTTCTCTCCTTCATCGTCAAGCCAAAAACACAAAGCCAAAGGCATGTTTCTCTCATCTCCTCTCTCATCAATCTCCTTGAGTCTATCACCATCAGTTCTCTTCTCCTCTCTTCATCCTGACGAAGGAAGCTCTAAATCGTTGTCTCTTCTCCTCTTTCTGTTACAAAAAAGATAAGCTCTTTTCCTCTTCTTCTCCCAAAGTCTCAATTTCACTCTTCACTACTCATCTTAGTCTCTCTCTTCTTTATCATTGTCTCATAGGATCTATCTTCCTCCTCTCTCATCGGTTTCTTTCCGATCTACTGTCATTTGAATATCGTTTATCAACACCTATGACACTATTGAAAAGTCCATCGTTCGATGAGTCAAACTCCACCAAAATTGTCGCTATCCAATGCTGAAATCTCATTCACTCTCCTTTATAGTTAATTTTTAGCTTTTTTTCGATCTCATTTTTCGACGAAATTGATATTTTTTATAATTTTTTCTTTTTAATCTTTATTTTTATATATCATTTATAAATTTTAGGCCACTTTTATATTTAGTAATAATCCGACGACGACGATACCATTTTGACAAAAAAATTATAATAAATTAAATATAAATAATAAATATAATAAATTAATATAATGTATTTAGCCATAATCCGGCGACAATGATACTTTATTATTTAGAAATTATTAATTAAAATAAATTGAATTATTTTAAATAATAATACATAGAATTAATGTATGTATAATTAGACTATAGTATATAAATTTATGATTTAAATTATAATAAATAATTTATCATTGAAATAAAAGTACTAATTATTAATACTTAGAATTGATTATTTATATATATGAAATTGATTAATAAATTTAGATTGATTAGCTAATTAATTATTAGATTACTAAATAATTTAAATTAAACAGTTAAAGTATTAATTATGTTTAGAGTTTATAAAATTAATTATTTAGTTACAGTTTATAATATTATAATTAGTATAATAAGGTTATTATTATTGCTATTATTATCATTCAAGTTTGTTAATTATACTAATTAAATAAAATTTATTTTGTTAGTTACGGGTTCATCTGTCAACATAAATAAAAGCAGCATCAACGACAATAATAGTTTGATAAAAGCAAGTATTTCTGAAAATATTATAAAACAACTCATTGTAAGTAATAACAGAAAGAAGTTATGGATTTGGGAATATTTTGAGTCAAATAATGATGAAAATCTTCAAGAAAAAAAAACTAAATATAAATATTATAGTAAATCTATTGCATGTCCCTCTACTAGTGGCATTAGTTATTTAAGCAATCATTTATCTAGGTGTAAGAAATATTCATATAATTTAGACAGTAGTCAAAACACCTTAGCTTTTAAATTCCAACAAGATGTAGTAGAATAATATAAGAAATATTTTCTAGGATGATCATAATGGATGAGTTACAATTTAGGTATGTGGAATATCTAGAATTTCGTGACTTTTGTCAAACTATAGCTAGAGGTTTGATTAACCTAACCGTGAGCATCTCTGCCTATCATACCGCCAATGACTATCGTATGAAGGCATACGCATCAGACGAAGTTATAAGGGATGTTTTGGTTATACAATCCTTATCCATTGCCTCTAAATTTCTATTTAGTACCAAAGATGGGACTTTAGATAAATTTAGAAATTATGTTGCAGAGAACTAATGTAGAGATTTGAAAATTCAATGTAAGCGGTGGTGTTCTTAAATTATTTGCTGGGTACTTCTTTTTTTATTTTTTTCCTAATTACATTTTACATGTACGCAGTATATTTCATAATTTATTTTTGTTTACAAAGATAATTATTTCTAAAAATAATAGTGTAATTGAATAATTGATATTGTTGTATAAAAATAATTAATTATTACAATATCCCTCATTAAATTAATTAGTTCTATCATATATTTAATCTGAAATATTAAAATTGTGACATAGGTTGTTGCCATTATTATTTTTTTAATCATGAATTACCCTTCAATTTCTTTCTCAAACATGGATACCATATATTGTTACTAATGTAATTGATTATTATATTTTAGTATTTTTAATATTTTCAATATTTGCTTGTATATCCTTCAAAGAGATAGATATGCAAATGTACATGGCACAGTATATTAAATATATTAAATTTATTAGTAACTTGTAAGTATAAGTGTATAATTTAATTATTAAATTATTTTTAATTATGAAATTCAAGTGTGGTATAATATTTATTTATTAAAATTGCTCTAGATTATATTTTAATTTATAATTATTTAAATAAAAATATTATAATTATATAAAAGAACAGCCCGGTATACGAATGTTTCCGCAATGAGCGGAGTCCGAAAAAAGGTCGGACCCATTAAATTTTTGTACGCGGCCTTCCCTTGCAATTAATTGTAAGAGGCCGTTTTCATGACTCGAATCCGTGACCTCAGGTCACATGATAACAACACTTACCGTTGCACCGGAACTTTCCTTTAAAAATATTATAATTATATAATTTATAATTTATTATATTTTAAATTTATTAACTTAAACGGATATTTAAGTGGATATTAGATAATAGCATGTAATAATAAATAGATTAAAAATGAGTACATATAATCAATATATATATATATATATATTTATAAAAAAATTTAGGACGAGTTTAAATATTTTATAAATAAATGAGTTCAGAAATGAATAAGATACTTTTTGCGCATATCCTGACTTATTGTCAGTGCTAACCATTAATCATCTGTATAAAGATTCATTCTTTAACAGTCCAAAAAAAAAACAAATTTAGCCGGACCCATGAGATTTGCATTTCGGTCCCAGTTGAAAACCCTGAGTCCAGACTCGGACCACCCAATTAACAGCTTTATTCAGGACCATGAGCATGGTGTACCAAAGCCAAAAAAAAAACATGAAGAACATCAAATTATGTGAACTTCATAGATTTTCCGGTTTCCCATTACACAGGAGAAAAAAAGGGTGAAACGCATCCAACATGATTTCTCAACGCATGTTTAATTAATTAATTACATGCTTAAATCATACACTAAGCTTATCCATCTCCTTTCTAAGTGCATTGGCTCTCACCAAGCTCCCAATGGTATTGAAAGCCAATTTTATATCATCCAAAGGATTTCCAGGAACAACCTTCTTATACAAATAGCTATCAAATGTCATCTTCTGCACATACTCATCTGCACACATCTCCACAAATGCTTCCCTTGCTGGATTTGATCTGTAGAATACTTTCTGTAACACATCCAATACCTTATAAGTAGGCCAATAAGTCTTATCCCATTTTTCCAAATACTTCCTCAGGTCACTTTCATCTACCATTCTTTTCCCATTCTCGGACCCTTCAACTATTGCCTCTGCACACATTCTTCCACTCTTTGCAGCAAAATAGATGCCCTCGCCGGAGCATTTTGTCACATATCCAGCTGCATCACCTACTAATGCTACTCTGTTTAATAATCTGCGAGGCCTTGGGTGCTCTGGTATTGGGTGTGCTTCTACTCTTATAATTTTGCCCCCAAGAATCTTCTCCTTTGCTCTGTTTCTTGTAGCTAATTGGAATTTCTTGATATCTCCTTTGTGAGTCACTGTGCCAGTTCCAACAGCTACATGGTCACATTTGGGGAAAACCCACCCATAAAAGTCTGGTGAAACATCATCACCAACATACATTTCAGCTAGATTTTCATAGTATGCCATTTTATCATCGGGGATTTTTATTCTTTCCTGCAAATTCAAATTTGAACTTCTATTTTAATTTCAAGCAAAACCAAATTCCTAAATTTAATCGAAAAATAAAACCCAATTCCACATTTAAATTAAATCGAACAATTAAACCAAATTCCACTATTATATTACAAATTACAATACCTGAAAAGCAATGGCATAGTCATAATCACCAGCCCCAATTGACTTCGCGACACGAGAATTGGCTCCATCAGCGCCAACTACCGCATCAACCTCCAGAGTCTTCTTCACTCCAGTTCCTCCGAGTTTCCCATCATACTCGGTATAATGCAAGACATAAGGTGCAATATCGCTGCCACTAGCACCCTTTGGAATGTCCATTTTCAAGAATAACCCATTAATGACTTTAGCCCCATTGCTAGCAGCTCTCTCTCGCAAGTAAGAATCAAGAACCTCACGTCTCACCATCCCAATGTACTCATGTGGCTTAAGTGTTTGTCCAATGTCCACAGCTATATTAGAAGGGGAAATCATCTTCATTTTGGTTACCTTCCTGTCTATGATATCCAATGGCAAGTCGAATTCGCCAACCATGCAAAGAGGAATAGCCCCTCCGCATGGTTTGCAGTTATCCAGCTTGCGTTCGATCAAGTAAGTCTCGATTCCACCTTTAGCAAGGGTCTCAGCGGCAGATCCACCGGCCGGGCCACCACCAATGACAGCAACTCGAAGATTGCGGTTTTGGAGCTTGGGACTGGATTTGCTGGCGGTAATTTGAAGGCGGCGTTGACGATGGTTAAGAGGGGAAATGGTGGAAGCTTGGGATTGGAATTTGGGAGGTTCAGAGGAGGAATGGCAGAGTCCGGTGAAGTATTTGAAGGCAGTTGAGGAAGTCATTTTTGAGGAAGCGAGAGCGAGGCAGTGCAGAGAGTGATTTTGTGGGTTATGTTTGTATTTGAGATTTTCTTAAATTTTTGTTGGTGGATATGGTTACAGATATGAGGGGATATTGGCCGTTCGATGAAACTGTTCAATGGTAAAGATTGGATGTGGATAATGGGGATAGATTGTAGAGGATGTGGCGGATTATTGCATTCATATGAATTTTAATTATTTTTCTATTATTTTATTTCAAAGTGGCTTATATTGTGCCACGTTATTTTTACAGTCACTTGCTGGACCCCTTTTAAATTTTATATTTACTAAAATATTATTAAATAAATATACATTATTAATATAGTACTATTAAGACAATATTTTAACTATAATGTACACCGTCTTTCGAAAAAAAAAACTATAATGTATACTGGATTTAACTATTCAATCCGACTCATTGACATTCTCTTTCCTTTATCAAAGAAAAATTTCTCTTTTTAAAAATAGATACATAAAAAAATATTTATAAAAAAACAAATATGATTTCTTCTCTTTTATCTCGTGGTGTAAATAGATTTTAGTAATACATTAATTGTAAAATATGTAATAGTTTTAATAATTTCATTCAAATAGAAAAGGTGTTAAGTGTACCCAAAAAAAAAATGTCATGTGTACCCAAAAAAAAGTGTTAAGTATTAAAATTATTAAATATTTTACTGTATTTAATTCACTCGTAATAGAATTATTAGGTACAAATTACTTATTATGAAAATTTTCAGTAATTATAATTTTAAGATAAGTCTGCACTTGTGAGGACAACGACGTCTCATACATGATAAGGTTGCTGCTAGTCCATTAATGAACCGCAGTTCTACCCATTTTATTTGTTATTTTTTTAATTTTATTATATATTTTTAATTTTAGTTTATTTTTAAAATAATTTTTAAATTAATATATTGTACTTATTTTTTTATAATTTTATATATTTTTATTTATAATTTATTTTTAAAATAATTTTTAATATAAATCTAAAATTTATTGTTTATTATTTTTTTTAGTTTTATATGTTTCTATTTATAATTTATTCTCAAAATAAATTTTTAAATATACATATAATTAAACATTTATTTTTATTTTTTTTATCTTTTAAAATAAAAATGAGCGTGATTTAAATTTTTTTATTATATAATTTTATCATTTATCATTTAAAAGTTATATATATTTTTTTTAATGAAAATTCATTATGCTTTCATGAAGGTTTATTCTTATCTTATAAAGGCTTATTATTTCGTATGAAAAATGACTCAATATTTAAATCATATTACTTTCAGCATATTATTATTATTTATCGGAGCAGTTCAAAAATATTTAGTAATTTCAATAATTATATATATTTTATGTATTTTAAAATTATATAATTTTATTTATATTTTATTGATCTTATTTTATTTTCTAATAAAAATTTATTTTATATTAAAAAAACTATATTCAAATTTTTTTTTTAATATTAAAGATCACTTCAGACAAAAATCCTCCCATCCGTCTCTCCGCCTCTATAACCAACAAGGCTTATGCTATTGTGGTTTTTTTTAATAAATAAATAAATAATATTATATGTAAATTTTTATTTGTTATTCATTTTTCTTTTAAAATTTATTTATTTCGGTTATTATAGTCTGTTGTTATATTCTCTTGCATTATATTTATTTATTGTGCAATATTAATTCGGCTATTCATAATTAAAATTCACAAGTTTATTTTGATAGCATATGTCAAATATCTCTATGGTTTTATGTATAAATATATAATAATAATCCTAGGTTAATAAATATTTTAGAATACTTAAATAGATTCTATTATAAAATAGCTACTATACAATTAATAAAATATAACACTTCCATATAAAGATCACATATATTCTGCTAGGAATAGGAATAATATTTTGCAATCATATAGGCATACAATAATTAGAAATTTTAAATAGATATTGTCAAATAAATTTTAAATTTTTTTTAGCTCTAAAAATTAAACCTCTCATTGTACTTACATAAAAAATATTATCTTTAAAATTCTTATAACCTTTTTATTTTATTGCTATCTTTAATTCATTTTTTAGCCCATGTTTTTATAAAATTGCAAAAAAAAAGTTTTTAAATTTTTTACTACTGTATATTTGAAAAGTATTTTTTATTTTAAGTTATTTTTGGAAATATTCATAAATAGAAGGGACAATTATAAAAAATACCTTAAAAAAAGTTATCTTTTAAAAAATATGGTACTTTTTTTTTTTCATTTACATGGAAAATTTGTTTTACAATTACAAATGCACGGGCGCATATAAGTAGCAGCCCACTAAATCTCATCCACTAAAAATGAATGTACAATATATGTATATTATTTGTCTCGTCCACTAAAATGAATATACAGGTCCACTAAAAAAAATGTGTAATATTTTTTTTAAATAATTAAATATAATATTATAAATCAGTTGATTAAATATTAACAAATAGGTTTCATTTCTAAAAAATATAAGATATTTAAACTAAAATATGTTTCATAATTTTTCATAATAAATTTTTTATTTGATTAGTAAATGTACTTAATTAATTAATATATTTTATATAAATTAATTATGTGAGATAAGCCATATGAGTATTCTTGTTTTATATGCACATATATATATATATATAATTATATGTAGTATATATCGACATATATCAATTGATTTATAATAAAATATTAATATACTGATTAATATATATTGATATATGTTATGATATATATTAGTTGATTTGTAGTAAAATATTAATATATCGATTAATATATGGTGATATATATTATATATAATAATATATATTAATTAATTTATAAAAAATATTAATATATAATTAATATATTTTGTTATATGTCCATATATATATATAACATATAATAACGTATATTAATTGATTTGAAAAAAAATATCAATAGGCAACTAATATATATTGATATATGTTATATATAATAACATATATTAGTTTATTTACAATAAAATATCAATGTATAAATTAATATATATTATATATAACAACATAAACTAATAGATATTATCATATGTTTATATATATTATATATAATAACATTTATTAATTAATTTGCAAAAAAATATTAATATACAACTGATTTATATTGTTATATATTACATATAATAACAACAATATATATTAATTCGTATATTAATATTTTTATTGTAAATTAATTAATATATATTTATATATGTTATATATAACAACATATATTAGTTTATTTGCAATAAATTATCAATATACAAATTAATATATGATGTTATATGTTCATATATATTACAATATATATTAATTGATTTGTAAAAAAGAATTAATATATAATTAATATATGTTGATATATAATAACATATATTAATTAATTAATAATAAAATATTAATATTTAAACTAATATACGTTGTTATTTGTTCATATATTATATATAATAATATATATTAATTGATTTGTAAATAAAAATAATAATATACAACTGATATATGTTGCTATATATAATATATAACAATATATATTAATCAATTTTTAATAAAAATATTAATATTCTAATTATTATATGTTATTATATTCATATATATTATATATAACAATATGTATTAATTTATTTTATAAAAAATATAAATATATAATTGATATATGATGTTATATATTTACATATATAACATATAATAATATATATTATTAATATGTATAAATTAATACATATTGATATATGTTACATATAACAACATATATTAATTGATTTACAATAAAATATCAATATATAAACTAATATATGTTGTTATATATTCATATATTATATATAACAACATATATTAATTGATTTATAAAAAATATCAATATACAACTAATGTATGTTATAATAAAAAATATCAATATACAACTAATGTATGTTATATATAATAGCATATATCAGATTATTTTCAATAAAATATATCAATTAATATATATTATTATATATTCAGATATGTTATATATAATAATATATATTAATTTCTTTATAATAATATATCCATATACAAACGAATATATAAGGTTATACGTTGATATATATATATATTATATATAACAACATACGTTAATTAATTTATAAAAAAATATCATTATACAAATGATATATGTTATGTATAACAACATATATCGGTTGATTTGCAATATGAATATCAATATACCAACTAATATATGTTATATATTCAAATATATTACATATAATAATATATATTAATTTATTTACAATAATATATCAATATACAAACTAATATATAATGTTATATATTGATAGATATTATATATAACAATATATATTAGTATAATTAAAAAAATATTACTATACAACTTTTATATATTGTTATATGTATATGTGATATATAATAATATATATCAGTTTAGTTTTAAAAAATTATTAGTATACAAGTTTTATATATTATTATATATCCATATATATTACATATAAAAATATATATAAATTAATTTAGAAAAAAATCAATATACAATTAATATGTGTTGTTATATATTCACATATGTTACATATAATGATATATAGTAGATTAGAAAAAAAAATCAATTGATTTATTATAAAAATATTAATTTTTAATTAGTAATTCTTTTTCCAATTATAACATCATACAAAATTAAAAATAATAGAATAGAATGATTAAAAAATATTTAATTAAAAAAATGTATAAAATTTATAAATTCTACCATCATTTGTATCCTAAACTCCTATTTCTTTTATGATTAAAAGAAATTAATTCATAAGCAATAGTACTGCTTCTCCGTTGAAGTTCCCAGTTGTTGATGCAAGTAATACTTCTCGCTCCAGGCAATTTTGAGCTCCATCATGTATGCTTGGTAATATAATCTTTAAGCCTCGCATTAATTAATATATATATTTATATTAATATTTTTCTTACAAGTGTCACTAATAAATATTGCAATTTTTATCCAATGAAATTTTAGTTCAATAATATTGGAGTTGTGAGATTACAAGTTCGAATCAAATTAAAACCCAATTAATCAAAGAAAAAAATTATTACGGCTTTTTGGGTTGGAGACTTGGTGCTGTGGGATATATCTGAATTAGTTGTTTCAAATGAGATAGAAAAGAACCCTTTATACAAGTTTGTCTAATAAAAATTCACAAAATTTGTGCTTTGTTGTTTGTGTGTGTTTAATATTATTCAGTTTGGCATTTCATCGAACAGTTAAGAGGTAAGGCTTATTTGACATACAAGCGAAAGCTACCATCATACTCAAACGGTGATGGCTTCAATTTTTTTCCCCTTCATCTCTTCAATCAAAATCTTCTGCATCTGTATGCCTATCCATTTCACACAACCCACTAATCATAGTTTTATAGCCTTGTTTTTGTACATAAATAGAGTCTGAATAAAAAAAAAACCCACAAAAAAATTACTGGATGGCTTGAGAGATTGAAAATTTAAGAAAAGAAAATTGGAATCAGTCTTGTTCTTCTTTGTTTACTTCGAATCAAGTGTTTTCATAGACTCGGCATCTAAAAATCTACTAGAATTGATTTTGCTAATAATCCTGAGAATATTAATGGAGCATTTGGCGTAACTAAGAAAAAAGAAGATGAAGAAGAAGAAGAGAGAAAAAAAAAAAAAAGAATACCGTAAGAAGAAACAAAGCATATACAGAATATCGTATTTTTGAAAAAAGAAACCTGATAAAAAGTAAAAATGAAAAAAAAAAAGTTTACAACAGTATAATTGAAAAATGAAACTGAAGATACAGTATATGTTATAATTTCCTCTAAATATAATGCAATTCATTAAATATGGCTCGGTGACCATTAATGCACAATCCAGTGCCCCAGTTCAAGATTGGGACCAAACCCAGTAAAATACCTTCCACATCTAAATAATTTAAGTTCAGCATGAGTAATATATTGTAAATTATTATTATCTTCATTCCAAAAAGTTGATAACCTTTTTCTTTTTCAATGTTTCAAAAAATTAATGCATCCTATGATAGTAATATTTATTTAATAAAAAATTTGAAAAATTCACGATAAATAAAAAATAAAATTATATACGAGTACAAATGAATCAAATTGCTCCTCAATTATTCGAATGTAATATATTAAATACTTAAATTTAATTCAATTAGAGTTAATTTTAAAATAGAATAACTGATTGAGCTGAATTTTTGCATATTATAATACTCAATTTGAGCAACTTCTAGTCTAATCAAATATTAATATAAATTTATTTAAATTTAAATTTAATAGTAATAAATAAATAAAATATTTTTTAAAAATAATTCAATTAAGCTCAAGGTTTTTAAAGTATTTGTTGAAATTGAACTTCTACTTCAACTTCAACATCTTTAATTAAATTTCAAGTTTTGTAATTGGATTGAGTTGGCTTTTGAAGTTTGATTCTCTCACTTTATTATATATTGTCATCATAAACAAATTACTTGATATATTTATTGTTGGGAATCTGGACCCTAGGCCAATTTGTAGGGATCCTCCTCCTTATTATAAGCCTTTCAATTCTTTTATTTTTAATCAATGTGGGATTACCCCACAACCTTTTACACTCCCCCCTCAAGTGGCAATTCGGCCACTTGACAAGTATCGATGGCCCAACCCGGGTCCGTCAGGGTACAGTAACTCGACCCTCATACTTTGAGGTTCGGATCCCAGCTCGACAGGCTCTGATACCATGTTGAGAATCTGGACCCTAGGAGCCATTAGTTAATTCATCAATTAGTTAAATTCGTTTATTATTAATTGGGCTTATAATAAGTTGGGCTCACCTTATAATCAAATTGACTTAAGCCAATTTGTAGGGATCCTCCTCCTTATTATAAGCCTTTCAATTCTTTTATTTTTAATCAATGTGGGATTACCCCACAACCTTTTACATTTATAGCTCCTATACTTAGGTACTTAATTTTCAATTTAATAACACATTCCACTTCAATTTGATGATTTGCTTAACCAACGCTACATTTTATTGATAACGTGTGATTATACTACTACATATTTATTCATTAAATTCTTTTTGTTATTCAAACAAAAATTCCTAATTCGAACAATCCCTTCTTTGTTCCATTGTCATCCCTAGATTGAATGAAAATCCCTAATCTCCAATTTTCAGATTTCTTAGCCATTGTCAGATAAAGAGCTTAATTAGCAACATTTTATTGTAAAAAGCGATAAAAAGAAACGGTGTCAAGAACATACTATAACCTCTTAGAATTAGCTTCTAGGGTATCTCAGTTATTTGGCTGTGAGAACCGTTAAATCACATGAATTATAACAGTGAATAGTATAAACTTTGACAGTGAGATTGAAGTTATTTATGTTGGTTAATTGAGAGAAGAAATCCACCCAAGTGAACAAGATGAAGTTTCACAGCAGACCTCTTCACTTCAATAGGGCTAGTTTAAGTGCTTTGTTAAATTGCTAGTTGAGTTTTTTAATTTTTAACGAGTTGTCTTTTTTTTTTTTTGTTATGCTTTTATTTTTTTTGTAACTTTTTCCCTATTCTGCTGCACCTTATTGAACAATTCTTGTTTTTAACCATATACTTCAGCTTGTTGATCTTTTTTCCCTTCTTAAGACCACTTCATAAGCTACAATTAAAGGTATTATTTTTATAATGGTCGTGTAGCAGAGTTTATTATGAATGGGAAGATGAGGGAAAGATTTTTGACGATTGGTGGTGGATGGAGGTGTATATGAGATGTTTGAGCGGAGGAGGGGAGTAAATAAAAGTGGAGAAGAGAAAACTGAACTCTGTTTTTCATAGCAGGAGAGAGTCTGGATTAATTGGGAAATCATTTCCAATTGAATTGAATTTGGATAGAGAAGGCTTAGCTATTGTCCATGAAATTAAGGATTATTTAATTAAGCAAACTATTAATTTGAAATGTTTATAAGATTAAATTGAAAGTGTAGGAGGATAAAGTGATAAATCATGCCAAATATAAGGCATTAGCGATGTATTAAATCTATACAAATTTGAAAATGACAAAACAAAATTGAAAATTCATCCATCTTGTCAACAGCCGGCCGGTATTAATTTCAATAGAGAAAAATCAACATGGACAACTTTACCCATCAATCACCAATACTTATTTGCCACGTATCGTAAGTAGCAAATCTAAAATGCTGACTAGGAGAAAAACTGGACCCATAATAGAATCAAATAAAAAACAATACTCTTGTGTAAAAAAAAAAGTGAAAGAAAAAGAAACTGGTGTGACGAGGCGGTAATTTTTTTTTTTTTAAATTAGAAAATTTGAATTTAAGCCCTAAAAATAAAGCACTTTTAAATTTTGAGAAAGGAGACTTAACTCTCTGAATGGATCTATATAATGCGAATTTAAATTAGTCAACCAACAATAAAATACTGAATAAATAACTAAAAAGAAAAAGTGAATGAAAAGGGAAATCTCAAGGCCACAAAAACTTGTGGCTGAAAATAATCCATAATGCTGACGTGGCATCCACTTCTCGTTTAAACGGATCAAAAACTGAGACACCAAAGTACTTTCAATCCCAGATTGCCAACATAGACGCCAAACGAAGCGAGATTTCTCTCGAGCGTTTTTTTTTATCTGTTTGCTTACCCAGAAAAAATCAAAATACAGCAGAAAATGAAAAAAAATAATTGTACTAAGGACTCAGCAATCAAGCTCTTCGGCACGAAAATACCTTTTGAGACTGACGATGACCTTCCGGCCATCTCCTGCCGGGACTTGCCTGCTTTGGATAGTGTTGAAGAAACAACAGCAGAGCTGCAGAACGCAGACAAGGTACCAATTTACAGAGTGTGCCCATTTGTTAGAATCCTAAAGACTTAATGGGTTCGCTTTTCCCTTTTTTTTCTTAGCTTTCTATGATTTGATTTGATTTTCTTACTTAGCGTGGTAAGTTACAAGTGACAGTTTTGGTTCCAATTTTGTAGTTTTGCCGAACTTTTCGGATTTTTTGAGTTTGATTGGATTTTTATCTTTTTAAGATTTTGTTTTTGACTTCAAAAGACTTTTACTTCACATTTCCAGATCTTGTTTTACTGTTTGAAAAGCTGATAAAAGAAAAACGAATCTGAAATTTCTGATCATAGAGTAATGGTAACTTTGGAAACTGCAAATTTGGAGCATCAGATTCAAAATCTGAAAAGTTGTTTCTTTGTATACTTACCGATTGATTTTGTTAACATTTCTCATTTGCTAAATAAATCAAAATTTTCCTCACAAGTCGCAACATCAAAGAATTTTCAGTTAATTGATGTTTCTGTTAAAAATTAAAATTTCTTACAACTGTACATGTTTGATTAGATAACCTGTCCTTGAACGTCAGATTGCTTGCTTTCCTAATTTGAATTTTTTTAATTTTTGTAGCCTTTTTCTTTGATAATCTTTGATTTGATAAATTAAGTTTTAAAGGGTTCAACTATATTGATTCTCTTCCAATTACAATCAGATAAAATTAATTGGAATCTTCAATTATTTTATTGATTCCCTTTTATTGTTCTTGCTGATTAAGCTCAAATATGCAAAAACTAAGAAACTGTATTGAATTTTCAGGATTTTCCAGCAGGAAAAGTTACTGAAACTTCACTAGAGAATGATGATGATCTAGTGCAGGATACAGACGACTCTGCAGATCCAGAGACTGATGTTAACCCAGAAACACCTTCTATCGATCATGAATCTGCAAAATCAATGACTTCAAAAACAGAAAAAGAACAGAACAATGGAACCAACACACAAGAGAAACCCCTCAAGAAACCTGATAAAATACTCCCTTGCCCTCGATGTAATAGCATGGATACAAAATTTTGTTATTACAACAATTACAATATCAACCAACCCCGCCATTTCTGCAAAGCTTGTCAAAGATACTGGACTTCTGGTGGTACTATGAGGAATGTTCCAGTTGGAGCTGGGCGTCGCAAGAACAAGAACTCTGCCTCTCATTATCGCCATATAACAATTTCGGAGGCGCTTGAAGCTGCTCGTATTGAAACTCCTAATGGAAAACACAATCACAATCCTGGACTTGAAACTAACGGTAGAGTCCTTAATTTTGGGTTAGATACGCCTATTTGTGATTCTATGGCTTCTTTTTTCAATCTTGCTGATAAGGTGGTCTTGAATAGTACTCGAAATGGTTTTCATGACTTTGAAGAACAGAGGACTCCAGGTACTTGCAAAGGAAAAGAACATAATATTAATGGTTGTGATGATTGTTCAAGTGGATCTTCAGTGACAGTTTCGAATTCAATGGAGGAGAAAAGCAGGACTTGCCCGCGAGAGCCTCTTATGCAAAGCATTAATGGATTTGCTTCTCCAATTCCATGTTTGCCTGGTGTTCCCTGGCCTTATCCATGGAATTCTGCATTACCTCCTCCAGCTTTTTGCCCACCAGGATTTTCCATGCCATTTTATCATCCATTTTGGAATTGCGGTTGGAACATCCCTTTACTGTCTCCTCAATCTTCTTCTTCACCATCAAATCAGAAGACTCAATCCAGTCCTAATTCTCCATTAGGAAAACACTCGAGGGATGAGGATCCACTAAAGCAATATGATTTGGAGAAAGAAGAGTGGACAAAACATAAAAATGGATGTGTTTTAGTTCCTAAAATACTAAGAATTGATGACCCAAATGAAGCTGCAAAAAGTTCTATATGGGCAACACTTGGAATTAAGAATGAAACTTGTAGTGGAGGAGGGTTTTTCAAGGCTTTTCAATTGAAGAGCGAAGAAAAGAATCATGTTGCTAAAACCTCCCCAGTACTGCTGGCAAACCCTGCTGCCTTGTCTCGGTCTATAAACTTTCATGAGAGCTCTTGAAGTTGGTGGATTGTAGACCATAAGAGCAAGGACAAGTTCAATTTCATTGATGTTCTTGAATTGATCATTTTAATCACTAGCCTTACTGCAAACAAAGTTAGCAACTGACTCAGATAGAGGAGCAAAAAGGGGACAAATTTCGGGTTTCAGAAAACTTATACGAAAGCTATCGTGTGACTAATTTTCTTTTTGTAAGCAGTTACTTGGTTTTGCCGAACTTGTTTTCATGTAAATATCGCTATATATGTTATATAGTAGCTAGGGTTGGAGAAAAGTTCATAGATGTAGCTAAAAATGTGTAGATGTACTGAACTATAAGTTTTTTACATACCATAACAAGAAAATGAGATATTTTTTCTCCATTTGTCTAGCTGCTGTTATGTGCATAATCTAAATTAAAGAAAGAAGTATACATAGCTGCTGTTATGTGCATAATGTAAGGAGATTTGACAGATTCAAAAACCAAGAATGCTTAAAACACGCACACAAAATGTTTTCTATTAACTGGAAGATGGCTTGGCAGAAAAAGTCATTCCAATTAGTGAAATGATGCCAAAGCGAAGAAAATGGCCAATCCAACAAAAAAGATTTTAGATTCTTTTATGCCTTTGTATAGATAAACTTGAATTTTCTCTCACAAAAAGCCAAGTAGCTTTATTTTTATTTGCCCAATGGGCACAAAACAACTTGCACTCATTTTCTGGTGAATAGCATAATTTCCTCGTATGCATATCATTTCCAAGAAATCTGCCAGTAGGCGAATTTTGTGAGAATATATATGGAGGTATCATGATATTTTCAAAGCTTGAAAATTCTAATGAATATATTATATATTTATTTATTTTTTGAAAAAAATATTTATATTTTTAAAAAATATTTATATTTATATTTTTTCAATGAATGTTTAGCTTAGCTAATAAACTGGTTATTAAATCAACATATTTATTTAAATAATTTTATGAGTTTATTTATTTAATTTATAAACTAAAAAAAAAACTTGAGAGCCAACTTATTTTTTTTAGTACTAAACATTAGACTTATAAATTAGTTTGACCAAATAATTTAAAAGATGAATACTTAGTGCATAAGTTAATATGAACTTATAAATATCTAAAATTTTAAGCAACTATGTATTTATTTTGAATGCTTATAAATGATTGATAAGTATCTAATATGTTTGATAAAAAAATATTTTAGAAGCATAGTTTTATTAAAATGACCTAAAATGATACAAAGTTATATTATCAAGAGTATTTATTAAGATAAATAGAAAAAATATAGTAAATTATTTGGTCAAATTAACTTATACGCCAAGTACATATAAGCATCAAAATAATAAGAATGTATTTGACTTAGCTCATAAGTCAAATCAGCTTATAAACTCTAAATTTAAACTGACTCATTTGTTTAGATAATTTTATAAGCTTATAAATATGTTTATAAGATAAAAAAATAAACTAGGGTACTAACTTATTATTTTGATGCTTATAAACATATTATTTATTAGTTATTTTGACCAAGTAATTTACTATATTATCTTTATATATTCTAATAAATGTTCTTAGTAATATAACTTTATAATTTTTGTCATTTTAATAATAAATTTGTTTATAATTTATTTTTTACCAAGCATGTTAAATATTTTATCAGGTACTTATAAATATTTATAGTGCGTTTGGTTGCATAAAAATCTCTGAAAAGTTGATTATATAATCTTGTTTGACTAACAATACTGTGTTTATTTATAAATGATATAAGTAAAATAAAATATGAACTCACTAAATTTTACCAAACAGTTGGTGAAATATTTTACTTAGGGGAGTAAAAAAAATATTTCACCGGAAAAGAAGATTGAGGGGTCCACATATTAAAAGACAATTATATTCTTACTGATAAAATAAGAAATAGATTTTATAAGGGTAGTTTAGATATTGCTTAAATTTTTTCTGTAAAATTGGGTTCAGCCAAATAAGTTAATATTTTTTTCAATCTATTTTTTCAGTATTTTGTTACATATTTCAAATATTGTAATATAACATTTTCTAGTAAAATATAATCTCAATAAATATATCTGTAAAATATATTCTCATTAATCAATTTTTTCAATAATTTATCAAACACACTATTAAAATAAACATGTAATTACTTGAAACTTTTAATGGTTATAAGTTAAATTTTATAAATTAAGCCAAACACCTTCTAAGTTGGCCCTCTCAATTTATTTTTTTTATTTATATACTATCTTATAAAATTATTTAAATAAATACCTTAATTTTAAATTTAAAGCTTATAATCTGAATCAACTTATAAGCTAAGTCAAACACTCTGTTACTATTTTTGTCCCTATTTATTTTAACAAATGCTCTTAATTATATAATTTTATATTCTTTTTTAATAATTTTAACATTAAAAATATGTATAAGTTATTTTTTATCATATTTATTAGCCACTTATAAATATTTAAAATAAATAAATAATTACTTAAAATTTTAAATACTTATAATCTTATATTAATTTATAAATACTTAATGCTTAAAAGCGTTTTTTTTTAAGCTAAGCCAAACACCCTGTTAAAATTCTGCCACTCATAATATGCTCCACAGTCTGACCTTTTCCTTTTTTCAAAGATTGAACCATAGTGAAATTTCTTTGATTTAATACTTCTCAGGAATTCCTTAAAACAAATATATATTTCAGTTTACTGAAAAATTAAATTTTCTCATGTTTTACAAGCAATCAACCTCCATAGAGTTTGTGCACTCATGCAAGGAAGAATAAACAAATGAGTAGGTGAACTCACACTAAGAATTTCATAAAACACAAAAACTTAAAAAAAGGGGAAAAAAATTCTATCCTATTTTCAAATTTGAAAACCACGCTTCCTCCCCACCCTCACACAAACAACAATTTTTATATTAACTCGTTGTACTAAGCTCCAATTTTTAATCTCATGGTACTGTATATAGTTGTCTCTAGTGACTATAGTATTATGAAATTAAAACTTTAAATTATAGTCCAAACCAAGAAAAAAAAAACCTTTTGAGTGCCCAAAAATATGAAAAATATTGTCTGCAAGACCGTTGTAAGTTGTAACAATATAGCAAGGTAGTTGCAGTAGGTTTGAATGACTTAACAGTTGGTTCATCCAACAATCCTGACCTCTCTGTCTCAGACAATACCTTCCTTTTTACAACTATGTTTAAATTCAAAGCTCAAATTCTTTCTCAAAGACATAATTAACTTGAGAGCCCTAAAAAAATTAATCAAAAACGAAATTTCTTTTTTATTTGTTTTAAATCAATTAAACATGAAGTTTCTTCCTTCTTCAATAACAATGCTAGCTGTGGCCTTATTAGCAGGATTTGCAATTGATGGTTGCCAAAGCAAGATTGTGCAATTTATTTTCGGAGATTCACTTTCAGACGTTGGAAACAATAGAAACCTCCCCAGAAGTCTTGCTCAGGCTAGCTTGCCTTGGTATGGCATAGATTTTGGCAATGGTCTGCCTAATGGGAGGTTCACTAATGGCCGCACTGTTGCTGATATTATAGGTCATTGATCTAAATTTTTTTTATGCAACTTAATTTTAATACTAATTTCTTTTCTATTCTATTTTTTAATTATGATTTTCCCTTGTTTATGTAGGTGACAGCACTGGCCTGCCAAGGCCTCCTGCTTTTCTTGATTCATCTTTAACTGAAGATGTTATATTAGAAAATGGGGTTAATTATGCCTCCGGCGGTGGTGGGATTTTGAATGAAACTGGCGGCTATTTTGTGAGTATTTAATTTCTTTCTATTTATTAGGCTTCGAGAAGAGATTATAACTTGTAATCTCATAATCTCACAATTGTTGAGAAAACACAAGTCAAAATTTATTTATTGTTATACCTGTGGAATTAACACGAATTTGAAATTTCATAAAAATTATTGCAGATTCAAAAATTTTCTCTCAACAAGCAAATTGAATTATTTGAAGGAACACAAAAATTGATTATAAGCAAAATTGGAAAAGAAGAGGCAAACAAGTTTTTCCAAGAAGCCAGATATGTGGTTGCTTTAGGAAGCAATGATTTCATTAACAATTACTTAATGCCAGTTTATAGTGACTCATGGAAGTACAATGATCAAACTTTCATTGATTATTTAATGGAAACACTTGAAGGACAATTAAAGGCAAGTTAAGTTGATTAACTAAAATAATAATCTTTTGAATTTAAGTAAGCAAATAAAAGTTAATCTCTAGTGAGTGTTTTTTTTGGGTACAGACATTGCACAGATTGGGTGCAAGGCAGCTTATGGTATTTGGGTTAGGGCCCATGGGCTGTATTCCACTCCAAAGAGTCTTAAGTACATCAGGGAATTGTCAAGACAGAACAAACAAATTAGCTATTAGCTTTAATCAAGCTACAAGCAAGTTAATGAATAATCTAACCACTAAGCTTGCTAATGCAAGCTTCAAATTTGGGGATGCTTATGATGTTGTCAATGATGTAATCAGCAACCCAACTAAATATGGTAAGACAAAGTTGCTCCTTTCTTTCTTTAATTAATGAAGTCGTAGAATTACTTACAGTCGCAGATGTACTAATTGAGCAAATACCCAGTTGATAAATCAGAATGCATTTTCATGTTATTGATTAATTGTGTAGGATTCAAGAATTCAGATTCGCCATGTTGCTCGTTTGGAAGAATAAGACCAGCTTTGACATGTATTCCAGTATCAACATTGTGCAAGGATAGAAGCAAGTATGTGTTTTGGGACGAGTACCATCCATCTGATACTGCAAATCAATTGATTGCAAATGAACTCATTAAGAAATTTGGATTTTTACGTGTTAATGATACAAATGGTCCATCTCCTGCACCAGATGTTGCCCCATCCCCGGACGAATAGCTAATTTATCAAATACTTGTGTAGCAACAAGAAGTTTAGTTTTTGTTTGTAATTTAATTTCAGTGATTTCTCTTTCTGTATAAATATTAATGCTGCCAATAACTTGATTACTTTTATGGTTTGTTAAACAATTGTTGCTTTTTGTAAAATTTGATATTTGAAATGAAGAAGGATTAGGTACATCCACGTATTAGATTGCAAAGCTAAACTTGATCCTTTTTCTTTTCATTTTAATTAGGTATACATTGATTCTTCCTCTAAAAAATAAATAAATTAAAAAAAAATTCATTATTTACAAGTATAATGGAAGAGATATCAGTTCATAATTCCACTAAATCAATTATTTGTAAAAAGTTAACAATAATTTTATTTGTATGTCTATTTTTTTATAAACATTAATAGAGTAATTGAAAAAATAACTTTTGTTTATCGATCAAAAAAAAAAAAGAAAGAATAACTTTTAGCAATAATATAATAATTAACAAATAATTAACAACTCAAATATTCAAAATTGAAATATATATATATAATTTGATTTTTGAATCAACAAAAATCTTAATTAATTCTTTTTAAGTATGAAAAATTCTAAAATTTCAACAACAATCCCTCTGGAGATTACAAGCATTGTTATTGTAATTGATTATTTAAGTGGGTTGTTGGAGATGCATAAGGAGGGTTATTGTAAAGCATAGCTTCTCTTATCTTATTCTGTAAGTGTAGCTTAATGGTACGGACAAGCATTTAAATGTTAAAGCTTGCTTAATCTACTGATATTTGTTTAAACATATATTCACATTTTCACATCTTTAATTGAAAATTGAACTGTATAACGTGCCCTCTGCAATATTTAATTAATATGCAGACAACATTTCCATTTGTCTCAAAGTTCAGGCCCGGCCCTGAGGGTAGGCATTAAGTGCGACCGCCTAGGGCCCATGCTAGAAAGTCCAGAATAGGGGCCCAAAATCCCAAAAAAAAAATCATGCATTAAATAGCACAACAGCAGCCAAAAAATAAAATAAAATCCTGGGTTAATTTTATTTCTTTTTTCTTCTGCCAAAATATCGTTTCATATTCCTTAGAGCCTCTCTGACTTGTCTTCTACCAAAAATTCGAAAGACTTGTATTGTTCCTTGATGTTGGTCCCAATGTTAGGGCCCTCTTTCTCATTATTCGCCTAGGGCCCTAAAAATCTCAGAAACGGGGCTGTCAAAGTTCATGGACTAATTACGCACCTTTGCCTTTATTTATCACATAGAAGGTCCACAATACTCTAAAACGTTATATTTTAACCCTACTAGATACGCTTAAAATCGTTTATAACATTATAATTTGTCTGTAATCTAACTAATATTCATTAGGTGTCCATTTGTACCTAAATGGCAACATCTAGAAAAGTCACTAGAATATATTGCTATAGTGAATGTGGCTACCAACTCACAAATCCACCTTCTCCACTTGAACACACTAACTAAGCAAATGTAAAATCAAATTGAGATATTTGCAATGCCTTTCTTTATCTAGTGTGGTTTACCTAACAATATCATATGTTTCCATGCAAAGAATTCTTGTAGAGATAACTTTTTGCAGATTTTGGTTGTTTAATACCAATTTGTGGAAAAGCAACTTCAATTTTCTATTCTTCTTCTTTGTCCTTTTGCCCCTTAACAAAGGATAAAAGGTACATAACAAAACTGCCCTTTTTCAGGGGTTAAAATTCAATTGAGAATTACGATGGTCCAGTCCCAATTAATTACATTTTCATCACATAAAAAGACCACTCAAGTATGGGGCTCCAAAAAAAAATCCTAAGCCTAGGATTCTAGAGTTGAAAACTTGTCTTCAATTTATTGATGGACAATTAGAGAATTCGAAAATTGGGTCACCACAAATTATGGATTGTATAGACCGTTTCTGATAGGAAAAAAAAAGAAGGTCAAATCCAATTAAAATTTGAAAATTCTCATAACATAACATTAATTCTTAAAAAAATTAAAAAAAAATTGTAAATTAATTTCTTACAAAAAAAATTTTTAAATTTTCAGTCAATGTCCAGTTATATTTTTTTTTATTTTGTTATAAAAATTAAAATAGGCTATAATCAATGTAATTTAAAATTATTTCTCAAATAATATAAGTATTTTTTAGTTGTAAAATTGTTTAAAAAATCTGATTAGTTATTGTATTTGGTTTAAATTTTATCATTTTAAATATTTTTATTTTAAGTAACAATTTGGTAAATATTACTAAATAAGTTAAAATGAATCAAATATTTTTTTTATTTTAAATAGTGAATTGTGTTATCAAATGCCACATATAATTAACATTTGCTTATTTTTATTAATTTATTTCCAGTTAAATATATGTCAAATTATAAGTCAAATAAAAAATGCAATCAAATCGACAAAATGATGGGTTAACTTTAAATAATTTTAAGTTATTTTGATTTTCATGAAAATTCAGAAGGATAATTATGATTCTTATTCTCAAATTGATCAAAATATATGAGTTCTGCATATATAATCTTCATAATTTCTATCTTAGAATGCTTACATATGGCTCTGTCAAATAAAGATTTTGGTGCCAATCATACTAAATTTGGTTAGTTTCTCATTTCTTTTAATGGTATGAATTGAAAGTTTTGGATTTAAATCTAGTTAATTATAGCATCATTATGATTGAATTTTCATATTATTAGGGTGAGAATTATCAAACTGATCAGAGGATTACCCATCATTATATTACTACTTATCAGGTTTAAACTCATCTGACCCCAAAATTTTTTGTCCTCTAGCTCTTCTAAACAAATATTTGGTATTTAATGTAGTCTGAATTAAAATTAAATGGTTCTTTGAAAAAATTAAGATCACACAGGATGTCTATGGAATTTCCATGCTTGATTAATTAATTAATAACAATTGAAAACTGAAATAAAAAATTTTCATTGAAAGGAAAAAAAAAAAAAAAAAACTCTTGCAAAAGAGGAACTTATAAATGCAGCACTTCATTATATATAGATATATAAAAATAAAATTAGCACTTACAGATAGTTAATATAATTAAGAACTTTCTCATAGCTCACTCTCTTAAGAGTCTAATTACATATAGATATTTTTTTTTAATTCATACAACTTAATTTTCATAGCTGAGCTCTTCTAATTAACAAATCAATACTATCCAATTCCCACATAAATAATTAAATAATTATAAGGAACTCCCCAAGTATCTCAAGGAGTGAGCAAACTAGATTATATATGCCTAAAGCTGCACGCCCACAACATCATCAAGTGCAGATATATACTGATAATTCTAGGGAAAAGAGAAATTAGCAATCAGCACATGATCTGTTAAGCTGTGGTGGCCATGGTATATGTCGGTGATTCGCACCAGATCCTGGGTAATCATTCAGCTTCACAGCCACTCTCCCCTCATGATTCTTTTGTTTCTTCCAACTTTTCTTCTTATTATTAGCTACCTGTAAGTGATAGAAATCATTAAAATTAATGATCATATAAATATATATCAAGTCCAACTAAACACAATTAAGTTATTAGATTTATGATTTAATTTGTTAGTACCATGAGGGTATTTTCTTGGACTGGAAGAACTTGATGTCCGTGCACTAACCTTCCACTTCCTGAAAAAGAGAATATATATATATATATATATATATATATATTGCAAGAATATAACTAAGAACAAGAAGACGATATATAAAGAGAGAGGATGAGAAGAGTTTGATTAATTGGGAATCATAATTTGAAGGCTTACTTGTAATTGGGATAGCATTATTGAAATAAAGAAGATGAGAAATCCCCAAAAAGATTGTTAGTGAGTGTAAGAGAATAATATTAGTGCTTGCCATTGCAACAACAAACTGAAATGCCTTAGAGAAAAATAATAGCTTCTTATTGTTATATATACATATATAGCTCTATAAATACTGCTCTTCTCATAAAGCAAAAGTAGCCAATTTATACATTTTTACACCCACCCAATAAAGCTTTTTCTTGATGTTTATTTGCGATGTTGGAGAAATTTTACAGTATAGTAATACTAGTCATTATATATTATAATTTGATACAAAGTCAAAAAGGTGATATGAACATAGACATTTTTTTTAGTGTTTCAACTTTTAATAACCATAAAGATATAGAAAAACTTAAATAATTTAATTTTAATTGAGGCGCACATAAAAGAAGATTATATATATAGGGTTTGTTAAGTGGGAAGAGATCTTGAAATTAAATTATAATAGAACATATAATAAAAATTTTAAGTAAAAGATATGATAGTGAGGAAAGATGGAGCACACTATGCAAAGTGGGAGATGACAAAAGAATGATGGTGTGGCAACATTTGAGGCCTTGCACTAATTTTAAGTCAAGGCTCAGTGGAAATTATTATCATTAGAGCCCAAGGAAAATTAATGTATGGTGAATTGAATATTTCTGTGGCCAGCAAAGGCTCACATGCATGAAAAGCAAGTACTCATGGCGAGGGAAAAAAAAAAGGCAATTCGGTGTAAAAATATTTTTGCAATGTGTAGAGTTTGGAAAATAATTAGATTCATAAAGTTTATTATATATAGTCTTTCTTTAAAATTATATAAAATTATTTTCACAATTCAAATCTATGACCTCATATTATACAGTGACAATATTTGTTGTTGCTTCTTTTCTACTCATAGCTAGGAAAAAAAAAGAGTTGAGGCAGTACTTATGTTTTTGTGACTTTGATTCATTGAAACTGTCAATTTTTTAACTACCAAACGCGGTAGCAATTTCTGGCCATTAAAGGATGTCTTATGTATGTAGATATTAGCTGTTGGCCAGGGGCCAATATTGACTAAGGAGCTACGGCAAAACTCAAAAATAATATATATATATATATATATATACACATATATGATCTAGTATATTTTATGAAAAATATGAAAAATAATTGTATTTTTTAATAAAATATATATTTAATTAACAACCAATAATTTTGACATGGTTTAATTTATTTTCTATAATTTTTAATTTTTCAATAAATATTTTTGTTATTAATTTTCTAAATACAAAATTATTTTCCTTAATTATTTTAAAAAGTTTTGTATATAAATTTATTAATTTTACGATTATAAACCTTTTATATTATCAATATATATTATGTTTAGTACTTTAATTACATATATAGATGTATTTTAAATATATTTGTTATTCATATTTTTGGCCTCTTAGATAGTTTTAATTTTAGATGCATCCCTAATAATATAATTAAAGGCTCAGCGATGATATAACTTATTCCCTTTCTCAAACTTCAAAGGAGGCACAGTGCACACGCAAGAACCATCTAAGTGCATTTCGTTGACGATATAGTATCATATGAGCATCTTATCCCAACAATTGCATTTCAATTTGTTTAAAAAAAATCCAAATTTCATTTCAATTTTATTCTTAAAATACTTATATCTTAAACATTTATTTGGTTTGAGGAAAATAAATGAAAAAGAATAAAATATAAATTATATTTTTCTCATTTTCTTTATTTAAACAATAATAAGAGAAATGAAATAATAGAATAGAATAGAAATTAATTTCTTATATTTTTCTTAAATTCGTTAAAACTTTTTTTTTATTAATTTGAAGAGAAAAAGAAGAAAATAAAAAAAATAAAAAAGGATTAGATTGTAAAATTTTTAATTTATTCTTCATCGACTTAAAATGATGAGAATATAATCATAAAAAAAAATTATAAATTTTTCTTTATTTCTTAGGTTAATTGGATAATCAAACAAAAGGAAAAAAATAATAATTTTTTTCTCTTCATTTCTTTCCTTTTTTCCCTCTTTAATTTGTTATAATTATTAGATGAGGATGACTTAGTGATTAAAATACTCTAAAAAATTCTTAAATTTATAATCTTTTAATATTTTCATATAATTTTTGCAAATTACAAATCCATTACTATCAATTGCAAAACTATTTCTTAAAAGAAAATAACTTGTTTTTATTTTTATTTTTCAGGATTAATTTCGCATACAGTAAGCATTTTGATGTATGTCATACTATCATTAAAATACTTAAAAGCTTTTGATTTCAATATAAATAATGGTGGAATAACAAAATTACTTGTTGCCAATGTAACCAATTGAAATTTCTTCAATCCCTCGATTATTAAAGGAAAAAAAAATCCAAATACTTATAAAAATTATAATTGCAATAAAAATTTTTAACATGTTAAAAGATATCTGATATGTTAAACGCTAAAAATTAATAACTAATCAAAATCATTAGATGAAGTACGCCCATATTATTCTTCCCAATAATAATAAACCCCCTTATTCGTATGAACAAAATATGAAAGGACTAATAACTAACTACAACTGTTAATTTGTCAAAAAAAAAAACAACTGTTAAAAGAAACTCCATTAACCCCATTATTATTATTCATCTGAACAAAATATAAAACTTTAAAAAAAAATTCAAGTTATAATAAACAACTTGTACAGATAATGACTGAAACAGATGCCATAAGGCAAAAGTCATCATTTCCATGCTTCATCAATCATCATATCTTAGTCAACTCCACATAGCTAATATCGTGTGCAGTATGCTATCATCTAATTTATATATTTGCCCCATGTTTTGTATCTTTAAGTATTGTCACTTCACATTCGCTATGGAAGATACGTTAATCAACCCAAAAATTACAATTCCATAAATAATTAATGTCTAGTCCATATCATATTATTCAAAATAGTCATATGGTATGATATACTTTAAATTATGAAATTTGATTCATTTTTAATCGTGATTGTGCAATTAATTAACTTAATTACGTTGCTTACACCAAAAAAAGTTAATTACGTTGCAAAAAATGGAGATTTTATGATTGTATGGTTATTTTCATTATTTTTAAATGGTATCACAAGCTCAATTTTACAATAGAATTATATTTAATTTACTTATCTAATTAGATAGATTACATATATGTGTTACATAATAATTTCATATCTCAGAATTTTAGTCATTTCTTGACCTAAATCCCCATCAATTCTATATATGATCCAAATAAGGAATTCCTTGGAAGCTAGGTGCCATACAAATTAAATCAATCACAAATTATATTTTGTTTTTATCAATTAATTATTCAAGTATACATACTTGTTCTAATGTTTGATCCATAACAGTTACTCTAAAGTCCTAGCAGATTTTTTCCTAAAAACAAAAAACCTAATTGATTTTATTTCCTTGTGTTGGAAAATGATAAAATAAAGAACAAGAAAATGAAACATTTACCATATATTTTTTATAAGAGGAAATTATTTCCTCCGTGGCTTTGCAATTACACGGACGGACAAGCAGCTTTGTTTCTTCACTTAATTATACATACTCAATAATACAAATTATATCTATAATATTTATAATACATCTATATAATAATTTTAATATTTATTTAATTTATTTTTTTTATTTTTTATTTTCACAATATTCATATAAAATTTACATAATATTTAACGATTTTTTATATAAAATATAAACAATGTAAATAATTAATACATAACATATACATGATATTTATAAAATATGCACAAAATATCTGCAAACTAAAATTATGTGTATATATATTTTTTTATTTTTTCATATATATAATATATAAAATTTATTTTAAAATAAATTTAATAATTTTTATTAATATATTTTTATATATTTTACTTTTTATTTTTTAATGTTATTTACTTTTTATAATTAAAATTAAAATTTTTTCTTTTATAATAATTTATGATTTTTATACTTTGAAAAAATTTAAAATATTGATTTTTATTATTTTATCAGAATATTTTTATTTAATAGTAAAATTTAAAAAAATAAAAAAGAAAAAGATTAAAATAAAATATTGAGGGAAGAGATATTTTTTTTAAAAAAAAATTAATTAAGGAAAGAGTGAGTTGTTTTTGAAATTTTTTTTAATTTGTTATAAAAGTGTAAATATTTTTAATATTTATAATATTTTTCAAATAAAAATTTTTTTAGATAGGTATATAAATGTGCTTTTATAAATATCTAATAACCCAAATATATATATATATATATAATGCCTGCTGCTGTTGTGAATTTGGCATCTAGAGGATGCTCTTAGACCTAAATAAGGTCTATTATTATGATGGCCCAATCTAAAATGTCAAATGGGTCGTCCATGTAGAAATGAATAAGGTATTGTTTTGTCTGTCCATTTTTATTCACAAAAAAACGCAGCCCAAAATTGATTTAGGGGCCCACTAGTAGCATGAGCATCGTAAACCACTAACTTCAATTATTTTGAAAGCAAATTTTACATTTAATTTAACTGATACTTTTGAATTTTTTTGTTTTTTTATAAAAAAAAACTTAAGTTTACACTGAAAGGTCTCTCTTACTTTGTTTCCTCTTAGATTCGTAGAATTTCAACTCCTACTTTCATATTTTATGAATCGCACTACTTCAGTATCTTTTTTTTTTAATTATTTACAAAAATAAAATCAAATTTATTAGTCAGAATAAATTACTTATGTATATCAACTACAATATTATTTAATATTGCATTATAAAGTATATTTTGACGACTAAAATTATAATAAATTTATTTTTTATTAGATCATGCTGTAAAGTGTAATTATTTATATTCGGACTTAAATTATGAAAATATTAAAAAAAATTTAAAAAAATAGTAATTTTGTCATTGGTTATAGCTCAGGCTCAGCTTACAAATAATTCTAATGCATATATATTTTATAATATTAAAATTACAAACTCAATATTATTTTTTTAAAGAATTTTCCATGACCAGAAGAGTGGATGAGAACAAAACATTTAATAGTCAGTTTCTATCTTTTTTTCTATGGATTGACTAGACTGAGCTAATGCACCCTCTTCGAGTGTATCAATATTAATTAGCAAATAAATCAACAATTTAGCCCTAATCTTAATCTCAAAATTAAAAATTTATATGTCGAAGTCAGGATTGGGCACGATGCTTTGGTACCTGTTATTATTATTATTAAAATAAAAGTGCAAGACACCTAAGCACCGCCCACGCGGCCGGCCATCGTTAAAAAAGTATTAAAGTAATTTCAGAATTAGACATTTTGATTAAATTAATCAATTTATTCTTTAATCCTAATCATTTACTTAAGTATCTAATTAAAATATTTACACCGAAAGATAAAAAAAAAAAAAAAAAGTTTCCACGTTCGTTCGTTACCTTTTCATCTATACAATCACGTGTATCAATTATATATTTTTTTTATTAATAAAATAATTGTAAGTGCTGAACACGCGTCTCTCTGTGGAAAAGCATCATTTGTATTATTAAAACAAAAAAGTAGAATAAATTATTATTATCTTATTTGTAAAATTTAATCTTATTAGCTATCTCATCCATGTTTACAAAATTAATTAATTAGTTTCTTTATTTTGATTTTATCAAATTATTTTACTCATTTTATCCATTTTTACTGTTAAAAATTTCTAAAGGAAATTTTAAAAAATAAAAAATAAAGCTCATAAAATCTAGAAAAAACCAGATATGTAAATACTCATCTCATGCAAATCGTGATGGGAGAAAGAGTCAGCAAATAATAATAATAATAATAATAAATTAATTTCTTAAAAAAATTGCGAATTACTTAAAGATATAAAATTTTAACATCGTAACAATAATATAATCCAATAATATTTGGAAAAATGTCAAACTTGTTACACGTGTTACAAGTAAGTAAACGTGTAGGAAAGTCTGAAGTCTGATGAAGTGCGAATGAAAAACTTTCTGAAAATGGGACCTATTTTGAAATGTGGTGCGCTGATTTGGTAAGAAATCGTGTTGTATATATATATATATTGAATTTATAGGTGGTTAAATTGTTTTATTAGGCAATAAAGATCTTAGCAAAACACAATTATTTCAATTGTATGAACTGACAATATAACCCAAAACTTAGCTGCTGCCGAATGATTTAATTAAATCAATGTTAAAACAATATAAAATTTCAATAAATAAAATAATAACAAATAATTTAATTCCATTTCAAAATTGATAAATAAATAATTAAAAATCAAATATTACAATAAAAAAAATCTATACTCTAATCTCAATCTTTTCTTTCAAATATTCTTATTGTGAAAGTTTTGACCGACTGCAGATATGGATGTTTGAGGTTAGTCTATTAGTTAGGGTTAATTTAAAGTCCTTGAATTTGAGTTCACCTATATGATTTAATTTATTTTAATAATATTTGAGTTAAATATATATATATATATATTTTAGAGGTCCAATTCAAATTCTCTTAATTTAGCTTTCATTTTCCTATTAAATTATAATTTTTTTACTTGAAATTAAGTGCACATTCAGTTTGAATTCAATTTAAATATTATATGGTTTAATAAACCAAGATAATTCAACTTTATTTCAACATCATTAGTTCAAATGTTAATATTTGATATAATTTAATTTTATGGACAGATATTTAATTTTCACACCTAAATTAAGTAAATTATAAGAATTCATTTAATTTTTCTTTCTCTCTTTAATTTTCATTCTCTTATAAACATGTAATAAAAATCAAAATAAATTAGATGAAGTGAAAGTATTTATATTTCAATGTTATAAACAATCTCTTCGATCACTTCAAACATTCAAATATCAAATTTTCACACTTCTTTTTCTTTCTTATTTATGTTTTCTCATTTCAATAAAAAAATATATATGCTTCTTCATTCTACTTTGTATTGAAATGCACTGTTTTACTAAAATATTTAAATTCATTATTCAAATAAATTGACTTGTAAAACTATAAATTCACATTGATGTTTTTATATGACTTTTAGAATTAATGCTTTCATCCTTATAATTTTTAAAATAGAAAACACTTTAAATTTCAAATTTTTATATTATATAGCACTTTGCGCTTTTTCATTGAAGTTATTTAAGAAAGTAAGTAAATATTAAAATTTTGAAATAATAAATATTAAAATACTAATTATTAGTAATTTTCAAAAGTAAAATAGTAATATATTCTTTCTAGGTTTGCACATAAAAATAACAAGGTGATTAAAATAAAAATAAAACTAAATTTTCGTACGAGTACTTCTATACAATCTAATTTCCTCAATAAGGAGATTTTTTAAAAAATATTCAAAAATATAAAAATATTTTTAAAAATATCTATTTTTTATTTCAAAAACACCCTTTTTTAATTTTTAATTTTAAAAATACTCCTTTGTTTATATATATATTTTTTATATACATTTTATATAGTAAAAATATACTCTATTTTCAAATGTATATATTAAATATATATTCAGTATATTAAAAAAATATAATATTTAAAAAATGTTACAAATTATACTATACGGTCTAATTTCCTCTTTAATATTTGCATAGTTTGTTCTTATCAATAAACCATGCTCAAATCTCATGCTCACCAACCTTTTGTTTTCGGATATAAGTTTTCAAGGCCGTACCAAAATTTGTTTCGAAAATTACGTTTTGAACAACCTTTTTTGACAAGTAATCTCTTACATATTTAGGTTTAATTAATTAAAAAAATCTTTATATATATATATATGTATATCATTGCAATCGTCCTAAACTTTTCAAGATATATGAAAATTGCTATACATGCCACCTCGTATCACTTTTTTTTTTTTTGGCAAAGGTAAAAGGATCATATTAAAAAGGAGAAATATAAAAGAGCCTCAAACATAATGTGGGAGACCAAATTAAAGAGATACAATAACAACATAAGATACTACTATGAACCAATAAACAACCTATGAACCCCTATGACAACCTCCTACAAAAATAAAGCACATACCATATAAAACAAGTAGAATGATTGATATATATATATATATATATATAAACACTAAATAAAAAAATTAAGAAAAATAATGAACAAAAATATAGAGTCTAGATCGAGGAAAATTCTTATATGAACTTGGTCTATGTTTTTATTCACGGATCAATATAATCATAAATTGTAATTTGAATTATAATATTTAAAAAATATAATTTAAATTAATTTTTTTAAAATCACAATTTGTGATTGGTCTGGTCCATAAATGAGTATATAGACCAAATATATTTAAGAATTTATCCGAATAGAGCAAGTATTTAAAGAACAGTCCCTCAAGTCTATAAACTTGATGAACTCAAGTGTATAGATGATGATAAATTAGACATAATCCTTCTGAAAATAATTTCTAAAAAAGACCCAAATTAAGGAAAGAATGTATTCAAAGAGTAAAGGCAGAGCATAGCACCTCGTAAACAATTCATGTCATGGATATAACCAAAGCTCTTATGATGAGAGATTCGCAGTATTTCATCAAACGCTTGAAAGGTAAAAATAATAGAAATTAGATTGCCTATGGGCTTTGAAGATGTCAAAGAAGATGATCTGTACAGTTTATGTATAATCTCTAGATATACACCAAACAGAGCACCAAAAATAAAAGAGAGATGCTTGTCTTCAAACGATCCTATATAATAAAGAGCGAGAAACCTATAGACAAGCCAAAAACAGAGTGAGTGATCGAATGAAAAAAATTAAAGACAAATTAAGCAAATGTGAAAGATCTAAAGTGGTCAACGGCCACAAGATTGATAATAACCCTAAATTTAAGGTAAAAAAATAAGGAAAAATCTCTATAAAAGAGAGAAAAAACTTGACAAGGAATTTATTTTTTTTTTAGAAAAATTGTTATTTCTCTTTTTGAGGTTCCATTATTTGTATAATTTTTTTGCACAATATACTTTGCAACAATATTCCTATTTCATTTTATATTATTTTGATTTGATAAGAAAAAAGTATAAATTATTAATACTTATTCAATAAATATAGACAGTGGCGTAGCCAGGATTTTAGATAAGGGGGGTCCAATTCAACTTAAAATTTATAATTCACAAAAATAACATTTATAATAAAATAAATAAAACAAGAAAAATGTTGGATACAAAGAAAATTTAAAACATTAAATTACAATATTCCTCGCCTATTTTTCATTGATTGAAATCTATTCATAATTGTTTCATTGTCAATACTTGCAAATACATCTCTTTCAATATAGGTAACTAAACAATCATTTAGCAGCTCATCTCCCATGCTATTACGAAGTGAACTCTTAATAATTTTCATTGCGGAGAAAGCTCTTTCCACTGTAGCTGTAGCAACTGGTAAAAGCAATGCCAATTTGATTAAAAGATACACTAAAGGAAAAACTTTATGCTTTTTTATAGCAACCATAGTTTTGGCGAGATCTCCAATTCCTTTCAATTCAGAAAATTTCTTATCCAAACGCACATCAACAATGAAGTTCTGAAGTTGAGATTGGAGTTCAATTAAATCAACTGGCGAAAAGTCAGAGGGATAAAACTTTGCAAGTTCAACTAATTTGCTCACATCAAATGCAGAAAATGAATCTTTAGGATCAAGACAAGCCATACACAAAAGCAACTTTGTATTAACTTCATCAAATCGACTATTCAACTCTTGAAGTTGCATATCAATTACTGAATAAAAAAGCTCAACTCGATAATGATGGAGATTTGTCATTGGTTCCATTCCCCGCTTTGATCTTGGAACAAAAACATGCTCGTCCATATTTATCACACTAATTTCATTTTTAGCACAAAATTCAAACACTTCTTTCAATAAAATCCTCCCAACCATTATCTCTAACATCCTGCAAACGGAGTTTTGACACTTTTACCAAATTCATAGCATTCACAATATTTTGATCCCTCTTTTGTAAAACTTGAGACAACTCATTTGTGATTCCCAAAATCAATTTCATAAGATGCAACACAAACACAAATTCAAATTGAATCACAATATCAAACATTTTAATGGCCTCACCCCTTTGTGAATCATCAATCCCATTATCTCTAACATAATCAACAATATCCACAACTGAAGAAAATAAATGAATCAAATTAATAAGCGTACCGTAATGAGAACCCCAACGAGTATCTCCCGGCCTCTTCAATGTCATCTCTTGATTCAACCCTCGTCCATTTTTTATGATACCTTCTTCAATTCCTTTTGCCACTTTTTCCATTTGCAATTCTCGAAGCATTTCTTTTCTTTTACAAGAAACTCCAACTATATTCACCAAACGATTAATAGTATGGAAAAATGAACATACACTATGGTGCTTTTTAGCAACTGCAACAAGAGTAAGTTGGAGTTGATGGGCAAAACAGTGAATGTAATAAGCACTTGGATTTTCCTTTAAAATTAAACTTTTGAGGCCATTGAATTCACCCCGCATGTTACTAGCCCCATCATACCCTTGTCCTCTCAAACCAGATATGCTTAAGCCATAAGTACAAAAGAAAGACTTCAAACCTGCTAGAAGCGTTGAGGCACTTGTATCATGTACATGAACAACACCAATAAACCTTTCAACCACACACCCTTGTTCATTCAAATACCGTACAACAACACCCATTTGCTCTTTAACTGAAACATCTCGACATTCATCAACTAGAATAGAAAACAAATCATTGCCCATATCTGAAATAATAGCTTTTGTTGTCTCAAATGCACATGCACTAATGATATCTTTTTGAATAATAGGATAAGTGAGCTTGTGATTTTTAGGAGCATTATGAAGCACAACACTATTAATTTCTTCATTAGTTAAAGCCAATACTTTAACAAATTCAATGAAATTTCCTTGATTTAATGAAGTTTCAGATTCATCATGTCCTCGAAAAGGTAGACCTTGCATCAAAAGATAGCGAAGAGCAAGTAATGATGCATATAATCTATAGCGATACTCACGCTTTGACTTTTCAAAATGTTTTGAAAAAGCAAATTCAATGTGTTGCTCTTGATTCATTAAATCTTGACAAGCTAATCGACACCTATGATGCAAAGAATCGTGTTTTCCTACATGATCTCTTATTCTCTCTTTCTTTCGCCAAGTTGAAAAACCTTCAGATACAAAAGTATTATGACCTCTTTCACTATGTCCGGGTGAAAAAAGATAACAATACAAACAAAATACCGCATCTTTTTCAATACTATATTCTAACCAATCACTAAAATCATCAAACCACGATAATATAAATTTCCTTTCTCTACCTCCTTCTACTCTTTTAGGAAAAGTATGATTGCGTGGTTGACATGGACCTTTTAATAAATAGGCTCTACGTACCTGATCTCGGACATCAGGTGGATAACTCATTATGCTAGGTCGTAATCCCGGATCAGAAGGAATATTTTCTATATCAATCTCATGTTGTTGAATAGTAGGTTCTTTTGGTGGTACCGGTTGAACAATTGCTTCCTTATGTGGTTGAGTCGATTGAATATTTTGATTAACTGATGGCGACTCTTCACTACTTGGTCTTAATTTTTTAAAATATCGCTCCATATAACTACAAAGAATAAGAAAAATAATTCAATCACAATAGTCAATAGATATATAGTAGCCATTTCAATTTATCAAATACTAAACATTAAAAATATCAAATTATAAAAGAAATAAAAAAATTCCAGATTATAAACTACAAAAAAATAATAATTTCAATTTAACTTCATACTACTTTTCTCAAAAAAAAAAACTTCATACTACAAAATCAAATTAAACATTTCAAATTTATAATGTCCTCAAGTATTCAAGCCAATTTCTTAATTCATTATTTTTCAAATTTCAATTCATTTTAGCAAGATAAAAAAATTGCAACAAAATAAATATGAGATTAAAAGTAAGTGGTGTACCTATTCTTAACTTGTTGCCGCTGCCTTGCTGGTGCCAATCGGTGAAAGAATGAAATTGAAAAAGGAAGAAACTGTTATCTGAAAAAAAAAGAAAGAAAAATGAATTAACGAAGAAGAAACGTGAGAAAGAAGAGAAATAGTCACAATTAAGTTATTCTTGTTTGTTTGTAATGGGCAGAGTCATTGACAAATCTTGTTTGTTTGTAATGGGCTTGATTAAAAGGCCCAGTTTTAAATATTGGAAAAAAAGGATGAAAAATGTTGGGAGCGTGGATCGGAGTTGCGTGCTCTCACATAGTAAGGCCAAGCTGTTCCATCTCAACCAATGTAATATTCATTCTCAAATATACCTAAAAAAATTTTATTTTTAACTGAGGGGGGAACATGGCCCCATGGGACCCCCTTTATCTCCGCCTCTGAATATAGACCTATTTTCTTTTAGCAAAATTCTTGATTTTCTTTTTTTTTTTGTTAGCATGTAATGCATGAATTCAATGATTTTTTGTGCTATTCATTTTTTTTATGGTGTATGAAAGAAAACAAACAAGGCTAAATATATATAGTGCTCTGGGCTCTACACATTTAGTTAGTTTGCTTTTTGAAAATTCATACCAAGTTACTTTTTTTTCACTTATAAACACATTTTTTTTAAAATTTCCTCTTATCTAAAATTTAATTTCTAAAATTAAATATTTAAACTTCCTTTAAGATTTTTTTTCTTTTTTTAAAAATATTTTTATATTTTTTAAAATTTTTATTGCTCGTTTGATGTTTTAAAAATTTTTATTCTTCAAATACAATCAAATTATTCTTTTGCAATCTACATTATTCAAAAGAAATATATTTTAGGAATTAAATTTTAAATTAGGATGTATTTAAAGAGAAAAATATTTATAAATTATGAAAAATATGACATAGAGAGTGTTTCTCAAAACTGAAGCTTTTCAGCTTATTGTGAATAAGTGATTTTTAGATTATAATCAGATTAAAAATAAGCAGTTAAGTGTTTCTGTAAACTAGTTAATAATCAGCTGATAATCAGTTTATAATCAGTTAAGTGTTTCTGTAAAATCAGCTTATAATCAGTTTTTAATTGCAGAAACTGTCAAAATGACCAAACTGTCTCTGAGTTTATTTATTGTATAAAAATAATTTTTTAAATGTCAATTCAAAATTTATTTTGCAATAATAATAATAATAATAATAATTTATTTAAGAATAAACGTAAAAGAATTTTGATGGGAACTAAAGTGTATAGGGTGGGTAAATTTGAAATATTGAAGATTAGATAGGGATAGTATGGTATTTTACTTGGTCAAAACTGCTTAAAAAATAAATGCTTAAAAAAAATAGCAAAACCCAACTTTTAAAAAACTGATTAAAATCAGATTATAATCTACTATTTTAAGTTTTCAGAAACACTTAAATAAACAACTTATAATCTAAAAACTGCTTATAATCAGTTTTGACCAGTTTTTAAGTTTTGAGAAACACTCTCATAATATGACTCCGTAAGTTTTAGTATGAATCAAAGTCATTTAGCGAATTTATATTTATAAGTTAAAAAAATATGAATTTAAAAATTATATCGTTAAGTTAAAAATTTGAGAGTAAACAAAATAAAATGATAAATTTTAATATATTATATATGAATTTAACCAATAAATATATCATGACCATTTGTACGGAGTTTGTCTAATAATGATAATAAAAAAACTGAGAGTATTTCTTATTTTATAACTTATGAATACTGGCAGAACTACTTACATATCAGGGGCTATGGCCCTTCCAATTATTTATTTATTTATTTTTATACTATATTTATTTATATCACACTTTTTTAAAACAAAAATATTTTGGCCCCTCAAACTCAAGAGGTTATAAATCTAGCATAATAATTTTAAGCATCTAATTATGTGATTATGATTATACAAAAGTCCAATAATTTTAAATATTTAATCATATAATTATTAAAAAAAAGTCTAACAATATTAATAATTCAATAAAATAATATTAAAATAATAATAAAAGTCATAATTTTCAATTAAAAAAAATCAAAATTTGCCTTACTTTTTATATAATGCAATAGCTAACTCCAAAAAAATATAAATTTCTTATTTTTAGACTTTACAATCTATGAATTTTCTTAAAATTGTAGCTTTAAAATTAAATTTTAAGTTCAAATACAATGCTCTATTATTATTTTTGGTATTGTAGATTCAATTGCAATATTTTTTTTAGCAATTTCTTACTAATTAATTTTGTTTTCATTTTCATAGCCATTAGTATAAAACTAAAATTTTTAGTTGAAAATATGTTTTTATTAGTTGATTTCATACTATATGATTAAGATTGAAATTTTATCCTATTTCATTCATTAGTGTAAAAATAAAATTAATATTTAAATTTATAATAGTAATTATTAAACAAAATAAAATAAAACTAATACTGTATTTATAGTAGATTTTTGTAACTTAAAAGAATGGCTTGTTTATATATATATATATATATATATATATTAAAACTAATAGTTTAAGAGTAGTTTAAAATATTTCGACTCACCTTAAAATTGAATCCTAGAACCGAACCAAGTTGTGAAGTGTTGGTTGAGGTGCTAAGGTTAATAAAAAATAATAATAAGCTGATTTAAATGATCCAAGTTCAGCATGAACAATATACTGTAAATTATTATCTTCATTCCAAAAGGTTGATACCCTTTTTCTTTTAAAATATTTCAAAAAAATTTATACATTCTGTGACGGTAATATTTATTTAATCAAAATTTGAAAAATTTACTATAAATAAAAATAAAATTATATAACAGTACAAATGAATCAAATTGCTCCTCGATTATTCTTCCAATTTAGTATATAAAATACTTAAATTTAACTCAATTAGAGTTAAGTTTAAAGTTTAAACTCGAATAACTGATTGCATAGCATAGTAGTCAATTTGAGCAAATTGTGAGTGTAATCAAATATTAATATTAATATATTTAAATTTTAATTTAATAGTAATAAATAAATAAATAAATTTTTTTTAAGTAATTGAAATAAGTTTGTGTAATTTAATTGATTCGATTCTCTCATTCCATTGAAGATGACAAAATAAAATTCATCCGTCTTGTCAGCAGCCGGCTGGTATTAATTTCAATAGGGAGAATCGACATGGACAACTTTACCCATCAATAACCAATATTTATTTGCCACATATCAAAAGTAGCGAATCTAAAATGCTGACTAGGACTAAGACCGGTGCATCAAAATCTGCCTACAACATATAATAATAAATTAATTACTGGGATAGCTGAAACTGTGGCTTTCATATTATATATATTTATTAAAAAATTTATTAAAATTTTTAGATATTATATAAATTATTTTAAAAAAATTAAAATATTTTTTAAAATATTAATTTATTAATATTATATTATTATTTTTATTAATTGAGTTATTAATAATAATAGTATAATTAAAATAAAATAATTATTTTTTTAATTTTTATAAAATGATAATTTGAGGGAGATGTAATTTTTTTTAGTATGAAAGTAACAATTTTAATGGACAGAAAAAGAGTATTAAATAAAAAAGTTAAATAATTATAAAATATTTAAAATTTTAATTAGTCAGTTTTTATATTTTTAATATTTAATTTTTATATTTTTTAATTTTTAAAAATTAAACTGTTTAGTTATTTTTTTAATATTTTTATTCTAAAAATATTAGTCAATTACTTTGATATTATAAAATAATTTATTCATTTATATATATATATATATATTATTTATTAAGTCATACTTATTTTTAATTTTATTTATATTTTTTACATATAATTTATTTTAATTTTATAAATATTTTAATAAATTATTTTAATTTATATATATATTTATAAAGATAAATATATTATTAATTTATATATATTCTTATAAAGATAAATATATTATAAAATAATTTATTTTCTCTTTATATATATATATTTTTATTATTTATTAAATTTATTTTATTTTTAATTTTATTTTATATATAGATCGTCTATAAAATAATAAAAAATATTATTTATATTATTTAAAATTATTTTTTTAGTAATACCTATAAAATTAAAATAAATAATATATATAAATTATCTGTAAAATAATAAAAGATATTATTGGTATTATTTAAAATTATTATTTAAATAATATTTATAAAATTAAAATAAATTATGTGTAAATAATAAAATATAAATAAAATTAAAAATAAGTATGACTTAATAAATAATAAAAAAATCTATAAAAAATAAATAAATTATTTTATAATATTAAAATAATTGATTAATATTTTTAAGATAAAAATATTAATAGAAAAATTAAATATTTTAATTTTTAAAAATTAAAAAATATAAATATTAAATATTAAAAATATAATAATTAATTAATATATTATTAAAATTTTAACTTCTTTATAATTATTTAGTTAAATAAAAAATAATACTCTATGTTCGTGTAAAGAAAGTGAAAGAAAAAGAAAATCTCAAGGCCACAAAAACTTGTGGCTGAAAAAAAAACCATAATGCTGACGTGGCGTCCACTTCTCGTTTAAACGGATCAAAAACTGAGACACCAAAGAACTTTCAATGCCAGATCGCCAAACAAAGCGAGATTTCTCTCGAGCGTTTTTTTTACCTGCTTGCTTACCCAGAAAAAAAATCAGAATACAGAAGGAAATGAAAGAAAATAATTGTACTAAGGACACGACAATCAAGCTCTTCGGCATGAAAATACCTCTTGAGACTGACGATGACCCTCCGCCTATTTCCGGCCAGGACTTGCCTTCTTTGGATAGCGTTGAAGAAACAACGGCAGAGCTGCAGAAAGCAGACAAGGTACCAATTTACAGAGTGTGCCCATTTGTTAGAATCCTAAAGAATTAATGGGTTCGCTTTTGCCCTTTTTTTCTCCCTTAGCTTTCTATGATTTGATTTGATTTTCTTACTTAGCGTGGTAAGTTACAAGTGACAGTTTTGGTTCCAATTTTGTAGTTTCGACAAACTTTTTCGGATTTTTTGAGTTTGATTGGATTTTTATCTTTTTAAGATTTTGTTTTTGACTTCAAAAGACCTTTACTTCACATTTCCAGATTTGGTTTTAGTGCTTGGAAGCTGATAAAAGAAAAACAAATCAGAAATTTCTGATATTGGAGTAATGGTAACTTTGTAAACTGAAAATTTGAAGCTGTCAGATTCAAAATCTGAAAAGTTGTTTCTTTGTGTGCTTACCAATGGGTCAAAACTTATGCCAATTGATTTTTTTAATATTTCTTATTAAATAAATCAAAATTTTCCTCACAAGTCGCAACATCAAAGAATTTTCAGTTAATTTGATGTTTCTATTAAAGGTTTGAATTTCTTACAACTGTACATGTTTGATTAGATAATCTTCCATTGAACTTCAGATTGCTTGCTTGCTTTCCTAATTTGAATTTGCTTATGCTTGATTTTTGTAGCCTTTTTCTTCTGATCACCTTTGACTTGATAAATTAAGCTTCAAAGGTTCAACTTTATTGATTCTTTTCCAATTACAATAAGATAATAAATTATTCTCTTCAGTAGAAATATAATTGCAGACTTCTTGTCTGGACTCCTATTATTATTTTTTATAAAACTTCTGTTCCTTCCATTTCAATTATTTTCTGCTTCTTTGTTGCTGAGTTGACTAATTTTCTAGCACTTTTCTACGACTGCACAAAATCTGAACATAACTTTGATCTTGTCAATTCTATACATGAACAACAAGTAACAGAGGAAAAGATTGATAAAGCAAGAATTGATATTTAATCAGAAATGATAAAAATTTTATTCGTGGAATCTTGAATTATTCTATTGATTTCCCATTTATTGTTCTTGCTGATTAAGCTCAAGTATGCAAAAACTAAGAAACTATATTGAATTTTCAGGATTTTCCAGCAGGAAAAGTTACTGAAACTTCAGTAGAAGATGATGATGATCTAGTGCAGGATACAGACGACTCTGCAGATCCAGAGACTGATGTTAACCCAGAAATACCTTCTATCGATAAAGAATCTGCAAAATCAATGACTTCAAAAGCAGAAAAAGAACAGAACAATGGAACTAACACACAAGAGAAACCCCTCAAGAAACCCGATAAAATACTCCCCTGCCCTCGATGTAATAGCATGGATACAAAATTTTGTTATTACAACAATTACAATATCAACCAACCCCGCCATTTCTGCAAAGCCTGTCAAAGATACTGGACTGCTGGTGGTACTATGAGGAATGTTCCAGTTGGAGCCGGGCGTCGCAAGAACAAGAATTCTGCCTCTCATTATCGCCATATAACATTTTCAGAGGCGCTTCAAGCTGCTAGTATTGAAACTCCTAATGGAACACACAATCACAATCCTGGACTTAAAACTAATGGTAGAGTCCTTAATTTTGGGTTAGATACGCCCATTTGTGATTCTATGGCTTCTTTATTGAATCTTGCTGACAAGGTCTCGAATAGTACTCGAAATGGTTTTCATAACTTTGAAGAGCAGAGGACTCTAGGTACTTGCAAAGTAATAGAGCATAATATTAATGGTTGTGATGATTGTTCAACCGGATCTTCGGTGACAGTTTCAAATTCAATGGAGGAGAAAAGCAGGACTTCCCCGCCAGAACCTCTTATGCAAAGCATTAATGGATTTGCTTCTCCAATTCCATGTTTGCCTGGTGTTCCCTGGCCTTATCCATGTAATTCTGCATTACCTCCTCCAGCTTTTTGCGCACCAGGATTTTCCATGCCATTTTATCATCCATTTTGGAACTGCGGTTGGAACATCCCTTTGCTGGCTCCTCAATCTTCTTCTTCTTTATTATCAAATCAGAAGACTCAATCGAGTCCTAGTTCTCCATTAGGCAAACACTCGAGGGATGAGGACCCACTAAAACAATATGATTTGGAGAAAGAAGAGTCGCCAAAACGTAAAAATGGATGTGTTTTAGTTCCTAAAATACTGAGAATTGATGACCCAAATGAAGCTGCAAAAAGTTCTATATGGGCAACACTTGGAATTAAGAATGAAACTTGTAGTGGAGGAGGGTTTTTCAAGGCTTTTCAATCGAAGAGCGAAGAAAAGAATCATGTTGCTGAAACCTCCCCAGTATTGCTGGCAAACCCTGCTGCCTTGTCTCGGTCTATGCACTTTCATGAGAGCTCTTGAAGTTGGTGGGTTGAGACCATAAGAGTAAGGACAAGTTCAATTTCATTGTTCTTGAATTGATCATTGTAGGAGAGCAAAAAGGGGATTAATTTCGGGTTTCAGACAACTTGTAGGAGAGCTATAGTGTGACTAATTGTCTTCTTGTAAACAGTTACTTGGTTTTGCCGAACTTGTGTTCATGTAAATATCGCCATATATTGTGATATACTAGCTACGGTTGGAGAAAAGTTCATAGATGTAACTAAAAATGCGTAGATGTACTGAACTGTAAGTTTTTGACATACCATAGCAAGAAAATGGGATATTTATTCTCCATTTCTCTGGCTGCTGTTATGTACACAAACCAGTAAGTATTTTATCATTGCATCTCTATTTCTGTTCTCCATAATCTAAATTGCGGAAAGTATACATTTCCCAGAAGTAGGGAGATTTCACAGATTCAAACACAAAATGTGTACTATTAACAGGAAGATGGCTAGGCGGAAAAAGCCATTCCAATAGGTGAATTAATGCCAAAGTGGGGCTAAAGTGAAGAAAACGACCCATCCAACAAAAAAAGATTTTAAATTCTTTTATGCCCTTGTATGGATAAACTTGAATTTTCCCTCACAAAAAGCCGAGTTTTCTTTTTCATTGCCCAATGGGCACAAAACAACTTGCACAAAAAGGTGAAACGCAAGTGAATTTCTCTGATATTTTCGAATTGTCTTCCTTTTCCATTTTTTAATTAGAAAACCAGCATAACTTTTAATGTTCTTGTGATTCTTCTTCGGTATTACTTGAATAAATCTGTGGATTTATCAGGTACCGACATTCTTAGAAATCATATCATATTATATTTTGTAATAAGAAGATACTGAGAAAATTAGAAGGAAAAAAAGAAAAAAAGAACAAATTAATCAATCTAAAAATTGCTGTCAACTACTAAATAGTGACAAAAACAAAAGGTGCCAATTCCATTGATTAGAAAATGGATATATAGATATGACCCATTAAAAAAAAAATTGTTCCTTTAAACAGCATTTAGTAGATAAATCAAAATCTAAGAAATGGGTGTCACTGATTGATAAGCCACAGGAAAATTTAGAAGATATTTTGTTGGAAGCAGCAAATTTAGACCACATTTTGTGTATAAGGGTGAGTTGTTAAAGGCTCCCAACTTGCATATACTTCCAGAAGTCCTTTTTCGCATTCTCTCTTGCTTTTGCTTTCTTTCCTTTTTGTCCTTTTATTTTTACGATGAAAGCAATAGTCCATTTCTTTCCATCCGCATGCCTAATTTCAGTTCTTTCAGGTAATTCATATTATTAATTAATCACAGTTACTTCTTGGTATACATCATCAAATTCTAGCCATTTAACCATTAATATTTATTTTTCTTTTTTCTTTTTTAATTTAAAGATTATATTAATTATAATTTTTGTTATGAGATGTATGTTATTTATATATGCATATTTTTTAAAAAAATAAACTTTTACTTAGCAACATCAATTTAATCTGTATAAAATAATTGAATTCCTAAATCTATATATGCGCCATGTGAGTCAAATAAAAGTTAGAACATAAAGCATTAAGTTGTGATTAATTTACAAACTGAATGCTTCTCTTCAAAGGTAATATTTCAATTGAGGATTTTATAAAACTTAGGCATATCTCTCAACAAGAGGAATTAAAAAGCCATAAAAAGAAACAAACAGTTACTTCAAGTTGAAGGAAAAGGGTAATGAAGATAAGCATTAAAATAAAGAGCCTAAGAAAATGAAATTTTGCCTTTTTTACATTGCATGCTAAAAGAACTCTAAAATTATATGCATAAAAATAACTCATTTAAATCTAGCAATGACCTAACTTTTTGGTATTCATTAATTATACCCATAAGGCATAAGCAATTGTTGCATAATATCTAATCCATCTTGATTAAAGTCAAAACTCTTAGATTATGTTTGAATTTATACATCGGAATTTCATTGTTATATATAGACAAATTAATTTATTTTAACTTCAATTTTTTGCCTGTTTTAAAAGTATAATATTTAAAAAGTTTGATATTTGACATTTGAAATTCAATATAGATTTATTAATAAAATAAAGTTTTTTAAATGAACTTTTTCAAGTAGTCATAAATTTAATTAGTTTTTTTAAAGAATTGCTTCACGCATATGAAAAAAAAAAGCATTATTCTTGAATTCAGTTCTTATTATAGATATTTAAAAACTTATATTTTTAAGGTCAACTATTTTGGTCTTTCTTAAAAGGTCAAAACAAAAAAGAAACTATTTTGACAATCATATAAATCGACCAATTATAAGATAAGTTAATAAAAAGAAACTATTGTTGACAATCATACAAATCGACCAATTATAAGATAGGTTAATGGACATTAATCGGTGCACTTGATGAGATAAATATGGCCATTACATAAAAGTTGACTTTTTTTGAGGAAAAGCTACCCTTATTTTTGAGTTGCAGTCAATCTCCCATTATAACTTATCTCTTGGTCTAGTGCTTTTTTTCTTAAATCAAGTTAATGATATATATACATATGTATATGTATATCTCTGGCTTAGTGGCACATTACTTTCAAGGTTAAAGTCATTAGTTATTTTACAACGAATTAGTATTCTTATCATATGATTTAATTTTTTATTTATTTTAATTTTAATTTTTATAATATAATTTACTATGATAAATTATAAATTTCATTAAGTTTTTGAAATCATCAAGTTATTAATTTTTTCATAATTTTAAAATTTTATCACTTAATGTTTTCTTTTTCCAACATTAGAATGAAGTGCTTCAAAAGATGAGAAAAAGGAAGAAAGAGACGCATATATTTCTCCCTTTTTTTCCCACTTTAACAGTAGGTACAATGACTGATGATGTAACATTTTTAAGTTTTTTTAAAAAATAAGTCTCTTATTCACTAATTTGGCTGTGGCCCTCAGCTCCACTAGACAACCTTTTCTTTTTCTGTTTAATAGCCTAATAGCCAACCTGGTTAGAATTGACATGGATATCATATTTAAGAGCTCAACCAAGGGGTGAATTTCATCACTATGAAATTTTGTCTGGTTTAACAAAGACTTTACATATCCAAATGAATTCAATTAGGCAGGAAAATTATAATGTAACAATAACTAATCAGCTTTTAAATGGGTAGCACCAAACAACAAAAAGCGGTTCCTCATATGAAATAGTTCTCCAGAACATGGAATCTTTTGATATTAAATTTTGTCACATAAATTGTATAATTTGAGGTACAAATTCCTTTGCTCCATTTTCTAAATTAAGGTTTACAAGTTACTGCAGCTGCTTAGTCATTGAATTCTACAACCTCCTGAATCCTGAACTCGCCTTACATTGCCATAGGCTGACAGCTCAATAAGATCCATGTCACGTCCTGCAGCTCATTCGAAACCCTCCAGTTAGTTAATCCTGTGAATTCCTTTATGAATTCTTACATGTTTTTTAAAATTTCACAATACCTGAAACGTGGCAATAGGAACTTCTCCTAATGAGTTCAGCTCTAGATAGCTCAGTTTGATTTCCCTTTGATCGATTGACTGTTGCCTGCAGTGCATAAACCAAAAGTTAGCTCTCTTGAAGAGATTGTCCAATTTCTCGCACCAGTTGAGAAAACACAACACAAGGGCAATGACGAGTGAATTTCCATGCCTTTGACGGTTATATATAACTGAAAAGATCTAATTAATGATGTCACTTAGAAGTCAGGTGAAACCCAATGATTGGTGTGATTGTCAACATTCTGACCTCTAAACACTTAGGGGTTCTTTACCCCAAAAAAACAACCAGGAGTTCTTGCATCATAGAGATGAAAGTACTATTAGGTTTGACACAGAAGATGAAGGCTGCCCTTTGTTACTTGAGACTCTACATTGTGTATGCTAGTCAAACTAACAAATAACCTCAGAGAAAAAGTTTATTTTGATTTCTACAGCATGAATTATTAAAATCACCTGCTTTTACAAAAAAATAATGTTCATTTCCATTAGCTGACTGGGGAAATCAAATGGTAGGGTACAGCTCAAAATCCTTAGAAGACTACGACAATGGACTTAATAGAGCCAAAGCATAGTACTGGCAACTAGGCATCAACCACAACTATTCAGGAAAAGCAGTAGGTCATAAACATGCTCTGTTTCCTAAGACTAGTCTTACTAAATCTGAGTGAGAACATGAACACAAACTGCCCCATATTGTCAAGCAATAAACAAGCAGAAAGAAGCAAATCCAGAACAGAATGAGTTGTATTCCATCATATAGAAAATCAGCAGAAAATTTTGAAAGTAAGCTTCTTTTTTTAGGACAAGTATATGAAATATGCAAATATCAAATGTTCACATTCACAGGCCGCAAGAAGAATTCAAGCCAAGGCAAAAGGTACCAAGAAAATCATACCAAAGCAAAGAACCACAAGCCAATTAAACGTCATTATCACATACGGTAGTATAAGACAAGCCTCTCACCTGCAAAACCTGGCAATTTTCCAGCGTGCTTTTGCCCCCCTGAAAATTGAAAACACTTGAATCACTCAGATGGGAGCCATATGCAAATTATAAAGGGAAGTTTCAAATTACATTACAAAAATAAATACTCAAAAGGGTTTCATGGAAGTCATTCCTGACAGGACGTTGATTAATAACTGGTTAGTGGTTACACTGAAAGAATAGCTGTCTCATCTCGTAGAGTTAACAAGCATCCAATACAGAATTCAGAGCATATAAAAAAATTAATCTGGAAATGATCCAAATAATTCAAAGTAACAATAATGTTTCAAGTGTAGAAACGCATTTTCAAGATATGACAAAACAACAGTTGCACATATCGAGCACTTGCAGAAACAAAATTTTTCATTGATTCAATAATGAATCCACACACCACTAAAATGCTCACAGACCAAATCTAAACATTTAGGGATACTATGTCCAATCATAAAGATGAAATAAAGCAAGCCAATGTTAACCCTTATTTAATCCCTTGTATGAAACAGTTTTTGATGGACACCAAAAAATTGCCTCATGCAATTGGGCACGGTGTACACACATGTTTACCCTCTGAAAATCACATGCGAAGTGTAAATTTACATCAAATCCGTCACAATCAGAGCGAAAGTTGTACATAGAATCCCAATAGCAGGCAATAGCAAGTTATTCAATCTCCCGCTATCAGAGTTCTAAAGTAAGAACAAGATAAATCCCTCACACACCAGCTTGGGCATTAACATTCACACAAACAGAATGAAATTCTTCAAGTAGCTTTGCCCTTTTGTATATTCATGAACCTTCTTTTCAAGATTGATGCAGCAAATCTGAATAATTTTAGATATTTAAACTATAGTGTTCCTCTGTGGCAACATCCTTCTTCATAAATGAACAGAAATTTATACAATCCTTTTCAATGGCCCCATTGCCTACTAGTCTCTTCTTAAAGAGTAAGCACAAAATATGTTAAGCCTAAAACACAATAGGTTGATGTCGTGCGAGGAAAATTTTGATGGCCTAGCCAGTTTGATACTGCTGCATTAACATGGAAGTGACAAGGGAAAGATTTTACTTTGTCACGAAGTAAAAAAAATTCCTTCACCTACAGCACACTTTAATATATACTTGATTATACATCCTAAGTTCAGATTCCGACTGATATACTCTTGCTTCAGCTGTTGCTTAGCTCATTACATCACAGCAACACTAAGTTGCTGCTAGTAACTGATAAAAAAAAGTTGCTGCTAGTACTGTCTAGTCTTATCGTATTCCATAATGCTTACCGCCTCTTAATCCTACTCTCCGCATTATTCTAAACCGCACCTTCTATCCCAACAAAAGAGGTAGCTATCTTGCCTTTGAAAGTCATTTTCATAGAAATTGAAGTATGATCAGTCTATCATATCTTAATAACTAAATTTAAGAAGCCCATATAGCACCCACTCAATACTGAAATTCACAAACTGCAAGAGTACAATTTTTTCCTATTTAAAGGTACAAATCAATCAAGAAGCAGTGAAATCATTTTTCAATACACTTAACCCGGTTGCTTTTAGAAGTACCAAAACATTCCCTTTAAAAGTGGAAATTAGATCCAAATATCATTATAATTAAATATAAGAAGTTGAGTGGCTGCTCAGTAACACAGATTCAAGCTAATCAAACGAAGACCACACCCATCCATAAAATTAAAAAAAAATAAACACTTTCAAAATGTTCCATTCATTGTTAATTCTATCACTGCAGAACCCATATTTTATTTAGCGCAAATGATCACCATAATTGCCTTATCAGCCCAAATAAACCTCATGCGGTAGCTTTCTCTAAATAAAAAAAAGGTCTTTCGCAATTAACTTGTTAATTATCTGTGCACTCTTTATCTGCATTAAGTTATTTTTTCCCATCAAATGCAATTTTTATAAAGAGAAATTGGGAATTGGGGACACATTATGAAAAATAGAAACACCTTAGAGTAAGGCACAATGTGGTCATAATCATGACACAAGCAACCAGGACAGCCGACGAGCTTTCTGAACACAATGTTACCGAGCGGGTCGCGGCGCCAACGATCTGGGTCTCGGCCCTTGATCTTCTCAGCTTTCCCCCAGCATTGCTGCTTCACGCTGTAGGGAAAGCTCCTCGGTTCAGGGCTTAAGTTCGTGTACGCTTGGGAGATTTGAAGGTCTTCAAACAGAGTAACAGTATCTTGTTCAGTGACGAGCTCGCGGTCGAGGACGGAGACTGAAGGTGCGAGTTCAGATTGGCGAGATGAGTCTGCTACAGAGGAGAAGGTGGTGGTAGTGGCGGCGGTTCGAGCGGGTCTGGGCGGAGAAGAGGAACGGGTTCGCCTTCTGGCATTGTCATTGTTTGGTCTCATCTTCTGTTCTTCTCTAATGCTATTAGCCTCATTGGATAAGGGTATATCATACTTAAAATATAATTTTTCTTTTTCATTTTTTACGTTACTCTTTTTCAAAAATATTTGTTAAGCTTATCATGAATTTCTTTATACTTAATTATGCGGGGGGCATACCTCACGGATTGTCTTAGCTTCTAAAGCTCGAATTTGGTACTAATATTACTGTGACTTTTTTACCTATGAGATAGAAAAGAGAAGGGATGAGATTCTTAGTCAAAACTCGATTCGTCTGAACAAAAAGAGAATAAAAAGATAAGAGAGAATAAAAAGATGAGAGAAAACTCCTGAGGAGAATAATCTCTATATAAAGGTGGTAAAAAAAAATAAAGTCTGAGTTATGTCAGGGTCGTACGAAGGCTGTGTAAAGTGACTATTTACCCAAATATTGGAGGCTCAGCCAGACTAAAATACTGGACACCGAAGCCTATCATTCTCCTGCAAAGCTCAGTTATTGGCAAGACCGGATAGGAAGCCCAGGGGCAAAGCTCAGCAAGTGGGGATATTATTACTGGTCTTCCTCTAGTATTTTGATATTTATATTAATACTTAGTTATGTCATACAAAAGAGCTCGGTTGAACTAAGGTGACGATGTTGAATCATAATACTAGGATGTTGTATAATAACATACAAAATTCAAATGTGGAGCTCGATACAGAAGCTCAAGAAGTGAGGATACTATCATTCGACATTTATGTCAAATTAAGACGTATGGCTTATAAAAATCAAGTTCGGTCAGAGCTACAAAGAAACTGAGAGACAAGATAGAGCTCGAGAAGCTCGAGGGCTAAGCTCGGTTTCTCATAAGTGGTAAAGATAGTACCACTTAATTTTATTTTAATTTAAATTTTTATTAGTATAATTTTACCATAATTCATAATTATACAAAGAATAATAATAATTTTACAAATTAAAAAATAAAATATTAAATTGATTACATCGTATAATCACACACTAATTTTTAAATTTTAATTAGAATTAATTAAACTATTTAAATTTGTAAATTTTTTAATTAAATAAATAATTAATATTATCTATTAGTCGTTTATCAAAATCTATAAAGTTGAATAACTCATTTCATTTTTGTTAGACTTCGATTGTTCATTTAGCACTTTAGACTTTGCTGAGTCAATTATGGTCTTGCCTTTTTAGTATATGGTTGTTTGTGAAGAAAAATCGAAGAAGCCTATTACTCGGAAAATTCGTCGTCGTGCTTGTACTTTGAGTCTTTGAGAGAAGCTTTAAATTAATAAAATCACTCTTCCAACATTTTTCCCTCCGCATCTTCCCGCACAATGCTTCTAAATTTTCAATCCAGGAGAATGGAAATATCTTATACGATGAATCATGAGTCTATCCTAAATTTTAGTCATTAATTAATTTTAAAGAAAGACTCATTAGGTAGATCAACAAAGTACAAAGCGCTTTTGTTGTGGGGTTAAAGAACTCCAACAAACCTGTAACAGAAAGCCATCACTACAAACAGGGGCGGAGGGAGGGGCTACTGAGGAACAATGGACCCCCTCTCTCCTCCTTCCTCCTTATATACATACATGTGTATATAAATATATATAATTTTATAATATTTTATAAAAATTATATACATATAATATTTTATATATATATTAAATTTTTTTTATCATATATTTTTTTAATTATTTGAATATTTAAAATTTTATAATTAGATATTTATATATATATAATATTTTTATATTATTTTATATATAGTATTTTATAAAAATATAAAAATTTTGTATGGATAGTATTTTGTATACATATTAATTTTTTTACCATATATATTTTTTTAAATAATGGGTATTTAGAAGTTTATAATTAGGTATATATTTATGTATAGTATTATATTTTTTTTTATTTTTTTATCATATATTTTTTTAATTAGTGGATATTTAGAATTTTTGAGATTAGTTGTATATATATATTATTTTTACAAAATTTTATAGTATTTTGTATATATATTAATTTTTTTATCATATATTTTTTTTAATTAGCGAATATTTAAAGTTTTGTGATTAGATATTTATATAGATATAATATTATATATATATATTGATTTTTTATTATATATGTTTCTTTTTTATTTTAATTAGTGAGTATTTAGAATTTTATGATTAGATATTTAGATTAATGCTAAAATTTTATTATTTAATTATGAATTAGATAAAACTAATATTCTTATTTGAAATAGCATTTAATAAAATACTATAAATAAATTAATAGATCAAAAAATTAAAATAAAAATATATGTAAAATTTTTAAAATTTAGTAAATAATAGAAATTTATGATAGAAATTTATAACAAAAATATAAATTTTACTATAATATTAAATATTTAATTTTATTTTTAGTTCATTTATTATTTTTTTAAAAAAAATTTATCCTCCTTTATTTTTTTTTTATTTTGCCACTGATTATAAATATCATCGTTAGTTCATTACAAGAGCATAACACCCGACATAAAAATAAAAACATGGGATTTTGATTGTAAGGAACAAAACCTCATATCTAATAAAAAGCCCTTACTTTCGAAAGACAGAAATCTAATCATCTTCTAGGATGAAGTTTTTTAAATAGGCATAGATTTGGAGCGGAAGCCTAATAACTTCATATTTCTAAAAAAACACCCAAAAGAAGGGAGTGAAAAGGTATATTCAAACATACCCATTGAAGAAATATACTGAGTTTTCTGCTCCAAAAGAAAAATATGTAATAGCCAAAAAATGTATCTCCTTTAAATTAAAACCTCAAAAATCAGCCAAATCATCATGAAGGTAGAGAGCAAAAGTCATAGAAAGGTAAGATCTTCCATCCGATGTATGAAAAACAAAAAATATCTTATTGAGGACAAATCTAAAAATAAACATATCAAGACATAATAAAAGAATTGAAATATAAATATAGGAACTAAAGGTGGTAGAAGATTTAGGGTCATGGTCGGTAGGTTGACGACAATTTTAGATCTAAGATAAAAAAAATAAAGAAGAAACTTGAAAAAAAAAAAAAAGAGAAAATAATAACTCGGCAAACAAGACATATTAATTAATTTTATTAGTTGAATATGATAACAAGTGTGTCGTTGAAATGATTTTAGATGATTTGATTCCCTCGATTAATTGTCATTCTCTTTTTTTTTTTTACGTTCATTCACAATAAATAAATTTTGCAGCTTATTTTCTAATCAATCAAATTAAGACCTATGTAATTAGAATTACTATTTATTTTAGGGTACTGTTCAGTTGAAGTTCAATTTTAACTTTTTTATAGTATTTATGAAATTTCTTATATGACTTACACCGTTTTCTTTGTGAGCTTTATTATTTTTTTGTACCAAAAAAAGTGAGAATAAATAATATAAAACTTTTTAATAATTTATTTATACAACATATTCAAATTCAGTTCATTTCTTAAATTATATATAATTAAAAAAATCAAAACTTAGTATGTTTTTACAATTTTATCTAAAACTTTTAATTTTTTCAATTTTATCTCATTTTTCAATTTTAATTACAATTATATTCAAGTGTAATGAATTGATCCAATTTGAAGTTATGTTTTTTTTTTCTTATTATTTTCACATCCATTTTCATCTCTCTTTTCTTCTCCGTCTTTCTTTTTTCTAAACTTTCTTTTTTTCTAAAATTAAAAATTTGAAATTAATAGAGAAAAATATATAAAAATTTTCCTTATTTTTTCTATTTTGACTTACGATGTATGGATTAAATGGATAAATCGTTGGATAATTGGTTATTACTTTTTTTTACAGGATTACTACTATTATTTAAAACCCATTAATTGGTTATAATTTAAAAGTAGGAAGTTAAATATGTTCGGCAACAAAAATTAATAATATGCAAATTACTTATTATTATACAAATAAATAATATATAAAATATTATACTAAAAATAAATATTAAAAAAAATTTAAAAATATTGGATGAGTCATAAATAGTCCCGCTTAAAATTTAATCTTCTTAGATATAATTTTACTTAAATAATTAATAATACAATATAACATAATAACTACCATTGATAATAGCTATAAAATTGAAACAAAAATAGCACACCGAATTTAATGTGGATTATCCTTTTATTTGGACTACTTCCACGGAATAAACTCTGAAAAATATTTTTCTACTATTAAAAATAATAGGCTTACAAGAGATACATCTCTAGAAATATTTTCAGAGATACAATTATTATAATTGAGATAAACCCAAAATAGTAGTACTCAAGTGTTTTCCAAATACCCCAAAATAAAATATCACTATTTCGCCATTCCTTAAACATTTCACTCTCTCAATTTTTACTCAACTCATCAAAGCAATTTTGTTTTGGCTTACACCATTTCTCATCACTAATTTTTCTTTTCTCAATTCTTGTCATTGAATTGAAGGAGAAAATGCCTAAAAGTATTTTCCTTCGACTACACTTATCTCTCTTTCTCTCTTAATTTTTGGTGTCTTTGTTTTTTTTGTGTGTGATTAGAAATAAAAAAAGTTAAGGCTATTTATAGGCATTCGTAATGTGTGTGAACATTCAAATGATGCCTAATTTTTTATTATTCCAATGGTGGCTTGTCAAAAATAGTTGGTGTAAAAAATTATGGCTTTGTCAAAAATAATGGATAGTACCCATGTTGGTTAGGTACACCCCCACAATTCTCCCCTATCAACCACATGGGTTAACTATCATTCCTGCCGATGATCGACTAAACTTAAATTTTTCTCTTGGTGGAATCTTTGTCATCATAAATGATCTATTTTTATCAATATAGATTTTTTTAAACTGTAACTGCTTCTTCTCCAATACATATCTGATATCTCACAACAACATATTTTGATCTTGAGTGAAAGGAGAAATTCTTCTCAAGGTGGATAGTGCTATGACTATCACAAATAATTGATATTTGTCCTATTGAAAACACAGCTCATCTAAGAATTTTTTCATCCACAGAAGCTCTTTGCATGCTTCGGTTGCAACAACAAATTTTGCTTCAGTTGTTGAGAGAGCAACACACTTTTGTCAACCTTGACTGCCATGACACAGCTCCTCCTGTAAATAAAATCAAGTAACCTGATGTAGACTTTCTTGAGTCAACATCGTCTGCCATATCTGCATTTGTGTTACCAACTAACACATGTTTTTCATCTCAAAAGCATAAACATATTTTGGAGGTACCACAAAAATATCTTAAAATTCATTTTACTGCAGCTCAATGTTCCTACAATGATAGGAAAAGAACTAACTCACTACTCCCACTAAGTAAGCAATATCTGGTCATGTGCATACCGTGACATATATCATATTCCCAACTACTGATGCATAAAGCACTTTCTTCATTTCTTCCTTCTCCTTCTCCAACGAAGTGATTTGTTTGAAACTAAGATTAAAGTGATTATCAAGAGGACAACTAACCGCTTTTAGCTTTATCCATGTTAACCTTTGAAGTACTTTCTCAATGTACTTCCTTTGTGACAACTATAACTTCTTGGCACCCCTATATCTAGTAATCTTCATGTCAAAGATATGCTTTGCCAGCCATAAGTCTTTCATTGCAAAAAGACTTACTCAACTTCTTTTTCAAGCTATTGATTCTGGAATATTTCGACCAACAATCAACATATCATCCATATATAACAAAAGGATGATGAAATCGTCATCAGAGAATTTTTTTTACAAAAATAAAATGGTCTGAAATAGTCTTTTTGTATTCTTGCTCCCCCATAACTGACTCAGATTCCTCCAAGTCACTATGAAGGAAGCTAATCTTCACATCCATCTACTCAATCTTCAAGTTAAGACTTGCAGCTAATTCCAATAATATATGCATGGATATCATTTTTACCACTCATAAAAAAATCTCATCAAAGTCAATCCCTTTTCTTTAGCTTAATCCTTTTAACAACTAATATAGCTTTGAAACGTGGCTAAAAACTGTGTTCTTCATTATTTATCCTGAACATCTATTTATTCTTTAAAGCTCTCTTGTCTATTGGCAACTTCATAATCTCAAATGGTTTGTTCTCATTTAAGAATTTCAACTCATCTTGCATGGCTTCTAAGAAATTCTCAGGTTCTCCTCCAACAGTAACTAACATATACTGATCACTAGAGTATCTAGTAGAAGACTATCTGACTCTAGTAGATCTCATCAATGGTTCCTGAGTTGTATATAGTACTGGTGGATAAAAAACTTCTTCATCAGAAGCTTCATTTGGTTGATTCTAGATGGTAGCATCATTATCAGCAGTATTCTGCTGGCCATCTTTAATTTCATCTCCAATCTGCCTCAGCACCACTTTTGGAGGAACTAATTCAAGATTAGTTGAACTACCATCGGATCTAGAAACATTCTTCTAGGCTTTCTAAATATCTTCAATGGTCTCATTTTCAATAAATACTGTATCACGGCTTCTAACAAGCTTATTCTGAACTGAATTATATAATCAATAGTCAAGCTCATATTGATCATACCCAACAAACACATATTGTCATGTTTTAGCATCTAATTTCGACCGCTCATCCTTTGATATGTGCATAAATGCCTTGCACCCATAAACTCTTAAATGATTATAAGAGACATCATTTTCAGACCACATTCTTTCTAGAATGTCAAACTTTAAAGGAACACACGGTGAAAAATTCAGAACATGAATCGCAACACTTAACGCTTCTACCCAAAATAACTTTGGCAGCTTTGCTTGTGGCAGCAGACATCTAACTCTCTCAATGAGAGTTCTATTCATCTCTCAGCTACACTATTCAACTGAGGAGTTTTGGTGGTGTCAGCTTGTGTCGAATGCCTTGCTACTTGCAATACCTCTAAAGTAATCCAATGTACTCACCCCCATTATCTGACTTGATACACTTTAATTTCTTTTCAGTTTCTCTTTCAACTAGGGCATGAAACTGTTTAAATACCTTTACAACTTGATCTTTATTTTTAAGATATAAACCCACAGTTTTCTTGAATAATCATCAATGAAAGTCACGAAATAAGAGAAGCCACTTTTCACTGATTCCATTAGGAGCATAATTTATTAGTGAAATCTTCAGAGTCTCCCAAAACTCTGGCAATGAAGAGAGTACTATTAGAGCAAGAACCTCATTATCAAAGGCGACTTCCATGCCCGACAATTGATCTGCAATTTCTTGAATCTCATCTAAGTCATCTGTAATGGAATTGCCCTCTCTCTATCTCATATGCATTAATTTTGTAAGATAAAATAAATTATTGTTGTCGGTCTTTGAAACATATAATTCTTCAAGCTTGTTCCATAACATTATTGCATGGATCTCACCACAGATATGGTTATATATATTATCTTCAATAAATTATCGGATGAAACCTCATACTTGCTCATGCTCAAGTTTCCATTCTTCATTTGTTTTGTCGTCGGGTTTTGTCACACTAAACACTGATAAATGCATCTTCATTATAAATAGGAGATCATTCATCTTGTTTTTTCATATGTGGTAATTCGAGCCATTTGGGCTAATTATCCTGCTTAACTTTGCCTCCATCTCTTTAACACAAAAAAGTTAACTCAAACGCCGCGTGCCTAAACCATGCTCTGATACCATTTGTTGGACAGCGGAAGTTAATAACACGCAAATCACTTGATATTGTACAAGTAAATAGTATATAAAATATTTTACTAAAAATAATATCAAGAAAATTCTCAGAAAATACTGGAGGGGTCACAAACGGTCCATCTTAAAATTCAATCTTCTTAGATAAAATTTTACTTGGATAATTAATAGCACAATATAACATAACAACTGACCTTGATAATAGTTATAAAATTAAGATAAAAATAGTACACCAAATTTAACGTGATTCACCCTTTTATTTGGGTTACGTCCACGAGACAAATTTTAAAAAATATTATTCTACTATTAAAAATAGTAGGCTTACAAAAGAGGCTTCTCTAGAAATATTTCTAAAGGTATAATTATTACAATTGAGATAAATCCAAAATAGTTACACTCAGGTTTATTTCAAATACCCCAAAATAAAACCTCACTATTTTGTCACTCCTTAAATAATTTACTCTCTTAATTTTCACTCAACTCATCAAAACAATTTAATTTGGCTTAAACCATTTCTCATCACCAATTTTCTTCTCTCAATTCTTGTTATTGAATTGGAGGAGGAAAGACCTAAAGGCCCTTCCCTTCAACTATACATATCTCTCTTTCTCTCTTAATTTTTGGTGTCTTTAATTTTTTTTAAGTGTGATTAGAAATGAAAGATGAAAGACTATTTATAAGCATTCATAATATGTGTGAACATTCAAATGTGCCTAATTTTTTACTATTCTAATAATGACTTATCAAAAATAGTTAGTGTCAAAAATTATGACTTATCAAAAATGATGGGTAGTACTCATGTTAGTTAGGTATACCCCCATAAAATACAACACTAATTATTTGGATTAATATCATTTTGAATTTTACCATTTATATTTTATTAAAATCATTAGACTTCAATATATTGTGAAATCCTAACATTTAACTCTTTTTCATTAAAATCACTAACTCTATTTTTCAGTTACAAAAGAGAATTTGACAAAGAGTATTGTTGAGAAAGAAATAGGTTAATGAAATGTTATGATTTCGATTCAAAATAAGATTTTCTACATCATTTGAAAATAAATTATTTTTTATGTTTAAATTTTTTAAAGGTTTAGAGTTTAGAGTTAAAGTTTAAGATTTAGAATTTAATGTTTAATATTCAAGATACTTGATGATATTAATTAATCTTATTTCGTAGTTTCTACTCACCACAAGAACTCCACGTGCTTCCCGTTATATTGCGTCACGGCACAGGTAATCATCATGTTACAAAGTCACATGCTTCACACGGTACTTACATCATCCAACCAAATCACTACAACGACCCCGTTTTGTCCTGCAGTAGCCAAAATTATTTTATTACATAAAATAATAAAAAACACTTTAAATTACAAAATAATTACTATTTTTTTGACACGTACAAAATTATTACTATTAATTATGAATTAATTTTTTCAATAAAGAATACATATTACTATTAATTATGAATTAATTTTTTCAATAAAGAATACATATTACGGGTGCATATATTAAATAATTTTTATTTTTATAGTATGACATCGAAGGTTACAAAATCAGATTTACAGGCAAGTATAAAAAGCAAAGTTAGGTAGAAATTAATTTCTTATTAATTATGGTCACGATTCAGTTAACCGGTAATTTTGGTTCAAAATCATTAATTTCAATTCATAATTTTTATAAATTTTAACCTTAACCAGTAAAAATCAAATTGATTAAAGTTCAGAACCTTAAAAATTAATTTGATTTTGATTTCAGCTTCGGTTTGAACTGCCAGTTTAAATTAATTTTTTTTTAAAAAAAACTATATTCAAAAGAAAAATACTATTATTGATACATGATAATATTTTTTATGACATTAAATACCATATATAAATTTAATAATATTATTTAAATTAAATCAAATAATATTATTTATAAATATTTAATATTATAATTAAAGTATAAAGAAAAAATTTTAAAAATATTTGAACATAATTACTAAAAATTAATTAATTACATAAATTATAATTATAAATATTTAATATTACATTTAAAATATTCAATAATTACAAATAATTAAAATATTCAAAAACTACATTAAAAAGTTTAAACTTAATTTAAAAAATTATATAATTATAAAATATTCAATATTAAAATTTACAATTAAAAAAAAGACTTAAACTTAATTATAAAAAAATAAGTTATCTACGTATCATCTTACTTTTGGCAATTCACTTTTTTCTCATCATCCAAATATTAATATGTTATTGTGAAATTTAATCATCATCACTTATATTACTAAAATTACTAGAACTTATCATTTTAATATAAATTGATAATAATAATAATAATAATAAAAATAATTAATAATATTTTTTAACAATGATAACAATAATAATAATTAATAATAATAATAACAAAATAATAATAATAAACAATAAATATTATAAATAATAATAATAAATAATAAATATTCCTAAAAATAATAATAAATAAAAATAAGAATAAATAATAAATAACAAATAACAAATATTACTAATAATAATAAATAGTAATAACAAAATGATAATAATAAGAATTTGATTTTAAAAATCATAACAATAAACAAAAAAAATCTCCCTTTAATTTAAAAAAAATTCTTATTAAACAAAATAATAATAATTTTTTTTTTAAATTGAGCAGTTTTGAACCTGAACCGCCGATTCAATTATGATTTAAATATTTTAAAACCGAAATTAGAATCTTAAAGGAAGGTTTTAGTTTCAGTTTTGAATATTTAATTGCGGTTCACAATTCGGTTTATTAAGCCGAACCAAAATTGTCTGTCCAATTTAATAGTTCAAGAGAAACTTGGGCACGATTACTTCTTATGGTTAGTAACTTCTTCCTTAAGCAAGTTAAAGGAATAAAGTATGAACAGGATAGTAAAAAACTACTTTGGAAACAAGTTCCTGTGACCTCTGCATGTTTTTGCTTCATCATTTCCTCGACAATTCACGGCTGCAAATATATATATATATATAGCATCAACACATGTTTCATTGGCACCGACCAACGCTCAACCATCTCTTTTATGCTTTTTTTTTTTCGTTCGAAGATTACCTTATTTAACTTGTCCATTTCTACCAAATATAGAAAGAAATGGAATGCAGTAGTAAAGATCATAATAATGTATCAGCAGCTGACTCTGTTTCACTAATTTTTGTGTTATTACTGTTAACAATTTTCAATTTTATCATCATCCTTAAAGATTTATACTCTAATTTTTGCCAACTCTCCAAGTTTTTCTTCAATCTTTTTCTGTATTTATGCAGAGTTTCGGCTCAACTTGCCAAGTTTTTGAGAATTGAAAGAAAGTTAAATCAGAATCAAGAATTGGAAATGAGCACCAAGAAAAGCATCTCCCCTTGTCAAAAAATTAATTCTTTAGATGATTCTGAGAAGTTAAGCATAGGAGAGGTAACGACACCGAAGGGGAAGCTGCAGGGGACTTGCTATGAACCAAATGGTGACAACTTACAAGATAGGCTGGGATCAAATGACATTAATGCTCTATTTGAAAAAGAGGAGCCGAGTCTTGAAGAAGTTAATGAAGCTTTCTCAATGTTTGATGAAAATAATGATGGTTTCATTGATGCAAAGGAGTTAAGAAAAGTTCTTTGTACATTGTGTTCTGCTGAAACCTCAGAAGCAGATTGCACAAGAATGATTAGAGCTTATGATGATAATGGTGATGGAATGATTGATTTTGACGAATTTGTAAAACTTATGGCTGTTAAATACTAATATTATCATAGTCTAAATATTTTTTCTATTGCCTTTTCTTTTGGGTTAGTTTTCGAGTCAACTTTTTTTTTCTTTTTATATTCTCTAATATCAATAATATGCATTCACTGTCAGACTATATCTCATGTATAACATATACTTCATTTGAAATGGCAAGAGTTTGGAAAATAGTTGCGACAATTGATAGTATCAAAATGTCACCGAACGAGAAGAGAAAAAAATGGGTATATATTTCCATGCATCTGAAGATAACAGAGTAACTCTGCTGCTAAAAACAGAGTACACATGTCTGGGAAATCCTGCACTGCCCCCTTTCTTTTCTCAGTTAAAGAAAAAGAAATCCAGCTACCTGGCCTTAATATTTATTTCCAAGAAAATCCTAAGTATGGCTAAATGCGATAGTTACAGTCTTTATAGGTGTCATACCTCTCTTTCAGTACTATAGAACTAGAATTGTATAATTTGCATATGAAATATACATAAAATTGAATACAAAAAATAATCAAATACAAAAGGAGAATCTATAAAATTATAATATCAAAATCAAATTATAAAAATATAGTCCATAGAAATTTTAAATGTGTAACTTTTAAAATATAATTGAAATGATACAGAAATATAATAAAAGAAAGAAGTAATATTGCCAGAGTTAATATTATTAAACCTAGAGCAAATTTTCTCGGATAGAAAAATTTGTCCTTGCAGTATTTCTTTTACGTTGTGTTGTTAGATATTTTTACTTTTCAATACTCTATCCCATTAATTTCCTTCGTTTCTCTTCATGTTCTTGTCTGTGAATAAGGAAACAGAACAGATATTAAACTTTTTTCATTTTCAGTTAATTATCCAAATGAAATAGATCTTAAAATAATATTAAAAATTATAACAGTAAGTCGCAAATCGCAGTACTAGTCTGAACCGGACTTAAATTCCTCTGGAATTGCATAGTAATTTAAAATTTTTAAATATGAAGAAAGCTGACTATTTCTATTGTCTGAGAGGAATTACTTGTTCCTGACTTGACTTCCTTTGTCTGATTATTTGACGTTAGTAGCAAATAGGCAGTTTTCTTATATAATTTAAAATTTCAGCCTGTGTCTTCATTATTTAATAAGTACTAGTGAATTGCATCAAATATTACTGGATTCATGATAACGTGAAGACCTGTCATGGATTAATGCACGGGCTTAGACAGAAACTTAATTTCTAAGTCTTTCTTTTCAGGAAAATGTTAATTGGTGTACTATTCCCACAGCACAGGACTTCAAAATGGCCAATGAGAAGGATCTAATTTTTTTTAACATTAAAAATCCTTACCTTATACACTCGGCGAATGAAAAATTACTAAAAATAATAATAAAAAAATTAAATAATGGAATAATTTCATTGACTGAATATATATGCATTCAATCTAGATAAGTCATTTTCCTTTCACATATAGTCACGGTGCCTAAAACTATGGCTTAAATTCCTGCTCTCATTGAATCAGTGCCTTCCAGATTACACAAAATGTCTTAGGGTATGACATGGAACTGGCAATTTGCGTATTGACATGAACATGTACCAAAAAAAAGACTGCAGGGAGATGGATAGACATGTTATTAACTGATGAAAATAATAATCTCTTGAATACGCCATTGGGCTAATAGCCCAATTGAATGTTTGCCTGGTCGCAGTGGCGGAACCAGAAAAAATTTTCCACCGGTGCTAACTTGGTCGGCGATCTGGTGCGGTGGTAACTGAGTGGGGCTCGATCAATACTGCTGGCGTGATGAAGAGCGTGATTGGGCGATAGTGGATGGAGCGATTCACATGGGTCTGTGCTCACTAGCCGGAACGTCACTTGCTCGAACGACTGTTGGTTAAGGTAGATCGCGAGATGAAGATGATTGAAGCGATTCTCAGGAGGTGGAGCAGCTCGTGCGACTTGTGTTCGCATGGTCTGGAATAGTAGCGCGATGGTGGGAAGCGCTCGATCAGGCTGCTAGTAAGGGTAACTCGCTTGCTCGATGTAGCTTGCTCGGTCGGCGGTCAGAGCAGGGTGCACGACCTGGTGAAGCCGGAGCGCACTGCAGCGAGTAACTGGTGTTCTCTCGATGGTGATGCGATGAGATTGAAGGAGTGGGGCTGGTGGTTCGTTCGAGCTGCTGGGTGTTGCTTGGTCTGACCGGTGCTCGAGCGGGGGTTAGCCTCTTGGTGGTTCCGCCACTGCCTGATCGTATAGAACGTCAAAGTTCAAATTTTTAACAATTTTCATTCATTTTAAAAAAATTTCGACCAAAAAAAAAAAGCCTCCTAAAACTTGATGGTAGAAAAGCCGAACAATCAAGTCATTTATCAATAGTAAAGCAACTTCAGAACATAATACATCCGAAAAAATTGAGGGCACTATCCTTGACTGATTGCAAATAACTATTCTGCAGAAGGAAATTCGTGCAATAACACACAAATATAGATATATATATGTGTCTATATATTGCAGTAAAACCAAGTCCAACTAGTCCACTTGTGGAAAAGCAACACAATTTCAACCAAGTTCAGCAGCTCTCACACAGTGGATGATGGGAAAAAAAAAAGCACATTTCTTAAAAGAAATGTCCCATGTGTGAGCATCGAAGCATTTTCAAACCAATCCGCACAATGGGACCTCAGACCTGTCATTTCCTTGCCGTGTAAAGGTCGAGCGTTACCATAGGTCATCAGCAGAGTAAAAAGTGAATAGTATAAGTTGATCTAACCAATAATTTGGTGTGAACAGTTTGATATTATCGTCTCTTAAATAAGAGATGAGTGTTCGATCTCTATGAATAAAGCTACTATTTACTAAAAATACTTTATTCCTTATACTCGATGCAAACAAGATTAATTTGACATAGTAAATTCAAGAATACTTATAAAAAAAAATGGTATATGTTGAAGTAAAGAACAATTGAATTTCCGAGCATTTTACAAACCACAATGGCCCAAAAAATGATGGAACGAAGACCCACTTAGTCAAATTTATTGGGCTCGAGTTGAAGGGTATATGAATTCCATAAGCTGCTGAGCTTCTTAGTAAATAGTAACGATTAGTTTTATCTAGTTTCACATTATAGTCATCTCTAGTTCCAATATCAATAAAATCGGGCAATAGCTCAGAGGTGAGAAGACCTGGCACTCGCTTGTCACCTGAAACAAAATTGGGCAAATGAATCCAGTAAGTGCTGCCCGCTAAACCAAAAGTTTAGAGTTTTAAACCGTTTATCATTTATAAAGCCAATGCAACAATGTTCTTAATCAAAAGCCTAGCTACTCCTCAATACCATTTTGGCAAGCAAATAAAATAATTCATCTTCGAAAGCTGGAACCAATGGCCACAGTTAGATGCTGAATAGGCCATAACTAACTTAAGTAAAAGGCCAAAGATCTAAAATTTCAATGGGAAAATAGGAAAATCCAACACTTACCTTCCCAATTTAACTCAAATGGAATTTCTATCAAGTTAATCAATAGCTTAAGATCAAATTTCGAATCTAACGCAATAGAATTAAATACAATTTCTCAACAGGAACTCTCAAACACAAATCTAAAACATAAGTTAACAGTAGTCGTCAAACAGTGAGAACCTGGCAGCCACAGAATTTCATCAATCAATTCATTACAAAAATTAAAAAAAGAATTATGTACAGTTTTAAAACCTAACAGAACATATGCAACAAAATACAATTACTCCAATACAGCTATGGAAAAAAGATACCATAAAAAATGAAAATTGGATCTGCAGATAGAACCGATATAGAGATTCTTTTTATTGGATTGAGCGAAAATCTCTTAGATAACGTGTTGTTCATTACCCTTGAAGAGATTGGGATTGAAATAAACATAAACCAATCTTCAAAAGTGGAACGAACACTGCGTTCAAAGAGAGAGCAATATAAAGTTTGAGTCTCTCTCTAATAACAGTATTCATTCTCTTCCTAAAATGGATTCTCTTTGTTAAAAAAACAAATAAAAAGAAAAAAAAGAGAAACCATTTTAGGAAGAGGAATGAATAGTGTGCTCAGAAGGACGATGGAGATTGAGATTTGATAGGTGAAGACGAACAAATTTTAGGGTTTTGTGGTATTTATGGATGAATAGCTTGCCAACTAAACGACGACGTTAATATGGTAAAACTGGCCAACTACCATGCTAGGCGTTTCATATAAAATAAAACCTCAACTGCCATCTAATTGCCGACGTCATTTTAGGTTGGTGGTTTTTCGCCCTTTCTGGATGGGGATTGATTTTCCTTTTTAGGTAGCTCCTCAAATTATTTTATCAATTAAAAAAGTTTATAATAGCAATACCTTATTTCTTCTATTCCTATGAATCGTTTGATAAATTATTAAAAAAAATTAATTATTAAAAATATATTTTATGACAATATATTATTAAAAAAATTAATATCATTATATTTTTAAAAATATAATAAAATATTAAAATATTAATTAAAAAAATATTAATTTATTTAATTATAATTTAATTTTATTAAAAAAATTTAAATAATACGTAAACTATCCTTATAATATCTCTTTTAATTTATTATACCCTAAAATAGAAATATAATTTTCTTTTGATACGAGACTTCATAATTTTCTTTTCCAATAAAATATTTTTTTTACTCTCTTTACATAAAATATTTTTTAACTATTTAATCAAGTTTAATAGGTCTAATATTTTATTTTATATATATTATTTATAAATAAATATAATATTTTTAATTAAAAAATTATTTTATTAATTTTACTAAAATTACTAACCGCTCTATTAACTTTACTGACATCTATTTTTTAAATATAACTTTATTAATATATTGATAAAATGTAATATTATTTCTTCATATTCCATTATTTGATGATTTCACGGTAGTTTGGTACGCAATAACTTTAGTATCTACCTATTACGGTAAATTTTTTTTTAATTTATTAAAATTTAAAAATTACTTAAAATTAATTTAAAGTCGCTAACCTATTCATTTAAGGAACATTCACAAATATTTTCTATTTTATTTTTTATTATTTGTAAAAGTTTTTCAAGAGCTCATTTCGAAATTGTATTAAATTTTCAAGTCTTTTTTTTTGAAATTTTATATAGTTAGATTCATATTTTCTAATTAAAATAATTAAATTTTTATAAATTATAAAAATAAATTTATAACAGTAAAAAATATTTTGACGCTTACTTTTTAGGTTCATATTTTCTAATTAATATATTTTTATAAATAATTTAATTAAAAATATTTTTTAATCGAAATATGGGGCCTATTAAGTCTAAAACAATGACGTGCCTTACTTTATCCAAAAGCCAGCCATGTCTATACTACTATCTATACTTTTGTACCTACTAATTTTTGAAACGCCTGCCTTTCACATAATAATTTTTCATAGATATTTTATATTATAATAAATTATATATATTATTCAATAAAGAAAAATAAAATATTTATATATTCAATAATATTATAAATTTTTAGTTAATACATAATAAATTATTAAAAATAAATATAATTATTAGGAAAAATTTACATTTGCCACTTTTTTAAAGTAATTAAGCCAAAATGGAAAAGAATAAAATTTAAAGATATATTTCATAATATATTATAAAACACTGTCAATCATTGATTTTTTTTGTCAATAAATAATTATTAAAGATATATATTATTCTAAGGTAAATCTATTAATTATTAAAAGCAAATTAAAAATAAAATAAAAAGAAAATGGTGTAAATGAATTATATTTGCCACTATTTTTGAAGTATGCAAATTGTAAAAGAAAATTCAAAATTTTTAAAATATATCTCATAATAATTTTATTAATTATCACATATAGTATCAAAAAGTAAAACTACAAAATTATATTTATATATAGGTAAATTAAAAATAAATATGAGAAACTTTTATTCACATAGATATATGCCTCAAGTAAAGATTCAAACAATTTTCTATAAATTTTCTATTATTGTGATATGAGTTTTGTATATTTAAATAGAATGTTGAATAATTTTAGATTATTGAACTTGTTAAAGAATTATCCAAGTTCTTATATTGAATTGAAAATTAATGTAATGAAAAATTATGTTATTTTTTCTTTTTTATATAAATGAAAAATTAATGTAATGTATATATGATATCCTAAATTACATTATATATATTATTTTTAAGTTATAATCAATCTAAAATAAAATATAAAAGAAAACCTTAAATTAAAATTAAAACACAAAAATTAAATACTACAATAATTATATTTTTTAATAATATAATATAATTAAATTGTATAAAATCACATTGAATAAAAAAAATCGAATTTAAGTAAAACTATGCTACTTAATACATTCTAATTTAATTGTGTAATTTAATTCGCATGTTTATATGTTCACATAAATATCTATAAAGTAATTTATTTTATTTTTAATATAAATAAACAAAAATTAATAATTTTTTTTGTTAAAATTAAAATAATTTTAAAAATTATATTAATCCATATCTTCCTCTTAACATATATCTATATCTAATCAATGTAAGATTCAAAAATCAAAATAATTAAAAACATATGCTTAAAGATATTTTTTTTTATAAAAAGTATATTTAGAAAATAATTAAACAAATTGTGTTATTCACACTATATATAATAGTAAATTAACTAAAGTTAATTTTTTTTATCTATTTTCTTTTCGTTTAACATGCATTAAAAATATAGTTTATTTCTCAATTGATTGTTTATTTTTTTCTTATAAAATAAGAATAAAGGGATCAAATTATTTTTTTAAAGGGCGCATTAAAATTTTAATACTTTAATTTTTAAATTTTAAAAGAAATGCGGATGGTAATTATCTCCTTTCACTTGAATGTTACATTGCATCCTTTTTTTTTTTGTGAGATTAATAAGAACTTTTTATTCCATTGCATCCTTGATCTATCTATAATATACATAAAAATAACAAATTAAGTGATATAATAAGTAGATATATATATATATATGTATAGTAAAATAAATAAATTATATATTTGATAGATAATTGGGGGGTATGAAAGATGTTGCAAAAGAACAAAAGAGTTTAATTAATAAAGATAAATTGCTGTTCCATATGGGCTCTTGACCTTCATTCTTTGGAAGTTTTGGAGTAAACCTTCATCTCTATCTCTTCTCTTCTCTGATTATTATTTTTTTTTATCCCAATCTTACTCAGCCATACCAATTATGAGATTTCCAACCAATAACATAAAAACTAGTGTTTAGATAATCCAAATGTACAAAACTTTGAGAGAGCTTTAGAATTGTTGCTAGGTTGGATTGAATAATTGAATGGTAAAATATTGCCTTTTACTAAATTAATTTGATATGAAAGGCCAAATTGATTTCAGATTTATTATCAGATCGTTTGTCTTTTTTAGTGTAATATAATATTATAATATTAAAGATTACGAATTTTGATTGTCAGTATAATTGAAATTTCTGTAAAGTAATTTGTAAATATAGAATACCTTTTTTAATATTCAATGTAAATAAAAATTGATGAGAAATAATTAAAATTAACTTATTGAGAACATAATATAAATGGAAAAAGAGTATTATAACAGCAAATTGACAAAGCAAAACACAAACCTAAACAAAATCGCATTAACGGCCCATTTTATAAAAACACAAAAAACAAAGGTGCACCTCTCGCGTAATCACAAGTACACCCCTCGCGCGAATTTGTCAATTGTCACCTGTTTTGTTACCCATAATCTCTCCCTCTTCCTTCAATTTCTCTTTGCTTCGACTCTTCATTTCTTTCTTTCTTTCTTTTTTCTCTCTCCCTCTTCCTTCAATTGTAAATATGTTATTTTCTTGCTGATTTCACTTTTTTTTTTATTTTCTTTTTATTTCAAATTGAAACAATCGCTATGCTTTTGCTATTTCTTGGTAGTTTTCTTATGCCGGTAGTGCCTCTGGATCTTGTTTTAATGATTTGATTTTTCTTTTTAAAAATTGTGTATTTATCAAGGGGTTTCCAATTTATGAGAAAATGGCCAATTTTTGCAACTGGGTTTTCTTTGATTTTTACCGTTTTGTTTTACATCTAAATAATGCTTTGTTCGTTGTAGAAAACAAAAGAGTTTTGTTCCAGAATGGCTCTGGTTTTGACAATTAGTAGCATTTATTTATCTTCTTTTTTTTGTTTTCTGTAAAAAGAATTTTGTTTTGTTATCTTGGTGAAAAACCGTATTCGCCGTCTAGTTTTGGTGCCTGCGATGAAAGCTTCAGTTGGAGAGGTGTATTTTTTTCAGAATTAAAGCGAGTGTATGCGTGTGTGCGTGCTGGGTCATGATAAATAAAAAGGGAATAATCAGTTTTGATTAAAAAAAAAAAGTTGGGCAGTTTGGTTGGTAATTACAGTCTAATGGGTCTGGTTTACTTATTGGTTGCAGGATGGGAAGGGTAAAGCTAAAGATAAAAAGGTTAGAGAGCACCAGTAATCGACAAGTGACCTATTCGAAACGAAGGAATGGGATCTTGAAGAAAGCTAAGGAATTGTCTATACTATGTGATATAGATATTGTCCTTCTCATGTTTTCTCCAACTGGAAGGCCTACATTATTTCAAGGGGATAATAGGTTATTAAACAAAAACATTTCATTCATATTTTTTCCTAGAAAATGATTCACTAGAAATGACATAACATGGTGTTATTGTTTAGCTAATTTAGCATGGCTTATGAAATTGACTTTCTATTCATGATTTATGTACCATGGGTGATTGAGACATAGTCAATTTTTCTATCAATTATTGTTTGCCCCTGTTTTGAAGGTGTAAAGAGGTGCATGTTTTCTTGTCCAAAATGTGGTAAGACTGAGTGTCTTATGTTTCAGTTATAGAATTTTATTACATAAGTATTGCATTGTTTTCCATTCTGCTTTCCTTGCTTGTACAAACTTAAGTTTGTTTGCGATGGAGGAAATTCATTGATAATAACATATGAAGCGTGTCTTAGATTCCAGACCAAGGAATTACAGTGTTTGAATTTCTTTGTGGAACATGGAACTCATGCTGTTTTCTTTAGATGAGAAAGCCACATTATTTTTGCTAGACACAAATCCAAATTATTTTTGCTAGACACAAGCTGTTAGGTAGAAAACAAAGCAATGTCTTACTCATAAACTTACAAATAAATAGTTATTGGCAGTAAATTTATGAAGACATGAGAAATGACTTAGTATCTTGCTTATTTCTTCACCATTTATAAGTCATTCTACTTTGATACTTTGAATGATCAAGTTTAGTCAACATGTTTTTTTTTTTTGCTTCCCATTCTGTTACATGTGAACATATTAAGGTTCTTCACATTCTTAACTAGTCTACACAGCAGACATTTTAGAAGAGATTTCATTAGTTTTTAGGCAGAGATGGCACTTAATTGAAATAGTGTCTCGTGGTGCCCCTGAATGTGTTTGAATCACTTTCCCTGTTGTTGTCTTTAGGCAGTTACTTTATTGAACTACAGCTGCCAAATCATATAGATAATTGCCACATGGGATTGCCATGATCAAATCACATTCATTGGTGGAGTTAGAGTTCATATCTGGAGTAAGTCTTGCCTACACAAGATGCATACACCTACCCATTGTGATTATAATATGTCAAGTAAAAAGGGTATCGATATATCTTCACTAGACAAAAATGGACATACGAGTCATGTTACTAGTACACAATTATTTTTTTTTGAGTCACATTCACAAAATGATTGGATATATGAGGTCAGAATATGCACATAGTGTAGGCAAGAATTTTCCTATATCTAATACACTCTTTAAGTACAATGTGGATCCCATATATCTTCTTAAGTGTTCATATAAGCAGGTTAATGTCAATTTTAAACATAGAAATGATTTTAACACTTAATAAGATTATGAGCTAAATTGATAAAAAAAAATGGACATAATAGTGAAAAAACTTTGAAATTAATGAATTGGTTTCTTCTTTACACCTGCTTGATTTTCTTGTAATAAAAAAAACTTAAATAAGAACTTCTATGTATATTAATAATAAAATCAATATATTATAAAGTCAAAATCATATGAGTTTATTCATGAGCTTGAATGTACTGATCTTCATCTAAGTTGAGTCTGAATTTATTTATTAAGCAAACTCTAAACGTTATATGGAGCTTTCCTTGTGACGCTTATTGAATGAGGCCAAATAAGCTTTTATTGAGCCATGTCTTGAGTGTCCTGAGCAGCTTCGCTCAGTTCCATATCTAGGTCTAATTTATGAATTGTTTAGACCATATGGAGATTAATCAACAAGTTCTTGCACTTGTAGATAACTATTATGAACTTCATTGTCTTTTTTATTAAACAAAAGTTATAAAACATTCATGTATACACGACTATCAAGGCACACAATGTAAATGGCTATAAGCACAGGTAGAATGATCTTTAGGATTGTTTTACTGTTACAAAGAGCATTAACATCTATGTTCGAGTAATTTTACTTTCTCTAGATGCCTCCGAAAAATAAGTTGTACTGCATATGCTAATATATTTTATCTTCTTCATTTTTCAGCAGTATTGAAGATGTTATTGCAAAATTTTCTAGATTGACTCCGCAAGAAAGGGCAAAGAGGTATGGCAACTTGCAAGAAAATTGTGAGCTTTGTGAATTAGCAGTTTGAATTTTGGTGGCAGTACAGTTAATAGATTTTCCATCTAAACAGGAAATTGGAGAGCCTTGAAGTAAGATTGACTGTGGTTCATCTCTCAAAATCATTTTTGTTGTAGTACTTTTCTTGTTGCTAGTACATACTGGTCAAGTAACATTTTGCCTTCAGCTCATGCAATCAATTTGGTTTTCTTCTTGAGAATATAGGTATTGAGGAAAACCTTTAAGAAGTTGGACCATGATGTAAATATACAAGACTTCTTGGGTGCGAGGTATGTGATTATTTTAGTCAAGTTAGTCGGCTTTCAGTTGAAGATGATCTTGGATTGATCTGAAATTCTTTTTTTTCCTTGCAGCAATCAGACAGTTGAGGTAAGAAACAGCACTATCATCATTGTTATCATTCTTGATAAATTTGGATTCAGATGTTACTATCCATCACAATGATATTTTTTGTGGTCAATGTGTTATGAACAGGAATTGACTGATCAAGTTAGGCTGTTGCAAGCACAAATTACAGAAGTACAGAAGAGGCTGAGGTGCACCTTTGGATCTTTTAGTCATTAAAATATTCCTTTCACACACCATTAACATCAGATGATATGAAACAAAAGCTAGCTATCTTTAAGATCGCATGATCTTGGAACTACTTTAACATTGCATGACTTTGAAACTTTAGTCATTTATTTGAATTTCAATTTAATTATTGCATTGGTACTGATGAGAGTTGTAAAGCTTCCAAAGCTTCTTTCACTTTTTCATAAGCTTTTTTTCTGCAGTGTTTATCCTATGAATTCTATTTTACAGTTATTGTTTTTCCTTGCTGCAATAAGATATTGGCATTGCAGTTCGGAGGGTAGTAAATCTTTGTATAGGAGTGTTGTAAAAACTTAAACTAAAATATTGCAGTTAGATTGTAAATGTTTAGCTCTCTTATCCACTAAAACATGTTACTCTGAATAACACCTGTTGTTAGAAAGATTGGAACCACTGTTAACAGTTTGAACATTTGAGGGAGGTTAATTTCCAGAGTATTTGTATGTGCTGATGATGGAGCCATGTGAAATTTTCAAAAAGCTTAGTGGGGTTTATTCAGAGCCCTTGTGTCATGTTATTCTGTACAATCAGAACAGAAAATATTAAAAAGGTAAAGGCAACAACTAAATTGATCTTGCGCAACAACAAAGTAAAATGTTATCTTAAATGTTGCTCCAAAATCTTAGTTTCTCTGAAACTGAGCTCTTGTAAAACTAACATCCTCTACCAGGCTAAGTAAATTTTTTGCATATTTCAGCCAATTCTTGTCTGACCTTGTTTTACTATACAGATTCTTAGAATGGTTTTGGTTTGGATTTTTCTTGTTGTCTGTGAAATTTTAACGGTTAAATTTCAGCTTTGATCCATGTGCTTACTTTTCCTTCTGCTGTTGACTTATACAACTTAACATGATTAATGGCAGAACTGTCACGTTTATGTTTGATATATATTTGTTGAAAGACTTGTCTATTTCTCTTTACAACGTACATCAAGTCTTACAGTTTTATGCCTTTTTTCAGCCATTGGAATAATCCTGATACGATTGATAGCATAGAACATCTTAGGCAGATGGAAGATTCTCTGAATGAATCTCTTAACCAAATCCATTTGCACAAGGTATGCTACTTTTATACAGTGGTTGGGATGTTATGGCTGGATATCACTAATTTAAGCTAGTATATTCTAGAGACATGACTAGAATCTTGGACTACCTTCAAGTATTCCTCAATCTTCATATATTCTGGTGGGGATAATTTTCATTGCACTCTCCAAAGCCCTAAAAAACCTCTTGATATTGCTTCCAGCAGGGACAAATACTTTACTCTTGCTCATTAGTGTAACCTGGCATCTCATTTTTGACCATTTCGGAATTGTATACTATGTTCTAAAATCATCATATTATTAGTTTTATGTCATAGATGAATTGTTGAGTCTTTCGTGACATGCACTGGCTACTTATGTTGGCAGGAAAATTTTGGGAAGTGCCAACTTATGCCACTGGAAGGCAACAGCCAGGTAATGCAGAGGCCATCCTTTTTTTTAGCTGGTGGAAGAATTTTATTTGAACTTATCTTGCCTTACAGTTTCAGAATGGTATGGTTTTACCTTTGATGATGAATGGCATGCAAGATGCCCAGCCACTGGCATGGCTTCCAGGCAATGGCAATCAACATCTTATATCATCCAATGGGCAGAATTTTTTGCCCCCAAGGTAATTTTTTCTTCTTTTTCCAGTGTCCTGAAACTTGACTATTGAGCAGTATCATCAGGCCCCCTGAAAGTAATTTTTTGCTTAATGAATGGAAGTTACTTGGAATTATTTAGTATAAAGTTGTGGGCACTTTGAAATGACTTTTGTTAACATCTGCCTTTTCTTTTGGGTTTTGGCCACTATAATCCAACTCCTGTTAACTTCTGTTATTTATTTCTTCTTTTGCCCCCTCTATTTAGCAACTGCGTATTTTGCAATTAGATCGCAATTTCTTTTTCAGTTTCTTATTACCTTATCTTCAGCCTTCTATTTTCTTTAGAGATGTAGAATGCTCAACTGATGCATCCATTCCGGGCTATTCTAGTTACTATGATTCTGCGAGACAAACTGAAATTGGAAACTCGGGACCAGTTGATAACATGGCACAAGAAGGTGGTTCAATGAGCAACTTAAGCAGCAATACATGCTTAAGTGTACAACTTGATGAGCAATTCTCATATCCTCCATATGGCAGCTTAAGTATGCCAAACGTTAAGAAAGTGAATCCTGAGGAACAGATGAATTCGCAAGGAAACCAAACTGTCTATCAAGTGAATAGCAACTTTGAACTGCCTAGACTTACATATGATAATGGGCATCATAGTTGGGTTTCTGCATCTGGGCCATGCAGCATTGCAATGTTCAACGAAAACCTATACCACCAGGTATTTTTCATACTTTTATTTTTTGTTTTATTCATCTTTTGCATCAATAAATGGGGCAGCCATCATTAAGAATGAAGTTAAGACAGTCGATGCCGTCATCTATTCATCAGTAAAATGTCTGTAACTGGTGTATAATTTGTTCTATCTCTTCATCTCCTTATGTGTTCATATATTTTACTGTCTGCTTCATTTCATGCAGCAATCGAATTGACTCTGCGAGTTCAACATTGATGAGAGGAATAGGTGAAGAATAAATGGTGTAATTTTATAATATGTTCAGGATCAACCAGGGATCCAATGTATTAGGGTTGTTAGCTGTATATAAGATATACGTCGTATATGATTACCAGGTCATCTGTATATATAAAGTATCTGATTTTTTTTTTATGTTCTGTGCTCGTAGCAGGAACGAGTTTCTGGAAACAGGCTTCATTCTCCCAAGCTGTATATCTATAATTTTGTGGAAAATGAAAGCAATGTGAGCGATAGATTCATTTTAAATTGATTTGTTCCTTTTAGAATGTTATTTCCAAAAGCAACTGGTGTTTTCAATATTAATGTTGATGCTTGAGAAGTGATAATAAAATATAAATTGCATCTTAGTTCTTCTGTACACTAAAAAGTTGCATGTTTTACATTGATGCTCAAATTAACTTCGCCGAAAAACCATGTATTCATGGTTACAAAAGCAAGAAATAGGACCCCATTTCTTCTCCAATGAATTGTTTTAGTAACCCCTGATTGTTTGGATGATAGTGTTGTGCCATGGGTCAGAGAGGTGCTGCAAGAGGTTCTCAAATGGTCCTTTCCCAGTAACATTGTGTTGAACCACAAATCCTAAGAATGCCAACATAGCCAATCTCCCTGCGTACACAAAAATCACATAAAATTAGTCAATTATGTACAAAGATTTTATATTCATAACCAAATAGATTATTGTGCACATGAATAATTTGCAGTAATTAATTAAATACCATTGGCAAGCTCCTTCTCCTTGGCCTCAAGAGTGGGAGCAAAGTTAAGGGGGTTGAAGATACCACCAGGATAGCCACATTCGTGAGGAGCCAAGCTGTATTGCTTGAAGATGGGGTCTTGGTTAACACATCCTGGATTCTTGATATCTTGCCATCTTCTGATCTCCACATAATGGAACAATATGAATTCAATCACAAACAGGGTTGATGATGATGCAAAGTACTCTACTTTCCCAGCATCATACCACTGAGGTGCATTGATTATTCCAATCTTCGTAAAAACCTCTGGCAATAGCATTCCTGCGACACCCAACATTGCCCATCTTCCATTCACAAGCTCTGCTTGAATATACCATCTCAGGTTCTCTGGGTCCTCTGCTAGCCCAAGAGGGTCAAACCCATTATCCCCTGGAAGACTGCATTTGCAAAAATGTTTTCAAGTTACAGCAAAATATTGAAATGGACCCAACATGAAATTATAAAAATTAGATGAACTCTAGTACTATTTTATAACTAAATATGAGAAGGGTATTTGAAAATGTAATTACAGTTCAGAAAAAATATATTTTTATTAATAATTTGTAATAATAAATTATACACTAAATCAAACTTTTATAAAAGAATAGGCAGGGTCTAAGTGTGATATTAAACATAAAATTATATAAAATAAATAAATCATATTAGATCTAATTATAATATAATTGACTATATACATAATCTAATTGTTAAAAATTTACAATAAAATGGGATCCTCATACATCAATTACAGCATTTTTCAAAAGTAAAGTTGAGAGTTCAAAATCTAAGGCTCTGTTTAGATGGAGGTATCCTGAGGTTTAATAAAATATGACAAGATACAGTAGAAAATAGAGTAGAGTATTAATTTTTATCATGTTTGAAAGCAAGTTATGATATTTGAAGATTAAATACCTTTTGTTTGTTTGGTTAGAAGGCATGATAGGATAAGATTACATATAAAGTTATAAATATATCCTTGCACCATTTAACTCTTGTTTATCTTAAATAATACCAATGTTATTATATTTTTTATTTTTTAAATAATGTAAATCTTAATAAATCTTTAATATTAATAAATTTAAAGAAAAAAGCAAAAAAAAAAAACTAAAGATATAAATAAATCTGCATTTTTTTTATCATGAATAAATCTGCATATTTAAAAAAAAAACATAATAATCATCAAAATAATAAAAAAGATTAAAGAAAATACTTACCTTTTTTTGAAGATTAGGCTTAACTGAAACAAAATTCACCTCCAACCATGTGAAAGAAAATGAGAAGCAGTAAAGAGGTAAAAAATAATAATAAAGACATGAAATATAAGAATGAGATGTAACCGGATTGGTTGGTCGGTTGGTTTAATAAATTCAAGTATTAAATCCTTATTTATTTGTTGTTCCAAAAAAAAAATAACTATGTAATTATTTGAATATGGCATGGGTAACACTTTCATTTTGGAAGTACAATATAATGGAAAAAAAAAACCTTTTTTTTTAACCTTTCAAAAATTTCTATTTATCTTCTCATACTTAGTTAAATCTCCAAATACCTCCTGCCAAATACAATACAAACCTTCCAATATTTTATAAACCCTCACCCTACCTCCATCCCAACAAGGCCTAAATGAACTTGGAAAATATGTAAAAAGTTTGAGTTGAATTTGAGTTATTTAATTACCTTCCATTGAGGTAGGCTGGAGAAGGCAAGCCAGGCAACCACTCGCCTTTGGCCTCAACTTTGAAAGAAGCAGAAGCAGAGGAAGATTTCATTGGTTTAAATGGCACTTCTCTGGTAAGTTTACTCGGAGACCCACTCAGAAACCTCGATTTTAATGCACATGGCCGGAATACGGCGGCAGAAGCTTGAGTTGTGACGGTGGCCATCTCTTATTTCCGGCAAAGAAAATCGTGTCTCAGATAAATTTAAAGAGTATGTATGTGTGTATAAAACCTAATCAAATTGACGATGGCTTTGTATTTCATTTGAAAGCAGGACTTGTGGTGGTAGTTGTTCTCTAAATTTGGACGGTTGGTTTTGTTGATTTTATTAATCTAACGGTTGAAAATTGTTAATGTGTTTTGGATTGGCCAATAGTAACACTTGAGGCTTATCTCTTTATCTTCGTGCCATATCCACGTATCTATTTCTTTCTTGCTGTTGGCAGGCAAAGGATCCTGTGGGTCCTCTTTTTGTCCACGTAGGGAGATTTTTTTACTTTGATGCAATGTTATGAGATCTTGCCACGTGTACTACTGTAGCCAGTAGTTGCATGACAAGTAGAGAGGTCATACTGCGTTTTAGCAAAAGATATCCATTATGAACATAAATGAAAAAATAAAAATAGTAAACAAAAAATATACTTTGTTTCAACTTTTAATTTTCAAAAATTACCTTATTATTTTATAAGTTTTATATAATTTTAGTATATTTTTTAAAATGGAGTATATTGATTTGGGTATATTAATTGTTCATGTTTATATTAATTTACTATTTTATATCAATTAAATGTAATGACTTTCAAATCATTGTAGGTTGTAGCTTTGCTTTTCCAATTAAGTCTATAATTATAATGTTCCTGTTGTGATTCCGACGAGTCATGCAATGAAACTTATTCTTCTGTACTGTACTTAAAAGACTAACAAAATTATTGGGTCTCGTTTTAAACTCATGAACTAACAATAATTAAAATAAGCATATTGAGATTTTGTTCAACTACAAGTGAATCATTTTGGATGACTCATGATCGATTTTTTTCTCTTTAATTATAATACTAAAAAATGATAATTAAAATATTATAATAAAACACTTTAGATATATATATATATAAATATAATAACAATACAACATGATAAACATGATAAAAAAGAATAGAAAATTCATTTTAGAGTTTGAAGGTATAATAAACATGATAAATATAAATATTTATATTATAATTAGTATTGCTTAAAAAAATCAAAAGCGTAAGAAATGAAAAATTGGAATTATTATTATTATTGACTATATATATTGTATTTGTATTATACTTACTATTAAAAAAAAAGCAAAAGAAAGTGAAAAATTGGATTTAATATTATTGAATAATATATATATTTCATATTCCATTTTCAAAAATATAATTTTATTTTTTAATAGTAATATGAAAAATTCTCTTGCATGTATTATATGATTCTGATATATACAAACAACAAAATTAAAGAAAAAAAAAGATAACCACGAAGCGTATCAGTTGATAAATAATTATTATAGTTTAATCAAATATTTTAAGTTCGATTTTAATTTTATTGCCCTAGTAATTTTATCCGATTCAACTATAAAAAAAATTCTTATTCCAGTGAATATCTTGTTGTTTTTATCATTTACTTAATTTTTTCTTTTGTTTATGTTATAGTTTCACATTAAAAAATATGGTAAGCTCCACATTCATACAGGGGCGGAGCTGGGGGGCCGTGTGGGGGCTGACGATCCCCCTCGCCGATGGCAATGAACACATATATAGGGGTCATTGCAGCCGGCCGTGAGTGTTGTAGAGAGAACGGGGAGCTCCACCCCCCCTCCGTGCTTGCTGCCTTACTCCGCTTGCGAGAGAAGAAGAAACAGAGGCACTGCTTGCTGGCTGCTGCGACAATCTCTCACGTGAAATTACTGAAATGCCCTTTGGGGCTTTAATTTTTTTTTTAATTCTATTAAGTGAAACGGCACCGTTTCATTTGAAATGATTTAAAAAAAAATAAAAGGCGAGAGTTTGAGAGGCAGAGAGCAGCAGATAGGGGCTAAGCTGGAGAGGAGAGGCGACACCGACGCTGCAACACCGAGCCACCGCTCACCAGAGACGGCGACTGTTAAAATTTTGCCCCCCTCAATAATTCTCTGGTTCCGCCACTGCATTCATATATTCATATATATAAATATATTTTTGTTCTTTTTTTTTTCCTTTATATACCTTCTTTCATAGATGTTGTTGCCGCTAAAATTATAATAAGATCTGAAGTTTTCGAATATAATTTAGCATTTCTTTCTTTAAGATGCATAATATATAAGGTTTTTTTTTTCTTTTTCGCTTGGCGGTTGCAATGATTAATTCAAAATATAAAGTTTTTAATGATAAATGTTTTTTTTTCCTAAAGCCAACAAATCGTGAAGCATTATCAAAATATCTTCGAAATTCTGCTTCTTCTTTTTTTTCATAATTGTTTTACTTTTTCTCTGCGTATTAGGACTTGGGATGCTTCCCTTTTTTTTATCGTGGATTTTGGTTTTTTTTTTTGGTTAGGGGAAAGAATTCTAATTTGCATGCTAATACTATACAAAACCATATTTATCGTAGTTAAAACTTATTTGTCGGTCTATTGGTCGGACTGATTCAGTTATAACCTGTCAAATTCTATGAATATTTTCGATTAAGACACCGAATACGGAAGAGAACCAATTAATTGACATTATAAAATCACACAATTTTAATCAAATCGCATTGTTGTAATTGTTATAGAATTTAATTTAATTTTTATATTTTTAAATACATTTAATATTTTATTAAATTCAATTTAAATTTATAAATTATTAATTACATACTAAATATATAAGTATTTTCATATAAATATTTAATTATTTTTTTTGAGAATTATAAATATTTAATTATATTCTCTTATATATATGTAATAACATACATACATACATGCATACATACATACATACACATAATTGTATAGGAGAAAATGAAAATGGTTTAAGCACCCTAATTTCATTGAGAAGGAGAGAAAGAGAGGCATGTATTATCACATAAACTAGTAAAACATTTTATTCAGTAGTACTAAAATTCACTACAGCAGAGAATAGCACAATATCCAGCTAATGACTGCTTACAGTTACTTCCATCATTATGCAATTTTGCTTTCTACAGCTAACCAACAACCTTAAAAAAAACAGAGAGAGAGAGAGAGGCGGGTGGTGAAAGAAATATGCCCACCCCTGCCAAATTTCCTGACTGCCTTTTCAAAAGAGCAGAGCAGAACATAACATAACGTAACAAAAACAGAACAGAGCCCAACCCCCAAACCTATTAATTCAAATTCTAAAATAAAAATTTGAGAAAGACCCAAGTTTAACTTAAGCCCTTTTAACATTTTTGTAGCCAAAAAAAAATTAACATATACCTCTATGTATCATTTACTAACTTAATTAAAATTCGTACTAGTAATTGATTAGTTGATTGCTCTGTTTTTTTTTCTTGATTTAAATGATTTGTTCGCCAGCGAAAGTCTGGCCAAAGGACCATCCAGCAGGAACAACATTGTTAGAAACCACAGTGTGCCCATCACTAGTTGTGACCTTAAAAGACAGGCTTTGTCCATCAAGGTATGAGTTGCTTTGCCAATTTTGACCCCAGTTTCTTGACATGGGTTGCCAGTCAGTTTTTGATCCTTTGATTGAAACTGCTTGAACATCACCTGCACCTCCAACGTTGGTGATCAGAACTAGATTGAAGTATGAGTGGCCATTGATTGTGAATCTGATTCCTCCTCTTCTTTGGCATGGTACCCTGTAAGTAATAATATCACTTAACAAAGAAAATTAATGAAGAATTTGAGGGCAATTTGGAGAAAGGCAGAAAAAAAATTATTTGTCAACTTTGATGTGGCTAAACAAGAACCGATAAATAGAGTTTGTGTTCACGTGGATCCATAGCCACTTTGTTTAGATTCCTATATAATGTCAATTCTATTAGCTGGATCAAACTTTCATAGGAGCATTTTTTTTTTTGAGAGGTTCATAGGAGCATATCGAGACAATCCAGCAACAAACATTTGGAATTTTCATTTAAATAAGAGTTTCATATTGGAATCTTGTTGGATGATATAGGATGACAGTTCACGAAATTAATATTAATTGGAGTTTTCTTTCAAACTTCAATGGTACTGAAGTCATTTTTCGAAGTCTAAGCTGTGAGTTTCAAACCAGTCACTCAAAACTAACCAAGAAAAGAACAAGAGGAAACCTAAATAATATACTTGGTTAGCTGTGACAGTGAGGTTGTGAACTCAAATTCTAATCCAAATTTAATTGATGAGGGTGAAAAGATTTGGCTACGTAGGTTCATTGAAAGCTGGGACTTGTATATTATATAGTCAGAAGATTTATGGTGTTCTCTATTAATTGTTTCGAAATTGAGAGTTAAAATCTCAAATCAGCTTAGAAGAGAGGTTAGTTATTTTGATCGCATGTGTTATCATTTAGGTAAAAAGGACCATAGGCCATGCTGTAGACCATGTAGTTCATACCTTCTATAAGAAACAGGCACAATCCCAGCTCTATAGTGAGCAATTTGCTGGAAGGCTGGCTGAGAGAGATCAAAATGGTGGAGGGGAGGGTTGCACCAGCCGCCAGCATTATTAGGGACTGCGTTGTTAGGTGGGCAAAAATTGGTAGCTGTTACCACAATAGAGCCAGGCAAGCACCACTTGGGGTCACTAGTACATTTTATTTCAAAACAAGCACCACAGCTCAAGCCATTGTTGAACAAGGCTGTGCTTAAAGCTGCAGTGTTAGTCCCATATCCTTGGCTATACAGGTTTCCATACCCACATGCCCCACCTGCAACCAAAAAACATATCCAAATTAATTAGTAATGCAATACATTATTACTTTAAAAAAAAATTTACTTTATATGTCTGTATTACAACGTACCCATTGTCTGAGAGGCATCGCCACCTCCATAAAAGGTAGCATGAGCATCAACCCAATTCCCATCAGAACCAGAAACAAATTTGATTAAAGAAAGAAATCCCACCAAGAAAATCCCAGAAAGTGCCATTTTCCCGGAAAGAAAGAGTAACTAGTATTTATGTAACAAGCAAGTGAAATGAATATGGGAAGATGAAGGGAGTGAGGTGGGAAATATATAGAGGAATTGGAGAAGGTTAAAAAGGAGAAAAAGTGTTCCCTTAGGCAAAGGCAAACGTCATAAAAACTAACTGACGCAAATATTATATTGAGGTGTGGGGACCTTAAACCGCCAAGTGCAATCGAGTTTTTGTGCAGCTGAGTTTTTTTTTGAAACCACGTGGGTTTCTATGTGTTGGTTTGCAAGAATGAGAAATATCATCTTATAGTAACTTATTTAACTTCTTGAGCTCATTTGAGAAAGGGATTGTGTTGGTTTTGCTTTTTTACTTTTGCTTACTCAGCTGAAGCTCACCAAACAACTCTTTTTGCGTCTTGGCCTAGCATGACCTTTTTTTTTCAACTTGATACAAATATAAATTATTATTCAACCTTTAATTGTTTCTACTAAATTCATTAAAATCAACTTACTGTGATAAATATTCTTTGTTTAAACTTGATAAAAAAGACAATGTTTTTATCTTGGCTTAGGAGGATCTTAGCATAAACCATTTTAATCGTTAGTTTGATAATTTAAGATTCTAAATTAAGTTTAGAGGATAAACGACGTATTTCGATTTTGAACTAAGTTTGATTGACTAATTCTTTTACTCTATTTCTATTGCTTAATTTTTAGAGTTAAAATATTTTATATTTATTTCTTAAGCTCATCTATATATTAATATGCAATACAATTATTAGCTCTAATTAAGCAAATAAAAAAGATATGAAATGAAAAATATTCATGCTTTTGCTTCTATTGAAATAATACTCTTTTTATCCCAAATTAATAAATATATTTTATTTTACAATAGTTAAATATTTTAATTAAAAATATAAATCGATATGTACTTTATTATAATAAAATTTTAATATTTTAAATAATTTATTAAAATAATAACCATATTATAATTTGAAATAAATAAAAAAAATTGCGAGTATGAATAATATTAAATAATGACAAATAATATTAAGTAAAAAATTAATATATTAATTAACTTATTAAAATTTAATAATATATAATTTCACATAAGCAGTAGTAAAAGAAATAAATTGTGAATATCAATAGAACGAATGGAGTAGCAAATGAAGTTTGAGAGTAGATGTAGTTGTTGAAAACAAGAAGAGGACAAGAGAAGGCCTTCTATTTCTACCTTGTAAAGCACTACTACAACAGACGCGCTTCTTTCGGTTAAAATTTAATGCAATTATTATACATCTGCACCCTGAAGTAATTAACTTCCCACTCTCGGGTATAATCGGAATTTTAGGCCTATACTATTTACTCTATTTTAAAATTAATACTCATTTATTTTGATTATGAGTCAAGTCTAATTAAATTAAATTATTGGCCCAAAAAAAGGCTAATTAAATCAAATTATTTATTAGAATGTCCATTTTTATAATATAATTTTTGAATTTTATGAATTATTTCTTTTTTACATTAGAAATTCATAATATAAAATTTATTTTAATTGAATTCTTATAAAACTTAAGTTATCAAGTGAATAATATATAAAATAAAATTATTTTTATTCACGATCTTAATTGTATTACCTCATTATCTTAATTATGTTATTTAAAATAAATAATAACTGAAAGTAAAGCAAAATACTTGCTTTATAGTTTAATTGGTTGTCAAGTGTTATGAGTTATATAATTTCAAACCTAAAAGTCTTATTCCTCTCTCTCTCTCTCTCTCTCTCTCTATATATATATATATGTTTATAAGTGGAATTCTAGTGTTTATTTAAAAAATGTTAAACTTTTAATATAAATTTATTGTTTGACCGCGTTAAAAATAACAAAAAAATTATAAATTGTTCAATCCATCACAATATCTTAATTTGAGAGTTTTGGAATTCTACATAGAAAGTGAATTTTGAATTCAAATATTTTTTCAAGTTATTTTTTATTATAAATATATCATTAAAACCCATCAAATTTATTTTTATACCAAACAAGTGAAATTATATAAATTCATAAAATAAAAAAATCAAGATTTTAATTTATAAATTTTGATCAAATCCGTGAATTTCAAAATTTTTTATTGCGATTTTAATATATCAAAAAAATTAAAAAGAACTTCAAAAATAAATATATATATACCCCTCCGTCTCAAAAAAAAAATTATTATTTTTAAATCATACACACCTATTAAAAAAATTATTAAATTCTCAAAATATTATATAAAACTATTTTGAATAGGCTAAAATATCAACTATTAACTTAATAATAATATTAAAATTATTATATTCTCACTTTATTAATTAATTTATTAATATAAATGTATAATTAAAAATTAATTAATATTTTTTAATTACATAAAATGATTATTTTAGTAAGATAATTTTTTTTATAAATATCATAATTTCATTAGGACAAATATATTTGTTGTGAGATAAATCAACATATTTTATTATTGATTAATTATTGGATAAAATAAACAACTCTAATTTGTTTTTGGTTGATTGATTCTGAAGTTAAAGAATTGAACTGTTAGAAATTTATGTTTTAAAAAAAAAAAAAAGAGAAAAGAACTAGTAGTTGAAATTAAGTTGGTTATTGCAAGGTAAGTATGGTGGTGAAATTAAAGTCGTCCAAGCCGATTAGGTGAATTTAAAGCAGTCTTTGGAACCGACCAGTTATCATGGATTAGTTACAGACTTTGAAAGACAGAGCGTGGCCGGTATATGAAACCGAGAAACAGATTTGAATATTTGATTTGAAATTTTGACCCATGTACTTTTGTTACTCCCCGAGCAGATAGTAAAGTCTGACTTTCCATGTTATTTAAGAAAATTAGTTAATATTATTATATACATTTTATTTTTTATTAAAATTAAATATTTTATTTCTTATTCAATTCTTTTAATATATTAATTATACTTGAAAATTTTTAATTTCCTTTGTTTTTCATAATTTAGAAAGAAAGTGGAGAAGATGAATAGTAATTTTTTAAATTGTAGAATTTCTATTTTCATAATTTTTTTGCATTAAAAATTTAAAGTATAATTAATTCAATTCATTAGATTATGCATTTCAAAGTGATAGTAGAATTTGACACAATTAACAAAAGATAATTAGAATTTTTTTAAAGTTAATTAACTCTTAAAAATTGAAAATATACTATATTATGATATGAATGAAAAATAAATAGTGGGTTAATAATTGGGTTAATATATATAAAAATTTATATAAATAAAGCTATTCTTCCATGAATTCTCATTGAATGTTATCTGCAACGTTTCTAAAGAGAAAGAGAAAAGGAGCACATGGGTGATGTATGTTGCTGCAATTTCACTTCATATTCCCATTTATTTTTTCTGTCTGTTTTGTTATCTTATTGGCTATTAATTGCTTCTTCAAAAGCCGACTATTCAACTTTCATTTAAAGTTCATGCATGCCAACAGAAAATTCATGTACATCCGTTTAAAAATACTACTCCGTTTATTTCATTAAATATTATATAAAAATAATATATACAAATTAAAAAAATAATTATTCATTATAAATTTTATAAAAATTTTATTATAATTATCTAAATAATATTTTTAATCTTTCTTTTTTTAATTAATTAATAAAATAATATTAAATTTTTTTAATTAATACTCCTTTAAAATTTTAAAAATAATATTTAAAATAAGATAAAATTTTTTATATAATATTTAAAATAAAACGGAAGAAGTATAATTATTTAACAGTAAATCAATAATTTTAAAATATTAATATTATCGAAAGATTCTGAAAAACTATATAAATATAAAAATTGGGTGAACAGAATTTAAATTATAATTATATCTTTAGCTTTAACTGAAAATTTTGTTTTCTAATAATTAATCATCATGAGTTCTTGCGCACCAGCAGGCTGCATGAAGTTGCTTTTTCAGAATTATTTGATTCCCAGGTTTTTTGTTTCTTATATGTTATTCAATTCATAATTCTGCTCTCAACAATATCTTCGTTATCATTAATAACAACCAGAAATGCCACTTGCCTCATTGGGCAACACAAAAAAAAAAAAAAAAAGATAATGAAGCATTTATACAAGTTAAGGCAGTAAAAGCTGAAATAGACTATGGATAATCGTATTAGAAAAAAATAATTTTGGATCTAATAGGCGCATAAATTAATTTGGTAATAATTATCATATAAATAAAAATTATAAAAAAAAAAAAAGTATGCAAAACTGTTTGTCGGATTTTGTAAGAAAAATATATAGCCAATAGAGTGTAGTCAAGTCAAATAATTGGTCTGAGAAAAATAAGTTTCAAAATTTACGGTTTTCTTCATTTCTAAGGCAGAGAACTTGAATTCATCTTGAGAGAGAGAAAGAGGTGCGATGTTTCCAATTGCCGCGAGTATTTGACTAGTTAATAATGAGAAAACAACATACAGTTGTAAAAGTTTATTTAACTGAAACTATATTTTTTAAAATTATATATAGTTATTTTAATTTTTTAAAAATAAAAATTATAAAAAAACCCTAATAAGATTGGCTTTTATTTTTTTAATTTAATTTTCACTCTAAAAATAAAATTTTCTGATTTCCTCTTATCTTCCTAGTGCTAACAAAATTTAGCGTGAATAGAGATTGTTATGTGTATATATATATATATATATAATGTATTAATTATTCCTATAGATCTATGAATTCTATATGATGTATGAAATCAATCTCTTCTGATTTCTTAAACTAAAAAAAAAAAAAAGAAATCTCTTCTGGTTTCCCCACGTGGAAACAAAGTTATTATAGGCGCACTGTACGGTCAAATAAATACTGAAATACTAATAAATGTGATATATATATATTTATTAATCAATGTATATACTAATAAATTAAAAATGACGTGTTAGAAGAGATGGTAAAACATATGGTATATTACAATGTCATCGCCAATTCGAACCTAAAATTTATAACACCTCAACGGCTCATAGCACCGTATCATTGTGTAAGAAGCCATTTTAATATATTTTGTGATTTTAAATTATTTAAAAATTTTAAGATTTTAAAGAAAAATTTGCAGTTAACTATTTTCTATTATTTTTATTTTGAAAGTTAATTTTTTTGTTGGAAATTAATTTTCTTAATTTGATATTATCAATTTACAAAAACTTGTTGTAAAAGATTTAAAATTTTATTTGACTAAATAATTAAAAATATTTCTTAAATTAATAAGGTTTATATTTTTTTCTCTTCGAGTCAAACACACTTATGAATAGACTCAAGATGTAGTTAATAATTATTTATACATATGTGGTATTTTATAATTTTACTTTAGGTTCACAATATCATATATAATTATGTGAGATTATAAAGTTTTAGGTGTAATTGAGTTAATAATTTTGAGTAGTTCCTTTTATTATTGTATCTTTCAGTTAATTAATAAATTTTATTGCTGAATCACCTTAAATTTTTACATACTATTTTATTTTTTTAATTTTTATTTTATTATATATTTTATTTTTTTTATATCAAATCAACTCATAAAAAGTAGTGAAGCAGTGTAACTGTTCCCTTTTCTTTTGAAAAAAAAACATTTTACATATGTTAAAATTTTTAGAATTCTTTAGTTGTCCTTTAAAATTTTAAATTGCTCTATATGTTTTAACTTATGGAAGAAATTAAAAAAATAAATTTTAATAAAATATTTCTTCTCAAGTAAATATATTTTTCTTCTAAATAATAAAAAAAATGATACTCTTCAAATGAAAAAATAAAATTAGAGAAATAGATAAATTTTTTTATGAAATTAATTTGAATTAATCTAATGAATTAAGGTAATAAGAAAAAATTAAAATATAATAAAGAAAAAAATTGAGAAAGAATATAATATTTTAATCTTTATTTTTATTTTAAGTTATTCTTTTTTAATTTTAATTTTTATCTTATTATTTTTTAATTCTAATATTGTGTGATGATTTTTATTTTAATTGTTTTTTAAGAAATTATATTCATAATTTAATATTTTATTTATTTATTTTATTTTTCATGTATTATTATGTAAAATTAAAAGTCTATATATATATATATTAATATTTTCTTTGATTATTATTATTATTATTATTATTATTTATTTGCAAATGAAAAATGGCTTTTAAAAAAATTTATAAATGTTGGGTTCGGAGAGCCTACTTAACTAGGAGATATGCTTGATAGGCCTTATTGAGATAATATACTCATAGGCTTAATACCACACTCTGATTCAAAATTTTAAGACAATAATTTTATGGATTTTTTCTGCTCATGTATCCATCATTAATCTCATCTATTTTCAATGTGAAATTTTTTTCATACTTGATAATTCTAACAATCTCCCCCTCAAGTGTAAACTCTCACATTGGGCTTGAGGTTTCCCTTAAACGGAAGTCTTTTTGGATCCGAACCCGAGTGTACGGCATCGCCTAGAGTTCTTTATATTTTCACCGGTCTGAATTCAACTGGGAGTAACCTTTGCTCTTCTTCCATGTGAAAAGACATACACAACCACATGATTCGATCACCGTCTTTATACTCATCCTACCGAACCATCGGCTCTGATACCATATGTTAGGTCTGAAAAGTCCACTTAACTGGAAAATATGTTTGATGGGCCTTAATAAAAAAATATATTCATGGGCTTAAGATCACACTCTGACCTAAAATCTTAAGATAATTATTCTATAAGTCTTTTCTACTTATATATACCTCTTTAATCACATCTTTTTTCGATGTGAAATTCCTTTGATACTTAATAATTTCAATAATAAAATAATAAATGTATGAAAGGTATAATATATACTAAAATAAAAATAGAGCGAGAAAATTAGGGAGCAACTTACAAGATAAATTTTGCATCTCTTCTCTTGAAATTTTGGCTTTGCCCTACCATTAAATCAGGTTCTTAATTAGTGGTATCAAAATCATGTTTATTTATTTAATATTTATTTTGAGTTAATTAATGATTTCAATAAAATTTGAAATTGAAAAGGATAATCGCAGTGATAAATTTGACTTTTGGCAAGTCAAAAGGTTAACTAAAAAGCAGAAGTAAATTTTAAAGAAGAAATGAGTAACTATCATTCACTTATACTTGTCTAATATGAATTTATTAATAAATTATTTGACTTCTTATTTCTTAATGAACATAATGAATTAATAAGTGTTTTTTTTTTCATTTATATATCATATATATATTAAGTTCATATCTTTTTGATGTAAAATTCATCTCATGATTGAAATTCCAACATTCAATCTCACAAATTTAAGTAACAATTCCCAAAATGTATTGTGAAATAACTTTTTCCCTTCCCTTGAATCATATTCTATGAATCGTCCCTTCAAAATTTTGTCCCGAAGCTATAGCTCTTTTAATGTGAATGGGGTCTTTTTGAAGAAATCCTTTCCTAAAATGAAAAATCTTATCATCAAAGCAAAGTATATATTAAAGAAAAAATGAATAGCTAGTAAAATGGGGTGGAGAAGCTGCCATTTGGATTTTGGAGTAACGAAATTAAAGTTGAGAACAACTCGAAGAGTGTTATGAGATCGCACACTTAGCATGTACAGCCACTTTAATTGATAAAAATAAAAAAAGAATCTCTTTCTTGAAATCTCTTTTGTTTTTATTATTTATTTCTCCATCTTACCTTGTATTATTCATTTCTTTTGTTCTTTCCTTTTCCTTCTAATTGAATTTTGTCAGCCCTTAAATTAATTAAACACCAAAAAAAAATACCACCACTACTAGAAATCGCTTAATGTAACAATATTTGATGGTCTAATTTGTCATTAATAGTTGTTTATTTATGACAAATATTTCAAGTTGTCACAAGACTTAAAATTATTAATTGTTAATAACAATAAAAAAAAAACTTACAGTGAATATAATTTTTCGAAAATTTTGTCTATGGCAAATATAATTTTCACAAAAATTATTAAAAATAGATGATAAATTTAAATTTATCATTCTAAAATTAACAAGTAAAGTAAATAAAATCATGACAATTGAGAACTGATGCTAAATTTTTGCAAGATTTTTTTTATTTATTTTCTTTTCATTTGGGAAAAAAATTAATAAAAACACAATAAAAAGTAGTCATATGAACTTATGCTTTTTTGCAGGTAATTTTATTAAAGATATATTTTTCCTTAAATAACTTACTAAAATTTATAAAAGCGAAAGAACATGATTAATCTTAAAATTTTATTTTTTAATTCCACCATTTTTAGCTCTAATTCATTTTTTTTATTAATTATATACAGGGAGTAGGAATGCCTAGGAGAATCGAATTTGAAATATAGACGGAGATAACATATATTTCTGGCCACCAAGTTATACCATAGTAGTTTTTTGCTCTCATTTATTTTGGTTCATCTTATAATTTCATCCATTTTATTAGATTTTCTTTTTTAATTTTTGCAAAGAGGTAAAAGAAACGGACTAAATCACTTCATATTGATGTACGCTACTTCGAATTTCCGATAGGCCACTTTCCAAACACTAGCTATTTAATATTTATTTTTAAGAATTATCTAATATTATCTACACACTTTAAGCCATTAAAGAGTTCTAAAGATCAAGAATAAAATAATGAAGAGGAGAAAAAACAGAGAATAATGAGATTTATCATTCGGAAAATTTTAATATTATTGATTTTTATTGAATTTTAGATAAGCCCACTAAGAATAAAATTGAATTCTTTATAATTTTATTTGGATATGTTAATATTGTACATGAGTTTGAACTTAGAAATTTCAAACACGTAATTCTATTTTTTTTTTATTTTTTTGTCAAATTTTTTAAAATATGCCATTGTTTTTTCAGGTATGGATTTACGTGATTGCTAGCAAGTTTACAACTATGGATATAAATCATTTGCGATTTATGACTTTAGTTTGGATTTTTTTTTCCAGTGATGTAATACTTTATAACTTAATTTGTATCTACATTGTTCTTGTCATTTTGTAATAATTTTCGAACTTTTGAAAAGTTGAATTAATATATTTAGAAATTATTAATCAATAATAATATAAATATTTATATTTTATCAATCAATATAATATAGACAACTAGTAGTCTTCCAATACTATTAATTTTCCTATATGCAAACTTAAAAAATGCATGTGTAATGATATATATACATGTCAAAATGCATGCACAATGGATTATATACCGGTTTATCTAAATTTATAACAATATTGTATTCTTAAAATTTAATAACGTGATAATTAAATTTTATCGCAATAATTAACTTAGATTATAATTTTTAATATTTATGACAATAAATATTATAAATAATTATCATTTGTGTAGCAACAAATAAAAAGGTCATGATATTTAACTTTGATTACTCATATTTTAATCATAATTACTTGTATATTTGTACCAATAAAATTTTATAACTCACAACTGATATTTTTTTTTATCGTGACAAAATAATTGTCACTAATAATATTTTATATAAGTATACATTTATTTTCACTGATTGAATATTACATGTTGCAATAAAAATTATCATGAATAGCAATAAATTTTAGTCACGAAGCTTTAAGCCACAACATATGATATATATATATTTTTTATTGTGATTGATCGTTTTTTTTTTCCGTGAAACATGTGAATATTCGTGAATTGTGATAATTTAAACGATTGCAGGCTAATGCAGCGTTAGCGGTCCACATTTTCCTTTAGATGATTTTCTGTGTTTATCATATCATCAATTATTAATTATTGATTTAAAATTTACACATCTACAAAACGACAACAAAGTGCTGTCGATGTGAAAGAACTACCAATTAGTGAGAGACCCTCCATACATCAATTTGCATACTAGTTTTGTCTACACTTTATGTGCATATCAATATAATGCCATAATCCTCTCTTATTGAAATTAATAGAAACACTTTTTATTTTATAAAAAATAAAGAGGTTAATTATTTTAGTTTATTATAATATTTTTAATTAAATTCTACAATTTACTTAATTCTATTTCTAAGTTATAATTTTGAAGTTTGTATAATATAAATATAATACTATTTCTTATATATAATTTATTATATATGAAAATAAATAAGTAGTTATTTTTAAATATTATTGTATTTTTTGATTTTTTTTATCATTTTTCTCTTAAATTTGTTTTGACCCGTTTATAGTATGATCCATGCCTGCTCTTTGACGCCAATAAGAGTGTTTGGTGTGACTTATAAGTTAATGAAACTAGTTTATAAATTTTTAATTTAAGTCCACATATTTATTTAAAAAATTTTATAAGTTTACAAATTAGATTTATAAATTAAAAAAATAAATTAATAGAAAATTAATATGACTTTATAAATATTTAAAATTTTAAACGGTTATATGTTTATATTTTTTTATGCTAAAAGATGGGAGCACCCAAACTACCTAACAAGAAACAACTCTAGGAAGAGATAATTCTTGTATATCCAGCTTACAAAGCTCATAAAGCTCCCTTGGCACTTGCAAGAAGACCTTCTCTCTTTCTGTTGTTGAAACTACCATATTGGCCAAAGCATCTGCTACCCGATTGGACTCCCTAAATACATGTTGTATTTGAATAACCCATTGTCTGCTAAGCAGCTGCTTGCACTGATTGACCAGATCAAGGTGCTTAAGATTGACATTACACACAACCAGTAACCATGCTATAACATGTCATAGAATCAGTTTCAACATACAATTCACGACAACCCAAGCTCCATGCTAGCTCAAGGCCATAAACCAAACCCGACAACTCTGCAACAATTGCCGAGCAGGTGCCCAACCTCCGGTAAAAACCACCAATCCATTGCCCTTTGAAATCTCTAACAACACCACCACAACCGGCCGAACCTGGGTTTCCTTTAGAGGCACCATCAATGTTCAATTTAAAAGAATTAGCCATAGGAGCCTGCCAACTTACATGCACTATTTTCCTCTGCCTCGACAGCGAACCCGAAGCTAATGCATTCCAAGCTTCATCATTATGCTTTACAGAGGCTTGAAGAATGATAAGCTTAGAATGAACATTAAGAACATTAGAATTGAACACAGCATCATTCCTCCATCGCCAAATATGCCAGAGAACAAGCACAAAGACCACTATAGGAATACTGTTAGAAAACCTGCCAATCTGCAACTTAACAGCCCATTCAAACCACTCCTCACTAGGCAACAATTTAAAAATAAGTAAATATGGCCTAGTTAATAATTGTTCCCACAAGGGCTAAACACAACCACAATCCCAAAATAAGCGCTCAATAGATTCCGACTCACCACACCAATGGCAACAATCATCATGCGTAAAATGCCGACGCCTGCGCTCAACATTCGTCATTAAGCGCTTAAGACAGAATAACCAAGCAAAGCACCTGACTCTTTGGCTAACTTTTAACTTCCAAATCCACTTCCACAATGGATTAATTGGAGTTAAGATAAAATCAGAAGCTAACCTGTATGCAGAGGCCATCGAGAACATGCCATTCGCAGTTTTCGACCAAGCCAAGACATCTACGCCTCCAAGACTGCTATCCAACCGAATCGCTTCTAGCTGCTGGCAGACTGAAGAAGGAAGAAGATCCTCCAGCACCTCCCAGTCCCAAGAATTATTAATCCAGTATTTAGCAACTAATGCATCAATCTCATTAGCTGAAATTGGAACAATAGCCCGGTGAAACAATGGAACCTCTCCTAACCAAACATCCTTCCAGAAATACGTGTTATACCCTCCACAAACAGAATGAACTGCCCCAGAATTTAAAACCTTAGAACCGCGAATGATACCATGCCAAACCCAAGAAGAAGAAGATTTGTCAACAAAGCAAGAACAATTTAACGGGCCAGAAACATATTTCTGCTTCAGAACTTGGCACTACAAAGCACAATCCTCAGTAAGAAACCTCCATCCCAACTTTGCCAAAAATGCATCATTCATGTTCCTTGAGGACTTCACTCCCAAGCCTCCCAAAGCAGTAGGCATGGTTATTAAATCCCAACTAACAGCATGAACAGATTTGCCCCAAATAAAGTCACGGATCTTCTTGTCTATAACATCACAAATAACTCTAGGAAGATAGTGAACCTGCATAACATGGTTAAGAATGGTAGACAAGATAGACTTGGCAAGAGTCACACGACTTGCAAAGCTTAGAAAATTTTGCTTCCACCCTGATAAATGGCCATCAATTCTGGACAACATTGGATCAAAGCTTGATCTAGTCATACGACCTTGAATCACTGGAACCCCAAGATACTTGCATAAACCAGTACTCTCAGCCATACCTAGATTAGAACTAAGAAGTCCTCTTTGATCAGAAGGAACGTTATTAGAGAAAAGAACAGAAGATTTTTCAAAATTCACTTTTTCCCCATAAGCATCACAAAACCTTTGTAGACACTGCTTGAGAACCTCAACTTGACTAATTGAAGCTTCAGCAAAAAGAATTAAATCATCAGCAAAAAAAAGGTGTGTGATAGGAGGACCACCCCGTGTAATCATCAAAGGCTGCCATTTACCTAGCCGAGCAGATTCCTCTATAATATGGCTAAGTCTTTCCAATGCCAACACAAAGAGGTAAGGAGAAATTGGGTCACCCTGGCGGACCCCCCTGGACGGCTTGAAGGACTCAGAAGGAGAACCATTCCAAAGAATTCTCATATTACAGGTGTTCAGGCACTTCGAAATCAGATCTCTCCAGTGGCTATTAAAACCAGCCAATCCCAGGCTCTCATCTAGAAAATGTCAGGAAAGTCTATCAAAAGCTTTTTCCATGTCAATTTTAATAGCCATCCAGCCATTGCCGCTAGATTTCTTGTGCATCATATGAACAATTTCCTCAAAAACTACTACATTATCATGCAGTTGGCGCCCAGGAATGAAACTACATTGAACAGGAGAAATCAAACGAGGAAAAACTGATCTCATTCGATTAGTAAGAAATTTAGTGAGGATCTTGAAGCAGACATTGCATAAAGAGATTGGCCTAAAGTGTTTCATAAATTCAGGAGCCTCCAACTTAGGTAAAAGAGTTACTAAAGTATCACAAATCCCATCTGGCAAGTAGCCTTGATTCAAAAACTTGAGAGCAAAATCAGTAACCGAAGGCCCCACCAAGCCCCAAGATTTCTGATAAAAGCTAGCATGGAACCCATCCGGACCTGGAGCTTTATTGGGCGCCATACTAAAAACTGCATGCTTAACCTCCTCTGCAATAAAAGGCTTATTAAGAGAAAATAGTTCCTCTGCCGAAAGAGCAGGAAAAGAAACAGAAGAAATACACTCAGTTTCCACAAGCTCCTGAGCCGAATACAAGTCTTTGAAAAATTGTATCGCCCAAGTACTAAGGATGGATTGATCAAACACCCAATCCCCTTGATCCGATTTCAAAGCACCAACAAATTTTTTTGAACCTCGGATAGAAGCAGCAGCATGGAAAAAAGAAGTATTTCTATCTCCGCTAACAACCCAATTTTCTCTTGATTTTTGAAACCACAACAACTCTTCCTGATCCAACACAAGCTCAAGCTCCTTACGAAGTTTAATCTCCAGCTTACTCAAACCCCGAAAATTCCCTCTATTCATCCTCTGCTGAATGCCCCGCAATCTGTCTAATAACATCTTTTTTTTTGTGGAAGACATTACCAAAATCAGATCTTCCCCAACTTCCCAATGTATCAGAAACTAGCCAAATGTTATCCACAAAACTCAAATCATTGGACCAAGCTCTACTCACAACCCGATTAAAATTGCAGTGTTTAGTCCAGGCTAGCTGAAATCGAAACGATTTTGAACTAGTACGTGGAGCCACCTTATCAAGTTGGATAAAAATTGGACAATGGTCAGAGAGCATTCTTTCTAAATGCACAACAGTAGCTGATTTAAACAACTGAATCCAAGAAACTGAGGCTAAAGCATGATCAAGTCTGGCCGCTTGGTAATTCGAGAGGGAAGGACCTTTACACCAAGTAAATGCAGGTTCAGAAAAACCAAGATCCACAAGACCTAAAGAATCAGTCCAGGACTTAAACTGGTAGCACCTATTACCCACATGACTTCCCACACTAGTTGTTTCTTCCGGACTCATATAAGTGTTGAAATCCCCAGCAAGAAGCCATGGATTTGACAAAGAACTACCCAACAGGAATAAGAAATCAAACATCTTTAATCTAAGAGCTTCAGTAGGACTATCGTAAATAGCAGTGAACTCCCAAGGCCCCTTCTCTGATCCTCAACCAAACAATGGATAAACTGAGAGTTCGTCAACGAATAGAAATACAACCCAAAGAATTGTTCCAAAAGACCTAAATCCCTCCACTAAACCCAACCGCTTCAACACGAACCCAACAATCAAACCCCAAACCACAACAAATCAAATCAGCCCTCACACCCCCAATCTTGGGTTCAACAACAACTACCACAGTAGGCTTAAATTGCTTACAGTAATCAAACAGAGCTCGCTGACGCTTCTTAGCCGTAATGCCCTGAATATTCCAGATTAAAATATACATAAAAAAATGACAAATCAACACCTAATATATTTCATAAGAAATAGCTTGTAAATTTATTTAGTGTTAAAATGACTAAAAAAGTTTAAATTTATATTATTAAAGGTATTTTTAAAATAAATAAGGATAATATAGTAAATTATTTAGTTAAATTTATTTATAAATTCCAAAATAAGTTAGTCTTACTATTTTTTAATTTATAAGTACATAAAATTATATAATAAATCTTTCAACTTAAATTTATTTGACCATCTTATAAATTAGGATAAATACTCTCTTATTATTTTAATACTTATAAATTAATTTGACTAAATAATTTATTATATTATTAATATTTATTTTTAAAAATTCATTAAATATTTTTTTAGTCATTTTAACAATAAATCTATTTATAAATTATTATTATCAAATATATTGGCAATTTATAGTTTTATATTAAATTATAATAAACTATTTTTTTTTTAAAATTATATCAAACATCTTGTAAGTATATTATGATTTAGGCTAGAGGCGAAACCAAGGCCCCTTGGTTCCACTATATACCAACGTGTATATATATATATAATATTAAATTTTAAATATTAATTATTTTAAAATTAATTTTAAAATTATTATTTTGATAATATTATTGAGTATTATAATTATTTATAATTATTATTTAATTTAAAAATTAATTTAAAATTTTACTTTATTATTTTAATAATTACATTAATTATTTTATAAGTTGATTACGTTTTGAACTGAGTATTTAAGGTTTTGTGATTAGGTTAATTATTTTATATTTTAATTATAAATTGTGTTTAAAAATTTTGTAATTAGGTTAATTATTTTACAGAAAAATATTTTATTATATAAATTTATTAAAAAATAATTAGCTTAAATACTCCATTTAAAAAATCTATATATATATAAATATATTATTGTATAATTTTTTAAAATAATATTAAAATATTAAAATAAAAATAAAAAATTAATATTTAAATATTTAATATATAAATAAAAGTAAATGTAGATAATATAAATAGTAATACCAACTATGAGCATTAATTTTTTAAAATAAAAATAAATTTATTTGTAATTTTTTTAATTGAATATTCAAGTAAAGCCTTGATTCTGCTGCTGATACAGGCTGAAACTATGAAAATTTTCGGCTCTAGTCTTGACTGTTTAAATTTTAATTGAACCAATTAAATTGAATTTAAAAAATTTTGACGATTCAATGATACAGACCGAACTGAGTCGATCAATTCGTTTAAATCACCTCTGCCGGATATGATTCCGCTGTAAGACTTGGTGAGAAACTCATCGAGTCTACAGAGAACTATATCAGACGATCTCTAATAAATCACCCAACGCATAAAATATGAATTTATGTTATTTTTATTTTTTATTTTTTATGTTCATTTGCGCCTCATGCTCTGTTGTCTCCAGTTTGGCATTCGCCGAAGATCTTAACAAAGATGACATGAAAATGGGAACGCGTTGAAACTTGTCCCATCCTGCCAAGTCCATTTCTTAATTGGACAAAACTTTTTTTTTCTTTTTTAATTTGTTTTTTTCTTTTTTTAATTTCTGATGGTGTTTGGCTCTTAAACATTTGGATTTTTCCTATAAAAAACATTGCCTTTTTGTATTATTCTATAATAAATCGACACTTTTAATAGAAGGCATAAAGAGTACGACATTTATTATGTTTTTAATTTTTCAATATTTATTTGACACTACGATACTTTTCAAATTTTATAAAAAAAAAATTAGATATATATATAGTCTAAATTTTATTTTTTATAATTATATTTTAATTTGAAATTTTAGTTATAATTTAATTTTGAATTAATAATAATAATAATATTAACAACAACAACATTTTCATATTAATTATAGAATAAAAGTGAAATCAACCTTAAAATTTATTTTGTTATATTATCAATTTACCCCTAAACTTTTACAGGAAGTAATAAGGTTCTAGAACTTTATAAAATTGATAACTTACTAAATGATATTGGTTTATTTAATTAAATTTGTACAATTAAAAAATTCAATTAACTTCAATTGAAATTTAAAAACTAAATTATGAAAGCCGAGTAATATAAATTATAGAGAAAATTGCATTATATATCATTTTAAATTTTTTTTAAATATCTCATTATTTTTATAAAATTTAAATATATCAAATATATGTTAAGTTGAATATATTTTTAGTATACTAGTTATATAGTTGACGTATATTTTTGAAAAATGAATATTTTTAAAATTGAAAAGTGATAATTTTTAAAGAAAAAAGAAAGATAATTTTTTTAAGGATATTTTTAAAGAATTCCCCTTATAGATTTGGACCTGAGTCTGACCAAAATTTTAAATTATGATAGAATTGATAAACAAAAAGAATATATAATTTAAAAAAATGTATGAAATTCATAGTAAATTTATCTATTAAGAAAACATAAACTAATGAGAACTAATAGATAGTTCAAACTATGTCCAACCAAACTTAGGCAAGAGAAAAGAAATAAATAGAAAATTGACACCTCAAAAGATAAAAACTTAATAATATGAACACAAAATTGAAAAAAAAAAATATATAATGGACATTTGAGGAAAAAAATATGAACAAAATGAAGATCAACAAATTACGTTATATATAATGTATGTATCCGAGAAGTGGTTTCAAGTTCAGAGATGAAACAAAAGTGATGATAATTCTTCCATTTCATAAATCAAATGGTTTACGTGTTCAATATTTGGTTGGGAATGCTAAATTCCAATGGTTTGAAAATTAAAAGTTTGTTTGTCTTTGGCTAATATATTAATATATGGACAAAATATTCAAAGCCACTGACTCTTAATTTCCGGCCATGAATTGCTAAATTTGAATATTAACGATGGATCGCTCACAATTGAAGGTAATATTAATAATACGTAATAAATAATAATAGACAGAATTAATTTTGTCAGATGTCTTTTCGTTTGAGTTTGATGAGATGGCTTTACAGAAATTTAAGTTTTAATGAGTTGTTTTCATTAAATTTTGGTTTTAATAGAATTATTAGTTGACACTGATAAAAAAAAAATTATAAATAATTCTTTAACTTTTATATCTTTTATTTTTATGATAGAATTCTTTTTTTTTTCCTAACATATGATAGAAGAATAAATTTTAATATTTAAAAAAATGATACATCATGCATTTTTTAAAAATAAAAACTTATACAAATGATTTTGTTTTATGATTAAATTGTTGACCGATGGTAATTGTTCTATTGACAAAAGGAGTTTTTATAAAACTGTTAAAAAACAAGATTTAAATAATTTATAATTAGTTTATAAATTTATTAAATTTTTATAATTTATTATATATATAATAATTTTTGTAATCTTATTATAAGTTTATTATGAGTTTATCATATATTTTTATAAATGGACTTAAAATATTTTTGGTAAAATATAAAAAAAAATTTATAAAATTTGGTGATGGGTATAATTTTAAAATATAGAGAAAATTACATAATATATATTTTTATTTTTTAGAAAATTTTAAAAAATTAATTTTTAAGTTTAAGTGGAAATATATTGTATAGAGATTTTTGATATATTAATTAATGACAAATTTACATAAAATATGTTTTTTTATTTTTTGTTTTCATTTAAACGGCCATACATAATTTTTTTATTTTTTATACTTTTAAGCTTACAATTATACAAAACCTTTAAGTTTATTTTTTCTTATTTGCATCAAAATTTGTGTTGCAAGTTGACTTTTATGAACCATATTTTGTTTTTCTTATTGTTTAATATTTATATTGTATTTGTTTAGATTTTGATTATATTTTTTTGGCCAAATAATTATAAAATTTTTGAGATTTTATATATTATAATAATTAGTTTTTAATTTTTTAACATTTAATTTTTATATCTCTGTATTTTTAAAAATTAAATTATTTAGTTCTTTTGTCAATATTTTTATTCTAAAATCATTAGTCAACTACTTTGATATCATAAAATAATTTTATTACACTTTTTTTTATATATATTTATCTTTGTTATTTATTAAGTTTATTTTATATTTAATTTTATTTTATATATAGATCATCTGAAAATAATAAAAAATATTATTCGTATTATTTAAAATTATTTTTTAGTAATATCTATAAAATTAAAATAAAGGATATATATGAATTATCTGCAAAATAATAAAAGATATTATTCGTATTATTTAAAATTATTTTTTAATAATATTTATAAAATTAAAATAAATTATGTGCAAAAAATATAAATAAAATTAAAAATAAGCATGACTTAATAAATAACAAAAAAATATATATATAAAGAAAGAGTGATACATGTTTAGTTATATATTGGTATATATTACATATAACAATATATATTTGTTAAAATTTAAACGAATAAGAGTATAAAAGTGACTTATATTTCGTTATATATCGATGTCAGTATATATTACATATAATAATATAATACGTGTTGAATTTTAAAATAATAAGGGTATAAAACTATTATATATTTAATTATATGTCAGTATATGTCACATATAATAAAATATACTTGTTAAAATTTAAAAGAATATGAGTATAGAAGTGATATATATTTAGTTATATGTTGGTATATGTTACATATAACAATATATACTTGTTAAAATTTAAACGAATAAGAGTATAAAAACGATATATATTTAGTTATATGTTGGTATATATTACATATAACAATATAGTACGTGTTAAATTTTAAAATAATAAGAGTACAAAGCTATTATATATTTAATTATATATCGGTATATATTGCATATAACAATATATAATTATTAAAATTCAAAAGAATAATAGTATAAAAGTGGTATATACTTAGTCATATGTCGGCATATATTATATATAATAATATATACTTGTTAATATTTAAAAGAATAATAGTATAAAAGTAATATATGTTTAGTTATATATTGGTATATGTTATATATAATGACATATACTTATTAAAATTTAAACAAATAAGAGTATAAAAGTGATATATATTTAGTTATATATCGGTGTCGGTATATATTACATATAATAACATAATATGTATTGAATTTTAAAATAATAAAAGTATAAATTTATTTTATATTTAATTATATATTGGTTTATGTTATATATAATAATATATATTTTTTAAAATTTAAACAAATATGATTATAAAAGTAATATATATTTAATTAAATGTCGGTATATGTTATATATAACAATCTATACTTATTAAAATTTAAAAGAATAATGATATAAAAGTAATATATATTTAGTTATATATCGTTATATGTTACATGTAATAACATATACTCATTAAGATTTAAAAGAATAAGGGTATAAAAGTGATCCATATTTAGTTATATGTTGATGTATGTTACATATAGTAACATATATTTATTAAAATTTAAATGAATAAGAGTATAAAAGTGATATATATTTAGTTGTATATCAGTATATATTATATATAACAATATAATACGTGTTAAATTTTAAAATAATAAGAGTACAAAACTATTATATATTTAATTATGTGTCGTTATATGTTATATAAAATAATATATATTTATTAAAATTTAATCGAATATGAATATAAAAGTGATATATATTTAGTTATACGCTAATATATTTTCTATATAACAATATAATACATGTTAAATTTTAAAATAATAAGAGTATAAAATTATTATATATTTAGTTATATATCGATATATGTTATATATAACAATATATACTTATTAAAATTTAACCGGATAAGAATATAAAAGTAATCTATATTTAATTATATATCGGTGTATATTACATATAATAATATAATATATGTTAACTTTTAAAATAATAAGAGTATAAAACTACTATATATTTAATCGGTATATGTTAAATATAATAAAATTTAAGTGTTAAATTAAAAAAAATAAAAGTATAAAAATATACAATAAAATAAAAATATGTACCGTTCTACATGTTACAGCAACATATAATTAAATTTATTCTAAATTAATACTTATTCCATTGTTGTATTTATTTAATTACTTTACATGAAAGTATATATATTAATTTATAATAATTAATGTTTATGAAAATGAATTGAGATAATAAAATATAAATATTAAATTATTTATTTTAAAGTTGTATTTAAAATTATATTTTATTTACTTAATATTTTTTAATAAAATATATTATTAAATTATATAATTTCTATACTGTAATGATTGAAAGAATGGAAATGGCGCTGATCATCCTAGTAAAAGCGTGATTTAGTTTACTGAATTTTTAATAAATATAAAAAGCACAATCGGACTTTTAATAATCATGTGGTCCCGTTTCACCGTAGTTTTGCAATTTTAAAAAATTATTTTCGTAAAATTTTAATTTTTGTTAAGGTGTCGTAATTTTAAAATTCAATTTTATTTTTAAGTTATTTTTGTGAATATCCCTTAATTAATTATGTGTTTCTCAAAATAAATATTTTATAAAATTGCAAAGCCACAATCAATGTATTTTGATAGGTGGACTGGACCACATTCAACAAATTCAAAGTATTAACCAGATCGGGTCTTTCTCAGCCCACCCAAGTACTTTTAAAATGGCCGAACTGTTTACCCATTTGAGATAAAAAGTAAAGCCCTTACAATAGTGGCATCGGTGTAAATATCACAAACTACTAAAATCCTTCGAAACCCTAATCGGCAATCGCTACATCGCCGCCTCTCTCTACTTGTATATAATTACCTGATGCCTTCCGTCTTCACCTATATCAGCAAATTTTCTAAATTTTTATTTTCAATCTTTGATTTTCAAGAAATTTCCTCGAATTTGCTCTTTTCTTATTCGTTGTAATTTAGGCTCTCTTGCGGTAAATCTGATTACTCGTTCGTTCATTTCTATTGTTATATAGAGTTTAATATTGCATATTATGCCAATTATGCCTATGCCTGTGGCAGTGGCGTAGCCAGGATTTTAGATAAGGGGGGTCCAATTCAACTTAAAATTTATAATTCACAAAAATAACATTTATAATAAAATAAATAAAACAAGAAAAATGTTGGATACAAAGAAAATTTAAAACATTAAATTACAATATTCCTCGCCTATTTTTCATTGATTGAAATCTATTCATAATTGTTTCATTGTCAATACTTGCAAATACATCTCTTTCAATATAGGTAACTAAACAATCATTTAGCAGCTCATCTCCCATGCTATTACGAAGTGAACTCTTAATAATTTTCATTGCGGAGAAAGCTCTTTCCACTGTAGCTGTAGCAACTGGTAAAAGCAATGCCAATTTGATTAAAAGATACACTAAAGGAAAAACTTTATGCTTTTTTATAGCAACCATAGTTTTGGCGAGATCTCCAATTCCTTTCAATTCAGAAAATTTCTTATCCAAACGCACATCAACAATGAAGTTCTGAAGTTGAGATTGGAGTTCAATTAAATCAACTGGCGAAAAGTCAGAGGGATAAAACTTTGCAAGTTCAACTAATTTGCTCACATCAAATGCAGAAAATGAATCTTTAGGATCAAGACAAGTCATACACAAAAGCAACTTTGTATTAACTTCATCAAATCGACTATTCAACTCTTGAAGTTGCATATCAATTACTGAATAAAAAAGCTCAACTCGATAATGATGGAGATTTGTCATTGGTTCCATTCCCCGCTTTGATCTTGGAACAAAAACATGCTCGTCCATATTTATCACACTAATTTCATTTTTAGCACAAAATTCAAACACTTCTTTCAATAAAATCCTCCCAACCATTATCTCTAACATCCTGCAAACGGAGTTTTGACACTTTTACCAAATTCATAGCATTCACAATATTTTGATCCCTCTTTTGTAAAACTTGAGACAACTCATTTGTGATTCCCAAAATCAATTTCATAAGATGCAACACAAACACAAATTCAAATTGAATCACAATATCAAACATTTTAATGGCCTCACCCCTTTGTGAATCATCAATCCCATTATCTCTAACATAATTAACAATATCCACAACTGAAGAAAATAAATGAATCAAATTAATAAGCGTACCGTAATGAGAACCCCAACGAGTATCTCCCGGCCTCTTCAATGTCATCTCTTGATTCAACCCTCGTCCATTTTTTATGATACCTTCTTCAATTCCTTTTGCCACTTTTTCCATTTGCAATTCTCGAAGCATTTCTTTTCTTTTACAAGAAACTCCAACTATATTCACCAAACGATTAATAGTATGGAAAAATGAACATATACTATGGTGCTTTTTAGCAACTGCAACAAGAGTAAGTTGGAGTTGATGGGCAAAACAGTGAATGTAATAAGCACTTGGATTTTCCTTTAAAATTAAACTTTTGAGGCCATTGAATTCACCCCGCATGTTACTAGCCCCATCATACCCTTGTCCTCTCAAACCAGATATGCTTAAGCCATAAGTACAAAAGAAAGACTTCAAACCTGCTAGAAGCGTTGAGGCACTTGTATCATGTACATGAACAACACCAATAAACCTTTCAACCACACACCCTTGTTCATTCAAATACCGTACAACAACACCCATTTGCTCTTTAACTGAAACATCTCGACATTCATCAACTAGAATAGAAAACAAATCATTGCCCATATCTGAAATAATAGCTTTTGTTGTCTCAAATGCACATGCACTAATGATATCTTTTTGAATAATAGGATAAGTGAGCTTGTGATTTTCAGGAGCATTATGAAGCACAACACTATTAATTTCTTCATTAGTTAAAGCCAATACTTTAACAAATTCAATGAAATTTCCTTGATTTAATGAAGTTTCAGATTCATCATGTCCTCGAAAAGGTAGACCTTGCATCAAAAGATAGCGAAGAGCAAGTAATGATGCATATAATCTACAGCGATACTCACGCTTTGACTTTTCAGAATGTTTTGAAAAAGCAAATTCAATGTGTTGCTCTTGATTCATTAAATCTTGACAAGCTAATCGACACCTATGATGCAAAGAATCGTGTTTTCCTACATGATCTCTTATTCTCTCTTTCTTTCGCCAAGTTGAAAAACCTTCAGATACAAAAGTATTATGACCTCTTTCACTATGTCCGGGTGAAAAAAGATAACAATACAAACAAAATACCGCATCTTTTTCAATACTATATTCTAACCAATCACTAAAATCATCAAACCACGATAATATAAATTTCCTTTCTCTACCTCCTTCTACTCTTTTAGGAAAAGTATGATTGCGTGGTTGACATGGACCTTTTAATAAATAGGCTCTACGTACCTGATCTCGGACATCAGGTGGATAACTCATTATGCTAGGTCGTAATCCCGGATCAGAAGGAATATTTTCTATATCAATCTCATGTTGTTGAATAGTAGGTTCTTTTGGTGGTACCGGTTGAACAATTGCTTCCTTATGTGGTTGAGTCGATTGAATATTTTGATTAACTGATGGCGACTCTTTACTACTTGGTCTTAATTTTTTAAAATATCGCTCCATATAACTACAAAGAATAAGAAAAATAATTCAATCACAATAGTCAATAGATATATAGTAGCCATTTCAATTTATCAAATACTAAACATTAAAAATATCAAATTATAAAAGAAATAAAAAAATTCCAGATTATAAACTACAAAAAAATAATAATTTCAATTTAACTTCATACTACTTTTCTCAAAAAAAAAAAACTTCATACTACAAAATCAAATTAAACATTTCAAATTTATAATGTCCTCAAGTATTCAAGCCAATTTCTTAATTCATTATTTTTCAAATTTCAATTCATTTTAGCAAGATAAAAAAATTGCAACAAAATAAATATGAGATTAAAAGTAAGTGGTGTACCTATTCTTAACTTGTTGCCGCTGCCTTGCTGGTGCCAATCGGTGAAAGAATGAAATTGAAAAAGGAAGAAACTGTTATCTGAAAAAAAAAAGAAAGAAAAAGGAATTAACGAAGAAGAAACGTGAGAAAGAAGAGAAAGAGTCACAATTAAGTTATTCTTGTTTGTTTGTAATGGGCAGAGTCATTGACAAATCTTGTTTGTTTGTAATGGGCTTGATTAAAAGGCCCAGTTTTAAAGATTGGAAAAAAAGGATGAAAAATGTTGGGAGCGTGGATCGGAGTTGCGTGCTCTCACATAGTAAGGCCAAGCTGTTCCATCTCAACCAATGTAATATTCATTCTCAAATATACCTAAAAAATTTTTATTTTTAACTGAGGGGGGAACAGGGCTCCATGGGACCCCCTTTATCTCCGCCTCTGGCCTGTGGTGGTGTTAAATATACTATCAGATTTTACGTCGATGAAAACAATTTTGACCTGAGGCATTTAGGCTTTGTTTCTTTTTATTTTGTTCCTTGTTTTTGTTATGAGAAGGAAGTTTTTGGAGCCGAATCAGCTGTTTTTTAAAACTAAATCTGTTAGAATTATTTTGTTTGGGTTATGAAGAATTATTTTGTTTAGTTTTCAAATTAACAATCAGTTCTCATAGGAACCCAACAGATTTTAATATATTTCAGAATTTTTTCTTATTTAATTTATTACAGATGAATGTATGATGCAAGCGATGATAAACTAGACAGGGACATCAGCTACTCCTTTGGAGAATGATGACGTAGTCTAAATGGGAATCTCTCTGATGCTTCATATATCCTATTAAAATGCATTGTTAATGCTTATATTTTAGCTTTCTTTGATTAATAATGTTGGAATTACATCTACTATAGCCCTAGATTTTAAAGATTGCTTTAAGAAGGTCGGTCAGCAGCAAATTTTTTTATTTACATCGATATATATGTGATATAGTTTTTTGGAAATTTTTCTTCAGTCTGGTGTTTTTACGATGAATATACTGGAAATTGATTGTCTGAGGCTTTCTTCAGTCTGTAGGAGAGTCATGATTGTCTATGGGGATTTCTCTCATGCAGTTTTAAGTTTTGATGGAAATTGAGATAAGGGTGTCAGCACTGTGTTATCTGAAAATTTTATAAGAACAGTTTATGTATTTTGACATATATATTTTAATTTTTAATCTGCCAAAGCTTAAACACAGCTATGCTAAGTTACCTTGATGAAAGCTGTAACATGGTTTTGTGTTTTTGTGGCGTGTGTTTATTATGGGAGGTTCACATACATCATTATCATTACTTTGCCTGCGATGATTTTGAATGCACGTATTATCAGATATTGTTGAAGGATGATATCTATCTAATTGTCACTACCTCTGAGGCAAAGTAATAACTTCAATTTGTTGTAATTATATTTGACATTGAGATTTCATTTGACGATGTTTAATCATATTTTGAAATACTATTTTTCGTTGCCTCGTAACTTTGTAGTTTTGATTATGATGGCTGGTTTTAGTATTTAGTTTCACCCTATCAAACTCACGTAACATAGCGTAAATTGTTGGTTTTTCTTTCATATTAGTAGTTTGATTGTTTTACTCCCACTATCTGGCCATTCTAATCAGCTGATCAATGCAGTCATTGTTTTTATTTTTCTAAAAAAGTTTTCATGCAATAGCTATAGTTTTCTCAATTTATCACATTTTTCTCCTTTTTAGGTTAACTGCTGCAACTGAAGCTCTCAATGAAAAGTACTTGTGGATTTTAATGACAATGATGACCTTTTTTGCTGATTTCATTTGCATTTTATTATACTGAAAACAGTTGACAGAGAGCCTGATGATTATCATACAAGAACGGAGATTTGAATAATGCCTTTTGTTGTAGCCTGATTACATACAAATTGGGCTCCAAAGTAGCATTTCTTGAAAAAAGAAATTGCATATTGATTATGAAGGCATTTAAATTGTCAGCTTCCTGCCTTTTCTGTTCATATATGGTTTAGGAAGCTAATGATGTAAGCTTGAGATAAAGCTTATCAAATGGAATTGGTTTGCTTTAACTTTGGGAATATGTTCCAACGATTTTATGTAAGCTTCAGATTTGTAGTGTATTTTTGCGGTTATTCTATGATGTTTTGGATGCTTCCGACTACGAGGAACTTTTTGTTATGTGGTCGAGAACTTGTGTTGCGTGCGATGGTAAACCATTTTATAATTTTGTTGGGTGAAATATGTAATTATATGCTGAAGGTTTTGCCTGCCATTTTTAATACCCGAATTTTATAGTGCTTTGAAGCTTCAGTGGAGCTGAAACATCTTTTCTAAGTCTTTGTTTGGTAATGTGAACTGATGTTGTTTAAACTTGAATCTAGTGTGTATATGCATGATTTAGATGCAGTTGAATAAAAACTAACCGAGGTGTATCATGTTTGATTTTGGTTTCTGAATTCCATCAGAGATCTTTTTAGGAGGCAGATTGAGATTTCTAGATTTGTATTGAACCAGTAGATTAGCTCGTGTTGCACCATCAGCCGTAACTCGTATGTTAGGTTGGCAGCCTCTTGAAAGATATTTGTTTTGGTGGAATGTCTTAGTAATTATTTTATTAAACTTAAACCTTTTTACGTTGTCTAAAGCTTGAAAATTAAAAGGAAAGTGGCTGAATAAGCATTATTTGGCGTCTGTATTTTACTACAAAATCCTGTGATCCTGTACTTTCAATGTTGTTACGTCAAGTCTCTTGTCAATTTTTATTTTTTTTAACACTTAATTATCTAACTAATGATATTATGAATTAAAGGGAAAAAAATTAACCTAGACTAGAGAATTTTTCTACGAGGTTTCCACCCAAACCAGCTGGAATTGACATTTTTCTCCAGCGTTGTTATTTCTATGCCGACGAGAGTGGGACGCCGTTAACAGGTTCTATTTTCTTTTTTTCACAGTTTTCTCATCAAACAAACATAGAATGCCGTGGGTCGTAGTTCAATTTAATTTACTAATTCTTTAATCTTCTTAACATTATCCGCTCTTAAGTTCAAAATAAATAAATAAACATTATCTCCTCTAAGTTCTAGTCTGGTTTCTTGGAGAAATGTTTACAGAAATTAACAATCATTATTTAGCAATCCAGACAAAAAGGTTAAGTTGACGGTGGCTAGTGCTTTTCGTCGGGGCTGTGAGGTCTGGTGCGTGATGATGGTGGTCATTGGTTAATGGGGTTTACTCAATATTGGAGTCGTGTAATGCTTTTGATGCTGAGTGGTTGGGCTTTTGGATATGGCCAGTTCGTTCATTTTTCTCGACTCTCTGCCCTCTGTAACCAAATACATGGATTATGAAAAATTCCATCCTGGATCTGATAGGATCGGTGTACATGCAGCGGTCCAAATATACAAATTATACATTTTTCCTGGAAAAAATATACATCAAATTCTAAATAAAATAATTATTGTATTCTTTAATATAAAAACAGATATTAAATAATAAAACTAATTAATTTATTAAAATATTAATAATATTTTAAATTCATAAGAGATTATATAAATATGAAAATAAATTAGTTCATTATTTTAAATATTTACAATTTTATTAAAATAAATTATTGTTAAGAAAATAAACATTCACTAATTACTGTTGATTTAACACAAATCTATTGAGTTTTGACCCAAAGTATAATTAACACTATGATCTTTTTCTCATTAACAGAACGAATTAACATATAGAAGCATTCAGCGTTATGCCAATATCTGGATAAAGAGTATTGTCTAGTTTTTATGTTTTAAAATTGGATAAACAATATATGAATAAGATTAAGACAATCTCTTAAACAAATATAATCAAAACTATTTTTTCGCAGCTTCTTCCAGTTCGCGCAAGCCTCCAACTTTCTGCTCAATTTCCTCAATCAACTCCTCACGCCATAGCTCTGCTCTTGCAGATTCTTCAATATCCTCTTGCTGCATTACCCACATGCATTTCAATATTATTATTATTATTATTATTATTAGAAAGAAGCTAGCCATTATTTATTGCTGGTTTCAATGCAAAAAATATCAGCATAGAAATCTTAGTAATTAGAATTATTAACTAATTTAATTAATGGTCCTTACAAGAATATAGATTAATAAATACCTTCTCATAGATCCAGTGTCCACTACCATCTCCTCCATCTCCTCTGTAAGTCTCTGAATCATAGTATGGATCCTAACCAACATGATTTTTTGGAATTCAATAGAATATAAAAAAAATATTAAAATAAATTTCTAATTATTTGAATAAGACCAACTTACTTTCATTGAGCCAAAAAATAGACATCCCCAACAAGTGAACATAAGGTAAAATACATCTGAAAGCAAAAGAAAGAATTAAAAATCCGTCAAAATTCATCAATAAATTTCAGTTCACTAGTTCTTCTCAATATTGTAGGATTATAAATTGAATTTCAGTCAAAAATCTAATTAGCCTGAACAAATAAAGAAGACTCACAAACATTTTTTATGGCTTGATCACTGAGATGCCAAATGGATTTATATGTAATAAGGTCTCTTTCGCCTTCCATGTGCTCAACTAGCACCGCCATTAGAGGCCAATCTGGGAAAGCATTTACTTTACTCAACGATACTCTTTTGCTCTTTCTACCCTCCAACTATATACGCAATAGCACAGTCATATTCAACATCTGATTCAGCTTCTGCTTCTATTTTATATCTCGCAAACAATAATCATAAATAAAGCAACTTATCAATTACCTGCCTCCACCCACTAAAAAGCCTGGAGTTTGAACATTGTCTGACCTGCAATAACAGCATAATTTACTCAAATTTTCAGCAACTGAAACTTGTACAAAAATAAATTAAAAATTTTGAGGTTAGGGATAGTGAGATTTAACCGATCTTAAACATGGGTTAAAGTCGAATTCTGCTGATGGGAAGGAGTTATGGATATGTGGTTTAGTAATGGTAAAGCCAATGGTAGCTTTGGCCATTGTTGTGAAATGTGAATAATAAGAGAGAGTGCGAGCCTCAGAATTTTAAATTATTGTTAGTGGATAAGCTAAGCATTTTACATCCACCCTTCCCTTCTATTACTGGATATGGGCCTTCAATTTTAATAAAAATGACCACCATATCACCTTAGTGGATAAATGACAGGAAAATGTCTGTCTTTCAACTGCAGCAGAGCAGAATTAATTAAATGATAAAGAAAAAAATAGTTGAATCATTTTTCTTATTCAAATAAGAGATTGACAACTATGTATAAATACATTCAATTAGTATAATAAATAATGGTAATTAATATTTTTTGAAATAGATTATTAATTATTAACTCGATGAAAAATGGATAAAAAATGTAAATCTAATTTTTAAAAATTTCTACGATTTCTTATTTATTTGGTTAAATTACTTTAACGTGCTAACATTTCACATAACTAATATTTTGACGCGGAACATAAAACAGAATAAAAAGCTCTAATATATGTAAAATAGTTTGACTTTGACCCAAAACTGCTATACTTGTAATTTTATTATAATTCCAAGTTTTTGAATTTGAGTGATTCTTGGAACCTAATCTAATAAAAATGGATCCATAGGTTAAACTCACTGTTTTGCAGTAATATACTTTTTTACTAAAAGGAATATTAATTGAAGTGACCTTAAAAAATAATTATTAGATAATTTTTTTTATTAGTTAAAAATATTAATTATAATATTTATCGTTATAAATAAATTTATAATAAAAAAAATTTTAACCAATAAAAAGAGATTCCCTAAATTTTAATTTCCCTGTTTTTTAAATTGCATTTTCTATTTATAATAATTTTTGATAAATTTTATTTGCTTATTTATTTTTGGTACGAAAATCAGCTTGTATCGCCATTTATTCTATTTTATCTAACTCATCAAACATTTTATTTTTTTATATGTATTTTATTTATTTTCTTTTTCAATTTGTTGATACCTTTTAAATAATTTTTTTATTCGATGTGTTATAATTTCTGGAACCTTAGATCATATACATTATAAGTTTTTAAAAGTTAAAATATAATAATATTTAATTGAATTTAATAAAATTTCATTAGAGAAAATTTTCTCCTTTTGTTTATTTAGCTGAAAATTTTTTTAGGCTAAACACATTAATAATAATGATTAATTTTATTTGTTTTTAACTTTTGCTATGTCAGATTTTAATCAATGAGAATTGTTGATGGTCAAAACTTCAGTTATTATTTATAAAAAATAAAATAAAAATTTTAATATATATTCAATTCTTGAAATTTTAGTAACTTTTTAATCTCTAAAAATTTAAAAGATAACGTAATTTAATTGCACTTATAAATTAAAATCAACTATATATACAATTTTTAATATATCAAGACTCAAGGTGTAAGCTTGTAAGCAATTTTTCATTTTGGCCGCTGACTTACTAGCTGTTTATTTTTAGTTTTTTTATGATTGATTTACTTATGCTAGGAATAGATGTAACTTTTATTGGCCTTATTTTGTACTTCACCTTCATGGTGCTCTCGTTGGAGACTTCAAGAGCTGTATCTTGGTGTATGATTAGTGTTCTCTATGATCCACAGAGTTTACTTTGGCCTCTCATATCAAGACAAAACCTCAGGCTCTTTTTATTTTTTGTGATTCAAAGTTCATAGACAAAAGAGGTATAATATTCAATTTATTTTATAAGATGATTCAAGCTTTGGAATAGTTTGTTTTATCCCCTTTATGTATGAAGCGATTGGGGTTTCTTTTAGCTCCGGTTTTTTAAGTCCCTCCGTTTCCAAGAAGATGGTGTTTCTTATCTACATCTTGTTTGAGCCTGTCACGGCCGGCTATATATGGCTCTCCTTCAATTTTTGGTTGACCCTAGAACTGATGGCTCTCTATCTCAACTTTAAGTTTTATGTTTGGGCTTCTTTCAGAAAAAGTCTCCAAGCCTGAGATGCTCCTATAAAATTTTGCTGGAATTAATTTACCTTATGACTTTGATTGTTCTTCTTCTTTTATGTAGGATTGTGAATTTTATCCTCATCATGGTTTCCCTTCACCATGATCGAGCTATTATTGTCATATAGGTTTTCTAATTTAATCAATTTTATTCTGATAAAAAAAAGAATTAAGAGTGTAAATTAAAATTTAAAATTTACAGATATAATTACACATAATAACTAAATGTATATGTTACCTTAACAATCATCAATAATAATTATAATAAATTAATATTATTATTATTATTATTATTTACAAAACAGAAAACAGATAAATTACGAATTTTTTTGAATTTATCATTAGTCAATAAATTTGTGCGAGGATTCAATTTGACATTTTTTTAATATGAAAATGCAACTAACATTGAAGCAGGAAACAAATTTCAAATATAAAATTCGAGAGGTTGGACCAAATCAGTGGCGGATACAGAAAGTGGTTAAAGAGGGCTCAACTTCTATAAAAAAAAATTACATACAAGTTTGCTATAAAATTAAACATTTAATATTATAATAGTTCAATAATTAATTTATGCTATTAAATTAACCATGTCTAATAGATGATAATTGCATTTTACGACTTTGCATATTTTGAAGACGTTGCATAATAGCCTCATTTTTAATTTTTAAAAATTATCTTTCTCTATATAACACACTAAACAATCGGTTAGAAAATCATCTTCCATCTTATTGCGCAAATCCATCTTAATAATGTTCATTGCTAAAAAAGTTCTATCGACGGTAATAGTTGCAACAGATAAGACTAAAACTAACTTGATAAGCAGATATACCAAAGAAAACATAGTGTCATAACTTATCTCAACCATTTTCTGAGCAAGAGCTCTAATATCATCAAGGTTAGAGAAAACTATATTTCTTTTAACATCAGCAATGTAGGTACTAAATTGATCTTCAAGTATCATCTGACCAGTGATTGAGAAATCATAAGGATATAGTTCAACAAGATGAAATAATTTGGATAGCTTGAAGTTGGAGAATGAGTTCTTAAGAGAAAGACAAACAATGCATGAAAGTAATTTCATACTTGATTCTGTATATCGATTTTTTATTTCTTGAGCAATGAAATCAATAACATAGAATTTAATGAAAGAAAATTAAGTTATAGCATAATAAATAGTTAAGTATGATAATACGTACAAAAAAGACTACATGACAAAATATTTTTACTCGAAAATAGTGGTAATAAGTAATAGGAGTACCAGAATGCTTATAACACAGATAACATGAATTATCTTTCAAATTAGGCATTGTGACATTATGATCAATATAAAAATTATTAACAATTTTTAATAATTTATCACATCTATTATCCATGAAATTGTACAATTCTTGTTTAATAGCTGCAATCAAATAAACTGCAATATCAATATTTTTTTGTAAGGCTTGAGATAGATCATTTATCATACCTAAAAGTTTTCTCATTAAGAAAATAATGAAAATAATTTCACAACTTTCTATTTTATTAATCAAGTCCACAACTGCCCCTTAATTTCTTTGATATGAACCATCCTTATAAATGTTCTCAATAACCTATTTCACTGGTGACCACATAGAGAGAAATACATAATTATTTTATAATGAGAATCCCAACGCATGTCACTAAGTCGAGCTAGATTTATTTCTTATTGTAAGCCTCTTTCAGTTTGACTATCACCGCTTTCTAGGCGCCGAACTACTTCATCATGCTGTTTTTGACGAAGAGCATCCCTTCTTTTATATGAAACTTCAACAATGTTCGCAATTATTATAACATAATAAAAATAATTACTCACAAATCTATTGCTCCTTGTTATAGCAACAAACACTAATTGGAGCTGGTGAGCGAAGCAATGAATGTACCTCGCTGAAGGGTTTTCATTTAAAATGAGAGCCTTCAACCCATTGAATTCACCTCGCATATTAGAAGCTACATCATAATCTTGACCTCTGTTAGCCTAATTACTCTATTTTTGATCTTATGCAACTACATTGAATTAAACTAACACTTATATCAAGTTATAATTTGCAGGGAGTTATTTTTTTGAATAATACTTGAAAAGTCCGATCAGACCACTCAGAAGTCCGACCGGACCCTTCATGTCCAAATGAGCTAAAATACTCATAATGTTTCATGGTGGAGAGTACTCCCAAAATCTCATCATATCACCTAAAGTTCCACTGGACCATGCAGAATTTTGACTAGACTATTGGATGAGAAAAGAGGCAAAACACACAAAAAATTTCAAGGTCAGAAGTACTCCCATTTTCTCAGAGTACCACAAAAGTCTGACTGGACTTTAAGAAATTCTGACAAGACCTTTGATGCATATTTTTTTTCCAAATTATCCAGTGAAATTTTCGATCATGAGTACGCTAAAAAATTGAACGGACCAAAGTTAGTCCTACCGAACCTGATGTAAGTTCGATTGGATTATTTAAAAATTAATCAAGTTAGAAGCCGTTGTATCTCCATTCAATAAGTGAAAACCATGTGGAACAACCGTTGGAAGAACATTAAGCAGAATTTTAAATATTTCGACCGGACCATAGATAATTTCGACTAGCATTACCAAATTTCGACTGGACCAAGATAAGTCCGACCATAAAATTACTCTGGCAAAGAAATCAATGGAAGTCAAGAATCAAACATATTGAACCCAACTTCAAATAACTATTCCATAGCTTAAAGACTATAAATATAATAAGTAACTTCATTTTTATGTAGCATTTATGATTGTAATAGCCTACTTTAACAAATTTCATTTCTTTGCATTAAAAATTACATTTGTATTGATTAAGTATTAAGTGTGAGCATTAAGCACCATCTTAAATTTGAGTGTGAGCTTAGAAATGCTTAGGTTATATGAATGAGCCTGGAAGAACTCTTGTAAGGGTTGTGAGGATTGATCTTAAACCATTATATTATTTTGGTGTGAGCTAGGAAAAATACCCAGTTAGAGTTAAGTTTATAAAAACTCAAAGCTAGTGAAACCTTAACAAGTTGTTAAGGAAGTAAATGTAGGATCAAGGTAAATTCGAACCACTATAAATTTTTGTGTTCAGTATTCCATCTTCTACATAATCATCTTCTACATTTTTTGCTTTTGAATTTTAAATTTGCCATCACTTTTCAAATCAACCAATTCACCCCCCTCTTGGTTGCTATCTTGGGATAATAATTGGTATCATAACTTGTTAATTTCTTAAACTTAATTGTGAAATTTAATCCAAAAGGGCAACCTCTTTTTCATCTACCTCAACCTCTCATGAAAATCTCAATTCTCTTATTAGACCTTACTTTGATGGAACATATTATTTCTATTAGAAACACAAGATGTTTTTGTTCCTAGACAGTGAAGGAATTGAGCTTTAGAATTATGTTGAAAATAAGTGAAAACCTCATACTCATGAAGTTAATGGTATCTAAGTTTCTTTTTCTAAACCACAATGGTTAAATGTTAACGTGACAGATTGATTTAAAAACCATGAGGCAACCTCTATCTTGATGAATTTTGTCTCAAGAGAAGAAGGTGGGAGAGTCCAACATCTCACTTGTGCTTATTGCATTTGAAAAACTATTGAAAACTATCATTATGGTACTAACTAAGTGAGGCTCACCAATAAGTAATTGCATATACATGAGTTTGAGCTATTTAAGATGAAGTCCAACACAAATATTACTGACATGACAAATCTCTTGCTTGCGATCGTCAACGAGTTAAAGAAATATGGTAAGATATATAATTAAGATGAAATCAATAGCAAAATCTTGAGAGCACTTAGAGCAAATAAGAACTTTGATTATAAAGTTTCTTTAATTGAAGAAGCTCATGATCTTAGCTCTTTAAGAATCGATAAACTTGTTGAAAAATTACTCACTTTCGACTTACACACCGAAAAAGAAGAAGAGCAACATGAAAAGAAAAATAGAAAAGCAATAGCTCTCAAGAAAATCAAAGAAATTGAGAGCTCAAGTAATGAAGGAAGTGATGATGAAGAAAAAATAAAAATATTTTCAAAAAGAATGAATGATTGAAAGAGAAAGAGAAGATTGCATGCTAACAAATGTACACTTTCTAAATCATCCTTCAAAGATAAAAATAAAAAGAATGAGGTAAAATGTTATGAATATGGCAAGTCCGGTCATATCAAATCAGATTGGTTCAAATTGAAGAATAAGAAGAAATGTGATAAGGAAAAAAAAAAGTCACTCAAAGCTACATGGGATGATTCTACCTCAAGTGAAGAAGAAGAAGAGGAGGAGGAAAGAATTACAAATCTTTGTCTCATGGCTATTGAGGATGACTCCAATGAGGTAAGTACTCAATCCTTGAATCTAATTGCATATAATGACAATGATAATGATGTTTTAGATGATAGTGATATGATTGAATATATGAACCTTAGAGTAAAAAAGTATTTTTCTAAGATAAAATTTTATAAGGATAAATGCTCTAAGCTAGAAAAGAATTTTGTGTGCTTAAAGAATTTTTTACCTTAGAATTAAAAACCTCAAATGAACAATTGTTGAAATCTATTGATGCAATGAATAAAAATTCACATAGCTTAAAAAATGTGATTAAGAAAAATGAAATTTTGAAGCATAAACTAAAAGAACTTAAAGAATCAATTTTAAAATTTCACAAAGGAAAAGAAACATTAGATATATTAATTGATAATTAAAGGTCACCTTTCTTGAAGCATAGTTTTGGATTTAATGGCTCATCCAATATTATATCTAGCACACCAATATTTGTAAAATCATCTATAACTTAAACCTCTAGTGTTGAAGTTGTAAAGAACACCAATGCACAAAGTAAACCTAAAAATTATAAAAGGATTACATTGAGTTCATAAGGCTCTAGAACTAAAGTTTCAAGAGCAAATCATGTATTTATATATACTAGGCATGTACATAAGTACAGAAATGCACAAAAATAATCTCACACTTACAATTGCATGTATAGCACATTGAATGTCAATTGAAAAATGCATAAATATAGAACCTTATACCAATGCATATATTGTATAAAATTTGGACATAAGAGCCATTTTGCTACATTAGAAAGGCTCATCTCAAATTAGAGGATCCCTCTACTACTAACCATCAATGATCTAACTTAATTTAGGTACTTATGAAAAGATGAATATTATTGTTTTATAGGTATGTGTAAAATCTACTATCAATGGGAGCACTTGGCTTGTGGATAGTGCATGCTCAAGGCATATGATGGGCAATGTAAAGTTTTTTACAACACTTACCTACAAGCATTGATGTAATGTCATTTTTAAAAATAATGCAAAAGATAATATCATTGGCATTGGTTTCATTGGCATGCTTGGTAAAAATTTGATTGAAAATATATGACTTATTGATGGGTTGAAACATAATTTGCTTAGTCTAAGTCAACTATGTGATAAAGAATATGATGTAAGTTTTGACTCTAAAGGATGTAAAGTTATTAATTCAAATGGTGAAATTACATTTAAAGGAGTTAGAATTGACAATACATAAAAAATTGACTTACATTCCAATAATGCATTTGAATACTTGTTTACCACTAGTAATGATGTTTGGTTATGGCATAGAAGACTAGAACATGCTAGTATGGATCATTTACATTGCATTAGTAAGGAAGAACTAGTTAATGGTCTTCCTAAAGTTAAATTTGACAAAGATAGAACATGTAAACATTGTCAATTTGGTAAGCAATAAAAAATTCATTTAAATTTAAAAATATTGTAAGTACTTCTAGATCCTTAGAACTCATTCACTTGGATTTGTTTGGACCAAATAGAATTACTAGCTTATATGGCAAATTATATATATTTGTACTTGTTGGTTATTACTCAAGATTTACATGGGTTAATTTCTTAGTTCAAAAGAATGAACCTTTCAATTATTTTAAAATATGTGCAAAAAGAGTTCAAAATAAAAAAAGCTATATAATCACATCTATTAGAAGTGATCATGGCAAAGAATTTAAAATTTTGGTATTTCACATAATTTTTTGGCTCCTAGAACACCACAATAAAATGGTGTGGTTGAAAGAAAAAATAGAACTTTGGTTGAAATGGCTAGGGCAATGCTCAATGGGTATGATTTACCATCTTACTTTTGAGCGAAAGCAGTTAATACCGCATGTTATATTTTAAATCTTGTTTATAAAAAGCTTTTGATAAACAAAACTTCTTATGAGCTATAAAATGAAAGAATACTCAAAATTGTATATCTTAGAGTATTTGGATGCAAATGTTTTATATTGAAAACCAAGGATAATCTTGGAAAATTTTTCTCCAAATCAGATGAAAGCATATTTTTAGGATATTCATCATCTAGCAAAGTATATAAGGTATTTAATAAGAAAACTCTAGTTGTTGAAGAATCCAATGCATGTTATTTTTTTATGAATCCTCTAAACTTAATCAAAGAAAAGGTAATGTTCTTGATCATTTTATAGATACCTTTGAGCAACAAGAAACAATTGATGTTCTAAAGAATAGTCATAATGAACAGATAGAAAAAACTCAAGAGCTACCTAAAGATTGACAATATAAGAAGGATCATCCAAAAAAACTCATCATTGATGAAACATCAAAGGGAGTAATAACTAGATCCAAATTTAAACACTTAGATATTAATTTTGATTTTGTTTCTCAAATTGAGCCGAGGACCATTGATGAGGCTCTTAGTGATGAAAATTGGGTGATTGCTATGCAAGATGAACTCAACCAATTTAAGAGAAAATTGGGCTCACCGTTTGCTTTTGGATGCGTGGAGAAGTAAGTTGATTAATTTTAGGAACATTTGAATTAAGTATATTCCCAACCTCAATATTTCGTTTACTATGCCAATAGAGAAGTTCTAAAAAATTACTCCGACTAAGTAACTTTTTCGACTTATCATGACCTTAAAAATCCAACCCATTTGCTAAAAAAAATTATTATAGTCAATAACAGCTGTCAAACGCGTCCGATAAAAAATCTCTTACTGTTGGCTATAAAAAGATAAGATATAAGATACACTTTATCTTTGATTTTTGAAACCAATATATTGCAACCTAGCATTACTGTATGGATTATTTGGACAACCAACATGATCATTAAATTTTTTTATGGCCATTTTCCAATTGCAAAACTCAATGTGTGTGAAAATATTATCCCCCTGCTTCGCTCTTTTATTCGAGCTAAAAAGATAACATAAAAAATAAAATGATTTATCTTTGAAAATACTATATTTAAACCATTCAAATTTATAGAACCAATTCTCTTGAAAACTCCTCCTATTTTTTTCAAATTGTCTATGTGAAAAATTATGACCAAATGGTTGGCAAGGTCCTTTAACTACATATTGTCTCCTAACATCATCTTTAATCTCAACATCAAACTCATCAATGGGCTTACACAATGCTGGATTATTAACAATATTCTCAAAACTAATCTCTTGATGTTCTTGTCTAGCACTAGTTTTCTTCCTACTTATATGACTATTTACTGTTGGAATATTCGATGATTCACCACATTCAGTCCGTATCCTTTTAGTCTTGATTACAAATTTATTCATACATGTTTCAATTCATAAATAGTTTATACTTTATATTCAATTTATAATTTATAATTTATATTTTTTCAATTAATATTTAATTATAATTTGTAAAGTAGTTTATATTTCTCAATTTATAGTTTTATTCAATTTAATAATTTATAATTAATTTTAATTTATAGATTGAATTTTATTAACATAATTTATATCTTACATTTTAATTTTAATTTTAATAATTTATAACCTAATTTATAATTATATTCAATTTAACTTAATTATAATTTATATTTAATTTATATTTTATAACTCAATTTAATCTTAAAACTTTAATTACAATTTACATCTTAAATTAAATTTATATTTTGAATAATATTAATCTAATTTATATTCAACATTTTAATTCATAATTTATAATTAATTTAATAATTTAAAATAAAATTAGTAATTTACAATCAATTTAACTTAAATTCTAAATTACTAAATCAATTTAACCTAATTACAACACATTTATTAATTTAAAAAATAGTAATTTAAAAAAATAACTACATTTTATATTAAAAAAAAATTTCTAATATACATAAACTCTGATAACAAAACAAAACAAAAACAACACAAATTTTCAAACTAATCACAAAACTACAAAATATTTTAAATAAATAATTAACTTAATTATTAAACAAAACAAACTATATTCTATGTTTCAAATAAAATTTCCAAAATTACTAATTAAAAACCAAATAACACACAAAAAAAGTAGAAATACCTCTTTTGGTCGCTAGTTGTTCGGTCATCTCCTCGTCGCCGTTCTTGTCGCTCGCCATCGTCGGTCCTCTCTTCATCACCATTCACTTCGCAGCATGCCACTCGCCTCTCACTCTCTATCTTTCTTGTTTGCTCACTGCTGAAAGCAACATTAATTTTTTTTATAAGTTCTTGACTGAAATGACGTTGTTTCAGCCATAAGATTTAAAATATATATATACATATATAGATAATCGCTACTGGCTAAAACGAAGCCGTTTCAGTGAGGGACGTATAAATTTTTTTTTTCTTTCACTTATATTCAACCTCTCGCCATTGATGCCATCGCTAGCCTCCTCTCTCTCTTCTCTATGAACCAGCCGTCCAGGCCCAGCTCTCCCTCTCCCCCTTTCTTTGTAATCACCAGTGACCACACCTTCCTCCCTTCCTTCCTCTTTATATGAACTTTTGGCAGTCGGTAAAAAGGGGTCTAGAGCTCCTCTGAATCCTGTATGTCTGCCACTGGCCAAAATTTATGACAGGTTAGGATAGTGAAATTTTTTTTTTAGGAATATAATACTGCAATATTAATATTTAAAGAAATTTCTTTTTTTTAAAAGAAAATTCATTAATTAAAGGTTTCATATATAATAATCAATATAAGGTAACAAAAACGGAAGGACAACTATACGCCGTCACAATAGATGCAATCCGCGTTGCTGTTTCCAAGTGAGAGAAGTCCAAAACCAAAACACAAGAAACTTGTTTTCGTTTTTTTGATGGGCAAAACACAAGAAACTTGTTAAGCTATTTAAATAGTTCTGCTTTTTGATCATCATCAATTCTTTTCTTTTTCCTTTCTCTCATTTTTTCCACAAAATCTGCCAAATTTTTTTCCCAGAAAATCTACCAATTTTCTCGAGAAAATCTCAATGGCTAATAAAGTAGGAATATTTGATTTGGAGGCCCACTTTGCCTTCTATGGAGCATATCACAGCAACCCAGTTAACATTTTTATACACATTTTATTTGTTTGGCCAATCGTCTTCTCTACCCTTATGCTCTTACACTTTACGCCTTCGATTTATGATATATCTCAATTTGGGTTTGGTGGTCATGCCCTGTTGTTGAATTTGGGCTTATTTTTCACTGTTTTATATGCCTTGTTTTATGTGGGAATGGATAAGAGAGCTGGGACTCTGGCTGCTCTGCTTTGCTTTGCGTGTTGGGTTGGTGCTAGTTTCCTTTCTGCAGCGCTTGGATTTTCTCTCGCTTGGAAGGTAAATAGTTTCAATTTAAAGGCTGTTTGATTGATGAGAACATATACCATATAGAAATAGATTTTCTTTGTGATTTGCTGATTGTTAGGGTTTGTTTTAAAATTGTGAAGTTTTTAATCGATACTTTTTTTCTTTTGTACTAGCATAAAATTCAAATGAATACTGTTGTAATAAGGATTTATATATATATATATATATCCGCTTAATAATTAAACTTTGGCTTTTTGTTATTTACATCACTTGCAGGATTTAGTGGTTTGTAGTTATTCATTTCTTTAAAGGCACAGTTTTTCAGATTTGGAAGAAAAGTAAAATCGTCCTTTAATGGTTACTGTTTTACGTAAGGTTGCTGCAAAACTTAAATGAGGACTGCAGAAAAAATTTTGGTGGTTTTGACTATTCTGCTTTGGCCATGAAGTCCATTTCTTTGCTTTGAAGTGGTCTCTGGTGGTGTGATGTGTTTGAATCGCGTCCATTTGAATTCTTGATTTCATACTATCAAATTCTAATTTTTATTTGACCCCAAAAAAGAAGAAGTATTTGACTTGTGGTATTTATAATGTAGATTTTACCATTAAAAATAATCAGTGGAAATTTGAAAATCTGATGGAATTGATGTGCTAGCTCGTTTAGTTAAGCATGTAATAATCAGATTATACTGATATAGGAGCTGCATGAGCTCTCGACTGATTGAAAAAGTTTGAGACGATCACCTTCATCATAATCCTAAAATTTGTTAGGATAAGCTGCAGTGATGGGCACAATTTATCTTTATCAAAATCCAAAAAATTTATTAGGATAACCTGCAGTGATGGACACAGGTTACCTAATTTAGGTGGCTTGTTTATGTGGATATGCCTGTGTATTGTATGTCATCTATCATAACGTCTTCTGCCCCCACCTCAGTGTTTTCTTGACATTCCTTGATTTTGTCTATACGATATTATATTTTGTTCATCATTCTTCTATACCATATTTTAGTTTTTGCAACACTTTTTTGTTTAAAATATGCATCACGATGGCTTGGTGAATGGAAAACATAACATGTTAAAACATTGTTAAGCCATTTCGATTGTTTGAAATGGTTCTTGAATTTTGCATAAACTGTTTCTTTTTTTTTTGTTTGAATGTAATGGAATCAATTTATCCATCAGATTCAGATGGACAATTGAAAAAAGCAACCAACATTAAAGTTCAGTTGTTGGATCAGTTAGTTAATTATTTCAAGAGAACACAAAGATTGATTAAATCTTCTTTCTTTTGGCTGTCTTGCTAATTAAACTAGCATGAGAGTTTAAACTCTCTGTTTCTTGAACAACAGTAGCATATTCTTGAAAATGATTGTTATCTTAAAAATGCTATATGGATTGACAGCACAGCAGAACACTGGAATATTTGTAATTGTGGAGTATATACCCAGGGCACTTCACTATGAGAAATTTATATAGAATAACTGTTTAGCTAGAGACTGGTGTATGGGACTCAACAATAATTGCAAAAATTTGTCAGGCATGAGTAATTGGCATGCATATTTATTGATTTGAATTGGGACATTAGTGGCTTACAAGTTCAATTTAAATCAGGTTGCAGTGGCAGCACAGTTATTTTGTTGGACTGGACAGTTTATAGGCCATGGGGTGTTTGAGGTAGGTACTTTGTGTTCTAAAATCTTATGAATGATGCATTATCTTCATTTTCCGCTAAACATGAGAATAGTCCTAACTGATATATTCTTTCGTAGCATCGAGCTCCCGCACTTCTTGACAACCTTACACAAGCCTTTCTGATGGCTCCTTTCTTTGTACTTCTTGAGGTAATTTTTTTTTAAAAAAATTTGTACTAGAAAAACGTTAATTATCAATGAAATATGAGTTGATTATGGTGTTGTCACTACAGATTCTCCAAACAGCCTTTGGATATGAACCATATTCAGGGTTTCATGCTAGCGTAAAAGCAAAGATAGATGCAGAGATAAAGGAATGGCAGAACAAGAAACAAAAGAAATCTACTTAGCTGGCAGTCACCAAAACAGATAACTCGGATGCCGCTTTAACTTTGTAACCATGAAAGGAATAATTGGCTTGTAATGTATTTCAAATTAAATTTGGCATGGTCCTGCAAGGTTTCTTGTAATTGTTACAAAGATATATGATCCTATTGTCAGAAGGAATATGCCCAAATCTACAAATTGTTCTGCTGCTTTTTTTTTTTATAATTATTGATAACATTTTCTAATTAAGGAAACCCGAGTTGGCTTAACAATGCTCATGCTTTAAAACAGGTGGTGATCGACTGCATCTCTTATATCTGGACCTTACATTGTCCAATTAAGGATTATGATTGTATTAACATGAGAAGTAGTATTTATGATACACTTGAAGTTCATGGCTTTAGAATGCAGGCCGATGAAGCTATTACCAGGCTCTGGTTTCTGAACTCTCTTCTCCTGCATTGATTTCCTAACCATCATTGCTTCATTCCATTGTCCCATACTTGCATATATATTTGAAAGTAGAACATAATCACTGCTATGATCTGGTTCCAACTCCAAAAGATGTGTTCGTACCTTCTCCCCAAGTTCAACATTTCCATGCAGCCTACAAGCAGCTAGCAATGTCCTCCATACAATAGCATTGCACTTCATTGGCATGCTTCTTATCAATCCGTAAGCCTCCTCCACAAGTCCGGCTCGACCCAAAATATCCACCATGCACCCATAATGCTTTATTGTTGGTTGGATATGATATACTTTGCTCATAATATCAAAATATTTTCTTCCTTCATCTACCATTCCACCATGGCTACAAGCGCACAGCACCCCCAAGAAAGTAATACCATCTGGTTCCAAAAACTTCTGTTCTAACATTTTGGAGAATAGCACTAAGGCCTCATTTGTGTGGCCATGAGTTGCTAGCCCTAAAATCATTGTGTTCCATGTTATTGTATTCCTCTTGTTCATCCTATTGAATATCTCGTATGCTTCTTCCGCTGCTCCACACTTAGCATACATATCAATTAGTGAATTATTGACCTCTACAATGCTTCCAAAGCCAGTATCACTAATCCAATAATGAACCCATCTCCCAAAATCTAATGCTCCAAGTGCAGAACATGCCGTGAGGATCACAACAAAGGTGGCTTCATCAGGCTTTACACCAAATTCCAACATCCGAGAGAAGGTGTTAAGTGCTTCTTGACACTTACCACAATAGACAGAGCAACCAATGATAGTGTTCCATGCTACTAATTCTGGACTAGGAATTTCTTCAAACAGTTGGCGTGATGTTTCAATGTCCTTAAACATTCCATACATGTGAATAAGAGTATTCTTAACGAAGACGTGTGATCCAAACCCATGTTTTAATGTACTGCAATGCAATTTTTTCCCCAATAAAACAGAGCCCAATTGCCCAGAAACCTTGAGCAAGAAAGAGAATGTGAAATTGTCCGCCACCAATCCTTTCGCTTGCATTCTGTTATAATACTCAAAGGCTTTGTGAGGCTCACTAGTCTGCCCAAAACCCCTAATCATTGTATTCCAAAGAAATCCATCTGGGTTTTCAATAATTTCAAAAACTGAAACAGAGTAATTCATATCTCCACGCTCTGAAACTGTACAAAAGACAATTACTTTTCCCATGACAAAGACGTTTTGTTGAAACCCAGTTTGGATTATACGGGCATGGATTTGCTTCAAATCTTTCATAGTGGAGCATTTCTTGAAAAGGGACATAAGGGATTGTTCTTTTGATATAGAAGTCTCTTTTGCTTTCCCATTTGAGGATGATATGCAGCAATTCAAAGAAAAGAGACATAATTTTGAGGAACCCAGTTGCAGAAATGGTAGTTTGGTTTTAACATGGAGAAAAAGTTGGCTTTGCAAGTTTGATTTTAGGCGTGCAAGGCAGTGAACACTCATTTACCATAATTCCACAGCAATTTTACATAACCCTGTCACTGATTTTAAATATGCAATGGTCAGGAGGGAGGAAAAGGCTTCAAATTTCTGCATGCCCAAACACTCGAGTTAAATTTGATTTTAATTTCAATTTTTTTTTAATTTCCACAAACCGAATGGGCTTGTAATAGTATTATATATATATATATATATATATATTGCATTTCGTCCTCCCTTGATTATTGTTATCATGATTATTTTAATTTTGAAAGTAGAATAAGTCTAATTTGTCTACCAGTGACTAGCCTCATTGTGGAAACAAATTAACAATTATGTGGTGGCTTTGAACAGATGGCTGTTTTGCTGCTAACAAATTTGAACATAAAATATTTTTATTAGTACATAGTAGATTCTGATTTCTCAAAGTCCATTAGTTTATAACCTTGTAAATAGTTTACTTCTTTTTTTTTTTAAATATTAATAAAAAAACATAAATAAAAAATTATGGTACCATCACTATCCTTTTCATAAGGCCACCTGCTCCAACCTACCTCAACAGTTGTTATCATGGAATGTTGCAACTTCAAATCCCAAACTTAATTAATACTCATATTAATACATTAATCTTTACTTAGAATTCAAATATCACTAAAGTGTGTATATATATAATATTCCACGTTCAATCATAACTATTAATAAAAAAATAATTAAATTGTTAAAAAAGAAATTCATTTTTTTAAAATTATTATTAGATATTATTAATTTAAATTTTAAATTTTGACTGAAGTTAATAGATCTGTATACATAAATTAATTATTAATAGTTTATCAAATTCACAAATTTAAAAAAAATTATTAATTTATATTAAAATTTAAAAATTGAATTTATAATATATAATAAGTTCTACAATTAATTTAATTTTTCTTTTCAAATGAAAATATTGTTATTATTATTAATTTAGTTTTAAGATAGAATTATAATTAAATTTTCAATTTAGAATAAAATTAAAAAATATAATTATAAAAATCATATAAAATTTATAAATATACAAATAAATTTCTGAATATATATATATATATTAAGTTTTTTTTTTGTTTCTCTTCTAGTATTAGAAATGGAAACGATTATTAATTATACATTCATACTTCAAACTACCATTATACAATTAAAGCTTATGATTGTTTTATTTGTCAAATGGACATACTTTCATAACTAATCTGTATATTAAAATTTGAACGTCTGAAATAATGTTTCTTTGACTTATATATCTTCAATGAATTAGACCAAAAGATTATTTTAAAAAACATAAATTTAATATATATATATATAAGGCAGACTATCACGAATTAAATTTACCTAATTATCAAATTCTGAGCTGGTGACATGTAAAATGTTAATTGATAGAAACAATGAGCAGACCGGAGAGAAAAAAAAAATGTAAACAAGCATTCACGCATGCACATAATGACAAATCTGTAATCAGGAAATTCCAAATTTAGAGCTTGAAAATTTAAAATTGGAATTGAGTGAGTTAATCAAACTCCTAGGAATTATCCTTGTACAATACAATAAACATTATTTCTAATTACGTGACCGCAACTTGCATTCAACAAACTATATTCAATTGATATCATAAGATTAATTTACTTTTAATGTATTAATGTAATAAAAATATTATATTTAACTTTTTATTCATTTTAAAAATAATCAGTCAATAACATATCACATAAATATTTCTCTGATTTTAATAATTTAAAATTTGATAAGTAAATGAAAAATAATTAATTGGGAAAGAAAATTTTATTTTAAAATTACAGATTACATTTCATCCAGAATAATTAATTGTTAGAATAATAAACTGAAATTTCATAAAAAAAAAAAGGAAGGGATTTTTATGGTATGTTTATCACTCTTTTTAAATGGTAACAATATACTATTAAACAGTACGTACAACTCAAATATGCATTTTAAGTCAATGAAAAAACTGAAAATGTATGAATTGTCTTTAGTTGCAGATTATTTTTATTAGACTTCTAAAAAAGAAAATAACAAAAAGATTTAATTAGACCCCTCAGCCAACCAACTAATTTTTATTTCTATATGTTTTAGGTTTAATGTCTCTATTCAAAAGAAATAGCCATAGAAAACTTGTAAAATTAGATTAATGGCAAAAAAAGAAGGAAAAATTGAAACTTCATAATGTTCTGATAGTTGACACTTTTTTTTTTAATACTACCTAATCCAAGTAACAAAAATTGACTTGCATGAATAAATTTGTCTTTGTATGATTTTTTTAAAAAAAAATGTCTTTGTATCATTTAATAAGTGCAAAGAAAAATAATATGTAATTAAAAAGCTTTTTCAATTTGCATTTGCACCAATTTTCTTAAAGAAAAACAACGCTTATTTCAATTAGCACCATTTTTTTCTTATTCACAAGTGTAAAGAAAAACAATGTTTATTTGTTTAGGAAAAAGTAAATTCAGAGTGCAAAGTCAAATGTCGAAAATTGAACATCCTCATTTTTTTTAAAAAAAATCAATTTATATGAAGTGAAACAAAAAGGAAATTGTTCAAATAGTTTTGTAATAAATTATTCTTAAAATGAAATTATGTTAAGAAGTGAAATTATTTTATTCTAAAACATACTTTATAAAAACTAATGAGTAAATTAGTATACTTTTTGGAAAAAAAATTGTACTAATTTACTTGTTAGTACATTAAAAGGTGCTACTTTTTTTTTCTCAATTAAAAGCTGCTACTTCTAACAAATAATTTTCCACTAAATATTACTTTTCGGGAAGTTAACTTTTAGGTTCGCAGAAAGGAAAAGATAATTGTTAATATATGAGTTAAAAATGATTACTAATATATATTTTTTATTTAAAAGTTCACGGGATTAAAAAGCATATTAGTTTATTATTACAAATATATTTTTAGCAATAACGCAAGGAAATTTTTTTAATGCCTCAATTTCAAAGGAAAAAGAAATACAGATTAATTTAGAGGGATAACTAATCTCTTAGTATCCTTTATTAAGCAAACATAATAATTTGAATCAAATGTGAACTCTAAATCATAACTGGAGTTTTTCTTCTTCTTTTTCTGCTTGTTGGTTTATCGGTCTTTGATTATCTTCTTTCTGTTTACCGAATCCTCACTTTACTCTATCACAATCTCATAAATCATATTTGTTTAAACCTAGTTAGGACTTCAATTATTTGTTGCGGTATAGAGTCTGCTGCATGTCATTAATTCAAAAATTCATCTAGAGTGACTTGATATTTGTTTTTGAGAATCTAATTAACTCAGAATTCTCATACTAAAGCACAACCATGCATCTCTTGCTTTTTCTAATATGAACTTCTGTTCTTCATATAATATATAGTCAAATCTCAAACATTTATATCTCTCTGGCTATTTCAGATACTAAAACATTTCTTCAATCAGCATAGAGAGGATTGATAGTCGTTGTTTTATCCTTAAAGGCAAATGAGATTAATTAGGGTTCTTTGAATTTGAGAATGGTTTTTGTTACAACTGATCAGATCATATTATTGTAACAAACGATGTCCATATTATTGTAAAAAACGATGTCTTTTCTTCTTCTTTTTTTTTTCATTTTTTTTAATAAAATTCATTTTTAAAAGCATTATCCTCTAACATCAGCCCCGTTTCTGAGATTTTTAGGGCCCTAGGCGAATAATAAGAAAGAGGGCCCTAACATAATCAATAAATATAAATTTAAGTTTTATGACAAAAAAAATTTGTTTCTTTCCACATAACACGTTTTATGAAATTAAACTAACAGTATAACTATAACATAGTTCTGCAAAATTAAAAAAGTAAAACACAATAATTTTCTCAATCTTTTTTTATGAAGGTGCATTGTATCAAAAAAAATATTTCTTATAAAATTCATAATAAATAGTTTCTTCGGGCATTTTGAGATGCGAAATCATTAATAATCTCATCAACTTCAATGTTTTCCAGCATATCCTTCTCAATTGATAAAGTCGCCAAACCATTCAACCGTTGTGACATTGTTGACCTCAAGTAGTTTTTTATTAATTTCAGCTTTGAAAAACTTCTTTCTGCTGTTGCTACAGTCACAGGCACTGTCAATAAAATTCTATATGCAATCGACACATTTGGATAACAATCTGCAAATGTAACAAATTTAAGAATATCAATAGCAGACATGAACTCTGGTGGCAAAGTAGATTGCAACACTCTTAATTCTGAATAAAAATCATCTACATCAACATCTGATAAAGAGCCATGAGAAAAAGTAGAGTGAAATTTAACACAACATTGTTTCAACTCATTATCATCTAAGGATTTCAATTTATTTGAATCATATAGAAACCCAAAAATACTTTTAAATGTGTTCAATTCCTCAAATCTATTTTTCAAAGAACAGATAGCTGCATCAACAATTTTAATAAAATAGCCTATTCTAAATGACTCTTCGGGTGACCGAAGACTTTCTTGATCCTCATTATTCTCTCCAATAATTTTTTTTCTAGTCACACGACGCTTTGTTGGAAAGACAGGATCAATATTCATTTCAAGTGCTAAATCTTTTGCTATATTCACACATTTTTCAAAGCCTTCATCTCGATATTTTTTAAAAAAGGAAACCATATTTGCCAAATGATTTACTATAGTATCTATGCACATAGACTTGGATTGTAATTTTTTGCTCACCATATTAATAGCAAAAAGAATATCATACCAAATGACTATGCCAAGCAAAAACTCAAAATTTTCAATTGCAATAATCAAATTCTCAGCTTCCTTCTTTGTCTTTGCATCATTATCATTAGAGTCAAATAAATCCCACAAAGCTGATCTTATTTGAGGACATTGAAATCTAATAGCTTTGACACTCTTAATTCGACTCTCCCAACGAGTATTAGACAAATATTTCACAGTTAATTCAGGAACATTATCAGTCAAAATTTTCCATCTCTTTGTAGATCCCGCAAATAATGAATATAAGCATTGAATAATACCAAAAAAAGAAATGGCCTCCTCACAAGAATGTGCCATATCACTAACAATAAGATTTAGACTATGACAAGCACATGGCATATATAATGCTCTTGGATTAATTTCAAGAAATCGCTTTTGAACACCTTGGTGCTTTCCTTTCATATTAGAGCCATTATCATAACCTTGACCCCTTACTTGATTAAAATCAAGATCAAGAGCCTTCAAAACATCAAGTAATTCATTAAAAAGTCCTAATCCAGTAGTTTCATTCACTATTAAAAACTCTAAAAAGAACTCCTCAATTTTTATATTATTACTTGACATATTCACACAACGAATAATCAGAGTCATTTGTTCTTTATGGCTCACATCAGGGGTACAATCAAGAATAATAGAAAAATATTTTGCCTCTTTAATAATTTTAATTATAGACTTTTTAACACTTTGAGACAAAAGAGAAATAAATTCATTTTGAATTTTATGCCCAAGATAATGGTAATGAATATCACGATCCAAAATGCGTCTAACATGATCTTGCATTATTAAATCAAATTCTGCAATCATTTCAATCAATCCAAGAAAATTGCCATTGCTATCCTGGTATAATTTTTCATTGGACCCTCTAAAAGCAAGATTATTCTTAGCAAGACATTTCACAACTGCCAATATTCTTTTTAAAACTTGTCTCCAACGCTCTTTCTCATTCATAATTTTTTCTTGCAAGTGTTTATCAATAGTTTGATTTTTATCTAATCTATTTCTCAATTCATTCCAAGTATTCATATTAGTCATATGCTCAATAGAGTTTTCATGTTGTTTGAGTCTTTCACTAACATGTTTCCAATCATTTAAGCCCTCATTTGCTAGTAAGCTAATGTTAGTCGCAGTTTTAAATAACTTACGACAAAAACAATACACCTTGTCAATAAGTTTGCAATAAACTAGCCATTTTCGATCACTAATCTCACCGTTGCTCAATGTCCTGGAATAATATGCATATGAGAAATGCCTAAAATTTTTGTCCAATGGAAATTCAAGATTCATCTCTCTAATAGGCCCCTTTTCAACTAGAATACCTTTAGATTTGCTATCTAGATTTTTTCAGTTTCTTGGATCATAGATATCAAAATGAGGATTTTCTTGTTCATTGTCAACACCAAGATTGTCAATATTTGGAGAATTAGGCATATCAACACTAGGCATATCATTAGGCTTATCAACATTAGGCATATCAGCAGTAGGTACATCATTAGCAACATCAATAGACTCATTCAAATTTTCAAAGGTATTAACATTTTTAAAAACAAATTTATCAAGAGCTCCATGTTGTGATTTAATTAGCTCTTCAATTTTTTTTCTTTTTTTCCTTTTCTCACTACCAGATAAGTGTTTTTTAGGCAACATCTTAATAAGAATTAAAAACTCAAGTTTAAATAATTCAAGAAACAATAGAACCTGGATTATGTCCAATTATACAAGCAATCCCAATTTTTCACAGTTGAAAAATGATTGGCGAATTCCAAAGGCTAATGCTTCCGATCCCGAATACTACTTTTTCATTCTTCACAAGTAAATATCTGCAAAATAACATAGTAATGATGTTAAAGCAGCAGCACGTTAAGGAATTAGCCTTTGTTAAGATTTCATTATCAATCTGTTAAAAAAAAAAGATTTCATTATCAAATATCATTGTCAAATTCCATTAATTATTAAAGCATCCATTAATTATTAAAGCAACGGCATTAATGATATATTGTCATTTACTGCCACAGATTTCTGAAATCTAAAAATGGGATCATCAAAAGCTCTCCCTCTTATCAAACATGGCAGTCCTCAACTTGCTAGCTAGTCTTATTCCTAGTAACAAACTGACAGCTATTACTATTACTAATTTACGTCTATATTTATAAAATTCCCAACAAGAAACAAAAGTCTTGATCTTAGCATACTCCTCATACTGTGATACTGACTAAACCCAGACAATAAAAATAAAATTGAAAATCGATAGAGAAAAGTAATAAAAGAGAAACAAAACCTTTTTGTATATAAGCGTGGAACAGATTCTTTCAATTTCAACTTTGATGCATTGGGACCAACATCAAGGAACAATACAAGTCTTTCGGATTTTTGGTAGAAGACAAGTCGGAGAGGCTCTAAGGAATATGAAACGATATTTTGGCAGAAGAAAAAAGAAATAAAATTAACCCAGGATTTTATTTTATTTTTTGGCTGCTGTTGTGCTATTTAATGCAGGATTTTTTTTTTGGGATTTTGGGCCCTCTATTCTGGACTTTCTAGCATGGACCTTAGGCAGTCGCACTTAGTGTCTACCCTCAGGGCCGGGCCTGTCTAACATAACATTAAGATAAAAATCATGAGGGGCTTTTAATGCAGTATTTCTCAACTTAGCAAAGGGTGATTTATAAAAACCAATTTATAACACAAATCTTTATAAGTTAATATAAAAACTTAAAATTTTAAGTATTTATGTGTGTTTATTTTAAATATTTATAAGTATTAAAATAATAAATTAATTCTTTTAATTTTTTTAATTTATAAACTCATAAAATTAAAATATATCGACTTAAATTTAAAATTTATTAGATAACCATATAAATTAATTTGACCAGCTTATAATTTAAGTCGAATATCCTTAAAAAAAAGTTAAGAAGATGCATTGAAAAATAAGAAAAAAAATAAAAAAAGATTATGAAACTGTAAACAACAGAAAAAACAAATGAAATTTAAAATTTGATGTCTGTTACAGAAAAAAAATACTTTGAAAAGAAAAAAAAAACAAAATTTTCGAAAATAATAATTAAAAAGAAAAAAAATAAAAAAAGAAGAAGAGATTGGGATCATGACTTTGACAAATAATATTTGTGGTGTCTTAAGGATCAACCACCACCACACAAGATCCACAATATCACTTCACAATATGCAATAGTTGGTTGCAACTTCCAGTTTTAATTTTATATTATTTCTTTATTTAATTGAAATACTTGTCTTTATCAAGTCTTATTAAAAATTCAAATAAATTTTTAAATGTATTTCAAATTTGAAATTAATAAAAATATTTATTTTTTGCCTAAATGCTTAAAATATTTAATTTGAGTTAGAATTTGTATTTTAATGTTGAATTGGGAAATTTTATTTATTCTAAATTCTCTCTCTCTCTCTCTCTCTCTCTATATATATATATATATATATTTAATTTAAGGTGTAAAAATTGATTTATAATATCTCTTGACGATAATCCAAAAATAGGTGGAGACTTCATACAAAAATATACTGATGGAAATACTACTAAACAATAGGATTGACATCATAGTATTTAAAAACTTGCAGTTTAATGTGTAAAACTAATACTTTATACAAAATCTAGAGTTTTAAATGCAATAATCTCTTGCATGTGCTCTTTTAATATAAATATAGAAAATTGGTACCCTTAATTAAATGTTTGGCCTATTGTATAAAATGATAGGTGTTGAAATATTGACTTCCCCATTAAAACTTTGTTGTACATTCATAAGAATATATGTTTGTTTAGTTAGCAAATGATAATAATCAAAGAAATATCTCCAAAACAACAATTTCTTTAAATGGCATATCACATGTCTTTTTTACTATATATCTATATATTAGAGAATGATCAATTAAAAGTAACAAAATAAAATAAAACATAAGAATGAAATTGAATACTATAATTTTATTTTTTGATTATTATATATAATTTTTTTTAATAATAATGTAATATAATTTTATAAAATAATTATCATTATTATTTAAAATTTTTAGTTTAAAATAATAAAGAAGTAAACTCTTACATTCAACTAATATGATAAATAATTAATCTAAACTCTGAAAAAAATATTAAACTTAAATTTAAATGAAATGAGTGTGTGAAGAATCCAATATAGACTTTTAAATTTTGGTAAAAGAGTTTGTTTTTATAGGAATTATAAAAAATGTAATTATACTATAGTAAGATTTTATTATGCAATAATCATAAAATATAAATCTTTATTATAAGATTTTCTTAAATAAATAATAATAAATATTTAATTAGAAAATACAAAAAATTAATGAAAATATTGTTTTTTTTTCAGAATGAAAATATTGTTATATATGAATACATTTATATAAAATTGAGAGTAGTAATCCAATTAGCGACTTTACAGGTGTAGTCCAAAGGAAAAATTACATTTGAACAAGGAAATAACAAAAGCAGCCAAAATGAAAATGCACTTAGATATTTTTGCTATAAATAAATTTTGGAACAGATATTTATATAAGGATAAAAAATTGGGGGAGAAAATGGTAATTTCATTCTGATTTTATTATTTTAACAACTAAAAAAAGTGTTGGTCTTAGCCATTGAGAAAGTATAATGACAAAAGTAGCCTTTCCTTTGCTGGTAAAGAATCCAATTATAGGATAACGCGTTTCAACTTCTCCTTGCTTGAGGAATTTCAATCGTTTCGGTAACCTGACAAAAAAGTCAAGGTCCATATCTGCCACGTAAGCAATCCAAAAGAGAACAAAACAAAAACTTGTAAAAAAAAATTAAAAAATTATTAGATATACATTATTTATGGTGATAGACCAAATTAACAGTAATATGATTTTAAAAAAAATTAATTTAAATTATTTTTTTAAATATTATAATTTAAATTATAATATATAATTGATTCTTAATATGTGAGCCAAAATATAAACTAGATGGATGTACAAATTTTTTTAAAAAATTTTAAACAATTGACACTGGCCACACTGAGCTAACATCTTATTGCCACTTGGCAGATTTAAATTGGCTTCACTAGAATGACTAACCACGATTTCGATTAATTAAAGTTAATAGTTAAAATTAACCAAAGAGTTGACCATGACTAATTAACCCAAGAGGAGGCTGAGCTGGCAACTGTGGGCCCTGTTTCTTTTGTACCGACATGTAGGCATGGAGAGGACATAAACGTATCGAGCGCTGGCTGGTTTAAAAGCCCGCTATCTTTGGGGCCTAAGAATGTTTAGAATTAGGCAAAGGTCAGATGGTTTGACTAGCTTTAGAGAAATTTGGGTTTTAGAGTTGAAAATCTTGATTAGCATTTTAATTTGCAATTAGTTATTGATCTTTTCATTACCTAACTTTGAGATGGGATTAGGGCCAAGCCAATAATGTAATAATTGGGAATTAAGAAAACAATAGTTTTATTTAAAATTTTAAATTACATGGCTCATAATCATTTTATGTGACGTTAATTCATTTTACTCCATGGTTGATAATTAGCCACATTCACTAATTATTTTTTTCGGTTTGACTTTTGGATTTAAAGTAAGTTCAAGATCTTCTTCTGCATATATTCTAACAATTAACTCCATATTTGCTTCTTGAAACTTTTAATTTGATTTGGATATTCTTTTTTTAAATTTCTTTGTTACCAAAAAAAAAACTATATTAAGGTATGGTTTTAAAATTCCAATTTGGTTTAATTAGAACATCAAGAACTATATTCCTATATGATGATTCTTACTCCGCTCTATGGATTTTTCAATTGCCTATTTTAACTTAAAATGAATATTAATCACAACGAATAAAAAATTCATAATTTTATTTATACAATAAGAAAAACAAAATTTTCTATAATTAGAAATTTTGGAGTTCAAATTTGCATTAAGTGGAAGTAAAGGAAGTTCATATTATATAACTTTAGGTATTTTATAAAAAGACTCGTGTTATAGTTTCTCTTATTTTTGCTTCATCTGAATTCTTTAATATATTTGAAATGATATATACTTTTAGCAAAATTAATGATAAAATTCATGAAATATTTGATATGAATTATGAGGTATGGAGAGGTCATATAATTAAGTGAGATAATTTTAAGGATTAGAAATTGAAGACGACAAAATCCATGGTCAAAAAAGGCACACCATAAAGCATTTTTAGGTGAGATATATAATTAAGTATTTTGATGGATAATTAAGAATATTTTTTTATATATGGGACTGTAACTTTAATTAGGTTCTGGTTCTTCAAGCAACATTGACCTTACAAACGCTTCTAATTAATTCTTATCTAGCCTACACAAATTAGCTTTCCGATGCACAATTTTAAAAAATTTTCTAATGCTTTGAACTTTTCTTTCACCTAATCAACATATATAAATGCCTCTTTATCACAAGCCACTTTCTCTCCTTATTACTTAATTTCCATCCTTAAGAAACTCAAATCTTAATTAATTAGTTAATTAACTAATCAATTAGACAGCCCATATGAATTAATTGTATACGCACCTCTTAAACCTTTTAGCTAGCTATTATTTCATTTTCACAGTAGAGAAATTTTGTTTAATTGTATGTGAAGTGATAATATTAACCTAATGTTTAATCATAAAATCTTTCTAAATTTAAGTAATACCAAAATTTTAAAACTCATGTTATCTGTAATGGATGTGGAACTCATATATAACTTTATTGTGCTAATACATATAGTATTTGTTTTATAATTTGTGCAATGGAAATGTTTCAATTAAACCTTGAAAATGACCAACTCGATATTTGTCTTGATATTACAAGTGTCACTTTTTTATGATAACAGCATGGAAAATCTATGCAATGTCGGCTTCAATCCATTATCATCTTTTTTTATGAGATGAATATCCATGCATCATTATCTTTTAATTTATTTCTGTCAATTTCTGTATTTTATTTTCATTGTTTGTGAATTAGAAAATTCAAATTAATCAATAAGAGGTCATAAAAGTCATTTTGACAAACACAACTTTAGCAAAAATTTATTTTTGGAGATGAACTTTTAGCAAATTTTAAGTAGAAACGGCTGCTTCTATGACACTACATGCATTCACATACAGCTGTTCTCATTCATCACTTATTAGGATAAAGGGGATTTTTAGTTTTGGGAAAACCCTTTAAATCTTTAATTCCCCAATTTAATTAAAAATCAAGCACTTTTGTTTTCTATATAAAATTAAAAAAAATTATATATATATTAAAATTAAAATTAAAAAAATCTTATTGGTAAAAGGTTTCATTTAATATATAAAACAATTGAAGTTTTTTCAAAAATACCATAAAAATAAAAGTATTTTAAAAAATATCTCATTTTCAATTTTAATTTTAAAAATACCATTTTTCAACTTTTATTTTTAAAAATACTCCTTTTTTGAAGTATATCTTTAATATATATTTAGTTTATTAAAGGTATACTCCATTTTTAAAGATATACATTGAGTATACATTCAGTATATCAAAAATATATAAAAAAATATAAAATATTTAAAAAAATAAAAAATATAATATAAAGTGTAATTTTTTCAAAATAATTTGGTCATCGTGCGGTATTATTTTCCAATTAATTTCATATATTTTTATAAAGTTATTATGCTATCTTTTTCCAACTCATATATTATATTAAAATACGATTTGGATATACTTCTATTGTAGAAATAAAACAACCAATGAAAATATATCAAATTTTTATTGGCTTATTTATAGTTATATCAAATATTGATTAGATCATAAGGTTGGAATCGATATTAAATTCTCTCCTCAATGCTTAAAAAAATTCTCATTTATTCTCAACATAAGAATTAGAATTTTTTTTTCTTTTAAATCCTTTCATACTAAATCATTTTCAGAATTAAGTAATTGTGAGTTTGAACTCAAATTGAATCCAATGAACTAAAATAATAAAAACTATAATAATTCAAGACTATTTTTATAACATTAAGCCTATTTAATTACAAGATTTACATGCACGTGGAACTTACAAGATGAGTTGTTTTCTGTCAATGTTTGAGCACTATAGAGAAGAGGAAGAAGAAATATTAGTATTGTCATTTGCCATTTGCCAAAACCAAGTTAATAATTAGAGTACTACAACAGAGAGAGTGAGAGAGAGAGAGAGAGAGAGGGACCTAAAACAACCTACCGAAGTTGCCTTACATACCACGTTTCTTGGTCACCAAAGACCACCGGTATTTAGGGCCTTCTGTTCCTCCATAGCGCCTTTTCTCTTAAACATCTCTCCAGCTTTCAGGTTTACAATTTCTTCTCTTCTTTTTGAGTTTTTATGAGTTCTCTTTCTTTTTCTCACTCTTATCTTTAGTACCTTTCCTTCTAACTTTCCTTAGCTTTATATTAAGCTTTTCTGTTATCTCTTCTTTCCATTTCAAATCTTAATTTCATGCCTCTTTTTGTATTCCTTTTAATCTTTATATTAAGGTTTCTTGAATTTTGATTATTAGAGCTGTTTGTTCAATTTCTTTTGGCTTGATACATAGAGCTACTAGCTCTGAAGAGTCTTTGTTTTTTGAAAACCCGACTTGTTAAATTAAAGATTTTTTTTTAAAGAAAAAAAACTTTTAGCTTGTAAACAAGAGTGATACTCTTGCTAAATAAGAGTAGGGTTTTCGGAATGGAAAACATTTCTGGACTTGTTAAAGAAGATGATCAGATGGATTTGCCCCCTGGATTTCGATTCCACCCAACTGATGAAGAACTTATTTCTCACTATTTATATAAGAAAGTTCTTGATATCAGTTTCTCATCCAGAGCCGTTGGAGATGTGGATTTGAACAAGTCTGAACCCTGGGAATTGCCCTGTAAGTTCTAAGAAACTGAGAGATTTTTTTTTCTTTTTTTCTTTTTCTGAATTGGGTCAATCTAATTGCTTATTTATTTTTGTAATTATTTTGATTGAAGGGAAAGCAAAAATGGGAGAGAAAGAATGGTATTTTTTCTGTGTAAGAGACAGAAAGTACCCAACTGGTCTAAGAACAAACAGAGCTACTGAAGCTGGTTACTGGAAAGCCACAGGGAAAGATAAAGAGATCTACAAAGGAAAATCACTTGTTGGAATGAAAAAAACCCTTGTTTTCTATAAGGGTAGAGCCCCAAAAGGAGAGAAGACTAACTGGGTCATGCATGAATACAGATTAGAGGGTAAATTCTCTGTTCACAACCTTCCTAAAACTGCTAAGGTACTCAACTACTCTGTTTTCTCTGTTTATTTGGCTCGTTTTCTATTGCTTTTGTTTATGTGAAGCTAATGACTTTTTTTTCCTTTTCTTGTTTTGTAGAATGAATGGGTGATATGCAGGGTATTTCAAAAGAGTTCTGGAGGGAAGAAAACCCATATTTCTGGACTTGTGAGATTAGGCTCTTATGGCAATGAATTGGGTCCTTCAGGTCTACCACCATTAATGGATTCTTCACCTTATAGTGTCAAGACCAACAAACCAGTGTCTGAATCAGCCTACGTGCCCTGCTTCTCCAATCCCATAGATGTTCAAAGAAACCAAACAGAATCCATTGATAGTTTCAGCAATAACGCTTTTGCAGTTTCTTCAAACCCTTCTGATGTTTTCCCAAGAATTCCACTTCAAAATTCATTCTACTCTGCTAAGAATGTTCAATTATCAGCAAATTTTCAGTACCCAGGTTCTGGTTTTATCCAAGACCATTCAATTTTAAGGGCCTTGATTGAGAATCAAGGATCAGACTTGAAACAGAGTTTCAAAAGAGAGAGGGATCAGGTGGTTAGTGCCTCACAAGAAACAGGGCTAACTACTGATGTGAACACTGAAATTTCCTGTGTCATTTCAAATCTTGAAATGGGTAAGAGGCCATTTGATGATCAAGAACCACCTTCTACTTCGGCCGGTCCAGTCGATCTTGATTGTCTTTGGAATTATTAAAATTGAGTTGGAACAATATTCGAAGAAGAATATGAGTTAAATTACTATTATTATTTTGAAAAAGGTGTGGCTCTGTGTATAGATTTATTCTATCAAATGGTGAAATTTAACAAGTGAAGCATATAATTATAATTATAAGTATTGTAAGAAGTTATCATATGAACTCTTTTTTATTTGTTTGTTTTTAACTGTTTTTCAATCTAAATTTTTGTAGGGAGTGTTGTTTTTATTGGCATAATTATTATCAAAATTGCTTGTATTACGAATTTATCACATGAGATTTAGTTGGTGGCTAACTGATGTATTGTTTTCCTACAAAAAAATATATATTAGAATTAGAATAAGGTCTATGGATTAATTAATGCTTACATCATTGAGATTATGATGATTATTTTATTATTTCATTTTGGATTTTTGATATCAGGCTGCGGGGACTCGATTGAATTTCATATTACATTTCTTGATGTGGGGACTTCTATATAAGAAAAAGATACATCAAAAACGATTGCACATATTTACATATTTTTGGATTATTTGTGTAAATACATAATAATTATTCAATAGGAATTTAGATATTATTTCTTTTTTAAAAAAAAAATTGGCGAGATAATTGAACTGTGATGTCAAATTTGTCTATACCACTTAATAAAAAAAATTGGTATGGTTAATTAAGAATTTCTATTGGATGCGGCTAATGGCTGTGCTTTTATTTGCATTATATGAACAATTGAGCTTTACAAATTTTTGTCTTGTAACGATGTATTTGAGCATTATTTTCACGAACCAAAAGAAGAAAAAAGTTATTTCCATATTATTTTCCAAAAAATAAAATAATAAAAAAATTAATTTCCCAGATATATATAGTCTATGCATTAGAATATGAAATATTGATTATTGCATTTTTGGACTTTGAAACCGTGTGAGGTTGCATCATTTTGCGATTACGGTACATAAAATCTACTTGTTAACATTTGATCTTGGGTTTGGATAATATACATGAATTGTTTTTATTATATAATGGACAGATTACGAAGTTGAATATATATAGAATTAAATTATTAAATAAAAAAATATAATACCATTAATTTATTTTATCAGTTCATTTTAATTTTCTTAAAAAGAGAAAGAAGAGTTTTATACGATATGGTTGATTATATATTTAAAAAATATAAATTTTACAGATCAATTTTTTTAGTCTATGTTTAGAAGAGAATCTTTCCTCCAATAATTGTTGAAAAATGTGTTAAATTACAATGAAATTAATGGATTACTGAGTTCTTATTATTATATAATTATTAAGAATAATCTTCTTAATTATTTACAAAGTTCATTGGCATATTGTCATTTTCTTTTAATATTCAGAGAAGGCTAGCTGTGAATATTCCTTATCTTAATGATAACCACAGCATAAATTAAATAAGAAGTGAAATTTTGATGTGAAATTATCCAAATTTTATTTATCTTGAAAATAATGAAAATTAAGACGAACATAGGAAACAAATGAATTCAATTATTTTCTTGGATATTCTTATCTCATCTTCCCAATATGTAAAATACACTCTTCTTTAATAAATACATTCTCTCCTTCATTCATTCTTTCATTTTGTCCATTCATTCATTCATTTCATGATGCATGCATTCCGTTTTGAAGCTCTGATGATGTAAGAATATCTTTATTTTTCTTCTTCTTTTTCTGTACTCATTTATATATATACATACATATAGTTATTAGTATTAACAATTTAAATTAAATTAAATTACTAATAAAGCATGTGGTGTTCTAATTTTTAGCACATGATAAAATCTGCCAACCATTCAATAATTTGAGTCCTACACGATTTGATTCTTAACAATAAATATGAAAAATAAACGACTTTTCTTGTGTCAACAATTTCTTCAAATATTTTGCTGCCATGCCTTCACTTTGAACCTGCCCTCAACTCAACCATGTATATCCTCTATTCCTTCTTCCCTATTTTATACTCCAAATCCAATCTTATTGTTTTTCATTTTTCAACCGAAAATTCCAACATATTTATTAATTATCCCCACATATAATTAATAAATATAATTATTTATTTTATCATTAAAATTTTAAATTAATAATTACGCAAAATTTATTGAAATTAATTATTGAATCTTATCAATTGTGTTTAGGTATTGGTTAAGAATTTTTTTATTCGAGTTTTATCCAAAATTATGAAATTACATATTCAAATCAGAAATATATTTTTAAAAAGAAAAATTATTTACTTTATTATGAAAACATGTAATGATAAAATAAATAGTTAAAAATGTTTACAAATTCATATAATATTCAGTGAGTGTATTAATGTCAGGAAAAAGTTATGCATCTACAAACCTACGTAGAAGGGACCCACTTCAGTAAAACCTTAACGATGTTAAGAGTTGTGTGAATGTGTGTTTGTGTCCCCACAAATGATGAGGTCAGGTTCCGGAGAGAGTTAGGCTTTTTAACGGTCGACACGTAATCTAAAGGGTCCCACAGGCGATTCCCTCGCTAATGAGACACGCGGTTCAGGTTTTGATGGCGTCACTGCTCCAGCGATAAAAAAAATGACTTTCGCATTGCTATAGGACGCCAGGTGGCTACAATAACTTGTAGGCCCTATCCAGCTGGAGCACGCTCGCGTGGAAAAAGGCAGGAGCGGTCTTAAACAGTTATATCGATTTCAATTTTTCAAAATCTCTCCAATCCAAAGATTCTTTGGTTTTGTCGTTAAATAAATAAAATATAATATAATATAAAATAAAGTAAATATTTTGGAGGGGGAAAATACCATATTATTATTATTATTATTATTAAATTTGATAAAAAAAAATGTAGGGGTTGCCTACCGTGCTTATCAATCTTGATATGACTTCATAAATTGATATATCAATTTTTAGCACCCTTTGTGCTTTGGTTTATTTTTTTCGTACAGAAATTTATAAAACATTTTGAGTAAAATAAATTTCAACATAGTTTCTTTTTATTTGATAGTAACCATAATTTCTTAACTATGAATTCCTAATGACAGCTAGACTTGATGTTTATACAGGTCGAGATTATTTTTCATGGATATTTTCTCTAATTGTATGTGATATTTTGCAAATTTAAATCTTTAGATATTCTCTCATTTTTCTTACAAGACAATATTGCTCATAAATTTTCTTTAATTATCTAAACACTGCTTTTCAGATTAAAATTTAAAATTAATTTTTTTTATTAATTATAAATAAAAAAAATACCTAAATTCAAATTTAAAATTTAAACAGAAATAATATATATTCAAAACTATTAGACTACACCTTAACGGTTAAAATTTAAAATTTTTTAATCATGTAGATAATTTCATTTTCATTAAATTAAATTAAAAGTCATTAATTGCTTAACACTTTTTTAAACATCACAAAACATATATTTTATATAACATTCAATAAAAAAAACTCTAAATAATTTCTGGGATTAATTCAACTTAAGAAAAGAGAGAAATTGTAAACTTAAAACAATATTATACATTTACATTTTAATACGAAGAGACGATTTCATGCAAAGTGTGGAATCTTTTATTTTTTTAAGGCAAGATAAATTTTATAATTTTAAATTTTGATTTTGTACATATACACTGTCCAACTACTGGAGCATTCTTTATTTACATATTTTTTTTGCGTTTATTTTCTTATTTTTTTTAATTACTAGATACGATTAATTGCAAATAATTTAATTAAGTTTAGCATGTGGATTTTCTAATAATGGGACACGTAACCGGAATCCACTATGGAAAAGAATAATCCCATATTAATAGTTTCCATATATAAAGAAAAGGTATATATAACCTCATTTATTTTTACAGTCCAAATTATTCTATATGGTTGTATTTCTATTACACGTGTTTTTTGAATGAAAAATTAAATCTGTGATACTAATTTACAAAATTAAAATTCTAATTATCAGAATTAGAGTAGAATTTGTGGAATGAAAAAACATAAAATAAAATATTTTTATTCAGGCCAAAATAAATTCTTCTTATTAAGGGAACAATATAAAAATTAATGAGTTTTGTTGAAAATTTTGCTTTAGAAGAAGAAAAGGCAAAAAAAGAAAAATGTTACACCACTTGGCATCGATGTCTTTGCAGTTGAATATGTGAATTTTCAAAATGTCATATTTATCTATTCCCCTTTGAATTAGACAATTGTACATTTTTTTATGCAATTAAAAATATTATTAAAGCATATTTAGTTATAATCCTTGACTTATATTGAAAGATTAAAATTTCTTTATAGCTAGAGATAAGTTGACCCATTATTTTTTAAGAAGCAATGTTGAAAATATATCATGTAATCAGAATGATGATATACAAAATTTTTTATTTAATAATTATAAAACTGTATATAAAAAATAAATTTTATTAATGGAGATATTATGTTATATATATATATAGAGAGAGAGAGAGAGATAGTAAAGGCCGCATTGCCTGCCTTGCGTTTTCGATTTTTGAATTCTGACAACAAATATCTAGTTTTTTTTTTTTTGAAAGAGACAACAAATATCTAGTTGATCAGTAACATGTCTAAATGCTTGATGGGGTAGGTTCAACTTCAAAAGCTTAATATAGAAAAATTCCACATTAATTTAGTTTGTATTATATAATTTCTTGTCAAAATTAAGGATTTATAGTGAATAATATATACAGCCATTGAATATGAGAAATAAATATATACCAAATTCATAGTCTTTAAATGTGCTAATTAATATACCTTATCTTTTGTACTTCAAATATAGTAATTCAGAGAATAATTAGATTTGGGGGCAATTTTTAGCTACCTTATATGAGATAAGATATGATGAGAGTGAAGCTTAATCTAATTTTATTTGACTAGTTATATATATATATATATATATATATATATATATTGGGTCTAATCCAAGTAAATAGAATTAAGAAATGTGCAAAGTTGCAATTAATTTTACCAATTTAAGCACTAATTCTCTTATAAGAATGAATTTAGATGATTATAATCTTGCTATTTTTGGTTAAATTCTAAAATTTCATGTCACTATAGGAAAATTAATTTATTAACCAAATATAATTATTGATTAATTATACATATCAACTCATTGATTGCTCAAGTTTTTTTTAGCACGTGCACGAAGGGGGTGAGTCTTAAGAGGTACTCCCTCCATTTCTAAATATAAGGAAGTTTTCTACTTTTGGGTGTTTGAGCAGTTTTAGATAGAGGAAAAATGGAGAATAAAATTCAGATTTGTTATTCACCTTCTCGAATATTAGAAGAGGATTACAAGCAGAATATATACAAAGTAAAGAATATTCTAGATACAGTATTGCTGGCTATTACTTGTAGGCTATAAATATCTACATGATAAGATTAACTGAAATATGAATATTTACATGATAAGATTAAATTACGGTGATAACGGAAATGATGCCAAGTGTTGGGTAAAGGATGGGAAAGCAATCATTGTGTGATGTTTGGTGAATACGGTATTCTGTACAGCCCCTCCTCAAGCTAGAGATTGGGATAGTGATGCCAATCCAAGCTTGGAAAAAAGGTTGGTGAATAAATGTGATGGTAAGGGTTTAGTGAACAAGTCAGCTATTTGTTGTTTGGATGGAATGTGTGGTGTGGTTATGAAACCGGTGGCGAGCTTGGATCTGACCACATGACAGTCAATGTCAATGTGCTTAGTTCTTTCATGGAATACAGGGTTCGAGGCAATGTGTATGGCAGCTTTGTTGTCGCAATGAAGGGGTATTGGCGTTGTAAGTGGTATTTGAAGGTCTCTAAATAGATTAGAAAGCCATTGTAATTCACAGACCGTGGAGGCCATGCTTCGATATTCAGATTCGGCAGAAGACCTGCTTATTGTTTGTTGTTTCTTCGATTTCCAGGAAATAAGTGAAGAGCCCAGAAATATACAAAATCCGGTTACAGATTTTCTTGTTTCTGCACAAGATGCCCAGTCAGCATCTGCAAAGGCTGTGAGTTTAAAGTTGTTGGTGCTAGGGAAGAATAAACCATATGAGATTGTGCCATGAAGATACTTGACAATATGCAAGGCAGCTTTGTGATGAAAAGAACAAGGAGAGTGCATATATTGGCTCAATTGTTGGACTGCAAATGAGATGTCTAGTCTTGTGATTGATAAATAAAGTAGGCGACCAAGTAATCGACGGTAAGGTTCTGGATCAAGTAAGACAGAATCCATGTTGGCTGATAACTTGGTTCCTTGAATATATGGTGTTAATGCTGGTTTTGCTTCTGTCAAACCAGTATCCAGGATAATGTCAGAGATGAACTTCCTTTGAGAGAGAAACATTCCTTCTTTATTTCGAGCAATTTCAATTCCAAGGAAGTATTTGGTTTCACCAAGGTCCTTGATTGTGAATTTGGAGTGCAGCAATCGTTTGAGATCAGAAATATCAAAATGGCGTGAACCCATTATTAAGCAATCGTCAACATAGACAAGCAAGGCTAGGAAATCTGCACCTGAAATCTTTGTAAACAAGCAATGATCAGTTTGCGATTGAATAAAACCAAGAGATAAAAGGTAGGAAGTGAGTTCCTTGTTCCATTGTCTTCCGGCCTGTTTTAGGCCGTAAAGAGATTTGAGCAATTTGCAAACTTTGCCTTTTGGAACATTTGGGTAGCCTTGTGGAGGTAGCATGAAATGTCTTCATTTAGTTCCCCATGAAGGTAAGCATTGTTTATATCCAGTTGGTGGACTGGCCATGATTTAGTTGCTGCTACGGATAAAAATACCCGCACCGTTACGAGTTTAGCGACAGGGGAAAAAGTGTCAGTGTAATCGATGCCAGGTATTTGGCTATAGCCCTTGGCTACAAGCCTTGCCTTGTATTTATCAATGCTACCATCAGAGTTATATTTAATTCTATAAACCCATTTATTACCAATAGGTTTCTTTCCTTTTGGTAAATCTGTAATGATCCAGGTATGATTTCTTTCTAATGCAGTAAGTTCAGCTTTCATGGCAGCAATCCACTTACTGTCATGTTTAGCATGATTATAAGAACTAGGTTCATGAGATTTTGAAACTTGAGCAACAAAATTCAAATAAGATGAAGAGGGAGTAAATGAGTATGGAGAGGTGGTATAACCTGTAGTTATGTCAGCTAAGACGTGGTCATTGCTGCTGGTAACGGTTGTGGCGACGAAATCTTGTAACCATCTGGGTTTAGAATGCTGTCTAGTACTTTGTCGAAGCACTGGTTGTGGTATGGTTGAGGCTGGTTCAGGGGTTGGTTCAATGTTGATGGTTTCTGTAATTGGTGGGGATTGGGAATCTGGTGGTGTGGTTTGATTTGAAGGAGTGGGGTTTAGAGAGAGGCAAGGTTGTGAATTATGGTCATCAAGACATTTAGGAAGGGAAAAAGTAGTGACAGATTCTGGTTTGGAGTTGGAGAATGGAAAGGTAGTTTCATGAAAAATTGTGTCTCTAGAGTGAAAGATTTGTTTGGTGTTTAGACTATATAATCGATAACCTTTGTGTTGATGAGAATATCCCAAAAGGACAGAAGGGATGGCTCTATGCTGAAATTTCGTTTTATGGGGATTGACATTAGTGGCATAGCATAGGCATCCTATTGTTCGGAAATAGGACAGGTCTGGGGGTTTTTGATGTAACTTTTCATAAGGGGACAGCCAGTTTAGTGGTTGAGAAGGCAATCGGTTGGTAATGTGTGTTGCGGTCAAGAGTAATTCGGACCAGAAAATTTTGGGAAGGTTGGATTGGTACATTAGGGATCTGGCAACTTGAATGAGAGTTTTGTGTTTTCGTTCAACCCGTCCATTTTGCTGAGGGGAATAGACACAAGATTTTTGGTGAATAATGCCTAACTTGGTAAATAAAGATGTACAGTTTGAGTTTATGAATTCACTCCCATTATCAGTTCTTACTTTCTTTATTTTGGCCAAAAATTGTGTTTGAACAAGGTTAAAAAAGGTATTTAAAGCTTGGTGAACTTGAACTTTGGAATGTAACATGAAGGTCCAAGTGTATCTAGACATATCGTCTACAATGGTTAGCATATAAAATGCATTTGTGATGGATTTTACCCCATAAGGGCCCCAAAGATCAATGTGCAGTAATTCAAATAAACTTTGTGACACATAATTGCTAGGGAAAAAAGGAAGTCTTGATTGCCTTGAAAGTGGACAAACAGGGCATACAATTGTTGATAAATCACATTTAGGAAACCCAAGAACATGATTTAATCTCTTATTTGATAAGTGGCCTAATCGAGAGTGCCATAGGTAGGCAAGATGACTGGAATGTTTAGAATCTACTAAATGAACGGCATTGGGAGTTGGAAGAGAAAAGGAGTCCTTGGTGAGGTAGTATAATCCTGCCGCAACTGTACCAGAAGCAATGATAGTCTCAGTCTGCATATCCTGAAAGAAACAAGAATTTGGATATAAGTGGACTGAAAGTTTGCAGGTATTTGATAAAATGGTAACACTAATGATATTACACTTTAATGATGGAACATATAAAACATTGTATAATGTTATTTTGGAATTGACAACGACATTGCCATATTGAGTTACAACTTTTATAGTTCCATCTGGTAATTTAAGAAATTTAGGCTTGGGTAAAATATTTAAAGAAACAAAGAATTGGCGTTGAAAAGTTATATGATCTGTTGCTCCGGAGTCAATAACCCAATTACCTTTGTCATTAAAATCAATGCCAGACATAATAGAGAGTAGAGTGCTACCTGAAAAATGAACTAAGTTAGCTGATGCTTCAGAAGTACCAGTATCAAGGATTTGAGATTTTCCCTTTACAGCTCTGTTGACTTCTTGCTGAATAAATTGGCTTAAATGAGGACTGATAGTGTCTTGAGGTGGACTGGAAATGGGAGCATCTAGAGGCGATTCTGATGTGGCCATGTTGTAGACAGCATTATTGGTTCCTAGCTGCTGCTTGCTCTTTCGTTTTTCAAAAAACCAATCAGGGTACCCAATTAGTTTGAAGCAGTTTGCTTTGGTGTGGCCATGATTCTTACAATAGGTACAATACTTGTCGTTCTTGGAATCTTTAGATTTATTCTGGGATTGATTCTCTCTTTGGTTGTTTCTGTAAAAGGAGGTGGTTTGGGATTGGCGAGTTTGGGAAAGCATGATGGCAGTGGATTCAGTTGATTCAATGGGGTGATGATGGATCTCTCTTTGTTTTTCGACACTTAAAGCCATGCTAAAAGCTTGGTTTATGGGTGGTAAGGGATTCATGATAAGAATGTTGTTTCTGGTATTGTCGTACTCATCATTAAGGCCCATCAAGAATTGCATTAATTTGTCCTTTTGATCAAGATCTGAAAAACTATGAGCAGCAGCACAAGTACAAACAGGTGGCACTCTAATGGTTGAAAGTTCATCCCATTTTCTTTTCAAACAAGTGTAATATTCATTAATGGATTTTGTGCCTTGGGTAACATTAGCCAAGTCCCTAAGAATCTGAAATTCTAAAGGACCATTAGTTTGACCATATCTGTGGGTAACTTCGTCCCATAAGTTTTTAGCAGTGGGACAAAAAATGAAATTTTCTGCAATATTGGAAGACATAGAGTTTAAAAGCCAAGAAATTACCATACTATCAGTTCTGGACCAGGTGTTGTAAGTAGCGGCAGCAGGCTCTGGTCTTACAATAGTTCCATCAATAAATCCGAGCTTATTTTTAGCTCTCGAGGCAATCTTGATAGATCTGCTCCATGATAAGAAGTTATGAGTATTCAGTCGAATACTAACGAGAGATTGTTCAGGTGAGTCAGAATTAATAAGGGCTATAGGATCTGGATCTAAAATCCTAGAGCTAGATGTGAGGGCGTTCACAAGTTCTTCAGGTGTCATGATGGGAAAATACGAAAAATGCAACAGAGAAAGGGAAACAAAAAAATAAATAAATAAATAAATAAAAAAGGATCAAGCTAAAGGCTCTGATACCATGTTGAGAATCTGGGCCCTAGGAGCCATTAGTTAATTCATCAATTAGTCAAATTCATTTATTATTAATTGGGCTTATAATAAGTTGGGCTCACCTTATAATCAAATTGACTTAAGCCAATTTGTAGGGATCCCCTCCTTATTATAAGCCTTTCAATTCTTTTATTTTTAATCAATGTGGGATTACCCCACAACCTTTACACTCACCCCTCAAGTGGCAATTCGGCCACTTGACAAGTATCGACGGCCCAACCCGGGTCCGTCAGGGTACAGTAACTCGACCCTCATACTTCGGGTTCGGATCCCAGCTCGACAGGCTCTGATACCATGAGCAGTTTTAGATAGAGGAAAAATGGAGAATAAAATTCAGATTTGTTATTCACCTTCTCGAATATTAGAAGAGGATTATAAGCAGAATATATACAAAGTAAAGAATATTCTAGATACAGTATTGCTGGCTATTACTTGTAGGCTATAAATATCTACATGATAAGATTAACTGAAATATGAATATTTACATGATAAGATTAAATTACGGTGATAACGGAAATGATGCCAAGTGTTGGGTAAAGGATGGGAAAGCAATCATTGTGTGATGTTTGGTGAATACGGTATTCTGTACAGTGTTTCCAAACATAAGTAAGTTTCTATATTTGAAGTACTTTTTGATCATAATTTTTCAAAACTACCCTTTATAAATGACTACATAATAAATTATTTCTTGGTATTTTAAGTTTATAAATAATGATAAATTATTTCTTGAAAATCACAGTAGCATTTAATTACTCTAAGAAGATGAAAGGAATAAATAAAAAAAACTTTTAAACCTATCCCCACACCACCACAAAATTAAAGAAAATGTAAGGAAAAAAGTGCTAATTGAGAAAAAGGAATGTCAAGGGTTGTTGAAAAGGATGACGAAAATATGAGAAAGTTGCTCATGATGATTATACCAGACTCAGTTGAAGAGGATGGTTATGAAATTCCTATTGAAGAAGATGATGAGAATGAAAAGATGATTATTCCAGATACAATGGAAGATGAAGATATCATTTATTTGTCCACACCACCACCTTCAACGTTTTTTACAGGTAAAGTTAACAAAACAGAGCATATGATATCAATTTCTATATTCTCTTTTAATTTCTTTTTGTTGATAATGGGTTTTATTATCAAAAGGACCAAGTGAAAAAGAGGCCATAGTTGTTGAATAACCTCTTCGTAAAAATAGCTGTGGAAGATCAAATGACATTAAAGAAATGGTGAATTCAGACCCAGAGGCTCCATCGACATCGGAAAACATGGGATTTAATTTAAAGAAAATTTCAACAAACTATAAAGAAATTTGTGGAGAGGATCATATCAGGCAAACAATTGAAAAAATGTTAAAATTTACTTACCCAAATTTTATTGAGTATACGAATATCGTGCTTATTTATTTCTTACTTGTTGCAATGTTCCTTGATAACCTGGCATAATAGAAACTATTGTGTTGTTATTTACAAGTAAAGTTTGTAAATTATTTGTAAAACTCATCATTTTCTTCTCTCTTTTCAATTAATGGTGAAATTTTTGCTTTTAAATAAGCGCAATCATTGATAACTCCAATGTACATGCATCCATGAACTGGTTATGATAGTACCACAAGCAAACTTCCAGAAATCATCAAGAATGTCCCACTGCTGAATTGAGTTGAGATAGTGATGCTGCTACCAATGCAGGATCACAACTTACGGCAATAGGAAGTAAACCTTTTCTTTCTAAACCTTCTTTATTTACATGCTGGGGTTTGTAATTATTGCATCCCTTTACTTTCATGATTTCTTTCATGCAATACTGTAACGATAGAAAAATATAGTTAGACTTAATCGATGAGTAACTTTCATAAGCATTAATAACAGCCTGCACAAGCCCTTCAATTGTCTTCACTCCTGTCTTATCTTGTAAAGCTTGAATTGCACTGAAAAATCAAAGATCCAACACATTCAAATCGGGAGAATTTGAAGGTTGGAAAAGTATACGAATATCAAATCCATCTTCCTTTGATGCTAAACAAAATTCACTATCATGGGAATCAATGTGTGTTCTTGCATTGTTATGTTGGATGTATATTAATTTATTTGAATCCTCTGTAGGCCATTTCATCCTAATGGCAGGTAACACTTTGTCTATTAAAAAAGATCTGTAAATAGCTTTGGTTATGGATGGAATTGGTTTCATCTCCATAGTTCCAGTTTGTCTATTTGCACTGCTTCTTTTTGCTGCCTCCATGGTAATTAAAGGAAAGATACCTATTTTTCCAGAAAAAATCTCATCACCATTTGTATTAAATCTTGGACGTGCTTGTGCAACTAAGAACATGACTTTAGGAATGTAATTCTTGTTTCTACAAGTTCGTACCGAATCATTTTCATTCCCTAGTAGATAATCAGTTTCACTTTTCTTTGTCATATAAAACCACTTCTCATCAATATGGACAACATTATACATGCTCTTAAACACAGGAGACTGTGGCATACTGTTATCATCAAGCATTAATAAACAAAATCGAAGCCGAGCTAGTTTGTTATCCTCACTCAAAGGAGGCTTAGTTGCATTTGTATGTCTTCTTAACGTTCCTTTTTTTAAAGCCCTAAACACAACCTTCGGTGAAATGTTCATTGAAGCTGCCGTGCGTCGAATTGATGTTCTATCACTTAGATCAACATCACGCAAACTATTAAAATCAATATTTATTGGTTTACGACCACATTTCCCTTTCTTTCTACGCAATACATGCTCACTTTTTCCTTCTACTTGTCCTTGCTTCCAAATACGAGAAACAAAATTAAGAGTAATTCCAAAATTCGATGCCACTTTTGCTATACTTCCCCTTTCCAAAATTCCATTTTTGTTTTCTTTTAAAAGCATTTCATATATGGCACGACGTAAATTTTCATGCACATTGGTCCTTTTCCTTTGTTGGATTACTTGAGATATTGTTGCCTCATGACCTTCATTATCATAATCTGCAATACCTGTATAATCAATTTAAGTAACTGAATTAATCTGACCATTATGGTTCACTAAATAATTTTTTAAATTTTTCGAAATATTCAATAATCTTAATAAAATATAAATTATGAACCATCAATTCTTAATGATGCAGTAGTAGAAAATTGATGAATTAAAAGACTAATCAAATTTATGCATTTTGTAGATATATTCAAGAAATGTAAGCAAACATAAAACAGAGCATCATGAAAGTTTCATTCATTTTGTAGATATATTCAAGAAATGTAAGCAAACATTAAACAGAGCATCAAGAAAGTTTCATTCCTTTTACATCGTTGGATTAAAGGGTCATACCTTGACCAATTTGTGAATCATTTGAAGCAACTGCAGCGGCATTTAGATCGATAGGACAATAAAAACAATTGTCATTTGATTGACAGTTTGGGCTGCAATTAAGGTCTGGAAGAACCGGCATGTTGATGTTCAAATCTAGTAAATTTGTGCTTCTATTAACTTGTGGATCGCCTTCACAAATAGGATAGTCTAATGGACTAGTATTCAGATCAATAATAAGGAGACTTTGTTGTTGAGGAACAACATTTTTTATAGTATTTTTCTCTACCTCTAAAAAGTTTGGTCTTTCCTGTGATGACATTTTCCTGAGTATTTTCTTTCATGTTGAAGTTGTTCTATATTATAGTGGTTTTAAGGTTGCGGCGTTGCTTTTTTTAAAATTTTGGCTAATAAAATTCTCACTAAATTTTGGCGGAAGAAATTTTTTGTTTCACAAATATTTGGCGAAATAATTTTTTGATTTAAAAATTGGTTTTAGGTTTTCAGATTTTAAATTTGTGTTGATTTTTTTTAAAGTTTTGTGGAAGGGTATTTTTGTCAATTGACTTAAATATTAATTGTAAAATGAGAGAAATCTTAGGTCATCTTAAAAAAAGAGCCTCCAAAAACTTCCATATATTTGAAAACGGAGGGAGTATTGTATTAATTAGGTAGTTTATCATTGTAAAATTCAATTATTTTAAATTCATAAAATATTGTTCTTTAGCAGTTAGCACACAGAATTAAAAAAAAAAAAGAAAGAAAAAGAAAAAGAAAGCAAGTCATTTTTTACTGAAAATGGGTAATGCCTTATTACTGGATTTATTCATTTAATGGCAATAAAATTTATCTATTTCATAATTGGAAGAAATTTATCCACCTCTTTTTGAATTTTGCTGTCAATAAATTTAATAATAATAATAACAATAATAATAATATAAAAAAAAATTTACCAGATTTTTTTAATCAATACTTTTTTCCTGAACAAGCTAATTTGGAAATATTTCTAATTATTAGAATAAAAAGAAAATTAAAAAGGAATAGACATCGTTTGATTAACACTCTACAATCATATTATAGATCAGTTAATGCTTCATGAAGTATAAACAGGGGAGGAGGTCACAAAATCAAAATGCAAGCATTGGATATGAACCTTTGTTTGCGAAGATCAATCCATGAATCCAATATGCTGCATATACATAATAAATAAATAAATAAAAAGATGCTTAATCACATACATGGTATTTAATTATTTTTCATTTTTGCTATGTTTGAAAGCATTTTCAACAAGATTTAATATTGTATGGTATAGTATGTCCTGTGCAATATAGTATAGTGTGATATAGCAATGACAGTTTATCATGTTTAAAAAATTATATAATATTTGACAGTATAATTTTATTTAAACAGATAAATTGATCATAATGTACTCCAACACTAGTATATTATTTCATATAAATTTATATTAAAATTAATTTTTTAATATGCAAATTATAAGATTAATTAATTGCTTCTAAAAAACTAATAAGATTTTTAATAAATACATATTTTTTAATAAAAATAATTAAATGTTATAATAAATTTAAGCGGTTATGCCACTAAAAATAAAAAATATTAATAAAATTCAATTAAAGAATATATATTATGATAATTTTTTTTTGAAATTTAATTGAGGGTAATTATGGTATAAAAAAATTAAATCATCTCAACACACTAAATTAGTGGTTTAAAAAAATTGGTATAAATTTTTATTATCACACCATGACAAACCATAATATATAAACTACGAAATTTATGATGAAAATACTTTCAAATATAATTCACTTTCAAATCATACTATACTAATTCATGGAAAATTATACTACAGATGCTCCCAAACATACCCTTAGATTCAATTGATACTATGAGGTTATTTGTAAAAAAAAAAACTTAATGGGTTAGTGCATGAATTTTTTGAATACTAATTATACTTTTTTTAATAAGTTAGAATAGAGCAAAACCTGCAAACAAAAGGCAAGAAACAGCAAAAGCACCAACAAAGGAAACCATAAACCAAAGGCATAGGGCATAAACACGTACTTATTTATGAAATAATATTTCACATATTGAATTATGATAAAATTACGAGTAAATATTACCTCTGCATCAAAAAGAGACTTAATTTTAAGATTATGATTAAGTATTAAAAAAGGACTTAAATTTTTTATAAAAATTTTAATGGATTTCCATTAAAAATACATATTAAACTGTATATGTATTAATGACCTAATTAATCACACTAATCACTAAAAGTATAATTAAAAATTTTCATTTTTAAATTGTATTTAGTTAAAATAGAAATAATTGTTAATTAATACACCCATGCATTTTAAAATTTCTAAGACAATTAAATTATTATTTTCAAAAAATGGCATCAAAATTATTAGAAAAATGCCGTTTGGAGCACCTTTCGAGCTTCAATAAATAAAAGGATAAAGAAAAATCAAGATGGTGTGATGTGTTTTCATCTGTATTTATGCCTTTCGATGTCCTTTTCTTCTTTTTTTTCCCCATCTATCAATCATATAATTAAATTTGGTCATGTTCTCTTCTGGTTTAAAAAGTCCAAAACATCAAAATTTTCTTTTCTCTCCACTAACAAAGTCAACACAACAAAGAAGATAGATTGGCATTATCACTATAATTAATCATTTTTTATAATAAAGTTAATTTAAAATTAATTAATTATCACTTTTAAATACTCACTATTTAATTAAAATAATATTTAAAAAATCTTATATATAACCTTTTTTAATAATTTTACAATTAAGATTTAAATTTAAACTCATAATAATTTTAAACGATAATTTATTAAAGAAGTTAGATATGAAAACGCGCACACACACACACACATATATATATATATATATGTATGTATGTATGTAACTTAAAGCTATATGGCCATGATAATGTTATCATATTCATAAAGATTTTATGATATTCAAACTTCTATATCTGAATAATAATTGTGATGACTAATCATAATAGCAATAATCAAAATGATTGTATGTAAAGCAATAATATCACGCGTGTAATAATATTTAGAATTGCTTTATCAATAATTAATATTCATCGATCTTTGACTAAGATGAATTGGACATGCATTACTATCTTGTTACAGTATATATCACCACATATCCATGATCTTCTGATTAATTTGCTTAATTTATTGTTTTAAACATTAATTTCCCATTATTCTCTACAAATTTCTTTTAGTGGTAATAATAATGGTTAATTTTGAATGATTCATCATGACTTGCACTTATGATTGATGTGAACAAATTTGCCTCTCGCTAGTTGGCTTGTACTTTGTTTGTTTTATTTTTTGCTACTTGTCAATACCAACAAGCTCAAGGATTATCCTAATGCTATTCGCACGGCTTAATGACCTAATTCTCCGTCTTTATAATTTCATTTTCTTAATATATTTTTAATTAAAAACTTCTCATAAAATTGTTATTATATATATAAATATTTTTGTTTTGAAGAAATTATATTATTAAATATAAAACACAATTCTCTATCATCTTAAGATTTAAATTCAAAGTGTTGATATGGAGATCTCAATCTTAATATTTTTTTTATTAATTTAAAATTAATATTTAAATTATTTTTAAGAGAAATAGATAACAATTAAAATTATAATTTGAAACTAAAAAAAAATCTCAGGATCGATATTCATTTTTATGAAATTTTATTAATGGAAAAAAATTAAACTTTTAGATGATTATTATTGATTTTTCTATAATTATGATAAGATGAATCAACTAAAATCGTACTGTGGGTAATTACATGCAACAAATAAAAGACTTAAAAATGAAAAATGCCCTTTTAATATTGAATTCAGAAGAAACTAGTATTTCACTTTTACGTTCTTTAAAAAAAATTAAAAAGACTAATAAAAGATAAATTTGAGTTTTATTGAGAAACTGTTGCTATAAATTTGCCTTTCACTTAATAAGCGACCGAATCAACAAATGGGCATGGCAAAGGTTACCGCAAAATTTGACTGAAGAAGTAAATAAAAATTAATAAATAAAATATATCACTTTTTGGTTAAAAAAGTCAGCCTTTTTGAGTTGACTAATTTAAGCCCCACGAGGGGCAGATACCCAATTTTTTCATTATTATATATATATATATATATATGTGTGTGTGTGTGTGTGTGTATTGCCACAAAATCATGCAGATTCAACTTTGGCATTTCTGATTTTTATATGCTTATTTATGCCATAATGCGTTTGGTCCATCACCACTCTTTTTTCTTCACTTTTTCTTTTTATAAATTTGATTCTAATTAAGAGTTCAATTCGAGATTTTTTACTATTTTAATATTATTAAATCAAGACTAATTGATATACAATAGACAATCATAATTTTCTTCTAAAGGTTTGACAAAAAACTGTTATAGTAATAATTTAATAATTATTATAAAAATTAAAATAATAACCAGTAAAAAATTGAGGGATGACCAAAAAATTCAAAATCTAATTAGCTCGATGGCAATTCAACTAATCTGACCATATTAGTTTAAACAAACTAAATTAATTAATTTTTCTTTGTATATTTATTAGAAAAATTTATTGAACCTGATAAAAAATTGATTAAATTTATCATTATTGATCGATTTTTAAAAATATTTTTTTACTACTATTAAATAATCGGGTTGGTCAAATCTTAAAATCCGATTAACCTAACTAATGCTTATATCTAGAAAAATTAGTCAACGAGTTGAAATTATTGTTTTATAGTATGATCCGTAACTTTTTAACTAAATTCTAATGTTTAAATTTCAAAAAATATGTTTTTCGGATTAATATAGTTTTTGGCAGATTTTTATTTTTTTATTTATTTTTTTTATAAAAATCTCAAATTAAATTATCATTTTGACATTTTATCTATCTCGTTAAATATTTTATTTCTATATATGTAATTTCTCTAATTTTAGTAATTTGTTGCTTTTTTTAAATTTTCTTATTTATAATTAGAATTTTTATAATCTTAATCCTCTATATCGTAACCTTTTAAAAATGTGAAGGCAGCTTTCATATTTCAATAATAATTCAAAAAAGATTTTTTATTATTTTTTTGTCTATTATTTAGATATTATTAGATTAAATAAATTAATAACAACTATATCTTCTTTGTTCTCAACTTTCGCTGTGCCACTCATTGATCAGGAATCACCCAGAAAATAAGTCTTCCTACTTGTTCTAGTTCTTTCATTTTAGTTCTATAAATATTCCAATGATATTCTTTCTAAAAAAATACAAAGAAAGAAGGACTTAGATCACATGATTAGTTTTAAAGGGCTTTTCACAAAGAAAAAAAAATAAAATTCTATTTTCCACTTCAAAATTTTTGTTTTATGAATTTTATTTTATTTTTTTTTATAATTTTACACTTTTAGATTTATGAAAATATTATTTTTTTAACATTCTTACTACATATATTAAATATATTAAAAATATATTGAATATACACTCAATATATCTGAAAAATATATAAAAATAAACCATATTTTTTGTAAATTAAATTTTATATTTGTATAGTATTTATTTATATTTTTTTATTTGCATAATATATTTATATTTTTTCTTTTTCAATTATTTTATGAATTTTTATTTTTTAAAATTTCAAGAAAAAACACAATATTATAAATTTATCCATCAAAAAAATATTATAAAATTTATTAGAATTTTTTGTTATTTATAAATTTGCTAATTTCGTATAATATACACAAAGTTTATTATTAATTTATTATTAATATGTACAAAGTATATAATAAATTTATTATACACCTAATTCAGAAATGATAATTTCTTTAAATTTATTGTTAGATTATTATAAATTATAAATTTTTATAAATAATAAAAAATTCCTAATAAAAAATAAAAATAGTTTAAAAATCTAATAATGGCATAATTTTATCTAGTTTAAATGGATCTTAGGCCTTATAATAAAGGCCGCAAGCTCCAGATATTTTATGCATTATCTTATTGTGTCCTAAGAAACACAAACACATCCTCAGTTTTATATAAGCTCATTTCCCACATAATTTATGAAAAACCAGAGTTTATTTTTTTTTATTTGAAGGGCTGAAGAAAGTATAATATGAACAGTGCCTAGGCCTTGCTGCATATGACTGCCACAAAACTGAGAAATTAATGTGCGACTTTAACAATTATTAATTTCATTGATGATATGTTGTTTATTTGTTATAAATTCGAAACAGAGTCTTAATTACTTTAAAATTTTTGTTAACATTTTCTTTAAATAGGAAATTAGGACATGCAGTTAATATATATGAACATGAATTGGCCGTCAAAAGAATATATTAAAAGGGTCAGGTCATTTTCATTTTATTTCAAAGGCCAATGAACATAAATAGGCATTTAATATTATATATATTGATAGTATAGTCTTAATTTATTTAAAAGATATTATTTTATTTATCATGCAATAACTCTAATTAATCTATGCAGCCAATATATACAGACAAATATACATAGAAAGTTGAGTGCTATAAACTCATCGTATAATCTCTTGTATTTTTATCTTGACATTTAATATAATCTCTTGCTTATAACAAATATAATCTTATAAGAAAGATGAGCATTATAAAAGAAAGAACCCATATTAAAATTGGAATCAGATTTTTATAATTAATAACCCAAAATTATTAATAACATATATATATATATATGTTAAATACAATTCTGGAAATAAAAATGAAAATTATCGTAAAACTCCGACAGCTTAGTTGAATTTCCCGAATTGCAATTGCTGTAGCGTTAGCCAGACAAATGAATATATAGTTTTCAGTTACTGTAATATATTAAAATCACCTCATTAAATCTTACGTGCAATTTCATTAATGAATATTAGATAGGTAATATACTGTTCTTTGCTAAAAATAAAGCGTAGAGTGAAAAATATAAATATATATATCTTTTTATAATTAAAAAAATGAAAAAAAAGAGAGAAAAATGCAGATAAGATCCAAGCAAGGGTCAATTGCTTTTATATTGCATATTCACTGAGATAGAGTTAACAATCTTATTTGATAATTGAAGCAGCCTTAAATTAATTTCAACAATATTTGTTGAATTAAATTGAATGTGAAAGGGAAAAAAAAGCACTATATGATATACACCTTTCAAGTGGCAATATGGGCAATGATCACCTAATATATAGCATATTATAATTTTTCAAGACTCTAAAAGTTTGAGGGAATCATGATTCAAAAGCTAACTATTTTAAAGTTTCAAATATATTTGATAAACTTTAAATTTGGAAATAAAATTTTAAATTTTATTTAGTTTGTAAAGAAAATTAAGAAGTCTAATACATGAAAAGTCATCGAATATAATATTATTATTGTTTCAAGGTTACAGAAGTTAGAAGAATTATATCTCAAAAGCTAGTTATTAAACAATAAAAAATTAATTAAAATATTTAGCATATAGATTTTAGAAATAATCTACCAATTTAAGTGGAAGTAAACATATATTATCTATTTGAAAAAGAAAAATATTTATATGAATCTGATTTATATCCACACTTATAAATCAGATTAATTATAAATTATAATTTAAATTATGATATTTAAAAAAATAATTTAAATTATTTTTTTTAAATTATAATTTATAATTAGTTTGGCTCATGAGTAGGGTTATTGGCCAAATTTATCTAAAAATTTTTCATTTTAAAATTAGAAATAGTATTAACAATTTGATCTATCACATTAAGTCAAAATAAAAAAACAAAAAATTAGTATTGGAGAAGAATTCGGAGTAATATATATAATATGATAATGCCTAGACTCTGCTGCATATATGACTGCCACAAAACTCAGAAATTAATGTACTATTTATTGAATTCGGAGTATTTGCTATAAAATTCGAAACAAAGTCTTAATTACTTACAAAATTTTTTAAAATTTTCCTAAATATATGAAATTAAGACATGTAGTTAATATACAGCATATGAAAATGAATTGGCTGTCAAAAGAGTATTGAAATGGTTGGGTCATTTTCAGTTGTTTCAAAAACCGATGAACATAAATAGGCATTTTGAGTCACAGTCTTAATCACATCTCAACAACTCCCAAGTATCTATATTAACCTTTTTATATATACTATATTAAGTCTTAATCACATCTCAACAACTCCTAAATATCTATATTAACCTTTTTATATATACTATATATATATATATATTTTTGAACAATCTATATATATACTATATTTTAAACTTAATATCCTTAAATAAATTTACATTTACTCATATATTTCTAACACTTTCATTGCTCTCATTTCTCACTGCAATATTTTAAGTCTCTATTTTACCTTCGTGCATTTGATATACTTTTACATAAGTCACAAGGCAAAAAAAAAAAAAGATTAAAAAGCCTCATTTTTAAATTTGATTTTAGGCCTGTAAAACCATTGAGCCACTCTGAAAAAGTCATTAGAATCATGGTAGTTGATATATAAAATTTGACGATGCACGTAATCGTATTTAAGTAATATAGTTATGAAATAAGAATAACAATCAAACTAATAATATAGAATATTGAATTTATATGATAATCGAGTGATAATTTTTTGTGTCTATTAATTCAATTTTAATTATTTATATCATGGACAAAAGATTCTTAAATAATTACTTTTTTTTTCTCAAGACATAATAACATATTATTAATTATAATTCATTAATATATTTATCAATAGCATTAACAACGTATAATCAATTCATTAAAAATCAATCATCCATATAATTTCACGCAAGTCAAATTGAATACTCTCGTACCAATTATTTTCCTATAATTATATTATCTAATTTAAATCAATAAATATTTCTCTCAGATTTATTCATTAATCTAGAATTATGCAATTGGTAGCCAAACAATTACAAACATTAGACTCAATAATAGAATTAACATTAATAAAAAAAATAGATCACAGATAAATATCAAACAATCAATTGCACTTCATCAATATTTTAGATAACGAATTTAACGACTTGTACTAATAAAAAACACATCATATCAATTAAATTAAATATACTAAATATAAATTAAAACTGAAATAGAAGTAATTAAGGAAAGTGAAAAAAAACTCATTTAATTCAGCTGTAGATCGACTTCAATCTCTTAGTTGATCTCTCTACAATCTCTTCTTTAGAATTTTTTTTTATAACAATAAAATCCTAAGAATCTTGTTTCAAACCTGTCTTCTCACGTTCTAAGTCTAATCTTCTCATAAAATAACGTACCACTTGTTTACAATATCAAACTTTCTAAAAACATACCACTAATTGCACTTAACTTATGGGGAATTCGAGTTGTATTTTGCAAGCTAATTTACTATCATATAATAATATTATCTCGATCCGATTCCTTCATCAAAGTAGCTGTAGTTCTTGAAGTGTAGATGACTTTAGGCATTTGAATCTCTTCAATTATATTTCAAAAGTCTAATACATGTCTTAGTTACTCTTAATAGTTCGGACATAAATTATATTTTAGTATTTCAGGCCTAACTTTAACTTAATATTTAGAGACTCAAATAATCTTTAAATTTTAATGAATCAGGCCTTTCTAGAAATTTTGATGTCCTTTGTAAACTTTAACGAGGATGGGTATGGATCCCAACACTCACACGCCAATAAACAAGATGTCCACATCCCAAAATGATAGTGGTGACCCCAAGAAAGGATCAAAACTTAGCCACATTGCTCAGTGGGAAAGTGCTAGGCTCGAAGCTGGAGCTAGATCAGTAAAAGAGTTAAAACCGCACCAAAATGTAACAAGTACTACTAGCAATATTGCACCATGCTTGGACGTAGAAACAGCATGGCAAAAATTAATGTATGTCCATTCATAATATTAACAATAAAATTACTTTTTATAAAAAAATGGCAAAAATTAATAAAAGCAGGCGGTGAATTTGGATTTAAAAGTAGAAATTGTGAAATTGAGTCCCCAAAATTTAACTTCAAATTCCCAGAGGTGCTAATTAATAATTACAATGGTGATGAATATTATCAAGATGAAGGAGATGTAACCAATAAGGAAGTTTTTTGCAATAGTAGCAGTATTATAGGATTTGGAGAGCACAATTTCACTCAAGGGGATATATATGGGATTTTGAAAGTTGCTGATGAAATTTTTGGAGGTCTGGTTGTTGATCAAGGCGTTAACAATTGTTATTGGAACTATATAGATTAATAATGGACATATTTTATGTTGAAAATTTACACACCACTTCTTAGAAGCATATGCATGAATGTACGGAAAAATTTATAATAAATTTGTGATTTCAATTATGCATTTTAATTAAAATGATAAATTAATTAGATAATGATATATAGTTATAATTTTTTAAAAGTATATCTGATAATTTCTATGTAATTTTTTTAATAATGAAATAAAAATATCATTATTCAATTGAGTTGATAATATAAATAAGATGTTTAGTTTAAATCGAGGTGGTACTGTATAATTTTCCAGCATGCACCTATGCCTATCGTATGCAGGTACCTTTTTTTTTTTTTTTTTGAGAAATTATACTTATAGCCTGCCTGTGACCTGGGCTAGTAAAAAAAATTATGGACTGATAGGTTAAGCTGTTGAAAAAACTAATATTTTCTCAAAATCAATTCCAGCCCATAGGAAGTAATAGAGTCCAATCCAAATCCAGTATTAATTAATAAACTTAATTAGAATTCTTTATTCCCATTCACAGCTTTGAGGGGTTAATCTCATACAAGGAAATTGCTGAGAAAATTTTGGATTAATTGCCTGATATTGTTTGGAATTATATCAGTTCACTTCTGAGGCCTCTTTCTCTGAATTCCTATTATAATTTTATTTCTTCTATTTTGCTTTTGTAGATCGGTTCTTTGTTTCACGTTTTGGCTTCCGAATTTTGCTTATGATCACTTTGCTCAAGCTTGATTTCGCATCTTTCCTCTTTTTTTCTTAAGCCAATGAATCTTTTGGTTTATTTAAAAAAAAAATTAAAACTGACCAATCACACCATTTATTAGTAAAAAAGTTAAAAAAATTATTTAGAACGTATGTATAGTTATTGTAGAATGTAGAATAAACAAGAAGTAAAATAATTATGTTGCATGATGAAATAGAGTTCAACGTTCAACAAATAAATAGTTCATTCTTGCAATGAGTGCCGATAGAATTTGTTAAGAGTAACTAATGTTTGCTGAAGATTCAGGTTGATTAGATACAAAGAAACTGTGAAAAAAATTATATACATTCTTGAGTTCTCTAATATCTAACGTCAATGGCTATAATTTCTGAATACATATAATTTTACAATATTATTATATAACTAATTAGTCAGAAAAATTAAAAAAAAACTATATGCAAATGACTTGGATTAAAGAAAATTATACGTTTTAAATTATTCCGTAAATTAATAATTTTATTAATTAGATCTTTCAGAAATTATGAATTAAATATTAATTTTTAGAATTTCAAGTTTTATTTTTTTCTTTTATGTTGTAAATGAACAGAAACAAATATTACTGTGACATTTGATTTAAATTTCAAAATTAAAATTGAAATGGGATCAAAATTGAAATAATTATTTATTAGTTTTATTTGATTCAGTTTAAAATCAGGATCATATTCCCATTGACATTGTTTGAACTGCAATGGAATTAGAATTGAAAAGTTAAATATTACCTAAAAATATCATATAAATAATTAAAATGCATTATCATTCAATTTATTTAAATGGTCCTAAAATCAAAAAATGATTTCGTTATATAAAAAATTAATTTTATTTTATTTAAAACTCATAAATTTATAATTAGAAACATATGAAGAAAGACTAAATTGATTATATTTATTTTAAAAACATAAATTAATTTTATTAAGAAAAAGAAAAAAAATATTTTATTTCATTTAAAAATTCAAAAATATTTATAATTAGAAAAAAAATTAATTATATGTATTTTATTTTAATTCTATTCTATTTTAAAAAGATATTTTTTAATTTTTTATTTCACTCAAAAATTAAAATTAATCAACAGAGAAATGGTAGAGAATGACTCAATCTTTTTTATGAGATAATAGAATTCTCATTCTTATATCTATTTTATCTAACCAAATAGTAATAAGAAGAATAATCCATTCTCATTTTAATTTTCACCTCCAACTAAACATTTCTTAGAGTAAGTTGAAAAATACGATTTCTTGAGTCGGTCTGACGAAGGTTTTTAATAGAAAGAAAATTACCTTTTTTTTAAAAAGATTTTTCATATTAATTTTTTATAAAAAATTATATAATACAATAATAATTTTAACTAAATATTTTATTTAAAATAATAAATAAACAAATAATAATATATTTTTAATATTTTATTATAAAAAATTTTAAAATTATTTAAAAAAATTAAAATATAATTAAAAAAATATTACTGTGTATAATTATCTAATTAGTTTATCTTCCTAGCTGAAATATAAAATTAAAATTATTGCTATATCGTATAATTTTACCTTTTTAACGATAGGAATCCCACGATTTACGGGGAAAAAAATGTATAGGAAATACTGGAGCCTAGAGTAGACAACACAACATTATCGATGGGCAGATTATTTTGTTTTTTCCAATTATTGAGTTGGCTCGGACCTCGCCTTCTTTTTTTTTTTTTAAAGTTATATAACATAATAGTGATTTCATAATATTTTTAAAAATATCTTACAAAATATCAAAACATGTTAAAATATCACTTGTAATTTTTTATTTATTTAAATTATTTATAAAAATTTCTTAATTTTTAAATATTAAAAAAATAACATAAGTCATGATATGAGGCATGCACACACTTCAGGACCGGTGAAGGCCCTGTGTAAACTGGGCTACTGCACAGGGCCCCCAGCTTGCACAGGGCCCCAAGATGAAACAAAAATTTATAAATATATTTATTTAAATATATATTTTTTTTTCTCTCCCTCCAGTGACAAAATTTTTTTTTTCTCTCCCTCCAGTCTCAAATTATAATTTTTTTCTTTTTTTTTAATTTTTGAAAATAATTTGGTTCAAATTAGGAAAAGGGTCTAATTTATTCTGTTTTTCTCTAAGAACAGGGCCCTTTAAATATTTAAGACGGCCCTGACATACTTACACATAATATAACAAAATTGAGTTCAATAAATACTACAATGAAATATGAATCTTATCAATGATGTAAAGGGTAGGGCTCAGATAAGCCACTTAGAACTTTAATGTTAAGAGAATATGCCATTTAAACATTTATCATTAGAAACAATGAGGTGTCAGTATAGAATACGATTATTGGCTTTATATTTTCTAAATAATTAAAAATTTTAAAAGTACATTTTTAAATACTTAATATATATATATAAATATTAAATACAATTAAATAATACCAAATAAAATATAAAATAAAAGGTTAATATATATTAAAAAATTTCAAATAATAAAAAATTTTATTTTATTAAAATTAAAAACATTTAGAAATTATAACAATTATTTTTTAATTTTGCAACTAAGACCAAATACAACAATCATATTTTACTTATTAAAATTTTAAATTTTTTTAAAAAATTAAATTTAACTAATATCAAATTTTGAATTAAAAATAATTTTTTATCATATAGAAATTAATATTTCAATAAAAATTATTGTTTGTAATTTTAATTTTTTAAGATAAGGCATAGATAATAAAATATATATTTTTATACTCTATAAAAAATTAATATTTTTAAATATTATTTGAAAGTATATTTTTAATTATTTAAAATATATTTTTAATATTTCTCAGTTATTTAAAAAATAAAATAAATAAGTGAATTTTACAGTCTTATCTCATTATTTTTAATGGTAAATTAATTTTTCCTATCGACAGGGATTTAAATGCCTTATTCTCCTAATGATAAGGGTTTGGATGACTCTTTTTGATGAAAAAGAAAAAAATTGATTAAAAAAATAAAGAGTTGAATGAAGATGATAATAATAGTTTAACAGGCATTTATATAAAAGTACAGTATCATTAATTTATAATGAACATTATATTGTATATTAAATCTACCACAAGGAACAGTGTTAATTATGACACTAAATTTCTAAAAAAAGCCACAATTTTTTTTTTTTGGATTTCTAGTTTTACTGTTGCTTCCATTTTATTTTATTTTATTTCCTTTTTTTACTTATCTCCACGTGTTTATGCAGACTGCTCCATATTTGCCTTGCACATTGCCTTTTTCTTTTTCTTTTCTTGTCTTTTTTTTTTCTTCCCCTCTTTTACTTCCCTCCATATTCTTTTTTACTTCCCTGCATCTTCCACCGCCTATTAATAAATTTCATTCATTCATATAATATTAAATTAGTATATATATAATTATTTATTAATGTATATAAATTTAAAAAGTTTTAGATGCGAATATATCTAATATTTGATTAAAACTAATTAATCAAATAATGTTTATAATCCTATAGTAATTAAATCAACATTATATATATATTGTAAATTTAGATGCTATTGTAATTTAAAATTCTTATGATTACACTTTTGCCTTCTATTTTTAATGAATTGAATTTTCCAACAATTGTTATAAAAAAACACACAATAGTAAATTATTTTAAATAAAATATAATTATAAAATAATAGTTTTAAATAAATATACAAAATTAAAATAACGCATTGTACGTATAAGAAAAGGTAAATTTTTTTTATAAAATTAATCACAATAAAAATACCATGGCTTTTATTATAGAATATGCTTAATCACTATTTTATGTATAAGTATATTCTTCTGTGTTATTTCAAAAAAAAAATGGTAAAATTTAAAATGCGTGATGATTAAAAAAAATTAAAAAGTTTAAATTTTTTAACACCATTAAACTAAAAAGTAACACTAATTATCAATTTTACTTTTTAAAAGTTTTTTTTATTAAAATCCTTTCAACTTCAAACAAAAATAATATTTCCCTATTAAAAAATTAATTATCAAGGTGAATGCTATGCAAAAGGACATTCAAACAACAGGCAATCTTTGGGGCATTTAGAAGTCTTGTTTTTATCAGAAAGAAAAGAAATATATTAAGAATACTCATTCAACAATAATACATGAAGATAGTGAAAAAGATTAATTCTTCAGTCAGGCCTAAGTTACTTATGATAAACCGCTGATGCTAGCCAATCAGCCATAAGATTACAAGATCTTTTGGCAAACACAAAAGAGCAAGCCATAAAGGAATCTGTTAAGCTTTTAATATTATGAACTTAGCTTTTAAACTCTAAAGGGCATGAGTAAGGAGAATTAATAGCCCATATAAGAGTAGAACAGTCAGACTCAAAGACATACATTGTGAAGTTAAAGTTTCTCGCTTGTTGGATAGTAAGAAGAAAAATATGCACTTCATTACTGATAGGAGAGATAGATCTAATGAGATAAGAAATATCATTTATCATTCTACCATGGCAGTACCTGTCCATTGAGATTTGAGATCAAAAGATGCATCGGAGTTAAACTTTATTCACCCAGTAGGAGGAGGACTCTATGAAGAGGTTGTATATCTATTCAGAAGGATGGGATCTGAATGGACCTCCTTCAAACTATCTGCCTCCTGAAAATCATTGAATAACATATGTGCTCTATTCACAGTGAAAGTAGGATCTGGTGCAGACCCTCTGAAATAAAATTTATTCATGCTTTTCCAAAGACTCCAACACATATAAGCAATTTTAGCAAAAAAAAAAAAGATAATTGAACAAAAAGAGAAACTGGGGAATTTTCTGTATATTCATTGTTATCATATATCTGTAAACTGTTATTTACATGTATATTTATACAATTTATTGGGTGTACATAATTTACTATGCAATTATCTGTACAATATAAAATGCTAGGTAACTGCTCATTATGAGCTGGCAATCTCAGTGTTGTCCTCCTATTGGCTGTGTTGTTTGACCCGGATCCTTAGTAAAATAGATTTGGGTTTTACCGAAAATTTTAATTAAGCCATTCGTTGAGCTGTGTTTCTTTTCTTTCTGCTGCAATTCTTCTAATATTCGTTCACCCCCCTCAAGATGGCGTTGGGTGAGAGACCAACCCCAGCTTGTCTAAAAGAATCGAGAATTGCTTCTGGGACAACGATTTTGTCAGTAGATCAGCAAGCTGGTCTGAAGACTTGAGATACGGAGTGCGAAGAAGCCCATTTTGTAGTTGTTGACGAACGACATGACAATTCAGATTGATGTGCTTTGTTCGCTCGTGGAATACTGGGTTTGTTGCGATATGAATGGCCGCTTGGTTGTCGCAGTAGAGAGATAATGGCTGTTCAATTTTGATTTTAAAATCTTGTAAGATTTGAACAATCCATAAAATCTCACAAGTGGCGTTAGCCATGCTACCATAGAGAAAAGGCGGATTGGTTATAAGCAAGAGGGTTAAAATTTAAATTATATATAAACCAAGCAGCTCTGACATAATTACATTGGAATAAGATATTTATATCAATCTCTTCAGCACTATTACATACGTGGCATTGATTACTAGTTTGGAGATTTCTTTTGCCATGATTAACCATGGAAGGGATAGCATCAACACTTGCTCTCCAAATGAAGCTTTTGATCTTTGGTTGAGTTCTTAAATTCCACACTGATTTTCAAAGAAGAGGTCTAGCTAAAGATGAGCTATGACTACCAATGTCAGAATTATAATGCATATTACATAAAAAATGGTAGACTGATTTAACTGATAATCTTTCTTATTTATCAAGATGTCATATAAAAACATCAGATTTTGTGACTGGACTTAAATTGATAACTATGATGGCCCTAACTTCTCTTTCTGGAAAGACGGCTCTCAGTATGTTAATATTCCACATCCCATTTTGGGTGATTAAATTTGAAATATAAGCAATGTTAGAATTAACTAGATTACTAGAGAATACCTTAAAGTTTGGTAGGCTAGGGACTCGTAGATATGTCAAAATTCGAATGTTGCTCCCGCTTCTTATATGTCATCTGCAGCTGTTTGTTGGCAGCCAATATATTTCTCCATCCTTATGAAGGGTTGTTCTTTCAAAGTTTTGCTTTCTGAAAATTACAATTAAGAAATATATAGATTTTATCAATTTACATCATAAGTTATCCGGATGCATATTTGCTTCCTGGGGTATTTTGAAGTTTGAACACTGTCATTAGTAAGCATATTTAATATATAGAGAGAGATAACATAGTATGACACTTTATAATATAGTAGAATTATATTGTAAGTATTATATGGTCAAACAATATGTTTTCGATATTTTATAAGATTTTTATAGTCATGACAACGAAAAATAAGTTGTAAATATTTATTTGATATTTGAAAATTATTAAAATATATTTGAAAATTATATTTTTAAAATTATGAAAAATTATTAAATTGGTGTTCTGAAAAATTTATTTAAGAATTTGTAGTTTTTTTATTTAAGAAATTATCATGAAAAAATTACATCAAAATAATAGAAGTGAAAGAAAATAAAAAATAACATAATTAATAAACCATACACGTTGGCTTAGGTTATAAATTTTTAAACTTTTATTTGTCAAAATCGAAAATTATTTTCATATTTAATTTTTATCATTATTTTTAATTATACATACACAAAATACACAATTTGTAATATTCAATAATAAATATTCTAAAAATAATTAATAATTATCATACTCAAATATAAAAAATATCAATAATAAATATAAAAAATTTATCTGACACAATAAAAGATTATAATTTTCTCTCTTACTTTTTTTAATTATAACTAAGGCTTGAGATATTGGTTTTTAAAAATTTTCTCTCATCTTTTTATAATTAGATCCTCCATTACTGAATTTTTATGACTATATTCATACTTTTTATTAGAATTGTCAATTTTTTTTTTATTTTTTCAACTTTACTGATTGAAGGACTTTAAATCAATAAAATGAGAATTAAATAAAGTAGCAGCTGTATCACTATATATAATCTGCAACTTTTTATACTCCTTACATAATTATTTTGAATTATTTTGCCATTTTTTTATTTTTTTTAAAAATATACTAGTTTATTCAAATGGTGCATCACAATATTGATTAGATATTATAAATAATAATTAAAATAATATAAATTATTAAAAATTAAAAAATATACAAAAAAAGATAAATATCAATCATAATTTTTATAATTGAATTTGAAGAAGAATAAAAAAGAAAGACAAAGTATATGAAAACATTTTTAAAAAAAGAGCAAAAAAAAAACAATAATTGTACAAACTATGATGAAAAAAGAGCAAAAGATTTTTAATCTATGGAGAAAGATGGTGCGAAGCGAGAGTGAATAAACAAAAAAATATATATATTATTGATATAAATATTTTTTTAAAATCAAAATCTTTAAATTTATAATTTCTAAATTTTGTATTTAGTATGGAAGTATTTCTTATTTAATATAAAATTTAATAATATTAAAAATGTATTTTTATTTAAAATAACTGAAAAAAAAAATTCATTCCCAACACAATTTTATTTTAATCGAAGAACAAGAAATTTCAATGTCCATTCACTCAAAATAAACCAAAGGAGGCCAGCTAGGTTATCTTGTGGCCGTATAAAGCCAGAAGGAACAAGATAATTCAATGTCCATTTCATTTATGAATATGATGTGATTGATCTTATATTTTTTTTCTTTTGCCGGAAATTTATATATCAATCTTGTAATATAAAATTGAGCCTTGCAATATAAAAAGGAAATTATTTATTCTCAAAGTATGAGACAGATAAAAGTTTTGAATTTAAATTTAAATATAAAATATGTTTAAATTTTGAAAGAAATATATTTATTTTTTAAATGAATCTGTCCGACATTAATTCAAATTTATTTATAATTTTTAAATTATAAAATATTAAATAATTAAATTAAAAAATTATTATCTGCATTTTATACGTACAAAATGATGAATCTATTTTAGAAAAAATAAAGATGCCAATCCCTAAATTATTTAAATCAAAATATATATTAGAGCATCCACAATTGGGAGGGGTCTCTCCTCATTCGGTCCTATTAAAATGATATATAGATATTTTATGAAATTCAAATAAAAATGATATTTAATTCCAAATGGTTGAGATTTGATTCCAAATGGTGAAGGTCAATTCTTACTTTAATGAGTCTTATTTTTATTATTATTTTATTTTAATAATTAAATTTTAAATATTTTATTTTTTTATAAAATAATAAAATTATTTAGTTATATAAAAATTTAATTTAATTTAATTTAATTTAATAAATTATTTAATTAATTTATTAATGTTGATTAGGTTAATTTTTAATATTGTTAAAAAATTTTAAATTATTTTATTTAAAATTAATTCTTAATAAATAAAATGATATTTTCACGAATAAATTAACTACATAATTAAAAATAATATATTATAATTTCGAACATTATATTATAAAATTAAATTAAATTAAAAATAATATCACATATTTAAAAATTTATATCAACATGAGTTTTAATTTAATTAGCATTGTGAAATTGTCAGATATATTCTACTAAGTCCGTTTGTAGTTGCCGATGCTTTTATTTGTCATGAAGATGAATGATTCTTTCAATATACCTCTCGTATGGATTGAAAGGTTTCTCTTGAACTCTGGTTGCGATAAAGTCGTTCATGTCATCATCGTAAAAGATAAGCTGATCAAAGTTCGTGGCATATGTGTCTTTTTCATCCTTAACAATCATATTATGCAAAATGATGCAGGCACTTATTATTCTTGTAATATCGTCTTTGTACCAAAATTGTGTAGGACCACGTATTATTACAAATCGAGCTTGTAACACTCCGAATGCTCGCTATACATCCTTTTCGGCAATCTTCTTGATACTGCGCAAATAGCTTCATCTTGTCTCCCTACGGTTGACTGATTGTTTTGACAAATGTTGGCTATTCGGGATATATATCATCTTTCAAATAGTATTCGAGAGTGTAATTATTACCATTCACAGTGTAATTTACATATGGAGCATGACCTGCAAGCACATCATCAAACACCGGTGATCGATCTAACACATTAATATCGTTGTTTGAATCAGCAATTCCAAAAAATACATATCATATCCATAAATCAGGTGAAGCCACAACTTCAAGAATTATAATTAGAATCCCTTTATAACCATTCATATACATCACTTTTCAAGTTTTAGGGCAATTTTTTTATTACCAATGCATTAAACTGATGCTGCCCATCATGCCAGGAAAGTCGCGGGCCTCCCCAATATATAGTAATCATTGAATATCATCTGAGTTTGGCTTCAGTAAATATTCACTCTCAAATATCAAAATCACTTCTCTAACGAATTTTTTAAGTACTCAATTGCGGTACACCGAATTTTTTATAAAATAGTCTCTTATTAGACGTTTATGTCCTGCTTTGCGGTCTCTATTTATCCTCCTACGATATATGGATGATGAGCTTTCTGCATATGCTTAGAGAACAAGTTCAATATATTTTTATTTTGAGTCATCAAATAAAAATCTTCAATCCAATCATCGACAATGTCTCAAGACATGTTGTTTGGCCCATCATTGTTATTCGACATTTTAAGTAATAGATTTTTTTACCATTGGTTGTAAATGGAGAAATATTTCTAGAGTATATGACTAATTGATAAGTGATTAAAGTATTTTATAAATAACGAGATATGAGTTTGTAACGGCTAGTTTGTAATGGCTAGTTTATAACGATTAATTTTTAACGGCTAGTTTTTATTTTAAAAAAATATTATAAAAAAATATTATTTTATTAAAAAATTTATTCTTATTAAAAAAATTATTATTTTTATTTATAAAATTATTATTTCTATTAGTAAATTATTATTGTTATTAATAAATTATTATTTTTACTAAAAATAATTATTTTTATTAAAAATATATTATTTAAAAAAGTATTATAAAAAATATTATTTATTAAAAATTATCATCTTTATTAAAAATATATCATTTAAAAAATTATTATTAAATTATAAAAATTATTATTTTATTAAAAATTATTATTTTTATTTAAAAAATTAAAATTATATTTTTTTTAAATAAAAGACTGCCATTTAAAGTCTCTTAAAAAATGGAAGGACATGAGACTCATTCCACTGAGACCAAGAGCATTCCCGCATCGGAGATGCTCTTAGTGCCATTAGTTTAATTTTTAAAATTATAATTTTATAAATAATTTTAAATGTTAAAAATTTTTAATTAATTTTTATCATAAAGTTAATGCAAAATTATTTAATTTAGAAAATATTTTTATAAAAAAATAACTATTCAATTAATTATCAAGAAATTTATACAAATAAATCCAACAATGAACTCTATCAAATCTGGTCCTACCAGTGCACCAAATAAAGTTTAAAAAAAAATGAGAAACATCAAGCAGCGCGATGCTTCAGAGCTGGCCACCATTGCATATGGCAGGTTTCGAATCATATCTGCTGCAATTTTTTTAATTATCTTTAAAAATTATTATTAAATATTATTAAAAAGTATTTTTAAATATAAAAAAATATAAAACGTGCGTCATAATCATAAAAGTTGTAAAAAAAATTAGATAATACTCTAAATTATTTTTTTTCAACAGTATCCTGGATCAATAACTCATTATATAACTTAATTAATCATCAATCAATAAGAATTAATAAGGACAATTAATTGACACCCTACTAAATTTGATTTTTTTTTCTTTTCTTGTTTGTTAAGTACAGTTTGGGATTTTAATGTCGATAAAAGAAAATTTTTTATATTTGGAATTCTGGCTTGGCTAGACATGAATTCCGAAACTATTGGCTTGACATGAATTCCATATTGTTAATACTTTAAGGATTAAATATTTGTACTTTTTAAAACAATGATGGTTAGATTAGCATAAATCGGTGCTTTAATCACACTGGGCAGTGGGGTGAAGTAATACAATTAAACTAGTAAAAAAAGTTAAGGAAAGAAAAAAAAAAGGTTAAAAATTCCAACAGTACAATTTAATTTAATTGTTTTTATGGTTGTTTCCAACTTCATATTTGACAAATAACTATTATCCGCCCCGCTTGAAAAAAGTTGAAGCTAAATAAACTTCATACATATATTTTATCTTTATTAGTATTAAAAAAATATGTAAATTAAAAAAATAATAAATAATGTCTATTCTTAATTAAAGTTTATTTTTTTTCCTTTTTCTAATTTTCAATAGATTTGGAAAAATCTTAATATTAAAAAAAACTATTAACTTGAAATATTTTGAAATTTTCACTTTTTATAATTATCATATCATTTAAAATATATCACTATATATGTTCGAATTTTTAAAATTATTCAAAATTATACCATTCAATTAAAATTACTCATTTGATTTTTTTTTAGTTTATTTTAAAAAATATTTTAATTATTTTTTAAATTTAAATATTAATAAAAAATTGAAATAATAAATTTGTAACTTTAATTTTGTATGGCTCAAAAAAAAATAACTGTCTATGTTATTATTAATTATAATTTTCCATATATATATATATAGGCTTTTCTCTTAACCTTTGTCTCCCACCAAAGAAAAAAAAAGGAAAAAAAAAAAGAAAATAGTTAGCAATCAATCATATATCTGACATTAATTGGCACTGTTTTCATTATATGAAACAGTGCTTATTCCCGCTATCACCTCAACAGATTAACGTACCAATATTATTCACACCATAACTAGACCATACCATTACTTAACAGAAATTCCTCATTTTTGTAGGCCTACTTCCTACCACAATCATGCTTGGCGCTGCCCATCCATCCAAAATTCAATATATTACGAAGTATCAAATTAATTATTTCATTTTTATTTTGATTTAGTAAACGCCTATTTTATTATTTCAATGGTTCAACATCACATGTGATGTGAACGCTGATTTTCAAAAGCCAAATTAAATGGGCACTTGACTGTTAACGAGGACTTACACTTTCTTTCTTTCATCATTTACAATGATAATTTCATAATAATAATAATAATTTATTAATATCATGAGAGTTAAGTTTCATTAATTTAATAAAATGTACTTATAGATGTTAGCATATAATTGGTTGCAGATATACAGTATTATTTTATGATATATATATGTATATATATATTTATAAAATTGTTAAATATAGTTGTACGTAAGATAGATAAGAAAAATACAAAGGAGGTGGGGGCCTTAATTAATTTATTCAGAAGAGTAATGCAATATTTCATTTTCAATGTATAAGTCGAAAGGAAGACATGTAGGGCACCATGATAATGGAAATTATAATATAAAGAAGATCCAAATATTATGTAACACTCCTATATTTCATATACGCATACTACTTATAATTACATCTATAATATACATATACTAGATACAAGAGTTTCACGGTTTATACTAAACAAACCAATCTTTCTTTTTAGTAATAATATGAGAAAGATTTAAAACATTTAAGTTCTATTATAAAAACATAATACATAATACATTATTTATTAAGCAACGAAAAATGTAATGGTATTTACATATATATATATACATCAAAATCAATATTTACAAAATATATAGAGTTTATACATGTTTGACAGTTCGTCTCTGATCTTGAAATCCACTATCAACACTTCACAAGCCTAGACTCGACTCGGTTTAGCTGAACTCTCCGGTTCCATCCTCTACCTGCGCTATGAACCACAATCGCGCTAAGCCCACGGCTTAGTGGTACAAACCACAATAACAAAATGCTTTAATGTAATGCCAATATCATACATTCAAATATTATAAACAATACATAAGGGTGTCATATTTCAAACCCTTACATTAAATGTTATTATTCATTTATTTCGCCATTCATAATTCACATTTAAACAAAGACAAGCATGGACCCAAAAAAAACTAGTATGCCATTCAACTTTCAGAATTAATGTTTTGGTTTGATTATCACATTTATCATCCCAATTAGGCTTCAAGGACTAGGCCCAACCAAGCTTCAAGGGGAGCGAAGCCTGCTAAGCATCAACACAACTTGGTTTTAAGGACCAAGCCCAACCCAACTTCAAGGGTTTGTAACATCCCAACTAGGCTTTAAGGTCTAGACCCAACTAAGCTTCAAGGGGGAGTTAAGCTTGCTAAACTTCAACCCAACTTGGCTTCAAGGATCAAGCCCAATCTAGCTTCAAGGGATTGTTACTATTAGGCATGCCACCAACAACAAAACTTTGAAAATTGAATAACATATTAGGCACACAATTCTTTCATTATTTCATTATCAATTTCATTCTCATTTTCTCATAACCATCTAGGCAACCATGCCCAATTATTTCATTTGCATCACTATAGCCAACAACAATGGCTTCATATCTCATCATTAGAGTATACATAACCAATTGCATTGTACATATAATTTGAATGATCATCATATCTTTCACATTATGCAAATCATAGCATTAATCAAATATATCAATAATGTAATAGATTACTTAACACATTTACAACTAAATGTGTTAAGTCCCAAGGTCATGTGAATGTATGCAATAATGTAGGTTTTGTACTTACCTCATCCAACAAACCTCTTTATTTTACCATCTTCCACTCCAAACAAACTTAACCAAACAAACCAATAAACCATAATAACTTGCAACACCATCAAAACAACTCAAACATACATCAAAACACAAATTACAATCATCATCACAACTCATCACATATCTAAAACACAATACTTGCTTCCCAACACCAAATTTAAACTTTCCTTCAAACCAACTCCAAAAATCAAAATCAATTTAACCAAACATTCTCAAACACACCACAATCAAACATACACATATCATCAACAACCTAACTTCACAAACTCAAAAGAAAACCAAAGAATCAAGTGGAAAACTTACCAAAAGTGAAGAAAATCTTTAGAATTCCAACTTGATCACTTGAAACACCTTTAAATCTTGAGTTAGGAAATCACAAAACCCTCTCTTCCTTGCATGATAATGGTGGTCGGCTCTTGACGAAAGAAAGAAGAAGATAATGGAAAAGTCAAACAACTCATAACTCTTAAACTACACAATTCTCCAATTAATCTTCACCAAGCAATTTAAATAATATAATATTCATAAATATCATATTCCACTTACTTTAATTAAATTTCTATTTTATAAAATAACCAATATAGCCCCTTTGACCTTAATTAAATGTTGACTTGTATATGTTGTATATATCTCTATATATACAACATATACACACTCCTCCAATCTTTTTTATCTTCCCACTTAAACATATATACAATTATAACATTTAATCCAAAAACAACAATGAGTAATCCAAAAATTTTAGGGTATAGTTTGAAATATTATATATTATGTAATGTGTATATATATATATATATATATATATATATATATATATATGAAAGAAGAGGTCGTCCAATAATTAATGCTAACGTTAACAGTATGCTTCTTATGTCTCCAGCTGCCGCATGCCCTAACATCTCATTTAATCAAACCACCAAATAATAATTTAGCAACAATAAAATATTTTATTTTTTTTATTAAAATACATTTCACTTTTATTAAAATTTATTGTAATAATTTTATAATTTGTATAAGTTTTTCTCTTATCAATCACTTTAAAAAAATATTACAATACAGTTAAATAAAAATAAATTGTGTTCCATTAAAAATTAAAGTATTTATTATTGTTTAAAAAGTATCCATTTGACACTTTAAAATTCCAAAATAAAAATATTAATTCCTATTAAATTTTTGAAGAATGTGGCAGGAATTAATGTTGCATTGCATCCTTATATTTGTTATTCAAATCACTGAAAAAATAAAAAACATGGTTTCTGTTTTGGGGAAAATAAAAATATATAAATAAATATTACATGTTAGATTCAGATCTTACAGAAAATATGGTTTTTTTTATTGGCACTTATTATTTGAGTACCAATATATATAGTTTTTTCTTCTTTTTTTTTTTGGCCAATTTCGGTGGTGATACTGCAGTTCTTTCCATTGTAAACACTGGCAGTTTTGCCTGACATAATTAATATTTTTTCATTGCCATCCTTATGAAATCAACACATATATATATATATATATATATTACGAAGGAATAGCGCATATATGGTCTGATAATTTTCTGACATGGGTAATTAAATGGACAGGGATGGCACATTTATGGTCTGATAATATATTGTCATGGGTAATTAAATTGACAGGGATAGCACATATATTGTCTGCTAATTTTCTGACATGGGTAATTAAATTGGTGAATAAATTTCATATAAATAACGGTGTGAAAAATAAGAAGAAAAAAGGGGGGAGCATGTGCAGATGGGCATTGAAGTTAATTGAAATGACAGTGGCAGTGGGTAAAGTTTACGATACCAACCAACCAGCTCCTCCTCAATCATGCCTTTATCTCCTCATTTTTCTGGTAAGCCAATGCCAACAGACCTCATGTTCCCACTCTGCATATAAATTTTATTTTCGATTATATATATTCTTCTTATTTAATCAATTTATATTTGCTTTATTAATAATTAAATATGATGTCTCACTTTATAATTTAACTATGTGATGTCTATATAGTACTGTATACATGGTACAATGGTAAAGAAAAAGATAAAATAGCATGATTATAGACTATTATAATTCAAACTTTAAACAAGATTGCTCTTTTACATTCTTAATTTCTACTAATGACATGACATTGATTAACGATTTAAATTATATATTACTGTTAATTTGGTCATTCTAGTATGACATAAATTAAAAATATAAATGATATTACTATTTATTCATTTTTTTATTTAATTTTAAATGTCTTTTTTATCCTTTTTTAACAAAAAAAATTAAATACTCATTTACATTTATTTTAATTTATTAATAAATAAAAGAATTGATATTAATTTACTTATTTTAGAGTCACAAAAGTCCAAAGAAAATTAATTAAAATTATTTAATCATTTTTCTAGATTTGTTTTTTTATGAATTTTGGAGTCATTTCACAATCAAAATATATTTTTTAAAAATTTTAAGGATATAATTCATTTAAAATTAATTATTTTATGTCACTAATTAAATTTTAGTTATTGATATTAATCGATCTTCGTTTAATTATATATAGAGATGGAGTGTTAAAATACAAAATTAAACTCATTAACAATTTCTGAAGTACCTTAAAATGATATTAAAATTAATTAAGAATATACAACTACAAAATAAATAAATAGGGAACTTTGTCTTGGGAGAAAAGGCTAAAAGTCTGAATGCGATGCGATTGTGGCTCTCTGTAAGACTAACACCATGTGATTGATTTTGGCTTTTGTGTAAATAATTGTAATATATATTTACTGGGATAGTGAGGGAGCCTTCCTCTTCTTTATTCCCGCTTTGATGGGGAATCCGTGTCCCCATTTCTGCCTCACAAATATAGCTAGATTTCGCTCTGTTCTTGTCCTGAAGGGATATCTGAGAGAAATTTATTTGTCTTTATTTTTAAATTAAAACTCAATCATATAAGAAACTGAACAATTTTCATATCACATAATAATCAAATAATTATGCGTAATAAAACTCAAAAAGGATAACGACATAGAATCCATCAAGTTAAAATTGTTTAACATATGCAAATAATTAAAAACAACCTCTATAATAATTCAATAAGATCTATATGTAAAGTTTAAAATGCAAAATTTAACTATTATATTTAATATATGAAAATAATATAATCACTAGCTAACATGATTATCAGAAGTGTAATAAATTACCAAAAAAAATATGAAGTATAAAGAAATAACGTGAACTAATAAAGAATTTTTTCATGACACTCAAAAGACTGTAACAGTCATTACTTATGGCAGACTATATTTCAAAGACAAGTTTAAATTAATAAAGGTTAATTTTACTTTCAGACCATGGCCATTTCACTGGAAATCAATAGTAATACTAATATATACATATTTTTCATTTTTGATAAATTTGACTATAATTTAATTCAAATTCAATATTTTTCAGTTTTAAGAAAATTTTGACTATATTAATTGTCCTCTTTCTTTCTTTTTTTTTTTTTTGTATTTTCTTGGTGATTAATTCATTTTGTCCTTGTTTATATGTATTTTATTGTCAATTTCCAATGAGAAATTTACACTATATTTTATTTTTAATTCTTTTTAAAATATTAAGAAATTTTTGTATATCTTAATATATTAAAATTATACTACATATACTTTAGATTGAAAATTATAATGGTTATTTACAGAAAAAAATAAAATTGATTACTTTTAAAAATATTTTTACTTTTGAAATATTTTTAAATAAATCGCATTACCAATTGGTCACAAAACTTGGATTTTGCATTACATCATAGGTTCTTATTTCCACACAAATTAATTATGGATTATTTTCTAACCGATTAACTTATTGATTAAAATTAAGTTTTTTAGTTTTTATTAATTAATGTATTAAAAATTATTTTTTAAAATATTTCTTTTAAAAATTAAATTTTGGAAATTAAATTATAAGAAATTTATTTTGTTAATATATTGAAGAAAAATTAAACAAATTCAATATATATAGTATTGTGTTTGATAGATTACTGAAAATATATTCTACAAAGACATATTATTAAAATTATATTTTACTGTAAAAGAATATATATTATTATGTTTGAAAAATATAATAATATACTAAAAAAGTTGCTTGAATGCAAGTTTACTGAAAAAGTATGAATAATAGTTAAAGTATTATTATAATATCTTATTCTTATTTTATCTTATTCTAAAGTAAATGTATAATTATTTTTTGATATTAATTTTTTTTAATTTCTTTTCTCTGGAATATTTTTTTTTATTCTTTTTATATAAAATATTTTACTTATTAGTTGGTAAATTTTAGTGAATTTAATATTTTATATTTTACCTGCTAATTGATAAAATTTAGTGGATTCATTTATTTTTACATGTATTATTTATAATTAGATGTGATATTATTGATCAAAGGAGATAATATAGTCCATTTTTTCAGAATTTTGATGCAACTATATATACTATAAGAATAAAAAAAAAATATTTATAGCAATGAGATCTAGTTGAAATTACCAACAAGAACAATCCAAATATTGAAACATGTTAGAATAAATCACAATGAAATAAAATATATTTATATAAATTAAATAAATACGATAATGAAAATAGATAAATTAACATAATTTATGAAATTTAACGAAAATCTATGTTTTTGAATAAAAGGAGATAAAAAGTCTACTAATAAACTAAAAACTTCAACTCTAAATCCAAGTACATTTTGTCAAAATATTCAAAAGAAGATCATTCAACCGTTTTGACAACTCACAATTAATTAACATCTACCTCTGTGTCTCTTTCTATAATACATATGGTCGGAAAATTGCGTCATGATTGGCTTAAAATTTCCAGCAAAAAATCATTGGCTAATTTTGGCGGCAACTTCACTAGGGTGAAAATTAATCCACGGACAATTTAGTAGGAAAATTCTTTGTTCATTTTTGTCCCCAATATTTATATATTTATATCCAAAATGATTTTCTAGGCAAAAGATTATTTTTTTTCCTCTTAAAAGTACACGTAATTAAATAAAAAATAAATAAATAAAAATAACGAAAATCCCTAAATCTACAAAATAAAAAACTGTGATTTTATTTCAATAAATAAGTTAAAATTTTTATATACCTTAATCAATTGCCAAGAAATTTATTCAAAATCCACAATTATACAAGTCAATAAGCAGCAAAACCACAAAAGAAGAATCATTCTATATTTACATCAAAATCATAAAATAAACAAAAGAATAAATTTTTAGAAAAATGGAATTTGCAGAGAAATTATACTATATCAATTACAGAATTTGCTGCTGAATCTCGAATATGGAGGAGGAACTCGAAAATTATCCATGGAATAAAGCCGATGAAGCCAGGCTTAGTGAGCAACGGCAACAAGTTATTTGAGATCCCAAACTAGAGCATAAATAAGTGCCGCTGGTACCACCACGAAGTTTGAGTCCAAAGTAGCCGGTTGCAGGCTCCGGCCAACACGATAAAGCTATGTATGGGAGAGTTGCAGAATCCATGGAATGAAAGAGAGATTGGCTGCTGATGGCCTAATTCTCTCTTCTCGATTTTCTCTCATCTCAACTATCAAAGAGAGCAAATAAACAGTTAATTAATTTTTTTAAATATTTCTTATTCACCATTAAATGTGTAATTTACCCACAGACTGATCAAAGTCGATGTTTTTAAAACTGTACCAGACCAGTTAGTCAGATTAGAATAGTCAGAACATAGAGGATGGTTTGATTTAAAAACATTGAAAAAAATAAATTTATAAAAAAATTGATCAAAATTGAAAAAATTCGCTGAATCGGATATAATCAAATCAAATCATACCAAACTGAATTTTTAAATTTTTAATATTTTTCAATAAAAATTAAAAAAAGTTTAAATTTATTTTTATCCGTATTAGATTTAATATGTGATATTTTTAAATTGATAAATTATATATTTTTTTATTTTAAATTTTATTTTTGAATTTCTATGATCTTTAAATTTTTTTATTAATATCAATAAATAAAAAAATTTATAATGTTATTATATTATTAAGTCTAAATGAACTCTATTAAACTTATTAAATCATTAATCAATCATCAATTTTAGTTCACGTTTAGTCCGATTTTAAAAATACTGGTTAAAATTGAATATTTTATTAATAAAATAAAATGCTTAGCTTATATTAATTTAAAAGATTATTACATTTTCTAATTGAAAATTAAAATAAAATTAAGAAAGAAATTAACCGTTTTCTTATTAATAACACCTCACTCACTTTCTCCAATTACTTCCTTATTTTTATGTGAAAGACAGAAAATAGAAAAAAAAATCATTCAATTTCAAAAAAAAAATATTATTCAAATCTTTAAAAAAATAAAAATTGACCTTTTTATTCCTTTTTTTAAATAAAAAATAAGATACTTGAGAAATAAAAGAATACCATTTGATATAGCAGAATTTAAATATCAGACAGAAAAAAATAAATAAACCAATATTATAATTTTAGTTTTATTGCGTGAATAAAATAATTAATTCAATTATTTTCTTGAATGTATATTATATTAAAAAATTAATTATTTGAAAGAATATATTTTTAATATTTTTTAAATTTGGTATGACCGTATAAGCATGGATTAATATGATTTTTTAAAATTATTATAATTTAATAAAAAAGTAATTATATATTTATTTATAATTTATTAAACAAAAAATATGTATTTAGTAGAGGTTTTTGAGAATAATTTTACCCTACTTTTTTTTTTATTAATTATATGTGGGGATGGGGAACGCGTAATATTCGAATTAATAAGGAAGTTAATTTTTATGGTGTCGATCCATATATATATAATTAGAGCCCCTGCTGCTGCTTCTGCTCATTCTTGTTTTTTTCTTTTAAGAATTGCTAGCTAGCGCAACGACATACCTCTCCAAGAAGATAGCTACCTAACCTGCAGCAATTCAATTCAGTTACTTATCTTATTCACAGTTTGTTATTTATTTTCTTTTGGCCGTGTTTAGCTTATCAGAGTTATGGGAAGGACTCCATGCTGCAATGCAGAAGGTCTGAAGAAAGGTGCTTGGACTTCTGATGAGGATCAGAAACTCATTGCTTACGTTCAAGAACACGGCGAAGGCGGCTGGCGAACCATGCCCCAGAAAGCTGGTCTGTAATTTCATTGTTTTTCAAGATTCATTTTCTTGAGTTTCCTCAATTTTCTCTCTTCACTCGAAGAATTATTTTCTTGAATTTTCGTTTCAAACAAAATTTGACTTATTCAACGATTCAAGGTTTCAAAATTCTTTATTTGGATCTCATGACTTGCATGCATCAATGTGAGATCTTGAACATGATCAGTCTGGTTTAATGAATGTCCTTGGGAAAACTAATGTAACTTGCTTAAGAAATCAAGATTTCATAATCCCATATGCATACTGTGAAAGCTTGAACATGATTAGAGATTGCATTCTGAATTCATTATAATTTTTTTGAATTGACGATAACATTTATGTAAATAGGTCTCCAAAGATGTGGGAAGAGTTGCAGATTGAGATGGGCTAATTATCTTAGACCTGATATCAAAAGAGGAGAGTTCAGTACTGAGGAGGAGCAAAAGATCATTCAACTCCATGTTTCTTTGGGAAATAGGTGATGTAAGAATAATAAAGATTTTCTGATGATGATGATATGGAAAAAAATATAATATAATATAAGGTTGAGTTCATTTCTGTCCTTTTTTTGTCCTTTTTTTTATGGTTCGAAGTAAAAATGGGGGCCTCAGAGAAAAAAATAATAATAAACAGAGAGAGAAACGAAAATGAAAGAATGGAAGATAAAGAGAGAGAGAGGCCTCTGAGAAAAAGTTTCCCATCACATTTGATTACTCCTTGGTCTCCTCTCAATAATGGACATTTTAAAAAGCAGCCAAAGGTTTTCTTCACATTGAGATTGAGGCTGGGAATTTTACAGTTTAGGTCTCTATTTCTCTCCTGTTATTCAAGTCCTTTACCATTTTTCTTATTCTTCCTTTGGTCATTCCAAGTTCTGTAATAATTTGTTATCAATCCTTTTCTTTTCATCTCTAAAATGAGTTTTTCTTTTGGTTAGAACTTAGAATCCCAAGTGAGACTAATAATCACATTGGACATTATTGTCACAGAATATATTTTTCATTCTAACAATGATTTATCAATTTTGATTTTAGTTATAATATTTTAATTGATATCATAAATCAAACTTTTTTACTTATTATACATAATTAAAAAAAGAGATGAAGAAAAATAATTTTTTGTTCAATGTAGTTTTTTTTTAGAAAATTACACTATATATATTTTTTAAAAATATATTGCAGTTTTTGTATACTTTTATTATACTAAACGTATAATTTTTGAATGGGGTATACTATTACAGTTATACCAGATGCATATGCCTGTATTTTTAAAACTCCATTTTATATTTACTCGGAAAATTTTGCAATTTCTTAAAAGGACATCAATAATTAGTCCGTTTCCTAACAACAAGTACTTGTGACTAAAATTTGCTTTTGTATATATACACACACACACACACATACATATTACTTTGGCCTTCAAGAATTGTGTATGTCTAAAGTCTCCTGTACTTCTCGCTCGATATACCCATAAATTTTGAGTGTATATAAACATAATATTATATTTTACACTCATAAGTCAGAATTAAAGAAATTTGTTTCTCATAATTTCATGTAACAAAAAAAAATGGAAAATAGTAAGTTAGGTGTCTCAAAATAATTGGTTATTTCAGTTTGTTGCATTTGTGAGCAGGTGGTCGGCCATAGCCAGGCATCTCCCAAAGAGAACAGACAACGACATCAAGAATTATTGGAATACACATCTCAAGAAACTCTTGGCTGAAATGGGCATTGATCCTGTCACTCACAACCCAGTTGGTCCCTCTCCTTCTAATCATAGTTCTACCCGCGTGCCTCGTGGCTCTCATTCTGACCTCATAACCCCATCAGCTACCTCTCTGGGTTCTCCTTCTAGCTCAACTTCAGCCAAACTCCTCAACAAGCTTGCCTCTAACCTTGCTTCGTCGCTAAAAACTGCCCAAGATCTTCGACTTGATAAATATAAAGATGGTATTGTGGCCGTAAAGTCTTCTTCTCCAGTCTCCAGCTCTCTTGATTATCCAAACCCAAGAAAGGTTTCAACTTCGGCTAAACTACTAAACAAAATGGCTAGCAGACTTAACAACACTTTAAAATCCATCTTATCAAGATCTACTGAACAAGATTCTAATGATTATAATAATAATTATGATAATAACAATGACAAATATTTGCAACGTTGTGCGTCTGCTTCGAGTCCTTTAGACTCTACTTCAGATATTTCAAGATCCATTTCTACTTCAAATGACGGAGGACTCGTCAATTCTAATAATAATATTCAAGATGAAGATTCTAATGTTACACCATTACTGGACCCTCTTGATCTTTATCTTGATCTTCTTAATGATTGGAATGGAACTAGCGACGGTGGCGTTTCTAGCACTAGTATTGGTGACACCTATAACAGAGAACCTTCCATGTCTCCGTTACATTTAGACAACGATGCACCCAGAATATCTGGTTGTGAATCTTCTGAATTTCAGGATCTTTTGCATACATACAGTGATGGTGATGTCAATGATGAGTTATTAGTAACGAGAACGGGAGAAACAACAGCAACCGATAACAATGAGATGGCAATAATTAGTTCCCATGATGTCTTGGAAATGGGACACAGCTACAAAGAACATTATTATGGAGATGGGTTTTCAAATTTCGATAACGGTTATTATTCAAATATGGCAAATAATAGCAGTAGCAGGGAATCCCATTTTGGTGGAAGTGAAAATGATGGTAAACTATTACAAGAAGCTAATAGTCATAAAAACTATTGGTTCGATGATTTAAGTAATTATGAAAATTATGATGTGCATTCCGATTTGTTTTGAGTTCTGTTGTAATAATTTTTACTTTTAGTTTCTTTATTAATTCAATTTTTTTTTTCACTTATGTATATATATTTGAGACAATAATTGAATTTCAAGTAATAGATTCTTCTTCTCTTTCCATTTATTATTTTTTTCTTTCAAATTAAGACATTAAATGAAAAGAAAATCTTAATTAATTTTCATGGTAGTGTAAGGTCTAATTCTACACTATATATATACACACACACACCTATCAAGAAGCATAATTAATAAAAAAATATTTGAAATCTCATTCTTTCTTAATTTGTCATACTTTAACTCTTCAAAGCTAAAACAAATTAATCTTACTGTATATCTCAAATCACAACTTATTTAATTCGTATCTCCCATAAGTGTATGATCATTTACAATATTTAATTTATTACATTATCTATGTCATTAAAGATATTCTACAAAAACTTAAATAATTTTCAAATTAAAATTAAATTGAAAATACTAATCTATCGGCTTAACCTCTTCTATATGCAGAAAAATTTTAAAATAAAGAGTCTATGCTCTATTGAAGTCTACCAAGTTAATCTTCAAAAGTATCTAAATAATAATAATAATAATAATAATAATAATAATAATAATATGAGTCGAACTACTCAGTGAATAGGTAAATATATAACAATGGAGAACAAACAAAGTTTAATAATACTTAATATATATTTAATAAATAATCAGTTGAATAATTAATTTTTAAAATATTAAATATAACTTTCAAATATTTGTCAATTCTCAGAAAAAAAATCAAAAATAATTTAATTTAAGCATCTTTTATATACACTTAAATATAATTTCAACTTATCCAACTTCAATCTAAAAGTTTATGATAACTTATCTCGTAAGCCCAATGAAAAATAACTTAAATACACACGTACAGAGCAATTACCCATGCTAAAGAGTAAATTTATAATATCATTAAATTTATATAAACTCGCAGAATTATAATAAGAGTGTTTATAAGTCATTTATCCAACATAATATAATCATCCAGTCATATTTATAAATAAAATAAACTACCATTATTAATTCTTAATTTATAAAATAATAAATTTTATTTAAAAATAAATCTTCATTTTGAATTCTGTAAATTCTTTTATCAAAATTATATATATATATATATATAATATTTTAGAAGTACAATGCTACACATTTACCTATTCACGTTGACTAAAAGCTAAATTAGTATAGTCAACTGGATTACCGCTATGATTCATTTCAGCTATTATATCTACTGCTTGAGTAATATAAGAATAATCATTAACTAAAAATTACCGTAAAATTATTAATTATTATGATATGCATTATAGGAGATGTATATAAAAACTAATCCTAAATTCTAACGAAATATCGGTAATATTTATCTAATTATTTTATATAGTCTTTTTCAACCTATCCATAATTTATCAAAAATGCTAAGTATTTAAAATATTTTAATCTAAAATTAATTTAATTCATTTGTTCTTATAATTTAATAATAATTATTATAATATTAATGTTACTAATAAATATATTTTAATAAACTTTTAATAATATTTATTTAGTTTATTTATAAATTATTCATTTAATATCTAAATTATATAATAAATTAATGTTGAATAATTTTAAGAGAACAATTTTATAATGATCCTTTAATTATAATTAATAATTTATTCATTTTAATTGTCCAAAAATATTAACTTATTACTATCACAATAATAGTGAAAATATATTTAATAATAATAAATTTTTACTAAATATATCCTTCAAATAGAATAATATTATTTACTTTAATTTTTCTTACTTTATAGAATTAAATTTTAATAATAAAAATAATTATACTAAAAATATTAACAATAATAATACTAAAATTAATATTTACTAATAATAATAATTATAATAAATTTAATAATAAACTTAATAATAATATTTAATTACCATAATTATAACAAATCTTAATATTTAATCACGACTTAATATATTTTAATAATTACTATGGTTCAATAATAGTCAATATATATTAATATTCAATTATATTAATAATAATAATAACAACAATGTAATTACTATTTAAGTAAACATTTAGTAGAATCTATATAATATATTAGAAAATTACTAATATTTATAAAATATTAGTTATAATACTTTTACTACTACAACACTAATAATATTAACAATTTATTACTACTTGACACAATTTATATTTTTACAATTATTATAATTTATTCTTAAGTAAAAATAATAGTAACCTAATTATTATAATTATAACAGTACTAATCATATATTTATAATTAAATTTTAAATCATATTTTGTTTATCAACTAATTTAATCATTTAATAATTAATTATCTCCTTTTTATTTATAAATAATTTGATTAACTTATTTCAATTTTGTAAATAAATTTCGTATACAATTAATAATTTAATAGCAATATTAAAAATAAACTATTTATTTATTATCTTTCAATTAATTTATTTATCTTACAACTATATTTATTTATATCTTAATACCCAAAATATTATAAATTTATTTTGTAATTTAATAACAAAATTTATACTTTAAGAATTCATCTTGGCCTAATTATAATTATTTTTATTCTAACATTAATATTTATATATATATATATATTTTAATAAATCATTCTATATTAACAAAATTTCTTAATCATAATTGGATAAAAATTTTAAATTCACTAACTAACAACTAACTGCTAATTCATAATTTTATTAATTCAATTTATATATTAATTTATTCTATAATTTACCAATAATATTTAGAACTCAATATTTAATTATTTTAATTATACATTATATTAATATTTCAATTTTAGTTTATTGCCTATATAATTTGACAATATTAATTCTCTTTCATTCAAATTTTTTCTTTTAATAATAATAATTAATCAACTATAACTTCTAATTTAATAGTTTTCTAAATTTTTAACTAATTCTTTTGTTAGCTAACTATTTATTATTTTTACTATTTATATTTGTATTTATTTATAATTCATTTTTCTCTAATTAAATCCTAAATTCATAATATTTACATCAAAATTAAATCCTAAATTTCATACTAAATTAAAATTTTAATTACTATTTCTTTATAAAAATTATATCTACATGTATTTATATAAATTTTTAAAAATTCAATTATAATTTACAAATAATATATTAAATTAAAGCTTAAGATGCGATAATTCTAGAAATATCCTAGTTTTTTAAAAAAAAAAAGTCATCAAAAAGTGGTCAAAATTGGCTGTACTCCCTTCTTTGGACGACCCGTGCGGCTGTTCAAGGTAATTTTAATTACGTTGTAAAATTTGTTGAGTGTACTCGCACGGCGACTAGTACATGTAGTAAATCGTCCATCGAAAGACCGCGAATCGAGCAGAAATGCTCCTTACCTCTGCAAATTTTTTTATTTTCTCTACCCCTCTGTTTCTTTCTTTTTTCAATCTTTTCCTTTCTTTTTTTAGCTCTCTATCTCCGTGTCTTGAATTTCTGACCTCTATTAAATACAGAAAAATTGATTTAATGGTCCATTTTTGCCACTAAATCACAATAACTAATATTAATTGTCTATATTAAATATATCCATTTTACCTAAATTTTAATTATTTTATTTATTTATTTAACATCATTTCCCACCAATCCAATTTTTTTCATTTATTATTATTATTATTATTATTTGTTGGTCAATAATCGCTACCATTATATTAATATAGTTATTTTAATTATCATTTAAATTATATTTTTTAATTTAATGTATCAGCTTTAATTATTATATATATATTTGTTACTAACTATTTGTAGTATATATATATATATTTATTCAATCATCATAACTATTAATTTATTTAATTATGAGTATTATTATTATTATAAATTCACTTATAACTTAAATATTAATTAGTATATTACATGAATAGACATAGACTATCTATTCTAATGGTAAACAATTTATTATATTTTATATCAAACCCGAGTTTGAACCACAGTAATATTAAACACATTTTTTTTTAATCTTAACTAACCCAACACCTACTTATTTATTTAATAAATTACATCATTAATAATCATATTTTTTTATTAGTTTGTTGTACCTGCCATATTATTTTATTATTTATTTTTATTATATATATATACATTTATATATTTTATATTATTATTATTTAAAAAAAATATCGGGCATTACATAATTAGTTATTGGAACTTGATAAATAATTATTGGATTAGCAAGTATGCATATTCACTTTATTTTTTTTCAATATAAATCATCTTTTCGGAATTGAGCCGAGTAGGATTACAAGGATGTTAAATCTCTCTCAATCGAATTTTAATACAATTGCCTACTCAGAAAATTAAATCTGAAATCTCTGATTAAGTTAGAATAATTTTTTATCAACTGAATTATATACTCAATGGTCTGATAGCAGTATTTTCACTTTATTATATTCACTTTATTATTTTGTAGTTAATGTGACAAAAAATAATTTGAAATTTATCTACAATTAGTCTTTTATTTTTTTTTTACAATTTTATTTATGATGATGGATCGCAACTAGATATAGAAATCATCATCTCTATTTCTTTTATTAATTATGCACAGAGACTGAAACAACTAAAATTTAAACTCAAAATATAAATAAAAACAGCAATGCTCTTAACTACTAAACTAAAATACTCTTTCTCTTACAAAAAATATTCACTATTCTATTTTGAGATATCCCAAAATAATTGTTCACTTTTTATTTATAGAATTTATTTAATATATTTTTTCTATTTTATCTTCTAATAAAATTACACTTTAAATAAGAAATTAATGATAGTTTGAACTATTTTTAAAATAAAATAAATATATGAATAAGAGTAAAAAAGAAAAATATAAAAATTATTAAAGCATTAATTGTATTTTTTTAAAATTTATAGAAAAAGAATGTAGACAACCTTTATGAGACGGAAGGAGTATTAGTTATTTCTATTTATTAATTCTCTTGGAGAGTTCAGATTGTTGAAAAAAAATTGAAATTAATAACCTTTTTAAAATTTAATTTAAATGTCATTAAACTAATATTTATGTATAAATATTATTAGGATTTTTAAGTATTGCAAATTGCAATATATATATAGGGATGGCAACATATTGACCATTCGAGGTATTTGACTAATTCTAATCCATTTATATAAGGGTATAAATAACTTATAAACGAGTTTAGGTAGATTTAAACAGTATTTTTATTATCCGTGATAGATTTAGATCGGAGTCGTTTTTAGATCATTAGACACTCGTTATTCAAATCCGATTATATATTAATTATATTTTATTAAAATATTAATTATATGTTAATTATATTTTATTTTAATTATAAAATTTTATGGTACGAAATTACTCATAATAAAATTGTGTTAATATTAATTTTTTATTTATAATTATTTAATTAAAAAATTATAATTTATATTTTAAACTTTATAATATTTTTAAATTTTTATATTTAAATTGATAATTAAATGAGTTTAGACATGGGCGGATCAGTGGGGGGTAATGGGGTCAATTCCCCCCCCCCCCTCATATGTGTGTATATATATATATTAAATTAATTTTTAAATATTAATTATTTTAAAATTTAAAATTAGTTTTAAATTTATTATTTTAATAATACTATTGAATATTATAATTATTCTTTAATTTAAAGTTTATTTTATAGATTTGAGTTTATTGAATGATTAGATTAATTATTTTAGAATTTGATTATAAATTAAGATTTAGGATTGTGATGATTTTAATTATTTAAAATTTGATTATGAGATAAATTTAGAAGTTGAGATTTTATGATTAGATTAATTATTTTACAATTTAACTATGAATTGAGTTTAGAATTTTGTGATTATGTTAATTATTTTATAAAAAATATTATATCATATAAGTTTATTAAAAAATAATTAATTTAAATTTTAAAATATCTCAAAATATGTAAAAATGCTATTTAAAAAATATATTATGTAAATTTTTAAAGTAATATTAAAATATTAAAATAAAAATGATAAACATTTAATATAAAAATAAAATAAAATATTAATATTAATATCAACTATTTATATTAATTTTTTAATATAAAAATAAAATTATATATAAAATTATTTATAATTTTTTTGAGTGAAAATTTTACCCTCCTTCGTAGGAATTGTGATTTCGCCGTTATTTAAATATAAATAGATAGTTTTAGATGGGTTTTAAATAAATATAATTAGAATTAGAATTTAAATAAATTTAAATTATTTAAAAATTAAAAAAATTTGAGTTACATACGAACATTTTGGCAGATATTCTAGCCGTTACCAGCTTAGGCGTATATAGTGAATAAAAAGGTTCTGACACGATCATTAACCATTGATGCCAGTTTTCACGTGGTTTCATTCATTCCTGCACAATTTCTTCGTAGACATACACTTGTACCTTCTTTAGATTATTGGCAGCTTTTCTGTGAGTAATTATGATACGGTGCGTACTATCATACTGCAAATATTATTTATCACGTGGAGAAAAAGAATATAATATAATAAAATGTATCATATCCATTTTTTTTACTCAGAGAAAATTAATCATAAAATTTTAATTTAAAAATAATTTTTTTAAAAATATTATAATTTAAATTAAAATTTAAAATTGACTTTATTCATGAATATAAACATAAACAATATTCATAATAAAATTTCCCATAATATAATATATTTAGAAAGATTATATAATATTAATTAAATAAAATATTAATATTAATATTTTTTACAAGATTTTAATATATTATGAAAATAAAAAATAAATTATAAATGTATATTTAATATTTAAAAATTTATTTAGAAAATTTAAAAAATAAAATTTTAAAATCATAGAAAACAATTTAACTAATGATTCAAAAAATATATAATTTTTAACGTAAAAAGTTATTATTTTTTATATGATAAAATAAAGATTAAAACTAATAAAAAAAATAAATTATATGATCACATTTTTTAGTTCCAAAATAAAAAAGATCACATTTTATAAAAAGTCAAAGGGTCAATCACGTCCCACTTAGGCACTTAATTTTTTTTTTTTTGACCATTAAGACTTTTTTTTTTGTTAAAAGCCAGCCAATTAAACACTCATCATGACAAATCCATTAAATCTCCCCTACATGGCATATGGATTCTCTTTTTGAAACATATTCCAATTTGATTGGTTTTGTAAAAAAATAAAAAAATAAAAATAATTATTAAAATAAAAATAAAAAATTATTGCTGTCTTCTTCTTCATTCCCATTACCATTCCTCAATAGTTAAAATCTAAAACCCAAATCAACCAGTGAAGTTAATGATTATACCAGCATACAATTCTAAAAATCTAAAATCTAAAAACCCAAATCACCTATGAATGATATGTGAGGGTATAAACTTTGATTATGTTAAATTCTTGAACTTGGTCTTTAGCACTTAGTTACAAACACGGTAAATCAAAACAAAACCGGAAAAAATTTTCAAACTCTCCAAAAAAAGCCAACATTAATAAATTAAATCTAATCAACCATTTTCTTGATATATTACAACCATATAGACATATGTTCTACAAAAATATCAAAAACCTACATACTTGCAGCTGCTAACAACTATAGCAATTCCAGATGAAGAGTTTGGATAAAATGGGTTGTTCGCAGTTGGAGGTGGCAGTGGCGATGCCGTTCTTGGACAGCTGGTGAGCTGGACGGTAGTTGCTGCTGGCTGCGATGATGGTAAAGATTGGGTGACCGGCGCCGCTTGACTTCGTTTATTCATTCATTTATTGCTTCGTTCGATGGTAATGATCTATTTCTTCTGGTTGATTGATGGTAAAGAAAAAAAATTATATTTTTATTTTGTTATTATTTTATTATTTGAAATGTTTAATATTGTTTAATTTTGTATATTATTTTAAAATTAATTTTATTTCCACCCAATAAGACCGTGACAGGCATTAAAAGAAAAAATTTACAGTGCCATGTAAATGGTTGCTCCATGTAAATGGTAGCTAACAGATTTGTCACAGTGAGTGTTTAATTGGCAGACTTTTAACAAAATGAAGGCCTTAATAATTTAAAAAAAGAAAACTTAAAGTCTATGTGATACTTTCGTCATAGTACCCTATCTTTCAGATTAAAAAAAAATTAGTACCCTGTTTTTCCATCTCTTTCTATTATTACTCTGTAACTTATTAAAGTATACTTCATATTTTAAAAAAATTATTTTTTCCTTATTCTTTCATGAAAAATTATTTAAAGTACTTTGTTTTCGTAATATGGTTCAAAAAAAAAAATAACATTGTATTCTTAATCAGACAATTATTATTAAAATTTACAAAAGATTGATTTGAGGTGAAGTGTAGTGACCTTATTAAAAATGTAATGACCGTATTAAACTTCAAAATTTAAGGAGTAAAATAAAAATATAAAGAAAAAACCTAATTTGATAAAAAAAATTAAAATTTTTAAGTTTTTAAGCACAAAATAATATATCATAAAAATATAAATATAAATTATAATGAAATTTACATATCATAGATAAGATTTTAGAAATTTTAGAGAGACTAAAAATATATAAAATATCTAGATAATAAAATCAAAATTTAAAATTTTTAAAGAGCCAATAATTTATTTATTGAAAAGTATATAAGAGGTAAAATGTAAATTTGAGAGACTGATAAAAAAAAGTATAAATTTGAGAGGGTACTGCCGCTGGTGAAATGCATTACGCACAGACAGCACAGTTAGGGGATGGGGGCGATATCACTACTTTAAAAAATTTTGAATAACTCTTAATAATTATAGAAAAATAATATAAATTTATTGATAATAAATTGTGCCACAAAATTTTAAAATGTTTCATATCATTATCATCCCCATAACTAATAAAATAGAGCCTGTAATGACTGTGCATCTAACCAATTAAAAATTAAAATAATAATAATAATAAAATTGTCTAAAGCTATACAGTTTTTATTATTCCCATCTCTACTCTCCCAATAAATGTATAATGTATCTTACTCGAGCATAATTTAATAATTAATAAATATTTTTTTAAATAATAAATTCACAATAGAGTTTTCTTCAAAAAAAATTCACAATAGATTTCTTTTTTTAATTATGTTAATATTCAATAAATTAAATATTATATATATTTCCCTTCTTTGTTGCTCTCTTATTTTATTTTATTAAAATATGAAAAGTGAGTATTACAAATTTTGATTAAAAAATAAAAATATATTTTAATAAAAATTGAAGACATATATTAGAAATAAGAGTTTCTATTAACACATTATTTTTTCACTGTTGATATTTCGGCTATCACGTGTCTTTTTTTTTTCGCCCCCGGAGGAAACGTTTTCCTCATGCTTTTAATTAGAGCAGTGACCAGCTCCTTTATCATTTATATTGAAGAAAAAAAGTCAATATAGCTTTTGAAAATAATTAACAAGTAGCATCTCAAAAAAAAAAAAAACAAGTAATTAATTAATTAACCCTTTTGCTCTTGAAAATTAAGCTCAAACACTGTATTAATACTATTAATATCTGATGTTATGATGACATAAGTTGATGACAGCTGATTCGGACTAAATTAGTCAAAAAAGTTAAAATTCTTCATAATTATGCAAGTAAAATATTTTCAAATAATTTAATTTTTTCGGGCCTTTTGTTTTTGGCCAATAATTTATTCTTGATCAGAATTAAAAATAAAACAGAATATCACTATGCATTAATTACTATTATTTGCATTAATCACAACGAAAGCACTTTTTAATCACAATCTATGAAAAAATTATAAATCAAACATGTTATACTTTTAAAATATTTCAGGCTCAATACATAACTAAACCCATGTTGTTGTTTAAAAAATTTTATTAGTTATCTCCATTTCATAGGTATCCTATTATACACTTGTCAAAACTAAAAATAATACTATCATATTCTTTTAAGCGCATGCAAAAAAATAAATTTTAAAAAAAATTAAAGCGCGTAAAAATCATATTTTTCTTATCCTAATTTTTGAACTTAAAAATAAAATTTTTTGAACTTTCTTCTTCCTCAAAGGAAAGACAAAACCTCTCACTTATGCTCAAACAAAAAAACAAAAAAAAAATCTAAATTTTCTTTCTTTCTCTAATGAAACAAAAAAATCATATGAAATCCAAATAACTTTTTAGAGAGCATCTAGTTTGTAAAGTCGCGTTGGTTATTGTTATGAAATTTTAATATGTGGGTTAAAAGTTTAAAAAAATTATGAATTTTGATGGATTTTTTTGTTGATTAGCAAAAGAAAGGATGATTAGGTGTTTTGAGAGGTTGTTCTAGGAGATTGGTGTGCAAAAAATACATTTTAATATTTGGGTCCAAAGTGGAGAAAAAAATTGTGAATTTTGATATGTTAGTCAAGGAAATGATTGTTCTTCACCTTATTGCAAATGATGTTTTCTTCTTCTTTTTTTTATAAGAAAATTGATATGGATATTCTAAATTTGGGATTTTTATGCTTTTCTTCTCCATTTTTCTTTTTTTTTGTTTGTTAATTTGGGTATTCAAACTTATTTTTCTTCTTCTTTTTTGAAAATAATTAACTCTATTATATTTAATAAGACATATAATTCAATCAAATTGAATTTTGATGAAAAAATAGGATTTCATTTAGATTGTATTAAAGATTTTTATTGGAAATCATATTAAATAATTTTAGTTTACTTTGAATTAATGGGCTGTGAGTTTTTTTTAATACTATTGGTTGTTGAGTTTATTGTAGTTGTTGCTCAAGCAATTGCAAATATAATCATACATAATACCTTTACTCATCTATCTAACAACTAATTTGTTTTTATTATTTCTTTTGTTGGCTTTCTTCAATAAAAATGGCATACTCTGTTTTAGACTCATTTCTTTTTCTTCTTATTTTTCTTTCATGTTTAATTATAAGTTTTAGAAATTTATACATGAAAGAGAAATTTGTAATTTATGAGAGACGGTGCTAGTTATAATATTTTTATTATGTGAGTTTTTAAAGATTTTTTAATTGGTTTTTTTTTTCTGTTTTTGTTTTTATTTACTGTATCCACTGCAATTAATATTTGTTCAAATCAAAGATTATATTATTTTTTTTGAATCTTTTTCTTTTTTCCTATTTTGATATGGCCATTTTTTATTCTTGAACTAATTGTATTTTCTTCAATTGAGATGGATTTGTGATGATTCTTGAATTATATGCATGACTGAGCTAAGAGTTAAATAAAAAACTAAGGTATAAAGCACGTATAATATACGCCGATGATTGAGCTGAAAATTTGATGAGCTGAGTGTTAAATAATATCATTTTAAATATTTAAAGGTGTGTTATAAAATACAAGAAAAATATAGAGTGCTAATAAATTTTTTCTTATAAATACAAATATATATTTATGTATTAAGCCAATATTTTATATTCTTTTTTAAATTTAAATTCCACCTAAAAACTTAGTTTACTTATTACTAGTTGCATATTAACATACTAATATTACACGCGACACTAACCCCGTAATTTTAAATGTCCAACCGACTCAAACTTTAATTGCTCGTCGATTATTAAATATTAAAAAAATAATATAAATATAAAAATTTATGAAAAATCAAAATTATATGTTTAACTTAAATTACTTAAAAACAATATATATATTTATACATAATATTAATATATATATATATATTTATTTATTTTGGTTGTCTTTTGAATTAGGTTACTCCATACGATAGGTTCCTTGGGCTTCTCTCCGGCGGTGCCAATTACACATTTTTAAAATAATAATAATTTCGTGATATTAAAGAAAAATAAAGAGTTCGTTGAAGAAGCTTTATTGAAGAAAATATAATTAAAATATATATGGCAGCTCACCTTCTTTTACGGATCTTCACCCATTATAGCTATTTATTATTTTTTTTATCTCGTTAAAATTAGGGGTGTTCTCCCGGCCCGAAAACCCGATAAACCCGACCCGGCCCGAGCAATTCGGGCCGGGTTGGGCAGGCCTGAAATATAATAGGGTTGGGCATCGGGCCAAAATTTTAAATCTCAACTCGGGTCGGGCCGGGTTTCGGGCTACATGTCAAAATTTTCGGGCTGGCCCGACCCGGTCCGAAAATTATAATTAAATACTACTTCTACTGTTCTCTCTTACCCTAAGTATATAAGTTGTGCTTTACCATTTTAACAGCTTCTCTCATCCGCCTCCTATCTGTCTTTCTTTAGATCTGTCGCAGCAAGCAGAGTAAACAACAGCTTCATTTTCTTTCTTTCTATCTTTCCATCGCAGCAGTAGGAGCAAGCAGCAGCAGCAGCAAGGAAGCAGCCACAGATTTCAACCAGCAACGGCAGTAGCAGCAGCCGCAGGAAGCAGCCGCAGTCGCACCAAGCAGCAAGCAGCAGCAGCAGTCGCACCAAGCAGTAGCAGCAGTCGCAGTAAGCAGCGGCAGCAGGAAGCAGCAGCAGCAGCAGTCTCACCAAGCAGCAGCAGCAGCAGCAGTCGCAGCAAGCAGCAGCAAGCAGTCGCAGCAAGCAGCAGCAAGTAGGAAGCAGCAGCAGTTGTAGCAGTAGCAGGTAGCAGCAGCAGGGAGCAGTAGCAGGTAGCAGCAGTAGGGAGCAGCAGCTGTAGCAGCAGCAAGCAGGAAGCAGCAGTAGCAGGAAGCAGCAAGAAGCAGCAGCAGGAAGCAGCATCAGTAGCAGTCACAGACAGTAAGCAGCAGCAGTAGCAGTCGCAGCAAGCAGCAGCAGCAGGAAGCAACCTCATTCTTCTCTCGTTCTTTGTAGCAGCAGGCAGCAGTAGCAACAAGGAACAGGAGGTCTCCAGTCTTTATTTTTTTGTAATTTCTTACTAATTTCTTAAGTTTTTTCTGTACTTTGTTGAATTGAACATGAATTTACTAATTTCTTTTAATAATTTTTGTTTTCTCTGTTAAAGCTTTTGCTAATTGAAGATTCTGGAGTTAGCAAGGTTTTGTGGTAAGCTTATTCTTTTTTGTTTTCTATTTGTTGCTTATGCATTTAAGGTGTTTGAATAAATGTTTGTGTGATAAAATTGGTTTGCCTACTACCATGTATAAATTTTTGGGCTTTTGATTACTTTAGTATGTAATTTGCTACTAACTTGCATATGCTTGTTTTAACAGCAATATTTTAAGAATGTTTTATATATTGTGTAAGTTTACTTGTGAATGTATTATATGAATTAATTATTTCTTTTTTCTATTGAGTAGAATTGCAAATGGAAACCAACGAATCCAGTGTCAATAAACCAATTGATAATGACTCCAATACCATTGACATCAATGCCAATGCTCCTAATCCAAATCCTACTCCTAGTAGCACTACTTCTCAAGGCCAAACTGAATATGTTAATAAGAGAAAGGCTGTCTCTAAGAATAAATCTGATGTTTGGGATCATTTTACTAGACTTCCATTAGAACAGACAAAGGGGGAACATAGAGCTAAATGTAACTACTGTGGGATTTCTTATGCTGCTGATCCGGTGAAACATGGAACAAATACTTTGAAGAGACATATTCCAAAATGCACCAAAAATCCATATATTGAAAAGAAACAACCAATTTTAGCATTTATGAACAAGGGTAGTGAAGGAGAAGGTACTATTACTTGCGAAAAGGTATTGATGGCTCATAAATATAACTTGGAGGGTTGTAGACGTGCATTGGCTGAACTAATTATATGTGATGAATTGCCTTTTAGGATTGTTGAAGGATACGGTTTTCGTAAATATAGCAACCAATTAGAGCCTAGATTTTCTGTTCCATCAAGGATAACAGTCGCTAAGGATTGTTATAAACTTTATCTTTCTGAATTCAAAAAGTTAAAGGCTTTCATTAAAAATTCAAATGCTCGTGTTTGCCTCACTACAGACACTTGGTCATCAATTCAGAATTTGAATTACATGGTCATCGAAGAAACAGATCAATTTACTAATGGTATGTTATTTATTTCATCAATTTCTATAATTTAATAATGTGTTTTATAGTTTATATTTATTATATTTAATTTATTTATTTTTACAGATGTTGTAGTAGGAGTTTCTATAAGTTTTACCCAAGAATCAACAAATACAAAGGATAAAGACATAGAGATCAACCAATCAATTACTAATTGTTGATTGATGCTTAAGATTATATTAATTTTATTTGGGTTTTTGAGCTTTTTTTTCATTATTTTGAGATTTTATTTTTGAAATTTGGAATTTTTATTGTTTAGTAATTTGGTTTTAAATTTGTAATTTATTGCATGTGCATTTATTTTTAAATTGCATGTTGATTGATGTTTGAAATTGTTTTAATTTTATTTGAGCTTTGAATTTATTTATTTTATCATGTTAAGATTTTATTTTTTGGAGTTTGGAAGTTGTATTACTTAGTAATTTGATATTAAACTTGTGTATGTTTTTAAACTTGTAATGTATAGTATTTTAATTTTTTTAATCAATTACCAATTGTTGATAGATAGGATTATTTTGATTTTGATTTGATTTTTGAAATAATTTATTAGTAATTTAGGTTAATTTAATTAATTATATTGATTTATATATTTTATATTAATTGTAAAATATTGTGGAATGAAAAATGCCATTTTTAAAGTAATAATTAAAATATTGCGGAATGGAAAATGCCATTTTTAAAGTAATAACTATAGATAAATTTTATTGGAATGTAAAAAAATTTAAATTTTATCTTTTAAAAAAATTTAAAATAAAGGCCCGTTGGGCTAGTTTAGCCCAGCCCGAACCCGGTCAGGCTCGAAGTGGCCCTGCCCGACCTAGTTTAGGGTCGGGCCACGGGCTGTATTATGCAGCCCGAACACTTTTCGGGCCGGGCTGCGGGCTGGGATAAAATCCGGCCCGGCCCGGCCCGAGAACACCCCTAGTTAAAATCATTATTTTATTAAAAAAAATATTTTTTTAAAATTATTATTTTATAAAATTAAAAATGTCACGACCCAAACTGGGGAGTCGGGACCGGCGTAAGGCTATACCTAAGTACAACCTTACAAGCCTAATTTAAATTTATTATTAAAGTGCAAAATTACTAAGTTCAATAAATTCATTCTGAAATCAAGTCATCAATAGAAATGATACTATTAAAGAATCAAGTTCAATAATTAAAACTCAAACTAGATGCAAAGAAACAGTTTACTCCTTAATACAAGAAAAAGGGGTTCAGACACGGTCCGCCCAAAATTATTCAGAAATCTCTATGAAGAGAAGTAAATATGCGGACGAACCAAAATCCACAACCAAACTAGAAGATCCACAAAAAGATCGACCGAGCTCACTAAGGAAAATAACTTCAACCTGCAAATCAATCTATAAGGGTGTGAGCGATATAAATACGCTCAGTAAGCTCATGAGAGGCAGAGAAACACTAAAACAATCAGAGTAATATATATCAAGTAACAACCACAATAATCACATACATGATGGTGTATCGGGGTCTACAAAATATAACATCCTCCTCTTCCAACCATATCCAAGAACAAGTAGGCACGTGGTCCCAAAAGCAAGTAGGCATAAGCCCCAAGAACAAGATCGATATCGATATATAAAATAATCTCCATAATCACAATCCGCATCCTCCGTCCCCATTAGACACACCATCGCACATCACAAAAATATTCAATATCACATCAAGGCATTTAGCAAATAGCATACAAGTTTCTCTGTCTCCTATTCACATGCAAGGCTAGGGCAAGAAAGGATAATATATCGAAATTAGAAAGAATAGTATATTCGAAGGGTTTATATAGATATAATAGTTTAGTTAGCAAGTAGCACATCACAAACAATACACATACACCCATGAACTTACTTGGTATCCAAAGAAAGCTTAGCCAAATCCTCACGACTTATTGACCTCGAGCTTCAGCCGGATTATTGCCTAAAGAAAGATAATTACATAATCCAATAGTCAAACCCACTATCTCATCTATCATGAGGGATGCAATGCATGTTATGAATGCAAAAAGACCAATACTCAACCAACAATTAACCAAGATAATCCAAAATCAAAAATCAACCCGACCAAACTCAAAATTATGGTTCAACCCAATGGTTAAACCGATCGTACCACAAAATACAAAATCAATTAATTAATTAAAATTTATTAGAACCAGAACCTCAACTCAATTTTTTTATAACTCATTTATCAAATAATATCATATCATTCCCTATGTAAAATCATAATTCATACCAACACCCAAAACCGATAAAATTCTTAAGTCGTCCCTATAATTCAAATATTTTCAGAAAATAATTCCATCATTCAAAAACTCTGGAAAAATTGCAGTAGCTTCTCCAACATCAAAATAATGTGTGTGCAAAATTTCAGATTAATCCAAATTTATTTGATCCTCCAAAAATATTTTACAACATTCTGGTTCTGTTTGAACCACTAAAAATCAGTACAGCAAAAATCATCATAAATCCCTCACATTTCGTTATCAAAAAATTATTCAAATAATTTTCTCATATTATAGACATCAGTATGGACAACATATAAAAATTTCATAATTTTTCAAGACATCTAAGACCTTCAAAATAATTTTCAAATCAGACATCATCAGAAAACCCTTAACCAACAGCAGTGTCAATTTTTAATTTATTTTGGAACTTAAACATTATAACCAGACTCAAAATTATTTTTCCCAGATTAAAAACATCCAAATAAACAACATATCAAAATTTCATAATTTTTAGAAACCTCTAAGTCCCTCAATTAAATTTTTAAAACGGATTCACACAACCAGTTACCATTCTGGCAGCAGTTGAGAAATAAATTTATTTCGAAACACAAACATTTGAACCAGACCTCAAAATATTTTTTTACAAACACCTAAGATCATATCCTAAAACATATCAAAAATTCAGACCTAGATCATTTACCAATAATTTTTAAAAATTCGACAAAGTTACTGAAATATTAGTAATCAACAGCAGAAATAATTTTTCACTTTATTAATGAATTAAAAAATATAAATCAAACATAAAAATTCAAAAATAAATTTCTAGATCAAGTATAACATCCCTAGAACAGATTACAATTGTCAAAAATACTAGATCATTAACTCAAACTCACAAATCAAATATTAAACATCAAAAACCTCTAAAATCATCCTACAACTTTTAAATTATTTTTAATTAATTAAAAATCGAAATAAATCAAAAATATTATTTTCTAACACCCTAAACATTATACAAACATCCAACAACACAAATCATGCCAAGAAGTTGGAAGAAATTGAAGAAAAAATTGAAAAACCTCAAAATCTCGAAACTGCCTGAAATTGGAAGCCCAAAACGACAATCGGCGATGCAGCTCGCAGCACGCCGAACGACAGACCACAGCGCGCCGAACGACAGGGACTCGCACGCCGAACGACTCCAGCACCTCGCCAAACGACACCGGCAATTGGCACGCCCACTGACGAAACGACAGCTCTCGATTTTTGAAGAAAAAATTCAATTTTCTGCCTCTTTCTCTCTCTGACGGCGTAAATAATTTTAGACACTCAAATGGGTGCCCTAACACCCCTATTTATACAATTTTAAATTGGTAAATTACCAATATACCCCTAAATTAATTTATTTTATTTAAAAATACCCTAAAACTCTTTAAAAATTTAAAAAAACACCCCAACTAACTTATAAAAATTTACAAATAACCCCAAATTCAATTATTTTCAGAATTATTTAATTTATTTAATTTATTTATTTTATTTTAATTAAAAATTAATAAATACCCGAAAAATTCCCGAAACACAAACCCTAGCAAAATTATACTTAAAATAACCGTAATGACATCACGGTCACCAAAATGACATCAAAAACAGCAAAACGAAACCCGAAAATTTTCCGACCGCCAAAATGACCAAAATACCCCCCGAAGCCAAAAACACAATATTATACTCAAAACAAACATCTCAACACCCACATTATAGAAATAAGCACCAAACGTTATAAAATTCACCCGAATGTGAATTGAAGGCAAAATTACCATTTTGCCCCTAACTCCAATTTTTTCAAAAATCAAGGGTTTTACAATCTAACCCCCTTAAACAAATTTCGTCCTCGAAATTTTTACCCAATAACATACTAATAATCAAAACACTTTTATATTTCAAGTTATACACAAATCCGGAAAGCATACCTCACTTAGTACATGTTGTTATGGTTGATCAGGTCATAACTCCACAATACTAAGCGCTATAGACTGTTCCAGTTTTGCTCAAGATTATGTTTATTATAAAATCAAACAGAAGCATTTTCTTTTCAACTACCACTCATCAACAATCATCATAAAAAGTCAAAACTCAAGTGTTCAAGTCAAACCCAAATCAACCAAAACCATTACTAATATAACACTTATCCATATGATACTCATCATTATACCAACAACTCAGACTTATTCAAAAATAACATCCGATCTCAACAAACCAAGATTTTCAAAAACATCTTCCAATAACTAATTTAATAGCAAACTATCATAAATAATACCAGACAAAACACATATACATTTATGATGTACAAAAGATATAATGATGTAATAATGATGTAATGATATGCATGCATATGGTGCTATATCAAGACTATTAATAACTACACTCTAACCCCCTTAAAATGATTTCGCCCACGAAATCAATAACGCACCTGAAGACTCAAACAAATGAGGGTATTTTGCTAGCATGAGTTCCTCTGCTTCCCAGGTGCATTCCTCAACAGAATGGTTACGCCAAAGAACCTTTACTGAAGCCACATCCTTTGAACGTAATCGCTTGACCTGACGGTCCAAAATAGCTACAGGCTGCTCCTCATAAGTACAATCATCAGTAATCTCAATGGTCTCTGAATGCAAAACATGATTGGGGTTCGATACATATTTTCTCAACATCGAAACATGAAAAGTCGGATGCACAGCTGCTAATTCGGGTGGCAATTCTAGTCTGTAAGCAACATCACCGACACGTTCTAGGATCTCATAAGGACCGATAAATCTGGGAGCCAATTTTCCTTTCTTACCAAACCGCATAACACCTTTAAAAGGTGAAACTTTCAGAAACACCCTATCACCAACTGCAAACTCAAGATGCCTTCGCTTAAGATCAGCATAATTCTTCTGTCTACTAAAAGCAGTACGGATCCGATCCTGAATTACCGGTACAACCTTGGCATTATACTGCAAAAGATCGGGACCCTCAATACGACGCTCACCGACCTCCTCCCAATACAATGGGGTTCTGCACCGTCTACCATACAATGCTTCAAAAGGAGCCATACCAATGCTGGCTTGATAACTATTATTATAGGCAAACTCTACCAATGGAAGATGATCTGCCCAACTTCCCTTAAAATCCAGAACACACAATCGCAACATATCCTCCAAGGTCTGAATGGTTCTCTCCGACTGTCCATCTGTTTGAGGATGAAAAGCCGTGCTATAATGAAGATCTGTACCTAACCCTTTCTGAAGCTTCTGCCAAAATATGGATGTAAATTGAGCACCTCTATCAGATACAATAGAAACTGGTACCCCATGCAAACTCACAATCCGATTAATATACAACTTTGCATACTGAGACACTGTGTACTTGGTATTAACCGGAAGAAAATGCGCTGACTTGGTCAATCGATCTACAATCACCCAGATCGAATCATAGCCGCCATGAGTCTTTGGCAACCCGACAACAAAATCCATAGTGATTCTCTCCCACTTCCACTCGGGTAGTGGTAACTCTCTCAGTAAACCGGCTGGTTTATGATGCTCATACTTAACTTGCTGGCAAGGTAAACATTGAGAAACAAACTCTGCAACATCATTCTTCATTCCTTTCCACCAATACATCTGCTTTAAATCTCGATACATCTTAGTAGAACCAGGATGTATAGTATACTTGGTAGAGTGAGCCTCTTTTAAGATCTTTTTCTTTAAATCATCCACTGAAGGTACACACAACCTTAAACCGAACCGCAAAACTCCTTTTTCATCAATCAAGAATTCTGTGGATTCACCTGACAAGACTTTCTGGCGGATCGTTGACAAGTCCTCATCCATATTCTGCGCTGAAATTATCTCATCAAGGAAATCAGGTTTGACTGTCATATTAGCCAACAACACACCTCTATCACCTTCAATTTCTTTACCAGACATATGAAAAGTTAAACCATCACCTAGCAGTTGATGTATCTCCCGTATCAACGGCCTTCTGGAAACTGAAATGTGGGACAGACTACCCACAGACTTACGACTTAGAGCATCAGCTACAACATTCGCTTTACCCGGATGATACTGGATGCTATAGTCGTAGTCTTCAAGAAATTCTACCCACCTTCTCTGTCTCAAATTCAAGTCTTTTTGGGAGTATACATACTTGAGATTCTTATGATCAGTGAAGATCTCACAAGTAACTCCATAAAGATAATGTCTCCAGATCTTGAGTGCAAACACAACTGCAGCCATTTCTAAATCATGGGTAGGATAGTTTACCTCATGCTTCTTCAGCTGTCTAGAAGCATAGGCGACTACTTTACCATGTTGCATCAACACACAACCCAGACCAACGCCTGATGCATCACAATAAACAGAATACCCCTCAGTGCCTTCTGGCAACACAAGTATCGGTGCAGTAGTTAATCTTTCTTTAAGAGTAGCAAAACTCTCCTCGCAAGCATCATCCCAAATGAACTTAACACCCTTACGAGTGAGTTTTGTTAAAGGTGCGGCTATTCTGGAGAAATCTTTGACAAACCTTCTGTAATATCCTGCTAACCCCAGAAAACTCCGAATCTCAGTAACAGTTTTCGGTCTCTGCCAATCCATCACTGCCTCAATCTTCTGTGAATCAACCTGAATACCCTCTGCGGATATAACATGTCCTAGAAAGACAACCCTGTCCAACCAAAACTCACATTTGGAGAACTTAGCGTAAAGCTGATGTTCTCTTAAAGTCTGCAACACCAATTGCAAATGATGCTCATGCTCTTCCTTGGATTTCGAATATATCAGAATGTCATCAATGAATACGACAACAAACCGATCGAGATAAGGGCTAAACACCCTGTTCATCATGTCCATAAAAGCAGCAGGAGCATTAGTAAGTCCAAAGGACATCACTAAAAATTCATAATGCCCATACCTCGTTCGAAAAGCAGTCTTAGGTATGTCACTCTTTTTCACCCTCAACTGATGATAACCCGACCATAGATCAATCTTGGAGAAAAACTTTGCTCCCTGCAACTGATCAAACAAATCATCAATCCTGGGCAATGGATATCTGTTCTTCACAGTCACCTTATTCAGCTGTCGATAATCGATACATAGCCTCATTGATCCATCTTTCTTTTTCACAAAAAGAACTGGAGCACCCCACGGTGAAGTACTCGGTCTGATATATCCCTTATGCAATAAGTCATTCAATTGCTCTCTCAACTCCTTAAGCTCTGCTGGAGCCATCCTATATGGAGGCATAGAAATAGGATTGGTTCCAGGTACAAGATCAATGGAGAATTCAATCTCTCGTTCCGGGGGTAACCCCGGTAAATCGTTTGGAAACACGTCCATGTAATCTCGTACTGTCGGGATATCTTCAAGTTTTGCTTCTTTCTTGTTCACATCCCGAATAGAAATAAGGTAGGCATTACAACCCTTTCGCAACAATCTTCTAGCTCTCATAGCTGAAATTAGCTGACTGGTCCCATTGATTTTAGAGCCAAAAAATGTCACAGTCTTGTCGGCCTCATATGCAAACACCACTACCTTATCTTTACAGTTCAAATTAGCTCCATGCCGAGCTAACCAATCCATACCCAAGATGACATCAAACTCTAACACATCTAACGCCACTAGATCCGCAAGAAGTTCAACATTTTCAACTTTAACAACGCAATTCTTGTATACTTTTAAAGATTCTACCTCCTCTCCTAAAGGTGTATGAACAACTAATGGCATTTCCATAGGTTCAGATGTAATACTCAGCCTAGATGCAAAACTAGGTGATATGAATGAATGAGTAGCTCCAGGATCTATCAATATGTGTGCATCTTGAGAACAAATAGAAAGAGTACCTTGCACCACATTGTTGTCAACTTGAGCTTGCTGATGATTTAGGTTGAACACCCGAGCATAATTCTGGTTTTGGCCCTGATTCTGATTCTGGTTCTGACCATTACCTTGTCCCACTGGCTGAACTGCTCTACCATTCTGTTGGTTTCCATTATTTGCAGCACCCTGGTGTCCACGACCCTGCTGATACTGCTGACCCTGGTAGCCCTGATAACCGCGACCCTGCTGGCCCTGGTATCCTCGGCCCTGCTGGCCCTGATATCCTCGGCCCTGCTGGCCCTGATAGCCTCTGCCTCCATTATAACCTCGACCACCATGATATCCGTTACCATTAAACTGTCCACGGCCACCATTACCTCTACCATAACCATTCCCATTCTGATAGTTACCCCTATATGCTTGATTGCCAAATGGTCTGGACTGAGTATGCTGACCTGCCTGAGTCTGATTGCGCCTAGGAATTGGACAATCTTTGACTTGGTGATCCATCTGTCCACAGTTAAAACAAGCTCCAGTCTTCCTTCGGCACTCTCCCGTATGGTGTAAGCCACAAGACTCACAAGTAGGGGCTCTAGGACCCTGTTGCTGATAGCGCCCACCATTATCATTGCCTCTCTGACCACTATACTGCCCCTGATAACCTGACAAATTCCCTGGCTTGTTCTTCTTTCTGCTTGATTCTCCAGTATCAATATTCCTTTTTCTGTTTTCTAACCCCAGAGCAGCATTAACAGCCAAATGTATCTCCTTGTAATTGTGACTGGCTATTAACTCATAGTATTTGTCATTCAGGCCATCCACAAATCTATCAGTCATAGATTCTTCATCCTGAGACACACGTGTAGCATACTTCCTTAGCTCTTGAAACTGCTCCCAGTACTCAGCTATAGATTTGTTGCCCTGAGTCAACATTTCAAACTCCCTTGCTTTCGCTTTCATCACATTCCGAGGCATAAAATTTTGCATAAACATTCTTCTGAAATCTTCCCATACCTCAACTTGGCCTTGGACAGAGATCTTATACCATTCTTCAGCTGATCTTTGCATTTGATGCCCAGTTAACTCTATGGCTCTCTTCTCAGTACATTTCAAGGCATCACAGATCTTCTTAACTTTATTAAGAAATGCTAGAGGGTCTTCTGTAGCAAGATTGGAGAATGTAGGTGGATCAACTCTAATAAATTTGTGTAAATCCAGGTCGTCAGTTAATCCATTTCCTCTAGCTGCAGCATGAGCATTAACATTCATATTGTTACCCATGCCTTGAACAACCCGAACCACTCCCTCAGCGAGAGCTTCCATAGACCTCTGTAGTGTTAGAAGTGTGTTTAAATATGCATCTGGGTTTCCTTGAACTGGTACTTGACCTGGCACATTCACATTATCAGGAGTTGGAGGTGGTGGCTCCTGATCTTCATTAAGTGGTACTTCAAATAGTCCCTCATCCTCCGGTACAAAATTCTGATCTTCCATCCCTTGCACATTTTCATCTACCACTCTCCGAGGTCTTCCACGTCTACGTGGCTGAGGTGGCTCCTCAACATAAGTGGCTGGCTGATGCTCAGCTTCGAATGATTCCCCAGCGTTGCTGGTCCCACCAATTAAAGGAAAACGAGTGTTTCGTTGAGACATTGCACCTGCTAGCAGAGAAACATGTTGATTAACGCAGAAAGGAAGTAAAGGATTTGAAATGAAGTATCCTAATGATTTCTGGATAGTATTTAAACAAAATCGAAACCTAGTGCTCTGATACCACTTTTGTCACGACCCAAACTGGGGAGTCGGGACCGGCGTAAGGCTATACCTAAGTACAACCTTACAAGCCTAATTTAAATTTATTATTAAAGTGCAAAATTACTAAGTTCAATAAATTCATTCTGAAATCAAGTCATCAATAGAAATGATACTATTAAAGAATCAAGTTCAATAATTAAAACTCAAACTAGATGCAAAGAAACAGTTTACTCCTTAATACAAGAAAAAGGGGTTCAGACACGGTCCGCCCAAAATTATTCAGAAATCTCTATGAAGAGAAGTAAATATGCGGACGAACCAAAATCCACAACCAAACTAGAAGATCCACAAAAAGATCGACCGAGCTCACTAAGGAAAATAACTTCAACCTGCAAATCAATCTATAAGGGTGTGAGCGATATAAATACGCTCAGTAAGCTCATGAGAGGCAGAGAAACACTAAAACAATCAGAGTAATATATATCAAGTAACAACCACAATAATCACATACATGATGGTGTATCGGGGTCTACAAAATATAACATCCTCCTCTTCCAACCATATCCAAGAACAAGTAGGCACGTGGTCCCAAAAGCAAGTAGGCATAAGCCCCAAGAACAAGATCGATATCGATATATAAAATAATCTCCATAATCACAATCCGCATCCTCCGTCCCCATTAGACACACCATCGCACATCACAAAAATATTCAATATCACATCAAGGCATTTAGCAAATAGCATACAAGTTTCTCTGTCTCCTATTCACATGCAAGGCTAGGGCAAGAAAGGATAATATATCGAAATTAGAAAGAATAGTATATTCGAAGGGTTTATATAGATATAATAGTTTAGTTAGCAAGTAGCACATCACAAACAATACACATACACCCATGAACTTACTTGGTATCCAAAGAAAGCTTAGCCAAATCCTCACGACTTATTGACCTCGAGCTTCAGCCGGATTATTGCCTGAAGAAAGATAATTACATAATCCAATAGTCAAACCCACTATCTCATCTATCATGAGGGATGCAATGCATGTTATGAATGCAAAAAGACCAATACTCAACCAACAATTAACCAAGATAATCCAAAATCAAAAATCAACCCGACCAAACTCAAAATTATGGTTCAACCCAATGGTTAAACCGATCGTACCACAAAATACAAAATCAATTAATTAATTAAAATTTATTAGAACCAGAACCTCAACTCAATTTTTTTATAACTCATTTATCAAATAATATCATATCATTCCCTATGTAAAATCATAATTCATACCAACACCCAAAACCGATAAAATTCTTAAGTCGTCCCTATAATTCAAATATTTTCAGAAAATAATTCCATCATTCAAAAACTCTGGAAAAATTGCAGTAGCTTCTCCAACATCAAAATAATGTGTGTGCAAAATTTCAGATTAATCCAAATTTATTTGATCCTCCAAAAATATTTTACAACATTCTGGTTCTGTTTGAACCACTAAAAATCAGTACAGCAAAAATCATCATAAATCCCTCACATTTCGTTATCAAAAAATTATTCAAATAATTTTCTCATATTATAGACATCAGTATGGACAACATATAAAAATTTCATAATTTTTCAAGACATCTAAGACCTTCAAAATAATTTTCAAATCAGACATCATCAGAAAACCCTTAACCAACAGCAGTGTCAATTTTTAATTTATTTTGGAACTTAAACATTATAACCAGACTCAAAATTATTTTTCCCAGATTAAAAACATCCAAATAAACAACATATCAAAATTTCATAATTTTTAGAAACCTCTAAGTCCCTCAATTAAATTTTTAAAACGGATTCACACAACCAGTTACCATTCTGGCAGCAGTTGAGAAATAAATTTATTTCGAAACACAAACATTTGAACCAGACCTCAAAATATTTTTTTACAAACACCTAAGATCATATCCTAAAACATATCAAAAATTCAGACCTAGATCATTTACCAATAATTTTTAAAAATTCGACAAAGTTACTGAAATATTAGTAATCAACAGCAGAAATAATTTTTCACTTTATTAATGAATTAAAAAATATAAATCAAACATAAAAATTCAAAAATAAATTTCTAGATCAAGTATAACATCCCTAGAACAGATTACAATTGTCAAAAATACTAGATCATTAACTCAAACTCACAAATCAAATATTAAACATCAAAAACCTCTAAAATCATCCTACAACTTTTAAATTATTTTTAATTAATTAAAAATCGAAATAAATCAAAAATATTATTTTCTAACACCCTAAACATTATACAAACATCCAACAACACAAATCATGCCAAGAAGTTGGAAGAAATTGAAGAAAAAATTGAAAAACCTCAAAATCTCGAAACTGCCTGAAATTGGAAGCCCAAAACGACAATCGGCGATGCAGCTCGCAGCACGCCGAACGACAGACCACAGCGCGCCGAACGACAGGGACTCGCACGCCGAACGACTCCAGCACCTCGCCAAACGACACCGGCAATTGGCACGCCCACTGACGAAACGACAGCTCTCGATTTTTGAAGAAAAAATTCAATTTTCTGCCTCTTTCTCTCTCTGACGGCGTAAATAATTTTAGACACTCAAATGGGTGCCCTAACACCCCTATTTATACAATTTTAAATTGGTAAATTACCAATATACCCCTAAATTAATTTATTTTATTTAAAAATACCCTAAAACTCTTTAAAAATTTAAAAAAACACCCCAACTAACTTATAAAAATTTACAAATAACCCCAAATTCAATTATTTTCAGAATTATTTAATTTATTTATTTTATTTATTTTATTTTAATTAAAAATTAATAAATACCCGAAAAATTCCCGAAACACAAACCCTAGCAAAATTATACTTAAAATAACCGTAATGACATCACGGTCACCAAAATGACATCAAAAACAGCAAAACGAAACCCGAAAATTTTCCGACCGCCAAAATGACCAAAATACCCCCCGAAGCCAAAAACACAATATTATACTCAAAACAAACATCTCAACACCCACATTATAGAAATAAGCACCAAACGTTATAAAATTCACCCGAATGTGAATTGAAGGCAAAATTACCATTTTGCCCCTAACTCCAATTTTTTCAAAAATCAAGGGTTTTACAAAAAAAATTAATTAACTTTTTAATAATATTTTTATTATTAATGACTTAATTAATAAAGTAAAAAAATAATATTAATAAATTAATTAAAAAAATTTTAGAATATTTAATATAATTTTATATAATATTAAAAAAAATTAATAATTTTTTTAATTGATGTATATAATTAAGGCGATAATTTTAATAAAATAGCGAAAATATATGTAAAAAGTATATGTAAATTTATATAACGCTCAATTGTTTTCAAGTTTAAGTATATGTATGAGTTGATGAATTATTATGTGTATTTTACTCGTATAAAAATGTGAGTTGATATCTCTTGAAAAATCAAATTAATGACACCATCAATTTATCAAATACACATCTCCAATAACTATTATTATTTACTGAAAATTTAAAATGAAAAATTATGGAGCATTACTTGTATTTAAATTTTTTAAAATATCTTATTTTATAAAATAATTTTTTATAAAATTTTAATTTTTAAAAATGAATTATTTATATAAGTATTTCGAAAGTTTATATAATAATAAAAATAATGATTAGTGTTAATATAATCTCTGGAATCTAAAAAAAAAAAGGAAGTGATAAAAATGCAACAGGAGGAGGAGGGAAATGAATTATGAAAAAAGAAAAGACCATACAATTGAAATGAATTATGGCGGTGGCCTTTAATTTGAAGATAAGATTTGGAAATGAGTGACACGCTCAAAGACACGTGCACAACGCAGTCCCGCCAGATTCATTTTATCTGATTTTGTCATTACTGAATTTATCAACTGTGGGGCATCCCGGCATATATACATTTGTTATCCCACATGCATCATTCCCTCTCCTTTTTTTTTCTTCTTCTTCTTCTTCTTCTTCCCTCTATCTCACTCTCTCTCTCTCTCTCTCGCTCTCTCTATATATCAGACAATCTTATAAAGTATTAAAATATTAAAAAAAATTAACATGAAAAGCTCAAAAAAGTTTGAAGCACACATCAGCAAATAAATGGATCGTAGGCCTTATATTAAAGGCCGCAAGATCCAGATATTTTATGCATTATCTTATTGTGTCCTCAGAAACACAAACACATCCTCAGTTTTATACAAGCTCATTTCCCACATAATTTATGAAAAGCCAGAGTTTATTTTTTTTTATTTGAAGGGCTGAAGAAAGTATAATATGAACAGTGCCTGGGCCTTGCTGCATATGACTGCCACAAAACTGAGAAATTAATGTGCGACTTTAACAATTATTAATTTCATTGATGATATGTTGTTTATTTGTTATAAATTCGAAACAAAGTCTTAATTACTTTCAAATTTTTTTTACATTTTCTTTAAATAGGAAATTAGGACATGTAGTTAATATATATGAACATGAATTGGCCGTCAAAAGTATTCATTTTCTCAAGGCATAATAACATATTATTAATTATAATTCATTAACATATTTATCATTAGCCTTAACATATAATCAATTCATTAAGAATCAATCATCTATATAATTTCACGCAAGTCAAATTGAATACTATCGTACTAATTATTTTCTTGTGATTCTATTATCTAATTCAAATCAATGAATATTTCTCTTAGACTTATTTATTAATCTAGAATCATGCAATTAGTAGCCAAATAATTACAAATATTAGGCTCAATAATAGAATTAACATTAATAAAAAAAATAGATCACAGATAAATGTCAAACAGCCAATTGCACTTCATCAATATTTTAGATAACAAATTTAGCCACTCATATTAATAAAAAACACATCATATCAATTAAATTAAATATACTAAACATGTAGAAATTACACAGTCTCTGCGAGTGTTGAGCCAAATATACGGTGACCATATAAATGGGTTTGGAACCTCATCTCAACACAAAACCAATTGGCTTATGTTAAGGCCCAATCTACATCACCTTATATGTCATTGTATTTTATTAAACTTTTCAGATGTGGGATTCATTTATATTCTCCAACACTCTCCCTCAAGTGCAACTGAGCCTAGCCCAATTGTCACTTGTCAAACATGGATGGCAATTTACCTTTTTTTTTAGGTCCATAACAAATTGCCTAGGCCTATTTTCACCGAGGCCCTAGGTTAATAACGGAGTCCAGAATCATCTGGCGGTTAGTCAATTACCTGGTTAGCTCTGATGCCATGTAGAAATTACAAAGCCTCTACGAGTGTTGGGTCAAATATAAAGTGACCATATAAATGAGTTTTGAACCTTATCTCTTAACACAAAACCAATTGGCTTATGTTAAGGCCCAATCTACATCACCTTATATGTCATTGTATTTTATTATACTTTTCAGATTTGGGATATATTTATATTCTCCAACAAAACACAAATTAAAACTGAAATAGAAGTAATTAAGGAAAGTGAAGAAAAACTCATTTAATTCAGCTGTAGATCGACTGATAACAATAAAATCCTAAGAATCTTGTTTCAAACCTATCTTCTCACGTTCTAAGTCTGATCTTCTCATAAAATAACATACCAATTGTTTACAATATCAAACTTTCTAAAAACATACCACTAATTGCACTCAACTTATGGGGAATTCAAGTTGTATTTTGCTAGCTAATTTACTATCATATAATAATATTATCTCAATCCGATTCCTTCATCAAAGTAGCTATAGTTCTTGAAGTGTAGATGACTTTAGGCATTTGAATCTCTTCAATTATACTTCAAAAGTCTAATCGGCCATTAATTATATTTTAGTATTTCAGGCCTAACTTCGATTTAATATTTAGAGACTCAAATAATTTTTAAATTTTAATGAATCAGACCTTTCTAGAAAATTTGAGATGTCCTCTATAAACTTTGACGAGGATGGGTTTGGATCCCAACACTCACACGCCAATAAACAAGATGTCCACATCCCAAAATGATAGTGGTGACCCCAAGAAAGGATCAAAACTTAGCCACATTGCTCAGTGGGAAAGTGCTGGGCTCGAAGCTGAAGCTAGATCAGTAAAAGAGTTAAAACCGCACCAAAATGTAACAAGTACTACAAGCAATATTGCACCATGCTTGGACGCAGCATGGCAAAAATTAATGTATGGTTTTTCCCCATTCATAATATTAATAATTAATTATTTCTTATAAAAAAAATTGGCAAAATTTAATAAAAGCAGGCGGTGAATTTGGATTTAAAAGTAGAAATTGTGAAATTGAGTCCCCAAAATTTAACTTCAAATTCCCAGAGGAGCTAATTAATAATTACAATGGTGATGAATATTATCAGGATGAAGGAGATGTAACCAATAAGGAAGTTTTTTGCAATAGTAGCAGTATTATAGGATTTGGAGAGCACAATTTCACACAAGGGGATATATATGGGATTTTGAAAGTTGCTGATGAAATTTGTGGAGGTCTGGTTGTTGATCAGGGCATTAACAATTGTTATTGGAGCTAAATAGATGAATAATGGACCTATTTTCTCTTGAAAATTTACATACCACTTCTTAGAAGCATATGAATGAATGCACCAAAAAAATGGTATGATACATTTGTGATTTCAATTAAGCATTTTAAATAAAATGATAAATTAATTAGATAATAATACATTTTGATATCTTTTTAAAAGTACATCTTATAATTTCTCCGTAATTTTTCAATTATAAAATATAAAAATGTCATTATTCAATTGAATTGTTATCATAAATAGGATGTTTAATATGAATCTAGTTTTTCTGCAAGCAACTATACCTATTGTATGCAAGTACCTTTTTGTTTTTTTTTTTTTTGAGAAATTATACTTATAGCCTGCCTGTGACCTGGGCTAGTAAAAAAAGTTATGGACTGATAGGTTAAACTGTTGAAAAAACTAATATTTTCTCAAAATCAATTCCGGCCCATAGGAAGTAATAGAGTCCAATCCAAATCCAGTATTAATTAAAAAACTTAATTAGAATTCTTTATTCCCATTCACAGTTTTGAGGGGTTAATCTCATACAAGGAAATTGCTGAGAAAATTTTGGATTAATTGCCTGATATTGTTTGGAATTATATCAGTTCACTTCTGAGGCCTCTTTCTCTGAATTCCTATTATAATTTTATTTCTTCTGTTTTGCTTTTTTAGGTTCTTTGTTTCCCGTTTTGGCTTCCTAATTTTGCTTATGATCACTTTGCTCAAGCTTGATTTCGCATCTTTCCTCTTTTTTTTTAAGCCAATGAATCTTTTGGTTTATTTAAAAAAAAAATTAAAACTGACCAATCACACCATTTATTAGTAAAAAAGTTAAAAAAATATATTTAGAACGTATGTATAGTTATTGTAGAATGTAGAATAAACAAGAAGTAAAATAATTATGTTGCATGATGAAATAGAGTTCAACATTCAACAAATAAATAGTTCATTCTTGCAATGAGTGCCACTAGAATTTGTTAAGAGTAAGTAATGTTTGTTGAAGATTCAGGTTGATTAGATACAAAGAAACTGTGAAAAAAATTATATACACTCTTGAGTTCTCTAATATCTAACATCAATGGCTATAATTTCTGAATACATATAATTTTACAACATTATTATATCACTAATTAGTCAGAAAAATTAAAAAAACTATATGCAAATGACTTGGATTAAAGAAAATTATACGTTTTAAATTATTCCGTAAATTAATAATTTTATTTATTAGATCTTTTAGAAATTATGAATTAAATATTAATTTTTAGAATTTCAAGTTTTATTTTTTTCTTTTATGTTGTAAATGAACAGAAACAAACATTACCGTGACATTTGATTTAAATTTCAAAATTAAAATTGAAATGAAATGGAATGTAATCAAAATTGAAATAATTATTTATTAATTTTATTTGATTCAGTTTAAAATCAGGATCATATTCCCATTGACATTGTTTGAATTACAATGGAATTAGAATTGAAAAGTTAAATATTATCTAAAAATATCATATAAATAATTAAAATGCATTATCATTCAATTTATTTAAATGGTCCTAAAATCAAAAAATGATTTCGTTAATTAATTTTATTTTATTTAAAACTCATAAATTTATAATTAGAAAAATATGAAGAAAAACTAAATTGATTATATTTATTTTAAAAATATAAATTAATTTTATTAAGAAAAAGAAAAAAATATTTTATTTTATTCTACATATTTGAGACCTGACAAATATGGAGATTAAGTATGAAGATGAAGATTTGACTATTATGTTGCTTCGATTGTTACCTCCATCGTATACAAATTTTAAAGAGATTAACTTATAGTAATAAGTCTCTAAAGTTGAAGGAGGTAAAAATATTTTTGTATTTTAAAGAGCTTTTAGATAAAAAAAAAAAAAAACTCTTCAGTCGTCATTCTGACGATTCAAAAATCTTAGTTGTTAGAAAAAGATTTTTTCAGTCAAAAAATAGTCATCTGATTTGTAATTACTGTAAGAAAAAATAACACATTAGAGCGGAGTGTTTTAAACTTCAGAATAAAGAAAAAAATCAGAAAGAGAATTTCACTGAAGCCAATATTATTTAGGAAGACAGTGATGCATACGCCGTGACTAAAAATGATCCCAAATCCGAATAAGGATGAATTTTAGATTCTACTTACTTATTTCATATATGTATCCATAGATATTAGTTTTCCTCTTATGAATTTGTACGCAGAGTAGTTGTGCTCATAGGCAATAATCATCCTTGTAAGATTATCGGTATTGACACTATCAAGATTAGGATGCATTGATGACGTGATTCAAACATTGACTAATGTTCGATATGTTTATAATTTGAAAAAAAATCACATCTCCTTATCTGATTTAGATAATTTTGAATGCAGATTTTCTGGTAAAGGTGAAATTTTGAATGCTTCAAAAGGTGCTCTTGTTGTAACGAAAGCTAATCAAATTTGTAGATTGTATGTATTACAAAAATTTACTGTTACGAGTTTAGCTAAAGTCTCTTCTCATGTGTCAAAAGTGAATATTTTTATAAATAATTAAAAATTTTAAAATATTTTAAAAGAAATTTGCAATTAAGACTTTAAAATTCCTTTGAGCTCGGCGGTCAAAATAAAAATATAAATAAATAAATATGAAAAATTAAAAATCTAAGAGGACAAATAAAAAAATTAAGTAGAAAATAACAAAAGAAATTATGGAATTTGGTGCTGTGGCACTCTTAATCCACTGATCGCTAAATATAGAATCCATTTTCAATTAAGTTCATATATTGATTTAATTTTATTGCAAATGCACTATAAACTATTTTTATGTATATTTGTTTAATATTGTCACTGAAAATCCTAATGAAAGTTAAAAAGAGATCTTTTTTTTTTATTTTATATGCGAGAAATATTTTTAAATATAAGGAAAGATTAATTCTCATATAAAGTATAATTTTTATTTTAATGTCATATCTAATTGAGGGAGAATTTTTGTTAAGTTAGGATTATTAATTAAAAATATTATAGTTAAGAAAATTAAATGAGATTTTATTTGACTTTTGTTGAAATATGTAATTAGTTTTTGTCTAATTCCTAAAGAATTTTCCAAAGAAAATTAATTGTTGCGTATTAGAAGAATTAATTAATATTGTAATTCTTATCCTAATTTTGAGTATGCTGAACTTATTTGGTGAATTTAGGTTCAACTATTTTAGAGTTATTCCCTCTAATTTAATCAATGAATTTTATTCATTTTCGATTATAAAAATAGGCTTACACTAAATAATGTAAAATTTATTTTTTTTCTTTATTTTATTGAATTTTTATAATTGAATTTTTATGTTATTCTGAATTAAAATTTTGTATGTTGAAATTAAGCATAATTATTTCATATGTCTAATAAAAAAATAATAAATTATATATATATATATGTATATTAAGACTATTTGCAAAACACAATCTAATTAAAAATGAACATCTATCATATTAATTAAATTTTAAAAGTTTATCAATCCAATTATTATTAATCGAATAAAAAAATTTATTTTTCAAAATTGATCATTATTAATTCGATTGTTTTAATTAATAAATATATAATTTAAAATAGATTTTATCAACATAATCAATTAAATTAATCAAATTAATTGAAATATGGTCGGACTCATAGAGTTGATCCATATTTGCTCATTTCTAAAACTAATTATAAATATTTATTAAAGATCTTATTGCTGATTCACTTGCATATGCAATGTTGTATGAATGGGGAACTAATTATTCCTACTACATGCATGTATAGTTGATAAACGATATTTCTTAATCTATTTCATCTTTTCTGATAGAAAAAAAAAAGCTAATGACAGATTTGTATATGATTTAAACAACATATTTAGGTTGGAATTCTCCACCTTAAAAGAGAACCAAAAAAAAAAAACAATACAACATCGGTAAAATATGAGAAAGGAATGCGTATTGCATATGTATAAATGTATATTACAGACCTGAAAGTGTAGACTTGAGCTGCTGGGTAGGGTAACTGCAACTATAATAGATATAGTAGCTGTTGGTTCTCTTTTGTTGGTTAGATTTGTGTGATCAACCGACGTCGTTTTGGTGGTATTGAAATATTTGGGGGTAGCGAACTGCTGTTCTTCAATTGATTAGGTGAAAAGGACTTTGAATTCGTGGAGAAGAACGGCTAAATCGCAAAGCAAAGCAGTTGCATAAAAGGAAAGGATTCGTTGTTGATCCGCAAACTAACATTCTACAGATCGCGAACTATAAATCCTCAGTCCGCTACTCAAAACGTCAATTCACGCATTTTTCACATATAATAGCTTTCTGAGCATGTATTTATATAGGAAATTTGACAAGACAAGGGGACAGGGCTACCCTACGGCCCAACCCAGTTACCCGACACGTGAATTACTGTCACCTGCCCGTGTGTGTTGTCTTTATCTTTTATCACCCAAAGTGGCCCTAACCGCATTTCTGACATCCATTTCTAATGTCCGTTTTTAAGTGGTGTAGCTGTAACACAGTCAAACAACTGTCTTAATCTGAAAATTTTAAAAAAAATCATTATTGTCGAATTAATTTTATAAATTCTATTTTAACTCAATTAATTTTAAATTTTAAATTAATTAAAATTGACTACAATATAAATTCTATTTTTTTCACTCAGAAGATTTTTACCAATATACCACGAAATACACGTGCAAAGTTGGTGACAATGAGACAACAAAAAGGTGTTCAAAAAAACAAAAGCACAAACATGGCAGTAAAAAGTGATGCATTAGGGGACAAAATTGAAGATAATATTATATACATGCAATCTTGGTTGAAAAGAAATATGACTGGAGAAGCACACATCAGTCTAGCCATCAACAATTTTAAATTTTAAATTACGAAATTGGAATTCTGCAATTTCATTGGCCAAAAAGAAAAAACTCTGAAATGTGTTTAATAATAATATAGGCATGCAGCAGGAGTTGATTGATTGTTGTCCTTCTTTTAATAATAATAATAATAATATAGTTTACTCTTTCTATGTATTATTATATTATATTTATATAATTCGTGATACTGTAAAGATTTTACAAGTCTAGTTTGAAAGATTATAGAATATTCAAATAATGATGTAACTTGGATTTGTAATCTAATCCACCAACTTATATCTACTTTATATATATATATATAATTACAGTATTACTACCATTGATGTAAAATTATCATCCGAATAATCCGATATTAAAATGAAAGAAAAAAAAAGAAGGAAGGTTCAAAATCCCAACTCAGTAAAAGTTAATTGTTTTTATAATTGTTCCCAACTTCCTATTTGACAAATAATTATTATCCGCCCCGTTTGAAAAAGTCAAAGCTAAATAAACTTTATACATATATATTTTTTATTTTTATTAATATTAAAAAATTAAATTAAAAAATAATAAATGAAGTGTATTCTTAATTAAAGTGTATTTTTTCCTTTTTCTAATTTTCAATGGATTTGGAAATATCTTAATATAAAAAAACTATTAACTTGAAATATTTTGAAATTTTCACTTTTTTTAATTATCATATCATTTGAAAATAAATTCTACTTACGTTCGAATTTTTAAAATTATTCAAAATTATACCATATATTTAAAATTACTCATTTGATTTTCATTTAGTTTATTTTCAAAAATACTTTAATTATTTTTTAATTTAAATATTTTAAATATTAATTATAAAAAATATCGAAATAATAAATTAGTAACTTTAATTTTGTGCGGCTCAATAAAATAACTGTCTATGCTATTATTAATTATAATTATCCATATATATATATATATATATGCTTTTTCTGTAACTTTTGTCTCCCACCAAAAAAGAAAAAAGAAAAAAGAAAATAATGGGCAATCAATCATATATCTTACCGCAATTGGCACTGTTTTACATAATATGAAACAGTACTTATTCCCACTGTCATCTCGACAGATTAAAATGTCAATATCATCACCATATATAGACCATACCATTGCCGAACAGAAATTCCTCCGCAACCATCCATCCATCCAAAATTCAATATATTATGAAATTATTTCATTTTCATTTTGATTTAATGAGCACCTATTTCATAATGTCAATGGTTTAACATCTTATGTCATGTGAACGCTGATTTTCAAAAGCCAAATTTAATGAACACTTGACTGTTAACGGGGACTTACACTTTCTTTCTTTCATCATTTACTATAATAATAATAATAATAATAATAATAATAATAATAAGAGAGATTTATAAAACTAACCTAAATATTAAAACACTTTTCAATTATATGGTGGTTAAATTTTTTTATTTTTATTTTTACGCTTTTAAAAAAATTTATTTATAAAAATAAAAAAATATGGATCACAATACTACATGCAAAAGACATGACATAGGTGTGAACTATAATCAATTAACTTAAAATATAATTTAATTTATTAGCATTTTAAATATTTTGTATAATTAAAAAATAATTAATTAACATAAAATATAATTTATGTTAATTAATTTTAATTTCATTTTATACAAATGCTTTTATATATTTTATATTTTTAAAATAAATTTAACAACATATATTAGCTAAATTGTAAAAAAAAATATTAACACATAATTGATATATGTTATTGCATATTTATATATATTATATATAACAACATAAATTATTTTTTTAAAGAATCAACATATATCAATTAATTTATAATAAAAAATTAATATACATACTAATATATGCAAATATATATCAATATATATTATATATAATAATATATATCAGTATATACTATTACAAATAAATTGATATATGTTTATACATGTTACATATATCATTACAAATCAATTAATATATGTTACATATAATAATATATATTATTACAAATCAACTGATATAGATTAATATATATATATTATTTATTAATATAGAACAACATATATCAAATGATTTGTAAAAAAAAATCAATATACAATATATATATGATATATATAATATATCATATATATATATAAGATAATTTACAATAAAAATTTATATAAAAACTAATAGATATTAATATATATTGTTATATATTATATATAATAATATATATCATTACAAATCAATTGATATATATTGTTATATGTTATATATATCAATATATATAAGATGATTTAAAAAAATCAATATATAAACTAATATATATTGACATATATTAATATATATTATATATAATAATATAAATAATATATATTAATTAATTTGAAATAATATATAAATTAATATATATTATTATGTATTCATATTTATTATATATAACAATATATATTAGTTGATTTGCACAAAAAATATCAATATACTTTTATATAATTCATATTGTTAATATAATTTAAAAATATAATTTAATTTTTTATTTAATTAATTTTTCGTAATTTTTAAAATTTTCAAGTACAAGAAAATTTTTATTAATTGCAAATTTTTTATGATTGAAATTAATTTTATATTTTATACACATATTTTTATATTTTTTTTCTATCTACATTACACCATTAATTCAATGTAGTAAAAAAAATTATTGTATTATAAAATTGTAAATTTAAATTTAAACAGTTCTTTCTCAATTAATAATTTAATTTGACGTATAAACAAAAATAAAATTAGTTACTGATAAGTAATTAGGTGACATTTAGCAACTATAATAATTATGATTAGTTGAGCAACTTTATTAATTAAGTTTTATTAATAAGGAAAGAATAAAGGGTAGGTCATAGTTGTTTATATGGGTGTCAGAGTTGAGGGGGTAGCGCATAGAAATAGAAAGCCAGAGGGGAGAAAGAAAAAAAAAAAAAAGAAAAGAAAGATTCCGAAATTTTGAAAACAAAAAATAAGAAAAGCATAAAAATAAAAAAAATAAGTGTAAAAAATATTTAAATACAGTAAAAATGAAAAATGAAAGTTAAAAAGCAGTATAATTTCCTCTAATAATAATTTATTATTAATATAAGTTTCATTAATTTAATAAAATATTCTTATTGATGTTATATAATTGGCAACTGATAGTATTATTTTATAATATATACACATACATATAAAATTGTTAAATATTTAATTGTATGTACGATAAATAATAAAAATAAAAAGCAGGTGGGGGCCTTAATTAATTTATTCAGGAGAGTAATGCACTAATTTTTATTTCATTTTCAATATGTAAGTTGAGAGGAAGACATGTAGTGTAGGATATACATATACATAAGAATGAATGGGAAGGGTCGTCCAATAATTAATGTAACAGTATGCTTCTTATGTCATTAGCAGCCGCATACCCCAACAACTCATTTAATCAATCCACCAAATAATAATTTAGTACAATAAAGTATTTTTTTATTGAAATATATTTTATTCTTATTAAAATTTATTAAAATAATTTTATAACGTGTATATCTTTTTATCAATTATTTTTAAAAAAAATGATCATATGATAAATTTAAATAAAAAAATGAAACATGTCCAAATAAAAATTATAATATTTATTATTGTTAAAAATGTATCAATATGACACCCATTAAAAAGTCTCAATAAGAATATTAATTCCTACTATTAAATTTTTGAAGGATATAGGAGCAATTAATGTTAGACTTGTGGACGATTTGCGTTGCATCCTTATATTATTCAAATCACTAAAAAAATAATAAAAAAAGTTTTTTGTTTTTGAGAATATATATAAATATATATGTATAAGTTTTGACAGATATAATTAATATTTTCACATTAATTGCCATATTTATGAACTCAACATATATATATATATATAACTTATTTTTAAATTATTTATTCTGTTCGAAATTAGCAGTTATTGTTAATTTTTTTAAAGAAAAAAAGTTGAATAATTAATATTTTATTTATCTCATTTTAAATATCATATAAAAACGGTATATACAGGCTAAAAAAAATTAACTATTATAATTTTTAAAAATTTTTTTTTTATAATTTACTTATGCATATATTTTTTTTATTTCACTTATTTTTTTATTAATTAATAAAAATAATATTAAAAATTTTTAATTAATCTACTTTTTAAAATTTTAAAAATAGCAATTGAAATAAAATAAAAAAATGTATATATAATACTCAAAATTAAACTGAGCGGATACTAATTTTGGGTTAGATTTGTTTTTCCAAGAGAGGGAAATGTTGAAACCAGAAATTTGGGGTAGTCTTTATAAAAGTAAAAGTTTGACAATTTTATGACATACGCAATTAAATTGGTGAATAAATTACATATAAATAAAATAATGGTGTGAAAAATAAGAAGAAAAAAGAGGGGAGCATGCACAGATGTGCGTTGAAGTTAATTGAATGACAGTGGCAGTGTGTAAGCTTACAATACCAACCAGCTCCTCCTTAATCATATGACTTTATCTCCCCATTGTTCTGGTAAGCCAATCCCAACAGACCTCAAGTTCCCACTCTGCATATAATTTTTGTTTTCAATTTTATATATTCTTCTTATTTATTCAATTTATATTAGCATGATTATAGACTATTATAATTCAAACTTTAAACAAGATTGCTCTTTTACATTCTTAATTTCTACTAGTGACATGACATTGATTAAAGATTTAAATTATATATTACTATTAATTTGGTCACACTAGCATGACATAAATTAAAAATATAAATGATATTACTATTTATTCATTTTTTTATTTAATTTTAAGTAGCATGCTTATCCTTTTGTTCAACAAATAAATTAAGTACTCATTTACATTTACTTTAATTTATTAATAAATAAAATTGATATTAATTTACTTATTTTAGAGTCACAAAAGTCCGATGAAAATTAATTAACATTATTTAATCATTTTTCTAGATTTTTAAGGAATTTTGGGCTCATTTCACAAAAAAAATAATTTTTTTAAAAAAATTAAAGATACTATTCAATTAAAATTAATTATTTTATGTCATTAATTAAAATTTAATTATGATCCTCGTTTAATTTTGGAGATGAGAGTGTAAAAATACATTATTAAAATCATTTACAATTTCTCAACTTTAAAATGATGATATTAAAATTAACTAAGAATATACAACGACAAAAAAAATAAATAAATAGGAAACTTTATCTTGGGAGAAAAGGCAAAGTCTGAATGAGAAATAATTATACAATACAACCGTTGTATTGTAACAAGCCAATCGAATATCAACATGTAGTAATATTTTGATATTTGATTGGCTTGTTGATATCAACGTTGCCACATATTGATATTCGATTGGCTTGTTGCAATACAACGGTTGTATTGTATAATTATTTCTGAATGAGATGTGAATGTATTTGTAGTTCTGTGTATCCGTCTGTGAGACTAGCGCCATGTGCAATTGATTTTGGCTTTAGTTTCAATAATTGCATTATTTACAGGAATAGCAAGGGAGCCGGGAGAAGCCAGAAATAATCCCCTTCTTTATTCCCGCTTTGACGAAGAATCCTTATCCACATTTCTGCCACACAAATAACAGCAGATCTAGCTATGTTCTTGCCCTGCAGGGATATCTAAGTGAAATTTTATTTGACTTTATTTTAAATTAAAACTCAATAATATAAGAAACTGAACATCTTCCATATCATCACATAATGTTGAAAAAAATTATTAAAAGAAGCATCTTTCATATCATTTGCCATTCCATTGTTACATTTAGGCAATGGAATACTCAACACATACCTTTTATATATAGAACTAAATACATACAAAAAAATATGGAGTATTAAGTTTGTAAAATTTGATATCTGCAGGTGATCTATTATCAAAAAATTGAATTGGTGACCCTGATACCATATTAAAAAAGTTAATTTAAATATAAAAGTTAACTTATGAGATATGTATATTTAAGCGATATGAGCTACTCAATATATGATAATTAAATAATTATGCAAAATAAAACTTAAAAAATATAACAAGTTAAAATTCAACAAGTTAAAATTATTTCATATATGCAAATAAATAAAACATAACATTTATAATAATCCAATAAATTCTATATGTAAAGTTAAAAATGCAAAATTTATCTATTATATTATAATATATGAAAATAATATAATCACAAACATTATTATTAGAAGCATAATAATTTTTTTTTTTAAAAAAAATTATGAAGTATAAATAAATAATGTGATTTTTAGACTATTGAGGATTTAGTTTGGATTGAAGAATCTCCTTTTTTTCTCTTAACCGATATCCTCATGCATGATGTAATTTCTTTGCCCAGTTAATGAGATTTCATTCTTATATAAAAAAAAATAATGTGAACTAATAAAGAATTATGTCATGAAAAATCCAAGAGACTGAAACGGTCATTATTTAAAGCAGACGACAGTTCAAAGACATTTAAATTAATAAAGCTTAATTTTTGCTTCATAGTGAAAGCACTTTGCATGATTGGCTAAAATTGCCAACAAAACTCATTGGCTAATTTTGGCAACAACGTCGCTTGGGTGAAAATTAATTGGACAAAATAGTGGGAAAATTCTTTGTTCAATTTTGTCCCCAAAATTTATATATTATTTATTTCCAAAATTATTTTTTAGGCCTCTTAAAATTACGTACACGCAGTTAGAATAAAAAATAAATAAATAAAAATAACGAAAATCTCTAAAACTACTAAAAAAAGGAAAATACTGTGATTTTATTTCAATAAATAAGTTAAAATTTTTATAGACCTTAATCAATTACCAATAAATTTATTCAAAATCCACAAATCTACAAGTCAATAAGCAACAACTACAAAAAAAGAATCATTCTATATTTACATCAAAAATCACAAAATAAATAAAAGAATAATTTTTTGAAAAAAAAACCAAAAATAGAATTTGCAGAGAAATTATACTATATCAATTACAGAATTTGCTATTGAATCTCGAAAATTAGCCATGGAATAAAGTCGATGAAGCCAGACTGGGTGAGCAACCGCAACAAACTATTTGAGAACACAAACTAGAGCATAAATAAGTGCCGTTAGTATCACTGCAAAGTTTGAGACCAAAGTAGCCGGTCGCAGGCTCCGGCCAACGCGATATGCCATGGAAGCTATGTATCGGAGAGTTGAAGAATCCATGGAATGAAAGAGAGATTGGCAGCTGATGGCCTAATTCTCTCTGCTCGATTTTCTCTCATCTCAACCATCAAAAAGAGCAAATAAACAGTTAATTAATTTCTTTAATCATTCTTTTTGAAGCACTTTTTAATCATTTTTTACTTACCGTTAGACGTGTATTTTACTTTATGAGTACTTGTTAAAATCGATGTTTTCAAAACCGGATTAGACCGGTTGGTCGGACTAGATTTATAAGGAGTCAAAGATTACTCCGATTTAAAATATTGAAAAAATTAAATTAATCAAAAAAATTAATCAAAACCGGCAAAATTCACTGAATCGGACCAAATCAAAAGAAATTGAATTTTTAAATTTTAAGTATTTTTTAATAAAAATTAAAAAAGAACTTTTGTTTCATTTGTTCTATGTGATATTTTTAAATTAATAAATTATATATATTTTTATTTTTAAATTTTTATTTTCAAATTTTTATATTTTTAATTTTTTTATTAATATCGATATATAAAAAAATTTATAATATTATTATATTATTAAATTTGAGTCAACTCGGTTAAATTATTATTAAATCATTAATTAATCATCAATTTTAATTTATATCTTGTCCGATTTTAAAAATATTAGTTAAAATTAAGTATTTTATTAATAAAATAAAATGTTTAGCTTAAATTAATTTAAAATATTACTACATCATCTAATTGAACATTAAAATAAAATTAAGGAAGAAATTAACCGTTTCTTCCTTATTTTTAGGTGAAAAAATTGAAAATAGAAAAATATTATTTAGTCTAAAAAAGAAAAAATATTATTTAAATCTTTAAAAAAATAAAAAATTTGACCTTTTTATTCTTTTTTTAATAAAAAAAATAGGATACTTGAGAAATAAAAGAATACTATTTTATACAGCATAATTTAAATATCAAACAGAAAAAATAAATAAATCAATATTATAATTTTAGATTTATTGACTGAATAAAATAATTAATTCAATTATTTTCTTGAATGTATATTATATTAAAAAATTAATTATTTGAACGTATATATTTTTAATTATTTTGATTTTAAAATTGGCATGACCGTATAAGCATCTGTTAATATAAATATATGGACTAATATGATTTTTTAAAACTATTATAATTTTAATAAAAAAGTAATTATATATTTATTTAAAATTTTTTAAACAAAGAATAAGTATTTAGTAGAGGTTTTTGTGATTGTGTGGGGGAATAATTTTACCACTTTTTTTTTTTATTAATTATATGTGGAGATGAGGAATGCTTAATATTCGAATTGGTAAGGAAGTAAATTTTTATGGTGTCGATCCATATATATATATATATATATATATAATTAGAGCCGCTGCTGCTGCTTCTGCTCATTCTTGTTTTTTTCTTTCAAGAATTGCTAGCTAGCTAGCTCAGCAACTTACCTCTCCAAGAAGATAGCTACCTAACCTGCAGCAATTCAATTCAGTTCCTTATATCTTATTCACAGTTTGTTAATTACTTTCTTTTGGCCGTGTTTAGCTCCTCAGAGTTATGGGAAGGACTCCATGCTGCAATGCAGAAGGTCTGAAGAAAGGTGCATGGACTTCTGATGAGGATCAGAAACTCATCGCTTACATTCAAAAACACGGCGAAGGCGGCTGGCGAACCTTGCCCCAGAAAGCCGGTCTGTAATTTCATTGTTATTCAAGATTCATTTTCTTGAGTTTGCTGAATTTTCTCTTTTCAATCTGAAGAATTATTTCCTTGAAGTTTCGTTCCAGACACAATTTGCCTTATTCAACGATTCAAGGTTTCAAAATTCTTTATTTGGATCTCATAACTTGCATAAATGTGAGATCTTGAAAATGATCAGTCTGTTTTCATGAATGTTCTTGGGAAAAGTAATGTTACTTAAGAAATTAAGATTTCAAGATCCCATAACGAGAGGTCTTGAACCTGATTAGAGATTGCAGTCTGAATTCATTATATATATAACTATTTTGAATTGATGAATAACATTTATGTAAATAGGTCTCCAAAGATGTGGGAAGAGTTGCAGATTGAGATGGGCTAATTATCTTAGACCAGATATCAAAAGAGGAGAGTTCAGTACTGAAGAGGAGCAAAAGATCATTCAACTTCATGCTTCTTTGGGAAATAGGTGATGTAAAAATAATAATGATTTTCTGATGACGATGATATGAAAAAAAAAAAATATATATATATATAATATAATATAATATAATATAATATAATATAATATAATATATTATATTATATTCCACACATCTCGTTTCTTTTCCCATCACATCCCTTTACCATTTTTTTCTTATTCTTCCTTTGGTCATTCCAAGTTTTGTAATCATTTCTTTTCAATCCTTTTCTTTTCATCCCTAAAATGAGTTTTTCTTTTTGCTAGAACTTAGAATCCCTAGCGAGACTAACAATCACAGAATGTATTTTTCATTCTAACAATAATTTATCGATTTTGATTTTAGTTATAATATTTTAATTGATATGATAGATCAAACTTTTTACTTATTATACATAATTAAAAAAGAGACGAAGAAAAATAGTTTTTTGTTCAATTTAGTTTCTTTTTAGAAAATTACACTATATATTAATTTTTAATTTTTTTTAAATATATTGCAGTTTTTGTATACTTTTATTATACTAAACGTATAATTTTTGGATGGGGGTATACTATTACAGTTATACCAGATGCATATGCCTGTATTTTTAAAACTCCATTTTATATTTACTCGGAAAATTTTTGCCATTTATTAAAAGGGACATCAATAATTAGTCCGTTTCCTAACAAGTACTTGTGACTAAAATTTGTTTTTGTGCTTCCTCATATATATTTATATATTACTTTGGCCTTCTAGAATTGTGTATGTCTAAAGTCTTCCGTTCTTCTCACTCGATATACCCATAAATTTTGAGTGCGTATAAATATAATATTATATTTTACACTCATAAGTCAGAATTAAAGTAATTTGTTTCTCATAATTTTATGTAACAATAAAAAAGTGAAAAATACATTATTTCTATATTTATCATATTCACCGAATAATCTCTATAAATTATATATAAATATACGTTTATTTCTCTTTTTTCAACACTCTTTTGACTGACTGTACTGGAAAAATGTTTTGACAATGTGGTAGGACTACTTTTTTATGTTATAATTACAAAAATATTCAAATCATCTTTTTATTTATGAAAAATCGAAATAAGACAAAATGATATTTGTACTACACAATAAGATATATAATTTTTCCTTTCAAAATTCATAACTAAAGTAAGTGAAAACTGAAAAAATTCTAACGGTGCACTTTCATTTTGAAATCTCCAGTTATGCCATTTTAAATGAAATAATTGAGTATATCAATTAAATTTCACTTTCTTATTTCCATTCTTGGTAGAGGACTCTGGAGTCAGTTAGGTGTCATAATATAATTGGTTATTCTGTTTGTTGCTTTTGTAAGCAGGTGGTCGGCCATAGCCAGGCATCTCCCAAAGAGAACAGACAACGAAATCAAGAATTATTGGAATACACATCTCAAGAAACGCTTGGCTGATATGGGCATTGATCCTGTCAATCATAACCCAATTGGGCCCTCTCCTTCTAACCATAGTCCTACCCACTTGCCTCGTGGCTCTTTCGGTTCTCCTTCTAGCTCAACCTCAGCCGAACTCCTCAACAAGCTTGCCTCTAACCTAGCTCCGTCCCTAAAAACTGCCCAAGATATTCTCTCTGATAAATATAAAGATGGTATTGTGGACTTAGAGTCTTCTTCTCCAGTCTCCAGCTCTCTTGATTATCCAACCCCAAGAAAGGTTTCAACTTCTGCTAAACTACTAAACAAAATGGCTAGTAGACTTAACAACAGTTTAAAATCCATCTTATCAAGATCTACAGAACAAGATTCTAATTACTATAATAATAATTATGATAATAACAACGACAACTATTTGCAACGTTGTGCATCTTCTTCAAGCCCTTTAGACTCGACTTCAGATATTTCAAGATCCATTTCTACTTCAAATGACGGAGGACTCGTCAATTCTAATGATAATAATAATCAAGATGAAGATTTTAATGTTACACCATTACTAGACTTTCTTGATCTTGATCTTCTTAATGATTGGAATGGAATGAGGGACGGTGGCGTTTCTAGCACTAGTATTGGTGATACCTATAACAGACAACCTTCCATGTCTCCGTCACATTTTAACAACTATGCTCCCAGAATATCTGCTTGTGAGTCTTCTGAATTTCAGGATCTTTTGCATAAATACTGCGGTGGTGATGTTAATGATGGGTTATTAGTAACGAGAACGGGATCAACGACAGCGAGCTATAACAATGAGATGGCAATAATTAGTTCCCATGATGTCTTGGAAATGGGAAACAGCTACAAAGAGCATTATTATGGAGATGGGTTTTCAAATTTCTATAATGGCGATGATTCAAATATGGAATCCCATTTTGGTGGAGGTGAAAATGATGGTAGACTATTACAAGAAGCTAATAGTTATAAATACTATTGGTTTGACGATTTTAGTAATTGTGAGAATTATGGTGTGTAATCAGATTTGTTTTGAGTTCTATTGTAATAATTTTTAGTTTTAGTTTCTTCATTAATTCAATTTTTTTTCACTTATGTATATATATTTGAGACAATAATTGAATTTCGAGTGATAGATTCTTCTTCTCTTTTCATTCACTATTTTTTTTCTTTCAAATTAATACATTAAATGAAAAGAAAATCTTATTTATTTTTCATTGTAATGTATTCTACTGTAAATAGATAGGTACACATATCAAATACCATAATAATAAAGGGGAAGATATATTTGAAATCTCATTCCTTCTTAATTAGTTATTGGAACGTGATGAATAATTAGCGGATTAGCAAATAGCAAGTATGTATATTCACTTTATTATTTTGTCATTAATGTTACTAAAAAGAATTTGAAATTTATTTACAATTAGTCTTTTGTTTTTTTGTTTTTTACAATTTTATTTATGATTATGGAATCACAACTAGATATAGAAATTATCATCTCTATTTTTTTCATTAGTTATGCACAGAGAGAGTGCAATACTTAATATTTAAACTCAAAATATAAATGAAAACAACAATACTTCTATCAAACTAAAACTTTATAGTTATTTCTATTTTTAAATTCTTTGGAGACTTCAGATTGTTGAAAAAAATTGAAATTGATAAACATTTTAAAATTTAATTTAAATATCATTAAATTAATATTTATTTATAAATATTATTAGGATTTTTAAACAGAGCAAATTTACATATATACAGTAAATAAAAGGGTTCTGAGATTGTCATTAACCATTTTTTTTGAACAGAAGATTATCATTAACCATTGATGCCAGTTTCCACGTGGTTTCATTCATTCCTGCGCAGTTTCTTAGTATCTTTAGATTATCGGCAGCTTTTCTTTACAGTACTATCAATCATAAATTTTAATTTTAAAATAAAAATTAATTAAATTTATTTTTTAAAATATTATAATTTTAATTAAATTTTATAATTAATTTGACCTGTAAACAAAGACGTAGACAAAATTCATAATAGAATTTTCTATAATATAGCATATCTAGAAAGATTATATAATATTATCATAAAAAAAAGATTATATAATATAATATTAATCAAATAAAATATTAATGTTCTTTTAAAAAATTTTAATATATGATGAAAAGAAAAATAAGTTATAAATATATATTTAATATTTAAAAATTTTATTTAGAAAGTTTAAAAAAATTTAAAATCATAGAAAATCATTTAATTAATGATTCAAAAAATATAAAATTTTTAAAGTATAAAGTTATTATAAAAATTATATGATAAAATAAAGATTAAAACTAACAAAAAATAAATTATAACAAAAAAAATAAAGATTGAAACTAAAAAATATATATGATCACATTTTATAAAATAATCACAAATCATAAAACAAGCAATACCACTAATTCGTCTATGCGTAGTGCGTACCAACCACTGGCCTGCCAATTGATTGTTGGAAGCTCTGAAGCTGGCGTCAGTCAAACTTTCCACGGCAAGCATAGTACCCTGTTTTTCAGGTAGGAAAAAAAAGTACCCACTTTTTCCATCTCTTTTTATTATTACTCTGGAACTTATTAAAGTATACTTTATATTAAAAAAAATTATTTTTTCGTTATTATTTCATGAAAAATTATTTAATGTGCTTTGTATTCGTAATCAGAAAATTATTATTAAAATTTACAAAAGATTGATTTGAGGTGAAATGCAATGACCGATTAAACATCAAAATTTAAGGAGTAAAATATAAATATAAAGAAAAAAATCTAATTTGATAAAAAAAATTAAAATTTTAAAAATTTTAAGTAAAAAATAATATATCATAAGAATATAAATATAAATCATAATGAGATATACATATAATATATAAGATTTTAGAAAATTTGGAGAGACTAAACATATATATAATATCTAGATAATAAATAAAAATATAAAATTTTGGAAGAGCCAATATATTTATCTATTAAAAAATATATAAGAGGTAAAATGTAAATTTGAGACTTGTGAAATGCATAACGTGCAGTTAGGGGATTGGGCCGATAGTCACTTCCTTAAAAAATTTGAATAACTCTTAATAAGTATAGAAAAATAATATAATTTATTTGAAAATAAATCGTGTAAAAAATTTTTTAAATCGTCATAAAAAAGAAAATAGAACCTGTAATGACAATGCATCCAGCCAATTAAAATTTTTTAAAAAATAATAAAATTGTCTAAAATTATACCCATTTCCATTTTCCTTATCTCTACTCTAGCATAATTTAGTAGTTAATATATATATTTTTAATAATAAATTCAGAATCCATTCTATTTTTTTAATTATATTAATATTTAATAAATAAAATATTATATATATTTTTTTTCTTTTTTTCTTATTCTCTTATTTTATTTTATTAAAATATGTTGCAATCACTTATTTTATAAATGATTAAAAAAATTATACATATTTAAAGGAGATTATAACATGAAAATAAAATATATTTTAATAAAAATTAGATTATTTTTAACTATTTAACATGTATCGGAAGACATATATTGGAAAAGTGGTTTTTTCTTTAATTCATTGGAGGGATTTAACCTATGGACTATATAATAGGGGATAGTCATTCCCTATCAACACTCATCACAAAGATAATGGAATGGGAATCGAACTCGTAACCAACTGATCACATCACAGCGCACGTTATTTTCACTGTTGATATTCAGGCTATCACGTGTTTCACGTGTTTTTTTGGAGGAAACGTCTTTTTCATTTTCTAAATTAGATCAGTATGGCAGTTGTGTTAGTGCTCCTGTACCTCATATAGGGAATAAAAATGTCAATATAGCTTGTGAAAATAATTAAAAACTAATTAATTAATCAACCTTTTTGCTATTGAAAATTAAGCTCAAGCACTGTATTATTAATATCATTAATATCTGATGTTCTGATGACATAAGTTGATGACAGTTCAGATAAAATTAGTCAAAAAAATGAAAATTTCTTCATAATTATGCAAGTAATTTTTTTAAAATAATTTACTATTATTTGCATTAATCACAATGAAAGCACTTTTCAATCACAATTTATGAAAAAATTATAAATCAAAGAGATTATATTTTAAAAATATTTTATATTCTTTTTAAATTTAAATTCCACCAAAAAACTTACAAAATGATTTTGAATCGTATAATTCATTAATAAATAAATTTTACCTATTTTTATGTGGCAATATAATATAATTCAAAATAAATAATTTAATTAAATTTTATATAATTTTATTTAAAATATATTCTGAATTAAAAATTTATTTTTTAAAAATATTTCGTTATTATAATATTATTATATTTAAATTTTATGTTTAGAGAATGTCAAAAGAAATTTATTTTAGATTTATTGCTATAGTTTAATAATAATATATGTATTGATTAGATGATTATTGTATCTAAATGTTTTATTTTGTAAGACTAAAAAATAAATTTTGTTTTAGTTTATATGGGCCCAATTAATTGAAAGTATTATAATTTTATTTTTAATAATTTTTATTTAGAACAATAAATATTTTTAATATATTTTTAGATGAAATATTTATATTTTAAAAAAAAATATTTATTGGACTATTATTTATATTTATAGGAATACCTTTTATTTTGATAATTAATTTTATAAAAGGGCTATATATATAATGAGCATTTTTTTAATTTTAAATGATTATTAAAATAAAAATTTAATAAAATATTAAGATTAAAATATGACTATTAATGAAGTTATAAGGGTAAATATTCAAATTGAATATTTAATTTTAAAAAATTAAAAATTGATAGTATAATTTTGTTTAAAAATAATTTTAAAATATAAAAAATAATAAATATTGTGAAATTAGCACAATGAAAAAGAAAAAAAATTATAAGAGTATAGTAAAAGAAATGGGTGTAGGTCTATTAAAGATAATTTTATTAAAAAATGAGTTCATTAATTTATCAAATTTATTTATAAATTTCTTCTATTTTGGTAAAATTTAATTTACACTAATTGAATTATATATATTTAAATTTATAGAATTAGAATAAATAAAAAAATTTACTCTAAACAGGTAATTTTTAAATTTAAATATTTTTTTAATGAAATTTATTCATTCTAGAGATGGTATTAATTTACTTATTACTAATTGCATATTAACATAGTAATATTATGTGCAAAACTGGCCCCAAATTTTAATTGCCCAACTGACTCAAATTTTAATTGCTTACTGACTATTAAATGTTAAAAAAAATATAAAATTGAAAAAATTATGAAAAATTAAAATTATATTTTTAAATTAAATTATATAAAAAATAATATATATATATATGTATGTATACAAAATATTAATAAATATATATTTTTATTTTAGTTGTTTTTTAGAGTAGAATGCTCTAGACAGTAGAGTGGCCCTGATTACATATTTTTAAAATAATAGTAATAACTGCAAAATTAAAGAAAAATGAAGAGTTTGTTGAAGAAACTTTATTGAAGAAAATATAATTAAAATATATATGATAGCTCACCTTCTTTTCCGGATCTTCATTAGTTAAACTTTCACAGCTATGTGCTATATGTGAATTTATATAACGCTCAATGTTTTTCAAGTTCGATTTTAATACTGTATGTGAGTTGATGAATTATTATGCGTATTAAAATGTGAGTTTTTTTTAAGCAAATTTAAATGTGACTTGATATCTCTTGAAAAAACAAATTCATGAAGCCTTCAATTTATCAAATACTCATCTATAATAACTATTATTATTTATTGAAATTTCAAAATGAAAAATCATGGAGCATTACTCGTGTCTAATTTTTTTGAAATATATTGTTTTGCAGAATAATTTTTTCTGCAAAAAAAATTATGTTTTTAAAAAGTAATTAGTCATATAAGTATTTTGACAATTTATATAATAATAATTAGTGTTAATTTAAAAATGTAAGAGGAGGAGAAGGGAATAGAATAATTAAAAAATAAATGGACCCTACCAATTATGGCGCGGGTGATGCGGTGGCCTTGAATTTGGAAATGAGTGATGCACAGCGCAATCCCTGTCTGGATTCAATTGATTTGATTTTGTCATTACTCAATTATCAACTGTGGGGGCCTCCCTCCCTCCCGGTATATTACACATTCGTGATCCCACATGCATCATTCCCTCTCTTCTTCTCTCTCTCTCTCTCTCTCCCTCCGTGTTTATATTTCAGACAATCTTATAAAATATTACTATAAAAAAATTAACATGAAAAACCAAAAGTTGTTGAAACACGTTAATTGATTGATAAAAAATTATTTTAATTTAATTAGAGATTTTAAATTTAAATTTTAAATATATAATTTTTTTAAAATTAAATAGAAATTTTTTTATTATTTTATAATATTATCTGACTTAATTTCAAAATAAATGATTTTAAAAAAAATTCAACATAATATCTATTTATATAAAAATATTAATTCTTTAAATTTAATGTAAAATATATTTATATATGCCTCTGGAATACTAGATTATAATTATGTAAGTAAATATTTTTAAAATTGAAAATTGAGAAATGAATATTTTAAAAAATATTTTTGAAAATATGCTTAATTTTTAGAATATTTTTATATAAAACCCTTAATTATTATATTATTTGCTTGGCTATAAATATTTTTTTGTTTAAACTTGAGGGAAGATCCATCATCAATCCGACGGTCAGATACATTTGAGATTATTGGACCCTTTAGCCTCTTACTGATTTCGGCCTTGGGCTAACATCCATTGAATTCGCTGAGCTCATTTCATGCGCTGTGTATGCAGCACATGATTATAAGTATTTTATTTCTTTCTTATGCAGATAATTTTTATTTTCATAGCAAAACATTTGTTAATTGGGTTTTAATTATCAGCAAAGCATACCAAGGAATGGGCAAGAATAAGAAAATGCTAATTTTTAAGAAAGATAATTGATAAAATAGTTATTTTATGCTAATAACTAATTAACAGTTAGTAATGAATATAAAACTATAAAATACTAATTTTAGTCCATTATAGTTTATTGTTATAGCATATGTTATTATAGCCAACTCATTTTAATTTAAAAGAACCAACTTCTTTTCTGAAATTTAGGTGGTTAATTTGTTTGTTCATTTCTACGAATATAAATTATGATCATAATGAGGGACATGATCAATTGATTAATTAACCATTTTTTAAGCTAAATTTTTTTTAAAAAATAAAATAAAATAAAATGAAGCCAATCTTAATTACACGATTTCAACGAGTTGTCTTCTTCCTTCTCCATGTATTACTATTATGAACAGAAAGAAGTGAAGGTATTTCAAGATTAACTTCATACCCGTTACAAGATTTAGATGTGAATCCATTTCAAACATATGTAGTTCATATATATAGTGAATGGGTTTAAAATGCATGCCATGAAAATTCACTGTGCATCTGCAGATAATGATCTTGGAGTTCAAAGGCTTTCTCCGAAAAGAGAACAAAAATGAAGTTTTAAGATGAATGTTCAAGGCTCTACTCTTTTTTACTGCACACTGTAATGTAGAGGTGGACGAAGAAGATTTAATGTGTTCGTACCTAAAGGAAAAGAATTTATTTTCCCTCATTGTATTAATTACAAACATTGCTACTGGAGAGCTAAAGAAGATGGCATTTACTTGAGTAAAGATAAATTTGGAAAATACGAGTTCTAATATCGCTTGAGAAAGTATAATTAAATTAATCATATTGCATCATTTGGCAATCTCATCTCATTACTTCAATCTTATTATTTATTTCTATATTACAATAAATTCAACTTTCATATTAAATCAAGATTTTTCTTTTTTTATAATTTTTTTATAATCTGTCTTTAATCATATTAAAAACAAAAAAAAAATATAATATATAGAAATTGATAGGATATCATTTTGGAGCCAAATAAAGAAAAACAATGTTAATATTAATTTCTAATCAGTGTCGCCTCCCTTTTTTGCTTATCACATATAGAGTAATTTATTTATAATTGAATAATGTTATTATAGCCCCTTTCTATATATATATATATAAATAATAATAGATTTATAATTAATTTCTTTTTTCTATATTAATACTAAAATAATAATTGACATGGCATGTATACTAATATATATTTATATTTATTTATTTTAAAAATAAAATAAAACCAAAGTATAATGGCTATATATAGAAGCTTGTTTTAGAAATATGAAATGAAATTTTTTGATAAATTAAAAATAAAATTATTACGAACCTAATAAATATTCAAAATTAAAATTAGTAAAGTCATTTTAACCTAATAAATATTCAAAATTAAGTGGGTAACATGGGTACGCGTTTAGTTTAGATCTAGTAAGGAAAGTGCATTTTTCTATGAGAGATACGGGGCTGTCATTTTCAAAAAACTTTGCCATTCCGAAATATTTTCCAGCAGCTTTAACGGGATTAAAAAAAAAAAGCATATTATTGTTTGTTGCCTTGCTGTAAATTAATTAATAAAATAATGATCTACCTACAGTATTATTATTATTTTTCTTTTAACATTAATCATGTGTGTTGTTACATGCATTTCGCATTTATTTTACAGTTTAATTACCACCTACTTCACCAGAATTTACAAAATCAATGCTTTTATTTTATTTTATTTATTTTTATCTACAATAAAAACAATTTCTGCCAAAGTTTACCATCATCTTCATTTGTGTGTTGTTACATGTTGATTAATTAAAAATTAATTTCTGGATATATTAATCACAGAGAATAATATTTATATATTATAAATATCCACCAATTTATAATAAAGAATATTAATCGGTATACCACAAGCAACGTCAACAATTAGGATAATTAATAAACTATATATAACGATATCAAGCTTGGTATTACAATTTTTACAAGTATAGTTACGTTGCAGCGTTATAGCCACTCAACTCAATATCGCATTATTATATTATAATATGGTGAATTATTCTTCGCACACTATGCTCAACCTCGATGTTCTTGATTTGATGGAAAATAAGTGATTCACATGAGAATTAAAAAAATATTACTTTATTTTCACATGTTATATAAAATTCATCTTACATGCATGTCACGTGAATGCTAGAAAATATATTCCTCTGATAATTAATTAGAGCTAGTGTGACATTTTCATATGAACTGCCTAATAATTGAGACATTACTATTATTTGTTTAAATTATTTTATTTTTATAATTATCATGTTAAAAATATTACACAAGAAAAAATTTCATATTGATTAAATATAAATATATTAATTAATTCACATAGAAATATATTTTTAATTTAAATAATTAATTTTTAATGTTATTTCTCTCAAATTTATGAGTTGAAATCACTTTATAACTTAAATTGTGTTGAATTCAAATTTAATATTGAATAAATATAAAATATGTAATTGATTATTACAGAGATGAGTTCTCTAATTTTAACAGCCAGTTTTTAAATTCGATTTCCTCAAATTTATATTAGGCGCCGTTGATGAGCTTTCAATTTTTATATTATGAAATTTATCAAATTCTTTCTTCTAACCCAGCATTATATTATTTCTCATTACATTTTAATTTTTTCCACTGTTGAGTAATAGATTTCCTTTAAACATTCAATTCTTTTGTCAAAACCTATTAAAATTATGTTACCCAATTATCATTTTACAGATTATTAAGAATATAATAATATGAATTTATATGTGATGATCAACAATTCAAATAACTGATTCTAGTCATTTTGGTTATGATTAATCCAATATCTATCTATTGTTAATTTATCTACATTTATATAACTCTTAAATAAAAAAATTAATGTATTATTAGAGCATAACTCTTCTAATTTTTGACTTCCAATTTTCCTTCTAGATGTTCGATCTTAATGGTCCGATTTAATATTATCCCTATGTTCTGGAGAAGTACTTTAAGTCTCATTGTTAAAAGGAGTGATAGAGTTGCATATTAAAGTGAATTAACAAAAAAAAAAAAAAAACTCATTGTTTATAAATAATATGGGGAGGAAAAATTAAATCTGGATCTATTCAAGAAAGATGTATTTGCCAATTGCCATAGGCTATGTCTCTGCTTGCAAAAAGAAAAAAACTCATTATTAATTAATTGTTTTATGTTCTACCTATTAATTTTGAATTTACATATTCAAAAATTAAAAAAAATTAATATACCATTTGACCAATGACGACAAAAGTTAATAAATGAAAAGATTAAGAAAAATAGTTGGTAGGATTGGATCAGAAAACTAAGTATATATCTACTGACATGATTATATCTCAAGAATTTAAAATTATGTTGGTTTGATTTCTTATTTTTCTTATCTTTTTTTTTCCTGAATATCTAATTTCAGCGGCTCGTTTTGGTGTTGTTATTGTATTTCGAGGAGTGTCTTAAAGTCCCATATTAAAAAAATAACAAGTACTTATTATTAATTATTCTATTTTCTACTCATTTATTTTTAAATTTAATCTTTTAAAAAATAAAATTAATATATGAATTCTCGAATCTTAACACAAGAAAAAAAAAAAGAAAGAAAGCTAATTGTTAGCATTTGATTCGAAAACTATCTACCAAAGAGATACTTCAAAATACATTTTATTTTATTCAGATACTTCAAAATACATTTACATATCACAATACAAATACATAATTGGCTACTACTGGTTTAACATAATTTTTTCTTAATTTAATGATTTTTTAAGTTGCGTTTTTTTCAGTTGTATATTTGGGTTGCACGTCCAAGAGATATTACTTTGATTTAAAAGTTTTTTGTTTCCTTTAATTTGATATAATAATTTTTATTTCATAAATATTTTTTAATCAAATGCTCAAATTTTAAAGTTGAACAGTAAAAAGTTCACATAACTTAAGTGTAAACCTAAATTTAAATTATTAATCTAACCGACAAAGAAAAGCTATTGATTAATTGTAGTCAAAGAAAAAAAAATCTTTGTCTTGTCAATTTTACAAGATGGTCAATTATAACTTAATTAATTAACCGGTATTCAACATCATCAAATGTTTAAACTTCTTGATTTCATACATAAAAATAGAAAAAAATTAAGAGAAATTATTAAATAATACTGGATTTCATTTTTAATCCGATGTTCTAATATTGCATAATATGTTAGTTCATTAAAATTTATCATTTATTTTTTGTAAAATAAAACGATTCACAGAGTCCATTAATTAAATATCGCAGAATAAAGAATCTGTTCTAAAAAACGAGATTAGTTGTATTTAAAAAATTATTATTTTATTTTTTACTTTTTGAAACAAATAGGCACTTATAATAATAAAGTATTGTCTAACAATAGTATTATTTTTAATTTTGTAGCATTTAGTTTTAAGAATAAATTAATTTTTAATTAAAAATTAAGAAAAAAAAAAAGCTTCCTAGAAAATTATCTATGAATGAAAACTTTTTTGATCTGATATGTGCAAATTTTTGATAGGCAAAACTCAAACTGTTTTTATAAACTCCATTTTCTTCTATCCGTATTCAACATGTGAATGACAGGAAAAAAAAAAAAAACCTTTGAAATCATAATCAAGACAATGTACGCGTACTACTACTAAATGAGTTAAATGTACTGGCTCTACAAAAGAATCTTATTTCTCTCTGTTTTTTTTTCTTCTTTTATGTTACTAATATCAATATATATTTCTCTGTTTTTTTTTTAAATTTCTTTATGTTGCAAATATCAAAGTGTTAGTCAATTTATATGTATCAATTTTAACTATAAGTATACAGATAGTAATAAGTAGCAAGTAATAATAAAAATTATTCTCAAAGAGAATGAGTAAATTGACTAACTATAATTCAATTTGACTATTTTTTGAAAATAAAATGAATAAGTTGATATTTTAAAAATTATCAATTAACAATCTTCTAATTTAAAATTCAAAATTAAATTCAAAATTAAATTAAATTAAGATAACTATCTACTAATTCAAACCTCAAATTAAAATTAAAATAATTAAAATAAACAAGTAAGATTATGTTTCATTAGAATTTTTTTAAATGGGCAAAAATAATTTTTTGAACTAATTCAAATCTCTTTTGAATCAAAGTTATCAATTCCTTAAATTTTAATCTTCCTTTTTTTTAGTAAGAAAATTAATGTTTGATGGAATCTGTAAGTTCTATTTTCATGAACAATAAACTTAAACAATCTATTAAACTCAAAAGAACCAAATTGGTCTTAAGATTATTCTTTTATCTCTAAATAGAATTTTCTAAATATGTTGATTTCTTAATCTAAATCATATTTAGTTTTCACTCAACATATAGTTTCAATTGAACATGCAATTGGTGGTCAGTCAATCACAAGCATTAAGATTAAAATTAACAAAATTTTAATTTAAAACAAGAATAAATCAATCTATTAAATACCCATCATCCATAAATCTAAATCCACCTAATCTCACTAAGGAGATTAATTACTCATAGTTAAATTAAAAATAAGAACCATAGACGTTAAGAAACCAAACATTAAATCCGTAATTCTAATATTCAATTCAATAAAATAATAAAAGCATTAAAGAAAATTTAAACTTGAAAATTTAAACCAAGTATAGTATTCAAACTAGACGGATGAAGCTGCAAAAAAGATGAAGTCATCCTCTAACACAATATTCTTCTTTTTATATTTTCTAATGGTGGATGAAGTTAATCACTATAGAAAATAAAAAGTGTAAAAGAGTTTTTCCTCTATGGATGTTGTAAACTCTCTATCTCTTTTTTTTAGCTCTCCTCTATTATTTTTCTCCTCCTCAATTATCTAAAACAAACTCTTACTTCCAATCAACTTCTGCAGAATTTAAATTTCAATTTTAAACCCAATTTCTATCAGATAACAATCTTATCTTTCTCTGACTTCTTCATCAAAGTTGTAACCCCTGAAGATTAGTTGATTTTAGACTTTTGAATCACCTTAATTGGATTTCGAATGCTTAATTTATGGCCCATTTATGCTTAATCTCTGGCTTATTTTCAACTTGATGGTTGGATGCCCAAAAAAACTTGGATTTTAATGCACCAGACCTCTTTAGAAAGCTTGAGATGTCCTCTACAAACTTCATAAAACTAACTTTTTGTTATGTCGATTTGTGTATATCGATTTTAAAACCGTAAGTGCATAGCTCGTAACAAATAATATAGTGAAAGTAAGAGTCGATCCCACAGGGAATGATCAATTTGATTAACTAAAATTTAAATCAACTATTATTTGAAAATTAAAAATTTACAATAATTTAATTTTTTTCCTAATAAATTTAAATCAATCCAATTCAAATACTCTAAACGAAGTGTTCAAATAATCAATGGTAAAATAGTATGATTAGGTTTCATTTGAGTTTTTATTATGGGTCTAATTAATGAAGCATTAAGTTTCAATTCTTAAATCCTAGATATTCAATATCACTCAATTCATCTACTTCTCTCTCAAGCAAGGAGAATATAATTGGGCAATAATTAAATTACTATTCTCATACCACATACTCAAAGTCCAATTCATTTTAATCAAGATATTAATTCTAAATCCCTAAGCAATTAATTTATCTCTAAACCTAATCACTCAAGGTTGATAATTTCACATCAAAAATCACATTTAACTTTCGTATTTTATATGATTATTTAAATTTAACAAATGGTGGCCAAATAATTGCTAATCAATTAAACTAAAATCATCAAATAAATGATAAAAAAAAAATCAATCTATGTATATTAATAGATTATAATCAAACTCATAGTTTAAACATCCAAATTCACCTAATATCACAAAGAGATTAGTTTCTCATAACTAAATTAAACATAGATAAAATAGAAATTAAGAAACAAAACAAAAAGTTCATTATTCTAATATTCAAAATCAGAAAATAACAAAGCATTAAATAAAATGTAAACTTGAAAATATAAACTAAATAGAGTGTTCAAACGAGGTTGATGGATAATCCAACAGAAACGACCAAGTCTTCCTTTAGCATAATCTCTTTCTTCCTTTAATCTCCAATTGAGCTAAAATTAATTAATTATACAAAAAAAAATGAAGAAATGTAGTCTAACACTCTAGAATGACTGTCTCTGTGTATTGTTCACTTCCTCTTTGATAAGCATAAATCAGACTCCTACTCCTACTCCTACTCAACTTCTGTTTCAAAATTAGAATTCAAAATTAAAACTCAATTTTCTATTAGATATCCTCCTTATCTACAATTGACTCCTTCAATAAAGTTTTATCTCTAGAAGAGTAGATAGTTTTAGGCTTTTGAATAATCTCATTCATACTTCAGACGCTCTAATTATGACCCATTTACTCCCAGTGGTACAGGCTGGACTTCTGCTTCTGAAATTAAAAGCCAATTTCACTTTTTATTTGGAGGCCCAAAAGAAATTGAAATTTAATAAACTAGACCTCTTTTGAAAGATTGAGATGTTCTCTATCAACTTCTTGAAGACTATGTTTCCAAATTTTTACTTTACAACTACCCAAATTATACTTGAAACTCTAAAGGTCCAATTATATAAAAAAATTCAGCTTATTCACAATTATAAAAAATTAATTTAAACTAAGTTTAATTCAGGAATAATGAAATAAAAACACATGAATATGCTTAAAATAGATTAATTCAAGTCAATTACATGCATAAATCTAATAGAATATATAAAGTGAATTTATGCTTATCAAATTCTCCAACACTTGAACTTTTGTTTGTCATCAGGCAAATTAACATTATTAAATTAAATATCAACTATCAATCAAATACAATTAATCAAAGAAAAATAATAATAACTTATTCTTAACTTAAAATACTAAACTTCAAAGAATTATAATCGCGAATAACTTTACAAAATAAGCACACTCATTATTAGGATAATAAGTAACAATTTCACTATAAAAACATAGCCATAAGTAATTCATCATCATTCTATTGATCCAAGAAAATAGTAAGTATCACTAAGTAGCAGACTCTACTCAATAATTTATGATTAATAATAATTATGTATTTAATATACTTATTTTTGCTTCTTTTTTTCTTCAAAATGGGTGTATTTTCTGCTTCATCCCATTTTTATTTTTTATGGTGAATACATTTTATGCTACATTCAATCTTTTTATTAACAACGAGTGTGTCTTATGCTCCATCTCGTAATAATAAAAAATTTAATTAATTATTCATAATTCTCTTATCATCACAAATTTAATAATTGACTGCCGTAATAATATATGTTAACTCAAGAATCTATGGCATTACAATAAACACAAAAGATTGTGATTCACCTAAAAACAATTATAACTATTCTAATAAAGAAGTGTCCATGATTTGTAAACTTTTCAAGATCATAATCACATCCATTACATGCGTTAAATTGAAAATAACAAAAAATATTATTTTAATTTGGCTAAAAGAGTTCAATCATTATGTTAAAATCTAAAATAATAATAATTAACTCACTTAATAACAAGTAAAGAACAAATAGAGATAAAAAAATAAATAGATTTCAAAATAAGAGTAGATCAAGTTCTATTTTATTAAAAACTGAAATTTAAATCTAGTACAAATAAAACTAAAATGACACAGAATTAAATGAAAATCAAAGCTAAAAATAAAATTAATATAAAATTTCAATTTTTTTTAATTTTTATTTCTAATTAAAGAAAAATTCACAAATTAGAAAGAAAAATTCACACTTAAGCGACGAATGGCGAGACACATTAAGCAATTGCTCTCCTCTCACACTTAATCTTTTCATTGTCCCCAATGAAAAATAATTTATCATAAACAAGATCACATAATCCAAACTCAACATTCGACATTCTAAATTCTTATCTTTAGATTTAGACATTTTAAGAGTTATAAAGAATTCAAGAGTAAATTTTTTACAAGTATCATATCTCTTTGCTACTAGTTTTTTCTTCCTAATCTAGCAAATAATTATTTTATTTTTGCATCAATACTCAAATATTCAAATATACCATGATAATAATATATACTATGAAAAATATTTCTTAAACATAGAGATAGAAACCTCTTACCTTCCTTTTTATTATAAATGAAAAAAGGAACACCAAATTGAGAAGAGAGATCTACTTCATTCCTTGAAGAACTTGAAACTTTCTAGTTACCTTTTCATGATGATATTTTCTTGCAACGCTTTTTAATTGTGATGCCATAGTTTAATGATTTGAGTGATTAGTAAATAGGATCTGGTAAGGATTTATATGATTGTAGAAAGAAATTGAATGAATTTTTGTGATTTGTGGTTAGAGATTTTTGAAGTTTTTAGAGAGAAGAAGAATAAGAAAATAATAATAATAAATATAATAAGTGAGGTGAGACGAAAGATGTTTGGATATTTGTGACTACCGAGTCAATTTACTAAATTTTTAAAAAAATAAAAAAATTTAATGAATTTTTAAAAAAATTTTAAGTTACTGTAGCTTCAGTAACTTGATCGCTATAGTAATAAAAAAAAATTTTGTTTGCTTTTGTTGCGATCGCTATAGTGCTATAGTAATTTTTTTTAAAGTAAATAAAAACTCAATTCAAATTCATCTCTTCTTATTCTTTCTGTTCTACATTAGCTATCTGCTTAAAAAACAAAAATAAAAAATGCAAAATGAAAGAACATAATAGTAGAATATCAACCTACAAAAATCAACTAACTAAATTAATAACAACCATAAAAAATTCAATCTTAAACAAAATAAAATGAACTAAAACTACTAAGAATACAAAAATTAAAAGGAAATAAAAAAAAAATAAAAAATTAGGTTGTCTCCCAAAAGCGTTTGTTTAAATTCTTAAGCTTGATTTTTTCATATCTCTCAAGGTGAAAATCGACATATCACTTTCTTGCCTAGAATTTCATGCTTCCCTAACTCTTTAGAATAATATTTCTTTTGAGGTGGGGTTGATGGTAGGATTTTTCAAGCTAAAATATCAATAGCAACCTCATTGTTTTCACTCTGAGAATTTATACTCCACTCTTCTTGATAAGTATCTTTTTAATTTTTCTTTTCAAGACTATCATGTATTAAATTGTCAATAGTGTTCACTCGAAAATAACAATGCATTGAGGGTAAATTATTCATTGATTGGATTATATTGAATTCCATCTTATCATCCCCAACTCTCAAAGTCAACTTTCCTTCTATTACATCAATTATTGTTCCATCAGTTGCTAAGAACGTTCTTCCAAGAATCAATGGGATCTGCACATCATTTTCCATCTCTAGGATGATAAAATCTATAGGTAAGTAATACTTGTCTACCTTTATCAGCACATTCCCCACAATCCCTAAGGGATGTTTAATTGATCATCAGCCAGATGTACTATCATCTTTGTAGTTTTTAAATCTATAAGTCCTAGTTTCTTGCAAATAGAATATGACATCAAACTCACACTTGCACCCAAATCACACAAAGCCTTGTTAAAATTAAAATCACCAATAGTATAAGGTATAAAAAAACTCCTTAGGTCTTTCAATTTGGATGGAAGCTTATTCCGGATCACTGCATTGCACTCCTTCGTGAGTGCAATTCTTGCATTATCTTCAAGTGATCTCTTGTTGGAAAGTAATTGCTTAAAAAACTTGACATATGATGACATCTGAGTAAGAACATCTGCAAAATGAATGTTAATTTTTAATTGTTTAAAAACTTTTAGGAATTTTTCTTATTGTCTTTCTATCTTCTGGCTTTTAAGCTTTGAGGGAATAAAATTTGCGGTTCATAAGGCTTCAATTCAACTTCAGTGAGTTGGTTCATTTCCTCCTTTGTCTTCTCAACTTTTTCTTCCTTCAACTCTTCTTGAATTCCTTCATCATTTTTACTTGTCTCAACTTTTCTTGGAGCAACATCTTGCAATTGCTTATCGCTTCTTAGTATAACCGCCTTGCAATGCTCCCATGGATTAACTTCAGTGTTGCTAGGAAGAATGCCTTATTTTTTTGACCTCGAGGAACTAGCAATTTGCCTTATTTATATCTCAAGACTCCTATTTTGACTAGCAATATGGTCCATCCTTGCTTCTAATCGGCCATATTCCTTGTCTACTTTGTCAAACCTCTTGCTAGACATAGAAATAAATTTCTCCAAAGGACTTTCATAAGCCGGTTTGTTGTCTTGATACTGCATTTTCCCTTGGTTCTGATTTTAAAGTGGTGATTGATACACCCCCCCTTTAATTAAATTAATTCCCCTGGTTGTCTTAATTTTCACCCCAACATAAATTAGGATGGTTTCTCTAAATAGGATTGTATGTGTTTCCATACGACATTTGTTGAGCTCTATTTTGCTTGCCCACAAAATGTAATTGTTATTGAGCTTGGCATTCAAAACTTTGGTGGTTTCCACCACACCCTTCACAACTGGCAGCAGTAAGATTAATATGTTCTAACTTTTTGGCTAAGGCATCAACCTTAGTTGTAAGTAATGAAATACCATCAACTTCATGCACACCGACTACCTTCTTAGGTAAAGAACTCTCACTGGACCAATGATAATTATTAGCTTCCATGGATTCAAGTAGTTGTAATGCTTCAACTGTATTTTTATTTATAAAATAACCTCTAGCAACTGCATCAATTGTACTTCTCAATAGTCCTATTATCCCATTATAAAATGTTTGAACAATCAGCCACTCTAGAATCCAATGGCGAGGGCACCTCCTTTGAAGGTCTTTAAATCTTTCCCATGCTTCATAAAGTGATTCACCATCAAACTGCACAAAACGGGTTATATCATTTCTGAACTTTACAATTTTTCCAAGAGGAAATTATTTTGCCAAAAATCCTTTAAAAAGTTCATCCCATGTGGTGAAAGTTCCAGCAGCTTGTCCTTGCAACTAAGTTTTTGCCTTGTCTTTTAATGAGAAAGAAAATAGGTATTGCTTAATCGCATCATCACTAACTCCATTCATCTTGATCGTGTCACAAATTTCTAAAAAATTCACTAAGTGTGTAATAGCATCTTCCTAGTTCAAGCCATAGAAAAGCTGTTGTTGAGCCATGTTGATGAGAGCTGGTTTAAGTTCAAAATTATTAGCATTCACTGTAGATCGAGTGATGCTTGATCCAATCTGAGCATTAGGCATGACAAATTCCCTCAAAGTTAGGTTTCTTGGTTGAAGTTAATCTTGTGGATCCGCAAAGTTAACTTCTTCGTCACTAGCTTCCTCTAAATCAATTCTACTTTCTATTTCGAGAGACTCTTGTTCTCAAATCCGTTTCCTTTCTTCTCATTCTAACCAAAGTCTCTCTTTTCTTTCTCTGTTATTCTCTCTGCACTGCTTCTCAATTTCAAGATTATATGTTTCTAATGCTGCTTGCTTGTTATTATACATATAACTCATGCAGAAAAGCAAATAAAAATAATCAAATTAATTTTTAAATTAATAGTCTCCTTGACCTTACTGTTATCAAATTAATTTTGTATTCTCCGGTAACGGCGCCAAAAACTTATTATGCCAATTTGTGTATATCGATTTTAAAACTACAAGTGCACGACTCGTAATAAGTAATATAGTAAAAGTAAAAGTCGATCCCACAGGGAATGATCAATTTGATTAACTAAAATTCAAATCAACTATTATTTAAAAATTAGAAATTTGCAACAATTTAATTTTTTTCTAATTATTTTAAATTTATCCAATTCAATTATTTCAAACTAAGTGTTCAAATAATCAATGGCAAAAGAGTATGATTAGATTTCATTAGAGTTTTTTACTATGGGTCTAATTAATGAAATATTAAGTTTCAATTCTTAAATCCTAGATATCTAATGTCACTCAATTCATCCACTTCTCTCTCAAGCAAAAGGAATATAATTGGGCAATGATTAAATTACTATTCTCATGCCAAATAATCTAAGTCCAATTCAATTTAATCAAAATATTAATTTTGGATCCCTAAGTAATTAATTTATCTCAAAATTTAATCATTCAAGGTTGATGATTTCACATCAAAAATCACATTCAACTTTCATATTTTATATGATTATTTAAATTTAACAATTACTGGCCAAATAATTGCTAATCAATTAAACCAAAATCATTAAATGAAGGATAAAAAAATCAATTTATGCATATTAATAGATTATAATCAAATCAATAGTTCAAATATCCAAATTCATCTAATCCCACAAAGGGATTAGTTGCTCATAACTAAATTAAACATAGATAAAATAGAAATTAAGAAACAAAAAACAAAGTTCATCATTCTAATATTCAAAACAAGAAAATAATAAAATTTTAAATAAAATGTAAACTTAAAAATATAAATTAAATAGAGAGTTCAAATGAGGTTGATGAAGAATCCGACAGAGATGACCAAGTCTTCCTCTAGCGCAACCTCCTTTTTTCTTTAATCTCCAATTGAGCTAAAATTAATTTACTCTAGACAAAAAAAAATAAAAAAAATATATACTCTAACACTATAAATGGCTGCCTCTGTGTACTGTTCACGTCCTCTTTGAGTATCTAGCAAATAGCTCCTTCAAATCAGACTCTTACTCCTACTTAACTTCTATTTTAAAATTTAAATTCATAATTAAAACTCAATTTTCTATTAGATATCCTTCTTATATCTAATTGACTCCTTCAACAAAGTTTTATCTTCAGAAGAGTAGATGGTGTTAGGCTTTTGAATCACCTCATTCGGACTTCAAACACTCTAGTTATGGCCTATTTACTCTCAGTAATACGGGCTAGACTTCTACTTCTAAAATTAAAAGTCATTTTTGACTTTTTAGTTGAAAGTACAAACGAAATTAGAATTTAACAAAATTGACCTCTTTGGAAAGCTTGAGACGTCCTCTATCAACTTCATGAAGACCATATTTCCAAAATTATACTTTACAATCACCGAAATTATATTTGAATCTTTGAAAGTCTAATTCTGCCAAAAATTTCAGCTTAGTTATGATTATAAGAAATTAATTTAAGTTAAGCTTAATTCAATAATAATAAAATAAAAACATATAAATAAGCTTAAAATATATTAATTTAAAACAATTACATGCATAAATTTAATAGAAAATATACCGTCAATTTACACTTATCACTTTCCAATCTCGAACTTTATCATTGCCGAAATTTTAATTAAAATTTTAAATGTCCAATCTTCTTAAAATTTTAGTTAGAAAGAGTAATAAAAAAATTAATTCAAGCTAAGCCTTATTTAAAAATAATGAACTTAAAATACATAATTAAGTTTAAAATAAGTAAAATCAACTTAATTTCATGCTAAAACTGATAGAAAATATACGGTCAACATGCACTTATCACAAAAAAAAAAAAAGAGAAATATATATTGATATTAGTATCATGAAAGAATAAAAAAAGAGAGAGAGAGAAATAAGATTCTTTTGTAGAGTCAGTACGTTTAACTCATTTAGCTGCTAGTAGTAGTAGCAGTACAATGTAAATTTATTCAATTGAAGAGTTTCTTTTAAAGTTGGAAGAGATTCAAATTTTGTATATAAGATTCAGTATTTTATAAATTAATTTTTATTCCGCAAATTTATTCATGTACTAAAAAAATAAAAATTATAATAATAATAATAATTTCTTGGCAAATATAGAATCTTTCCATTAAAAAACAAATATTAGAATTAGCTTCTGTTCCTTCCAGTCTCTCTCTCTCTCTCTCTCTCTCTCTCTCTCTCTCTCTCTCGCCAAACTCCATGACAATTCTTAAGTGTTTTCATCATGACATAAACTAATTAAGGCTCCTAAATGAGATACCCATCTCCAAATTCAAGAAATTGGATGGTCTTTTTTTTCACTAAATATTTATTCAAAAAATAATTAATGTTTTGGGCGTGTTACACTAATAAATAGAACGAATAGTTATTGCTTAAGGCCTCTGTTTTTGGCTATCTCTTCCATGCCAACTAAAACAAGAGAAGAGCTTCTTGTTATACTTGTGATAAAGAAAATGAAGAAGGATAATATCCCGTTTAAAATCTATTTGCTGACTTATTATTTTCTTTTACGTTCTTGTGTTTTTTACATGGTAAAAATCTTTCGACCTTTTGAGTTTTATAATGGGAAAGTGGATGGATAGGAATTCTTTATTTCATTTATGAAGTTTATGGGCAGAGAGGAGAGTTATTTCTTTATCGTGTATCGCCATTGTTAGCCAGAAGTGGAGTTTGAAGAAGATGAAGAAAGAAAAAGAGCAAGAGAGAGAGAGTCGACAAAGAGGTGGGGCTTCGGGTGAGTAATTATTACACTATGATATCAAGTAAGGGATCGAGAGAGTTTAGATTCTTACAATACTCCAAACTTTTACACATATCTAATAGCATCGAAACAATAATTTAATATATATATATATATATATATGTATATGAATCATTTTTATGTCAATTTTTTTTCAACAAAAATGTTCTCAAAATTCTTTGTTTAGTGTGTTTACATTCAATTGAATTAGTATATGCATTGTGTAAAAGTGTCTATTATATATTTTTTTTATTAATGGGTTAATAATCGGCTTGCCAACTCATTATGCTGAGCTGACGATTACCTAATAATTGCTATAAAAATTAGATTTCTTTGCAAAAAAGTAAAAAAATTTTAAAAAAATTGTTTGCACAAGCAGACTTAAATGACAGTATACGGCAGTTGATATGGAAAGAAGAAGAAAACAAGAAAGGGACACGAGGAAGGTGGTGATTGGTGTTTCCAAATCTCCATGGAATATATTTATTTTTCTACCTGTCCCCTTCACTAGAAAAATATGCATTCTACGGCTATAAAAATGAAAATGGAATGGAAGTTCAATAATTAGTCTTCCACAAAACAAACCCCATTGGTCGCATGCTTACACAATCTTTATTTGATTTAAAGTTCATTTTCTTTTATTGTTCTTTAAAACCAATATAAGAGCCTTTCCACATTTCTAGAATTTCCTTATTAAGATCTTCTGTCAACCGCATTTCTTAATTTCTTGATTTCTTTCTTTCTATTTCTAGTAAAAAAATATGCGGACTCCATGCTGCGATGAAATTGGCTTAAAGAAAGGTGCATGGACCTCCGATGAGGATCAGAAACTCGTCGTTTATATTCAAGAACACGGTGAAGGTGGCTGGCGGACTTTGCCTCAGAAAGCTGGTATGTTGTTTCTTTATATTCAACAATCATTTTCCCGAATTAACTTTTCTGATCTTTACTACTTATCAAGAACCATTTTTTTGGAAACTAAACATAATAATGCATTTTACTAAAAATATTCAAGACTCTTTATTTGAGATCTTTAACATGATTAGTGATTGAATTCTAGCTTTCTAACTTTCTTGAATTGATAATAATATAAATGTATAGGCCTACAAAGATGTGGGAAGAGTTGTAGATTGAGATGGACTAATTATCTTAGACCTGATATCAAAAGAGGAGAGTTCAGTGCAGAGGAAGAGCAAAAGATCATTCAACTTCATGCTTTTCTAGGAAACAAGTAAGGGATTATGAATTTGGTCTGTATTTCCGCTCATGAATTAAGCTAATAAAAAATTATAATTTGATTTATAATATTTAAAAAAATAATTTAAATTAGTTTTTTTTTTCAAATCACGGTTTGTGATTGTTCTGGTTTATGGTAGGATATAGACTATGTCCATCTTAAAATTTTCTAACAAGTAATTATATTATTTACTTTTAGTTATTTTTTTATTTAAAAGAAATAAAACAATGCAACAGTGTCTATAAAAAAATTAATCTTTTTTTGTTGTTGTTATCAACTGTGAAATATTCTGAATAAATTTAAAATTTCAATTTAAATATAAATATATGATATAAAACTGAAAATAAATAATTAATATAAATAACGCATCTGTCTTGGAACTTATTAAAATTAAATCTAATTTATCATTATATTAAATCAAGCATATTCGAATTCGTACAATGGTTTAACATATTCACATGAGTATCTCTTACAAAATAGTGTACTATACTCGATATCAGCTTTTTCTGTATTCTAAATTGATATTTGCAATTAATATTAATATTAGTTGCTTGCTTGCTTGCCTTGTCTTCCATGAACTATCTAGCCAGTTTGATTTTTTTTAATGGATCGCCATAAATGCAATATTTAATATATTATCATCATTACCATAGGCCATATATATCTATCTGAAATAAATAAAATGGTAGGCCACTTTCTATTGCGTGTGATATGACGAACCGAATTTTATTTTGTTAACATTGGTACTTGAAATAGTAAGAAATATTGATTTATTATTGCTGTCAATAATTATCTTTTTTGTTTTTCTGTTCTCAAATTATTCTTTTTTATTTATTTATTTTTGTTTAGATGGTCAGCAATTGCAAGGCACTTGCAAAAAAGAACAGACAATGAGATCAAGAATTATTGGAATACACATATCAAGAAACGATTAATTGATATGGGTATTGATCCTGTTACTCACAACCAAATTGGTTCTTCATCAAATGATAATTCAAGCAATAATGTGGTTTCTCAAACTGATTCTGACATTAGGCCAATTCAAAGGTCCATTTCAACTTCAGCTAAGTTGCTCAATAAAGTCTCTGCTAAAATTTCTAAAATGCATTCTAAAGAAATGTTATTATCTTTACTCAATTCAACCAAAGATAATAACATTTCTACTTCTAGACAATATAGTGGTGATGGGGATGATAGTGAAGTTGAAATTTTAGAGTCTGCACCAAAAACATCCAAGCAAATTTCACGTTCAAGTTCAAGTAGAATACTAAATACAATGGCAACAAAATTAGCATCATCAAAAAGTCTAGATTTGATTCAGAATCAATTAGATGATATGTCAAAACAATCATTAGGAAGCAGTAGTACTGTTTCAGATACAAGTGCAATATGGGGGAGTAGCTACAACAATATTGAGTCTCCAAAGTCTGTATCAGAATATCTGGAAAGTATGCCAACACCATCATCATCAGCATACGATCAATCATGCAACGCATTTACAAGAAATTTAAGCATCGGAGAAGATGAAGTTAGTGAAGCATTTCAAGCAATAGGGTCATGTCAGTCTCCAATTTATACACCTGATGAGTATTTAGGGGATCATTATGGAGGTGAAGATGGGGCAGCAATACTTGACAATGATGATGATGATGATGATAATAATAATAATAATAATAATAATAATAATAATAATAACAGCAACACATGTGATTCCCAATTTAATATATCTGCGGGACCTGATAATGTTGAATACAGCAATTTCATTGAACATTTCACCAATATGCCTTTTGGAGGTGATCTTAATTATGAGTACTATAATACTTTCAGAGATTATTATTGTGATGAGGGAGAAAACAATGGTGCAGTTATGAATTATTGGAATGACGAGTTTGACTTTGGGAATTATGCTATGCAATAATTCATGTATCCTGCTTTTTTTTTCTTCTTTTCTTTTGATTTTTTTTGTTAACAAAGTCCATTTTTGTAGTACAATTAGGTATGCATAATTACGTTCACTCAAATAAAATAGAAAAATAGAACATTTTATGCAAGAATATTGTTTGAGTTGAGTAGTATTTTTTTTCTCATCTTTGCATAGATAAGTTTGTTTGTAATTATTTTTCACTGCATCTCAATCAATATATTATATATAATTTATATCCCTCTTTCTTGTGAAAAAAATTAAATATTATCAATAATTTTGATATTAGAGTTGTTAACTTTAATCAAAACTATACTGTTATATGTTTAAATTCCAATGAAATGAGAAAATATTATAAATATGATCTATATTTACCTATGTAAAGGAAAATAAATCTTCTGCAGTACTAAAAATACAAATACACACTATAAATATTCATATATTAGGTTAGCCACTTAAATGATCGACTCTTATCATATATTAATACTTATATTATTTATTTTTCAGTTAATGTAAAATTACTTTTAATAATAAAAATCATTACTATTTCAAAAAAAAAAGAATTGCATTATCAATTAAGTATAAGGTGATAATCATCTAATTCAATATTAAACACTTAGACATAATCTTACAAAAAAAGAATAAAAAGTAAATATATTAATATTTAAAATTTTTATCTCCAGTATAGTGTGAAATCATTCAACACAAAAAAAAAAGGAGATCTTGATTGGCCGTGATTTGTTAATATCTGAAAAGTAAAATCTTTTTAATGTTTGTATTAAGATTTTGATGTCGTTTCGGTGTTCTCAGAAGGCTTAAAGCATAAGCACTATTTGCAAAAATATTTGAGACAAATCACGTGCTTCAACTCGTTTCGAAAGTTTCCGTATTTAGCAAATTGCATTAGACAAATCACGTGTCGGGTGCTTCAACACGTGATTTTGTCTGATGTATTTTGCAAATTACAGAAAGTTGAAGCACGTGACTTAGGCTCCACGCCGATGCCTACAATAACTATAATTTATTAAATGGGATCATAGTCCTTTTTTTTCTTTTAATAAATTTGGTTCAGATTGATATTCAAAATAAAAAAGTTAAAGTCTTAGATATATTTATTAAGCTATATCTAGCCATAGAAGCCGAGTTGCAGAAATCGAGAGCTAAATTTTTTAAAAAATTAATATTTTCTAAATACAGATTTAATCCATGATTAGATTTTATTTAAATTAGACTCAATTATGGCTGACTACAAATTTTAATTAGTAAAGAAAGTTGCAGGTTAAAATTAGTGATTTTATCAAACTCGATTCCGTGCTTGACAAATTCTAATTAATTAAGCATGACATTTTATACGAAATATAGAAGAGGGGCGCAAATAACAGTTTTCCAAAATACTGCACACATCCAGTTTGATACGAAGCATTGAATCATTACAAAATGTCGTTAAGTTCATTAATAAGATTGAATTAAAAGAAAGAATAATGTAAAATATTTGCGAAACAATGCCATATTAATTTAATTACTATTTTTGCCAACGATATTTGAGCTCGTATTGTCCTTGTTTGCCTGTGCTGATATAAATGCCATCTTCTTTAGCTTTCCAGTAGCAGTTTTTGTAATCAATACAGTAAGCGAAAATAAACTCGTTTTTGGGCAGAAAGGCATCAAATCTTCTTTGTCCACCTTGCCATGACAATGTGCAGTAAAAAAGAGTGGTGCCTTGATAATTTATTTTAAAAGACCATTTTTGTTCTCTCTCAAGAGCAAGCTTCTGAACTCCGAGATCATTATCCGCAGATGCACAGTGTGATTTGAGAATACTGTTTTTAAACCCATTTACCACATGAACTTTATATGTTTGAAATGGGTTCATATCAAATGTTTCTATTTGACCTCCAGGTAATCTAGTAATTGCTTCACTTCTTCCAACTGATAATAATACAAAGACGAGGAAGAGGGCAAGATATTGAAATTGTTTAATTGAGGTTGGCCCCATTTTTCTAAAGTTTTTTCAAGAAAATGGAAATTGATCATTTCCCTTGCTGTGCTCATATTTTATATTAGCAGAAATATCAAACAAGCCCCAAAAATTTTAGAAAGGAAGTTGGTGGTTTTTAATTAAAATGAGGTTAGCCGTAACATATATAACAAGAAACTATAATGGGCTAAAAATAATATATGGAGTTCAATATTCACAATCATCTAGAGATGTCCAACCGCTGCACTTTAAGCCCTCAATAGACTAGTTTGGCCCACTCCATAATAGAATTTAATATTTTTTTTTTCATCCTAGTAAAATATATGCTATAATTAACTTGCTTTTAATATCTTAATTATTTAAATCATATTACTATTAATAAATTATATATATATATATTTTGAATTTAATAATAAAATAAAATAAAATAATCAAAATATATTATATATTTATAAATATTTAAGTAGAATGAATATAACGTGAATGTAAAAAAACAAATTAGATGCAATATAATTTTAAAATGATTTTAATAAAATTTACATCACAAATCTATGTAATTTTTTTTATTAAAAAAGATAACATATTAATAAGAGAAAATAAATGTCACTAGAGAAAGATCTAATCGATATAATTTAATGCTATTAAAATTAATTAGAAAAAGTTAAAAAAATATATAAGTATAATTATATATTTATCATGACTTTTGAAAATGAGAAAAATGTATAAATAAAATTAAGGCTTCATGCATAATAAAAATATGTGTTTATGCAAAAAGTTCTATTAACACTCTTTACTTTGTGAATGTCATGTGATACATCTTTACATTCTTTAAGTGATATTAATATACTTTTAGTTGCGATGGAGAAAGAGTGTGAGAAATGGGTGAGTAAGAGGTGGCTGGAGAGTTTTTTTTTCCTATTTATTGTGATTGAGTATTTTATTGGATTTATTGAATGGATTCGAGGATTTTGTTGGCTTCATTTTATTAAATGTTATTGAATGCTTTTGGGTATTTTTGTTGGTTTGATTTTTTTTAGTATTTTGTTGGTTTTATTGTGCTAGAAATATCATTTGATTGTTGGTTTTTGTTTTATTAATTACTGCTGGAATTGAAACACAAAATGCAGCAGCAGTTGCTGCTAATATTATTATGATGTTAGACTCATGATATGGATTCTAATAGTAATATTATTGGGATATTTTTTACTTGTGACTCGCTATATCGGAGTCCGAGCATAGTGAAGAATAAGAAGAGTGTAGGACGTTCTCCGAATATGACGCACTACGTCGGTGCCTGGATGTGACTCATAATAAGCAAGGGTTCTCACATCATAGACGGGTGTGGATAAAAAAGTTAGTCCAAAATATGAGTATTATGAGAGATACATATTCAGATAATGATCAAAGATTTTATAGGAAAAAGCATAAGAAAAAACAAGTAGTGAGTAAGATTAGAATAGAAACTTGAAATATTGGATCTCTTACAGGTAAGCTAAGATAACTTATTGATACTATGGAGAGAAGAAAAATCAGCATTGTTTGTATTCAAGGGACTAAATGAATTGGAGAAAAAAGTAAATAAGTTGATAATAATGGATATAAAGTGTGGTATATATGAATAAATATAGGTAAAAACAAAGTAGGTATAATTTTGTATCAGAATCTAAAGAAGACGGTTGTAGCGGTGCAAAGAGTATGTGATAGGATTATTTTAATTAAACTTGTGCTTCAGAATGAGACTTTTAATATAGTTAGTGCATATACCCCTCAAGTTGGTTTGGATGGGGAGAGCAAGCAAAAATTTTAGCATGATATGGATGAACTTATGCAAGGAATTCCAAATGATGAAAATATTTTATAGCAGGAGACTTAAATGGATATGTGAAAAAAGACAGAGTATGAACTTGTTAAATGGACATGTGGAAAAAGACAGAGTATGGACATGTGGGTGAACTTGTTCAATAAGATCCTAAGTATAAAAAAAATTCCTAATGATTGGAGACAAAGTAATTTGATACATATTTTTAAGAATAAAATAGATATTCAAAATTACTCAAATTATAGAAATGTAAAGCTTATGTGCCATATTATGAAACTGTGGGAGAGATTTGTAGAACATAGTTTGCTTTTAGATACTTGTATCTCCCCAAATCAGTTTAGTTTTATGCCTAGTTGATCAACTATAAGAGATTTGATGAAAAATTATAGAGAGGTGAAGAAGGACTTATATATGATTTTTATTGACTTGGAAAAAGACTTATGATAGATTCCCTAGAGAAGTTTTATGATGGGTCCTAGAGCATAGAAAAATATTTATACGATATATCCAAGTCTTAAACGATATGTATGAGGGAGTCATCATCAGTGCCCGTACTGTGGGAGGGGATACTAAGAATTTTTTTCATTTCTATTGGGTTACACCAAGGTTTAGCTTTGAACCCTTATCTTTTCGCCTTGATTATGGATAAGCTAATAAGATATATACATGATGACATCCCTTGGTGTATGATATTTACAGATGATATTATTTTAATAGATGAGATTCAAGCTGGGGTAAGTCAAAAGTTTAAGTTATGGAGAAGCACTTTAGAATCTAAGGGTTTTAAGCTAAGTAAGACTAAGACTGAGTATATGCATTGTATATTTAATAACGGAAATAGAGAAAGAGAAAAAATTATTTTAAATGGAATAGCAGTGCCTCATAGTACTCATTTTAAGTACATTAGCTCTATTCTTCAAGAAGATGAAGGTTGTAAAGAAGATGTAAGCCATATGATTAAAGCTTATTGGATGAAGTGGAGGGGTGCTACAAGAGTTCTATGTGATAAAAAAATGCCAATTAAATTGAAAGAAAAGTTCTACCGCACTGCAATACGTCTTGCGATGATGTATGGTAATGAGTGTTGGGCAATAAAAGGACAACACATGAGTAAGATGCATGTTGCGAAAATAAGAATGATAAGATGGATATGTAGACATACTAGAATGTATAGAATCCACAATGAGTGCATTAGAGAAAAAGTAGGGCAGCGCCTATTGAGGATAATATAAGAGAGCATAGATTGAAATATTTTGGTTATGTAAAATAAAAATCTAGCAATGCACCGGTCAGAAAAATTAAATAAGTTAGGATAAATATAGCTAAGAGAGACATAGATATACCTAAACTGACTTGATCAAAGTAGTCCAAAATGATTTTATGATGTTACATTTGTCAGAAGAGATAATTCTAAATCGTACCAAGTGAAAAAGAATAGTCCATATAGTCGATCCTAATTGACTTAGGATTAAGGTTTTATTGAGTTGAGTTGAGTTTACAAATAAAAAACAAGAATGAAATTAAAATTCAAAGTAAGAGTTTTACTGAAACTGAAATATTGTTTAAAATAGAGAATGTTCCCAAAATGGAATAAAAATTATAAGAATTTGCTGTGTCCTACAAACACAAGCATTTGCACAAAAATATCTACCATATTTTCCATGTAAAATTGCAAGCATTAAACCTTAGAAGGTACTATTGAGGTAAAAGTATAAACCAGTAAGGACTATAGCTATAATGACGATCGTGATTGGCAATGCTCGCCTGCCATATTTTTGATAATGTAAGTGGTTGAATCTCACAAATAACAAGGTTTATCGTTTAAAATTATGAATACCCAATTGATTTATCTCTCAAGAGTTATGCATTGTGTGCCTTTCAAATATTTGTTTGATTAGCATTTTTGCTCACATAAGTGCTTATGGCTTAAATCTCCTTTCAGAAGCACCATAAATTGCAAAGCTAATATTCAATTATCAAATTATTATGAGATTTCATATTGTAAATATATCTGCAATTGTGAGAAAATAATACCAAATTATATGAGATTTCATATTGTAAAAAAAATTGAATCACGAAAATTGGAATATCTAAGCGCGCCTGCAATCACAATAAATATAAGCTTGCTCGGAAGCAACACACACGGAGAATCTTGGAATTCCATATGCAAGAGGCTAGTAATTAGAAGAAAGCAATAAGATATGAACTTATGGTGAAAAGAAAGAGGATTTGAGAGCAAAATAATAAGATGGTGCTTTGAGGCTAGCATTACTGCTAGTTAGAGAAAAAATTGAAGATGTTAGAGCTTGTGATTAAATAAAATTAAAACACAAGATTTCACTTTGACCATGAAGCAATTAAATTCTACACATTCAATACGATCGAATCTAAGCTCAAATCATTCTCCAATGAGAATGATAATAACCTTTAGCAAATTGCGAAGGCCAATGGGTAAAGAATTTGAGTTTTGGTGATAATAGAAGAATGAGTTTAGAGTATATATTTAATTTAAAAATGAGATAAAAATTGGGTGTTTGAACACGATTAAGGGTTAGTTAAGAAATAGCTCTGTTAAAGGCATAAATATAGAGGTGTTTCATATGACGTTTGCAAAGTAGAGGTATTTTAATAGAACTTTTTGTACAAACACATATCTTTTTTTTTTTACATATTAAGCCTAAAATTAAAGATACATAGTTCACAGCATGCACCAATAATTGCTAAAATATTACATTAATAAATTAAATTAAATATTAATTCTTATACATCAAAATAACACGCAGATATTTTCTTTTTTCTTTTTAATTGTATTGCATTTTTTTTAAAAAAATTATTATTTATTTATCAAGTTGATTTATAGGTCGCAAGAGTAGGTACAAATAAAAATATGAACTTTATAATGCATGTCGTCAAAAATATGAAATTTTTCTGATTGACTCTGTCCCATTCAAAAAAAATTGATGGCCGACTGGGCCAACCAGTTTTTTTTTTTGCCAATAGGCCAACCAGTTTGATTATATACAATCATCTATCATCTATAGTAATTCTCGTTATTTGTTAATTGAATAGATTGGATATTTACATTCTATTTAATTGTTAGCATGCGTTGAACAATTCTTCTTCCAAGAAAATTATAATACACCGCATTAAAAATAGCACATCTTTATGATATATCTGCTTAGATTCAACGAGATCCATCTTGCATAACATTCCTTGCATAAAAATAAATTATAACTAGGACAAGTGTATGAGATACCAAAGACCACTAAATAATTATGACAAATATGTTTAAGTGCTTCAAGACCAACACGGGTTAGGGCAACATGCATGTTGAATGGTTATTTTAGAGGTTTGGATTAAAGTCCTAATTCCGTACCACAGGAAGGATGACTTTTGGCAAAAATACAAAAAAAATTAAAAATAATTCTAAATTTATCAAATTTATAAATTATTTATCAAAATACTAAAATTTATAAAATATTTACTAAAATATTAAATTTTTATTAGTCTATAATAAATTTATAATAAATTTATTATGAATTTATTATAAATATAAATTTTATATAGTTTATAATAAATTTATAATAAAATAATTAAAATATTATGATAAAATAAAAAATTTTAAAAATACGGTGAAAAATATTATTTTTTCTAAGAAGAATACTGTTAAAACAATATGGGTAGAATATTTTCACAGTATCGAGATGAAAGAATATATTTTAATCCATGTCACACGAGAATTTAGTCCACTAAGTTCAATCAAAACATTTTCCACGACAAATTAAGAAGCCTCCCACAGTTTAATAGCCAGTATGAATTGAAGCGCTTTGGAGTAACAAAAGCGAAATACTGTGCATCAGAACTATTTTAAGAGCTATCATAATTGAAATACGAATTACAATCACCCAATAAAAGAAATACATTTCATTCATGACAGCCACAACTCCGAATAAATGGTACTTTCATGAATGATGAATACAAATAATTTTTGTGCTTATTCCTAAAAATTAATCGAGTTTTAGCGAACATGAAGAGTGAATAAATATTGATCTCTCCATTTTATTGAGCCTATAGTACCATAAAAGTAATACTAAATAGACTAAATTAATCTAGATTAAAAGTGTTTTAATATATTAATTATATTAGAAAAATAATTATTTTAATATCGCATTTATTGTCTTTACTTTTAGTACGGATCAATATAATCCATATAGTATTTTTGATAACATAAAATCACTGAGGATAAATTCTCTACTTCGGAACTGCAAACTTATATTAAGTAAATGCGCCACTTAAACAGTAGAAAAATCATTAACAAGCTTTAAATTCTCTTGATCCCAGCCCTTTTCAACATGGAAGATGGTGCTTCCTAGAACTTCACCATCAGTTTTGAGACGTCATTAGAAGCTTAATAGTAAATTTCATAATACCTTTAATATGGGTTGTGCTAAGGGAAGTTCAGTAAAAATTGGACTACTTACAAGTTCAGATGTAATTCACATCAATAATCGATAAAGCAGCGCGCATAATCAATTATCCAATCTATTCTGGGGCAAACAACTTCATGATCAGTATAACTATTCAACCTAGCTGTGTGGTCAATATCGTTATGGTTATTTTTATCACTACAAGCTTCAAAGCAACACAGTACCCAAAACAGAGACACGGCACCTGCTAATCAGAATCAGAATCTGACATCGGCATCTGGTGAGCATCTTTTGGTTCCACGTCAGTCATGGAAGGAGGTATATCCCTCTTTGAGGTCTTTCTTCTTCTCTCTCTTTTTATTTGTGTAGGTTCATCCTGCAAGGAGATGAATCACGAGATTACCTTAGGAGTATGTAACACAAAATTTGCTGAAGGCAAATAATCATTAGCTGTGCACAAAAAGCTAAAACATCTAAACATGCAGCTAAAGCATAACGAAGGAAAAAATAGATGCTATACAGTCAAAACAGCTTCAACAGCAATTAAATCAAATATGAAGGATTAGAATTATGTGCATAACTTTCACGCTTGCTAACAATCATTGGTTTACACGTATATTTTATTTTGCAAACTTTGCAGGCACATATAGACTTTCATTAAATCCTAACAAATCTATGGTTGTGCATAGTGGTTATTGCATGGCAGGAGAGCCACACACCATCCCTCATGCATCATGCACAAGCACGGACCTCACTTACCTTGACCCTTGATTTATTTGGTTTACTTGACTGACTGCGTTGAGTTGGCTGACTTCTCACAAGCCATACAGTACCAAACGACATCAAAGCCGCCAGAAGTAATATTGGGCCAATCCTAGGATCTTCCATGTGATCATAAATTCTGCTTATGATTCCGAGGATCCTGTGCTTGATTCCTGCACTTTTGGATAGAATAGTTTGGGCACCTCTTGACCAGATAGGATCTGAGTCTTCAGGAACTAGATCAGGAGTCTTTATTTTCTGCATTTGGAAACAAAAAAAAAAAAGTTCAACAGATAACATTCAGAAAGAAACACCAACCACTTCCACCATGTATTGATATTAAATTGGTGATATCTATATATACATATAAATATTTTATCTTTTCAGTAAGTAATAAATAATTTATACATTTGAACCCAACTTAATAATATATTAAATGTCTAAAATTATAAAAATTAAATTAAATTCTATAAAATCGTAGTTGAACCGTGCGGTTTGATTAAAAATCGTGCAGTTCAACCATGATTGAATGCAAGTCACCTGGTTTTCTTGCTTATTCTGTATTTTAGTTGAACCAACCAGTTATACCTCACAGGTTATACGGTCCAATCATCAGGTCAGTTCAATTAAGATAACTATGTATCAAATACCTCTTGTGGCTCCACAAATATCTTATACATTCCCAAATTTTCAAAATATTTATCTTCGAATTCATAATGATGTAAATTTCATATGTTAAGACACATGTTCACAGGATTGAGATATTGGATAACATTATATTAGTAGAATGGCCTGAGGCCAAACAACCAAATGCTTTTGTTTTTCGGGCACAATAAAAAGACAGTAGGAATTTGATCTTATTGCTACAGTACTCTGAATGGTGCCCAATAAACAAAACCAAATAAGCTAGTAGACCAGCCTATTTCTTGTTACTGTAATTCTAGTTATGTAAATAAAATTTACAACCCCGTTAGATAGAAAACAACACTTCAATGATGCAATTATCACAAAAATAGGCCGTTTATTAGAGTTATTCATAGGAAAAACTGTGAGGCTTACAAAGAATGGGAGATCCCTGGTTTCACCATCCCTAATTGTTCCTGAGATCCACTGAATAATCTGTTCCAAAGTCAAAGAATATAGAAACATAATTAGATAATCTGAACATTATAGTTTCCTGACATTTGAAACACATCCAAATAAAAAATGCCATACACATAACCAAGATGTATGACAACAGAACAATTGATGGATTTCAAACAACATTAGAAAACAATAATTTTATTCTGAAGTGCCCGTACCTGTGGAATTTCATCTGAACCATTGTACCTTGCCACAAGCTGTGAAGCAGGATCTGCATCTTCATCTTCTAATACATTTCTCTTAACTCTGACATTATCTTGAGTAGAATTCCTTTTGTAACGCACAATAAATAGCCTAGGTACATCAGTAAGATCCCTCCTTGGTCCACAGGTCTCATAGCTGGTTTCTGAATGAAGGTAGAAGAAACAATATTTCTGGATAAAACTCAATGATGTTAGAGGTGTTAGCAGAAAAAAAAAAGAAGATATTTACCTATTATAAGTGAATTAGTACTCCTATAGAGACAAGTAAAAATCTTCAACCAGCATATATGGAATATAGCACAGAAGGCAACATTATTAAAGTCAACTCTGACACTAAATGACAATTTTATCATTATCATTATTCTTGCATCTCATTTATCAAGTGAGAAAAACCAAAGGTGAATTTGATAGATGCAATGCTGATTATTGCATTAAAGAATACTTTAGTAATTACAAGCAACTTGGTAAATTCTTGTTCCTCCAGTCTCAATTAATTATAAGTAATTATATGATACACTACACACTTATATCATGGCACGCATAATCTTCATGATAATTGTAGACCAGATCTTTTTGCATTCAACAAAGCCTAATTTAAAATCCACAACATCATTTAAAAGAGACATAACAGAACTCACTTGTTGGGCTTCACCATCAAGCCAAGCAAATGTCAGTCTTTTGGTTTTCAGTGTAGTTGCTAACAATAAGGTTTGATCTTTATCAACATTGTCCAACTCTCCATCATTTGATAATAGTTCCCCTACCCTGCACATGGTCTATGAACCCATGTTATTCACTCTGTTAAATTGCAAAATATGTGGACATTGGAAAGTGCAATATACAATATGTTCAGACAGAATAAAATGACTACTTCAGACAGCACTATACTCCTACCAAAAATGTTCAAATAAAAAATCAACTATAGTAAACAATATTTTTTAGTATAGATATGCCTGCTTTTCCATGTAAAACAATATGCTTCAGTAAACGGGATAAAAAAGGGTACTAGATTAAACTATTGCCAAATAAAAACTGAATTTAATGTTCGCCTTCATGAAGTATGTCTTAACCCATCAAAAGGTAGTCAGGGTAAAAGTACTTACTCCACGCATTTTGTTCAGTTCTGGCCCCAGCCTTCCTGCTAGAATAACACAGTACCATGAAGCGATGTCATATCCAGCACGAGAATAACCTCGGGCATCACAACCAAGCTCCATTGATGTCGTACTTCTTAACTGAGGAAGTTCTGACAATTATAGGGATGAAAATTAATTTAAATAGCTAGATGTAGGATAAGCTTGATTCACAAGCCTTGGCAATAGCAATATGTGATTGTCTATATTAAGACTTCATAAGTCTGGTATTAATGTAATATTATGTCCTCCAGACCATACAAACAGTAATATTAAATATCAGATTTTTAAATTCTGAAATCAAGACATTCCATTTTAACATTACGCTAAAATTAATCAGTTTTAATTAGTGAATTAAGCTCATGAACAAGCTCACGCAAGCTCTAAAACTTACCGAACTAATACTGTGGTTTCTCAAGCAAGGTTATCAAACCAACATTGAATGGCTTATTGAGCAATTTTAAGCTCAAACATGGCTCCAGCTTATATCAGAAATAAATAAACCAACTCAATCATTCTGAAGCTCAGCTTGGCCTGGCTTTAGCCCCATACCCAGCAAGATAGTATTCACAACATGAAAGTTGTCTTTCAGTCAGACAGATTATCACAAAATACAGAGATGTATATACCAGAACAAAGTGTGTAATTAGTAATCTCACAAGTTTTAAAGTGTCAAAAAAATCAATAAAAAAATTACCAACCCAACCCAACCCAACCCAAATTTTATGATCCATGGGGATTTCACCAATTTCCAACACACATTTCATACAAATCAGTGGCATCAAGCAGATCCAGATATGGTTTCATGAGTTAGACTCAATACAAGGAATAGTACCTAAACATAAACCCACAAAACCTGGTTACCCTTCTTTCCCCTCTCAGTTTCTCTCCATGTGAAACTGCCAATCCATCCTCTCCACCACATGCAAACCCATGATAGTCATCCACTTTTAAGAGTGTCAATCTGACAAGCCTGATCCAATTTGATTCCCTGAAACTATGTCTCAGACTGCAAATCACACACAACATGGCAACAGAATGCCAAACAAAAATTCTGGCAAATGCATTTAACTGTATTGAATACTAGTTGTGCACAATATTAAATATATCTTTTCCAGTAAATAATGGAAGCCCAGAAAGAGCAGTCGCTCATTTACTTTGTAAAGTGAGTCGGGAAACTCAGTCACAAAAAGACGAATGAGACTTAAAATTGTGTCAAATAATATTATTCAAGTCATCAACTTGTCAGTAAAAGCCGATTCATTACTTAAAAGTATCTTTTGACCAAATATGATTAAGTAGCTATAAAATAAATTAACCAACAAGCATATCAAGTTTGCAAATGAACAAAAAGTGTCTTGCCTTTTATTATTTTAAAGTATCTTTCAACAAAATAATATTAAATAGACATAAAATAAATTGACCAACAAGTATAGCAAGTTGCAAATGAACAAAAAAATACCTTGCTGTTTATTATTTTCCATGAGATTTAAAAACCATGAATTGTTGAATGATCCTGCAAAACACTATTCATAGATAAGCCAGCTCCATTTGAAGAAATTGTATCACAAAGTTCTATTGTGACAAAAACGAACATACAAAATTAAAACAAGATATACCATGGAAAACAACAGGTCTAACACCAGGATCTTTCAAGAATACAATAGCAGGAGCAGATTCCACCTCAACCCTGCAATTCATGCTTTGGAAGTAAGAATAATATAAATAAAAACTCCTAAAGGTATTGCCTCCCACTCATGCTAGGAGTTCACATTACAGGAAAAACAAATATATCAGAAATCTTAATATATCAAAATAGTCATAAAAATTTCCTGGCACCCAAGAACGAAGAATCTAAATCATTTTTTTACATAATCTAATTCATCTCTGCATGCTTTTCTGTCAACAAAGCACAAAATAACCATGGGAATGGCATCCCCAAACTTCACTGTACTAAAAAAAAAGAATCTCCATCATCCACGCATCAAGTTCCATCTCCATAATTTTTATTTAAGAAAAAAAAAATACTTTGCAAGTGCTATGGGATAGATATCAAATAACAATATAGAAGCAAACTATTAGAACTTTATTTGCTTTTGGCAAAGGAAGTTGCCAGGGTATCTTTCTACCCTTCATCAAATTGTTAAGCACCAAATTCTTCCCCATATGCCTTCCCAATAAATGTGAGGAAGAAGAGAGAGACTTTCAAAATGACTTCCCATTCTCCAAATAGCCCTTCAGATAGCTCTTTTAAGGACTAGTACCATGTTCTGACCATCTCCCAACAACCAGGTTCTACACCACTAGGATTATTGTTTATATAAAGAATGGCTACCCAAGACATTCCCTTTTTGGAACAATTGAATAATGCATCAATAGGTGATTCTTAAGAGGTTAATTTCTGATCAAGATCATGCCAAAAGTAAACAAAGGCCCATGAGACACATAAAAGGAAATGCAAGTGAAAAATTGAGGTCTGTCCAGCTGTTTATTTTAAGGAAAAAAAGACAAACATTACTTTTTTCCCAGTTTAAGGTATTAAAAATGCATTGTCGGTATACGCTCAAAAGGAATCAGTTCAGCTGGCAAAAGATTACACAAAGCACCAAAATGATACGCAAAGTGGTAGTTTACTTAACATGAAACAACAAACAGCAAAAAATTTAGTGAAGAAGGAGAAAGCACATCCACATACGTATTCCACCAAAATGAAAAATCCTCTTCTCGCCAAAGCACAAATGCAAATGAGGCATGAGCCCAATAATTTTTAGCAGTTTGACGGACAAATGGAGTAGCACGGACTCCTGTTTTTGAGAAGAAAAGGACTTTCACCTAGAAACAAAAGCCACAAATTATTAATATCATTATGAGATCATGTCTACCAAACCAAGTTTAAATCATAGGAAGGCTACCAAATCTCAAATGTATGCCAAAGTAGCCACTAAGAGATTCTCTATTCAATTTGTTATTCTCTCTCCCTTTTTCTTTTTTTTTCCTTATTTCCAGAGGACAAAAGTGGGATAAAGAGTCTGGAAGCAAACCTCAACCCAGATCCCAAGTGCCAGCAGGCCCCACAAAGTAAAAGCAGTCCTGCTTGAGTACTTGGAATTACTAATTCCTAGGGTAGGTGCTTTCTTATGTAAGCATCTGCTTGAATGGCCTAAATATTGGCATTTATAAAATTTTGATATAGAGAGGGGGGAAGGATATGGGTACCTTGTGGGGAACAACTTTTGCCAGAAAATTCCTTCCCTGGATCAAAATAAAGTTTCATGTAATTAAGAACGAGTAGCATAACAGAAAAACATTAGTTAGACAAAACTAAACTAACAAAAATTATTATTGAAAGATATAAAATATGACAGTAAGATCCACCAAAGCAATTTATACATATGCATCAATATGGCCACAGTTAACCATGTTTTTGTCACCATAAGACTTTCATCACCATAAGACTTCCAGGCAGATTTTTCTTCTATAATTACACTATGGGATTTGAAGAGCGAAAACAATCAATCTGCTACCAGAACACTACTTAGCAGGTGGATGAAGGAGAAGAGACAAAGCGCAGGAAAAGAAACAGCATGCTTTTGCAGCTCTCTCCTCCAATCAGAAATGGACTGACAAACATCAAATATAGTAAGGATATTCAAAGTTTTACTTTGCTCCTTCTATATTGTCCAAATTGATGTGCAAAACAATCCCTCATTAGGAGAAAGGAAAAATAGAGAGTACAAAAACATTAAAAAAAAGGCAATATTGTGGTCCTTTTGAAATGCTTTTCTCCAGTCTTTTTGATACCATGCACAAAACATTATGGCTTAATAGAGATACTCTCTCTAGCATCTGAAGAAACAAGAACAAATATTTTTGCCTTTTTTTTGGAATAAAAGAATTTAGAACTAGGATCTGTTACTCAGATAAATTAATTGGATTTAAAGAATGCCTCCCATTTACCAAGGTCTCCTTTGAATGATAAAAAATGCGTGGTAAGCCAAGTATGTCAGTTGCAAACCAATCAGTAACTGCATCAACAGAAAGATCTCCCTCGTACCTAACACAAAGAACAAATTTCAGTGCATTGCAGTATAATATCCAGTCAGCAAAAAATATGACAATCTGGATACGGTACCTACAAAGATTTTGGATACATCAAAATATTGATAAGAAAAGCTTCCAAAAAATATTGAAATTTGCAATTTTTCCTCTCCTCAAGAAAATTTTAAAAGAACTATTTGCAGTACCAATTCATATTTTTCTTTATTTTATAGAATCTCTAACTGCCAACTCACCTAATAAGACAATCTGAAGTTTTACACCCAGGTGGAAAAGCAACAAGTGAAGGAAGCCCTGTAATCATTCTTATCAAGTTAAAAACAGATGTTACTAGAAAGCTAGCACAAATAAAGCATTGTATCACATAAAAGATATACTAAAGGTATATTCCAAAGGTTGAGTTATAGAACAAATATTATCAGCACAAACTGCAAATCAAGATAATAATAGATTTACACTTCTTTCTTTGGTGAGATAGTACTATGATCTTGGACAAAAACAGTAGCAGTAGTAGTAATAGTAGTAGCACAAAAGACATAAAAACATCTTTTTATTTCCACAATACAATTAAACAATAAGCCCACAACTCTGTATGCAAAGCACCTATATGATCATAATTTCATGCAAGAATGCAACAATGCTGCAACAAAAGAAGAAATGATACCAAGGTATCTAGACTTCTAACTGATATTAAAAACCTCTTAATTCATGTATCAATTAAATGATCATTATCTTCTTCTTGTTTGATATTCATTTGAATAACAAAGAACAATCTACAGTCAAAAGAGAGGTTATAGCTTAATATTAAATCTTTTTTTAGATTTTTCATCCATTAAAACTTTTCTTTTTGCTTCCATTAAAAGGATTAATAATCTGACCAAAAGTAAACACTTACCATTCCTAAAGAAGAAATGTCCTGTTGGCTTTCTCTCGGCAAGAGATGTTGCAACTTGAACCTCGCCAAGTTCCACCATACCAGTATTTGCAACCTCATCCAATAAATAAGCTGAATGAACAGACAGTAGAAAATAAATTTCAAAAATTAACCACATTGCAAAGAAAAGAAAAAAAAGAATCTGGAAAAATAAGTCCATTTCTATAGCCAAGGACTCAACTAATGTAACAAGCAAACATCAACTGAACTGTTTACTCCCGTTTTTCCCTTTGATAACACATCTAGTTGTTTTAAACTAGAAAGATATGTTTGTTTATTATTGCTCATTTCCTGGACAGACCAGCATAATCAATGCAACAAATGCCAATTCAATTCAAAAATAAGCTATCAGGATTAAAAAACCCTAAAGGAAATTTTTGTGATGCATGAAAGATATTGCTTGCATGCTGGCATTACCAACTTGGCTAAGTCAAAATGTATGCTGACATTGCTTTTATGCTTTATGCTGACATTACCTACTTGGCTAAGTCAAGACATTGCTTTTATGCTGAAATTACCAACTTGGCTAAGTCAAAATGTAGAAAGCAAATGAAGCTTTGGGTCCGTATGGTTTTACTATGATCCTCTAGACAAACAAGGTACCAGCAATAGAAGAAAGAGTCGCTATCATCTGAAATTATCAGTTATGCAAGATAAAAGGGTGAAGAAAATTTTCAAATTCACTAATCACTATTCTGCCTATGAGAATTATTGAATCAAAACAGAGCACCTTCAAGCCAATTGAATAGTATAAGGACAATTATTAGCCAAAGTCCTTCCAAGTACAAGATATACACAGCAAAAGATAACCAAAGGGATCTGCTAACCCAATTGATACTCCACAATGGAAAGCAATCAAATGTTGGTGATCAAAGAAGGACAACAACACAAGTAGAACAGTTTACAGGTCTAAAGTGCAGACATTGGTAAAAGGCAGATCTTAGCACATATGAAAATTTGGTTAAGTAAAATTTATCCACTTATTCAGTTAATAAATCTTTATACAGAAACTCAACATATATGAGCAAAACTTCAACCATGAGTAGAAAAGACCATCTAGCAACAAGCAATAGAGCAATTTAATAGCGAATGAAGGGAAGTTTAAAAAGTTTATAAAAGATGGTATACCAATTTCTTTCCAAGAGTTACAGAATTGAGCACAGTGGTTGCTTCCAAGAGAATATACCTGCAAACGTTTCAACTTGAAATCATCTAAAAACAACATGACAATCATAGGTATCAATTGGAAATGCATCCCCAAAGAATGACATTTTCCAAAGGTTTAGTTCTGCGCCATATGTATAAACGAGGAAAACTATATTGTAATATCCTCTTCACTTTTGGAACACTGTTAGAAAGTTCATAAGTATACAGTAAGGAAAGGGGAATTAAGAACAATTTCTGCAAAAGGGGGAAAATAATTAGCAAGGCAAAAACTTAAAACTCATCCTCAAAAGCTATAGATTTATAATCAAAGGTGATAGAAAAACAGTCCATTTACAGTCATGGAGGAAATGCCATTTGGATAAAGAGTATTGAAGAATAGGCTGAAATGATATCAACCAAAACTGTAAAATCTAAAAGTTGAGAGGTATACTAGAACTGCTACATTATTGTAATTATGTATTACCTGATACCATGTCAGTATGATGCATTTTGCTAATATTTAAAAAAATAAAAATAAAAAAAGCAGATAAAATCATGACATTTGCAACTGTGCTTTCACATGATCAATCACCTGCTGAACGCGCTTCTCAAGCACACACAAAATACACATGCATTACTATGCAATAAATTATTAATTATTTTCTTAATAAAGTATTGATCAATCTCTACGTAAATTAATAAGTGTGGAAAGGAAGGGGGAATATCCAGAAAACTCACCATTTTAATAAGAATTCAGGTCAGTTCCTTTAAATACTTCATTACAAGTTCTGATTATGAGCAAAGTTAAAGCAATCTCAGAACTAATCTAATCATTAAGTTCTGCTGTTATTAAAAAACAACTTTATGTTCTTTAATTTTCCTCCAATAAACTCAGGCACCAGGGGTGGCCCATCCTTGCATAAAAAAAACTCAAAGAAACAAAAAAAAAATCTCCTAACAAGATAAAATGTACCATGGTATACAGACAAAGGGACTTAAAAGATTTATCACACCCTGTGCAACTATATGGTGGTGATTTGTCAACCAAAAGCGCAAAAAAAGAGAAGTAACCATATCTAGGTATAGAGGGAGGCAATTCCTCTCCTTGAAAAGTAGAGAAAAATATCTTCTGGTTAAAATAGCATATGAAAAAAAAAAAATTATCATTATACCTGAACAAGCCATGGTTTCGAATTACTAAACATAGATCCAAAATCCTTTGATGTAATGACAGTAAGACCATGATCTTCAGGAACTGACAAAAGTATAAGATAATATATTCATCAGAATATGATCCAAAATCCTCAGGTGTAATGACAGTAAGACCATGATCTTCGGGAATTGATAAAATATAAGACAATATATTCATCAGACTACTATAATGTATCAAAAAATAAATAAAATTTATGTACAAATAACCGTTCATTGAAAAATGGAAAAAAAAAAACTCTTTAGCAAATTAAACTTTACTAACCAGAAGATGTAGCATCAAGTAAGGGAAGGTTAATGTACGAAAAGCTTTCCCCAGCATATTGCTCTTTTAACTTGTTGAGAACAGGCTATGGCATAGAAATTTCAGGTTAACAATTCAAAAAATGCATAAAGTGGATGAAAGGAGTAGAAATAATCTGGTATTAAGCAACAATCCATCAGTAAGGTACTCACAAGTTGCTCATCAATGCCAAATAAGTCATAGTCCCTTTTCCATAGGGGATTCTTCAACAACTCGTAGGCATATTGAATCTGAGAAGACACGGCTCACAACAATGAGTTATAAAATGGCAATAAATCATCTCATAGCATTCAACAGACCAGAGAAGGAAAACATATATAGAGTTCTTTAGCTAACCTCTAAAAAACCAACAGCACTAGGATCCTCGATGCCTGAATTCCTATAATGAAATGGATTTTTCTCAAGTTTTTCATCAGCATGAAAAACCTAATCATAAATTTGACAGAGAGGCAGAGAAAGAGACTTACCACTTGGAAGATATCTTCTCGTAGGCATCTTTCGCTTCTTCAATGGAACTAAACCTTTTAATCCCCAAAACTGCACACAAATTCACCATTAACAGAAAAAAAAAAATTGATTGCACAATTCATAATACGTTCATGTTCATATATATAATATAATGACATACTGACCGTCGTAATGCGACGGAGGAAAAGAACGAGGGAGAACGACGAGCTGATAGAAAATAGAGAGCGCAAACAGAAGGAAAGGCACAGCGTAGACTTTGATCGTTGATGGAATTGAGGATCTCGCTGCCGCTGCTCCTCCTCCTCCTCTATCCATCGCGAAATTTTGCTTGCCGCCACTACCAGTTGTACCGATAGAGTGGAAAGTATTGCACAAGAATGTCAATCAGAGAAAAAATAGGATGATGTTTAATTATTTATTAATGGGGTATGATTAGGAGTGGAGATTGTGTAAATTTGGATGACTGTGTTTGATTCGACGAATGACTGTGAAGACTGAAGAGGTCGTCGGTTTTTGGTTTCTTGATGCCATTGTTTGCTGCGGGTAACTATTGACTACGCGACATATTCGTCGATAATGTCTAACCGGTCAATAAAATCATGATTTTGAGCGCGTTTAATTGTGGGTATCTCATGAATTATTTTTATTTTGAAACCGAAAAACCAACGAAAGACTTGACCTTTTGTTTTTATTTTTTAGGTGAAAATTTATTTTCATTTTAATTTATGGCTAAATATGTTGACTAGATTACCAAATAAAAAAAAGCTTAAGTTAATTTTTATTTATTGATATCTTCTAACTCGATTTCTTTCCACTAATTATTTTTTCATTGTTTAGTTAATTTTGTGTCTCAATCAAATGTAATAATTCTATATTCTCGAAATTATTTAGAAGTTCATGAAAAAACATGAAAATTCAAAATTTATGAAAATAGAAATCTACAATGAAAAATCAATTTCTATTTGAAAAAATATTGAATTTCAAGAATAAAAACGCCCCATATATTACTATCAAATTGTAAAGAGAAAGGAAGATAATGGATAAAAATTTCTGAGATTTTTTTTTGAATACAAATAAATGATTTTATAAGGTTAAAGATATAATTATAATTTTATTGATTTTCACTTTAATTCAAAGAGAGAATAAATTGCATGTTCTAAAATTTAACCTTTCATTCTTTTTAATGGATAAAAATATGAATCTTTAATCTTCATATTCTTTCTCTTTTTATTTTTTTAATGCACCTATAAAACATAAAAATAAAAATCGTATTCTAATGTGAAAAAGAAATTAAAAATCATTGTGTAAAAATAACTATTGCTCAAAAATGCATGATATATAAAAGATAATTAAGCATAAGTTGTCGTCAAGTCATCAAATTTAAATTAATTCAATTATTTTGAAATTAATTGAATGGTGAAGCAATGAAAATGTGTACTTTAATAAATTATATTTTAAATTTAATAATAGAATATTAATTAGTATATTTAACTATAAAATTACTATATATATATATATAGTTTAGACCTCTTAAAAAAAGTATGTTCAGAAAATATACTGACTAGCATGTCATAATAAAAATTGGTATAATTTTATTATGATATAAATTTAGTCTTTGTTTCATGTGTAATGTATGTTCTTATATATTATTTCTTAAAAAGGATTTAATTTTTTTATGCTATTAAATAATAAATTTAAAATATTAATTTATTAATTAATAAACTAAAAATTTGAAAAGTCTATGTGCTACATTCAACCTAACGAGCCCACAGCCCAAAATTTATTAAAATGGACTGAACCAATCAGGCTGCTTCAGTCCACACAAATTCTATTTGAATGGCAAACCTGTAATTATAGTTAAAGACGCTCACTAATTCAATAGCTCTCTACTGTTCACATTTGGCTGTCGCAGTAGTTCGCTGATTTTTGTAGCGGCTGGTTTTTTGAGGTAAAATTCTCCTTCTCTGGATCTCTTCTTTCTGTCACGATACATATCTTATCGCAATCTTTTCTCTTTTACAGTTAGCAGAGGCTTCTCAAATTGAAATTTCTGTAATTGGGTGCGATTGTATTCTTGAATACTGAGTGATGGTATTATGTTAAATGGGATATGAATTGCCATGCGTGTCTAATGGGATTTTGGAAATATAGAACAAAATTGATGTTGATGATACTTCAATAAGATTTTTGTTTGTTTATATATGTTTTTTGTATATATTGAGCACTGTTTTTGGGTAATTTTCTTTAGATGATATGTGGGTTGGTTCTTTGTTCCCTTCCAGAGAACCTTATTATAAGTTTGATTGCTATAGAATTATTTGGTCTTTAGGAAATTGAACTCTGAAAGTACTAGGAACTTGATTGGTTTATATTTTTTTTTAAAAATGAAAATATAAAACAAGAAATGCATTTTATGAAAGAAACACATTTTTATCATTTGGCAAGTAATCAAATTTGATCATTTGTTTACTTGATAGCTGGTTTGGTTAAGAAAATGGCATACGTGGAAGCTGAAGTCTTTATTTTCTGTTTTGCATAGTTCTTCCACTCTTAAAAATTTTTCCAATAATCAATCACAATTTAGAATGTACTGCTGGAGAAGGGAGTTGCTACAAAAATTATTTTATATTGCTGTCACAGTGGTCATCGATGAATACATTTTCTAATATATTCTTCATCAATAAGGATATTTTAAAGTAGTTCATGCCAACTTTCTTGAACGCGGTGATCAAATTTTCAAGTCATATCAGGGTTGACATTATTATTTATTCATTAATTTTTACATTGATCCATTCATTATTTTTGTTATTGTTATTATTATTAGTAGTAGTAGCAGCAGTATTTCATTACTTGCTTTTTCTCACATTGTCTTTTTCTCAATTTTCCCTTTGCACTCTTTATAAAGAGGTCACTTGATTATGTGTCCAGTCACTTTTATCGAAACTATTTTACATTCTGATTAGCTTACTGCAAATTTTCTTTTTTCCACGGAGTTGTATGAACGTTTAGAGTTCTGTCTTTCCTCATTCTGTATTTGTGATATTGTCTTGTTAGGTATTTTACATAATGGGGAAGGACTCAAAACCAAAGCCTGCAGGAGGGAAGGGAAAAGGGAAGGCAGCAGGAGGTGCAAGTGATGAGAATGCCTCGAAGGGAAAGGGAAAAGCTGGAAAAGCAGATGGACTTGGCACCTGCACATACGTCAAAGGTTTTTTTACTGCTCTGCATTCCACTCTTGCATTTCCTTCTTTTTCTGAAATTTTCTTTGTAATAAAATTTTCACATCTTCGATCAAAAAAAAATTTACATCCTTTCCTTTATATCCTGGTTTTTTATATGCTTTAGCTAGGCATATCTTATGTGAGAAACAAGGTAAGATCAATGAAGCATATCAGAAACTGCAAGATGGTTGGCTTAGCAATGGAGACAAAGTCCCACCTGCTGAGTTTGCGAAGGTAAATACAATAAGATTGCAACATACAAATGCCCTCTAAAATCTATTCAAAGATAACAATTATTATTATTACTTTCTCTGTGAACAACTAAGATAATATTTTCCTCTTATAGTTACAATGGGCTCTTATCATGTGAATTCAAGTGAAGAGACTGTCATAGTGGAACAAGTATTTATTGTAGGCTGTCATAATGCAACGTGTATTCATTGTAGGCTGTCATAATGGAAGATCTACCCACGGTTCATATACTTCCATTTAATAATTAAGTTAAAGAATCCCATATGTGTTGTTTTTATTTATAATTTTCCTTGGTTACTTCAAAATTTAGAATTCAAATGCTCTCAAGAAACTCTTGAGATCTTTTGAGAAATAAATTTGAGAGGGGTAATTTGTATCGTAAGGACAAGTATATAATGCATAAAATTAGTGAAAATCAAGGCTCATAATTATGGGGATTAAAATTTTTTTTTTTCTGAAAAGTGATGGTATTAGCACAGGGTACAAAATAGGGAGAGTCAATGTTGACGTGACTATGCTATTGTATTCTCCTGCAGCTTTCTTCCCCCCTCTGCCCTTGTCTCTCATCTTGCTCATGTTAATAGTTTTAACTTATAGCAAAAAAAGGAAGAATCAGTCTTGACATGATTATGCTATGCTAATTCCCCTGCGTCCTTCTTCCACTCTGCCTTTGTCTCTCTTATTGTTCATCTTAGTAGTCTTAACTTTTAGAAAAAATAGGAAGAATCAGTGTTTACATGATTATGCTATGCTATTTCCCTGCAGCCCTCTTCCCTCTCTTCCCTTGTCTCTCTTCTGTTCATGTTAATAGTTTTAACCTACAGCAACTTTTGTGCTCCCCTTACTCTTGAAAAAGCTAGCTGGATGTTTTCTCAAGATTTATTCTGGGTATGACTCCGATGATTTAAATCTTGTCACAATAAAATGGTTGACTAGTTGAAACTATAGTGATTGATGCGGATTTGCAAGTTGTCATTTGATCTTTTAGGCTGAACTGAGCCAAAATGATATAAAATTTTGTTTTATCATTTCATATGTTTTGTGTGTGTTCATTATGTAATTTCTCTCTCTCTCTCCTTTTTTCCCCTCAGCTAGCTGCAGAATATTCAGAATGTCCTTCTGGAAAGAAGGGGGGAGACCTTGGATGGTTTCCTCGTGGCAAGATGGCTGGTCCATTTCAGGAAGTTGCTTTCAACACACCTGTTGGAGCTACCAGTGCAGCATTTAAATCAACGTAATGAACTTTGACATTCAACCCTGCTATTTAACACATTTTTGTAATCTTTTAGCTTTTTGTGTAAAATTCTTTGACTAATTCTAAATTTCGATGCAGTCATGGATATCACATAATCTTATGTGAAGGGAGGAAGAATTGATGGAATTCAGCATTTGAATGGGGGGCTGCAAACTAGCTCAATATAAGATGGTTATTGACTTTTTTTACATTGAATGCCTGTGTTGTTCATCGATGTTGTGGTGCTTGGATACCTTACTAAGCAAGAGTTTCATGAATATCTGAATGTTGATTAGTATTCTTTCTTCTCCTGTGCTCGTTTACAATAATGGGGATAGATTTGGAAGAGAAGCCCTTGAGATATAATGAGTTTAAATTAGGAATTTCAATTTGAAGTACGAATGAGATTGAAAGTGATAGGTTGGGAATTGAGTGGATTGTGTAGCCAAATGAAGTATTTTAACTTAATTCCTAAAATATAAAGGTTCACAAAACAATCTATTATTGATCACTTTTATCGTCAACAAGCTTGAGACCCCAACTCATGCCCTCACAGCGCCTCAGACGAGGCAACAGGCTTCCCAATATGTCGTTTATCTATATGTAATTTTTTGAAATTAAAGATTGAAAATATGATATTTTTAAATTTAAAAAAATATATTTGAAAATGCTTTTATTTTTTAGAGTATTTTTACATAAATTCCTTTGAATTAAGGGCAAGTCCAAATTCAAATAACATTTTTTTAATGAAAAATAAAGAGCACTAATTTTCTAATAAATTTGTGTGGTCTTTTTTTTTTTTTGAATTCAATAATTTTTTATATATTACAATTTATTGTTGGATAAATAATAAACCAAATAAATCTTTTCTTTTAAAATGTCAGTCATGTTACAATTATTAGATTGCTTTAAGTTAAATTGTTTAATTTTTAAATGTCAGACAATTTGTAAGAAAAAATAAATCTTAATTACCATGTGTATGAATTATGATGTAAACCATTTTCACTTCAAAGTTTTGTTAAGACTTAACTACATACGTAAGAAAAACAAATTATACATTAGAAAGTTTGGTATTTCTTTTAATTTAAAAAAATTACTCAAACTCCGTCAAAACTCTTTTTTTTTTATAGGAAATTCAGCTTTATTAAAAGAATAAGAAAACAGCAACTAGGAACCAAAAAACAAAGATCTCAACTACACCCAACCAGTAGGCTATCCCTGAGTACACCCAAGCTATGATCTTTGTAAATTGGACTCATGAAACAAAGAAGGAAGGATATAAGGAGGGTCTTGCCGCTCAAAAAACAGTACTCATGAAACAATGCTTGTCTAGCAAAAACATGTACCAAAGTATTAGAGCTTCTTCCAGCCAAAGATTGTATAAATTTATAAACGTAAAAGTAATTTATTTATTTAGAGGATGAAGCTTAAGATTTTGGTGATTAATTATTAAATAAAATAATGTATTATATATTTATTTGATTTGATAAATTTATGATGATCATCTGATTTATAATTAGTATTTAGATTATTGGAGATATTGAAAATTGATTTAAATATTGAAAGATTGTATAAATTTATAAACGTAAAAGTAATTTATTTATTTAGAGGATGAAGCTTAAGATTTTGGTGATTAATTATTAAATAAAATAATGTATTATATATTTATTTGATTTGATAAATTTATGATGATCATCTGATTTATAATTAGTATTTAGATTATTGGAGATATTGAAAATTGATTTAAATATTGGATTTATAAATGTTATATTATACAGATTGTATTATTATTTAAAAATTTTTGTTAGTAACACTTTGAAAGGAAAATTTACCGATGAAATGATAAGAGTACTGACAGTATATTAAGTAACATTCTCTGATAGTTCTAATGAGAATTGTCAGGGAATGTTATAGGGCTCACATTTTTTTTATTTAATTATATCACTTTGTCCTAATTTTAACTAAAAAATTTTGATAATAAATAAAATGAATATTACTAAAAAAACTAAAACAAACCATGATGAATTGGTGTAAATATTATTTCTTAATTAAATAAAAAATATAAAAAAATAGATAGAAGTCCAAAAAAGCGCATTATAAATTTAATATTCAAAAAATAAATAATTTTAAAAAATTTAATTTGATAAATTATTATCAACATCAAATATAATATTTTAATATTATATTTAAACTATCCAAATAAATATTTATAATAATTAATTAATTATCTATTATAATAAATAATAATTTTAATTTTTTAATTTTTTTGAAACTTGGCATAGATAAATATTAACATAGATAAATATCTATAAAATTTAATTAATGACTTGTTCTAACAAATAAAAAATTTAATTTGACTAAAAATTATTAATATCAAATAAGATATCATAATCTTATTTAAACTCTCTAAATAAATATTTATAATGATTAATTATTTATTTATTATAATAAATTATAAATTTAATATTTAAAAATTTAATTTAAATAATTATTATCAATATCAAATAAGATATCATAATCATATTTTAACTTTTCAAAATAAATATTGATTTAACTAATTATTACCAATATCAAATAGGATATCATAATCCTATTTGAACTTTCTAAATAAATATCTATAATAATTAATTAATTTTTTATTATAATAAATAATAAATTAATATTTTAAAATTTTAATTTGAAACTTAATATATGTATCTTTAATTTAATATCTAAAAAAATTAATTTATACTTTTAAGTAATAATTAATTATTTTTAATATCAAATAGGATATTCTAATTCTATTTGAACTTTTCAAATACATATAATTATTATAAATTTCAAATAAAATATTCTAATTATATTTAAACTTTTCAAGTAAATATCAAATAAATATTAATTATAATAAATAATAATTTAATTTAAAATTTTAAAAATTAAATTACATGACATAATATTGTACTAGCAATAGCCCTTTTAGTATAATACTAGCATAGATCTCACGTGATACTGCAAATATTTTTACTCAATATCTATATATTAATTTTAAAATTTATAATAATTTTAAGAGAATAATATAAACTAAAAATTAAAATATAATCAAATAATAAATTTAAATAAATATTAAAATAAAATAATTGAAATTAAAATAAAATTCTAATACAAAATTAAATTATAAAAATTAAAATATTCTAAAATAAATAAAGAATAATAATTTTTTCATTATATTTAATTTTAAAGTTAAATAATATTATGATAGTAGATGATAATAGAGTAGTAGTTATAGTTTTTATATTATATATATAATTAATTATTATCAATATCAAATTAGATATTATAATTATATTTAAATTCTCAAAATAAATATAATTATTATTAATATTAAATAAAATATTATAATATTATTTGAACTCTCTAAATAAATATGATTATTATGAATATCAAATAAGATATTATCTTCTTATTTAAACTCTCTAAATAAATATTAAATAAATATTTATTATATGATAAATAATAAATTTAATTTAAAATATTAAAAAATAGAATGCAAAGATAATAAATAATAAATTTAATTTAAAATATAAAAAAAATAGAATGCATGAAAAAATTATATCAATGGTATAATATTGTATCAATTACAATTTTAGTATTCATACACGCAATTTTAGTGAAGCAAGTTACCGATCCTATTACTAATATATATTGATGTTCTTGCAATATTTTTGCCTTGTGAGGCATGACGGCTGTTAAAACGATAAAATTAATTAAGTTACTTCCACAATCGAAAATTCATCCGATAACCTTTTAATAATAATTTACATTTGGGTCTTTTTACTCAACTCAAATTTGTATAATCAATTAAATTAAATAAAACCCGATAAATACTCTCACGCTAAGTAGCACAGACAAAATAATTAGAGATTTTAAGGCAGCAGTTTCTCTCATTGCACAAAATAATAAAAAATTGCTGAATTACCGAATCTATTTGATGGGCGTCTTGGCTTTTCTAGGTTTAGAAAGGCATTCTACTTTGATTTGGACTAGAATTTTTTATTATGTGTAATCCTAAATATTTATATTATAACATATAATATTATAATTATATTTAAATTTTTCGTCACAAAATAATTAATAATTATTTAATTAATTATAAATATTTATTGAAAAATTTTAAAAATAATTAATATATATTATATTTAATATTAATAATTAATTATTATTTAATAATATAAATTAATTCTTTTAAATATTAAATTAAAAATATTAAATATTAATAATATTATAATATATAATATAATATAATATAATATGAGCGACAGTCTTTTTAACTTTATATATAGACATATATATATATATAGATATTAATAATTTTTATGTTATATTTTAATAGCTAAAAAACAATTGTTTACAACAAAATATATATGCATTTTTCGTTCATTAGTATTGTAAATTCTTTTACTAATTTAACAAAAATTATGGTATGAAATAAAGAAAAATTAATTTTCTATGGAAAAAAAAATTTAATTTTGTATTGGCACCTGGCAAAAAAACTATGGGTCCAAAAAGGAGGCTGAGCAGACTGAATGAGTACCCATAAAAAATTACAGGTCAGCAGCGTAGAGCGCCAACCATTGCAGATAAGCAAAGTGACCTCGAAAATCCAAGAGGACACGTGTCATCCACACAGATTTTTTTCTTGAATTTCTCCGAGATTTTCAGTCTTAACTAATGGTGGCAGACAAACGAACCCGCGACACGAACCAAACTCTCTCACTACCTAACCGGTAATACAGAAACTAGCTCAACTGTTTAGATTGAGAAACAGGCAGTTTTTAGACACAGAAGATGACTACAGCTTCATTGTGTTCTTCTACTCACATCAATGGCTTTGGAGCGGGTCTTAGACTTCAAAAACACCATCTTTATCAACCCAGTTCTGTCACTCTTACAAGGTATTGTTTTTGCAGCTTTTGTCAATTTCTTTCTCAATCAACTTTGCTGGGTTTGTATTTATTGGTTTTTTGGGTGCTTGATTGGGGTATTTATTATTTTATGTGTCCGGGAACCCTGTTCAGAAATGTAATTATTTCCTTGGCCAATTTCATTGAATTGGGATGAGTTCTCATTGAAAATATTTTGGTTTATGTATGTTTTGTATGTAAATTAAGGTAACTTGTGATGGGTTTTTACTGCTGATTTATTAATCAATAGGCTTCATTAGTTTGAATGTTAATATCTTGATTAATTACAAGGTTTTGAATAGAGATATGGTGTAATAAATTGCTATTATGAGTTTGCACACTGCGCGTTTGTGATTAAGATTAGCTGAACTTCAGATTGGTAACTTGATCACTGTTTACTGTACATACGATGTAGAATTGCTAGGTACCCTTGAATAATTTTGAGATTTCGGCATTGATTAAGTACTTATTATGCATGTGAGTCTCCGTTCCATTACACTTTAATTTTTACATTTGGAATGTTCTTTGGGGAAACAGAGAGGGATATCTATGATGTGGAATGAAAGCTCAATTAGCAGTCTGTAATGTAATTCAAGTTTAAAATTTGACTTGCAAGTGACCAATGAGCTTTTATTTGTTGTTGAAGTATTTGGCCTGAGTCTCTGATGTTTAATTATTGCCCCACAAAACAGCTAATTAGGTTTGGAGGTGGATCAATTAATTTTTAATCCAGTGATACATGTACATTATACAAGATACTGCCTAATCTGGGCTTCTCACTAATTTTTGCTTCTTCCATCTTCCCATTACATAGATCACCATAAATCCATAATGCTTAGTTTAAGAAATGAGGTATTCTCTATTTTTCTGTCTCAGTTCAGTAGCACATGTTTACATGATTTTTTCCTCTGATTCCTGAAATAAACTACCCTGACAAATTTATTCTATACAATGGGATATTAGTGTTTGACCAAATTGTTATCATTATTTTGGTGCGTGGGTGTATTTTTTATCACACCAGATACCCATTTTCTTTTGCAAGACATGTTAGTTTTTTATTCATTTTTCAACAAGCACATGCATATTTAGTACACTGTTTGAACTCCTTTTTTTTTTTCCCACCTTGTAATCTCAGTCAATTTTATTTCAAACATTTCTAGGTATTATGAAATTTGTTTTTGATATTACTGCTATATTTTGGTGTGTAATACAGGAGAAAATTTTTTACTGTAGTGAAGGCAACAGCTCGGGTTGATAAGTTCTCTAAAAGTGATATCATTGTTTCCCCGTCCATTCTCTCTGCTAACTTTGCAAAGCTTGGAGAGCAGGTTTGACTCTGCTTTTTGCTAACCGGACAGTATTTTAGTGTTGTAGATGCTATGTTCTATACCTGTAGAACTAAATGGATGTGTATATTTTTAAACTCCTAGTATGGAATGTAAATTGTTTATTTGATTGGGTTTTTTTTTCTCCTAATTCTTTTGTTTCTTGCCAGTTCTCTGTGTTTTCAATGGCACACTGTTGTCTCTTTTTCTCTCTTTTGCATTGTTGAGTTCTCTTTCATTTCTTTTTTCTAGGTAAAAGCAGTGGAGTTGGCAGGTTGTGATTGGATCCATGTTGATGTAATGGATGGTCGTTTTGTTCCAAACATCACCATTGGACCTCTTGTGGTCAATGCTTTGCGCCCACTGACGGATCTTCCATTGGATGTGCATTTGGTATTCTTCATTTGCATTTTATTTTCATCAAATTGACGAGTGAAATTTCAGCTAAATTTTCTAACATGGGATTAAGCACCACAGATGATTGTGGAGCCTGAACAACGAGTACCAGATTTTATCAAAGCTGGAGCTGACATAGTCAGTATTCACTGTGAGCAATCTTCCACTATCCATTTGCATCGCACGCTAAATCAGGTGAGATCTTCATCCAACTGTTGTTATGCATTCAATATTAGGCTATGAGAATAAATGAGAGATACCTTGGATCTTAGAAGTAAAAAAACAATATAAAGTTCATCATTGAAAGTTTGGAACTATATTTTGGACTCAAGTGAAAAATAAAATATCATTTTCTCCCACTAATATGGGTTTGGGTATTTACCGTCATTCACTGCAAAGATTGGAAAGAGGGGAAAGACATATGAAGGAATTATCCTCTTTCCCAACTTTATAAAAGAATGACTTATCCCCTTTCCCTCCTTTATGAAAAGATGCAGAAAGTAATTAAGAAAAGAAAAAGACCAAACGTTTCTTCCAGATTTATTTAATGCTACACCCAAGATGTTTGAATGGTCAGAGGTTAATGCTTATGTTTATTCACAATAGTGTAGTATGTTGCCTATGGTATTAGGAGTTTCTTTTACATGTTTTTTGATATTTGATGATAATGGCTCAAAAATTACTTTGTTAACTTATTTATGCATCTTTCCTACTGCTTTATTATACATGATTACATGATTGCATAATTGCAAATTGCTTACCCATTTTACTGCTATTAGCTGTTCACCCCTTTTGACATTTGCCTACGGATTAGATAAAAGATCTTGGAGCTAAGGCTGGAGTTGTTTTGAACCCTGCTACCCCACTGAGTACTATAGAATATGTTCTTGATGGTGAGTTTCTTTTTTCTTTTTCTTTTCTAATTTAAATTTCTTTTTTCCATGTTCTTTTGGAATTCAAGGCTCCCCTCTCCTGTGTTATTTGTAGTTTTTGCCCAATTGGGAGTCAGTTATGGTTGCATATCTAGTCCTTAATGGATGAGAAAGTTATGGATGGATTTCTAGTCCTCAATGGATGATAAAAAATGAAAAAAATAAAAGCCTCTGATATAACATCAAATGGGTGAATAAACCATGGCATAGTTGGTCAGTGGTTAGGATAGTTGGACAAGAACAACTTATTTACAGCTTTTTGAAGAACTATGATATTTTTGTTAAAAGGGAAGATCTGTGTGTGCACTTGCAATTTGAAGCCTGGACTACCATAGTAAATGATTATCTACAGCTTTTATATAGTGTATGGGTGACAATTTATTTGAACAGACTCTATGTTGCTAGACTGAGAAAAGGGAATTATTATTATTATTTTTTAATATTTTGGGTAAGAGCCATGGTGCAGTTGAAATTTATTAAATTTTGAGTCTGACCAGGGATCATCCTGCATACTTATTATTTCAAAACTTAACTCAGCCGCAATCCCATTTCTGTTGGATTGGCTCTATGGATTCTTATTGCACAGTTTAGAGCTATTTTTTATTTGCAACTTTTCCTAATAAAATCCATTTCTTACCAGAAACTTGAGGTCATTCAAATGAGGAAAGAATACCTCATGTTTAATACTCGTGCAGTCTGTTGAAATACATCTTTACAAATAACTTTTTGGGTCATATTGGCAGTGGTTGACCTGGTCTTGATTATGTCTGTGAACCCTGGTTTTGGCGGGCAAAGCTTTATTGAGAGTCAAGTAAAGAAAATCTCAGATTTGAGAAGAATGTGCATAGAGAAGGTATGATCCTTTATCGATATGCACACATGTGCACATTTACTTGGCAGATATTTCTCATAGCATGATTGATATTAATTGCAAAATTAGTATCTTTTACTTGCATGTGCAGGGGGTAAATCCATGGATTGAGGTGGATGGTGGAGTTGGACCCAAGAATGCGTATAAGGTGCCTATTCTGTCTCCTTTCCTTTTGCAGGATATATGAGCCTAAATATTTACTTGCAGATATTCCTGTTTGGAGACAAATTCGTTTATTTTCTGTTGACACAGCATGTGTTTGGAAAGTGTTTTTCTTTCTTAGGAAAGTTAATTTGTTTGTTAAAAATGTTTACATTTTAATTCCAAAGGTAAAAGTATAACAGATGGTTTTTTGTTTATGCACTTATAAGTGCTGTTGCGATTATCTGGTCTCTAATAAACAAAGAAATCCATGCAGACCCCCCGTTTATCTCTTAGCAGTTAAAATGTTTTGAGTGCTATAGTTTGTTCATGTAAGACAACTTCCTCAAATGACCTTTCATAAAACTGTTTGATCTATATTGTTCAAATCTGAAAAAACTCTATATTGTTCAAATCAGAAAAAAAAATGAGGGGGCAGGGACTTGCACTGTCCAATTCAATTGGAAAATGTTTTCCCCACTCCAGAAGCTGCAAATAAAAGTTCATGTAAAGAGCTTTTGGGTGTCCATAATAAATCATGAGAAGTCCTTATGATGTTATTTCATGATGGTAGGTTATTGAGGCTGGGGCTAATGCTTTAGTTGCTGGTTCAGCTGTATTTGGAGCTAAAGATTATGCTGAAGGTATGGATATATACAACTCACGTTCATGTTCTTTTTGCATTGCTTAGCGCAGTTTAACCAACTTTTCTGGCATAATTAAATTATTTTACAGCTATAAGCGGAATCAAAACCAGCAAAAGGCCAGTGGCAGTACCAGCGTGATTTATGAACAGAAGATCTCATTTGATTGAATGTGTGACATCTGAATTCTTCATTGTCATGTATGCAACATTTTCACTTGGTCAGAGTTTCTAATTTTAATTTGGTGTCCATCCCTATATTTTGACTTCTTGAAGTTCTGCACATTCAAGAATGGGGGCTATGCGAGGGGGGCAATGGGTTGAAGAAATAGAGGTTTAATAAACCAAAGCTTCTTCAAATTTTATCCCGAGCGTTTCTTATAGAATACTTTTGTTTATGTGATGCTTCAATTTTAATATTAATCTGACTGGTGATCTTCATTTTGCAGATTATTCATGCGGTAGATAAGCAGCTTATCGCTACTTTCATCTTGTTGTCAGATGTGCTATCACTTCTTTGGCGTTATGGATAAACTAATAAGGAATCAAGTCTGGTACCATAAATGCTTTATAGGAATTCAATAATTCAAACTCATGTGAAGCTCTTTGTAACTATCAATACTTACGTTAATATTCAATTATAACCTTTTTTCTTTTTTCCCTCAAACTAAAATGATTAGATAAAGTCCGGTTTCTGCTAGAGTCTTGGGAGTATTGCATATATCCCAGTCTTTCTGTGGAGGAGACCTGTAAATGCCAGCAGTTCAGTTGCTAGCATCATAATTTCTAAGTTCTTATAAGCATTCAACCCGCACTTCTTCATCTATGCTTGCTTCCCTTGGATGGAAAGATACCGCAAAGACGCTTCTGCTTGCAAGTGTAAGACTATGCAAATCTATAGCTATGTGTTGAGAATTTTGTGTTCAGTATCTAAGTTTCTTGCCCTGTTTGAAGAGGTTTCAGAAGGTGAATGATTTAACTTTTAAGCCATGTTTAGTGAGAAATAATTCATAATCTCACTGCACAGTAGACACCCTATAGGATAAAGGTGAGAAGTGCAATTCAGATGAGTCTGTGATCACACAATTGTCCTTTTCAGTAGGAGTCTGACTTTGTATATGTAGTTTTTGAGTAATCTGGAGAAGAGACTAAAACTGCGCCATTTTTGTTGGAGCTGTATTGTTCTACTGATGCTTAGAGATAGGACTGATGGTTGCACCAGATCTCTAGTAGAAAATTTCTCCATAATGTCTCTTTCAGCATAATTAAGAATACTGGGTAGGGTAGTGAAATCAGGGATAAATCTGTTCTGTCCCTTTATTTTCTTTTTATATTTCATTTCACTTTGGCTTTAAATTCCACAAGGAGTACCACAATCAATTCAAGCAGATAGACACTAAAATCAGGTGGCTAAACAGTTAGACAAGAAGTTGCTAAAATTAAATTAGGGATCTTCAAGATGGTTGGTATAAGGCATGTTGTTGTGGAAGCCCTTATATTAGAGACGGTTTCAAAATAATATGGCATTAGATGCAATATGTAATCTGGGTTCGTCTTCCACCGCATAATATACCATATGTGAGATAGAGACGGCATCAATATAAAAGGATACATACAGTCATGCAAAGCACACCCATTACATTCCTTCAGCAAAATTTCCTAGCCAAGTGTAATCAAGCAATGGATCCCCAGAAAAATCAAATTGTATAATCCCCTGTTCTCTCTCTCTACATTTCCTCTTTGTAAGGCCCAAACATTTGAGTTGGTAAAATAAATTGCAATCTGCCACATCAAATAAGAGAGAGATGAGAACACAGTAAGCCAAAAGGCCTAATATGCAAATTATTCTAATTTCTAACATAGTGGGTACAAGTTTGTTACAATCTGTCCTGTCTGTGAGTAACACTATATGCTAAAAATACATGAACACTGTGTGCATTTCCTAACAATTTAATCACGAAAACTATATGTTACACACTGAAAATATATACATTTATAAAACTTTGATTTCAATGATCCTCTATCATACATACGTAAAATTTGATCTCAATGATCCTCTACACATCCTGCCTGCATATGGGACATGATCCATGTCTTATGAGCCACCTGTCGACACAAACCAAGTGGAATGTATGGTGGCAACGGGGCAAAGTCCTTGCAATTTCCCCTTTTTCAATATCCTAACAATAACGAAAAAAATTAACGTTATCATTAGCATCACTAGGACCATCAGCAACAGCTACAATTAAAAGGAAGCGTAAACGTAAGGTCTATATTTGCCCTTAAGAAAAGGGAAAAATAAGAAATGGGAGGAAAACCTGCAAGCATATTGTACAGCAGATTGTCTGTTTTGCCTTGACTTCATCCAAGGTATAACATGGCAATTTCTTCAGTGAATCTCCTGACAACCCTCTGGATTGAACTTCAGCATGAACATCATAAGTCTCGTCATAGCTTATATTAGCAATACTTACCTGTTCATTCATAATAAGTTGATCATCAATTCGAATATCAAAATAAGCTTCAATAACTTACCATTCAGCTCTCACAAACACAAAAGAAGAATAATTGTGCAGCTGCACACTCGTGTTCTAAATTCCAGAAATATCAACAGAATTTTCAAATATGTCAGCAAGATAATACCAATCTGGCAGCTAAATCATACAATGAAAACAAAGCCTCACATCGATAAGAAATCCTGAATGGGCAAGGCATGACAACCTCAATTTACAGAAAAAGACGTTCACTAAAATTATGATTCAAAAGTTTGATATAATCGAAGGAAGAACATGCAAGTGTAATCAATCTCAACTTCCTCATTAGGGGTGTTCAGGAATGTCTAAATACTATAGTTGACATTCTTAGGTTGAATAAGATGTGATGACTATCCTTACCTAAACATGAAATCCAAAAGTAGAAAATAAAGGCATTTTTTTTCATGTCTACAAAGAACTATAATTTTTTAGCAATAAAGATGATAAGAATCCACCTTTGCTCATAAAAGCACAAATCATAACTTCTACAGCACATAATTTAACCTAACACCAAAAGCATAGAGCATATGGGATTTGAAAGAACTATAGAACAAAAAGAGCACTACTGAAAGTCATACCCTATCCATTTTCAAGGATTTCAAAATTCATGTAATTGTTGATCCTTCAATATTGAGTATAAAATTCAAAGAGAAAGGGAGGGAGGAAAGAGGGAGACTTTCATTGAATACATACAAGGTATTCATGAAAAAAAAAGCAGCAAAGTTCTGTTCGGGAAGCCAAAATAAGCAAATGCCATTAAGCAAATCCATTTTCAAGGATTTCAAAATTCATGTAATTGTTGATCCTTCAATATTGAGTATAAAATTCAAAGAGAAAGAAAGGGAGAATGAGAGGGAGGAAAGAGGGAGACTTCCATTGAATACAAACAAGGTATTCATGAAAAAAAAAAACAGCAAAGTTCTGTTCGGGAAGCCAAAATAAGCAAATGCCATTAAGAAGACAAAACAGAACAGAACGACTACTCCCTTATATGGAATTTAAATGAATTTCTCCTATCTCATTGAATTTCGATATGTTAAAACACTAAATAAAACGATTACCTGCCAATGGTAAGCAGTTAGCACTGGCGGTGGAAACTGTTCATCTATCAACCTCCCCTGAAGAAGCTCTTCTACAAAATCTGCCTGGACCCAAAAGGAGACAATTATTTTTTATTCAAAAGATGATCAAAAATTTACTTGGAAGAGCATTATTGCACAAACCATAGATGAAGGGCCCCGTGAACCAGATTGTTCCAAACACCAATAAGCACGGGAAGCCTCCAGAACCTCAACAGAAAGAACAGCACCAGCAATAGCCCCTAGTCCAGCCCCGCGAAGAACACCATAATCAGAAGCCCGGCCAGCTAAAGCACCAGTAATAGCTCCGGTGAAAGCTCCAGCTGAAAAAACAATATATTTATTACTACAAACATAGCTAAAAGGGTTGTAGATTACAGGGTAACTTTTCAAGATCTACAAAGCTTAGAATTGAGAATTTAAGATAGAGATGGTACCCAGAGCGAAAAGACCCGTAACAGCTCCAGAGATGGCGCCGGCGGCCAATCTGGGAATGCAATCGAGAATTCGATTCCCTTCAAATTCCATGATGGGCAAATAGGTCGAGCCACCGGACAAGTGGCATGGGTTCGACCCGGATTGATGTTGGGTACAGGTGCAGTGATTCACAACATCCATATAGAGGACAAAAAGAAAAAGAAATTACCCATCGATTCTTAGTTGGCGAAATCAAAGGTAAAAGATAGGACCTCAGAGATTTTTAGGGGCAAAGAATTAACAAATAAGTGAATGAAGTTGAAAGGTGAGATCTTTATTTTTAGTGGTAGTATTGAGGTAAGGAGAAAAAAATGGTGGGTAGAGAGAGTTTCTTGAAATCCTCTAATTTGCCCTAAAAAGGAAGTCTCTTTTTACATTTTCCACCTGCCATGTAGGAGGCTGTTGCCTGTTGGTAAATGCAACCCAATTTTCCCACTAAAGAAGAAATTGCATGAAAGGGACAAAGCACAAAGGTCGTCGAAATAACCTCGTCGAGGATAGCTTTTTGTTTTTGATTGGCGAGCCATCTGAAGTTTTGAATTACCTGATAATGTCATTTGATCTGTTTTGTCAGTTTTAAAATTGTGCTCCTCATCTGCAAGTTATATTGATTCTAATACGGTGCACATAAACTAGTCCGGAAAAAAATATGAGGATTTTAGAAAAAAATATTGAGAGATATCACTAATGTTATTGAAGGGCTTTTTCAGGCTTCTCAGTTCTTGGTGCCAGGACAAGAAATTACAACTCATGTTCAAGAAGGTGAGAATACGAAAAAACAGGGAAAAAAAAGAAAAAAAACCTTCAGTGAAACCTGATTGCAATATTCAGCTGGAATCTTTACTTGTATTGACTTCGTTAGAAACAAAATTACAGCTTGTAGAATGCTTCACATCAATAAAATTTTTTCTGTAAGCATTCTGTTGCTGTTTTTATCGCCTCTCTATCTAAACATAGTTGCCAGTGTCTCCAATATGAATAAATGATAAGAACAAGTGCAAGAAGTGTTCCGGAAAAATGAAAAGACTCGTCAACGTTGCTTATTTTTTTAATTATGAAGTACAAATCTCGTCAATGAAAAATGAACTTCAGAGAATTAGAGCTTTGATGAGGTACTGATATAAATGGATCTGAGATTTGGTATTCCCATTAGACTTTAAGAAATCCATGAGTATCTTCTTCAGTACAAATAATCCACTTATATCAGGATTTTCCTCCTAGATCAATAATAAATAAAGATGCAGCGTTCCTCAGGACATTTGACTTGATAACATCCTTTATTGATATTGTGGTTTTCCTCAGTAGATAATGGTGATGCTTTTACACTATAACCATACTTCTCAAGCTCTATATATATAATATGAGAGTCCGAAGGATCTGGTCTTCACTCAGAGAAATCATTAAGCTCATCAGTGACGTATGATTTATTTGGATTTCTTCCATCCCAAAATGATGTCTGCCATGGGGCTTTAAGAAACAAAACACCCAGTATATGATTCTAACAAGTCCTTGGAACACTTGAGAGCTAACTTCAGGTTCCCACTCTCTCTATAACCCCTTTCTAAGATCTGATATATGACTTCATTTGGCACAATACCCATCTTTATAATATCAGCATGCAACATCATCACACCAATCACACATTTGGCATTCATATGTCCCCGCAAGATGACAGCATAAACCAATGCATCTGGCCTTAGGCCACTGCATCTCATATCAAAGAAAAACTTGCTAGCTTTAAAAACCTACCCTTCCTTGCACAAAGCTTGAATCAGAGATGTATAAACCACATGATTTGGAAAGTAAAAGTTACCATCCATTTCTTTTTCTTGATTGCCAACGGGATCACCCCTAGTCTTCTCTAAGAAAAGTTTTATTGCATCAGATGTTCTTCCAGCTTTGCAAAGGCCATCAATCGAGCAATTTACAGTGAAAACATTAGGACTGAGTCTTGCTTCCAGCATATGCTTATAAAACCGGAGTGCCTCTTTCATGTTACCGCTTTTACAATGCCCATCAATCAAAGCTGTGAAAGCAACCACATCAGGCACAAGGTTTTTAATTAGCATTTCTGAGTACAAAGCTATGACAGATTGCATGTTTCCCTCCTTGCAATAACCATCAATTAATATAGAGAATGTGATATCATTTGGTTCTACACCCTTCTTTGTCATTTGAGAACACACCTCCAAGGCCCTCTCCATTTTTCCTTCCTTGCAATATCCATCAATTAACGAATTGTATGTCACAGAATTTGCAGTAACTCCTTTCTCCATTTTTTCCAGTATATCATTTGCTTCTTCAACTGTACTTAAACTGCAAACACTCTTGATAAGTACAGTGTAAGTGAAAACATCAGGTAAAATTTTGAACTTTTCCATTTCCAAGAGTAAATCTCTTGCTTTGGAGAGGTTCCCAGCCTAACAGTACCCATTAATCAGACTATTGTAGACAAGTACATTTGGAGCAGCACCAAACTTAGCCATCTGAACAAAGAAGTTTTTTGCAGCCAGTAATTCACCTACTTTGCAAAGTGCATCTATTAAAATACCGAATGTCACAATATTTGGTAGCAGTCCATAATTTCGCATATCCTGATACAGGTCAAGGACTTGTTTCACATTCGCTATTTTGCAATACCCATCCATCAGAACATTGTAAGTATACAAATTGGGTGAAATTCCCGATTCCTTCATTTGTCTGAACATACTCTCTGCTTCCATCAGTTTACTCTCACTGCAAAGACCAAGCATAAGAGTTGTGTAGATCACAACCGTTGGTTCAATTCCCTTCTTCCTCATCTCATTAACCAAAACCCTAGCTTTCAAAATGTCACCTTGGCTACAACAAGCATCAATTAACACATTGTAAGTAACAACATTAGGCACCAATCCACGTGAAATCATGTCCTTATATAATTCTCACATGGAATCAAAGCTACCCTTCTTAACCAAACCATTTAAGAGTGTATTACAAGCTTGCACTGCAGGGAAAAATCCGACCTTGCGATACACCAACAAGGCTTCGTCAAGAAGTCCCATCTCAGAAAATGCAGAAATCAACACTCCAAACACATTGGGACTAAACTTTGAGCCTTGTAGCTGATTAAGGACATTGAAAACCAAAGAACTAACACGGTGAGATTTATGGGATTGGAGGAGGGTTTGAATGAGGTCTTTTGTCAAGCACCTGGCGGTGTACATTCTGGCACTTGTTCAGACATGGATTAAAGCAGAATATAAGTGAAGATTCTTGGTTGGGTTTTTTGGGCTTTGTTTTAAAGCATAATTGAAAATTTCGAGGGCTTGTTGAGAGTTTTTGGAGTCGAGAATGGAAGTAATGAAATCAGAGGAAGAAGATAATGATGTGAAGAAGACATGGGTTCTAATCTTGGTTTTGATGGCTTCAACATGGTTCCCAAGTCAGGATGAGACGATCTCTCTATTAGCCTTTTTGTTGTCACACTTTTTTTTGACGGTCTTCTGCAGAAAAGAAGAGAAATGCTTTGAGGGGCCTATGCAAGTCCTTTATTAATACGACGACCCAGGAATTGACAACGCGACCGCCTATACAGAGGGCGCAGTACATATAAGCCTATTTCGTTGTGTTCTCGTATAGTCGAGTTTTCAAATGTTAGTTGAAGAATTGATCCCTGCCAACCCAATTACGACCTCAAGAGCTAGGCAACAACACTTATTCCATCTATTTCAAAGCTGTAAAACCATCAAAAATATCTCTCAAATCCACACCCAGATAGTCATTAATGGCTTTTCCCAGAAAAATTTCATTCTTGCTAAGTTACTTTCTTTCTACATAGTTTCTGGTCATCTCCACTATGCGCATAAGGTATTCAAAGATATAAAAAATCGAAGCGTTGCCGTGTGGAACCAGATGATCAGAGGCTATGCTCGAAGCGAATCGCCTCGTAAGTCTGTTATATTGTTCAATCAAATGGGCGTCGCAGAGGTGCAGCCCGATGGGTTCACATACTCGTTCCTTTTGAGTGGTTGCGCGAAGTCAGGGTTGTTGAGAGAGGGAAAGCAGGTACACGGGAGAGTTTTGGTTAATGGGTATTGTTCAAATGTGTTTGTGAAGGCGAATTTGGTTAATTTGTATGGGATGGCTGGTGCCCATTTTGGGGTTAGGTATGCACGCCGTGTGTTTGATGACATGGGTGAGAGAAATGTAGTGTGCTGGAATTCGATGCTTGCAGGGTATATGAGGTGTGGAGATGTTGATGGGGCAAGGAGAGTTTTTGATGAGATGGTTGAGAGGACTGTTGTCTCATGGACGACTATGATTGCAGGATACGCTCGAAATGGGAAGTGTAGGCAGGCGTTGATCTTGTTCAATGAAATGAGGAGAGCCCATGTGGAATTGGACCAGGTGGCGTTGGTGGCAGCACTATCAGCCTGCGCTGAACTGGGGGATTTGAAATTAGGGAGGTGGATTCACTCGTACATTGAAGAGAAATTCAGTGGCAAAAGCCAGTCATTATTTATTTCTTTGAACAATGCTCTTTTACACATGTATGCTAGCTGTGGTGTGATTAAAGAAGCCTACGAAGCATTTAGGTCGATGCCACAAAGAAGCAAGGTTTCTTGGACAACCATGATCAGTGCATTTGCAAAACAGGGGTATGCACAAGAGGCTCTTGCCGTGTTTCAATTGATGCAAAGTTTAGGAGCCAAAGAAGCAAGGCCTGATGAGATAACTTTCATTGGAGTCCTATGTGCCTGCAGCCATGCTGGTCTTGTTGATGAAGGTTGCCAATTCTTTGCAAACATGATTCAGAGTTGGGGTATTAAGCCTAGGATTGAGCACTATGGCTGCATGGTTGATTTATATAGTCGTGCTGGTTTGCTAGATGAAGCCCACAAGCTCATTGAGTCCATGCCAATGAAGCCAAATGTGGCAATTTGGGGTGCTTTACTTGCTGGCTGTAGAATTCACAGAAATACTAACCTTGCTTCCCATGTGGCTCAAAAATTGGTTGCTGAACTTCCTTACCGAGCTGCTGGCTCTCTTATGCTCTTGGCACATATATATGCTACTGCTGAAATGTGGAAGGATTTTGCTACTGTGAAAGAAAAGATGGTTGAGACGGGAGTGAAAAAGCCTGCTGGCCGAAGCTGGATTCAAATAAATGGAGTAGTTCATGATTTTGTAGCAAGCGACCGGACTCATAAGCATGCATCTTCAATCTATGAGATGCTTGGCAAGATCAGCCAGCAAGTTTACGAGCCAGTTGTTCATGAGTAGGACAATGAGATGATTTTGTATTCATTCTTTTCTCATGTTTGTCGGTGACAAGATATATTTTTCTAGGTCTGCCATCTGAGACTCAAATCTTCATTCATCATGGTGAAAAAAATCCATAAATTTGGGGGGATTATTGGCTTTTGGCTGTCTACTTTAGTCCTAATATGGCAAATTCGAGTTTTTCACAAATATTTCTCTAATCTACAATGCAAACAAACTCGAATTGTCATGTACATTAACATAATAGCAGTGTGTTCTTTTGATACGACTGACAACTTATTGAATTTGAATATTATGCTCTCCCTATGGCAACTGCATATCCTTTGACATAATTCTTTTAGAAACTACAGAAGTCCTCATCGTTGTGAGAGAGATTTGCGTTCTGTGACACTGATTTGGTTCCAAAAAAAAAATAAAGGAAAAAGCAAATGATCCTTTGAAATATAGCAACTAGATTGACCTGTAAAATTGTGTTTAAGTTGTAATATAGAAAGTGTCAAACAGATCAGAACCATAAAATCTAAAATGTAATCCTTTTTGTTTTCATCATCATAACTACTGTTTTTATTATTATTAACTTCCGACTCCATTTTTTTTTGCACATGCTAAACCTATGATTCTCTTCTCAAATGCCTTTTGTTATAATCATATTAAAACATTAACTATAACCATTAACTATACTAAGAGATCTCCAGTTTGAATTTTTGATGGGTCAAAATTTACCCAAAAAATAAAAAAAACAAACTACAATTGAGAATCAAATGGTAACCATTTTGGAAATCTAAGACTGAAAGCAACACTAACCCATTTTAGCAAGTTACTTGGGCCTTTGGAATTGGGATCATAGAGGAAACTTAGAAGTAAGGTTCACTGCAGGATTTATAATATATATATACACGCACGTAACAAAGATCAAAGAATATATTTAAACTTATGTTTTGAAAGCCAGGAAAAGAATCGGGGACAAAGATACTGCCGTTTTACGTGTTGTGTTATGTCGCCTCTTGCGTCCCACGACTGTTAGGCTCATTCTAATTTGTATTGGGCTTTAGAGTTCTATACTTGCTTTAACAACCTTCATAAATCCATCCAAAGAAGCAAGGGAGATTTACAAAACTACCTCTAAAAACAATTATCTTTTCAAAAATGCTGTATAAACAAATATTTATATTTTTATCAAGCCAATTTTAAAAAGCATATGCTGGAAGAGGATTAACTTATCATCTTCATTCATTGCCTCAATCTACTTTTGAGGATTTGAATCCTGCACGGCTTGATGAAAATTGATTAGATCATCTTCATCCAAATCTTCAGTGTCCTCATGTTCTCAGAGAAATACTATATAATCATCTGTAATAGTATTTCTCCTCTATTTAGTAGATTTTCTTAGTGGCATAGATTCTTGAGATTGTTGAGTTTGTTCTTGAGGAATAACTTCCTCAACTTGAATGAGAAGTTATTCAACATTATCTTGTACTGGTTCCAAATATACTTATTGAGTAGTAATAGGTATAGAAATCTACACACTATTAGAAGCAGTAGTGAAAATCAAAATTGAGTTTTCCTGAGTTGATTCCTCTTTAAAGACAATTTGTCTAACTTTATTTTTTCCCCAAACTCAATATCCTCAAAGAATGTTGCATTTAGACTCTGATTTCTCATGAATGAGATATAGATATCCATAACATGAGTAATCATCTATGAATGATATAAAGTATCTTTGACCATTCCAGGAAGCTATAGAAAAGGCTGACAGATATCTGTATGTATCAATTCTAAGAAGCTTGTAGTCCTATTGGCGCCTAATATCTTTTGTTTAGTCTGTTTTCCTTTGATATACTCAACATAAGTATTTAAATCTAAATAGTCAAGTTTATCCAATATTTCATCTGACATAAGCCGTTCAATTCTAGATTTAGATATATGACCCAAACGCTTATGCTATAGTCTAGCTGAGTTATCCTGATTCAACTTTCTTTTAGTACCTCTTGTTTCCACATGCAAGATTTCATTATATGAAGCAACAATGTCAAATATATGTAGATTATCATAAGTACTTAATGAACCATTACCAATAATATTTGAATTTAAAGAAAGACAAAATTGATTATTTCCAAAAGAATAAAATATCCAAATTTGTCCAATACAGAAACAGAAACCAAATTTTGCCTAAAAAACGGTACAATAAATGTATCTTTTAAATCCAAATAAAAATTAGTCCTTAATAATAACCTAAAATGCCCTATTGCCTCTACTTCTACAGATTTTTCATGTCCCACATAGATGTATTTTTCATCATCACTTAACTTTCGGTAGCTCAGGCAACCTTGCATTGAAACACTTATGTGAGTAGTAGCATCAAAATCTATCCATTAAGTGTTTCTAGGTACTGAAGATAAATTAACTTCAGAACAGGCCAAAGTAAAGAACATACCCTTCCTAGCACGCCAAGCGTGATATTTGGTACACTCTTTCTTCTGATGTTCAGTCTTTCCGCAAAAGAAGCATTTTTCTACCTTAACCTTCTTTTGTCCTGGACTTTTAGCAGCTTCTTTATCCTTCTTTCTTTTCTTGCCCTTATCTTCTGAGGTACTAGCTAGATGAGCACTCTGAGATTTCTCCAATTTCATTCTTTCTTCTTCTTATACACAGTATGCAATGAGCTCATTAAGAGTCAATTTCTGCATTTGATAATTTTAACTGATCTTAAATTATCCAAACTGTGGAGGAAGAGAATTCATGACTAAGTGCACAATAAACTCATCTGGTAAATCCAGCTTAAGTGCTTTTAGCCTTTTGGAGATATTAGACATGCTCACAATGTATTTCTTGATATTTCGATTGCCATTATACCTCATGGAAGTCAGTTTCGATAGAAGCGTTCATGTTTTCGCCTTGTCATTTTTCTTATAGATTTTCTCAATCTTGACTAGAAAATCACTAGCCTTAGTAATCTCAGCAGAAATAGCACCTCGAAAGTCATCTGGAACTCCGCGCTTAATGATCATTAGACTCAGGCGATTAGTGCATTCTCACCTCTCAAAGTTCCGTTTTGCCTTAGTGGAACTTTCGGTTGTAAGAGGGGCGAGCTGCTCTTCTCTTAATGCCAAGTCTAGATCCATACAGCCAAGATAAATAAGGATATTTTTCTTCTAATCCTTAAAATTTTAACCCAATAAGTACAGGAATACTGCTCATATTGAGCAGCATATTGGCAGACATATTAACTGTACAATGAATAAAATAATAAATAAAATGTGCATATTATAATTCAAAAATAATCTCTAAAATTTTAAATAATTATGGAATGCATCTTGAGATACTTAGCACAATATTAATATCAAGTCTTTGGACAGTAATACTAACTTGTAAGTAGCACCTTTAGTGTAGTAATCAAATATTGATAATAAACCCTGTCAAATAATAAGCCTATCTTTGGATTGACTTTTATGTACATGGAAACTTTATAATTGTCACATATTTATTATCACAAATATGTATGTAATTCTGTTAAATATTAGCTTTCCTTTGAGTCGGCTAATATCTGCATAAATTAACATACATATAAACATCATAACATTTTTAATAAGTCAATCTACACAATAAAAGCCACTTTGGTGACTTTATTTCAATTAGTTATAGCAATTGTTTAACAAATTTTATTGATTATAAAAATGCACCAAAAAATTAATTAAAATTTAGAGACAAAATATAATCTTAAATAATTTAAAAATAATTTAAATTAAACTATAATGATACTCATATTATTACCAAAAAAAATCTCAAAATAATTAAAATTAATTAATTTGAGATTGAGCCAAAATAATTTGAATAAAATCCAAAATAATTATTATAATCAATAATAAAATTTGAATATGGTTACGAACACCAAATGCCAAGAATTGGCCCAAATATTGATGCAGGTCCTCGGCAATATATGTATATGTATATTCATCAATAAAATATTGAATCAACATATCCAAAAAGTGCCCAAAGAAAGAAAAAAAAATGGCAAAAGTCCAAAGATTCTGCAGCATCTTGGTATGTAACTATTGGCTACTTTGTTAATAATTGCCACGATATTTAATGGCCACCACTAGATGCATATAGATTATTTATTTATATTGTCAAGCTTAAGGTGCAGTATACAAACAACACATTGGCATTGTACAGTAGATACTTTATATGTAATTGAACTGCACCAACAACCATTACGTGATCCATATGTGTATGTGCTCAAATCACCAATTACCGAAACCAATAAGTACTTTAAAAATACATGTATCAAATCGTATATATATGCATATATATACACTATATATATTAATTCAAAAATTTTTAAAAATCCTAATATCAATCATGAAAATTCTCCAGTCGCTATGATAACATTTAATAGGATTTAATTATATCAAAATGCATATAATTAACCATATGCATGTATATAAATATAATTATAATTAAATTCAAGAATACAAAATAATTCTCCATGTAGAAAATAATAAAAAATAATGAAAAAGATTAGTGGATAATTATATATGTATATGTATACCCTAATATATTATTAGGGTATATATCAAATCGTATATATATGTATATATATATTAATTTAAAAACTTTAAAAAACCCTAATATCAATCATGAAAAACTCTCAAGTCGCTCTAATACCACTTGATATGATTTAATTATATCAAAATACATACGATTAACTATATGCACGTATATAAATATAATTGCAATTAAATTTAAGAATATAAAATAATCCTCCATATAGAAAATAATGAGAAATAATGAAAAAGATTAGCAGAAACGTACTTTGATCTATAGGAGAGTTGATATTCTAAGGTTTTTATCTTCTGAGTTATGATTCATCGTCTCGTAGTATTTGCTCTGAATATGGGACATACAAACTGACAACTATATTCTAACTCATGGACCATAACTCTTATAATGTTATTTATATACTAGATCAATTAGGATTCCATAAACCCTAACTACTAGTGTATTGAATTTTTACACATACGTGACTCGTACTATATTAAATATTTCTAAAGCCTAGAGAATAAGATCACTTTATTAACTCTGTTAAATTAAATAACCTATAATATAATTATATTAATATGTAAATTCAAATGAAGTTTAAAAAATCCAACATAACTTTATTAACTCAGAAATTCGGAAGGAGAGCTGGTGATATGAAAGGTACTGTTTTTCTTTTTTTTTTTTTCCGAAATTTTGTTTTTATATGTTGTTCTGTCTGTATGCAGATGGCTAGTCTGGCAACTTATTTTGGGCTTGGAAAGCAGAAACATAGGTAATAATGAGTAACCATAAGGAATTATTGTGCCCTAATACTTTTTGAATTTTAGCTTTGTGTTTACTAATGATTTTTTCAGGAGTTTAGATGATGTTCGAATGAACCTTGAAATTCTTAAGTGTTGTGCGATAGTTTTAATGTTGGTAAGACCATTGTTGAATCCCTCTATAATTTTAATTTTTCATACCTTCTTGTTCATTAAAATTGGAAAGGAATATTTAGGTACTGATTTATTATTTTGTGATGACTGATGCATTTGGTTATTGTCTTTATTCTCATGGAACAACTTTGGATTTGATGCTTGGATCTTTATTTAATTGCTCTATTTTTTTTTCAAAAAAATAAATTCAACTCTTCCTTTTTGTCCCTGACGTCTAAGAAATTCCGATTTGATGCCTATAGGCTTGTGTAGCTGGACTTATTTAATGGACTAAGCCTGTCTGAGTTGAAGTTACACGTGTTTGGGAGTGGTTATTAAACACATTTCAATCTGTAGATCGTTACTTATAATTTGTGTTGGCTCCATGACCCCAGATGCAGAATCAAGTATATTTACTTCTATAAAATATTGATTTTATATACTTGTTTTTGAAAGTAAAAAAATCGTGTCTGAAAATCTAGAGATTTGAAGAGTTCTTTAATCAACTGCACTTGATGGTATTTATGTTTTGTGTTTGCGTATCAGCATAAATGTTTGCAATTCTGGGTTAAACATGTCAATGAATTGGATTGTTATGTCCTTTTGCATTGTGAACTATAAGTGATTTCCATTCTATCCTGATCATCATGTGAGGTAGTTGATTTAGGTGGCTGTTGAACTTGCATTGAGGTTCTGGTAACCATTGACTGAAATTTGCATATCTATAAGAGTCAAGCCATCCAGATGCATTTCCAGAAAAAAGTTGGATTTTACCTAATGCTAATACAAGAAGTCATAAAAATGGAAAATCACCTCCAGAGGAGCCTAGCATAAACATAAATTCCCCCTCTTCAAGTTCAAAGTTTGAAAACATTTCTCCAGAAGATCAGAGAACTGAGGGAAATCATCTATTGACAGATGTAGTAGTTCCTTTTGACGTGGGCACTCTTAGAAATGTAATGAATACTCACTTCCTTCAACAAGTTGTTGCCATGGAAGAAAACCCTCCATCAGAATCTTCCAAGATACCTTTACCAGTGACTGTCCCTGAAGGTTGCAGTGGCTATACTGAGTTTTTAAAACCTGATGAAGTTTCTCTCTCTTCTATCAGTGTCTTTTGTTCCGTTTTTTCGTGGGAGTTGAAGAATGGTAATATTGCATGAGGATGTCAATTTGCAGCTTTTTTATCCTCATTTAAGGGTACGGTTTGGATTAAGCATAAAGTTCTCTGATCATGCTGGACGGCTACGGTTAAGTTTTGTGCTGGACGCACCTCCAAGTTTATGAGGAGTTCTTGATGCATGTGATGATGTTGCACAGAAATCTTTTGGAGAATCAGGTAGCTCCTCTTATTGGAGGCGTGTTGTGAACAAAGAACGTGGCTTTGTCAACTATCCTACAGTTAGAATGCAGTAAATTTCAAATCCTCTTTCATATCCTTCTTTCTATCTATCTGAGTTTTACCGCGTGAAGGCTCGAGTATTGCAAATTGAACCTTCTTATTTGGAAGATGATTATTGCAATGTTCTAATTTGTATTTGCAATTTGCCAAACTGGGATGAACCTATGTTAGAGTTCTATTAAATTTGCTTTGTAAAATTTGCCTAATATTTTTTTCTTTCTTTCTTTTCATAGCATACCAACTGTAGTGAATGGGGATGTTGCTCAATATGCAACAGAGATATATCAGAAAGATCCTTCTGGAACTGCTCAAAAGCTTTTGTTCAGTAAGTTTGATGCTGCAGAACTTGATGCTTGGTTCAGTCCAGGGACCTTTGTGGATGCATACTTCTCCTTGGATCCATATGACTACCAGCAGAGTGCTGGAATACGATCAGTGGCGAAGAAATTAGTCATCTGCAAAGAGTGAAAGGAGAGGGTTTGTTTAAGTGAATGCTACTTTCACTAAAATATTTAAATTTTGTGTTTTTATTTTTAAATAATATGAGCAGTTTGTTTCACCACCTGAGGCCATGAAATAAATTGGTTGTTTTAGTTTTTATATTTGACTTTGAAATTTGAAGAGTCATATTTATTTTGTTGCATTTAAATATTTTGAAAAACTAAACTACTGTTGTGAGAATGGCTCTTTGAAAAAGCCAAATAGCTTATATATTTGTAACTTTATCTAATGAATAAGTGTGACTTTCTTTGTCTTCTTTTTGCTTTATCTACTCACTTACCAAGAGCATTATTTTGCTTTTTTTTTCTGCATTTTTTTTTTCCATTTTTAGACCTTAATTTTTAACTTCTACCCTCCATCCTTTGATCTAAAGCTTTCAATTGGTATTAGAGATTTCTTTAGATTTTTGTGGGGTTGTGAAGTGAGGAAGAAAGATGGCTTCAAAGCATTATTCTGCTTCTACATTACCAATTTTTAGTGATGTAAATTATGAAATTTGGTCAATCAAAATGAAGACATATTTGCAAGCTTTTGATTTTTGAGCTGTTATAGAAACAGGAAGAGATCTACCTTCTCTTAAAGAAAATTCTACTTTGGCTCAAATCCAAAATTGTAATGAATAAATATCTAAAAAGTTTAAAGTCTTGACAATTATTTAATCTGCTCTTTATGATAATATTTTTATCAGAATTATGGCTTGTACTACACCTAAAGAAGCTTAGGATAAGCTTCAAGAGGAGTTTCAAAGGAAAACAAGAATAAGGCAAATGCAAGTTCTTAATTTGAGAAGGGAATTTGAGTCCTTGAGAATGAAGGATACCAAATCGGTGAAGGAGTTTGCTGATATACTTCTCAATATAGTGAATCAAATTAGGATTCTCAATGAAGAGTTGAGTGGCAAGAGAGTGGTGGAAAATGTTTTGATTTTTTTGCTGAAAAATTTTGAGGCAAAAATTTCTTCTTTGGAGGATTCAAAAGACTTCTCTAAAATCTCACTTACAAAATTGCTTAATGCTTTGCAAGCAACAAAACAAAGGAGAACAATTAGACAAGAGGAATCTATTGTTGAGAAAACTCTTTTGGCAAAGAACAAGGGCAAAACTCCTTCAACTAGTGGCACTCAAAGGCAAGGAGAAAAGAAGGGGAATGGAAAAAGGAAGAAAATTTCATCTTGTCCTCATTGTAAGAAGGACACTCATTTGGAAAAATTTTGCTGGTATAGACCAAATGTCCAATGTAAGGCATGTAAATAATTTGGTCATGTTGAAAAAGTTTGCAAGAACAAGGAGGAAAAGAAGGCTCAAGAAGATCAACTAGTAGAAGAAGATCACAAAGTTGAGGCAATTATATTTGTGGCTCTTTGTCAAAGCTCCAGTACCAACAAAGATGCTTGGCTGTTGGACAGCGGTTGCACTCATCATATGACCTTTGAAGAATAAAATTTCAAGATGTTTGATCGAAGCTATACCTTAGAAGTCAGAGTTAGAAATGGAGAAAATGTTAAAGTGATGGGCAAAGGTCAAGTTGCCATTGAGACTCCAACAGGTATTAAACTAATTTCAGATATTCTTTATGTGCCAGAAATTAGTCAAAACCTGTTGAGTGTTTGTCAAATGCTTGAGAAGAACTATTCTCTTTATTTCCATGATAAAACTTGTATTATTTATGATCCAAATGGGTGTGAAATTATGAAAGTGAAAATGAGAAACAAAAGTTTTGTTGTTAATTAGAAGCAACCTGAGTTGATTGCTTTGAATAAAAATGTTGTTGATGAATCACTCTTATGGCACAAGCGGTTTGGTCACTTCAATTATGGTTCTTTGAATATGATGCATGCCAAGTCCTTAGTTGAGAATATGCCTATTGTTGATGTTATTGATGATGCATGTGAAGTGTGTGAATTTGGAAAGCAAAAAAGGCTTCCTTTTCCTTCAAACTCAACTTGGAGAGCAACTAAAAAGCTACAATTGATTCACGCTGATTTATGTGGACCAATGAGTGTGTCAACTCCAAATGGAAGCAAATATTTTCTAATTTTCATTGATGATTTCTCCAAGATGTGTTGGGTTTATTTTTTGAAATTAAAAGCTGATGTTGCTAATGTGTTTTTGACATTTAAAGCTTTTGTGGAGAATGAATCTAGTTGTTCCATCAAGGTACTCAGGTCAGGCAATGGAACTGAGTACAAGGCTGAAAAGTTTGAAGAAATTTACAAGCATTAGGGCATCAAGCATCAATTTACAACTCCTTACACCCTTCAATAAAATGGTGTAAGTGAAAGGAAGAACAGAACCATTATGGAGATGAGTAGATGTTTGTTATTCGAGAAGGATCTCCTTAAGTTCTTGTGGACTGAAGCAGTCAATAGTGTTGTGTACTTATTGAATAGGCTTCCTACCAAAGCTCTTTACAAAAAAAACTCCATTTGAATGCTAGTATGGGTTCAAACCTTTTGTTGCTCATTTAAAATTTTTTCGGAGCCTTTATTATACACTAGTGCATGACGGGAAAAGAAACAAGCTTGATCAAAAGTCTGAACTTGGAATCTTGGTGGGTTACAGTAACTCTACCAAAGGTTACCGAGTGTATCAAGTAGAGTCCAGGAAATTAATTATTAGTAGAGACATCAAAGTTGATGAGTTTGCCAAGTGAAATTGGGAAAAGAATGAACTAGTACCTTCCGTGATAAAAATCACTAGTGATAACCTTCCTCATCAGCAAGAAGATGAAGATATTGAGAACGATGAAGATTTTGCAGTAAGAGGCACTATACCACTTGCTGATTTTTATGTTAGATGCAATTTTGTTGCATTAGAACCAACAAGCTATGATGAAACAACTCAATTTGAACAATGGAAGAAAGCTATGAAGGAAGAAATAATGATGATTGAGAATGGTACATGGAACTTGGTAGATAAACCTGCGAACAAGAATGTCATTGGTGTTACATGGATTTTCAGAACCAAGTACAATGCAGATGGTTTAATCCATAAACACAAAACCAGATTAGTTGTAAAAGGGTATGCCCAGCTACCCGGTTTGGATTTTGGAGCTATTTTTGTTCTTGTGGCCAGACTTGATATTATTAAGCTCATTTTGGCTTTACTAGCTACAAAAGGGTGGAAAGTAATTCATCTTGATGTAAAGTCTGCATTTTTGAATGGTGTGCTTTAGGATGAGATATATATAAGTCAACTTGAAGGTTTTGAGCTACCTGGCCTTGAAAATAAAGTGAACAAGTTGAATAAAGCTCTCTATGGCCTTAAGCAGGCTCCAAGAACAGGTATAGCAGAGTTAATGATTATTTTTTGGAACAAGAATTCAGGAGAAGCATTAATGAGCACACTTTTTATTCCAAAACTTGTTCAAATGGTAAAATGCTCATCATTTCTTTATATGTTGATGATTTGTTGATTACAGGTAATGATGAGCAACTTGTTAAATCATTCAAGTCACACATGATGAATGTTTTTGAAATGTCTGACTTGGGCGTGATAAAGTTTTTCTTGAGGATTGAGGTTGAACAATTTGAATCAGGTATTTTCCTTACTCAAAGGAAATATGCTCAACAAATTTTGAAGAAGTTTCATATGGAGAACTCCAAATTAGTGAGCACTTCATTGGCACATAATGAGAAGTTAAAAAAGGAAGATGGGTCAGGAGGTGTTGATGCTACAATTTACAGAAGTTTGATAGGTAATTTGCTGTAATTAACTGCCACCAGACCTGATTTAATATATACAACTAGTATTTTTCAAGATTTATGGCTTCTCCATCACAAAATCATTTTGCTGCAGCCAAGAGAGTCCTAAGATACTTTAAATGGGACAATTGATCTTAGTGTAAAGTTTTTGAAGCAAGATAACTGTACTTTATATGGTTTTGTTGATAGTAATTGGGCTAGTGATGTAAATAATTACAAGAGCATATCCGATTATTTATTTTCTCTTGGCTCCGATCTATTTTCATGGAGTACAAAGAAATAAGAAGTGGCTGCTCAATCATCTGCTGAGGCTAAATATATATCAGCTACTAGTGTTACAAATCAAGTGATTTGGCTAAGAAAGCTTTTTGATAATTTGAATGAAACTCAAGGCGATGCAACTATCATTTTCTATGATAGTAAATCTGCTATTGCCATTGCTGAGATTCCAATTCAGCATGGAAAGACTAAACACATATCAATAAAGTATTATGTTGTGAGGGAAGCTGAAAAAAATGAAGTTTTGAAGCTCAAATTTTGCAAATCAGATGAAAATTTTGTTAATTTGATGACAAAAGCCTTGCCAAAAACATGATTTGACGCATTAAGAGATCAAATTGTGTTTACAAGTAAAAGTAGCAAGGAGGAGTGTTGAAGTGAATGCTAATTTCACTAAAATATTTAAATTGTGTTTTTGTTTTAAATAATATAGACAGTTTGTTTCACCATCTGAGGCCATGAAACAAACTGGTTGTTTTAATTTTTATGTTTGACTTTGAAATTTGAAGAGTCATGCTTATTTTGTTGCATTTAAATGTCTTGAAAGACCAAATTATTGTTGTGTGAATGGCTCTTTGAAAAAGCCAAGTAGCTTATATATTTATAAATTTATCTAATAAATAAGTGTGACTTTCTTTGCCTTCTTTTTGGCTTTGTCTACTCACCTATTAAGAGCATTATTTTGCTTTGTTTTTTCTGAATTTTTTCTTCCATTTTCTGACCTTAATTTTCAACTTCTACCCTCTATCCTTTGATCTAAAGCTTTCAGGGTTCTCTAATCTATTCTTGACTGTTGTTGGCCACGTACAATTGTGACAAATTAGGTTAACATACAGATGAAACTAGTTTCTATTGTTTTTCTTAGGGTAGAATGTGAAAGACATGAATGTTATTATTTGACAATTGACATTGTTTGTTTGTAATTTCATAAAATTTGTTCAAATTGTAATGTTAATTGTTGGCTTCTAATAAGTTGTCATGGACAAAGCCTCTTTCTTCAGGTAATTTTAATGTGCTCTCTTTGAATATTTCCAGCCTATGCAAGTTGTGAGCCACTTGAAAATCTTCAACTAAAGAACAAAGAAGAATATCCAATTATAATATTAATTTCAATAGATGACCATTAAATATAAAATTTATTCAATAATTCTGGTAATTATGTCTTCATAAAAATGTTATTTCTTGCACTTCCCTTTATTAAAAAAAAGGGGTTAAATGACCATACTCTTAACTATATAAAAGTGAACATATATATATATATATATATATATAAATACACAAATAATTAAGGCGATTATTATTTTGGATTGTGGAGTACTAGAATGAGAAACAAAGCGGCACAATCTTTATACTCAAGCAAGCCAGTCAGTAGACTAGTTCACACAAAGATTATTTTCATTATTTTTCAACTTGTATACATATATAGGATGACATTTATGTTTCCATTTGCTGATTGCATAACTTGTCTCGCAATCATGTGTGTGTGTGTGTGTGTGTGTGTTCATCAATGGATTCATCAATACGGAACTGGCCAGCTACTTCCATTCTTGTAGTTTTGGCTATAATATGCAGTTTCACAGTGTATTTTCTGGTGTTCATGGCACGCTTAAAGTCGGAAATTTGTTGTGATGAACTCACTCATAGAACAGAAATTGAAATGATCAATGTAAGAGAGAGCAATGCCGGAACAGAAGAGACTATTACGCTTTTAGTGATAATGGCTGGTGATCAACATCCTACTTTCTTAGCTACCCCTGCGTCCCACACAAAATTCTCCAATATTTAATATTTGAGAGATCATTTGGATTAATTGGTCAGTGGCAGTGGGCAATAATCTTTGCCCCTCCCAACAACCTTATTAAATAGATAGATGATTCATCTGATTAAAATAACAATTCAATTGGTGTGATATGCCTAATGCCCATACTGACTACTTACACATGAAGTTTGTTATAAGCCCTGATTTTGGCATCACTGTCGTGCTTTTTGCTTAACAGCTAGTGTCATGCTTATGATTTTGTATGCATGGGTATTGGTATTTTACGTTAATTTAATTGTTAATTATTTATTACTAACCTTTAATTAGATTGATTAATCTCTTTTAATACGATTCTTGGACATATCGATAATTTGCAGGAGATTCAACTAATTTTCCGAATTGTCTAATTTAACTTGTCTTTAATGATATGTTTCCAAACCTAATTTTACTGTGTCAATTCTATTATAGGTATTTTGACCAAAAATATAATTATTTCTCGTGTTTGTATTCATTATTCATTAGCTTAATCTCCATTCCGTGTTTCAGATTTTCGCAACTCCATTTTAATATTTTATAAAACAAACTGGACCAGTATATTCAGAAGTTTGGGTCAAGAAAGAGCAGAAATCATTCCTGAACCCACCCTGGCCATTATATCGGAGAAATTGCAGGTTTAGTTCATCAATCTGATAAAATGGTTAAATCCCAGAATAAAAACTTGACTAATTCGCATCAATTAGACACAACACATTGATGATTTCTTGATAATTCTAAGAATGGCTCTTAACAGGTAGATGACCAGCATAAGAAAACTATCGTTTCTTCATATGAGCTTAAGCAGTTGCTTGCTTCAATATTTTTTCATTCTATTGTAAAAACAATAATAAAAGAAATCCTTACATGACCATCTTCTTCCCAAGAACTTCAACATCTCAACATTTTTCCCACATTTTGAGAACAGAATCATAAAAATAACTACCAGCGAGCTTGAGCTTTATCCTTCAGCTCACACAATCATGCCGTGGGATCTTTCATCAAGAAAACTCCATTTAGTGCATCTTTAAACCCACTGCTCAACTCGAATATGCTGAATTGGTATCATTCTTTTCATTCAGAGTGGGAGTAATTCACATATTTGCAACTTGATACGATTTTATCCCCTGATTCGATGCTCATACATCTGCAGTCGAACAAAAAAGCATCACCAATGCCAGGGACTTCAAAATAAAAGCTCATAACTGAAACTCTGCAAGGTACACATCAGTACACGGAGTCTCATTAGCCAGCAACTTCCACATCAAGAACCTGAAGCAACATCCTCAGGAGAAGAGTCCCTTGGTGCTTGCTCATCCTCATCATCTTCTTCATCATCATCGTAATCAATAGAAGCAGGTTGGCCATTAAGATCCACATTTACACCATTTACCTTTCTCACAAATTGGCCCCGCACCCGAGGCCTCCTTTCAGCAAGTTTTTTCCTATTAACATACCTGATCTTCTTATCAAAACATCGTTCTTTCCTTTTCTGTCTAAACTTCATTAATGCTGCCTCTCTTCTATCTACTTTATTTATTTTCACATCAGTGGAAGATGAATTTCCAAATGATGGCCATGAATGAGCAGTAGCCATTTGACCAGATTGCAAACATATATTAACAGGGTAATAGGGGAATGATGCCATCCCAGTCACATGAGGAGGACATTGTTGAAGATGATTGTAATGAGGCAGTATGGCTGAAGGCCCATCACTTTGCACCTCATGTATATTCTTTTGATATAATTGTGCTGATGATGGCATTAAAACTTGGTTCACTACTCCTGACATATAATATGGATAAACATTTTGTGGGAATAAACCTGAAGGATCAAGTTGAAGGTCATTTCTTGGATGCATAAGCACTTGAGAGAGATGTTCATCCTTGAAGTTCCTCTGAGGAAATTCCCTCGACATGGGTGGGGTGCAAGATCTCTCCAGTGAAAGAGAATCAGGGACACTAGAACTGCTTCGAAAATCTTCTTGTGAATAGCTCTCCCATGTCTCTCCATTTTCATGTACTTGAGCATCATTAACGACTTGCTGACCACATGCTTGCAGTTTCTCCTCCGTCCTCAAATTTTGCAGAGCACTGTCCTCAATGAAGGCAAACCCCTGGGAATTGCTTTTGAATGTGCTCGACTTGACATAAGTAAAGAAGGCAGAGGACTCAGCAATCTTCAATTCACTCTTCTTTGGACCTGATAATAATTGCCCTGAATATTATTTCCCCAATTAGAATTGTTTTGAGAGTGCCGATTTCAAAATTTTAAAAGAGAGCAACGAATATAACTCCAACAGACACCAAAAGCAACAGCAAAAAAAAATTAAAAAAAAAAAACAAAAGAAAACCTCAGCAGGTGTCGAATTGAAAGAAGGGTGTCTAAAAGAACATAAATGCTTGGGTATCCTTTCACTGCAAATTATAAATATAATACTAAAACAATGTCACTGCATTATTCTTTCTTATATAAAACCCAACTGCTCTGTAAAACTGCTTAATGTCTGAATTCTGCCAAAATCTAGATTGACTTAACCACATACCCTGCAGACCAACAGATAGCCTCAGTGACCCATCTTTTTCTTAATGTAGTTCATCCAATGCCTAGTTACTTCGTTTATCTTTAAATTGTCGCTGTTACCTAATGAACATTGAACCTTAAGCAGATTGGCCAAACGCAAAACTCATACCTTGTGATCAGCACCTGCATCATGAAAAGTAGCTCACCTGTTCTGTGGTCACTAACTTCGGGCACATCAGGCCGGCATTCCAGTGGACTGCTAGGTAAAGGCTCAACAACAGCAGCAGAGGCAGCAGCTGTGGCGGTGGCAGCAACAACGGTCTGAGACTGAGAAAAAAGCCAACTTTAAGGTCATTAAATTTTTTTCAAGTTTCAATCAAAATTAGGAATGAAAAGATATCTAGCTTAAATGAACATCTCAATGAATAGACATTTAGCTCCATGATATTCTGGAAAACAGTAGATGGAGAAAACCAAATTAGCTATATTGAGGCAGTATGAAATTCATAATACAGTAACTAAGATTATATTACGATTTAGACTTGTATTATGTTATATCATTAGAATAGAACTCCATTTTCAACATAGACAGAGATTCATCTAACAGGAAAAAAAAACTTATTCATCTAACAAAAAAAAACTTACAAGGGAAAAACAATCAAATAAAAAAAACCATTATCTCAATTTTAGGGAAGAAAACAGAAATAAAAGCACTAATTCACATAACTTCCGAATTCAAGCTTCATAGAACTGAAGATCTGTCTTGTAATTTCAAAGATGATATGTGTAGTAATATAGACTAGGAAAAACAATAATTGAAATCATACAAGTATGATCTGTAGGTATGATAGAGGAGCACTCTAGCACATTTCAGGCTTGATAGTTGATAGTACCAAACCTAGCAAAAAATAGGCTTGTTTGTGTCCACTTGTTTATGTATGTTTAATCTTATTATTTGTCTACCTCTTCTCAATGCCAATAGCTTTTCTGTGGAACTTTATAGACTGAACGAATCACCAAGTTATACTGCAAATACCGACAACTTTCAATATTTTGAAACCACAAGTCAAGCACCATGGTAAAAATTTCACATGTAAAAGTATCAGAGCACATAAGTACATATCATGCTCACCTTATCTTCCTGATGAGCTGATGCACCCATTTCTGGGTTCGTGCACTTCCGAGACTTGTCATCTGTATCATCTGAGAACAGAGTAGTACTAATTGTGTTGGCATCACTAGGATCTGATGCCACCAGATCAAAGTCATAATTCAAGATGTTCTTCTCTACCAACCCAAGCTGCCAATCACAAACATATTAATTAACACCTCAACAAACTTCAGGTGGAGATAGCATGTTTGCTAATCAGTAAACCAGAAATTGCAGAAATATTTGATGAAACAGAACAAGGAACTGCCCATTGATATGCATCTGACCAAGATGCAAGAGGGTATCAACACATTTAATTCACATGGATCAGCATTGAGGTACAATGTTTCACTTGGATCAAGAACTGTATGTATAGAATGTTGAAAGTCCAAAAAAGCATATTATCGTTTGTACAAATGCCAAGAATACATCCAAATAATATTCCATCCAAACTTTTTATTTTTTTTGGTTGGGCTGAGAGAGAGAGAGAGAGGGAGAGAGAAACAAAAACAGTTAAGAAAAAAAGAAAACCAACCATGTGCCTCCTTCTCCACATGTGTGTCCACAGGTTCAATAGCTCATTAGTGCGTAAGGGCTTTACAAGATAGTCTGCTGCTCCTAACCTCAAGCACTTAACGACAATGGAGACCTCGTCCTGTGCCGACATCACTTATCAAAGGAAAGCATTTCAATAATAGGGAACTACATCTGAAAGAGGATTTTAATGCAAATGAGAATAGAAGTGAATATTACAAAACAAGCTTACTGATCACAGGAATGCGCCGCAACTCTTTATCCCGTGTAATATACTTCAGCATCTTCATGCCTTTGTTCATTGGAAGATCAACTTCAGCAAGTATGATATCAATATCAGGTCCCTCAGCATTCAGTGCATCAATCACCTGCCTAGCTGATCTCACTGATGTAACTGTGATGAAAAGACAATGCAGTGCCAATGTGTCATTTTGGTAATTGAATACTAACTTGGAAATCGAATATTCAAGCAATAATGACATGGAAAAGAAAGCATTCTCAAAAAGAAGCAAATATAACCACAATTTGAAACGAACAATAGACTATGAAAGTTTCATTCACACGACCCAGCTCTAATGATTGTTTCGACAGAATAAGCTGAATATGAGTCCACTTTATAGCAGCAGCAACCAATCTTTACCTTATCAATTTTATATTCCGTTCAATCTCCAAAAAAGTTTTCCCAGCAGCATATTTAGGTAAAAGAGAATAACTTCCCTATTGTTCATCCAAATAGGAAAACATAACTTGGTTAAAATTTTATTGAGATGGTTGAGATTTCATGATCAATTTGGTAAGTGACTAAAAATTGCAAAAGTGGAAAAAAAATTATTCCCACCAACGTAGATTATTTTCATTTTCGTAGCTCAGTTTGCAAAAGAAAAAAAAAATCAATTGCATTGTTCAAAAATTCCAACAACTTTGATAGAATTTTATCATTTTCATAATGAAAAGTAACAGAAGAAAACATCTTTCACGCCCGTTATGGTATTCACAGGATCATAGCTAAACTTAAATGTTACCAATCTACCATAACTTCATTAAATTCCCAAATAAATACTCTCCGATTTCTAAATTCCAAAAAGCAACAATACATTTAAACAATATTTTCAATCAATGTAAACAATTGTGCAAACCATATTCTAACAATTTCAATTACAAAACATAGCACTACTTAAGGTAAGAGAAACAAAATAACATGATATAAATAATTTAGCCAAAATTGAATTAAACAAACAAAAAAAAGCAAGTAAATCGTTATATACCCTGATAAGAACACTCCAAAAGGAGTGTAAAAACTTCCTCAGAGCTCTTGGAATCATTATCACATAGCAGAATCCTCACTTTGCTTCTATCAATGAGTCCATCTCCACTTTTACTATTTCCACCCTCCTTGTTGATATTCTGTTCCTTTCCCTCCATACTCAAAAGTAACTTATAATAATCACTGAGACTCCACCAAAACTTCTTATTCTCTCACTCTCACACCCGCACACAAAATTAGAGAATTTCCATGGAAAATCTCTCCACCGATATTAGGGTTAGGTCTCGGAGCAATGGAAGTCCGTACAGAGAATTCATTTATATGAACACTTTAACTACCAACCTAACATGTAGACAAAGGTAGAAGAAAGGAGAAGAAGAAGGAACAGATATATTAATTTAAAAAAAAAACTAAAGAAGCTGCTAAAAATAATTTTTATTCTTATGTGCGCATGTTATCTCTATCCATAAACGGCGAGCAAAAAACTAAAAGAATACATATTTGTCAGAATATCGGACGGTCTGCATCCAGGATATCAGTGGGACCAAAGATGGTAATCAACGGCTAGACTCAGATCACCGGAGATTCGGCGCACGTTAGCTTAACGCCAAAGCGATCGCTCTTTCTCGCTCCTAGCTCTTTCTCGCTCTTCTATAGACGACCAGGCCAGTTTGGGAGCGAAAAAAGAGTAGAAAGATTTTTACTCCGCTAAGTCATCTCTTTTCTCTCAGCTTTTGCATATTTTATTACTAATTTGGCTAATCAAAAAAATAATTTTATTGTATACTGACGAGACTAACGTGCGCTAGGGGAAACAGGGAAAACTGATTGGTAATAGAAGTGAAGGTTCAGAGGGGGATCAGAGCGCACCCCTATACATGTTAGCAAAGATGCAGACGTGGCCGTGGGGGGGACAGGGGAGAGAGAAAAGTGCAAGGAAAAGGGCATAGGGAAGAGTCTTTTTGGATAGTTTGGTAGAGATAGATAGAAGGCCACGTCATCTATAAAGATCTCTCTCATAATATAAGAGGAGAAGATTTTTTTTAAAAAAATTCCAAATTTTTATTTTTTTTATATAAAGAAATATCGAGTGGGTTGATAAATTGTGCGTGTGTAATTTGTGAACATAAGAATGTGATCGTGCCAATTGGTGAGCCGTATGAGTATTTCATAAACTCTGTGATTCGGTAAAATCTAAATAATTTTGATCCGATAACGTCGGGTCTGACTTAAAATTGGGTCGAAATTTTGAATTTGATATTTTAAAAAATCAGGATTGAATTATTATGAGTTTGATATTAAAAAAAAATTCAAGCTTTTCAATATCCCAAATTTTGAATAAAATTCAATCAAAACCAATCCGAAAACATGCATGATGAGTTGTGAGAATGAGCTATAAGAAGCAATTGATTAGGCCAAAAAAAAAAAATGAACCAACCAACCGTTAGCACACACAGTGGCGGAACCAGAGACTTGTTGAGGGGGGGGGCAAAATTACCAAGAGAAAAAAATTACAGACGAATTATGTATAAAATTGAATATTTAATATTGCAATAGTTCAACAATTAATTTACATTACTAGATTGACTACACCTAAGAGGTGGTAATTGTATTCTACGAGTTTGCATTTTTTGAAAACGTTGCATAATAGCTTCATTTTCAATTTTTACAAAAATTTCCTTCTCCACATAACACACCAAGCAATCGGTCAGAAAATCATCTCCCATTTTATTGCGCAAATCCGTCTTGATAATGTTCATTGTTGAAAAAGCTCTCTCAACAGTAGCCGTTGCAACAGGTAAGACTAAAGCTAACTTGACAAGTAGATATACCAAAGGAAACATAATGTCATAACCCGTCTCAACCATTTTCTGAGCAAGAGTTCCAATGTCATGGAGGTCAGAGAAAGCTGTATTCCTTCTTACATCAGCAATGTAGGTCTTAAGTTGATCTTCAAGTATCATTCGATCAGTACTGGTGAAATCATTTGGATATAGTTCGGCAAGACGAAGTAATCGAGATCGGTTGAAGTTGGAGAATGAATTTATAGGTGAAAGACAAGCAATGCATAAAAGCAATTCCGAACTTGTTTCTGTAAACCGATTTTTCATTTCTTGTGTAATAAAATCAACAACCTAGTATTGAATAAAAGAAAATTAAGTTGTATCATAGAAATTTATAGTATCATAATACGAAGAAGAATAATTACCTGACAAAATATTTCCACTCGAAAGTAGTGATAATAAGTAATAGGAATACCAGCACGCTTAGAACGTAGACGACCCGGAACATTATCTTCCATATTAGGGACCGTGACATCGTGATCTATACAAAAATCATTAACATCTTGTAATAATTCATCCCATCCATTTTCCCTGAAGTCTTGCAATTGCTGTTTGACCGTTGCAATTAAATGTACAGCATTGTCCATGCATTGATCCTTTCGTTGTAAGACTTGAGATAGATCATTTGTCAGTCCTAAAACCGTCTTCATTAAGTAAGTAATGAAAATAAAATCATAACTTTCCATTTTATCAATCAAGCCCACAGCTGTCCCTTGAGTTCTTTGTTCAACTCCATCGTCTATTATGTTTTCAAGAACCGCTTTCACTGCAGACCACATAGACAGAAGCCGCACAATTGTTTTATAATGAGAACCCCAACGCGTGTCACCGGGTCGAGCCAAACTTGTTTCTTGATGTAATCCTCTTCCTGATTGAATATCACCTCTTTCCAAACGTTGAACGATTTCATCATGCTGTTTTTGACGGAGAGCATCTCTCCTTTTACATGAAACTCCAACCATATTCACAATCATTGTAACATATTCAAAGAAATTACTCACATATCTATTGCTCCTCGCTGCTGCTACAAGCACTAATTGGAGTTGATGAGCGAAACAATGAATATATCTTACTTGGGGATTTTCATTTAAAATGAGGGTTTTTAACCCATTGAATTCACCTCGCATATTAGAAGCTCCATCATAACCTTGGCCTCGAACTCTACTTAGTGACAACCCATGTTTTGCAAAGAAATCTTCAAGTGCACTTTTTAAAGACAAAGCAGATGTGTCACTCACATGTACCACTCCAACTAATCGCTCCATCACTTGTCCTAACTTGTTAACATATCTCAATACCACAGCCATTTGTTCTTTTACAGAATTATCACGAGCCTCATCAATTAATATAGAGTAAAAGTCATCACCAACGTCCTTAATAATAGTTAGTGTTGTCTCTAAAGCACAAGCACTCACTATTTGTTTCTGGATATGTGGAGAAGTGAGTTGATTATTTCCAGGAGCATTTGAATTAACTACATTTCCAACATCAATATTGCGTTGACTGTACCAATTGAGAAGTTCAAGAAAATTACCCCGGCAAAAAGACTTTTCTGACTCATCATGTCCTCGAAAAGCTAAGCCATTTGCTAAAAGAAAACGTATACAGTCAACAACAGCTGTCAAACGTGTCCGATAATGCCTCTCTTGCTCTTGGCTGTGGGAAGATAATATATGAGACACACTTTGTCTTTGATTTTTGAAACCAACATATAGTACTCTTGCATTATTGTGAGGACTATTAGAACCACCAACGTGTTCATTAAATCTCTCCGTGGCCTTTTTCCAATTGCGAAATCCAATTTCTGTGAATACATTATCTCCTCGTTTTGATCCTCTATTCGAACTAAAAAGATAACACCAGAAACAAAATGCTGCATCTTTGGAAATACTGTATTCCAACCACTCAAATTTAGAGTACCAATACTCTCTAAAACTCCTCATAATGTTTCCAAATTCTGTTTGGGGAAAATTATGGCCACGTGGTTGGCAAGGACCTTTAGCCACATATTGTCTTCTAATATCATCCATAATATCAACATCAAACTCATAAATAGGTTTACGCAATGCGGGGTCACCCACAATATAATCAAAACTAATATCCGGACGCCTTATATCATCACTAGATACCTCCTGACTTGCATGACTACTTAATGTAGGGATCGGTGTCGAAATAGGAATATTAGAGGATTCACCATATTCATTCCGTATTCTCTTAATCTTGATCACAAATTTATCCATATCTGTTCAATTTAGAATTAGTTTAACCTAAATTATATTCAGCATTTTAAACAATAACAAGACATTAAATTGCATTTTATATTTAAAACCTAATAACAATTCACAAAACACTAACAAAAGCAATTAATTCAACATAATCACAACACATATCATTTTAATTAAATTATAATAATTAATTAAAATTCAAATAAACAACAATATATATTTATATAGAAAATAAATTATCAATTTTTACCTAAATCTTAATAATCACAAATACAAATAATAAAAATAAATTCAATTAATACAACAAAATTAATAAATTAGATTCTATATTTAAAACCATATTGATTAAATTATACAACATAATTAATAAATTAATACAACATAATTCAATTAATACAACATAATTAATAAATTATCAATTTAAAATTTTAAATTATACAACATAATTAATAAATCTATTTTATATATAAATCATTTCCAATTCTTTACCTAAAATAAAAATTTACAAATCACCATTTTTTAACCTAAAAAAAATTATCTTAAATTCACAAATCACAATAAATTTAATTAATTTAACTAATTAATAAACTATATTCTACATTTAAAACCCAAAATATAATCTATTTTATAAATAAAAAAATCTTCAATTATTTACCTAAATCTTAATTTTCAAATCTCCAATTTTTAACCTAAAAATAATTATCAAAAATTCACAAAACACAATAAAATCAATAAAATCATAAATTCACAATACACAATAAAATCAATTATCAAATCTTCAATTTATTAACCTAAATTATAATAATAACAAAAAAAACAAATTAAATAATAAAATTAAAAAAAATTACAGAAATTTAAAAAACCTGATGCTGCCCCTCTGCCGCCTCTGCCTGCTCGTGCTCAGTCGCCGTCGCGTCGCCGTCCGTTCACTGTCGCTCTCGCCTGCTCGCTTGCCTGCTCGCCGTCGCCAATCGTCTGCAAATGGAATGGAACTCGCGTCTCACCTCTCTCTCTCTCTGTCTCTCGGTCTCGCTCGAGCCAGCACAGCAGATGCTGCTGCTGGCTTTTATTTTTTTTTTACCCTATTAAGTGAAACGGCGCCGTTTCACTTAATAGAGAAAAAAAAATTTTAAAGAGGTTGTCTTCAACCTCTCTGTTGCTCGTTGCGTGGGACTACGACTGGGAGGGAGGGCGGAGCAAGGCAGCAGCAGGGGCACGACGGAGGGGGGGGGGGCGGAGCTCTCCCTATATATGTGTGCATTGCAGCCGGCGAGGGGGGGTCGTCCGCCCCCACACGACCCCCTGCAGCTCCGCCCCTGAGCACAAATGTGTACATTGCCACTTCTTATTATGTGATATACATACTGATGTACATGTGCCGTCACCATTCACCACTAGATGCAAGTAAACCCACCACTAGTGAAAGATTTGATTGTTCCTTCTCTCACAGAAATTTTTATATTTTCATAATGATTCTATTGACATGGGATGATTGTTGATGGGATGGTAGTTCAAGAAATTGATGAAAAAAAACACCATATTTCAATTAAAATAAGTGAGAATTTAAAGGAGAAATTAAAAAAAGTAAAGTAAAGTAAGCGCACATATATTTTTAAATAAACTAAAACTTATTACCTCTATGAACTGAAATTGTAATATGATATAGACTTTTTGTGGACATTTGAGACATTAACCTGGCAAATGGAAATAGGAAGTTAAGTTATTAGGCCTTTGATATTCATGATATAATATTATATGATATAATTTTTTTTATTCTCTATAGTATGATTTTTTATATTAACCTCATAATTTACTATAGATTTTTAAATAGCCAATTTAGTAATTTTTTATAATTTTATAGTTTTATTTTTTAAAAAAATTTAAAATAAAATTTTAAAATATTAAATATATACTAATAAATAAATTTTTATTTTCATAATATATTAAAATCTTAAAAATATTATTAAATTAAATTAAATATTTTTATTTCATCATAATATACTATATTATATTTTTAAACGTGTTAAATATTATATTTTCAATATCATATTATACAATATCATACAATATTATATATTATTAAATTATATTTTTTTCCTTAAACAATAAAGTGTAAAGCTACTTGCCAAACATATTGATGCAAGAAAAGTTCATTTTTTTTTCAGACGATCAAAAAAGTTAAAAAAAAAAAGGAGCTAATTTAAAAAAAGGAAGAAGTTAAAAAAGAGCCGCTGCGATTATAATACAAGTGAGATCCTCTAGACGTGAACAGCATACTATACCAAGAAAGAACACATGCTAATTTAATTCACATGTATATTAAAATATATACATCCAAATTTATGACCCAATACGAGAAAAAACATAAGACACTTTATCAACTGTTCCATCCTCCCATCTCACATTGGGAATCAAACAAAATAAATGATGAAAACATCGGTTTCCTTTCATAAATTTGACTTTGCTTTTTTTTTTTAATGAACTTTTTCCAATTGCATCACAGGGAAGGAGGAAGGGAGAAAAGTTAGACTAGGATTCAACTAGACACAGCAGCAACATGGAAAAAAAAAATAGCGACAAATTGAATTGCATTGAAGGACAAGCAAGTTAATGAGTGAGCTTGAAACAAAGGATTAATAAAATGGCAATGACAAGCGCTACGATTATAGAACCAATTATCCATTTGTTCCTGCTCATCCTTCTTGACAAGGATGTCAAGATCTTCTTGCTTCTGTGACTGTTGTCATCCACCCCATTAAGCTGAAAATGTAAGGAATGAGATTAAAAAAATAATCAGCCCAGAAATGTCATTTGAAATGAAGTTGCCCCAAAACATTCATTAGCAAGACAAGATTAATATTATACTGAAATTGGTGAGGGGCAGACCATACCGTGTTGTGAGCATGTAGGAGAGCCTGGCGTTGTTGGTGTAAATCCTGAAGGATTGAAACGCCAAGCTCTTCTGTTTCCAACATTGTTCTACTCTCCTTAATTCTTTCAGTAGACTGGCTCAACCTCTCTGTTGTCATCAATGATCTCCCTCTTTGATCGGCAGAGACCTGTTCCATCATTTACAAATGTCCAGAGAAAAAAACCACAAATAGAAAGAAGATGATTAAGTATTCAAAATATCAAAATTTTCTGACATAAGATTCAATAGACAAGTAGCATTCAAAGCAGGTTGTTCCAATATCAATATTAAAGCACAAGAGCATGAGAAGGAAAAGTTCTGGATTAATAAGAAAGTAAAAGATGAGAAACATATGTAACGGCTCAGTCTAGTTCTTGGAACAACCGGGGGAATTACCCTATAGTGCTTAAAAACAGATTTTATTCCTGGCATTCGCAATCTCTATTCTGTCTATTCTTCATTACTTCCAAGCATAACCAAAAACCAATTTAGAGGTTATAAAATTTTGAAAAGTAAAAGCTCAGATGATAGGTCGGAGGAATTTGAAAAATGCTTTTGGTTGTTGATAAAGGGAATCACTTAGCACTGGACAGAATAAGTTCCTTGTCAACACATGAAGCATTAAAAATCACATGTCAAACTTCATACAAAACATTGACTAGATACGTTAGCTATTTTCTAGTAACTTAAAAGTTTTGGACTTCAAAACTAAAATTAAAGAAAGAGTTATGTTAATCAAATTGTGCATACCACCATAGCATCCGCCCTTCCTGACCCCAACAAATCATCTCGAGAAGCCTGATGATGTGGAAAGATGTGATTCTTTGGACTTCATTCTTCAAATTGTCGAGATCAGTCTTATACTCTCATAACTTAGCAAGAAGCATTGCCTTGACATTTGGTGGAAAACTCCTTGCCTCAAGGTCCATCTTTCGAATCTGGAGAGATTCCGGTATGGTAAATTGAAAAATGAAAATCAAAACGGAATTTTAAGGCAAGAAATAGACTTCCATATTACCAAAGTGTCAGCTTCATCCAGTCCAGCCTTTATTTCAGAAAGCTTCTGCTTCTTCAGCTCCGCAAACAAAGATTGCATGTGATAAACAGTATAAAAAACCATGGTCTAGAAGATAAGAACTAAGATTTTAACACATTACAGTTCTTGGATGTACCAAGAGAAAAAGATATCAACATGTTAAATGAATTTTCTTTCTAAGTTCCACAATGACAAATTTCAGTACATGTACTAACCATAAACACGGTCTACAAGAAATTCAGATTTGAATCCTATATCTGAAAATATAAGAGAGAAATATGACAGAAGTGGCCCCAAACTTCACATGCGTGCACACATGTAGACATGCAATTGTAACAATATTCCATGATGCTCTCAAACCTTGCTGACCAGTTATTTCTATATGTTCATCAACTATATTTTTTCAGTTTAAGCACATTGGCAAACCAGGATGGAATTGGTAAGTAGAATGGTCAATATTTGCAACTACTATTAGGATTAAAACATTAGATTAAATAAAACTGCTCAGAAACTGCAACTACTACAAATCTCTCATTCAGTATTTGGAACAGAGAGATTCAGCTACAGTGTCATAGTAGGACAAATACAAATTCAGAGAGACTTTTATCTGCATAGCAAAAAAGTTTCAAAGATTTCACAAACATGAGAAGGAGAACAGTCAAAGTCAACAAAAGAAGTTCAATGCTCTAGTGAAATAAGTAACTTTTTGAGTGTGTGGAAGGGATTTGTTTTGTAATGAATTTGAAATTCCACCAAAAAAGTGTGACTTCAATACACATTCCTAAATTTGGTTGAAAAATTTTTCCCCTCCTGCAAAAGTCTAAATCATCAATCATTAATAAATTTTGAATTAAAATCCTTAGATTTCAAACTCTAAATTGTCACAAAATTATAGAATTTGGATACATAATTACATATCCATGACAACAAATTAAGATCATAAATAATTCAAAAGATAGAAAAGAAAACAGATTAAAAATAAATAAATAAATGAACAACTCTATTCAGAAATTAAAAGGGTCCTTTTCGTTTTTGGTTTATTACCTCCATCAAGGACACTGGTTGATGTGCATTTGCGCGATAAATTTGCAGAAAGCTCACAGCATTGGGGTTCATATCCCTCGAACACCTGACTCATCTCTTCCTCTGTTTCCAGCCTTTTCAAATCTAAATCATTCACCGGAAGAATATATCTGTTAAAGCGTATAGAAATTAAAATTGAGTTCCTCACAATGGACTAAATAGAAGATTGGCATTCAAATACAGATACATTGTTCAGTTATAAGCCGTATTCACGTAAGGAATTGACTATTGAGTAATGTTACTCTACCGGGAAGCAATCGGTTAAAAAGCGTGTGAAGTCGCCAGAGAATGATCGGGAGTTAGAAGAAATCGAGAAGATGCTCAAGGAAACGAGGAAATGGATGAAAAAATATACACATTGAAATTAAACGGCCACGGCTATTGCACATTTCCCTTTATGCCCTTGTCTAATTTTGGTACCTGACCGGCATGTGTTCTTGGCTTCTTTCTCACTTTCTCATTGTCCCGCGCAGCGCTTCTCTTTGCTCCCGCATTTGCTTTCACTGCTAATCTTCTTCATCCTTTTGATTTGATTTTTTTTTATTTCACGCTATATCTGTTTGTGGAAAATGGTTAGAGTAATAATTTCATGGCAGTGAAGGAAAATTTGGGTTAACAGTTGCCTTCTTTTTTAGTTTCATAAATGGCACACCACTTATTCGATGAAATTCCTCAAAGATAGATGGGTTCCTTGTTCAGACCTAGATCGTTGGGCTTTTTGTTGCAAAAGATGCATGCCAACAAATCTAAACATTTTTTATGCTTTATGTACTCAACAGATTCGCATAATCAAGAGCCCTTTGAGCTGCAAGAGTTGTGCAATGTTGTTTCAAGCTCAATTGGTAGTTTAGACGATTTGGAATCTAGTCTAGATGGACTTAGAGTTCATTTAACGTCATCTACTGTCACACAAATCATGAACTCTTGCAAATATGAGGCACCCACCAGAAGACTCTTGAGATTTTTTTTGTGGTCGCATAAAAGATTGGATTCTGGTATGAAAGATGAGGATTTTAATCATGCAATTCGTGTCCTGGCAGAGAAGAAGGATCATACAGCAATCGAGATATTGCTTTCAGATTTGAGGAAGGAGGGTCGTGTAATTGAGGCACAAACTTTTGGTCTTTTAGCTGAGACCTTGGTTAAACTAGGAAGAGAAGATGAGGCATTAGGTATATTCAAGAATTTGGACAAGTTCAAGTGCCCACAAAATAGTGCTACTGTCACCGCTATTGTCAGTGCTCTTTGCGCCAAGGGACATGCTAAGAAAGCATAAGGGGTGGTTTGGCACCATAAGGATTTGATATCGGAGGTAAAGCCTTGCATTTTTAGGAGTCTTATATATGGATGGTCAATGTAGGAGAATGTGAAAGAAGCACGAAAGGTTATCAAAGAGATGAAGGGGGATGGGATAATGCCGGACTTATTTTGTTATAATGAATTTCTCAGGTGCCTTTGTTGGAGAAATCTCAAGCGCAATCCTTCAGGACATGTTCCTGAAGCATTGAATGTGATGATGGAAATGAGATCTTATATGCTTGAGCCAAACTCAATAAGTTATAATATTTTGCTCTCTTGTCTTGGGAGGGTGAGAAGAGTCCAAGAATCTTGTAGGACGCTTGAGCTAATGAAAAAGTCAGGTTGTACTCCTGATTGGGTTAGCTATTATCTCGTTGCAAGAGTACTGTATTTGACTGGGAGGTTTGGTAAAGGGAATGAGATAGGGGATGAGACGATTGAGAAGGGGCTGGTGCCAGATAGAAAATTTTATTATGACCTGATTGGCGTTCTCTGTGGAGTTGAGAGGGTGAATTTTGCTCTCGAGTTGTTTGAGCGAATGAAGAGAAATTCAATGGGTGATTGTGGGCCAGTATATGATGTGCTGATACCTAAGCTTTGTAGAGGGGAAGGTGAAAGAACTATGGGATGAGGCCATGGCCAAGGGAGTCAGTCTATGCTGCTCAAAAGATGTACTGGATCCCTCAATCGCTGAAGTTTTCAAGCCAACAAGGAAGGTGGAGGAAGAGTTCAGGCTTAAGGATTGCATTGCAGCTAAGGTTCCTAAGAAGCAAGCACAAAATAGGAACATTAAGGGAAAGGTAAAAAAGAAAATGGCAAGTAAGAAGATAAAGAAGAAATCTGCTTCATCATAACTGGTAACTTGTATGTGTTACCCTTTACTGTAGCTTCCTTGTGGCCTCAGTTTCAACATAATATACATATTTTTAGCTTACATTCTTATTTTAAGCTGAGTCTTGTTGGCGTGAACAAACGCCATCAGTGGACAAGGAATCTATGAATGACAAAAAAAAAAAAGCACAAAGATAGTTCAGAAGTTAAAAAAAATGACTACAAATTTAATCGCAAGGAAACATAACCATGGAATATGTTTGATGAAGACAACATGGTGAATTGTGAAGGAACTGTGTGCACAGCTAGACACTTCACCATTGCCACTGTTGCTTAAACTTGCCGTTCATGTCGTTTTGTCTGTTTGGTTGGCTATTGTGGCACTTTTGGTTGGCAAGAAGGTCCATGCCCTAAATATTTGGGCATCACATTTTTAATTTTGCTAGAAATGCTCATTCATATTGTTACATTTATTAATTGAAATGCACGTTGTTAATTAATATTGAATGCTAATATGCAGTGCACCACAACGGTTGCGAATTGCGAGTGGGCTGGCGGTATATGATCCCAGTCTCCCACCACCGTTGAAAATCTGGAACCATGGGCATGGCTTGAAGTAGTATAGGCCCAAAAGATGTTATGTACAAGTAAAAACAAAATAAAATCTGATGTTGGCTCAATTTATTATCAAAAATATCATCTGGGGTTGTTCAGGTAGTGGGGGACTATCTTAGGATTTTGGATATTCTCATAGTTTTTTTTGTTATTGTATAAATATTGGAAGTTGATATAGTTTTAGGACGAACAACCTCAGGAATTTAAAATATAAACCCATGTGGAATCATATTTTTATTCTTAATAATTGTGCTAAATTTTTTTATAATATTTTTTTTTTATGAAATGAGAAGTTTGAAGTGTAAAAACATAATTTTCACCTCTTAATGTTATGGATATTATTTTTCTAAAATTTAAGATATTGGAATGGAATCTAAAATTGAGAGGTAGCAACTAGCAAGTCTAAATTTCAATTAAAATCTTTTTTTTATTATTAATTTTTTTTTCAAAACAAAACATGCTTTGCCTGTTTAGTAGCTTACTTTGGAACATGTACATTTCTGGTCTAATAAATTATTTAAAGAGCTTCATCAAGACGTGCTTTTCTTCTTTTTTGATTTGGAAGTTGGGTTCACGTCTGCGTTGATGGATTATCTTCTCTTTCTTTATTGTCATTATTATTAACAATACAACCGACATTGTTAGTAGGTAGTATGTTCTGAAAAATGGTTATAAACTTCCTATTTTCACGCGTATTTTAAGCACAACAATAAAGCTATGTAAATTTCACAAATCGCATATAAAAATTGCACAATTTGATCTATTGTTTACTTTAGATTATTATGCATACGCAAGATTAAACCCCAATAAAAATTAAATTATCTTATAATAAATACTGAGTGTGCATTAGGATAGTGGTGGTGGGCAAGGAATGTTAGGAGCAAGACTCACTTTCATTAATAATCAACGAGGATTGGTTTTGGAATTGGAAACTAGGGCACATAGCACATGGCTCAAAGATGAAATAGACCATACAAGAGGGATGGTGATCCCATGGGTCCCAGACAAGCAACCCATGTTATAACTACACATGTTATTGTAGCATATCATATCCTTGGAGAGTTTCCGTCACGTGCACATGGAACAAACGAGATCCATGGTCTAACCTCCGTTAACAAGTCAAGGAAAAAAGGGGACACTTTCTTTCTTTTCTTTTTTTTTTTTTGTTGAAGGGAACTTTCTTTCTAATTAGGAAAAGAGAGTCACTCAAAATCAACGCGTTAAGAAAGCTAGCTGTGCAGTATCCTAACAGGCCCGCCAACTCCGGAGGGTCCATTGATAGTCAGATTTTCCTATTTTTTTTATTATGAGCTTACTTTATTTTTTACAATATTTATAATTTATAATGGCATTTTAAAATTTATCATTAATATCAATATTTAGGTCCCAATTCTCAAACACTAAATATGTTCATTGTTTAATTATTTTTTTTGTTGTTAATTAGGCCTTATTAAGTTTAGGCAGTATGGCAAAAGTTAATCCTCTCTTCCTTCATATGCAATAAACATGAAAATAAAGAATGTACAACAATTTTATAATTTATTTCCATCTGAAAATGTGGGTAGCTAAGCTTAATGTTTTCTATTATTTTATATAACATTTCACTTCAATTTCTTTTTTTAGTGCTGGCTTTATCAAATTTTTTTATATGATTTTTGAGTTTCTTCAATTATAATTTGCCATTCATCATTTAATCGCATCTCGCAATAGTTTCAATAAATAAACACTCCTAAACTAAACTAAATATTTCATATCGTCTATTTAGTTGAAATCTATTATATATCTACACTGTATTTGAAATTTTATGAATCGATTTTTCTTTATAATCTATAGTATACCAATTGTTAGAAAAATATTTACATTATTGTTTACTGTTTTATTATAAACTTGTTAGCATGGAAAAATTAAATAAAATGGAAAAATAACTTATAATAAGATTAAAGATTTAAGTTTATTGATAAAAAAATGTGACTTCTTTAAAAATACTTTAAAAAATTCAAGAAGTTTTAATTTTAAAACTATCTCAAAAATATATCTCTTACATATCTTACATATCAAAAATATAAAAAACTTGAAATATTTTGAAAAAAAAAAGATGTAATGTAATTTTTTCTAAAAAAAAACTCTTATTTTTAATAAATTTAATTTAAATTTAAATTTTTATTTTAAAAATATTTCTGATTTTCGGAGATCAGATCAGACAGAAGGGCAGGTGCATGTAATATCTAATTATCTAGTCCGAAATTATTAATTTTTTAAATAATACATGCATATATTAAAAAAAAAAAAAACAGAGCTTTGACAACTTGCAGTTGGACATATGATGTCGTCCCAACTCCTCATTTTGAACTCCATCGTCACACCATAAACAAAGCATAAAACACCACCGCGCCTCCAGCGCCACAGCCGCCGTCACCGCCACCTAACATTTTACGTTATTCCTCCTCCTCCTCTACGCAAAGAGTTCTTAGAGAGCTAAGGTATTAAATTATTATTATTATATTAGATTAAATGTTTTCCAGATCCAAATACTAAACAATTCTACACAAAGAAGAGAGAGAAATTGGATCTCTCTCTGATTGTCGCATCTGAATCTATAACTAGAGAAAGTTAACATTAATATGGGGCAAGACACCTTTGCTCCCCAGAAAAGAGCTAGCGGCGGCGGCGTTGGAGGTGGAAGCTTACCCACTACAACCGCCGCTAACGGCAGAGGAGGCCGAGCAATGATGCCCCGCGGTAGGCAGATCCATAAAACTTTCAACAACATCAAGATCACTATTCTTTGTGGCTTCGTTACTATCCTTGTTCTTCGTGGTACTATCGGCATTGGCAACCTTACTAGCTCTGATGCTGAAGCCATCAATCAGAATCTCATTGAGGAGACGAACCGGATTTTGGCTGAGATCCGCTCAGATAACGACCCTACTGACCCGGATGAGCCCCCTGAGCCTGAGATCAACCCCAATGTCACTTACACGTTAGGCCACAAAATCACTAACTGGGACCAGGAGCGCAAGGTATGGCTTAGCCGAAACGCCGAGTTCCCTAATTTCGTTAATGGGAAGGCTCGGATTTTGTTGTTGACCGGGTCGCCCCCGAGCCCCTGCGATAACCCGATTGGGGATCATTATTTGTTGAAGGCGATAAAGAATAAGATCGATTATTGTAGGATTCATGGGATGGAAATTGTTTATAATATGGCTCATTTGGACAAGGAACTAGCTGGGTACTGGGCGAAATTGCCTATGATTAGGAGGTTGATGCTGTCACACCCTGAAGTAGAGTGGATTTGGTGGATGGATAGCGATGCAATGTTTACTGATATGGTGTTCGAAATCCCGTTATCCAAGTATGATAAGCACAATTTGGTGATTCATGGGTATCCAGATTTGCTGTTCGAGCAAAAATCATGGATTGCTTTGAACACGGGAAGTTTTTTGTTTAGGAATTGTCAGTGGAGCTTAGATTTGCTTGATGCTTGGGCTCCAATGGGTCCTAAGGGACCAATAAGGGAGGAGGCTGGCAGGATTTTGACTGTAAACTTAAAGGGGAGGCCAGCATTTGAGGCTGATGATCAGTCGGCTTTAATTTACTTACTGCTTTCACAGAAGGACCAATGGATGGATAAGGTGTATATTGAGAATCAATATTATCTGCATGGTTATTGGGCAGGGTTGGTCGATCGGTACGAGGAGATGATTGAGAAGTACCATCCAGGATTAGGTGATGAGAGGTGGCCTTTTGTGACTCATTTTGTTGGTTGCAAGCCTTGTGGGAGCTATGGGGATTATCCCGTTGAACGGTGCTTGAGAAGCATGGAAAGGGCTTTCAATTTTGCTGATAACCAGGTGCTCAAGTTATATGGTTTTGGGCATAGGGGACTACTAAGCCCCAAGATCAAGAGGATTAGGAATGAGACAGTGACTCCATTGGAGTATGTAGATCAGTTTGATATTCGTCATCATGAAAACAGCAGATCGGGGAGCTAGTGTGTGGAATATGTTCATTGTGTCATAATTTGTAGGTAATGTAATTCCTCAGTCAAAGGCAGATTTAAATTTGATAACAGTTCACATTTAAGTAAGTTTTACATGCTATGTTGTCTTGGTTTTGCTTCTGAGAATTAAAGGATAGAATTCTTTTATTGACATAAACTTTGTCATGTTCTTGTGTTTGATCAATCAGCGAAGGAAATTTTTAGTCAAAACTGCAGTAGGATGTTCCTTTCTCATCTCTCTTCTTATATATGTAATCATCTGTTTATTTACCTTTGCACTCTTATTCTGGAAAGAAAATGAGAAGACTGTTACATACAAGCATAAAAAGTTGCATCAGGAGAAATTTTGAAATTCTCAATTTACTATTAAAACAATTGCTTTGTATGTGTGGGTGTAATTATTTATGAAATTTCAGTTTATTCTATTATGAAGTACTCGGCATAATAGACATATCTCTATTGACCCATTTTTTGGGCTTTATGCTATAATAGATGATGTTCTTCCTAGATTTTCTACATTGCACTTGAGATAGATGTTATTGATCTTTGCTTGCAATGTTTCATCTTTTAATTATACGTGGAACTGAGGACTGTCTATCCCCTAGTCTAGTGCATTTTGTATTGCAGTGTCATAAGAGTTACTTAGCATTTCCTGGTTACTGCTAGAGTGTCTCATCTGGAAGTTGATATGTGGTGGCTTTAAAGGCAATTCTACAAACTAAAACTTTAGGCAGGCAGATGGTGCATTCTTGGAGGGTGAAGACTGGAGCGATTCTAAATATGCTGATGCAAGTTTCTCTTGTTTGTAGTTGTAAAAGAAAGCTCTAGTATATGTACATATAGGCACATTTAAGTGGCAACCTAGTCCTCTATAGCAGGAAAAGTCATGAATGTTGTCTCATATGATTATACAATCTCTCTTTTTCTCTTTAAAAATGATTCTTTAATAGTCCGTGTGAGTTGCATTCACTATTTTTTTTTTTTTTGACTTGGTTAGTAGAGTAGATTGTTAAGTTATGTAGCTTTTAGCAGGTGCTGTGTGCTTCTTAGTTGCTGAACCCAGGGATTGGAAAAAATCACGAGTCTTTTGCTTACCTATTTCTCAAGGTCATGATGCTTTAGTTGCCTGTTTTTGGCAGAAATAGACAGCAAACCAAAGTTTGGAAGGTCAATGTTGTTCTTTGCATCTTTTTTATACCTCACATTTCTTTTGTTATTTCTATTGCATGGATCCAAGATAAAACTCGAGAGTTATCCATGTTGAGCAGTGTTTTGTCTTAAACTATCATTATTCACGAACATTTCAAAATAAACTTTCCATCTCAATATGCACATTTGAGATACCAAATCGAAGGAAGGCAAAATTATGGATGCAGCTTGGGTTCTCATTTGTGCAGAGCAACATGCGGTAGACTACTTTGCCTCGCTTCAGTAGGAGAAATAACTCCAACGATGCAATGCTGAAAAAATTGAGGCACTCTGGCACACCCTTGAATTTATTACAGTCAAGCTTATGAATGTATTCTGATAGCTGCAATGACATGATATCAATTGCCTTGAATTAGGAGTTGGCTAACTGTACATGGAACTTAGTAATTTTAGTGTTGCTGAATGTATGAAGTATGAATGATTCTCTGTTGTAATTAGTGATAATTGACCTCTCGTGACAGCAAATTCGACCATGCCTTGCCTTCGAGTGTAAGAATAGGATTGCTAGCTGGCAGCAGCCACTAGATGCACAATGACTTGTGCAGCTTTTGCTTTAACAAGCTATGCTTTCTAGTGTTTGCTTAGTCTGCGTGAATTAGCAAAGTAAGGATATGAAGAATGTGAATCTATTAGCAAAATCGGATGGCTTGAACCATGAAGCATATCATATATAGCATGTTCTTAATTTTTCGAATTGGCAAGCTACATTCTCCGTCTTTAGTGGTTGCAATTTGAGGTACATTTAACTATTTAAAAAAAAAAAAACTCATATGTGATACATGTAAAATGGGGTTCGCATAATCATTAGGCAACTAAATTGTTATGGCATTTGGGTCAGTTCAACCATTAAACTACGAACTAAGCACAAAAAAAGGATTTGGCTTATATCATCAAGCCTTGAATAATTTGGTCAGCATCACTGCAGTAGGCTGCTAAGAGACTCGCTATTAAATTTATCAATCTCCATCAACTTGGCAATTTCGAAGCCAGAACTTTGTGTCGAGCAAGTAGTACTTCGTTCATTTGTGCAATTTGACTCAGAAGCTGCATAATTTTCTGCATGTAACCAGAACCGAAAATTTGAGTGCAAGCAAATCACAAAATATACTTGTGAATGCTGAGGCCTCTTGCATCCACATTATGTTTGTAGATCTTGGGAAAGCAGGCTTCCAACCCCAAAAGGCAAGCACTTTGAGCTTATTTCCTTTGAGATTTAAAACATTTTATCAAAAACTATCATTTTAGATGTTAATGAAAACGGCTGAAACACAATTTTTTGCTTTTCTGGAATTTTAATGTCAAAAATATTAATTCCACCCTAAAATAATTTTAAATAGCCTTTGATCAATATTTTTATATCATGCTCAGTGCACTATAGTTATATCATGATTTTAGCTGCTCATATATTATCTCATAGGCATTTCAACAAACATCTTAAACCAAATTAGCACGGGCATCAAAAGTAAAAAATTCAAGAAAAGCAAAAAAGGAAAGGGAAAAAAAACCTCGTCTTTCTCACTGATAATCTGCATCAAATTCACCACGCTTTTTCTCCTTCGTCGCTTTCGCCTTAGTCGCACGCATAACCACCACCACAAGAGCACCGTCGCCGCCAAAGCAACATTCCCAAATGACCAAAACGATCTTTTTTTACCACAACCACCACCTTTGAATCCAAAATATGACCACATATTAGCGATTCTCGAACGCAAGATCTGAATGGCAAAGCCCCACCGTTTAGGCAAGACGGAAATCACCGGTGGGGTTGCTGAAGTGTCAAAATCAGAAGGGGGAAAGGAAAAAGGAGACGACGGCGATGAAGGGGAAGTTGGTAGGTGGTGTTTAGATTCTTGACTGAAATGAGAAGGAATGAGATTTTCATGGTTGCTTGGAGGAAAAATGGAGGAATCATCGCAGTAATCGTTAGTGGAGGAGTCTCTAATGACAACCATAGACCATTGTTTCGAATAGGATTTGTGGGCCTGCAAGGAATCGAGTTTAAGTGCTGGAGGTTTTGCCAATTCCAGTCCTCTAAACTGGTTAAAAACACATCATCGCCATCTTCTTCCATTTTCAATAAACAAAACTTCAGATTTTGAAAAAGTCTCTTCTTGTTTTAAGAAGAAAGTTCCTGTCCGTTTTTTCTGTTTGGGTACCCGAAATCCGGCGAAGAAGCCTTTTTCCAAGCCCAAACTGATCTCGCAATTATTATTTCCTGGTTTGTTTATTTTAAATAAATAAATGAATATTTCTCATTTTAGGCTTTATAGGCTTAGTCCGTCCTCAACTCCTTGTACATATAATTTTATTTTAATTACTCTTTTCATCTTGTTTTAAGAGTGGTATAAAAAAAATTTATTATTTCAGTTCAAATATTATTTTTAAAATTTTTAAAAAAATTTAATTAAAAATTTTTAATATCATCCTTATTAATTATTAAAAAAAATAAATAGGATGAGAGATAAAAAAAAATATTTAGATAAATTATAATAAATTTTTTATAAAATTTATAATGATTAATTATTTTTTTGATCTGTATGAATTATTCTTACACAATACTTGAAATGAAATAAATTAAGTAATATTTTAATCCTTTCATCAATTATTACTCAAATATTTGAATTTGAATTATATTCGGAACCAAATTTAGGTTTAAAAAAATTAAAATAAAGTCAGAAATCACATAAATTCAATTGCCTTCTGCAAGTATTTGAGGAGAAAAATTACATGAGTTTGAAAATTAAAAAACATTAAGATTGTGATTAGAATCTAAAATCTTTGTTCTATCACTCATAATCTTAAACAAGAACATAAGCTTAGGAGGCTATTTGCTTGACTATCTATGGAAATGGAAACAGAAGGAATAGAAATTTATAAAGGAAAAAAAGATCTATGAAGAGAGGGAAAAATCAAGAACAAAGAACAAAAAATAGTGTAAATTCTGCAGAACACAATCTGCACAAGGTAAAAATTTATCCAATTAACTATTTCAATGATGTTCTCATTTCATGGATTTTGGTTCAAATTGCAGGCATAATCACCATATGCAACTATTGGAGTAGCGGAGCTCATGTAATTAAAGATCTTTCTGTGTCGAAGAACCTTTGCCAAATGTGTTACTGCTATTCCTCATCTGGTTCTTTAATTTTTTTTTACCTCCCCTGAAAATTCCCTAAACTGAGGAAACATATAGAACCAGCTACTTCAGAATCACAGCTAGAAGAGATTGTAGTCTTTTTGGTGTCCATTCTGCCTTAATTTTCCAAAACTATTAGATTCGTGCTCTTGTCTTCCACATTTTCGGCCTGAGAAGAAGCTGCATCCTGAAGCTGTAATGCATACTCCAAGTTCCACAACACGTCTCCCATACTAGGCCTGTCAACTCCATTTTCTGCCAAACATTTCTCTGCAGCTTCCACATATTTTTTCAGTGATCCTGGATCAATAGTCCCGGCAATTTGAGGATCAATTATCTTATCAATCATGCCCCTTCTGTATGACTGCAAAGCGTACTCTGCCAAACTTACCTGTTCTCTTGGCAATGCAGGATTTATGACAGGCCTTGCACATAACACCTCGAAAAGTACTACCCCAAATGAGTAGACATCAGATTTCTCTGTAAGCTGTTGCTTCCTGAAGTACTCAGGATCAAGGTATCCAAAACTACCCTTCACTGCCGTGCTTACATAACCTTGATCAATTGATGCAGTTTTGGAAAGACCAAAATCAGACACTTTTGCTACGAAATTCTCATCAAGTAGAATGTTTGTGGTCTTAACATCGCGGTGGATGATACCTTGTGCAGCACCAGTGTGGAGATAATGCAGCCCGCGAGCTGCACCAATGCAAATTTCAAGCCTTTGTTTCCATGACAAAGGAGGATTGTTTGAGCCATAGAGGTGGTCACGAAGAGGGCCATTTGCCATATACTCGTAAACAAGAATCATTTCTAATTGCTCATCAGAGAAACCAATGAGTGATACAAGATGTCGATGCCTGACTTTGGAGAGCATTTGTATTTCTGTCTGGAATTCATTTATGCCTTGTTGTGAGCTTGGATTTCCTCGTTTGATAGCAGTCTTAGTTCCATCTTCCAGTGATCCAATATAAACTTTACCAAAGCCACCAACACCAATCACTGCCTTCTCATCAAAATTTTGTGTAGCATTCTGTAATTCATTGAAAGTGAAGAACCTGCCAAGACCCTGATTTGGGAAATATGCAGCGTGATTACTCTTGCTTTTCCTGGAACCAAAAATGCTAGATCTCCTGGAGCTGCTCTTGCTGGATAAGAATGTAGATTGGCTTGCATGGAGGGGGAGAAGCCATGAAGAAAAGCTGTTTCTTTTTTGCCAATCTTGAGGCCTCCTCTGCCATCTGATAAAAACGATTGCAAGGAACACCATTGCTGTTGCCCCAATTACAAGTCCAACAATCGCAAGAATCTTCAATACAGTTACCCCATGAGATCCATTAGCAGAAGCTGAAGCATTCAAGCTTCCTACTTTGTTGCTAATCTTAATTATCTCTAATCCATTAAGAATAGCATTAGAAAGTCCTGACTGTTGAACATTGGAAGCAGGGCCAACCTGAACCATAACAGTACTATTGCTGATGGATGAAGCATTTAGTACAAAATCAACGAAATAAGCTGTAGCAAGGGCATTGTTGATAGATGAAAGATCGAGACTCGATAGGCCTATCAACCCATTAACATACACATTAAAGTATAAGTCATTGAGGGATTTACTCACAATGTCACAAAAGTGCATTCTGATCAAATAGGAAAATTCAGGATCAACCTTCATTATCCAAGTGAGATTGAAATTAGCTGATGTGGTTCCAGAATCTGCCATCTGATCTGCAGTAGCATAAACCCAACGGGGAGCAATATATGGGTTTGCTCCTGTCTTCGGATATTTGATAATACTAGGAGATACAGATGCATTTTTGGTTCCTTGAGGAAATGCATTATAAGGTGTATCAGGTAACCATGTTCTTGAAAGTGTATCATTCTTAGGATTTATAATTGGGCCTCCGACATTTAATCTATAAGAAACCTCAAAAGCATACTTAAACAAACCACTAAATGTTCTGTCTTGAGGAACTGTTGAAGCAGAGTCAGAAATAAGGGTATCAGGAGCAGAAACAACCTCAATAGCATTGATAAAAGCATAAGATTGAGAACTTGGCTTGAAAACGATAGACAATGTTTCGCTAGAAATATTTAACAGGTATTCCTTGAAAACCAAAGAAGAATTATCTTTCACAGAGAAGTTCTTTAAAAGAATAAACTGATTATCAGTTATGACAGAGAAAACAGCGGAAGTTAGATTGAATTTGAGGTGGGGAATAGGGTAGAAGTAAAGACGAACCCAATGCCAACCAGCATTGGAAATATGAAGATTATATTTAGAGTCGGAAGTGAAAATTCTTGCAGTTCGATAAAGAGGGAGAGCAGAGGAAGATGAAGGAGAAGAATAATTAGAAATGACATTTACAGAAACAGAGTCTATAGAAACTTGAACTAATTCTTTGGTTTCAAGATAACTCAGAGTAGCAGAATCAGATTTGAAGGTTCTCCCATCATCAAGAGTAGTATCATGTGATGATCCACAATCAATTAGATAGTTATCAGGAGGTGAATAAGAATTGTTCTTTCGTTCTGCATGACTAAGGAAAGCAAAGAAAATTAAAAAACAGAGGCCGAGAGTATGAAAATTGTGATCTTCCATAATCTTTTGATTAAAGAAATGAAATTGCTAAGAAGAAGACATTGAAGAAACCTCCATGAAGAAAGCAAAAAATTAAAGGTGAATTTGGGGAATTGAAGGTAATAAAATGGAGAAATTAAGAGATAGTTGGGAGCAAGTAAGGGAAGGACGTGCAAGGTTGTCTCTGTTGCAATAAAGGAAGTTTCTTTTTCTTTCTTTTTTGTTTGTTTGTTTTGTTTTGTTAAGTTAGTTAATATAGATGAGAGAAGACTTGGTAAAGACAGCTTTTTAACTGATAAGCGAGCTTTACGTTGGACCTTGAAAGTTACTATGCTTTTTGTCTGTCTTATTCAACTACCAACTACTAACTAACTGACAAGTTCAGATCTAGCCTTGTTATTATTTTATTATTAATTCTATGATTTTTTTATAGATCAAAATTATCAATTGTTAAAAGACAAGGGAGCCTCTAACTTCGAATTTCCCGCTTCCTCATTATAAAACAAGTTTAATCATTAAGCTGATGGTACAAATTGTTACCCAAAAATTAAAAAAAAAAATCATTTTTATAACCTTAGCTTAAGATGCAGTGACTAAACACAAAATAATCCAGAAAATACAGAATTTAAAAAAATGGAAAGGAAGAGATCTTGCATTTGAGAAAATACTAACTTGAAATGAAATAATGACCCTGAAGTTGAGAAGTTTTGACTCTTGAGTTCAAGTTCCAAATAAATTTATCAAGAAAAATACAGATTTAAATGGTATCAGAGTCTATCTCAAACGTGAAAGATCTTGAAATCCTGTTGAAAAACCTCAAATTCAAGTCCCATCAAATTTACATATAAAAATAAAGTAAAAAACTTTGCACACTGGACTGCTCTGCAATCATATTGCAAGTCAAAAGCTTCGATATAGTCGACAATTTCAATGACGAAATCGTTAAAGCATACTTGTAAATGTGAGGCATCTATTTAAAAAAAAGGAAAAAAATTAGAAATATCTTAAGAGACACTTCAGTAATTCGAAATTGGAAATTCTATTTAAAAATTATTTCACGTGCATATTTTGGCTTGCTCATGGCCATCAGCTATCAGATCAAGTGAAAAAATATTTATCCAAATGACTTCTCTACTAAGTCACTTTGAATCCTACTTCGTCTCATGCTCATCATGCATAAATGGAGTAAAGAAGGGTTTTGTGAAAGGGGCAAAATCTTAGTACCAAATTTATTAAAGTTTTAGAAATTCAGTTAATTTAAGAATTGGTATTGTCTATATTGATGAAATGCTAAAGACTAATATGTTATACAAAAAGAATAGGACCCACAACAATATGGATCAAAGAATATTGATTATAAATATTGATATTTTTTTTAGAGAAAATGTACAAACATTACTACTATTATTGCACCCTGCAGCCCTGTTCTGCTGCTCTAAGATAGATCAAACCTCGTCTTATCCTCTGCACAAGAGATCAGAAACAAAAGGGGTCAGAAAAATTATGGAAGCAAAAGCATCCGTGAGGTCATTTTAAACATCGACGAGCATTTCAGGATCTCTCAAGGACATCCTCTAGTATTAATAAATGCCCAAGAAAACCAGGCAGAAAAAATGCCACATACGATATCACTAGAAGGATAGTTCATGCACTACCGCTCCCAAGGAATTTTCCCAGGCACTCGGACAATTCTTCTATTATTTGGGCTTTTTCTAAGGAGTCGAATGAGGTTTTCTGTAACTGCGCATGCATCAAATGAGTAACATTGTCCAACTGGTATGTATCTATCTAGAAGTCTAAACTGGTATGTATCTATCTAGAAGTCTAAGCTGTTTTAATATGTAATCAGTATACCTCTTCTGTATCCCTCATGCGCAGAAGCTCTAATTTTTCATGAGGCCTCCTGTCTGATAGAGTAGCAAGCTGCAGCCAAGCATGTATCTAAATCAGAAAGTAAAGAAAATCATGTTTAAATACCACAAATTTATTGCGAATAAAAATCATTACCCAAAAACTGAAGCGCTCAGGGTCCAATGGTGCAGGCATCATTGCTTCTATGTTTAATAGTTTCTCAAGTCTCCTACGATCTGTAATGTAATTGCCATATAAATTGAAATAATATTATCAAAAGAAAAGGAAACAGGAACATAGAATAGTAGGAAAGATCATCCTGTAGTTTGTAACATAGGCAAACTACAAATGCACAAATGATTTCATGCTGCCAACAGTGGAATTATTTCCTAGCAACTAAAATTCAGCCTAAACTTTATCTGCAATGATGAAGTTGCACTTCATAACCAATTGATGGAGAAACACCCTCCACCTAATTTTAAACAAGAGCCCAAGATAAATACTAAAAACACTCAACTAAAATCTTCTATTCAGAACATCCATCAAGTTCAATGTTTTACCACAAGTTCTTGCAACAATGAGCTCAAATAAGAAACACAAGCATTTTCTTTAAAACAATAATTTCTGCAAGGGCCTCTTAATATCTATTCCTTGAACTTTTCCTCTAAGAGACAACCTGAACACATGCGATTTCACATATAAAATCATAAATAATAAATTTTTAAACACAATCACAAACTCAAGAACAAACTTTCCAGTGAAATCGCCCAAGGCAGTATGAAATCAGGAAATAATATCATTAGAAATAGACTTGGGGAAACACTTTTCACCAAACAATCATATTTATCACCAACCCCCACTCCAATTGTTTCCTTCATTTGGATGGATAAATATGACTGGAAAGAATATTGTTTAAAAAGATGAAATCCATTAGAGTGGCCCCATTGAAATTAGTGAAAGGAAAACATGGAAGCTTATATAGAACTTGCAGAATTAAAATCTCAAGGCACTAATCCTAAGTGTTTACCTTGTCTTGCAGCTTCCTTTGCCATCCTTAACCATGACTGGGCATATTCGGCTGCATTATTTGTAATATCCTGTAGCTGAAAATATGCAGAAATGAATCCATAAAGGGAGCACCAATTTGTACATAAGCCACAAGGCCAAAATTTCCCAGGATTAGGACCTAGGAATTTCAAATGGTAAGATATTAGGTGCTAATCCCATTTGAATGTGGGACAAAAGCGTTTATAAACAGAGAAGAGCATTCTCCTCCCTTATCATTTTGCTCAAGGGCTAATAGCATCCAATGAACAACTCTACTTGGTCAATTTCCAAACTAGTTGAGTGGACCCCTACCCCGATACACACACACAGTGTTGATATTCTGTATCTTCCTGCAATGGTACCAATGAATTCGAAAAATATCTAGTGTTTCTGCCTTTTAACTTCTCAATATCACTTGGGCATCAAAACAAATAAAGGAGAAAAAAACACTAATAACAAGAAAATAAAAAAGAAAAGTGAAAGAAGTAGATAAAAGCAGAAAGCATACTTCTGCTTTCCTTTTTGGACGCTCATCTTGTACCCAGTCAACTTCTGCTACACGGTACCTGCATAAAATAGAATGTCCTGAAGGTTAACTAACAAACAATGAATAGCATGGGTCAATATTCATAGCTAATGGAATAACAGAAAATAGCCGTTATTTAGAACACCAAGCTCACCCATCTTGATCCCAGGATCGAAGAATACGAAATCTACGGCGACTTTCAATCTGCAAGAATTTTGTTTTGTTATCATCATTTTATTGAACATAAATATAAGCGCATGCACACACACACACAGAGATCAAATGGGGATGCTAGAAGAACGCCCAAAAAAAATTAAATAATAGAGAAAAAGACAGACAATAAAATATCCAAGCTATCAATTCAAGGCATCATAACCAGTGAAGTTTCAGAAACAGCTGTCTTCTTTGTTTGCACAGAGCAAAATAGGCAGTTATTCCTGCATGGAAAAGAAGTTTGATATTTTTACCTCTAGATAGAATCGTCCATCTGGAAGTGGCTCACACCTACAAACCATCAACTCATTGATTCAGAAAAAATTCATATTTAGAAGAAAAAGATTACAAATAAGGGGGACAGTGTAAAAACTGGACAGTGATAACTACTTGGAATATGAACCAAAAACCTACTCTGTAATCTCCGCTTCACATGCAAAATCAACGATTAATCCTGTAGTTGAATCAAGGATAGCCTACATAATCATAGAAAAACCAATGCAATGGTGAGATTTTTTGTGCATGCAACATTCCTTGCGGAGAAGAGAGGCAAAGAAAAGGACCAGTATCAATAATCTACCATTCCTATCCGATGATTTCCTTCCATGATCCTCCTCACCTGTCATGAAAAAAAGGGTAAGAGCAAATTATCTAAGTAGGAGATTCATCTCTAAAATTAACTTTTGGAAAGAAAAGAAGAAACAAATATGGAGAGACAATAGTGTGATACATCTACCTAATACGCCACCATAAAATGTGGACTTCTAAGCATAAATTTCAATCATGACCTCAAGAGTCGGGATATGGATTTTGGACATATGTTCAAATATCTTTACTCGTCTCCTATTCAACTTTTGGGTCCTCTGTTGACCATAACTAGATTCAGAGAGAAGGTGATGGCTACAAAATTCGCCAGTAAATGAAACTTGGTACAAATTTGGGTTGATGGACCCAATACATGGAGCTAGAGAGCACAACAATTGCTAAATATGCCTTACAATTTGCCAGTAACAAATACATAGACGCCAGACTAACCAAGTAGGACATTGAGACATAAAATTCAGTCCTAATAAGCTTAACGATGCAGGACTTATTAAGACAATCCATCTTTCTCATCTAGCTCTCTGTGCAAGAAGTCCTGTTGAATCTGACAAAATTCAAAACCTATTAAAGGTAGCTCCTTGCATGAAAATTGAAATCATGCAAAAGGTTCCAAGCCCATCTATACTCTACATGAAAGGATCCAAGTTCATCCAAGTAGACCAAAAAATGATAGCCATCATAAGGCCTAAGCCCATAGAACCTCGGCACATCCAAAGGTTCATTGCACTCGCTCTTGTTTTCTCACACAAAAACTGATACCCATATGCAAACACCTATCCGTGAACAAGGAAAAAGCTTCTTTTTTGGTTACACCAAAGATGAAATACAGTACTGTTTCTAACACTTTCCCACTAGCTCATATGGACAGTAATGAAAATCAGCTTTCCCCACTAGCATGGAAAACCTAGACCACATGGATATATGCTTCTCACTGCAAACAAATAGTTGCATCCTAGCGTACAAAGAGAGAGCTCACTGAAGAATCAAAACCTTCAGGAAATCAGGCCGTGCATAGAGGAAATCTAGTGACACGTGCCAAGTACCGTGCAGGTAAAATACCACAGTAGCTCATGAGACAAATAACGCCACTTATTATAATTTGTATTCATCCTTTAGGTCAAAATTATCTAGAAAAAATAAGCTGAGTAACAGAGGTATCAGATTCTTGGAATGCTTGCTTTCTACACATCCCTTCCCAAAAACATTATATCTTGTTGATCAGATATAGGTTGGGAATAAGCTTAAAAAACAGGAATGAACCTTAATCCACATGAATTAAATCAATGACACAGAAAGAAATTATAATTGTTTGTGAAAGAGGCTTCAAGATATGAATAAGTAATCAAAATCTAAAAAGCAAAAAAGAATATCTTTTTCCTACCATTTTTCTATGAGATCCAAATATCTTGCACCACTAATATCCTTCACGATAAAAACAGAAGTGTGTTTGGTAGAAAAGGTATTTAGATTGAACTTGAAAGCATTTGGCAAAAAACAACAGAAGAGTCAAATCACGCTAAATGTCTTTCTCAATTGAAGTAGCAATTGGCTACTTGCTTCACACAAGAGCACAGAGTCAAAAGATTTCAAATCACAAGCAATGATAATCCATCACCTGGATGCACATGGAACATGATAAATAATAGCCAATCATTTAGATTATTAGTGGAATCATCAACTCACCATTAGTCTATATCGGGGCTCAAATATGTGGAGTGGAAACTTCTGACATGGCATGACAACATCCATGACAAAAAGGGGGACCAGATCAACACCAGGATTTGACAAACTTTCATGTTCAGACTTCCTCTCAGCATACTCCTCTGGGAAGTTCTTTTGTATGATGTTGTTTAGTGTCACACTGATAAAATTCCAAATAAATGTAATATAAAAAGAGAAATTGTTAAACCATACAATGTACATCTCTCTGTTGAAAATTTTCCACTTTTCACTTTATGTTGAAACTGGAATACCAAAAAGAATCTGCTCAGCTTACTGAAATGTAAAACAGTCTCTTGAAATTGAGGCGATCCAAAAATGTAAAACAAGTAAAAGATGTTGCTTAATTCTATAAATGAAACAGGAAATAAGAGCATTTCTCAAAATGAAATAGAAAAATGTGCAACTTTAGAACAATAGTAACTTCAGGAAGAAAAACACATTTTCCCTTGCTTATTGACTAGCCTAGTATGCATGTGCAATAGGATTACAGTTTAAAAGCCTAGGCAAATATTTTTCCACATACAAAAATTTTCAATTACTATATCCTTATCTTTACATTGTGCTTCATCATAAAATCAAGATTTTTTACTTGGACAGTGTTAGCCAACAAATCAAATGCATATAATCATTCACAGTTCCTAGTACAAGAATTAAATGAAATGGTAAATGCAAACAGAATATAAAGTGAGCAAACGTGTTTCTTCCATTACATACTGCATATCCAAAAAATAACTCTTAATTATTGTAAGCAGATAAGCAGCTCACCTGATTGCGCATGTCCTAGGACTGATAAAGAGAACTGTTCGGCACAGTGGACATCTGTTACCTGATATTTATTATAGGATCAGAAAATCATAAATACATGGACTGGTACTAATGAGAATAGAATGAAAAATGACAAAAACACTAACCACGATCCATTGACTGAAAAAGACAAGAGCGGCAAAAAGAATGCCCACATGGAGTTGTAACAGGTTCATATAGTAACTTCAGGCAGAGTGTGCAATCGAACACATCACTCTGTTCTGTTTTTCCAAGGCTTCTCCTTGATGTATTAGCCGCCACCCTCTCCAAATTCTGAAGAGAAGCCCGAAGAGGATTGCTACAAATTACAGGGTACTCAGAAGAAGGGGAATGGACTACATATTATAAAAGGGGCAAGACATATTATCAATCCAACCATTATAGTGCCTGGGAATCTTAAATCAACCATTCGAACTCTCCATTCTTTGAGAATAAAAAAAGAAATAAGTAGGAAAATGAATATAAATTACCTTAAAGGATCAACCTGAAGTCCTGAAAGAATAGTGTCTCGCGCAAACTCATATTTTTCCAACTGTCACATCACAAGTTTAATGTCAACTGAAAACATATGAAAGAGAGTACAAGAGCAGGGAACCTTATTTAGGCTCTGCATACATAGATTAACAGAAAAGAGAAAGCATAAACTGATCTTACCAGGATCAAAGCATTAGCCTTCAGGATGTATGAGTTCACTGAATTGTTTCTGAGGTTCATCACCTTCTCAGCATCCATTAATGCAAGCTGAAATAATTATTAAAAAACATATTTCTTTCAGATTTCACAAAAACAAAAAAATCATAGTAGATCTGTTAATTTGCCAAAGAAAACTAAGAAATGGAACATACTTCAGCATGTATAGTAGGATCTAACCCATTCAATGGTTTATATTCAGAAGCAGAAGCAGGCCGCTGTTTCAGGAATTGGCTAACCCTGGTTAAAAGAAAATGTAGCAACTTCAACCAACCCATTTCTATTACCAACATTAAAATCAGAATTCACCCTTGAGATGGATGGATGAATGGCTATCCTACTGTAAAATATCAAACAGAATCAAGTAACCAATCAAATGTAGGCAGTAATAGTATGAAGTCGAGATTAACCTGCTGTAAGCAGCACTTCTATTGCCAAGAATGACCGGATCAGTGGGTTTGATGTTGTTGGCCCTTGAATAACAATTAATAGCCTAAACAGGAAATATAATTGATCATCCTTAGGTTTAACGTCAAAGGTTAAGCATCATATTTGAATAAGATCAAAAACTTACCCCCAAGAAGTGCTCAGTTAAATTCATAATCACTAGAAGTAAAGCTAAGATCTTAAGTTTAGGTCCCTACTTCATGACAAATTTTCATTATTGTACCAATTTTTCACAATGTGAGACAAATCTAGATTTGCTCTAGGGTAATCAACTTGCCCACATTCCCCATTTTGCCTCTATCCATTTTTAATTTCTTTTGCTAGCTCTCCTCATCCCCCCACATTTTCTCTAATTCCAAATGAAGAGATTCATACCAAGGTGATAAAAACTGGAAAGCATTGCAATCAAACTGCCCGGAAAGTGCAAGAAATATGACCAAACCTTAAAAATTAGCATAAATAGCTAAAGCAATTTACCTCCTCAAAACGATTCTCCCGGAATGCCTGGTTCCCATTCTGAACCAGATCAAAAACATGATTAAATCGGTCCCGTGACAATGACCTCGCACCTTCATTTGCCTGCAAGTTACTAACCATTGTCTATTAGAGACTTGCAAACACTATCTATTAGATTCTCAAGAAAACAACAAAAATTCCACAGCATAAGGATTAGTTTCCTATAAAGTGCAAGAAAATAGTAGACCAATTCTATCTCTCAATGAATTCAGTAAAAACTAGAAACTTGAATCTACTTTAAGCAAAATAGCCACTTAGCCAAGCATACACTAAACAGATGAGGATATGTTTCTCTCACATTTCACTGTAATCTTTGCAGCAAGCCAACAACAGAAGCAGATGTATCCTGAAAGGATATTTTGTCTTAACCTATTCATTGACCAAATTTCAAGGGGAAAATTGTACTATTAAGTACAATATTTATTACTGGCTCCTTTCTTTCTCAGCTTTTGACGTTTTGTTACTTGCTCTTTGCATAAAGCAAAGGCAATAAATTTTCAAAAATAGGTAAATTTTTTTTTTTGCTTTCTTTCTAATCTCACCCTCGGATTTCCCAACAACTAAAGAGCTAGTAAGTAAAAAGCTGCAAATTTAACCAGTCTTATTACAAAGTCTTCTCAGCTACCAAACAGATTAAACAACAAACAAGCAAAGAAAACAAAAATAACAATGCCCGTTTGGTTCCCGAGAAAATGCAACAAAATTCAAAAAAAAATACACATTTATACTCAAATTCTAAATTTCAATTAGAAAAAATCTTATCGCTGCAGAACTGGAAAATGAAAAACCTAAGATTTATTGGAAATATTTCTCTCGTTTTCCAGCATTTTTTCAGCAGCAATCAATCTCTCAACAATACAAAAAGAATTATTAATTGAAGTGAAAATTTACGGACACATTATGAAAGGAACGAAGATACAAGAAAGAGAAGAAGTATATCAGACCCAAATGTAGTCTTCTACGTCGTCGAGACCTTCGAGAACAACTCCAGACGACGACGCTTCACCAGACATTGCATCAACTAAAGGCACAGTGATTAGCTCGAAAAAACGAAAAACAAGTAGAGAGTTTGCAATCAAAAGTAGAAATCTGAAGAGCTAAATGGAAGTGATAAAGAGAAGAAGGATAGCTATCAAAGCATCGTGTTCTCCTCTGTATCCTTTCATTTACGCACGGACCAAATTCCTCTACGTCTTATCTCTCCCTCAATATATATCTGTGTTGAAATTTTCTTCTTTTTTTTTTTTCCATTTTCGAGAAATTGAGAAAAAAGATTATTTTCTTTTTATTTACTTTAGAATGCAGTGGAAATCGTATGTTTTTGCGAATTATTTGGAATCTTAGCCGCTTGATTGTTGACTGTGGACTTTGACTTTGGAAATTTTATAATTTTTTTAACCATTAGTTGGATTCTTTGTGGGATTTAGTGAAAGGAAGCTTCCTCTCTTTTCTTTTTTCCTTTAAATTCCCCAATTTTTTTTATGCACCAATTTTGTTTAGTAAATTATTTTTTAAGACAACTCTTTTAAAAAATATTGAGTATATATGTAATAAAGAAAAAAAATCTTCATTTATTATTTGACATGATGATTTAAATCTTGGTCATTTTATTTCATTAGCTCATTATGATTTAATTTCATCTATTGATTGAAATTACTCAAATAAACACTCCAGTTAATTATTAATTAATTTTGTTTAAGTTAATATATCTTTTTAATTTATGAAAAATCAACTGAATTGTAATTGAATTTTAAGTTACATTAATCTCTGTTAACATTATAATTAAAATTTATATCTTTGTTACAGGAAAATGATAATTTGTAAAGGGTTAGTGTATATCTTCGAATCCTTTATATTTAGGCTAAATAATTACGAAATTTTTTAAATTTTATATATTATATTAGTCAGTCTCTGTATTTTTAATATTTAATTTTTACATTTCTGTATTTTTAAAATTTAAAATATTTAGTCATTTTGTTAATATTTTTATCCTAAAATCATTAGTCAACTATTTTAATATTATAAAATAACTTATTTATTCATCCTTTATATATATTTATCTTTGTTATTTATTAAATTTGTTCCATTTTTAATTTTATTTTATATATAGATCGTATGTAAAATAATAAAAGATATTATTAGTATTATTTAAATTATTTTTTAGTAATATCTATAAAATTAAAATAAATGATATATATGGATTGTCTGCAAAATAATAAAAGATATTATTCATATTATTTAAAATTATTTTTAAATAATATTTATAAAATTAAAATAAATTATATGTAAGAAATATAAATAAAATTAAAAATAAGCATGACTTAACAAATAATAAAGAAATAAATATATAAAGGAATGATAAATAAATTATTTTATAATATCAAAATAATTGACTAATATTTTTAGGATGAAAACATTAACAGAAAGAGTAAATAATTTAATATTTAAAAATAGAGAGATGTAAAAATTAAATATTAAAAATACAGGAATTGACTAATATAATATACAAATTCTCAGGGACTTTATAATTATTTAATCTTATATTTATTAGTTTTTTTCCTTAAAGAACCTTTATTTTATTAATTTAATCTTTGGTTTTATTTATGAAATTCTCAACTAATTGCCCATTAAATTCATGTGATTTACGCACCCAAGCTTTCAAATTAAATATCGATGACTCTTAAACAAAATTGCATCTCTAAATTAATTAATTAATAATTACTCTAAAAATAAATTTTATCTGACAGAAGAAGTTTTCATTAAATTAAATTATTAAATTATATTAATAATAACAATAAATATTGGAAGTATATAATAGTAATATATATGAACTGAATTTAAAGGAAAATGAAGGAAGAGCAAGAAGTTGAGCTGGACAAAAAAAATTATTATTATTATAATAAAAAAGCCGTCTTTATTCGTTATAATCGGCGACCGTCGATCCCTAGAAATGCCACCACATTACAAACGCCACAAGACGATTTCTTACATTCTCTTAAACTGTGTTTGTCGCACTAGAAAAAAAAATTTTGTGAAAATACAAAGTCAATATGAAAATAATAATAATGCAAAAATTTCTTCTTTTCAATTTTGTTAAATAAGTAAAATAATTAATATTTTTTTTAATTTACCATTTTTACCCTTTTGTAGGAAATTTGATAACCTATTAATTATATATAAGTTAATTAGTTAGATTTTGTAAAATATTTCACACATCTTTCCTCTAACAATTTTCCCCTATCTGGTTTAAAGCTTAATACAATATAAAAAAGCATTTTTTTAGTATTGTTTTCTATTAAAAAAGTTTCAAATACTCAATCTATATATACTTCATGCATTGATAAATATACTTTTTTATTTATCTATATTATAACTCACTCATTAAAAACTATTTTAATGAATTAATTTATATGATAAATTTATTTATATTCATATTTTATATTATTTATTAAAAATAAGCTTATATCATAGAATATAATAAGAATAATATATATAAATTTATATTTTCAATTAAGTTAAATATATTTTAATTAGTCTAAAATAAAAATATTTTTATCAATTAGCAAGGAATGAAATATATAATTCCTCCCATTTTCTCTGCCCTTTATTTTACACTTCTCCATACTTAAAATAATGGCAAATGGTTTCTCTCTGTTTTCTAGTTTCTGCCCAAACAAGGCATAAAAGACCGGACTCACAGAGTAGTAATTAATTTTCTTCTTAATAAAATTATTGGAATTCTTAAAAATAATTATTTATATATTTAAATCCATACTCGAGTCAAAGATTAAATTAATATTTTTCAGGAAGTCGGTGGGAAGATCCACTGGATCTTTTTTGTCCGTGAGCAAGTGGTTTATACGAGCCTAAGATCTTAAAAATATTTGTAATAACATATCTTTTTTTCTGTCCATGATTCAAATTTAAATTTAAATTTGAGTCGTATTAATTTTAGACAATTATATAATAATATTGCAAAATCAAAGAATTATTGGCAACATCTAAAATTTTTAAAAGACTTTTGATTTTAAATTTACTTTTTTAAATTTGAATCACGTCAACTTATAATAGATAATTGTATGAAAAATAAAAAAAAATACTTATTTATATCTTAAATTGATATGCCGACTTCTCATCTCATAAATATTAAATAAAATATTTTTTTTATTAAAAATATAAATTTATATACATAAATTTATTACATATTAATATTAAATAAGATTATTATAGAAATTTAATATACTAATTAATTTATTAAAATAGTGGATGAATTATAATTTGAAAAATGAAATGAAAGTCAACTTATTAATTTGGCACGAATATAGTATAATTTGATTTTAAAAGATAAAAAGTTTATTATAGTATATTAATATGAATATGATATTCTTTAATCTTTGGTGGATAGGTAGTTGCGAATTCGACCATCATTAAAGAACAGAAATGTTTTTAGCAATTTTCTCGTGTGTCTGTCTTTATTGCCATTTCCTCCTTCAGAAATAGAATGCTCGTCTAGTAATTTCCTGCACCACATCTCTGCCACCTGCAGTATCCATTCCAACTGTACCTTACCTTATATGGGAAAAGTTTTATTATTATTATTATTGTTATTATTATTATGATTATTTTTTACTAATTACCCATAATTTAATTAATATGGCTCCCAAAATATAAAAATTTGTTTGATTTTTCATTAAAGTTACTTCAAATCGGATCAAATTTGAATCATAATATAAATTTCATGAGTATTGACTTAAACATTAGTATATAGTTTAAAAATAAGTATTATAAAAATATTATAATGACATCTATATATTCAATTAACAAAACATAGAATAAAGAAAATCAATATATATATATATATTAAGCGCAATATTAAAAAATTAAAAATTTCAAAGTAAATATATAATAAGATATAATATAAATTAGTAAAATAATTATATTGCATTTTTAAAAATATCAAGTATTAAGTATTAAATTAATATAATAAAATATAATTTTATATTATTAATAATAAATCCATTATTATTTCGATTATTTAATACGATACAGTTCGATCAGTATGATTATTGGTGTGTTATAGTCTAATATTTAAAACCTTTTCACATTATAAAAAAAATTGATATCATTCTGTTAGAGAAAATAAAAAAATCAATAAATATTTTTTGTTTTGTATATTTCAATACTGAGTATTTAAATCGATTTATATATCTTTGTAATTTATGCTAAATTCGATAAAAGATAAGTGAAGATAATTTGAAAGTTTGAGATTTAAAGAATGGAAGGTTTGGGATTGAAAAATGCGTGGATGAAAAAAATATTATTTAATTTTATTTAATATTTTTAAAATTTTAATTTTTTATTATTTAATAAAAAAATAGTTCCAAAATACCAGCTCAACAGATTTTAACTGCAAGATGACATTCTACAGTGGCAAAGGCATACTTAGCCTGTTTTTAACCTATATAAATATATACTTATATATAAGGAATCTTATTGGTTAAGAAAATATAATATTTAGCCCAGGTGAGTGGGTAAATATATAACATTATATTTTTAAAGTATATTATATATATGATTTTGAGAAAAGAATTTACAGTATTCAAAGTGATGATTTATTTTTAAATAATATTTTTTTTATAAATTGAAAACAAATAATGATAGTTTGATTTTTCATATATATAACCGATTGATTATACTGTGCTGGATAAATGATTTATATATATTTTTATTATAAACTTGTCTAATCGCATCTTGATGACATATGTTTATATAAATTTAATGATGTTATAAATTTATACTTTGGCCGGAGTAATTGTTATGCACATGTGTATTGAAATTATTTTTCCTTGGATTTGCGAGATAAGTCATCATGTGCTCTTAGATTGAAGTTGGATCAATAAATAATTATACTTGAGTGTATATAAATGATGTTAAATTAATTTATTTGTATTATTCTGAGAAATAAGAAATATTTGAAAGTAATATTTGAGATTCTAAATTTTATTTATCGAGCTGACTAATGATGATATATGCAAATACTTATATAAATATATATATTCAAATATTATTTATTCTCCCTTGTTACATTTTTATCTATTTATTAACTAGTTGAACTTACTCTTTTAATATATAAATATTTCAGATCTTGAATGATAAGCTGGTAGAATCCCTATATTATATTTTTCAGAGAGTATAAAAGATCAAGTCAATATATTAGTATTTATTATTTGGTTTTATTTAAAAATTATTTATATTATTGTGTTAGACAATAATAAAGATGTATTTAAAAATATTAATATTTATGGGTTAATACCAATATATATATCTAAAAAATATTTAGTAATTAAATTATGAGTATTGATTTTATAGTAAGTCAATATTATATTAAATTATGTGATAAGTTCACCCTTAAAATAAAAAAAAATGAGGTGTGACGGGTATTTTGAAAAAAGCTTATATTGCTTTTCCAAAGGAGAATGAAAACTACTGAGTTGGAAAGCCATAGCTAGGTTATAGAAAAATCCTAAGGCGAGGCAGGTTTTTATTGTTAAATGCAATTTTTGATTTATTTTTCTGGAAAAGGAATTGTTAATGATAGAGATTGTTTTATTTAGCAACAAATTATTTATGCTTCAATTTTTTTTATTTGGGGTTGGAAATATCCCTTTTTTTTTTCTTTTTCTTGTAATTTTCTGAACAATATTTTATTCACTTTATCATAAAATTGGTTACTGGTGTTTTTTTTTTCATGCACTTAATCTCGTTTCATTTGTATCATCCGTAAACTTTTTTGTTTTTTCATGGTCTTAAAGCATGCTTGAATTCATGGATATGGGTTCTGGGATGTAATAGAATTTTGTGGTGTAACCTGAAAATGGACTTTGGTACTGAATTTTAGTGAAATGGGGTTTGTGATACGAGCATTGATTTTATATATTAGTAGAGTTAGATTGGAGAATAAATAGTAATATTAATTTTGTGTGATGTGTTGGTGTAGCTTATTGAATGGAAAGTAATACATTTTGAAGAATGGATGATGAAGGGGGAATTGAGATTTTGCTTTCCGGTTGGAATAATTCAATCGAATCTTATATTTTTATTATTTCTTGCTGCTTTGATTGGTATTTTGACAAATAGCTTATAAAACTCTCCAATGGATGAAAGCTATAGCGCCAGGTCAAAAGAAGAATCCTGAGGCAGGGCACAAGGTTCCTGTTGCTCCACATGATTGGGTACTTGAATCTCTTTCTCGTGCTTGTGGTTGGATCAGACGTTTTTATTCACCATCATAGCATTTGTGGTGCACTTAATCCTCTGTTGACACAGTTGACAGTGTATAGCACAGCTGTAATGGCAGCTTAACACGATATAAAATTACTTGTTTTTTTTTAACATATAATTAAAAGAAGGACAATGAAGTAATTTCCATATTTAAAAATTAAAAATCTTTCATGATCTTGAACGGATGTCCTCATGAACATTTTGGGATCATCAAGTCAAAACCCTCCGTCTTTCATTATTTGATGATTTGTGCTTAATTAATTAATTATTTATTCATTCCTCAACACAAATATAAAATTACTTAACTCTTAAAATAAGATTCTTTTTTTTACTAGCAAAATTTGTAAACTTGATGAGAAGATTGTAGGGTCCCACTTGAAAATTACGAGAATAATTACAGCAGCGGAATAATAAAAATGACACACAGAAATTTACGTGGTTCACCTTTAACTGTTTAAGGTTACGTCCACGGGACAAATTTCGAATTTTACTTCCACTATATAGAAAAATAGTAGGCTTACAGAGAGATAAATGAGATAAAACTAAAAATAGTGGCACACAGTATTTTTCCAAAAATACCCCAAAATAATTTTCTCACTATTTTTATCACTCCCCTTTTTAGAAAACCTTCCTAAAACTAAATCTCTCAAATTATATTTCTTTCTGCTGTGTATTTAAATGAATGTTAGCTTCTCTATTTATAGAGAAGCAAACCGCGTGAAGAGGAAGAGAAGCAAATTGCATTTGCAATTTGCTTCTGAATGTTTCAAGCCTAAATATTTGATTTTACTATTTCAACATTTGACTTTTCCTTTTTTTTTAATTTATAATGTGTGGGTCCCACTTGAAGTGGGCACCGCCACAACAAATCTCCCCCTGCACACTTCAAGTGGGGACATTTACCATACTCTTCATCATCCCTGCAGCTGACCGGCAGTATTCAAACTTGTCTTTTGGAAGAATCTTTGTCAACATGTCTGATCCATTTTCTTCTGTATGAATCTTTTCAAGCTGCAACAACTTCATCTCCAATACATCCCTGATCCAGTGATATCTGACATCAATATGTTTTGATCTTGAATGGAAGGAGGAATTCTCCCCAAGATGAATTGCGCTTTGGCTATCGCAGAATATCAAATACCGTTCTTGATGAATTCCGAGTTCATTCAAGAATTTCTTCATCCACAGCAACTCCTTACATGCTTCCGTTAATGCTATAAACTCTGCCTCAGTTGTTGACAGAGCAGCACACTTCTGTAATCTTGATTGCCATGACACGACTCCCCCTGCAAATATGATTAGATATCATGTTGTAGACTTCCTTGAATCAACATCCCCAGCCATATCTGCATCGGTATAACCGACTAAAAATGGCTTATCATCTCCAAAACATAAGCATATTTTGGTTGTACCTCGAAGATACCTGAAAATCCATTTCACTGCAGCCCAATGTTTCTTTCCAGGATTTGAAAGAAACCGACTCACTACTCCAACTGAGTGAGCAATATCTGGCCGTGTACAAACCATGGCATACATCAAGCTTCCAACTGCTGAAGCATATGGACTATTTTCCATTTCTTCCTTCTCTTCATCTGTAGAAGGGCACTATTTCGAACTCAGCTTAAAGTGATTAGCAAGAGGACAACTAACCGCTTTAGCATTCTCCATGTTAAATCTTTGAAGTACTTTTTCTATGTACTTCTCCTGTGACAACCATAATTTCTTGGTTCTTCGATTTCTCGAAATTTTCATACCAAGAATTTGCTTTGCTGGTCCCAAGTCTTTCATGGCAAAAGACTTACTTAGCTGTTTCTTCAAGCTATTAATCCTGACAGAATTCTGACCAACAATCAACATATCATCCACATAGAGCAAAAGAATAATGTAATCATCATTAGAGAATTTCTTCATGAAGACACAGTGATCTGAAGTAGTCTTTCTGTAGCCTTGCTCCCCCATAACAGACTCAAACTTCTTGTACCACTGTCTCGGTGCCTGCTTCAAGCCATACAGACTCTTCTTCAGTCTACATACACAATCCTCTTTTCCTTTTTCTACGAAACCCTCTGGCTGCTCCATGTATATTTCTTCTTCCAAATCACCATGTAGGAAGGCAGTCTTCACATCCATTTGCTTGATTTCCAGATCAAAACTGGCGACCATTCCGAGCACTGTTCGAATGGATGTCATTTTCACAACTGGTGAAAAGATCTCATCAAAATCAATACCCTTTCTTTGACTGAATCCTTTCACAACCAGTCTAGCTTTGAATCGTGGTTGGGAGCTGTGTTCTTCCTGCTTGATTCTGAACACCCACTTGTTTTTCAAAGCTTTCTTACCTTTAGGCAACTTCACCAACTCAAATATTTTATTCTTATGCAATGACTTCATTTCATCTTGCATGGCTTCATTCCAGTTCCTTTTGTGTTCACTTCCCAATGCTTCTTCAAAGCATTCTGGTTCTCCCCCGTTAGTCGTCAGTACATACTCGTTGAATGAATATCTAGTAGATGGTTGTCTGACTCTACTAGATCTTCTTAATATTTGAGAACCTTCTGGTGCTGGTGGCTGAATATGAACACCATAATCTTCATTTGGTTCATTCTCATTAGGAACTTCTGGATTTTCTAACTCTGGTACTTGTTCTTGTGGAACATTTTCTTCATCTCCAACTTGTCTCTGTTCTGTTGTTGGAGGAACTATCTGCACATCTATTGAATCACCATCAGATCTATCGGCAATCTGCTTCTGAGTCTTATCAACATCTTCAATAGTCTGATTTTCAACAAATACAGCATCACGACTTCTTACCATCTTCTTCTGGACTGGGTCATAAAACTTATAGCCAAATTGGTCTTGGCCATAGCCAATGAATACACACTGTTTGGTCTTGACATCAAGTTTAGACCTCTCATCCTTAGGAATATGCACGAAGGCTTTGCAACCAAAGACCCGCAAATGATCATAGGAAATATCTTTTCCTGACCATACTCTTTCTGGAGTATCATACTGTAAAGGAACACAGGGTGAACGATTTAAGACATAAACTGCTGTAAGTAGAGCTTCACCCCAAAATCTTTTAGACAACTTTGCATGTGAGAGTAAACATCTGACTCTCTCCATCAAAGTTCTATTCATCCTCTCAGCCAAACCATTCAATTACGGTGTCTTGGGAGGTGTTGTTTGATGCCAAATACCATGCTCTTTGCAGAAAGCATCAAATGGCCCAGTGTATTCTCCACCATTATCTATTTTGATGCACTTCAATTTCTTGTCAGTCTGTCTCTCAACCAAGTTTAGAAATTGTTTAAAAATATCTAAAACTTGATTTTTAGACTTCAAGGTGTATACCCATGTCTTCCTATAATGGTCATCGATAAATGTTACGAAATACCGATTTCCACCATATGACATCATCAATGGTCCACACAGATCTGAATGTACCAGATCTAACACATTCTTCATTCTGGAAGGCTGAGATAACTTGAAAGCTACTCTGTTTTGCTTTCCCGCCATGCAATCAGGACACTTCTCTAAATGGACTTTATCCAATCCAGATAACACATTCTTTCTCGCCAGAGTTGTCATTCCTTTCTCACTCATGTGGCCCAGTCGTTTATGCCACAATTCAACTGTACCGTCATTCTCCGCTACATTCAAACTGTCTTGGGAGAGTTTAGCATACATCACGTACAGCTTTGGATCTTTCCGTCCTTTAGCTACCACCAATGAACCTTTGGTGAGCTTCCACTGACTATTTCTGAAGGTGCTACAGAAACCTTCATCATCAAGTCTACCAATCGAGATTAAATTTGAACGCATGTCTGGTACATGCACAACATCTTTTAGAATTAATCTCGAACCATTTTCTGTCTCCAAATAAACATCTCCTTTTCCGACGACTTTTAATAATTTACCGTCCGCCATCTTTACCGCACCTAAATTGCCTGGTGTGTAAGATGAAAAATTCTCTTTTCGAGATGTTGCATGGAGCGTAGCCCCACTATCAATCACCCAACTAGTCTCCTGGGTTGTAAGATTAATAGTATCTTCAATGATAATTTGGAACTCAGCAATGACATTGGCTTCATCGTCACTGCTTTCTTCTTTCTTCGCTTTGCCTTTGATCTTCTCCTGATCACTTTTGAACTTCCGGCAATACCTCTTTATGTGTCCCTTTTTCCCACAATGATGGCACACAATATTAGCAAATCTATTCGATTTACCTCTGCTCTTGTCTCTTGTATTTGAGCTTCTAGATTGGCTCCTCCCCCTGGGATGATTATTTCTTTTAGCGTCTGCTAAAAGAATATCTGATTGAGATGAAGAAGGATTTTGCGCTCTGCGTCTCATTTCTTCATTCAGAACAACATTTTTAACAAATTCCCAGGTAACTCCACTATTTGGTGTAGAGTTTGTAATTGATATCTTCAAAGTCTCCCATGACTCTGGTAAGGAGGCAAGCACCATAAGGCCGAGGATATTATCATCAAACTTTATGCCCATAGTTGACAACTGATGAATAGTCGCCTGCATTTCACTTAAGTGATCTGCTACAAAAGTGCCTTCTTGATATTTGAAGTTCATCAGTTTCGTCAAATAGAATAACTGGTTATTGCTGGATTTTGAGGCATACAGCTCTTCAAGTTTGTTCCATAATGTCCGGGCATGAGTCTCATTACAAATGTGGTTGTACACATTGTCATCGACAAACTGTCGGATATAGCCGCAGACTTGCTCATGCTCGAAAGTCCATTCTTCATCAGTCTTGTCTTCCGGTTTATTTGAACTAAACACGGGCAGATGCATTTTGGTTACCATGAGGAGATCTCTCATTTAATTTTTCCATATATGGTAATTTGCGCCATTTAGACTGATCATTTTGCTCGTTCTAGCCTCCATAGCTTTTTCAAGAATTTATGTAAATAGTATCATATAAGTGAATAGTACCTCCGTATATGTGAATAGTGACGTATTCGTGAATAGTATATGTACACGTGAACAGTACTATACGTGAATAGTGATGGGCTTTCTTCAACGGACCAGGAATAGTAATGAATAGTAATGAATAGTACCGTTACTATTATTCACTATTCATCTCTAATTTAATTCTGCAGCTGCTTTCCGAGCGGACTGCGTAAAAAAATTCGTCGTAATTTTCTCTTCCTCGTGGTATATTTATTTTTGAAATATAACCACGGATCTGGTACCGGTCTCTGACTGGATGGACTTTAAATCAAGTAATAGATTAACAAAAATTCCTTTCTGATGTGAAAGGTCAGACTAAGCTGCAATCACAGAGCATACTCAGAAAATTTTAATCAAAAAATACTTGAACTCCGATATCGCACTTGTTGAACCGGGCTCTGATACCACTTTGTAGGGTCCCACTTTGAAATTACTAGAATAATTACAGCAGCAGAATAATAAAAATGACACACAGAAATTTACGTGGTTCACCCTTAACTGTTTAGGGTTACGTCCACTGGACAAACTCTGAATTTTACTTCCACTATATAGAAAAATAGTAGGCTTACAGAGAGATAAATGAGATAAAACTAAAAATAGTGGCACACAGTATTTTTTCAAAAATACCCCAAAATAATTTTCTCACTATTTTTATCACTCCCCTTTTTAGAAAACCTTCCTAAAACTAAATCTATCAAATTATATTTCTTTTTGCTGTGTATTTAAATAAAGGTTAGCTTCTCTATTTATAGAGAAGCAAACCGCGTGAAGAGGAAGAGAAGCAAATTGCATTTGCTTCTGAATGTTTCAAGTCTAAATATTTGATTTTACTATTTCAACATTTGACTTTTTTTTTTTTAATTTATAATGTGTAACTTTAAAAGCTTCACTATATATGATTGCGTCTGGAAGAGAGAGAGAGACAAATATGTGATCAGTTTTTAAATTTCTTTTAATTACCACTCGTGAGAAAATGATCCCACAAAAAAAAAAGAAATAATACAGTATGAAATAACATAAAAACAGACTCAATATGTAACTGCAGTATTAGCCCTTGAGTGACTTTTTAAGTAGAGGATAAGTAAATACTTAATGAGATTATAAAGATGATGATATAAAAGTTACAAACAGCAAAAATAAATATATAAGTAGAAAAATCTTATTGAAGCCCAAATTTTAATATTAGGGAGATCATCGTGAAGGAAATAATCTATCAAAAAACATGAGCATCATACTTGGCTGACCAATTTTTGCAATGTTAATCTCACCTGTAAAAAACTCTCATATGGTCCATCACACCATGATCGTCAATGTGCTTGTTAATATAAGAGATGTATGTGTCTGATCAACATATGCACTTTGAATGCAAAAGCAATTTTATGATTGACATCCCATAAGATTGGTTATAAAAGAAAAAATATTGCTCTAGCCAATCAGAATAAAAATGGCTGCAAGGCTAGAGAAAAATTCGCATTCAATGTTATGGGGTGATAATAAAAAAAATATCATACACTGATAAGCAAGCAAAAGTATCACTGAGTTTTCCAAAAGTTCGAATGTTACCACTGACAATCCACTTTGCAAAATGCACTTTTTAATTGCAATATTTTAACTTTCAATGATGCACTTCTACTTCTAATTTAAAATTGGAATCCCTAAGCCAAAAAAGCAAATAGTAAGCAGAAAATTAAAGAATAAATATATTGGCAGATGTGACAAAATTTTAAGCTGAAATCCAGACTTAACAGTTTGGAGTTTGAGATTTTTCTTCTACGAGGGAAGATGGCGCAGGTTTTAAACACTGGGAGAAACTTCTTCTTTTTTTTTTTTTTAAAAAAAAGGCTAAACTTGAAAGACTAAAAATTTGTGATAGGACTGTCATCGAGCCAAATGAATGAATTCAGATAAGAGAATAAATTTTCTCCCATCTCCTCCAGCTTTTATTTTATTTTTTTTATTTTTTGAAGTTTTTGAACTTATTACTCCTTCAAGAGAAAATGGCCTTTGAAGCGATTAAAAAATCATAGATTTTTAATCAACAATCAGCCATCAAAAATTAAACTTAATTATAGAATAAATTTTTCTGCACTAATAAATTAAACTGATTTCAACAGTGTTAAAGAACTGTATCGCTAAGAATATATAGAATATTTTGGAATGCCATTATAACATATAACAATGTATACCTTTGCATACAGAGTTTAATGAGCCTTTCAATGACTTCACGATCTATTAAACTCTCATGCAAGTTAAAACATGTGGTTTATCATCTAGTAATACTGAAAAAAAAGACAAAAAATGATGAGAAAGAACAGACTGGGAATGGAGTGGCGACGCTGTTCTCATATGGTCCATCACATGGATGCATCTCATCAATTTTGAAAACAAAAACAAATTTCTAATTATCATCCCAAATATAGGATATCTAAGAATAAATATTGCTCTAAACAATCAGAAAATGGGAAAAAAAAATTGGCTATAGGACGAGCAATAATTTTTATCAAACACTCCGTATTTTGGGATGATAATCTTTTTGTATAGTTAAGAGAGACAACCAGCCACCATGGAGTTTGAGAATTTTGCGTGGCTAATAAGGCTGAGCATGGGTCTTAGAAATATCTAAACAAATTTAAATACTCATATCAAAATAATCAGAATAAAAAATATTCGTTAACTTTTTAATTTTTTCTGAACTGAACAGTTTTAGATATTAAGTTATACTAGGACAAATAATCATACCGAATCGAACTATAACATACTAAACTGAAGATTCAAAATAATAATTGATTTTTTTTTATATTTTTTAATTTAATTTTATCAATATAGATAATATAGTATATGAAATAACCATTATAGATTAGTATGTTAAAAATGATTTAATTAATATAAAACATTTATAATTTGTAAAACATAATTAAAATTGCTACATATTTAATTAGTATGTTAAAAATAATGTTATTAATATAAATCATATATAATTTGTGAAACATAAATAAAGTTGCTACATATTTAATAATTAATTTAATAGTATTCATTTATAGTTAAAAATATTTCTATTATAGCCTCAAATATATTTGGAAAAAGTTAGTGAGAAAATTAATACCGATAAATATATACAGCATTTACAAGTTAAAATTAAAATTAAAATTTTCAATTTGTATTAAAAGTTATACCATCATATTTTTCTATCAATGTTTAACTATATGTAAACTTACAATTTTATTTTTTTTTTATAAAAACTAGTGAATTTTATTACTAATTTGAAAAATATTTAAAAATTTAAATCTTTTATAAATTAAATTTTTATTTTTTATAATATACTTTTATTAAATAAAAATTTTAGTTGATAAAAAATTTATTTTAAAAATATTTTGATTAAAAAATTTAGTGTCGAAATTACTGAATTTTTGAACCTAATTATTTAAAAAATTATAAAATAATATAATATAGAGATTTTTATATATAAAAAAGTTTTTTATCTTGTATTTTTAAAATTTTTAACTTTTAAAACGATTTTAGAAATTTGTAAATATTCGAATTGGCTTGAACCGTTATCACCCTGCTAGAGAGATAGAGAAAGATGAGAGTAAATATAAGGATTAGGGTTAGAATTTAGGTTTTTGTATTGAGTAGAACGCTGCAGTTCTAGAAGGGAAAAGAAATTTACTGTTTATTCAGTGTCTGTAGCAAATGCGCTGTTCTTTTAACTGTTTTATGTATTCAACAAATAACCAAATATTACTAAATTTTTTAGCCATACATATATATTTGAGAAAATTACATAAAATACTTTTTTTTTCAAATTTTTATTTAAACAATTTTTTTTCAGCTTACAAAAATACTGCCTTTTTTCATTTTTTTCTTACATTCTATGATATTTACTAGAAATATATTCAACTTATATCAAAATATACTTAACATATATCAAAAATAGAATACATTTTTACAAATTTGATATATCTACAGAATTTTGTAAATTTTTTGGCTGCAAATTATTTTTGTAATTTTTATTATTCACTGATTTGTAACATTATACCCTTCATTTTTATAATGGAAATTCCAATTGTTCATGTAACTAATTAATCACAATACAGCTGCGGATAATAGCACTCACTTCATCAGTTACATACAGCAACTCTTACATTCCAGCTGCATCCTCACTCTCAGCTTGCTTCAGCTTGCAACCTTCTTCCCTTTTTCTCAAAGTCTGCCACTATCATTTGGTCCAAACTCCCTCGAGAGTCCATTTCCTGCTGATTGCAGGTCTTGAAAGAACTCACCGTTAGTTTATCATGGCTCAAATTTGTGGAGTGAAAATTTCTGATGAGAAGAAAGCATTCAGACAAAAAGGGGATCAGATCAACACCAAGATTTGTAAAACTTTCATGTTCAGACTTCCACTTAGCATACTCATCTGGGAAGCTTTTTTGTATGATGTTCAGTGCCTCTCTGGGTAAATGTCATACAATATTGAAATTGTCAAAACCGTACCATGTACATCTTTTTGGTTGTCGAAAATTTACCACTTTTCACTTCATGCTGAAACAAAAATGTTGGTGAAAATGTGTTCAGCTTATCAAAATGTAAAACAGTTGCATGAAAACGGGAGGCACCAAAAAGTGAAAACAAGTGAAATATATCCCTTAATCCTAAAAATGAAACAGGAAATATCAATCATGTGTGCTTCAGGATTTTAGCAAATATGTACGCGGCAATGATAACTTCAAGAAGAGCATTCCCTCACTTTTTGTCTGTGAACCATGCATGGTAAATTGATATACAATTTAAAAGCCTAGACAATATTTTTCCACAAATAGAAACTCAACTACAAGTTCTTTATATTAAATTCGTGCTTCATATCTATATATATATGACGTATATATATAATCAAAATTTTAATTTGGACAGTGTTAGTCGACAAATCAGATGCACATAATCAGGCATAGTTCTTAACACAAATACCATATCTTCATAACAAGAGCCATGGGTGGCTGCTTCTAGACCAACTACATTAGTTGCATTGCAAATGCAAACAGAATATAAAGTGAGCAAGGATGACACTGCCATAATACACTATACATAAAGCAACAAAAATAAAAATAAAAAATAATAGATGTCACCAGATAAGCAGCTCACCTGATTACACATTCGAGGACTGATAAAGAGAACAGCTTAACACAGTGGCCAGTAGACATCTTCTACCTGATATATCATTGGTGCAAGAAAAGCATTACATGGACCGCACCAACGGAAATAGAATAAAAAACAGCAAGACACTAACCGTGATCCATGGACTGAAAAAGACATGAGCAGCAAAAAGAATGCCCACGAGGGTTTGTAACAGGTACATATGGTAACTTCAAGCAGAGTTTGCAATCAAACTCATCAAGACATTCTGTCCCAAAGAGGACTGCTATAAATTACAGAGTACTCAGATAAACGGGAAAAGGAGTACACATTTTATAAAATGGGTTAAGCACAGCAGTAATTAGACCATTCTGCTATTGATAAAAAGAATTTAGCAGGGGGAGAGTTCGTGCAATGATGCAATAGCAGTCACACAGTAACCAGCCAGCCATGTGAAGAAACTATTCTAATGGTCAATCTCCATTTCCAAAGGAGATTCAAATCCCAGCTTCAGTCACCAGAAATTACCACAGGAGCACATCCCATCATGGAAATGATGGAATCTCATGTTATCCCTAACAACAATCTGTCTTCCCATGATTTGAGATGCACCACACATAACTAAGTGGCAATCTGCACAGATTCTCAAGTTCTTCATAATCCTTATGGAGCAACCAGGATCTGTAATTATCAACCCAAATGCTAAAGCTAACTTCTCACTGTGAGTCATTAGTAAACGTTTCTTTTCTTCATAACTCATGTCATAAGGCACAGAACTCAGGATTGGCTGGTACCCCTTAGCCTCCAATCTATCCAAAAGATCCATTAGCACTTGCTCAATGGCTCTAGACATTGGATGGGTCATATCCCCTGAAAAGAATTCATGAATAACTCCTTTCTTAGCTTCAATCCAGCTAAATCCAGGATTCTTCTTTAAGCCTTTCATTCTCATCAATTTCCTTACCTGTGAAACATCAAGCCACCTTCCAGCTGATGCGTATATGTTAGAAAGCAAGATGTAGTTTCCAATACCATCGGGTTCAAGCTCAAACAAATGATTAGCAGCAATTGTAGCGATTTCAGGATTCACATGGATGCGGCAAGCTCCGAGTAGTGCACCCCACACTCCTCCATGGGGCTCAATTGGCATTGTTTCAGTGAGCTCTAGTGCTTCTGTCAAACGTCCAGCTCGTCCAAGCAGATCCACAATACAAGTATAATGATCAGCTGAAGGTTTAACACCATAGCATTTCTCCATAGATTCAAATATGCATAGACCTTCTTCTACCATACCTGTATGAACACATGCAGTAAGCACCCCGATAAATGTAACCTTATTTGGTTTTGTCTCCGTTTTAACCATATCATTAAACAATTTAATTGCAGCGCCAGCATGACCATGCATGGCAAACCCTAAAATCATTGAGCTATAAGAAAACACATTCCTATCTTTCAATCCCTCGAAAACTTTATAAGCATCCTCCACCATGCCACACTTTGAGAACATATCAATCAATGCTGATCCCAGAACAACAGTTGGACCAGCACCAGACCCAAGTTTCTCAACAATATCACGAATCCATTCAGCATACTTAGCTGCACCTAGTTGAGCAGAAGCCGAAATAACACCAACCAAAGTTACTTCATCAGTTCCAACGCCAGCATTTTGCATTCTCTCAAAGAACTCTATTGCCTCCCTGGGCTTAGCATTCTGTGCAAAACCTGTAACCATTGCAGTCCAAGCCACCATATCCTTAACAGGCAAGCCATCAAACAACTCACTTGCAGATGCCATATCTCCAGACTTTGCATAAGCAACAATTAATGCAGTCCACGAAATGACATCCCTTTTAGGCATTTCATCAAACACCGTACGTCCGCGGTCCAAGAACCCGCATTTTACGTACATATCAATCAAACTATTATTAACAAACAAATCAGAGCAAAACCCACCAATCAAAATCGACTGAGCATGCATCTGCCTTCCCAACCCGACATCAAGCAGTTCGCTACATGCCTTAATAATCGCCGAAAACGTAAACGATACTGGTCCAATACCTTCCCTTCTCATCAAACTATAAACTTTAACAGACTCACTTAAGGGTCCTTGAATTGAATAACAACGAATCACAGCCGAATAAAGAAATGGGTTAGGATACTTAACCTGGTCAAATATGGATCGAGGATATGGCTGCATGGGGACATTGACATTGGTGAGAGTTCGGATGAGTTTGGTGATGACATAGCAGCATTGGTCAAGGCCTGTACAGATAATATGGCTGTGGACTTGTTTGACTTGTGAGAGGTTGGTGCAGGCATCGAGGGTGGTGACTAATTGGGATTCTAGGAGACTTAGTTGTTGCTGATACTGAGAGAACGGAATGAAAGTTGGAGTTTGCGTTGGCGAGCTGGTTGAGAAAATCCTTTTGCGAGATAGAGCAACCACTGTTTGCAACTTCCGTAATTCTGCTGATGGAGAAACTGCCATAGTCCATAAATGCAATCAATTGTTCAAATTCGATGCTCGGTTCAGCACTCGCGCCACTCCGCCACTTCTCCACGGAACAAAATTGAAGATCCTTTCTGCTCAGAAAAAAATTTGAAGTTTCTTGCAGTTATACTGTTACGGTATGTTGTGTTTGGGTTAGGCTTATATTGTAATTGGGCTTCATTTCACAGTCAAACCCAATTTCTATTATTAAAACAAAATGTAAAACTATGGGGACATTTGGTTAGGAGTTGAAATGGCGATTTGATATTGTTTTATTTGACAAAATATATGGTGTCATAGAATTTTATTATTTCAGGAAAAGAAATTTGTTATTTTCTATCACTTATCTGTTAATTAATTTTAATTTTTAACCAAAATTAAAAATTAAAAAATTAACTATTTTAAGATAATAGAATCAATTTTTATTTTTTTATTTTTACAATAAAATAAATATAATTAATGTGATTTTTAATTACGAATATCTCTAAAATTTTTAAATAAAATAAAATAAAATATTTATTTTTAATAAAATTAAATTAAAATTTTAAAATAAAATATAATTAATTCAATATTTTTCATCATTTTTTTAATTACAATATCTCTAAATTTTTAAATAAATAAATTTATTTTTTTAACAAAATTTAATTAATTTTTTGAATTTTAAAGTAAAATATAATAAATTTATTTTTTATTTTTAAAAATATAATAAATTTATTTTTTCCTATTTTTCAATCATAATATCTCAAAAAATAAAATAAATTTAATTTTTAAAATTAAACCATTTTTATTTTTATGATAACTTAAATAAATGAAAAGATGATGCATTTTAATTATTTATTATAGATTTTATAATATTTAATTTATTAAAATAAAAATAATTCAAATAATTATTGATTCTGATTTCAATCATATTATAATTCTAACAAATTAAATAAGTATTTTCATTTTAATTATTTTTAATAAATTATTTATTATAAATTCAATTTCACAGCAAATCAAATAAAAAAATAAGTAGTCACTATGATTTTAATTCTAGAGTAAATCAAATAAAAAAATAAATAGTTATTCTAATTTTATTTCGATTTCAATTTTAATTTCGATTCCGAAATTTGAACCAAATGCTATTTAAATAATAATAATTTAGGGTGTATAAATTTTTATTTTTTATTTTTTTAAAATAAAACTATTTTTAATTTTATTTTATCTCTTTTAAAAACATGTTTTATGTTTTTATAAGTTATATCATAATTTTAAAAAAATTAAAAACTGACTTTTGCAGTAAAGAAAAAAGTTTTATTCATATAAAATATCATATATTAAAAAAATTTATGGATATAAAAAGTCTTCTTAAAATCAATACTTATGAAATCATATTTTATAGATTTTTAATTCAGCGTGAAAATAATTTTTATTTTATAAAAAAAATTTAAAGTTTAATGATATTACCTAAAGCATTTTGATTTTTTTAAAAAAACTAAAACCGAAAATCATCTCGATCAGAACCTTAAAAATTTAATATCTCTTGTCTCTTGTTTTTTGCCCTTTTTGAGTATTAAGAAGAGGGAATTTATGAAAGAATCATGCAATCAAATATATGTGAATTAAAATCCTTGTGACCAACATACAGTTCATTCACTTGACTATTAATCTTATTAATGAAACTACAAAAGATACGAAAACTCATAGCTGAGTTGCTTTTTTTTTTTTTGGAATTAAAGGGATAAGTTACATTATATGGTTACGACTCTTGGAAATGCTGCACCTGAACTGTCACTGAATAACAAAAACATAAGGTCATCTGGTGGCTTATCCAGTTCATGATATCCTAAAGGTTTTGACATTCCAAAATGAGCGAGCCAGTCTGCACATTGATTTGCCTCTCTATAAACATGATTGATCTTCACCTCCCACTCTTTATCAAGCAATGAGTGTATATTGGTAACCAGATTCCATCCTAATGTAGCATGTTTCGGGCGACTAGTAGCTAGTTTGACTACCAACAAATTGTCCACTTCTGCAATAATCTTTCGAAAACCCGACTTCCATGCAAATTGGAGCCCCGTGTACAAACCCCATAATTCAGCTAAGAGAATAGAGCATGACCCTAGGTTATATGTAAACCCGCTAATCCACTGTCCCATTGAGTCACGAATTAAACCACCTGCTGTAGCCCATTCATTAGCTTGTATATAAGAACCATCCGTGTTAAGTTTGTACCATCCCTCACCTGGAGCATCCCACCCGATCAAAATCTGCTGTTTGAAGTTTGTGCTGCCATTACCATTAGTATTCGCCACTTGAATCATTTCATGTGCAAAGTCCATGATTGTGACAGCTGGGTTTCATGGCCTTTGAAAGTGCTTATCGAAGAGTGAGCTACATCTCCATTTCCATATAAACCAGCATGCCACACCAAATAATTGCCTCCATTCCCCTTGTGTATAAATGATGTTTTTTTGCTGCAAATTAAAAGTCACCCAATCTGCAACAACATTTTCATCAAAGAACTTTACCCACAAGTCACTTGGCACTAATCTTTCCCAAATTCGTTTTGCAACAAAGCAATCACGAAGTACATGCAAAGATGATTCGGCATGTAATAGGCAAATTTGACAAATATCATTCTCATTCAAGTGTCTCCTGCATCTTTCAACATTAGTCAATAGTCTATCATGACTTAATAACCAAAGAAAGGACTTAATTCTTTCAGTTCCTTTCCAAGACCAAATAAGACCCCATCTTCTAGCTTCAAGTACATTATCTTCATTAGGCAACCCACTGTATGATGTCTTCATGGTAAACTCACCACTACAGGAGGCTCCCCAATAAAACTCATCTTGGTAATCTGGATTAATATGGCATGGAACAGCAGCAATTCTGGATAGCAAGGAAAAAGGTAAGCATTCTCTAAATTTGTTCCAGTTCCACGTGTGAGAGTCCAAGATAAAATCAATAATTGGTCTGTTGGCATCCTCTTGAGAGATAAAATCGGTCGCATAATTAATAAGAGGGCCACAGTCTGGCAGCCATTGATCAGTCCAAAATCGAGTTGTTATTCCGTCACCCACAACCCACCAAATGCCTTTTAACACAGCAGGTCAAACACGCATCATATTCTTCCATAGCCAAGAAAGATTAGATACTCGAAAAAAAAGAGTTAATTGAGAGATGAGATTTGTGCAACAATTATTTTAATAAAAAAAAGAGTTAGCTTTCTTCTTAAAAAAAAATTATATGTGAATTAAAATCGATAATAGCATACATACACAAAGTTAATTTTATAATAGAGATTAAGTTTAATGTGACATTTTTAGATTGGCTACATTTACATAATGGGTATAAAGAACATTATTCTATTTGTAATAGTAATACATATGCTTGGCAAAAAATTAAAATAAAAAAAAAATTTTGGTTATGATCTACTCCTGCAAATGTAAATAATGATAAATATAGTTTTTTTTTTCATATTTATAGTAATTTGAAATGTAAATGAATTGCACAATATCAACATTTTTTTTTATTTTCAAAATATTCTTGAATTTTGAACATCTTCAATACTTTTGCATTTGAACTTTCCATGTCATATGAAAGTCAGACGAGAGAGTATATGAATGTTCATAAGTTGTTGAAGTATATGTATTTCATTTATGAAATATGTATTTAATTTAAGAATTGTCGATTGATACATATAGGCCTATTTATAGAGGTTAGATTGATTTCGAAAAATTCAGATCAGGAAAAAATGGGTTTATTTTATCAGAAAAATTCAGATCAGGAAAAAATGGGTTTATTTTATCATTCTTTTTAAATTTTGACTAGAAATCAAATGAAATAAATTTATTTATTTTTATTAATAGATGGATTCGAATTGAAAAAAAAAATAAGTAAAATTAAATTTAGATTAAAATTTCATTCTAATCAATGTTCAGTTTGTCAAATTCCAATCTAATCCACTTGTGAGGTTTTAGTAACATATAACTTGAAAAAAAATGTCATTCCAAAATTAAAAAATCTTCTTCTTCTTCTTCTTTTCATTAATATGTTTCATAATAAAAAAAAAATTAATATTCCAAAAGCTTAAATTATTATATGAAAAAATAATGTATATGTGTGTCCATTCAAATAAACAACTCATATCCTGCAGGAAAATCTCACTTATTATTATTATTATTTGGTTAAAAAAATCTGACTTATTTTTTGTTCTTGTTTTACAAATTTTTTGCTTTTAATTAAGGGAAAATTCTAAAACTATGAAAACCATAAGGAGTATCATATATATAAAATATAAAATCTATGATTTGATTTTGGTAAAGTGAGTTAATCAATGACAAATAAGCTTAACTTCCAAAATGTTCCAGTCAATAAATCATTATCCGCCTCTTCATAATTGTTTATAACAATATTTTAATTATTAATTATTACAAATATCTTACTTTCTGTTTTTTTTTTTGGTAGATATGCACTTACTTTATAATTTGGACTCGTACTATGAATTAGGTTTTATACCAAATTTTATACGAAATAGGAGAGTGGGAACTAAAATAATGGATTTATTTTTATATATCTGTTGGTTAGTTATGCAACATACGTACAAAACAATAATGTTAATTATCTTATTTTTGTTTATCAGAAAATTTTGTAACATATTTCATATATTTAAATTAAGCTTAATATAGTATTATTGGCTTAATAATTTCGACGGTAGAATGAAAAAATAAATAAATATGAATTTTTTTATTTATTATTATTTAACTTTTTGGTGATTATACGTTTGATTTTTTTAATCAAATTGAGAATTATATACTTTAGTTCAAGTCGGCACAATTCATTTCAATTTTTTTACTTAATTTTAATTTTTTAAAGTTGTGATTATGGCTAGTACATATATGATAATGACAATATTTTTTTTTGGCAAATAAAAAATAAATATGTCCTGTGTGTCATACATAAATATGATATAATTTATATATGCACGAGTTTACATAAATTAAGAGATAATACCAAAATAATAAATTGAATTGAGTATTTAAAATGAATATATATATATATATATATATGCGTGTGTGTGTGTACTTTGTCGTATAATTACTTAATCTCTATTATGTATAAAAAAATGAAAGTGACTTGAGGATAACATTTAAATGGACAAAAAAAAATATGATTTAAATTAATATTTAATTATATTTGAATTTATAAAAAATACGATTTAAATATATATGTATTTATAATAAAATTTAATTTATGGTACTTTTGTCATCCGAATTTAAATTTTGTTATTTTATTTTTTAAATTTTATTGTGGATCTAAATATAATAAGTTATAAGTTATATTAAAAAATTGAAAAACCCAAACTCAAGTAAGATCATGAAATATATATGCATGAGAGGTATAAAAAGTTAGGATAAGAAGCAATTTTCTGTAATGCATCTTATTAATTTAAAAATTGCAATCAAGTTATTATTATTATTGAAATAATGTAATCAAGTTAATTAATTAAATTAATTAATGACTTAAATTAATTTTGATTATCTGTTTTGAAGAGCAACCTTTTTCAGTTAGAAGGTCACCAAAACTATTGACCCATTACCTTATAAAAATCAAATATATATAAAATTGCTAATTTGCCATAGTTAATGAGTTTTCCAACCTAAAAACTCAAAAAGTGCCACGTCATTTTTGGATACAACTGCCTAAACTCCTTTTCAGGTCAAACGACTGCGTACCAACCGCACGTTCCTTCTTCAACTCACCGTACAATCCATTAATTTCATTGGCAAAAAAAAAAAAAACTTAGCTTGGCTTAGGCTTACCTTTAATTACTTTGGCTCTATACTATACAATTTTTTATTTTCAAATCAAAATCGTATTTATTAGTTTTAATTTTTCTTTTTGTTTTGCTATTAATTTTAAATGGTAATACTAATGAATTTGCTTCATAGGAATTGATTTCCAAAGTTAAAAATTATATAAAATATGTCTTTTTCCTTTTATAAATTATTGATTTCTGATACGAATTCTATTATTTTAAATTTAATTAAATTAAGAAGGTTGATTGAATATTTGAATATGATATACATTTGAAATTGATCAATATAAAAAAAAAATCATACACATCAATATTCATATTAAATTTAATTTTTGATTTAATTATACCATATTATTTATATTGAAACTAAGAAATTTATTTAAAAGGTGAATGTGATAACTAAAAAATCGGTGATCAAGAGAAAAATTGATAATTCAATTTTAGTTGCATAATTTTCCAAAAAAAAAAAATAGTTGAATATTTGCACATCTAATCAACAATGTAATAAAAGTTGTTTGTATAAGGAGGAAAAGTCTCCTTCCAAAAATTTTATAATTATGAATACACTAAATTATCAATGAAATATTAAAATTTCTAAATTATTGATTGGATTATGAAATCATTTTTTTTTATAATGAATTAAGTTCAACTTGGCTATTGAGTCTTTGGTATCTAATCTATAGAATAGTAGTAAGTACCAATCATGGCAAATAGGTGATGTAAAATAACAATTTAAGGGGCAGGACCCATCTATTCAATAATCATTTGAAAGGTTCAGGATTTGTGCTAATTTCTGATGGGTTTTCTTTATGGATCATAATTTCTTGATTTAAGAAGACGTTAACCAATCTTTAGTCTACTTCGTTAGAATTTAATATTAAGCTACATTTTCTTTATTTATTTTTGTACTAGTTATTATTAAAATTTTCTTGAAATCTAAGAATCCACTCACTTGCCATGTGAAATACATAACCACAAAGAAGAAGAATGAAGATACACCCAACTCTAGATTTGCCAAGAAGAAATAATCTGAAATAATATTTGATGTTTTATCTCACATTCTAATGTATTAATTATTATATATATATATATAAATTAGAATTAGATATTTTTTCCTTTTTCTTCTTTTAATGATTCAATTAATTTACTTTGTCATTTATCTTAAAATTTTCAATTTTTTTTCATTAAAAGTTTTCTTGTTTTTGTGTTCTTAGTTCAACCCATCTTTTCTAATATCTTCATTGCAATTGGCACTTAGTGCCCCAAACTAATCTGATAAAGAAAGATTGAAACAAATACTTCAATTGCAAGGTTTAAATGACTGCTCACATGAAAACTTGGATGTTCCTTTTTGTGAGAATTGTTTTCTCTTCTAATTGATAAGATGCATATATTGTAAACAAGCTAACATATATAATAATAAGATGAAATAGTTTGCATTTGAAGCAATTCAAAAAAAACCTTTGGAAATAACAAGTGAATATAAAAGAAGCCAACTAGTCAAGCCATTATTGTGACCAACAAAAAAACTAAATTACTTACAAGAAGATTAAAAAATAAAAAAGACATAAAACCCAATGAAACCAAAGAGATTCATTGTTAAAAACAATGATCAAACAACTCCACATCTACAATTTAAAAAAAAAAAAATTTGCTAGCTTTTTAGTTGACCTATCTGTTCATATAAAATAACCAACCCTCTAATAACTCCTCTAACCTACCAAAAAAGAATAAATAGAATAAAACCCATTAAAGAATAAATACTATATTCTTGAAAATAAAAAGGAGGATATATCATATATCAATGCCTTGCACTTGTGCAATACTACTCTCATATACAACAACTCATTGGTGAAAACCTCTTCTTTCATGTCCAATTCTCTTCCTTTCTTCCATGGAAGATAACCCAAGAATTCCAATGGCAAAAACAGGCAAGATTATTAGAAGATCAATCCACACATTCCTTCAAAACTATCACTACTTCACCTTAACAGCTGCGATCCTTGCCTTCCCTTTCTCTATCTCAATTCTGCTCTCACAAGCCTTGTTAATTCCTTCTTCAACAACTCTCTTGCCAACACTCTACACTCGTTTGCAGAGTCTTTCCAGAGCGGCCGGATTCCCTCCCTCCTCTGAATTCTTTACCATCTTAAATCTCAAACTCTCTCAAACAATCTCTTCTTCCATTTTAACATTACCCTTCACTCTCACTTTCTTTCTTTTTGCAAAAGCATCGGTAATTCAAGCACTTGAAGTTCAAAAGCCAATTCTAACACCACCTTCTTTCTCTTCTATTTTATCTATTTTCAATCCTCTTCTTATCACTTATATATGCAACACATTCTTGGTAATCTCTGCAAATGCAACAGCCTTTTGTATCGTATTCTTGTCTTTCAATTGTCTTGAAGGGTTTGGTTTTGCTTCACCCACCAATTTTCTCCTCCTCTCAGCAGCTGGAGCAGTTCTTTATTCTGTAATTCTTGCCAATGCTTTAATAATATGCAACTTATCATTAGTTTCATCTGGGGTTGAAAGATCAGGTGGATATTTGTCGATTCTTAAGGCTTGTGTAGTGATTCGTGGAAAGACTTCAATAGCACTATCACTTGCTCTGCCTGTGAATTTGGCTCTGGCTGGGATTGAAGCTCTGTTTCAATACAGAGTTATGAGAGCTTATAATAAAGGGTTAAAACCAACTTCTTTGATGATTCTTGAAGGGTTGTTAATAGCATATTTGTATTCAAATTTTCTTGTTCTTGATACTATTGCTTCCTTCTTTTTCTTCAAAAGCTGCAAGACGAGTTCTTTCATAAATCAAGAAGAAGGCAAGTATACATACAAGGTTGAAATTGCAGAGGAAGAAAGCCTAAAAGGCTCACAAAAACTTCCATAAATTATAAATTCGAGGGAAATATACAAGATTTTTTTTAAAATTTTATGTTCTTGAATATGGACTTTTGCCGATGGATTCACAGGAAGTGGCTCTTTATTACTTCTTATAGAACAATAACACCCAAAAAAACCACAAAATTTATCCAATTTCCTTTCTTTCTTTTTTTTAAAATTTTTAAATTTTGTTCATTTGTAGTAGTTTGGAAATTAAAAGTATTACATTGTGAATAATTAAGAAAAGAGGGGTTTTGTTGTGATGTTTGTTTTATGTAATGTATAGAACAATGGAAAAGAACAAAATCTACATTGTAAAATGTACTGAAATGATGCAAATTAAAGAAAGAAAAAAAATAGTAATTTTCATTTACATTGTAAATCCCCACAATGGAAAGTTAAAATTTTGGAGGCACGTGGAAGCCAATTAAATAAATATTAGAAAGCAATGTAATTTTATAAGCAACTTAGTGAAGAAACTGACTTAATTTTTTTCATTATGACTCGCAATAACAACGGCCTCAAGAGGACATGATAACAAATCAAGCAACATAAAAGCACAAGTAATATGTTCCCTTTGCTTCTTCGATATGCCATCATGGGTTAGTTGGTTGGTTACTTTATTTATTTCATTTTACTTTTACTTTGTTTTTGCTCTTTCATTTAATTACCGTCTGTAAGTTTAAGTTAATAGCATTCCTAATTGGCATTACCAAACTCCCAAATGGAAAGCATAGGAACAGCCCAAGATAGGAACTGTAAATGGATGGAAAAGAGGACGATGGAAATTGTATTTATCTCATTTCCTTTGTTTCGATAAAAATAAGAGAAAGGAAATGAGGAAAAATAATATCAATTAATTCCTTCAATTTTTCTCAAATTTATTAAAATATTTTCCCACTAATTTGAAGAGAAAATGAGAGAAATGAAAAATTAAAAGAGATATAAACGATAAAATTACTTGTTTATTATTTATTGACTTAAAATAATGAGAATATAGTTGTAAAAATTAACTTTACAGATTTTTCTTTCTCTACCATGTTAATTAGACAACCAAACAGAAAAAAATAAAAATTCTTCTCTTCATTTTTTTTTCATTTCCCCTCTTTACTTCCTTTCTTTTCCATTACACTTTTAAGAAACCAAACATAGGCCAAGCGTTTTTATGTGGAGAGATTATCATTTTGATATATATAAAAAAATCATTTATATCATTGTTATATTCTAAAGTCGGAAACCATGCCGAGTATCAAAGTATTATGTAATAATTATATATTATTATGAGAAAGGATTGAAGAATTTATTTTTAAAGCAAAATTAAATTATTAAGGCCATGAGGTCGTTAATAACAATATGTTACCATGTGCTCTTGATTCACGCACAATCTAAATAGCATGAACAAATAAATATATATATATATATATAGAAAAATTCTTATATAAATAGGGTGTATATATATCCAACTAATAAAAAATTACTACAAAAATAATAATAAAAAAATCATATAATTTTATTAATCGGATGTATGTATATATCCAGTCTAGATAAATCTCTCTCTCTGTTCTCTCTCTGTATATGTTTGTGTCTGTGTGTTTGTGTGCGAGGAACAATTAAGAGCAAAAAGCATTTGGAGAAAAAAAAATTGAGTATATATATATATACAATATCAGGCTATCAGTTATGCGAAAGTCATGTGATACACAATAAATAATACAAAGACACAGATATAATAAAGAAGAATTGCAAAATGTAAGACTGCAGCATTTCACACGTTAAAAAAACAAATATCAACAAGAAAAAAAAAAAGTTAGGGAACTATATGAACAAAGAAACTGAGCACCTGGACAAAAACAGAGATCAAGAACTTCCACGAATAATTTAAGTTGGAATGGAAGAAAATTGAAGAAACAAGAAATTTTCAATCTGCAACCTATATTTCCAATGTTATATTACAGTTACACTAAAAGCAACCCGTCTTCTAATGCTCTATCTGAAACTGAACACCTATACAACATTTTTTGGGGACGGGTTAGGTCAAAATTTCATTTAAGAAACAAAACTAAAAAAAGGGATGGAAAAAACAGCCCTATATGTTACAAGAAAAAAGAATTGAATCTAATGCTAGGGAAGGGTTAGAGCTTTGTACAATGATTTCATGGTACAGAAGATATGTGCTTTACACTACTTTGAGAGACATATGATCTGGTGCTCAAAAAATTTCTGCCAAACCAATGACGAAAGCTAGAAACTAAATCATCTATCAGCTGTCTTTAACAAGGATTGACCCAGACTACAAAATTTCTTCCCAAAACGACGCCGGAGGAGAGGCCATATCCATCATCTCAAGAATCATGAATATTTACCAAGCCAGCATTTGCAACTGCTCAATTTGGCAGACGTGTGATCCGTGTAATATTCTACCTGTTCAATGCATTGACCATCATCGTCTGATTGACCAAGTCTTTTGCATGGTTTAAGCTCCACATGCCTCAAGCAATAGTGTTTTTACCTAGCTGTACCCACTTCTTAGGCCTATTTCCCACTATAACGGAGCTGAGGTTTTAATGAATTTCTGAACGATCCTCAGCAGCACTTTTACCTGTCACCGACTAAGAACATTGTGGCACAAGTTGCTCACATGGGGGGGCTCAAACTGCTGTGTAGAGGGAGAAATTAATTCTCACAGCTATTTCACACTCTTCTTAGTAAGATTAATTTCCTTTGCCTTCTCCATTTCAGCCTCCTTCTCAGCCTTCTTCTTTTCCAATTCAGCCTGTTTCAAGTTCTCTTCATGTGCTTTCCGAAACAGCCTCACAAAATTTAATAGAGTTGCAGTAACTGCATTGATCATTATAGTGTCAAGGACCAACCCAATTAAGATTCTCATCCACATAGATGATAAGGCCAAGACCAAACTAGAATAAAATTACAGAATCATAAAACCTTGTTTCTTTTATCCCTTGCCCTATTTTCTTTTTCTTACTGTGGTCCTTTCCCACCATGGTTTTAAATATCAGTCGATACATTATGCATCAGAAATCACATGTGAAAATAAACAAATTTTATAAAACCATGTTTCCCTCTCTTCTTATCCTTCACAAAGTTCTTTCAACCTAATTAGCAAAGCCTACCTCCAGGGAACAAATTACTATACGTCAAAATTAAATCACTCTAGTATTCATGTACTTCCCTTGATGTGGGTAGGTAACTTGTCCCTGAGCAGTATACTTTTGTCATCCATAAATCATCACTAGGGGGTTATATCAATAAAATTGACCCAAATTTCATATATTATGTACCACCTAATGTGGCTTCAAATACAAAATTTTTCCTTTATGGTATGCTAAACACATTATCATGGTCAATTCATAAAATGCTTAACAATAACTTTTACATGTTGAATAGTAATGCTTAGGTGTGTAGCGCACAACTTACCTTGCTCAAATGGGCAACGAGCAGGATCCTCTCCAAAATATAGTGCAAGTGCATCTGCATTTCTACCCTGTGCACCACAGAAAAATGATGGATGTGATTAAAATAAAATATTAAATGTCAGTAGACAATATTCAAAAGGGAATATAAGGAAAATTACCACAACAGAATACAGACTTGTCACGGAAGCCACCTCAGTCTCAGCAACAGAAATGAATTCTTTCAAAGTCTAAAAGTTGGCACAAAAACAGAAGTGCATAAAAAAAGGTTACGAACAAGAAATATTCTGAAAACAAAATCAAATTATATAAATTTACTGCTTACAGTATTTATGACATTATCAAAGGAGATCTATGATACTTTGCAATCGTAATAATTTTTATGTTTAAAACCATAGTTTTCTTGCTTGTTTAATCAATATTTAAATTTTAAGTTGTGTTAAATTTTTAGTGTGGTATAGATGTTATAAAGATGCATTCAGATATTGATATTGCCCTGCAATCTAATCAATTCCATTGTCTCTCTCTATCTTTCCTCAGAAAACTATATAATACAGATAATGATTAAAAATATGAAGCTAAAACTTTAACGAGTTCACTCAGCAGAAATCCTGCTTTTCCAGGAGTATAGTTGTGTGAATTTGAGCAAGTATTTTCAGGAGTATGAGAAAACTGAGAATGCCACAAGTCCACCAAATCAACAAATAATCTAGAAAAAAAATTATAACTTCAGCCAACAATTTAAAGAGGCAAAATATAACAACAAATTTCATGAAACCTATTTTAAAAGAATGCTGGAAAAAAGAAATAAAACACAATACCTTTTGGAAAACATCAGATACAGGACCATCATTTTCTGATGCCGCCAGCTCTTGTTTCACCTTTTCTAGTCCCTTGATTATAGCTTGCATTTCTTCTGCTAGAGACTTCAATTGTATCTACAATGAACCAAGATACCAATGTAAATATAAACTCACAACATTAGTTAACTGTTAACAATTTAAAAACAAATTGTTGGAACCTTAGATGCAGCTTCAAGGCTAACAAGGTCCTGGTGAAAATCTAGGAGTGCAGGTGACTTGGCTGCAAGTACCTGAGAGTGAACATGAATTTGAAATTGACCTTACATTTAAAATTCAGAGTAGCAAATAATGTCAGCGGCAAGCAATAAATGATGGAAACAAAATACGAAAATGCTTTCTATAAAATGGCATGCCCTAGTGATTAGGAGAACTCTAAGATCCACACTATTTGCATCAAGCAAATCAGAATTCAATAATAAAAAGCAAGAATTTTCTGGATTACTTTTTTTCCAATACAACAGCGAAGTAGATTTTTCAGTACCAACCTAATACTTTTTACAGATTTCAAATCATCAACAAGTTAATATATTACAGAATTTTGAAGTCAGAAATGCAAAAATCACTCTTTTCCCAATTATCCTATATTTACAAGCACTTGTCAGGTACAGATCTTTAACTTCCCCCCATGTTCACAATATGACCAATTTCAAAATAGGAAATCTAACAACAGGTTAGAAGAACAAGGCTTTGAATCCATTTAATAAATAAAACACCAATCATACCTTGCAAAGGTAATGCATAAGTGTCATTTTGCTGTTAGCAGCACGAGTATCAATGAGTTTCAAAAGACTGTCCAACTTAAATCCAATTGCTGAACCTGCACAAATTAGATGCAATGGATAATGTGTATCACTTCCAATATACTGATGGAACAATGCTAAGCACTCGTGAAAAATCAACAAAAAATTTGTTTATTTCAAAGTAGGGCACCCGTTTGCAAAAAGTGTAAAGAGGAGCCCCAAAAATTTAATGGTATCATTCTTCAATAATCAAATCAAACCTCAAGCCTCAAACGAGAAACCCATGACTGCCTTCTAGCTACAAACTTTATATGAAATTACTAGAACATTTAGCAAGTCAAGGCCTTGAATCTGGAAATGAAATTGGAGTACTCTATGCATTCAAATAATGCCTGACCACATCAGAAAAACCAAAAATTTTACAGCACTGCAAAATCTACTTTATTTGAACATAAAGTGGTACCCATACAAGAAATGGCACCTAAACAAAGAGAGGTGGGTGAAGAATGCTCTCAAGTTTTAAAAAGTTGAACATGCTTAGAATTTTAGTAGAGGGAGGCAAATCTAATGAAAATCAATAAAACCAGCCGCTGGCATAAAAAATATATATATATAATAATGTCATAATTACTTACCTCTTGTTGTTCCTTGGTTCAATGTGTTCCCCAAATAAAGAATCTTCTTCATGATTTCCTTCAACTTGAGAGAATTCCGAACCTGTTTAAAAAATAATAGGAAAGTACATGGGTCAAAAGGAAAGCATAAATCTGCTTAAGAAGGGTTCACTATCATTTGCCATACCTCTTCACATGCAGAATTTACTGTGTTTAAGCTCTTTTTAAATTCTGATATCTAAGAAAGATACCAAAATAAGAACAGTGGCAATGATAAAAAATGGGAAGTATAATTTGGGAACCATTAATTAATCAAAATCAGACTGACAATGCAGATACCGCCAAACCTGAGAGCCGAACTGAATCTTGAAAGAAAAAACCCTTAATTTTGACTCAACACGAGGCACCTTCATCAACTCCAGAAAATACTGCATATCAAAAGTATATCATAAATAACACTGAATGCTTTTTCTTCAAGATATCATAGCAAGTTGCAACAGGGTAGGCATTTAGCCTGTACAGCAACAACAAATAGGCAATAGCAAAGTTTCCTGAATCATGCCAATGTTCTCTGGGATAAAAAAAATTAAATAAATAAATAAACGAATTCTAACATACAGGTCCATCACATTAAAATTTATCAAAGAATTTCAATTATCCCGACTAAGATATGCATTCAGGCTATCCAGTTCTTCCCACAGTTAATAGTAAAGTTTCCTGAATCATGTCAATGCCTTGAAGGACAAAAGATAACTGGAAAAACATGCTATGGCCACCATACGCTGCAATATCAATAATAAACTAAGGGATGGAATCTTTTGTACTACTGGAACAAACAAAAGAAACATAACTAGGATGTCATAATTCCATCTCATTCTTGTTCCGCATATCCCCTTGCCCAAGACTTGCATAGCCAATAACTATGCAGCTCCAGCACCCCGTCCTTTTATTAATACGAAATACAACTGCAACCAACTCTAGATTTTTCTTACCATCAATGAGAATTCCAATATTGAGAAGCTTCGATCACTACATTGTAAGGCACATACAATCTAGTTGTTCATCAAATAACATCAGAAAGGGGAATGTTGATTAATGCAATGCACCCTATTAAGCAACTACACAACATTACAGGGATTTAAGTCATGGGGAAAGTACTTCACATGATAGTCTCCTCTGAATCCACTTCTATATTGCAAAACATTTCCAAGCAACAGAGAAAATGCAAAAGAACAAATGGAACAGCCAACTCTAGTCCTGAATATTCTACTTCAGTAGCTCGGTTCAACAATAACTCCTACATGATTATTTAAATTTTGACTAGTGAACCATCATTAACTCCAATCTGGATAACAGTATAATAAGAGATCTTTCGGAAAATGGGGAACCAACTCCAAATATACATAACATCAAGAAAACCTCCTCAACTCTTAGTCATAACAGTCACACCCCAAATAATACATGCGCTCCATATGAACAGAGTTCCAAATCTATGGGCAGGGATGTGGAATGGTCCTTTATTCTGCTTAATTCAATTAAGCCTAAATTGTTTAATCCAATACCTACTTGACACCTAAACTTGATTTCAAAATTCTCCACTTTGTTGGGTTTAAACTCCAATCTCATATCATCCTCAAGAACATCCTACACTACCTACTGATATTTTGAATTCCCACCTCTACAATACTTTTCATACCGATCTATTCTTTCACCTATTTCCATAACCCAAAAAAATAACCACATAAGCCACTAACTACAAAAAATCTCACATCTCAGTACAAAGTTTATTAAATTATTCCTTCAAAAGAAAAGGACAAAAAAAATTCCAATTCCAGGATGCCGAACATTCTGTTTCCCTTAAATTCACATTACTACTCCAGCTTCTGACCTAAACATTGTTAGACAAAATTTTCTCATACTGCTAGTCTATATTTTTCTTATGCAGCTCTTTCCTCACTGGTTGCTAATAAGTCTCAAATGAAAAAAAAAATGCTGGGTCACACACAAGAAATATTGCAATTATAAGAAAGTACCATTCATCAAAAGAAAACTAAAACAGGTCAAACTTATGCATTCTACAGAACCGTGATTCACAAGTGTAATTTTGTAAATAACCAAGAACAGATCAAATTTCCGAATAGTCACACAAGTGTACAAATGCAAAAACATATGCTAAAATTTCAAGGAGCTCAAATAACTTGAGTGCAATAATTGGAAAAACTCCCAATATTGCATGTCACCAAAACTTGACCAATTACAGAATCTGGTTGAGTAAACTTTGCAAACCTGTTCACACTTTCCCAGGTTCCCCTTGTCGCCAGTGAAGCCCTATTATTGTAAAACCATTCATGATCAAACATCTAAAATTCACATTAAAAACTAATTTGATAAAAGAAAACTATCAAAAAGACTTTTGAGTAACAAACAAAATGTAAATTTGAATCACAACATATTCAAAGCTGAACCTTGAGAAGTTCCATTTCCTCCTTAGTGGGACAGAATTTGATTAGATTGTCCACTTGATCAGCATCTAATACTGACTCATCCATAGCTAGAACTCCTGCCTGAAAATATGCAGGTAATCTTATGCTATATGAGATACAGATAACCTTGAATTCGAAAAAAATAAATAAACAAAAAAAGCTAAATTCCAAATTAAATCAAAGAAAACCAGCAAACACACAAAGTGAAAAATACATATAAATTGAGAAGTGGTCCATAAAATGTGGTAATCATATATATATATATATATATATCAAAGTTTATAATGACCAACAAGCAGAATCTGTTACAAGAGCAAATAATGCATAATGGGACAAGAAGACAAAAAGCAGAAATGCCACAAAGCCAGATCTTATTTATAAGAAAAGAAACTTTATTTAGAAAGAGCCAGAATTTTTCTCTCAGCAGGAAACTGTGAATTATATATTCCATAAGACTAGAGTAAATATCAAGGCATCCAACCAAGTATCTGAATCTACAAAATTCCCTCCGAAGATCACTAAGTTTAACAAGTTCCAGTTCCATTTTCAGAATACAAAAATCTACCATCCTCTGTACCATACAGGGAAATACTATATGCGGAAAAATATAATGATCTAAGGCGAAAAACCATTGTAGCTCTGTTCCATTACATCAAACCCAATTGCACTTGCCTCAGAAAAGCATGCAAAAGAGATTCCATTAAGTGCTTAAAGATAACAAACAACTCAAAGGTGGTTTTCCTCACAGTAAAAGGAGACAACTCTTTTCAGCACATACACCATATGTATCATCCCAAGCACGCATTTTAAGACCAAAATATCTCTGTCTCAACTCTCAAGTACAAAAATATCATAATCATGTCCATACATCTCACACACAAATGCATGAGCACTAAAGATGTTTCTCTTACCATCATGTCGGACAGTGGCATTTTAACTTTTGTGAGCATAATTTCAGTGTTATTAGCCCTCCTCAGATCAATCTACAATACACAACAGCACAATCAATCCGTAAGAAACTGCGAAATTCATTTTCAGGATACTAAAGAGTAATAATCATCATCCAAGAATCCAAGGGCTGCAGACTGAAACAAAGGCAGCAAGAAAAATTTTCCAATTCAATATTTAAAAGAACACCCTACGAAAAATCATGTGGCTGAGCATACGGTCTATTTTTTCTTACACAACTTCAAACCAAGTCAACGGTCTATGTTCTGGAATTACAATACAAGGGCATTAAGACAAAAATTAATTAAAAAAACTGATGGTTAGACTTCCATGGACATGATCAATAAGATACCTTAATAAAAACATGAATACCATTTAATTGCAGCCAAAATGGAATAGTTTTTAATTAAACAGTAGAAACTTTCAGTACTGACAAGAAATTTGAATTCAAATATATACATATAACAATAATGAAAAATCCCTTGTGAAAATTGAAAATTTTGAGACAAATTTCCTAGTATTAAATGATGAGAATACCAGATGAACTTTGTCTGTTTTTGATCCAACAGACTTGCGTCTTCCTCCAGCTTTACCTCCCGAATCAGTAGATTTTGGGACTGTCGCAGAGAAAAGGGTCTCTAACTCTGATACATCAAATTCTGGTGCACTGCAGGAACCAGTAATACATATATGTTAATTTTCAATTTCAGCAAAAATTTATAGTGCCTGAAGAGCATATTACTAATTTCAAAACAAGGCAATAAGAGAAGTTACAATACATTTGGGGCTCCCCATGTCTTTGCAGCTCCTCCCATAAACTGCCTTGTATTGGCCTTGTTACCTTGCTCCAATGCAAAGGCTTTAAGGATGATCTTCTAGCAGACGCAGTTGAACCCATCCCAGAACCACGTGGAAAACCACGCCCCCTTCCAGAAGTTAGGCCTCTAGTATCGGCTGCAACTCCTTTGGCACCTAAGGGTGGAGGTGGAGGTGGCCCACCACCCAGAACTCTAGGTGGAGCAGGCAGGCCAGGACCACGGCTTCCAAGAGGAGGTGGAGGAGGTGGACCTCTCCCTAATGGAGGGGGAGGAGGAGGACCAAGTCTTGGAGGAGGTGGTGGCGGTGGTGCTCCACGGCCTGGAGAAGGTGGTGGTGGTGGTGGTGGTGCTCCCTGCCTTGGTGGAGGTGGAGGGGGCGGGGCTCCACAAATTGAAGGAGGCGGTGAAGGTGAGGCTCCATGTGGTGAAGGAGGAGGAGCACCGGTCCTTGGAGGTGGAGGTGGTGGTGTTCCACGTGAAGGAGGTGGCAGTGGGGGTGGTGGAACATTGTGTACACGTCGTCGTCGTGGTGGAGGCGGAGGTGGAGGTGGAGCTCCAAATGGGAGCGAATGGGTTGGAGGCGGAGCTCCATGTCCTGGCAATGGAGGCGGTGGTGGAGGTGGAGCTCCATGAGATAGTGGTGGTGGCGGTGGTTGTGGAGTAATACCATGCATAGGTGGAGGTGGCGGAGGTGGAGGCGGCATTTTAACTACAACCGTTGCAATTGTAGAAATACTAGCAAAAGGAGGAGGAGGTGGAGGAGGAGGAGGTGGTGGTGGAGGAGATGCGTGGTGTGAAACTATTTGGATATTCTGCCTACTAAATGAGGTTGAAGGTGGGGGTGGAGGTGGAGGTGGAGCTTCAACAGCAGTCTTGGGTGGATATATATTTCTCGAATGGGATGAGGATGGAGTTGAAGGAGGAGGTGGAGGTGGAGGTGGGGGACAAGGAGGCACAGCTTTTGTTGGAGCAAGAAGAGGCAATAGAACTGGAGAGGAAGTTTGTTCATTTGAAGCTGTATCTGCAGAAGCAGTGGTATCCTTTGGAGAAGCAATGAAGGCGAGAGCAGGAGGTGCACTATTATACCTAGACGGCGGGTGTGCAACATGCATTGAATTGGCAAAAGGGGCTTTATTAGGAGCAACCCAACGAGGTACAGTATTTGGCTTTGCTTGTTTCCCATTGGTTCCTGAAGGTTCAAGTTGTTTGACCTTTTGTTTCACTATAGTCGAGTCTACAACAACAGGTTTGGTGTTTGATGTAGCTGGCGGTCTCCTAGGGGAAGGTGACACTGCCTTCTCAAGTTTTTGCCTACCAACATCAACACTAAACTTTATCCGTGGATGCGTTGATTCTATCATTTTTGTTGTATTATTTTCCCCATTAGCTTTGTCTTCCATATCTTTGAAATCTCCAATCACATTTTCAGTTATTTCCTTTATTGCTTTATCACTTGACATACTAACAGCAACAACCATGGAATCAAACTTGATATCCCCAACATCTACAGCTATATCTTTCACTGCTTCAAATTCAGGATCCAATTTCACATCCACCTTGTACTTCACATCATCCACAGCTATGTCCTTCACCGCCGCATCAAGATTAAAATCCATCTTCCCACCCTCTCCGTGATTCACATCGTCAAATGTATCCCTAAAGACTTCTTTATGATCTATATCAACAAACATGCTGTCATGGCTGAGGTGAGTATCACTATCCCCCTTTGCTTCCCGTGCATCTGTCACATTGCTGAATATCTCTTCAGCCTCAAAAAACTCCTCAGGTGAAGCACCGTCTGCCTCATTCTCATCCTCATTTGCCTTAACTGTGGTGAGATTAGGTATAACAGCATCACCATCCGCAAAGAGTACCTGATACAGATATGAGAATGCATTCAACTCCTACAGCTTCACAGAAGTATTTTAATAAAAGAGTAACAACCACCTACCTCTGCCTTAATGTCCCTAGGAAATTGGTCCTTGACATCCCACAGAATATCAATTTCATCGCAAGAAAGCGTCAAAATATTTGATCTAATAAATGCAGTGTGAAACATGACTCTAAAAATCATCTCCTCGTGGACCAGGTCTTCATCCAAATGGAGGCATTCAAGAACAACATCCCCCTGAATGCGGCACCTTACATCTATTTTCACCAGCTTACGCTCTTCCTGCAATTGAAATTCATGAGATCAACTAACATAACTAATTCATTGGCCATTTTTAATTGTATTTGGGTGTTACCTGTGCATAATGTCGAAGATGTTTTTTTGCCTTGGAAGTTGAGAACAGAAGCTTAGAAGTTCTATTGGCTGGTTTTGAAGAATCCTGACCATACACACGTACAACTGGCCTACAACCCTTCCCACCGTCAAACATTGGAAGGGCTCTAAGCATTAGACAGTGTAGAATCAAAGGCGTATCAGATGGAGGCCAATCAGACCCAAAATTTCTTCTAGAAATGTACTGAAGATATCTTAGTTGGGAAGGTTGTGGATTTAAGGGAGACAAAAGGTGCAGAAGTTCTTTAGGAGCTTGTTTGTAGACCATTTCAAGAGTCTTCAGCTCCCCACTATATTGTTTCCGATATAACAAAAGACCAGCAAGCATGAAGGCAAGCACAGGCCATCCTCCTCTTTCACAATGCATTAACAAGACATTTTGTTGCCCCTCCAAAGACAACCAACTTTCACTAGATCGAAGGAAGTGGTGAATCATCTCCAATGGAAGTATGGGACACCCTTCATATTGACGAGGATAGTCCATGACTGTCATGTCATATTGAGATAATATATCTGATATTTGGCTCCGCCTATCCCCTTCTCTAAAGTTAAACACCATGAAGGAAGCGTCAGGAAAATGGTCCTGTAGTTGCGCCACAATGCCGCCCAGGTACACTTTATACTCGTCCTCTCCCAACACATCAGTTGAGAAGCAACAATCAAACACTGCAATAGAATAGAAATAGAAAGGGAAATGAGGCAATCAGTAGCCATTTGGAAAGGGAACACCACAACGAAGAAGTAAAGTTCAATGTCATTTTTGCATAAGATAAGGTCGCCGAATACCCAATTTATCAGTCATTAGATCGAACTGTATAAATTCAATACAGATATTCAACTTCTGGGAAACCTGAAAACTCTGCTCAAGACCCATATCTAACAAACAATCAGGGAACTGATAGCTGCATGCGGAGGAAATGGAGAACGCTAACAAGGGGATCAAAATTTGATCAATTGCAAAAAACAAAATCTGAGATTAAGGAGAACCACAAAAACTTCTTATAGCTTTAAGAGGGGAAGGGTCTCGAAACTGGTAAAAAAACACATTGCTCTATGCACCACCAGACTTCAATAATTGAGCTTCTAAAATAAAAATTCCCAAACGAATTGTAAAACGTAATTAAGCTCAGAAAACAATCATCCAACTTCGAGAACAGAATTGCAAGCAGGAAAAAAAAGTTACAGCGAGACAAGACCACATTTTGCACACAATTCAAGAAAAATTCCACAAAAATGTAAAAAGAAAATGAAATGGTACCATAAACTCTCTCAGAGATCTCGAGAAGCCGATCCGGCGGCTTCCGGTGAAAGAATCGTCTGAACAGCGCCATCTGATGGCGCTGTTTCTTCCTTAAATGGATCCAAAACGTTAATTTGTAATACCACCAAACAGATCACAATTAACCTCAAAAAAAAAATTCACAGCAGATCTCAATATTCTCCAACTCAATCAATCCAGAACCTCAACCAATCCAAAAATCACTTGATAATCACAAATGGCGAAACCACAATTAGCATGAAACTTCCAGACCTAAACCAATTTCCCCTCACAATAAGGAAATTTTAAAAAAGAAAATAAAAGCTTAATCAGAAATTGGAATTAGATATGATCCAAATATAAAGAGAAATGATTTTGATCAAAGTTAAAAAAAAATGAAGTGAATGTGTGAAGAACCAAAGTGACAGTAAAGGGATCAAAATGATGATAAGAATTATTTTTTTTTCCCCCCCGATGAGAATTTGAGAAAATTTCCTAAATAATAATATTTGTTTTTATATAAAATTTTGATCAAGGAAATCACATGGAGAGAGAGAGACAGAGAGAGAGAAGCGTAGTGGACTGAAAAGAAAAATACTGTTTCTTTTCTTTCTTTCATTCTTTCTCTGAAGACCCCTAACTTTTTGCTAGCTCTATTAATTGAGACATGGATCTCTCTGTATAAGTGTCTTGGCAGAATCTACGTGGCTAAACACGTGGCAATTATTGCATGCGTATTTTGAAAAAAAATATATATGTTGGTCCAGCAAGGCTTGGGCAAAGCTTGTATGCGTTCTGATAATAATAATAGTAATAAGAGGCTTGTGTGCGTATTTTGCATGAGATATCTTTTTTTTTTTTTTAAACTAAGAAAAACTTTCTAAATGGATAAATAAAGCAAAATAAGTGACAGTGAAATTGGTAAATTCTTTATTTACTAATTACACTGCTGGGTGAATTTCGTGGCCTGGATGGATCTTGCTGTGTCGAAACTGGAATTGTATATCTTCGAACTGTTAAAAAAACTAACATGAGTGTGGCAGTTCTATCATCAAATATCAAACAACTGTATTTTGCCCTTTTTAACGGTTTTTTTTTGTCAATGTATAAATTATGCCATCCTGAAAAAATAAATTTTGAGGATAAAAAATTTAATAAAATTATAAAATTTTGAATTCGAAAACAAAAACTCCAAAATATAGAGCAATAATATTTTTTAGTTTAGATATCATTAATATTGTGAAGGTTTTTTATTAAATAATACATTCAACACTATAATTTAAAATATATATATATATTGCATGTGGCAAGCAAACAGTAATAACGGAATAAATCAAATAAAAAATAATACATAAATTTTTAACCAAAAAAAAAGGGGAATTTTGGAGAGTATAGAAGGTAAAAAAAAACTTTAATATAAAATATTTATGTATAACTCAGGTAGTAAATCGAAATGCTCTAAAATATATAATATAAAATAATATAAATCTTTAGCATGTAGTCTATATTCTAGATAAAATAGGGATGGGTATTGGTTAGTTGGTCAAATTTTATGAGTTTATCAAATTGACCATTATCTATGGTCAAAAAATTTATCTTTTAAAATTAACTGCCAAAAATATAAAAAAATTTGTAAAATCGATAATCATTATTCGACTTTAGCCGAATTCGGTCAGTTTCATCATGAATCAATAATATTTATTTATCAAAATTTTAAATCAAAATCAATCAACCTACCAATTTAAATTGATATAGTTAGTCGCATTTATTGGAACAATTGTTATGTAAGTTTATTGGATTTATTTGTTCATCCCAACAATGAGGTGAACACTAAATCTCTGGGTTTGGGCTAATTGATCTTGCTCCTCCATTATTATCACATGCCTTAAACAAACTTTACTTTTACTCTAAGTTGTGTTTATAAATTTTTAGATTAAATTATAAATTGAATTACAAAAAATTCAAGTGATTGGGAATTATAATTCATAATAATCCATCTATCTTATTAAAATTATCACTTTTGAAAAATAAAATTTTCTTTTATATCAATTGCTTGTGGAAAGGATCACATCTATAACTCGAACGTAAAATTTAAATTGGAATAACATTGTTTTTAACCGCCAAGTTAAAACTTGATGATTAAAGAATTTATTCCACTAAAATATACCTTTATTATTAATAAAATAAAATATAGTAATTTTAATGCTAATAAATTAATGAATGATATTTTTGTTTATTTACAATATTTTTTTATTTAGTTAAAATAATATAATAATTATTTTAATAATTGTACATAGATTAAAGGCAATAATTTAATATAATGGAAGTACGAGTATTTAAAGTTATTTAGTATTTTGTGATATGAAAAAAAAATAAATTAATGAAGAGGAAATTAATGCCATTCAATAATTGTGTTAGATTGGCTTAGGTTGCATGGAAACATGGAAATGTGAGTTTTCATCTTCTCAGTATATGAAAAAAAAATTCTAATACTAGCATCAAATTAGAAAATGGTTCTACATTAGTTAAGATTACCCATTTATGGAAGCTAATAATATATAACATAAGGAAATGAAAATTTTATCTATATTATATATATATATATATATATATATATATGCTAAGCATTCAAGAAGTGTTTTGATAACGACACTTCATCAATTTTTTAAGTAATATTATTTCATTCTTCTTTTTTTAATTAATTTTTAATTAATTTTAGTAATTTATATAAAATTAAATATTTATTTACTAATTAATTATATTTATGACTTTTAATATTGTATTAGATAATTATACATTAATATAATTTTATAATATTAATTAAAAAAACTATATATGTGACTTTTAATTATTTTTATAAATTAATTGTACATTAATATAATTAAATAGTATTGATTAATTTATATTTTTTAAAAATTTTAAAATGTTAAAAAATATATGATTCTTGATATTCATAATAAATTAATTATAAATTAAATAATTTATTTTATAATAATGATTAATTTATATATTTTAAATAATTAAAATCTAAAATATATGACTTTTAAAATTATAAATAAATCAATTATACATCAATAATTAATTTAAATAATTAATTAGCTTAATTAATAATTTATCTATGATAATTAATTTATATATTTTTAGAAATTTAAAAATTATACAATAAAAATATGACTTTTGAAGAAGTAAATGACACATCGTCAATTTTTTAAAATAATCTTGTTTTATTTTTATTATTTTTAATTAATTTTTATTTAATTTTAATAATTTGTATAAAATTAAATATTTATTTACTAATTAATTATATTTATAAATTTTAATATTTTATTAAATAATTATACATTGATATAATTTTATAATGTTGATTAAATAAATTATATTTGTGATTTTTAATTTTTTTTATAAATTAATTACATATTAATATAATTAAATAATTAATATTAATTAATATTTATATTTTTTAAAAAATTTTAAAAGTTTAAAAATATGGCTCTTAACATTTATAATAAATTAATTATAAATTAAATGTTTTTTTTATAATATTAATTAATTTATATATTTTTAAAAAATTAAAAATTAAATATATAACTTTTGATTTTACTAATAAATTAATTATAGATCAATAATTAATTTAAGTAATTAATTTATTTAATTAATAATTTATCTGTAAAAATTAATTTATATATTTTAAAAATTTTAAAAATTAAATAATAAAAATATGGCTTTTGAAGAAGTGTTTTAAGAATGATACATTGTTAATTTTATAAAATAAATTATTTTATTTTCTTAATTAATTTTTATTTAATTTTAAGAATTTATATAAAATTAAATATTTATTTACTAATTAATTATATTTATGACATTTTATATTATATTAAATAATTATATATTAATATAATTTCATAATATTAATTAAATAAATTATATTTGTGACTTTTATTTTTTTATAAATTAATTACACATTAATATAATTAAATAATATTAATTAATTTATATATTTTTAAAAATTAAAAATAAAATATATAACTTTTGACATTACTAATAAATTAATTATACAATAATAATTAATTAATTAATAATTTATTTATAATAATTAATTTATATCTTTTTGAAATTTTAAAAAATTAAACAATAAATATATGACTTTTGAAATTCTTAATAAATTAATTATATATTAATAATATATTTAAATATATATGTATATATATAAACTAAGAAATTTTCTTAATTCCTAAAAAGTCATGTCATCATTTTTTTCATTGTTGTTTTTTCATATTCTATTTAATCAATTTTTTTTAGAAATTTAAAAAATTAAATACTTCAATATTCATTAATTCTTTTATAAATTAATCATATGTTAATAATTTAATTTAATGATATTATTGATTTATATGTATGACTTAATTTTTCTAACAAATTAATTATACATTAATAATTTATTTAATAATTTTATTTTTATAATTTTTTTAAAATTTTGAAAAGTTAGACAATAAAAATATATGATTTTTTTAATCTTCCTAACATATTAATTGGACTATAATATTTTACTTAATAATAATATTATTAGTTTGAAAGCTAAACAACATAAATATATGATTCTTAGCCATTCTATTCATACTTTTCTTCCTGTTTGAAATTTTTGTATAATTTTTTATTTTATTTTTCTCTTTTTCTATATAGTTCGTAGCTTTATTTTTATAGTCAAAGGTGAAATTTTATGCCTTTTATTTTTTGTTTGTAAAAAAATATTATTTTTAAAATTCAATAGACAAAAAAAAATTATTCTACAAACCATAAAAGAAAAAGTAGTCCAATTTAATATTGATTAATTCAAAACATTAGAAAATAAAAATCGTTATATATTTATATATATTTTAAATTATAAATTCTAACATAAATTAGAAATAATGAAAATAACTTCGACCGGCATCTGTCACAATCTCAATTTATTTTTAAATAGTTCATTTATTCATATAGAATATTTACGCCTGCATAAGAATTCTTTCATTTTCATTTATATTTGAGAGAACGACCTGCATATTATATCATATTTCTACTAAATAGATATTTATGTTATGATCTAAATATACTATTAATTGAAGAAATAATTATAAAATAAAACAGCAAGTACAAAAATGAGTAATAACCCCAGTAGAGACCTGTATGATTCAATTCAACATTTTTATTCGTTTGAGTTTGATTGTGTCATAGTTCTATAATTAATTAAAAATGGATTTATTGTTAGATGAACTGTAATGCTGATATTAAACCCAAAAAAGAAACGATAGGTACATCTAGTCCATGAATACCCAACTGAAGGTTATGAGGAAGTCGGAATAGGAGAGCACTCATCTTGGGGTGAGCTTACTACTTAGATGCTTTTAGCTGTTATCCGCTTCGCACACAGCTACCCAGCATTTATCGTGGCACGATAACTGATACACCAGATGTGTGTCATTCCTAGTCCTCTTGTACTAGAAAAAGGTTCTCTAAATGCTCTAACGCCCACATTAGATATGGATCGAACTGTTTCACGACTTTATGAATGTGAAAAATATACTAGATTAGTCGAGTTAAATTATAATTAATTTCAAACTCATCCACAACCGGGTAGTCAAAATAATAATTTATTTTACTTCCACAATCCATATATTTACGAAATAAATCAAAATTGAAATAGATGTTATTTAGGAAAATTCATTTTGAAGTGACTATTTCCTATATATACACGCATGATATTTTTATTTTACAATTGAATCAAATTGAATGGAAACTAAAAAAGACCTATGAAGGCATGGCTGGGGCATATATTATATTTTTTGGTTTGTACTTTTTGGCAGCTATTTGACATTGGATGTATTGGGATCTAGAAATATTTTGCAATGAACGTACAAAAAAAACTTTATTTGGGTTTAGAACTTGATTTCTTCCTAAAACCATATTTATGTTTTCAATTAAGATGGAATGATTTTTTAAATAAAAAATAATTAATAATATCAAAATATATTGTCTTATGCTTAGACTGACAAATCCACGAAAAGGTCATATCTATTGGTTGAAAGGCCTAAAAAAAACATTGTTCTAGGCTGTATAATACCCATCGGTGCCATTTATTATATGACTTTTAATCTTGAAGGTATCAATTTATGAAATAAATAAATTTTATATATTTATTTATAGTATTTCGTTAATCCTCATGTCATGAAAATTAAGATAAAAATTTTTCTTATTAGTTTGTATTTTACTAAATAATTTATATAAATTATTTTATATTTATTATTAATGATATTTATTTTATATTTTATTATTTTATAATAAAATCTATTCGTGATTTAATATTTAGTTACTATTAATGAAATTTATTTTATATTTTATTATTTTATAATAAAATATACTGGTGATTTACATTTTACTAAATAATTTATATAAATAATTTTATATTTATTTACTATTAATTATATTTATTTATGATTTATTATTTTACCGTGGCGCCTTAAATGACTAGTTTACACAGCTTCACTTTTTTTTTTGGGCACATAACGTCACTTTTTTTTTGTTCTTTAAAAAAGTTGAAATAAATCTCTCAAAACTTGAACACTTGAATTGACTTGTCTACAATAGTAATTATAATGAACATACTACATTTTAGGTAATATTGCAAAAACTATCTTAAAGTAAGCTAATGAGGGCCAATTAATTAAATAACTAATTAATTAGGTATAGTGCTTATCTCGATTAAGTCTAAATTGATCTCAAATGAATTTAAAAAGGATTGTAGAATTAATTGAAACAAATAAAACCATCTAAAATACTATGGAATCAGTAATTTACAAATATATATAATATTATATAAATTTAAATTTTCAAATTGTTTAACTACAGTGTATCAAATTATATAATCATACTGTTTAATATTAAAAGTATTTATAATTAAATAATTCTTAATTATCATATATACATCTTAAGCAAATATATCAAATATAATCATATCTTTTAATATAATGATACCTTTTCAGTAATTGCACACTTGTTTTTTGTTTTTGTTTTTTAATGTTATCCAATAACAAATGTTTTAATCGAAACTACAAACGTGTATCCCCCATAATCCTGAAAGTAAATCTTCTCAAAGTAATGTCTGAAAGAAAAAAGTATCAATAGTATAATTTTATTAAAAAAAAGCTTCCAACAAAAAATTTCTATTATTTATCTTACAGATTAAATTACTATAATATCCTCAAACTTTAATATAATTTTAAATTGTCAATTAAATTACAATCAAATAATTGAAAGTGTAAAACATTTTTTTAAAGGGAAAAGCTATTGTACTAATAGCTTTGACTATATAAATTGAAAAGTCAAAAATTAACATGAAAAAAATAATTTTATAATTTTATAAATCAGGAATAAAAAAAATATTATCTACAAACAAATTATAAAAATAAAAAATATTAATTTCGATAATAACAGTAAAAATTAAAATGCCAATTACTTATTATACGGTGAAAGCAATTGAATAGTAAATACTGTGTTCCACGGGTTTTGGTTTGTCTAGTCCCAGACGTTTCTGAGCTCCACGACACGTGGGAGTTAAATCAGCTCGTAACATACGAAGACGGCTCGTCGTTTAGCAGAGCACGAAATCCCAAAATCGAAAGTGGAACTTATCTTTTCTTTCTCAAGGTTATTTTTGCCCTGCACGGAGTTACATTGCACATCACATGACATTATCTTCCCGAAACGTTTTTTCCTTCTTTTCTAAAAGAAAAAATCTAATAAATTATTATTATCTGATTTTTTTTTAAAAAAAAAAAGGAAAAGAAAAGAAAAAGTGGAATAGTGTGACTCTGTCCGTCCGCCGTGGTTTTGGATCTATACATCATCCGCGAGTGCTCACGTGGTCTCACTTTGTCAAAGCCACCATTTGTTTAAATATCAGTTGCTTTGCCTGCTTAGAAATTAAAATTAAAAAAAGAAAAATTAATTATAATTATGTGTGTTTATCAACCCAACTAAACGTTTTTATATTAGTTAATTAATCAAATTTGATTTTTCAATATTAAAAAAATCTACTTGTAAAAATTTAATCATTTTATAAAGTAATTTTGCACTGCTTGTACAAAATTGCTCTTGCGGTCACAGATAAAATTTAAAATGAAAAATGCGCATGTAGACTAATCAACAAATTTAAAATTAAATTATCACATTTTCATATTAAATTAAAATAATAATTTTATTCGTACAAATTAATTAATTATAGAAAGTATATTTTTATTTTATGTTTTGCATAGGTAGAGTGGAGTTATAATTTAAGAGCACATTTAATATTTTTTTTAACAGTAGCACATTTAATATTAATTGATATACAAGTAGTTATATTTTAATTTTCATACATTAAAATTTAGGAAACAAATTGTCCACAGAACGAAAAAAACAACTTTTTGCATTTGAAGACTTCTTTTCTATTAATAAGAAAAAGAAGTAAATTCAATAAAGTTTAATTCATAATTGATAAATAAGAAAATAATAATCATACCAATCGTTTATTATTGAAAATAAAAAAATGTTACTAATAATTTAAAAAAGAAGAAGATAAAAGTCATAAACAAACAAATAAATCAGGTGTGCATGCAAGTGGTCCACGCCTGAATTTATCAAATGGGTAATTAGGGTTATGAATTTGGACAAGTAGTAGAAATTATTGAGGAAAAGAGTGTTAGAATCTTTTTGGGTTGAGACCACCTGGATATCGTGGGCCATCGAAGTACTGAAATTTTTCTCATAATTTGTCGGCTTAGTTTTCGTAACATGTACCGTAACCCATGATAGCATGTTTATCGACTGTTCCATTGAAGCCCTTTTTGCAAAGTACCTGTCCGGTCTCCAACTGTGAACGCAGGCAAGCACGAATTTTTCCTATCTAACAAAAATATAACATCACAGTAACTCATACCACATTATTATTATTATTATTATTTTTAATTATCTCAATATTGACGAATATTTTATGATTTATTTTTTTTTCATAATTCTAAATAAAATTTTTTAATTGAATTTGATAACTTTATTTTAACACGTGCTATATGCATATCTTAAAAATCAAATCTCGATTCGCAATAAAAAGAATAACTTTCTTTCGGTTAATGTTATAACTTTAAAGTAAAAAAATGACAACCACCATAATGCCATTAATTACCGTACCTCATTAGAGATAATGAGTTAGCTGAGGTGTAAAACAGTAATTTTTCACGTGAAGCAAAGTTATAAAATACGGGTCAAGCATTTGGTTTCACAATCCGTAGAGAAATGAATTAAGAAAAAACTAGTATATATCACGTATATTATACGTGTCTTATACGAGGGAAGAAGAAAAGCCAGCAAATCAAGCAAAATATACTACTAGGCTAGCTGTAGTTTCGATTTCGACCACACAATTCAATAACTAAACTAATTAATAATAAATTACTGAACACGCTCTTTAATCACGTTTAACAATCTCAATTGCGGGAATTTCAAAAATTAATTACAGGAGCAGGGATCTGGTGCAGCCGTTTATTGTTTGAATTCCACGTGTCTAATGTAAATGGATTATGATAAGGATGAGGGTGGTGTGGACGGTCACAGATGGAGATATAATGAGTGGGGTCTACGACATGATTGTGGCCACCACTTGTTATGACATTTGATCAGTAGAAAAGCAAATTCAAAATCCAGGAGAGAGAGAGAGAGAGGGTGTTATAAACTAACAGTAAATTAATTGGGTATGTTAGGGTAAATTATGCACAAGGCATATGCTTTATTTATTGTACATTGTTGTTTTGGAGGGCCCACTCATTCTGTTGTTCTCCATCTGCTTATTAAATTGTGTCAATTACTTTTATCTAATTATATTAATTTGGTATCTAATTTTCTTATAAAATGTCACTTTCAAGTTAGGATGGCCTTTTTTTCTTTTTTGAAAAAAAAAAAAAGAAAAACAACTTAGGATGACATTAAAGCAATTATTTTTGTTGCTTTTTTCTTAGTAATTAAATTTTTATTTGGATTTGAAGTGATGTCACAATTTTATGAATTACAAAATCAAAATCATTGGTCTCTCACTAAATTTGTAAAATTACTAAATTAAACTAATGCGTGAAGAAATTTAATTTCTTATCTTTGAGTTTTAAATAGATATAATTTTAAAATGAAATTTATCTTCTAAAATGATTTTTTATTGAAAATTCATTTAAAAAAAAAAGGCAAAGAAAACTTTGTTATATCAAAAACAGTCATTTTTTTTCCCTACATATCAATAACTTGTTGTCTGGCAATGAGATCTGAAATTTATAAAGAAACATTATTAAAATGTACGTAATTACATGAATATTAATTTAAGAAATTTTATTCAATAAATAAAAATATATAAAAGCATAATTCTATATGTTAAAAAATAATTAGCTATCAAAACAATAGTGTAGATTTTGTTTCATAATATAAAAAATTATAATTTAAAATTTTGTTTTAGATTTTTCCTCCACTTATATATTAGATTTTAAAAAAGTATCTTTTAATGAAAAAAGGATATAGTGTCCCCTATGTAGAATTTCTTGATTCTATTATATACAAATATATCACTTGTAGAAATAAAATTTAAAATTGACATAATTAATAATTGAATTTTTTTAGGAATATCGAGAATCAATTTATTTTTACTTTATTTAAATATAATAATTTTTAATACCATCTTGTAGAAAATTAATTTCAAAAAGATGTTGATAAATATGATTTTTTTTCTAACATGCAATTTAAGAGTACTGATTATAAATAATAATTTAGGCAATAAATAAATTAAGACATTTAAAAAAGTCAAAAATTTTAATCAATCAATTGAAATGACAATAATTATAAAAAACTAAATACAATTTTTAAAAAAATACTCTTTTTTTTTTCACATTCGACTTATTTTAAAATTAATTTAATTATTTTAATCTAAAATAGTAATTTCCTAATTAAAATTTTCCTCAAATAACTATATTTCTAGCTAAATTTCATTTGAAATAATTAAAAGAAACCCTGAAAAGTATTTGTATTGATAAAACTTGCCTCTTTGTGTTTGAAGTGATCTTCAAGGATACTTTTTTTTTTTTACTTTATTTTTAAAACTGAGGGTAATAAAAGAACCAAAAACACACATATATATATCCATGTTTTTTTTGTGTGGTGGTGACATAGTAACCCAAATGGTCCCCTTTTCCACTTTTGTAATTTACAATGATAGAGTCCTTCCAAATGGTGAATTACAAATTAAAGGCATCAATGGACTATATGATTTTGCCACACCATCCCTACAAACTATTGAAATGATCCCATAATTTGGAGGGTCCTTTAATTGCATGATGGGATAAGAATAGATAATGTTTGATTGACATTGAAAATTGGCTAGGGTTTTTAATTTGTGATGAAAATTTGGAATTAAGTTATTTGCACATAATGGGGGAATCTTCTTCTTCTTCTTCTTCTTTTTCTGCTTATTATTAGCTAGTCTAATTAATACTTTAATTGCATCTTTTCAACAACATTTTACTACAATAATTCTTCTTCAAAACGATGTTAAGACCATGCCAAATTCTATTATTTGACATACCTCATGAATAATTATTAGTAGATATTTAATATATGATAAGGTTTAGGTAAGAGTTATCATCTAAAAAAAAAGTAAATATAATATAATCAATTATATTTTTAAATGAAAATATCTTATTAAAATGTATTTAATGCGAAATTAAATTATTATATTTTATTGCGACTTATCAAACGATATGCTTGAAAAATTTCAATTTCATCTTGCATTTTTAATTTATGCGCGAAGGGATGCTAATTCAAAAATTAATTTTGCTTGATAGATTGAAAATTCTTTAAAAGATACAAAAATTATTTGGATTTAAATTCTTACTTTATTTGAATATTTTATTTTTTTCTTTAATTTTTTAAAAATATGTTTGTCTATTTTTTTAAGATTAATAATTTTGGAATCAGGAATATGACTTGAAATGGAAGAAATGCAGCATTGGTGTGAAAGAATAATTTATTAAAAGCCCAAAAGTTTGGTTCAAAGCCCAAAATCCATAATTCAAATTTAATTCAGTAATTAATTCTTGAGGTGAGGTTGGGCTCAAATCCATATCAGAGTTTTAGCAGACTCCATCCATATTATTAATTTTCCTTTTTTTTCCTTTCAAACTGTGGATTTCACTTTATTGAGAAAAATATAATTTCTGTATCGAAATAATTAAGAAATATTTTTGAATATGTTTATATTTTAAAAAAAATTTATTTCTTAACATTAACATATTATTCATCTCAAGTAATTTTTTTAAAGAATGAAATTGGCTGATATTATGACAATAATAGATATATATATTATGGAAGAAGCTATTTACTGAAGTAATATACTATTTCTCTAAAACAAATGTAATATACTATTAAATTTCGTCCAGAGTATAGAATTCCTACTGCCACATATGAAATTTCATTAAATTATGCCACTAAATTTATTTGATAGACTTTATTACTGATTGAAAAATATGCAGAACGAATAATAATAATAAAAAAAAGGCATGGCCAATATTATTTGAACTGTAGACAGTTAGGCTCACTTGAGATAAATGGCCTAACGTGGCCTAGCTCACAATTCAAAAGGGCCCAAGCAATAGCAAGCGAAAGATTAATAATCAACTAATCATAATTCCAGTTCCAAATATATATTTAGCCTTAATTAGATGCAACAGGAAAAAAAAAACAAAACTTCTATATGAGAAACCACATGGAAAAATAAAAAATTTTGTAGTTCAGCGGCAGCAGAATTAGTATAGCTGCAGAATTGAGAGAGGATTGATTTTTTGTTGTATAGAACTATGCCTCTTATCAGAATTTTATGCAGATTCTGAAAGCACTTCTCTTGAGTTAGATAGTTTGATTCAATGTCTATTGAAGTAAAGCAGAGTTAAAAAGTTTATTTTTCGGATAGAGATGATAACTCTACCGGTACTCTAATTCTCTGCTCTTCCAATTTTCAGAAAATTGCTATATGAAGCAATGTAATACCACTAAGTCTATTAAATATAGTGACTCTGGATATAACTATCTATACACATACAGTAGGATATGATATCATATTGAAGAAAAAGTACACAGATGAAGTAACCTCACTTAGAAAAAAGGAAAGGAAAAAAAAACAGAAAAGAGAAATTTTAATACAAAAGGAATAAAGCTAAAGAAATGAATGATGCTTATTGTAGGAAAAAAGAAAGGTAGTGAACCATCATTTTGGACCTCTCTTTGTTTCCTCATCTCTTTCTTTTTGGCATTTTCCACTCGCAATTTTTGTATTTCCTAGGCTTCATTCATTACCAGTCTTTGAGTGATTAATTCTACTTGACTGGTGATTTGCTGGTGGGTATGACAAGCCAATATGACCCTTGCTCCAAACAGCTGGGGTTCTTCATAACTGAATGCTTGTCTGCAGTTCAGCCAGTTCTTCTCCACTTAAAGAAGAGAGAGATGCATCTCTTCTGAAAAACCAGGACTTAAAGAAGCCAATGTATCTGATGATGATCACTTTCCATGCTTCTTACCTGTGCCATAAAGAATCCTACCATGAGTCATGCTAGTAATTATGCTTCAGCAACTTTATTCAGACAAGATGTGAATACATGCCTAATTGTTTGTCATGATAGGTGGAGTTACTAAGTGACGATGATGGCCCATTATAACCTGGGTTTTAAGTTTCTTTAATAATTTCACTACATAATTGTATAAAGCTGTATTTCATAAATAAGTTTTGGCCATCATTAAGGCTATATGTTCTCAATTTATTGTCCAGTTGTTGGTTTATTTTTCTTCTTTCAGACAAAATCAACCCTGCATACCTGCCAGTAACATATCAATGTCGCAAGGTACATACACCAAGGTTAAGAAGAAAGAATGCCTCAAATCTGAGATTGATTGATCAAGAAATAATACCTAAGTTATCAAAAGAATATAAAAATGGGACTATTTCATCATATTGACATACCTCTTTGAAATAATACCTAAGTTATCAAAAGAATATAAAAATGGGACTATTTCATCATATTGACATACCTCTTTGAAACCATGACTTTCGAACAGCTTGTCGGATGTGGCGTTCGTGTCTTTCCAGGAGTTCATCCACTCTATGTGATTGGGATAGCAAGGGTCCGGAAAATTCAACCTTGTCCCCTTGATCTTGAAAACCCTGTTCAAGTCCAACAATATGTCAAAGTAAGAATATCTAAAACACATTATTACAAGAATATTTAAATATAATTCTATTATTTTGCACTCTGCAAAAAATTTAAGTAGGTAACGAGAAAAAGAAAAGCATTAATTGCTCAAAGCCTAGTTTGTTGGTGAAAATATCTCCAGCTTTTAACTTTTAAACATGACAATCTTTGGTCACATCACATTTGGGAAAAATTCATATTTGCTTGCTTGTTTATAAGAGAAGAGAAAGGATAAATATATTGGAGGACAAAATATTAATTCTTCTGAAAGAAACTATCTTTTAGGGATAAATAAAGCTTCAGTTTCAAAAATTTTAAAATCATTGTCTCCCTTGTTGCTGTTAGTGCAAAACTGTTGTCATCAAGGCAGCAATGTGATCTAGTTTCCCTCTGCCCTCGCTACAACAATCACTTGTGCCAGTTGAAGCCCACTGCAGTGCTGTTTCAAGTTCATTATCTCCACCTCTGATTGATCAAGCACATGAAATTCATCAAAACTCTAAACCCTAGTCATAAAGCCTTATGAGTTACCTTTTAATTTTTTTTTTCTTTTTGTGAATATGAAATGATTTTGAATACAACATATGATGTTTCCAAGGTGAGGTAAAAATCATTGAAGAAAAGTGTTTTTTCTAAGTCCGCAGCAATCAAAGTACAAAAAAATGCCAACACCCTAATTTATTTCCATCTGATGGCTGGTTGAGCAACAAGGATGTTGCAAAATAAAAACAAACAAAAGACGGCAACATCACAGGGGATTTGCTCACCTACTTCAGTTACTGAAATTAATAAAATCATTTTAGCTTTCATTACTGAAATTTGGATATTCATTGGGCTTAAAACTATGACAAGTTACAAGCTTTTTCACAAAAATGCATTATTAAGGCAGATATTTCATTTCATCTTCAACAAAGAGAAAGTAAAGTTAGATGTGATTTTAATGTTTTCAAACGTACCAAATTATTCCTCTTTGCTTCCATTTCCTCTCTTTGATAAAGAGCCAAAGATAGTTCTTGTGAATGGTACCCCTCTGAAGCATCAAAGGAATCTGGCCTTTCAAATTGATTCCACTGTTTCTGCAAAGCACGCTTGGAAATCTCATATGAATCATGGCCTCGAGAACGGATACGGATCCCATATCTGACTTCCCCATTCTCATGCCATCTTGAATCAAAATTGTTCTTTTCTTGCAATGCTGTAGAGGATTCTAATCCATTATTAATGTGACCTCTTGAAATAGTCCTAGTGTGGGATTGTACAGATGCATCATCCTTTAGCCTTTTTGCCCATGCAAAGCCACTTGAACTAGATACCTGTAATGGGCCAGAAAAGGGAATGTCTCCTTGGGATGCATTCTTTACATGGAGAACCTCTTCCAATTTGTCAAGTGATGGCTTCCGTGCCTCTCCACCAGACCTTGTATCTACCCCCTTGGGAATGCGCATATTATTACCACTTTTATTTTGAGCACATTGCACTCGAGCCACCGCATCCTGGAAAATAAAAGGAATTTATCAGTTCAAATCAGCTTTCTCCACAACATGTGTCGATCTATGTGTGAAAGAGAGAAAGAGAGACCTCTGCTGGTGCTAGTTTATTGATTCCGCCAGGTTTTCTCATTTGCTTTCTTGTTTCACCCCCACGACTTCTCCCGCTGATTTTTTTCCTGAAAGTTCAGTAAGACATCCCAGCTTGTCAACTGCCCAGAGATCTTTTAAGATTTCTTTCTTACCATAACTTTTCATAACAATAACCCCAAAAGACTTGGAAACTCACAACCTATTTGTATTCGACAATCCCCTTAAAATGAAAATATCAATTGAAGTTTTAAAAATATTTATAAATTTTATGGTTTCCTCACAAAATAAAAATCCTATTATATGAATTATTTTTATTTTCTTCGTTATTGTATTTGCATACAACAACAAGTGAAGTTCAATGTGCTTTAAAGCATAATGGATAGATCTTGTGCTCACTAGATTCCAAACTTCAAATGACCCTTAGTTTAAATCCAAAATGTAGCCTAAAATCTAGCTAATTTCATGTGTCGAGAGTAACATATGATTGATGACATAGCTGACAGCCTAAGAGTGAGCAGCCACAATCAATATTTACTTCTTAAGAGGAATGACAAAGAACCTTTTACCGGAAAAGGAAAATGAGAGTTCTCACCTCCTTGCCTCCTCACGGTTTTTTGCATCAATCTCCTTACTAGGTTGATATTTTGGCAAGCTTGAGGGATCACACGCATAAGGTTTTGTGGTGAAGTACTGAAAATTGTAGATGAAAGAGCATTGGATTAGCATTATCCTAGACACAAATCAGAGGTGACTGATTGAATTTCAACAGCTGAAATTACTCCATGGTGTGGGTGCACTAGAACTACAATGTCAGATGAAAAACTGAAGGGGTCAGATATGAATTAATAAATTTTGAGTTGGAGCAGGATGTAAAACTAAAATGATTGATTGGTATATGGTAACACAGTAAATTAAATTCATTTGAATCATTTCTGCGATCATTTCCCGCTATTGGCACATCAAATTTTACAGAAAATAATAATCACCTCAGATGAAAGAGCAGAGGTGGCAGTCCCACGCTTGTATGGCTCTACAGATAGAAGTGTTTCTATCAGATTCACAGCAGTTGTTGGTAAATCTTTGAAGGACTCGCGAAGACAGCTATCATAAGGTTGTTGTGGTTTGAATAAAGTTGCATGAGGAAGTCTGGATTTTTTCCAGTATTCATCAGGTGGGGACCCACAGAGCTTGAATATTTTATGCAATTGTTCAACCTGAAGGAGCAACCAAGATTAATCATATACAAACTTAAACTGCCAACAAATTAAAAGCAAATATACAACAACTAATTTATATTAATTCAGATGTTCTATTAGTTTGTAATAATTATAATAATAAAACATCAATACATGGTCATCCCAATGCCTGATACTAGCTTCTTCAACAGTATTACACAGAAAAGAATCACAAAATTAAAGAGACTGTTGCAGTGGACTATTGGCTGGAATCAGTCACTGCCAGTTCATTAATCCAGCAGAGAAATGAAATGGTTATCCAAATATTTTCTTAGACTCCATCGAGGAATTGAAAAAGGATAAAAAGGCTTCAGGTCAGGAACACTTGGTCTCTTACCATTGGTTCTATTGTCTTACCATTAATCATTAATAATAATAGGCATACAAAGGTTGAAAACCTCTCAAGATACTCATTTTCATTTGAACTTTACACATTCAAATTTACAATGAGAAAAAATGTACAGGGTAGATGTAGGTACTTTCACAGAATCTGCACATTTGCCATTATAGGAATTCTTCAACTCCATTACTATATTTCACCAAAAAGTTATTGCAAGTGAGAAAAAGGATAATGCCATATAATAATGCACTTCAATAATGTGATTACCTCTGTTCTCCCTTGAAGGATAGGTTTTCTGAGGAGAATTTCAGCAAATACACAACCAACACTCCAGAGATCCACAGATGCTCCATAATCAGTCGAACCTAGTAAAAGTTCTGGAGGGCGGTACCATAAAGTCACAACACGACTGGTTAAAGGTTGTCTGTGCCCAGAATTGCAGAAGTTTGCCAATCCAAAATCGCCCACCTTCAGTATTCCTTCGTTGTTTACAAGAAGGTTTGATCCTTTGATGTCCCTATGCATGACACCTTTTGAGTGACAATGCTCAAGTCCAGATAGCAGCTGCTTCATGTAACACTTAATCTACAAAATTAGACAATTCATATACTTCAATAGAGAAAGAAACAAGTAGCTCTACTGAGTGACATATCAAGGGATATGATAAGTTACATTTGGTATTGTAAACAAAAATTCAATGCTGCAGAATCAAAATAATTTTTCACTTTTATATGTGGTCTTGATATAACCCAATGGGAATTTTAGAAATCATACGTATAAAGAAAAAGTAAAGAACCTGTGACTCGCTGAACCTGACATCAGGGCAAGACAAGAGTCCAGTGATATCATGCTCCATGTACTCGAAGACCAGGTAAATGCTACATGACAAACGGGAAGTAATTAACCCATCCAATTTCATGATGTTGGGATGGTCAAGCCTGCGAAGAATCAATATCTCTCTTGCCATGAACCGGACACTCTCAGGCTCAAAATTATCAAAGCGAACCTTCTTCAGTGCAACAATCCTCCCAGTTTCAAGTTCACGAGCTCGAAACACACTGCTATATGTACCTTGTCCTATCTGCGAGAACAAATGAAAATATGGTAAGTCCATTATCCAGTTAAAGTAACAGAAACAGAGGGTATGAATAGCAGAATAAAGCCATCGACAGGATTTCCACTTTGGGCACCAAAAGTGCATAACAGAAGTGACAGATTTCTTCAAAAAGTCCCAACAAGACTGGAGGGCCCTTAAATGGGAGTACACTTGCTGTTAAAACAATTGTGTCAACAAAATTTTAGTCATGCACAAAAAAGGCAAGTTAGAAGTCACTTTGATGGAAAACAATTTCTTAAAAATAAATAATAATATTAATAATAAAAATAATAGTAATTAATAATGATAGTAATAATAAAAGAACTGGAAGGAAGTTCAACGAGTATGTATACTGTTCAAGAATTGTAATCAGGGCAGGAAGGGAAGAATTGTCGAGAAGTAAACTATGAATTCAATTCTTAGAATCATGAATCACAAAAGAGGAGCATTACACAAGCTGACAACCATGTATGCTAGAAAAAGAAAATTAATCCTTCTCATAAATGACATCTTCCGGGCAACACTTAATATATAAAAAAGAAGCATACTTTGAGATGACCAAGAAAAGAAAAACTCGAGTCTTGAGCACCATCAAGCAGGGGTGAATTAGCAATTTTCAGTTATGTATGCCAAACAAAAAAGTTAAAAAAATTTTAATTTCTGAAAAGTATCTGTTATTTGAATCTTAATTATCAGAAAAATGCACCCACAGCATACTCTTATTCTCTGTAAAAAAAAGGTATGAACTTCCAGAAAAAAAAGGGAATACATTTCCATATTTTTTCTTCATAAATTCACATTATAGACTTCCAGATGAAAAAAATAAATAAAACAAAGCCAAAAAAAAAAACTATCAACAAAATGACGAAGAACCCATCTTTGCACCAATCATATGTTACCCAATTTCAATTTATAAAGAAACAAAAACAATAAAATCTTGAAATTGTATCAACATAAATGCAAATGTAAAAAAAATAAAAGTAGGCATTGGACGACCTTCTCCAATTTCTCAAATGCATCCGCCTTAAGCGGGACCCAACCATGAATAGCTTCACCGGCGACGGCACTAAGCCAGGCAGGCCAACCGGCGGCGACCTGATCTCCTTCAATGTACTTTTGCAAATTCCTCAACCTAAAACTCAAAGACTCACCATTAGAACTCGCTCTCCCAGACTCACCCAACTCGCTCCCACAGCAACTTAGGTCTCCATTATTCTTCTTATGGTAACTGTTCCCATAACTCTTATGGCCGCTGCTCTTATTGTCTTTATCCAAACCGACCCGCATCCGACCCGAATTAAAGCCACCGGAATGGTCGAAAGCCGGAGTAATGGAGACAGCCTGCTTGGAGCTAACGCAGCCCATTTTGGAAAGAAAGAGTCAACCCGGAAGATGAGATCCGAGTGGGAGTGGGTCGGGTCAGTAAGTAAGCGCATCCAGAGTCTCACCGCGGAGAGGAGACAGAGATAAAGCTCAAAAATGATTTTCATATATATAAGGTTATAAACCCAAGCCAGGGGAATGTTTTCTATCACTTTCTGCTTTTGTTTTTTAATATTTATTTATAAAATTTTAAATTGCGGCAATTGCGGCACAATTTTAATTGGCTAACATCACAGAGTCAGCATAATCAACGGAAAGGAAAAATTAAATAAGTATTATTTCTATTTTATTAATTAATAAAAAAAAATAATAATAATAATTGACTTTTATTCTCAGTTTTTCTTTGGATTTGCCTTTTTTTTTTTTTTTTGTTTAATAGTATACATTAAGAGTGCATGCATGGGAGAGGATGAGTTGGAAAGACAGGAGGACCCTACAAAATGGGAGCCAATAGGAAAGAACGTGACGCGCGTGGGATATTGTTTTTAAAATTTTTGAAAATGTGTTGTAGTAGTTGTGAACGTATGTAGTGCGTTTGGGTTTTGGTATTGGGCAGTTGTTGACTTATTAATGAATATGTATATAAATAAAATAAAATAAAATAAATGTTTGTTTTAATTTTTAAATTTTAAATCAAAATCTTTTTCAAAAAAAAAAATCAAAATATTTTGAATATTTTTTTTGGGTATTAATGGTTAACGTAGTAGAAAGGGCAAATGAAATGAATGATAGAGAGAGAGGTAAAAGGAAAGCAACAACAGAGAAGAAGAGAAGCATAAAAAGATCTGACTGCTCATCTTATAGAGTAAGGGATAGGGAAAGCCAGACAACCTATCAAGAGATTCTATCTTATTCTTTTTTAAAAAAAAAAAAAAAACCAAAGTTCTGTATATAATTCTAAATTCATATTTTTATATTCAAATAAATTAATCCATAGTGATATTCTTAAATGTATATGTAATCTAATTTTCGTTTCGTATTTTGAATAGATATTTTCTAATAAATCTTATTTGATTATTCAAAAAAATTAACAAATCATAATTTAAAAAAAATACAATTTGGATTCTAGATTATAATTTACTTAAATAAAGATAAATTTTAAAAAATTACTAAAAATTTAAAATACAATTTTAAAAAATAGTTAAACTTTTTTCTTCGGTATTACAAAATTTGAGAGAAAAAATCGATCTTAGATTGTTTATTATCACTAAACTAAATCTTAGTATGTATAAAAAAAAGAGTTAGACTTAGTTAGTGCTTGATCATTCAAAACATTTTAACATTTATTCATTTTAAATTGTTTGGCCATGTATCTTAAAAAAATTTAATTAAATTAAAATTTTCTTAAAATATTATGTCAAAACTTTTAACGATTATATTTTTAAATATTCTTACGATTTAAAAAAATATCACTTATAAAAAATGTATATTATATTATGAATTTAAAACTTAAAAAAATATTATATAGAATTCGATGATTTAATATATATATATATATAATTATAAATAAAGTTAACAATAATATGTATAATATATATATATATATGTTTGTATAAAAAATTAGATATATAAATTATAAATAAAGTTAACAATAATGTGTATATGCATATATATATATATAAATAGAGAGCATTAATGTGAATAAATTAGAAAAATATAAGAAGAAAAAGAAAAGAAAAGAAAAGGCTATTAAAGAAGAGACGGAGAATGATAGTGGCACACTTATGGTAAATGGGACAATGCCATGGCATCTCTATGCTCTTCTTCTAATTATTTTTTATTGAATTTTAATTTATATCTGAATCTTATTCTAATATTTTTTCCCTCTGTGATATTGACATTGACCCTCTCAACCTTATTAATAATTAATATTTTATTATTTCTTTTAAAGAATTTGATAAAAAAAAAAAGCATACTTTGGGATGTTGGGATTCGATAAAAAAAAAGAGTGAAGCTTTTTGAGTTTTAATACTTACTATTAATGATTAAAAGGGCCTGTTTTTACGGTCTGAGTTGGGGTTAATTAACAGTGAAAATTGTTAACCTTTTATTTATTGTCTATAATTATTGATTTTGGGTTGCTTTTACTTTTTTATGGCCATTCCTTTTTTCTTTTACCCTCCTCTTTTTTCTAAATCTTTTTTCATGAAGCACATGCCAATATATGCATATGCTTAAAAAAACATAAGTTGATAAGTTCCATTTTTTAAGATCGAAAGTATCTATGCATCATTTTCAAGAAAATGTTTAAAAAAAATTATTTCAAGCAAGAGTATATCTATAATTCAAAAAAAAAATAAAAATTGAGAGCAAACCATACACCAATTGGTAAGTTCAAGGATAATATATATATATCTTGTGTTTGACTCATGAGAACAACACATAAAAAAAAGAACAAAAAAAAGTTTCATTTCTTGAATAACTAAGGTTAAAAATAAATTAAACAAGTGAAAATTAAGATTTTTAATTTATCATTTATTACCATAATAATTAATAATTATTATAATCAGACGTAACTCTGTCAAAATTTATAATTTTTTAATCTTTTTATTTATGATAATTCTCATTTCTTTCGAAGATTTTTTAGTGTATAAAAAGATTAATTAAAATAAATATATATTCAATTATAACATATAAATATGTTTTTATGATGGTATGATATTATTGACATTTTATTTTTATAAAAATAAATATTCACATAAATCCAACTCAACTAATTTTTGATGTTTCAGCTTTAGATTTGATTGTGAATAAGCTATGCAAAGAGAATGTGAAAGGTGCGTGATAAGCTTCGGAGCCGAAGTCTATCATTTTCTTATTTTTCGGCAATTAAATGCTTTTTTATTTATTTTTATGATAGAAATTAGATAATCATGCATTTTTCAATTTATTTTGCATTACACTTCAAATTATTTCTGATGACTTAATATATCTAGCGTATTTTTAAAATTTGGCATCTTTTTTTTCTTTTTAAATAAACAAAACAATAGCAACTCATTAAAAGTTTAGAAAAAAAGAAATTCAGAGCTGAAGCATTATCCAAATCGCCATATATATATTTATAATTGATTAAGTGTGAGATAATTATTTTAGAATTATTGCAATTTTTTAATTGTTTAATTAAGTTTTTTTAATATTTTAATTAAGCTCTTTTTAATAGAAAGAAGTGTAACAAGAATAGCTTTTATAAAATTAATCACAATTTATCATGGTTTATGTATTAGTGCCAATATATCATACATTATTATATATATATATATATAATTTTTTATAGATTTATTTTTAAATGAATTTAAATTCTTACAATTTTGAAAGAATATTGAATTAAAAGATAATTTTTATTTTACGTACATAATAATAATAATAAATTCAACTAATAATTAGGAATTTTAAATTTATTTTAAAAGAATATAATAAAAAAGAAAATGATAAATATTTTCGAAGCATATCAAAATAAGTGAGTAAGTCAAGGGATTATAGAAATAGCAACTCAAAAAATACATATAATATATATATATATATATATTGGTAGATTTATTTTCTTAAAAAATAAAAAATAAGAAAATTGGTACATAGATTTGTTAGAATAACATGAGAAATCTTTAAGCATTTAGCATAATGTGGTGTGTGGCACCACCACTCCTAGCTACTCTCATATCAAGCAATGATTTCTGCCTCCCATTATCAAATCAAAGATACCCCTTTGGCTCTTTTTCACTATTAAATAAAATAAATAAATAAATATCATAAACCCTTTTAACAAAACAACATAATTTCCCTTTCTTTTAGCAAGAAAGAAGCATCTAGTCTGTCAATAAAATGATAACACAATTCTTGTGTTCCAAGATTTGATCTTTTGGCTTTATCAATAGAATTTCAACTCTTGATTTATTTGCTATTTAATACTCTAATTCAAACCCATATTTCTTGATTAATTCTTTCTGCTAATTAATGTGTTTCATAATAAATACCGCAAAAAAAAAACAAATAGCATGTTCTTTGATGAAAATAATATTTGCTAAAGAATTTAAATAGTGAATGTGACATTTTACAAATTACATATAATTAAATAAACTTAATATTTTTAATTAATAATATTGAACTCGTTAAAAGTGTACAGTTTGTCAAATTTGATGGCTTTGGTGTCAAAGTTGGTGGCTGTGGCTTAATTTATTGCAATCCCACATCGAAAGTTTTAAGAATTACGGGTGAGTTAGTTGCCTTATAAATAACTCATCCCTTCCTAATTATTTGTATCCCAAAAAATTAGTATACATTTTTAAAAATTTGTATATTGTAAATTTGGTCTTCTCTTTCCATATTAATAAGAGCAGGCTGCCTCAAGTGGTGCTCGGAGACGTAGGCATATTTAGCCGAACTCCGTTATCAAATTTTCGGGTGTGTTCTTTCCTTGTCTCTTTTATTTATTCCACATTTATTTTGTTTCTTTTCTGTGTTGGTATAGTATTCAATATTTATTTGTCGGGTTTATTTGTAGTATATTATACTATTCATTTGGGTATATTTTACTATTCACGTATACAATACTATTCATGTATACATGAGTTTAGGTTGTGATAATATACTTTACAAGTAAGTTCTGTCTAGGAGACTGAGTTTTAAGAGGGACCATTTGTGACCCCTCCAGCCTTTATTGGGAATTTATTTGGAATGGTAATTTTGTCTAAGGAGACTGTTCAGTAGTCTTTCTTGAAAATTACCGAATCAGTGTAATTCACTAGTTGTAGTTTGAGAAAAAATTACCCGATTTTTCCAACACAGTTGTGTTTGGTAATGCCCTAAGGACGACTCTTAAAAGCCTTTATAAATATGCAAAATTTGTGGACTATTTTCACTAAAGATTTCATGAACATATATATATATATATATATATCTTTACCAATTTAATTAAATATTATATAGGAATCAATCAACAATTGAAAATAAGAGAAAGACGGTGGGGTAAGTCAAAGGGTAGGCCTAGCGGTGTCAACATTTAAATCATTGTCTAACAACTTCGCTCATAGCACTTAAATTTGTGCTTAAATTCAACTATTTTAGTTGTACAATGCATTAAATTAGGGAGAATTAACATTTCAAAAAAAAATTAGGGAGAATTAACTTAACAAAAAACAATCAATATATAATTTTTAATGAAAAAATCATTCTGTCTTTTTAACATATTAAATAAAAAAAATATTTATGCTCATTACAATTTCTTAAGAATACTATTAGATGTATATCAACATATAGTATAGCAGCAAACGCAACTCCTTTAAATAAATTCAGATTTAATTTTTTAAGAGAGGAGCTCTTACATTGTAATACTAAAAAAAATACATTATTAGATTACCATTCAAATAATTGAGTGCCTATCTCATAGTATAATAGCTAATATTTTTTTAAAAAAAAATTAAGGAAAGAAATTATGAAGAGGCAAATTTATATTGAAAAGATCAGTGAAAATTAATATTAAGACAAAGTGATATGAGATAATTTGGACAAATTAATGGGTTAATCTCAAACATCTAAATACTTGAAATTCAAAGAGAGTCTTTAAAGCATATTGGTTTTTGTCTATGTATTGTGATTATCAAAATGATCAGCGTCCATGTCCACTAGATAATAGTTAGTGGAGATATAGACTAGTGTTGGCGTGTTCTTTATCTTATATTGTCTTCTTACTAGTTTAAAGTTTTGGGTCAATGAATATTGCTTAAAGATGGAGTTTGGACTCCTAAATTTCTATATTAGCCAGGCTGGGTCTCATTATTATTTATCATTACTTTGATTTAGAATTAATTAAAAAAAAGAAAGGGTAAAATATATTGAAGTTGCGTTAAAAGTTAGGAGCAAATCCAGCACAATTTTGAGTTGAACTATATTGATTGAGGGAAAAAAAAAATCCTATAGTCTATTTCAAATTAATTTAATATAAAATTGAATATTTAAATAAAAAAAAACAAAGATTTTAGAAGACACTAATTGAAACTTGAAAGTTCAAAGGGTGGACTTTCTGAGGCCTATAATGTGGTTTTTGGCCTCATGTGGTCAATTAATGAAGACCTCTTTATCTTACCAAATTTTCTTTAATTTATATCGGAGATTTTAGACTTTTAAGCAGGGTGGGTTGGTTGGACTAGTCACAGTCTGTCCCCCCTAATCACTCAAGAAAATTAAAAAAAAAATTAATAGGTAGAAATGCAAATTGAGTCCAGCTTGTGAGTCAATTTCCAAAAAACCACTGGTCTATCCTAATTTCTGTACAAATGTATTTCACATATTTTCCATTAATGATTTCTGAAGAAGCTTCTTGGCCAAGTCTTTCAAATTACAGAAGCAGATGTCCATTGTGAAAGAGAAACGGGTAAACAAAATATCAGCTTCAGTTGAAAAATACTAACCAACTAATACGTAGAAAATTCTCCAATGCTTGTCTTTTTTGAGATCAACCGAAGACAAATTCTCAGTTTAAGACCCACATTTTATGCATCAAGAATTAAATAGTCCTCTTACATTAATGTGACATACACACATGATTGTTTCATAAAATAAATTGCATTTCAATATCAAGTGAGAATACATTTTATGGGTATGTATCTAATAATCTCACTCTATATAGTTTATGAGGACGATGAAACAAGCCATAACCAATGGGTTAAAATGTTACAAGTGATTCAATTTTCAGTGGATGGAAATGCTTGCCAATTGACTAAACTGCATTATAAGGTGTCAGCTGATGTGAAAAAGTGATGAAAAAAAATAGAAAAAAAAAAGGTTGTTGCACAGTATTTTTTTTCTTCGATGCCATGAGGATTCATTGCCATATGCAATTTGCAAGCAGCTATACGATCTTTTGAATTGTACTTGCCAAGTATTTCAGCAACAGTTCGGCAACGACACTGATTTCCAGGCCGGATTACATCTCTATAAACAGCCATTTCGATTATGTCAAGCTCCTTGTCTATAAGTTGAAAAAAAACACGTTTTTCTGATCATAAGTTAAGAAAGTGCCACCCAAAAAAACAACAACAAACTATACAACAAAATGACCATTCAAGTGGAAGATTTGCAGGTAAGGTGGGAACTCATCTTGCATCCCAAACCTAAACACAGCCTTGGAAAACCATTCAGTCAAGATATCCTAGCAAGCTGAGTGGATCGGATCAACTAGCATAAGTCAACTACAGCAGCAATTTGACCTTGATACCTACCATTACAGGTGCCACACTACCCATGAATGCTTAGGTAATTTATTCTATTGCTATGTGCAATGAGGTCATGATCCTGTATTGGAAACTAATCACAGGAATACAGAAATAGTATCGTGAAACATTTAATACAGAACTATTACAACTGAGCACACACGACAGTGAAATACAATGCATGAAGTAATTTGATTAACAGACATCCATGGGAAAACATTTGAGCACTGCCTAGCCTAATCAACATACATAAACAAGCAACACAGAATGAAAGAACTAATACTTAATTCAACCTAATAAAGTCTCGATCTTAGTTGGCTATATCGATTCTTTGCCTAGATTCTGCTTGCTTTATGGCTAAATCTATGGGCAAGGTATAAATATTTGTTTACAACTTCATCTTATCGCATTTTAGGTCACCCACTAGTCTTCCTTCTGCTAATAATTTCAATATGTTTAGCCTTTTATAATAATGCATTTGGTTATTTACATTTAAATGCTCAAATGATTTCAAAAAAGAAAATAATATGGCATGCAAAATTGTTTGGAGAAATTACTCAACATATCTGCTTGACTATTGATGAGTATGTTGTAGATGATGGATTCAAACCCTGCTGTGCAGGAACTATAACACATTAGTACACTTTGTATATCTCAACATATCAATCAGCAAATATTGCTCGAGTGAAACTCAAGTTTAAAAATTGCAGAATTCAATTTTAGCAGCATGCACCATAAATTCACCATTCAGGAGGAGTACAATTTCTTTGTACATCCACATAGAGTCACCAGAAAAAGAGGAGTTCTCATGAGGTATACCTTTTTTCTATAATTCCTTGAATAAAACACAAAAGGAGGTAAGCAGACTCCAGTTTTTATAGCTTCCAAATTCTAGGTCCAGCAAGTAAAACTCTGAGATATGAATCTGATATCCCTAACGGACTGAATGAGGGAAGAAGGCAATTATCGACACAATCACATGGCGATACAAAAGATAAATGCAATAAAAACAGAAAAATTTGACAGGCTCTTTATAGTTGTGCAACTCTCTCTCTCTTATGTGATACATAATTGGCTAGAATATCGTTGTAACATGCAACAACTACAAGTGAAATGCTCCATTGAACATGTGCAAGAAGAAGCACGGTGGTCATTGAAACAATAAAACGTCTGAATAAATGACCAATAAAATTAGAAACTTAAAGTAAGAAAGGCCACCAGCATGACTAAAGCAGCCCTGGGCCTGTTTAACAAAGATGACAAGCCTGATCATGAAAGGACAATGTTAATTCCCTTCAAGTTCTATAATAAACTGAAATAAAGATCTGCTTCTTATCCAAAATGACATATGATTTATTGAAATTTACATAGAACTGAGAATGCTTCAAGGCTTCTCCTCAAAATATCTAGAAATGAATGAACAGTTAATCATGAGTTCTTTCATGCTGTCTGTGTAAAGCGGATTTAAATCTGAGACTTAGACTTTTCAAATATATTAGAGTTTTTAATGAGTTAAAACAATTTCATAAACATCAAACAAAAGGTATATGGGTTTTGCTGTGGGAAAATCCAAAAAGTCAAACATGATTCGGTTGCAGGATCCAAAAGAAAACAAAGAACACTGATTTTTCAGTTGCAAGACCTATCCCTCCATCAGTTCCTCGATGAAGGCACAAGTTCATCTAGTTGAAAAGATAACAATTCTAAGAGATAAAAAGTGGGAGTTTAAAATTGAATTCTAGGCATGAATACAAGAGATAAATCACTCCCCAGAATGAAATCATTAGCTCGTAACAAAATTACCCATTTTATTAGGCAGTTTGCACAAAGCAGAATAGGAAGATGTAAATGCAACAGAGAATTGAGAATAACATACTTATTTTTCTGAGCTAAGCAAATAACACGGATCTCTCATGAAGAATGAAGGAAGTAAGGAAATAAAAGATCAATAGAACAGTGAACTTGAGATCACAAGAGTAACCTTTCAATAGGGTTTTTGTCTACCTCACCCTATTTTGAAGTTTTTGACAATTTTCAAAAATTGAGGATAATATAAGGATTGATTTAATATTATACTTAGAAAATATCATGATCCATTTCTAATAATTCAGAAGGCAAAATCCAGTAATAGCCCTAAAAACAGTGAAATTTATGGACGAGAGGAGAGGAACTCTGGAGAAGGGGACGATGTGACCGTGCTGGAAGCAGAGGCATCCATGGCAATTGCACATGCGCCGGCAAACGATGTTACCAGCAGCATCTTTGTGCCACCTCTCAGGATGACGACCAGGTAACGTTTCAGCTTTCGCCCAGCAAATTTTTTTGGCATTGTAGTCAAAGAATTTTGGCCTTGCCTCTCCACCACCTCGAGAACGCTGTGGTGAAGAAGAGCCCATTTCTACTTCTTGTCCACCTGTTGCTATAGCTTTCAATCAAAATGATAAAGTGATGATAAATAATTAGATAATTACCATTAGTTCAGTCATCGTCAATCCACAACTTTTTTTCACTGTAAATATTTTTTAAATAAGAAATAAAATTACTTATCATTAAGTTTTTTTACCAACCAATCAACCATATAGCTGTAGACAGTAGACTTTATTGCATGATTACTTCTTTTTTTTTGCTGAAAATATTGCATGATTACTTATAAAGGAGAAAATTTAAACAAATCTCTGTATGTCGATGTTTCGTCTTCTCATCTTTTGCAGTTAGCTTTGTTATTGGAGAACTGAACAAAAACCATCAAATAACAACAATTCCAAGAATCCAGACATTTGATTCTCATAATGGAGGTGAAAAACCTACTGGGAAAAGTGGTTTTAACAAATTCTACACTTTCCGAGCAAGTGTCCGCTGTTTAGTAGCATGCTGGCCGCCTTACAGTATCAATGAGCTTTCTTGCTGTATTAGGCAGAACACTGGAACCATCTCCAAACTCCTCGATTTCCTCTTCTGTTTTTGGAACAAAGAAAGGATCCTAGGAAGTGCTTCCCACTAGCTAAGGGCCTGTTTGGTTTAGCTGTTCATAGCAGCTGGTAGCTGATAGCGGTTGCTGATTGCTGGTGGCGGATAGCTGGTAGCTGATTCGGGTTAGTGTTTGGTAAAAATACAATAGCTGTTACAGTTTGAATGTAAAATTACCAATAAGCATATCATTATCTAATAAATATTAATTTTTATTTTATTTTAATAGGGTTAATATAGTCTTAATATGAATCAGCTATCAGCTGATATGAAAAAGCTCCGAGTAGGAGCTTATTGAAATAGCAGCTGTTTGGGGTTTCTAACAGCTATCAGCTGCTATTTTAAAATTTTACCAAACAGCTGCTGTTTGGGGTTCAAACCTCTATCAGCTGCATCAAACAGCTAAACTAAACACCCCCTAAGAACAAGTAGAGCGCTTGCAGCTCCTGAAGTCCATCTCCTAAGCTCATCAGCAAAACCAAAGCTCTCAGAAACTGGAACATATGCATGAAATGTGAAAAGTAGAGATCCTTCCTGCATCTCCTCCTTCAATACTCGAGCCTTTCTACGATTAAGCACAGCATACATAGAACCCAAATATTCAGTTGGTGTATTCAACTCACAGAAATTTAATTTTTAATCAAACCGACCGAATTATACTAGTGGTCAGCTAACTGAATTTTTAATCAATTAATTAAAAATTTGATCGGTTAATTGAATTTTGCCTACCCTACTAGCTAGGGATGGCGACGTGTTGGGACTTGGGTATTTTTTTATTAATTATTCCATTTAGCTTGTAAACGGGTTTGGATGGTGGTTTGAATTTGATTAATTACACGTGTTATTCGAATTTGGTTATATATATTTATTATTTTTAGTTAAATTTTAATTCTATATTTATTATATTTTTTTAATTATCAAATTTTATAATATAGAATTATTTTAATAAAATTATGTTAATATTAAAATTTTATTTATAATTATTCAATTAAAAAATTTTAATTATATAATTTTAATTTTATAATATTTTAAAATTTGTATAATTAAATGAATAGTTTAATGAACAGAAAACTAAATGAGTATTATTAAACGAATTAAAAATATATATAAATAGTAAATTATAACTATAATCAAATTTAAAATAAGTACAAATAATTTAATTTTAAATAAAAAAAATTATGAATATTTTATCCGTTGTCATGCTTATTCTTAGCATATAATATATATTTTAATTAAATGATTTGTTTAAAAAAATTTTAATCAAATGATTGTCAATACAAGTCACAATTAATTTCAATAAAAATAATCATAAATGTATGATGAAGAACAAGTAATTATATATATGTGCACATAAGATTTCAAATCAAAAATAAAAATAAATAAGAAAAGCAAAAGAATATATGTAGTTTACAATTTCAGACTGTATAATCTAAATATAAAATTACTAAATCATCCATAAAAATTTTCCACTTCTTTTTAACTCTTCAAATATAGGAAAATCAATTAGAGATATGTCATATGCGCATTACATGCATACTTATGCATAACTCTTTTTCTTGTTATTCTTTGATAGAAAATAATACCCAAAAATGTAATTTATTAATTTATACACAATCATACGTTACACGAAAATGTTATGCATATTTTTTGTTGGATAAAGATTATGCAAATGTTAGAATGATAAATAATAAGCCTTGGTTCACCTGATTCTAATGCTACTTCAAATTTTTAATTTTTGAGTCAATTTTTTTAAATAATTATTTTATATTTATCATTAGAGTATAAAATTTGGTATATTTTTGCAAGGATTTTGAAATAATGAAAATAATTCAATAAAAAAAATAATAATAGCAATTTGAAAATAAAGATAATAATTTAAACATGTAAAAAAGTAAAGAGCCATGTATTAATAAAATAAAGCGTCACACTTTAATATTTTTATAAAACATATTCACTTCCCAATGTGTATGTTATGATATGATATGCCATTAATTACTACATCTCAAAAAAAAATTATTTTCTCAGAATTAAGTAATGAAAGTTTATTTTTGTTTTCTTTATTAAAACGGTTAAAAATATTATGATAGGCACTAATTTATTATTTTGATGATTATTATGAACTAAATTTTGTATAATATACATAAAGTCAATGATATATGTGCATTACACATATATTTAAGAAAATAGTATACAAACATATATTTTTTGCTTCCCCATTAATTATTAATGTACGGTGCTATGTCACAAAAGAATATTGTTTTTAATATCGCTACTATGAACTGAAATTGATATATAAAAAAACAATTTGTTTTTTCTTGAAGGTCAGAACAAGAAAGAACTTTTATTACCATTCTCATTGAGGCTTGCAACCGACTCTATAGATCATAGTTTTTCTCCCATTTTCAACCAACCAACAAGTGAGATCAATAAGTGGATTACAAAATGCATATGAATGTTCAATTCGACTGATTTCTTTCAAACACTCCACCAATGGGTTAAAATATTAAAAGTGATTCAATTTTCAGCTAATAGAAATGCTTGTCAACTGACTAAACTGCATCACAAGGTGTCTGGAAGTTTTTCTTCTTCAATGTCATAAGGATTCATTACCATATGGCAATTTGCAAGCATCTGTACGATCTTTTGACTTATATTTGCCAAGCATTTCCGCAACAGTTCTGCAACGACACTGGTTTCCAGGCCGGATTACATCTCCATAAACAGCCATTTCAATTATGTCAAGCTCCTTATCTGTAAATCGAAAAAACACATTTTTTCTAATCATCAGTTGGGGAAGTGTCACAAAAAAAAAGCATACAACAAAACGACCATTCAAGTGAAAGATTTGCAGGTAAGACGGGGACTGACTTTTCATCCCAAACCTAAATGAAACAGGCCTGGAAAACCCTTCAGTCAAGATATCCTAGCAAGCTGGGTGGATTGGATCAACTAGCATAAGTTAACTACAGCAGCATTTTGTTGGGTGCCACACTACCTATGAATGTAATACTCAGTTTTTTACATAATTTATTCTATTGCTAAGTACAATGAGGTCATGGTCATGTATTGCAAACTAATCACAGGAATACAACTATAGTATTGGAAAACATTTTATACAAAGGTATTACAACTGAGCAAACATAATATTGAAATAGAGTACATGAAGTAATTTGATCAACAGACAACATTCATGGGAAAACATTGAGGACCGCCTAGCCTAATGAACGTACATTAACAAGCAATACAGAAAGAAAGAACTAATACTCAATTCAATCTAAAAAGTCTTGATCCTAGTTGGCTATTTCAATTCTTTGCCCATATTCCGCTTGCTTTATGGCTAAATCTATGGACAAGGTAAAACTCTGCTAAATATTTGTTTGCCACTTCATCTTATTTCATTTTAGGTCAACTACTAGTCTTCCTTCCCCTAATAATTTCAATGTGTTTAGCCTTTCATAATAATGCATTTGATTATTTACATAACATGCTCAAATGATTTCAAAAAAGAAAATAATATGGAATGCAAAATTGTTTAGAAAAATTATTCAACTTAACTGCTTGAATATTGATGAGTATGTATCTTGATGCAACTGTGAGATTGCTCGATCATAACTTATAGATGATGGATTCAAATCCTTCTGTGCAGGAACCATAACACATTGATATGCTTTGTATATCTCAACATAGCAATTAGCAACACAATATTCCTCAAGTGAAACTCAAGTTTAAAAACCGCAGAATTCAATTTTAGCAGAATGCACCATAAATTCACCATTCAGGATGGGGGTACTATCTCTTTGTACATCCAAATAAAAAACCAGAAAAAAGATAAATAGGAGTTCTCATGAGGAATAGCTAGATTTTTATATAATTCCTTGAACAAAACAAAAAAGGAGAGACCAGTTTTTATAGCTTCCAAATTAAAGGACCATAAGCAAGTAAAACTCTGAGTCTGATCACCCTAATGGACTGAATGAGGGAAGAACACAACCCCTTGCGACCCTCACATGACGATATGAAAGATAAATGCAATAAAAACAGAAAATTTTGACAGCCAATTTATAGTTGTGCAACTCTTTCTCTCTGGTGTGATAATTGGGTTGTAACATGCATCAACTACAAGTGTAATGCTTCATTGAGCATGTACCAAAAAGAAGCAGGGTGGTGATTGAAACAATAAAATGTCTGAATAAATGACCAATAAAATTATAAGAGAACCTTAAGTAAGAAAGGCCACCAGCATGACTAAAGCAGCCCCAGGTCTGTTTAACAAAGATGACAAGCCTGATTATGAAAGGACAATGGTGATTCCCTTCAAGTTCGATAGTGATCAGGTTTTTCATCTTTATTAAACTCTAAAAAAGATCTGCTTCTTATCCAAAATGACACGTGATTGATTGAAATTTTGCATAGAACTGAGAATGCTTCAAGGCATCTCCTAAAAGTATCTAGAAACAAATGCATGGTTAACTGTGAGTTGTTCCATGACCATGTCTACCTGTGTGAAGCAGATGTAAATCTGAAACTTAGACTTTTCAGATATATTAGGGTTTTGAAAGAGTTAAACAATTTCAAAAACTTCAAACAAAGGGTATGTTGCTTTTGCAGTGCAGTGGGAAATTCAAAGTCAAACATAAAATATGATACATTTGGTTGCAGGAACCAAAAGAAAACAAAGAACACTGGCTTATTCATTGATGATTTTGCAAGATCTATCCCTCCATCATTTTCTCAGTGAAGGCACGATTTCTTCTAGTTGAGAATATAGCAATTCTAAGATACATAAAAATAGGAGTTTAAAATTGAATTCTAGGCATGAATACATGAGATAAAACACTTCCCAGAATGAAGAGAAACTGAAAATGAAATGGATTCCAAACATCATTCGCTAGTCACAAGATTACTCCTTTTTATAAGGCAGTTTGCACAAAGCAGTACAAGAAGATGCAAATGTAACAGAAAATTGATAACAACATACATATTCTCACGTACTCCTCATAAAAGAATGAAGAAAGTAAGGAAATAAAAGATCAGTAGACGCATACCAGTGAACTTGAGATCACACGAGTAACCTTCCAATTGGGTTTTGTCTACCTTCTCTTTGGCGGACTTAAAATTGTTAACCCTGGTTTGAAGTATTTGGCAATTATCGTCTGTGGATTCACCACCTAGAATACAAAAATCAAATCACAAACAATTGTAAAATTGAGGATAACACAAGGATTGATTATTATACTTAGAAAATATAATAATCCATTTTTAATACTTTAAAAGGCAAAAACCCAGCAATAACCCATTTAGGAATTTAGGTAAAAGCATTGAAATTTATAAAGAAGAGAGAGGACCTTTGGAGAAGGGGACAATGTGATCATACTGAAAACAGAGGCATCCATGGCAATTGCACAAACGCTTGCAAACGATGTTGCCAGCAGCATCTTTGCGCCATCTCTCAGGATGTCGACCAGGTACCTGTTCAGCTTTCTCCCAGCACTTCTTTTTTGCATAGTGATCGAAGTATCTAGGTCTTTCCTCCCCACTACCTCGAGAGCTTTGTGATGAAGAAAAGCCCATTTCTTTTTCTTCTTGTGCGGCTCTCAGTGTAGTTCTCAATCAAATTGGTGTAGAGAGAGCAAATAAAATTATTTATCACCAAGTTGAAAAAAAAATTCTGACATACGTCACAGTTATGCTAGAAGGGGCATAAACTTCTTGCCGTGTAATGTGTCTTACCTCCTTTTTTTTGGATGATGATTCTTGATTATTTCGCATTGTATGATATGGTTTCATTTTATAATTGTTTTGATTTTAATGATATTGTTTTTAGTGATTTGTTATGATTTTAAAAAGCATAATTTTTGTTACTTTTAGGAACCACCGATTTAGTAGTATTATATATTTAAATATTTTTTTTTCAAAAATATTTTTTACAAATATTTTAAATTTCAAAATTAAATTTTAACATAATAATCATTTCTATCATTGTTTTTTTTTTCTTTATGCATTAATTTTATTATAATTTTTTCAATTTTGATTATTAAAAAATAATTATATATATTTTATTGATTTAATAATTATTTTTTATATATTTAATTAAAATTAATTATTGATTATAAAAAATAAAAAATAAAAATAATTATTAACTATAAAAATTTAAATTTAAATTAATTATTAATTATAAAAATTAAAAATAAAAATTAATTGTGAATTTTAATTGAAAATAATATCAATTTCAATATAAAAATAATATAATCATTTTATTATTTTTACAACTATATTATACTATCAAATTAAACAAAAACAGCTTAATTAATCATATAGTATCATACCATCTATTTAAAAATTAAAAAAAAAATAATATTTACAGTATTATACTATATAGTATCATATTATATTATATATTAATAAATTATACTATCAGTTATATAAATAAAGCCTTAGAGGTGCAAAGTGAAGTATATAATTCTGTAAGTCATTAATTACTAGTTTAAAAAATGAATTTGTATGACCAAGTTAAAAATATATTAGTTACAATACAAATTTTGTGCTTTTTATATCTCATGTAATTTTATATTGCAAAATTAATGAATGTATACATTTTATAAATTTTATATTTTACAATCATTGTTTTGCTCGTCAAATTAGAAATCTGTCTAAAAAAAATAGGAATTCAGGTAAAAAAAAAATTGATGTTTTTATCTCTTTACAAAACTTTCCGTTTTGAAAATATGATTTTAACATAATCAAGTTAAACAATGCGTTTTGAATGAAATTGTTAAACAAATTATTTTGATTGCATGGTATTTACATGGCACCATCTTTAATTCATACGATTTTAACGATGTGTAAAGGATATGTGTTTAACCTCTATAAAAAAAAGACTTTCTCAATGTTACTAATTCAAAGATTAAAGACTTAATACACAATTCACAATGCATTTTTCCTAAAAGATATTCACTTCTAATATGTATTTTTATGATATGATATGCCATTAATTACTGCATCTCAAAAAAATTATTTTCTTAAAATTTATTTATTAACAAAAGTTAATTTCTGTTTTTTTATTGAAACAGTTAAAATATTATGATAAATTTATGCATTAATTTATTATTTTAATATAATTATTATAAAGGTGTAACCTAATGAATAAGATCATTTATCCAATTTGAGATCTACTGTTCTAGAGGTTTATTCTCCCCCCACATATAATTAATAAAAAAAATTTAACTGTTATGAACTAAATTTTGCATTATGTACACAAAGCCAATGATATGTTCATTACATATATATACCTATTTCAAAGTTTTTTTTTTAAAAAATAGCAAACAAAAAAATATTTTTGCTTATCCATTAATTATTAATGTATGGTGTTATGTCAAAAAAAGAATATTATTTTTATTATGACTCTTATGAGCCAAAGCCAAATTTTTCATAATGTACAAATTCAGAGTCAATCTTTCAAGAAAAATCAACTAAAAAATTCATTCTAATGCATAGTTGGATGCAGAGCTAGCACATTTTATTTAGTAGTTACAGAGTAATCTCATTCAAGTTAAGATTACATGTATAAATTATTTAGTTATGTATTTCAATAAGAATTATCTTATAATAAGTGTATGCATAAATTGAAATTGAATCTTCTTAATATTATTGATGGGTAATGAGAAATACTTTTACAATCTAAGAAATCATTAACAAAGGACAGTATCTGCCTTTCGACAATGGGAATTGTATGAATGAAATGAATAAACCACAAGAAAATATATATAGTAAGCAAAAGCTATATATATTTATATATTATGATCTAACAATCAAAATTCTTCAACTTTAATGGCTTCTCGAGGCATTTCATAGGCATCTTTAGGCCTTGATTTCTTCACACCAGCAGTGAACCAAACTTTATCAGACTTATAGCTCTCAACAGTTATGCCAGTAACTTTAACCCATGCAAGAACTTTGGTCTTCATTCCTTCAATTCCAGTGAGCTTTCCCTTTGACAATGTCCCTTTAACACGACTAGCATACCTTATTATAATGGAGGAGTCCTTAAAACATGCCTCGCAGGCAGAGGGCAAGTGAACTATTAGCTTCCATTTTAATTCTTCTAATTCGTAGCTTTTCACATTGTTAGGAAATAGGCCAGAGGGAAGGTTGTTCTCTCGGAGTATATCTGCCAATGTTTTTTGTGGCTTACCTGTTAAAAATGAGCAAACAATGAATATAGCTAGCTTAATCCATAACCAACAAGCTCTGAAATTCAAGCACCCATTTCAAAAGAAAAAGAAAATTTGCATACCTTTCAGCTTGTTGAATACCCATTTCGCCTTTTCTTCAACAGCATCTGATAAATTCTGAAATGATTTGCGTATAATTAAGGTTAAAGAATTGAAATTGAATCATCCATCTATATTATAGTAAACATATAAGCTAATAATCAAGCAAGGGTTTTGTACATTTCTTGTTCTGTTCCATTGGAAAAGAAAAAAACAGACCTTTCTGCATTCTGCAATTTAGATTCAGATCTCTTTCTCATTTAATCATTGATATAATCACATTGAACTTTTACAATCTGAAAACCTATCAAATTTTTGAACATCAATGTGATATAAAGAAGAGAAAAAAAGGAGTTGGTGGAAGAAGCAACATTGCTCAAATGATAAACATATCAAAATATGAGATTAGAAACATACAGAAAGGTCATAAAAATTGTTGGAAATTTCTTCTTTGGCTTCCTTGGAAATCCAAAAACTCCCAACCTTTGTGAGTGCTTTCTCCATTTTTCTTTCTTTCTTTCCATCGGTCACCACTCACTATTCTCATCTTTCAAACACACACATATACAGAGGATATACTGTGACAGACAACTAACGGCCACCAAAACAGATCAAACAAAAAATTAAGCATTGTGAAAACGACTTTGGTGTTCAAGCTTGCATATTTAAACGACACCGTTTAAGTGAAAAAAAATTGGGATTTTAATAACAGAAAAATTAGTTCGGTGCTTGAATCATAATTAATTAAACAATGATGAGGTTTAATTAATTTGTAAGAAAAATATAGAGGAAGACAGCACACCATATAAAATTATACTGCATACTGTCTTCAATAATTATTAAAAAAAATTATATAATTATTACTCATGCTCCATTTTATTTCAAGTGCCGTATAATAATTTTTTTTATTTCACTTTAAATAACACTTTTAAAAATTAAAAAGAGTATTAATTAAAAAATTTTAATATTATCTATATTAATTATTAAAAGAGAATAAATAAATTGAGGGATGAAAAATGGTATTTAGATAAATCATAATAATTTTTTAATAAAATTTATAATTTATAATTATTTTTTTAATTTATATACACTGATGTTATACAATACTTAACATGAAAATTGGGAGAGTAATAATTATTGGGTTGATGCGTAAATGACAGCTTGGTTTTTTATGACCATTTCTTCTAATTGACATATCACATTTTCATGCTTTTTGTCTCATACAAAAAAATTAAGTAATTTTAGTTCAAATAATCCACGGTAAGTTAGATTGAATATATCAAATTATGTAAAAAAAAATGATATATTTATATAAAAAATATAGAAAATATTTACCTAAAATAAATATACAAAAATGATCTTTATGTTTATTTTACTTAAAAAATATTGTAATAATATAAATAAATTTATTTTGGGAAAATTACACTATAACTCCTGCTAACAAAAGAAAAATGGATACTTTTCAAAATAATTTTATTTTTGGGATATTTATGAAGAAATCCCATTTATTTTTTGAGAAAATTACATTATATATATTTTATTTTTTTTTATAAAAATATTGCATTGTTTTAGTATATCTATGTTAAGTGTATACCTTTGAAAGTAAAATATACTCGATATATATTAGACATATATTTTTGAAAAAAAGTATATTTTTGAAATTAAAAGTTGTAAAGTAATATTTTTAAAAGGGAAAAAAATGAATTTTTGAAAATATTTTTTAATTTTTTGAGGTATTTTTAAAGAAATCCCTTCTATGAGTATCGCTTGAGCCCATTGGGCCAATATCTTACTTTCTCAACTAACATCGCGATTTGGTTTTTCTTGAGAAAAGAAAAGCCCGCGGAAAAACCAAACAAAATGGTATGGTTAATGGTTAACAATCAAAATAAACGTTGATTTCATGAACATAGCAAAGAACAAGATTTTTTTTTCTTTGATTATTTCAAGGCATTTTGCCTCAAGATTCATCGGCAATTATGAAAATTTCTCTATTCTTAGTATTCTCCAACCAGACATAACGATGTGTTTTGTTTTTATCAATCAATCCTCATTAATTTCAAAGTTATCAATTCTTGCTCTTACGCATTTTCCATAAAAATTTCCGGTAATCCTCTTTTTCAAATTCATTCACTCCTTGTTTGCGAAAAGAAAAAAAAAGTGAGATTGATACCAAACCTATAGAATCTGTACAAGTTGCACTTTCCTTGTTCGAGGAAAAGACCGAGCAGAGTAAAAACTGGCGTGGCAACAGCAGTAGCAGCGGTGATGTGAGATTTTCTTGCATACGAAACATTTTTTTAACTTGTTCTTGTGCTTCCTTTTTTTTTTTTCTTTTTTTTTAATTCTTCTTTGATCCGTTAGTCTCTGTCTAAAATTTGACCTTACAATTTCACAGCATCACTAGTCAAAGTTTAAGAGAACATTTGTTTATGTTTCTAAATTATAAATTTATCTCGAGTTCTTGTATTTGCAGGAGATGGATAAAGAGAAGGATATTGAAGGTCTACAAAAGGATTTAGCAAATTACGGTAGGATCAAAATCTATTGATGAAAACCATCATCAATAGGTAGGATCAAAATCAATTGATGAAAACCATCATCAATCCAAGATCATTCATGTTCAATCATCAAGAATAGTTAAATAAAACTAAAAGCGGAAGCGTACCAGAATCCATATGGAAGATCTGAATCCTTAGCCTTATGGTTTTGATCTTCCAAATTGATGTGTTTGAGAGGTTTTTCTTTTAGAGAAATCTTTTTTTTTCTCTCTTAAGACTTTAGAAATCTTTGCTTTTTTAAGACTTTTGAAATCTTAGCTCTTAAGACTTTAGAAATCTTAGCTCTTAAGACTTTAGAAATCTTAGCTCTCAAACACATAATTTGGGGACCATAACCCTAATGTCTTTATTTTCAATTTTGCCCATCATAAAATTAGAAATTACATTAGAGTATCTACACATATATACCCATACTTTATAACTTAAAAAATATGCCCATAATTAACCTAAACCAAATTAGATCACTTTAATTTTGGGCCAAGCCTTTTTTTTATGATAATATATATATGACATAAAATTATTTTAACCTAATGTTATATTTAATGTATAAATATTAGTCCATATAAATAATCCAACAATCTCCCACTTGGACTATATTTGTACATAAATATAACTTTACAACTTTATAATCTTATGCCATAATATAACCTTATGAGCTCAAAACTTATCTATCATAACCAAATGGCTTTCCGAACAATCTCGTCCATTAGCTATATCAATATAGAACCAAGGCATTATTTATTATAGTTACATCATAATAAAATTATCCTTGATTACATATACCAATATAACCAAATGACATAGATCAAGTATGGATGTGTAACATGGAAATTACATGCAATGTGATCTAAACATGTCTATTTCCAATTGATCCTCCTAAAACCATGATGAAACCACATCATGCCAAATTCAAAGTGTGAATAAATTAAAAAACTTTATTTCTGCAGAAAATCAAGCATAACATAACCAAAGTTTGTCTATTACAAGAAAACATAATATAAAACTCCCACTAAAACTGAATTTCTTCAAATGACGTAACACCCATATGAGCAATGTGCTCATGAAAGACCTTGGGTGGTAGTCCCTTAGTAAGCGGATCCGCAATCATGGAGTTTGTACCAATATGCTCTATAGACAACTGTCCACTTTGAACTCTTTCTTTAACAACTAGGAACTTGATGTCAATGTGCTTTGACTTTGACGAGCTCCTATTGTTATTGGAATATAAAACTGCTGATTTATTGTCACAAAATAACTTAAGTGGTCTTTCAATATTATCCACAATTCGCAGCCCAGTGACAAAATTTCGCAGCCATATTCCATGATTAGATGCTTCATAGCATGCTATAAATTCAGCTGCCATGGTGGAAGGAGCTACAAGTGACTGTTTAGCACTTTTCCAGGAAATAGCTCCACCAGCAAGCAGATAAATATAACCTAATGTAGACTTCTTACTATCTTGGCATCCAGCAAAGTAGGAATCTGAATATACAAGAATCTCTAATTTATCCGACTTTCTATATGTGAGCATATGATGTTTTGTTCTCTGTAAGTACCGCATAACTCTTTTGGCTGCCTTCCAGTGATCCATTCCTGGATTACTCAAATATCTGCCTAACATTCCACAAATGTACGCAATATCCGGACGCGTACAAACTTGTGCATACATCAGACTCCCTACTGCTGAAGCATAAGGAATCTTCTGCATTTCCTTTTCCTCAAAGATATTTTTAGGACACTGATCAAGACTAAACTTATCTCCTTTAGCCACAGGGGTATCTCCTGGTTTACAGTCTTGCATGCCAAATCTCTTTAAAACCTTTTCAATATAGGCCTTTTGTGATAATCCAAGTACACCTTGAGAGCGATCTCGATGTATTTGGATTCCTAATACAAAAGATGCATTACCAAGATCTTTCATCTCAAAGTTCTTAGCTAGAAATCTCTTGGTTTCATGCAATAAGCCTATATCATTACTGGCAAGCAATATGTCATCAACATATAAAACCAGAAAAATATACTTACTCCCACTGAACTTATGGTATATACAATCATCAACCAAATTCACCTCAAAACCAAATGAGATGACAACTTGATGAAACTTGTAATACCATTGTCGAGACGCTTGTTTAAGTCCATAGATGGATTTCTTTAATTTGCAAACCATATACTTTACATCACCCGATACAAAATTTTCTGGTTGCACCATATAAATTGTTTCATCAATATTGCCATTGAGAAACGCAGTCTTAACATCCATCTGATGTAACTCAAGATCAAAATATGCCACTAAAGCCATTATAATCCTAAAAGAGTCTTTCGAGGAAACTGGAGAGAAAGTCTCTTTATAATCAATGCCTTCTTTCTGTGTAAAGCCCTTAGCAACAAGACGTGCTTTGTACCTCTCCACATTACCTTTCGAATCCCTCTTGGTTTTAAAAATTCATTTACAACCAATGGGTTTCGAACCTTCAGGCAATGGGACAAGATCCCATACGTCATTATCGTTCATGGACTTTATCTCTTCATTCATGGCATTAATCCACTTTTGAGAGTTAGGACTTTCCATGGCTTGATGAAAGTTGATTGGATCATCTTCCATCACTCCAATGTCAACCTCATGTTCTTGGAGAAATACAATATAATCATCTGGTATTGCATTCCTTCTTTCTCTAGTGGATCTTCTTAATGGCAATGTTTCTTGAGGTTGTAGAGTTTGTTCTTCTGGAACAATTTCTTGAACTTGAGTGGGAGATTCAATGACATTGTCTGGAATTGCATCTTGAACAATATCAGGTATGGAGTAGTGTTCTTGATTATTGTCAAGAACAATTAAAGGAATATTTACATATTCCTCTTCAAAGTCAAAGTCTTTAACTCTTTCTCCCCTTGCAAACTCAACATCCTCAAAAAATCGGGCATTTCCCGTCTCAAATATAGCCTTAGTTGTGGGATCATAAAATTTGTAACCCCTGGATCTTTCAGAATATCCAATAAAGTAACAATTGACAGTTCTTGAGTCCAGTTTCTTTTCATTTGGCCTGTAAGGCCTTGCCTCAGCTGGACATCCCCATATATGCAAATGCTTAAGACTAGGCTTTTTACCTGTCCAAAGTTCATATGGAGTTTTTGCAGTTGCCTTAGTTGGAACTCTATTGAGTATATAAGCTGCAGTCTTTAATGCCTCTCCCCAGAGTGATTCTGGTAAGGTAGAATGACTAATCATACTCCTTACCATATCCTTAAGTGTTCTGTTTCGTCTTTCAGCTACACCATTCATAGTGGGTGAACCAGGCATGGTGTACTGTGGGACGATACCACATTCCTCTAGGAAATTCGCAAATGGGCCTGGACATTGTTCACCTGAACTGTCATATCTACCATAGTATTCACCACCACGGTCAGATCTAACGCTTTTAATCCTTTTGTTGAGTTGGTTCTCAACTTCAGCCTTATAACTTTTGAACATGTCCAGGGATTGCGATTTCTCATGTAAGAGATAAAGGTAGCCATATCGTGTAAAATCGTCTATGAACGAAATAAAGTATTGTTGTCCATTCCAAGAAGCCTTAGGGAATGGACCACAAATATCTGTGTGTATTAGTTCTAAGACGTTTGATTTCCTGTTGGCACCAAATCTCCACACATTTGTTTGTTTTCCCTTGATACAGTTTATACACACATCAAAATCTGTAAAATCAAGGGGATCAAGAATACCGTCAGACACAAGTCTCTCAATTCTCTTTTTAGAGATGTGACCTAGTCTCTTGTGCCATAACGAAGCTAAATTCTCATTTGTTAATTTGTGTTTTATGCCTATTGTATTAATAGACAAGGATTCATGAAATGAAGCAACTGTATCAATCATATATAGATTATCATAACCAGACAAAGAACCGGAACCAAATAAATTTGAATTTTGAAAAAGACTAAATTTTCCATCTCCAAATGAGCAAGAAAAACCAAATTTGTCCAATATAGAAACAGAAATCAAATTTCGTCTAAAAGACGGTACAACAAAAGTCTCATTCAAATCCAAATAAAATCCAGTTCTTAATAATAATTTAAATGTCCCAATTGCTTCAACTTCAATCTCCTGTCCGTTGCCAACGTAGATGTATCTTTCAACATCATTAGGCTTTCGGTAACTCAGGCAACCCTGCATAGACACACTAATGTGAGTTGTTGCACCAGAATCTATCCACCATGTGTGTCTAGGCACAGAAGTCAAATTAACCTCTGAACAAACAAAATTAAGAAGCTTACCCTTTTTTACACGCCATGCATGATAATTGGTACAATGCTTCTTAACATGACCTGGAGCACCACAGAAGAAACAAGTAATCTGATTTTGTTCCTTATTTTGTTTCTTTTGTGGCGCTTCTGCAGCTTCCTTATTTTTCTTTCTTTTATTGTCTTTCCTTTTGTCCTTAGAAGTGGAAGCTAAATGAGCACTTGGTATCTTTTCTTGCTTCATTCTATCCTCTTCCTGAACACAGTGTGAGATGAGCTCATTAAGTGACCAAGATTCCTTTTGGCAATTATAGCTCACCTTAAACTGGCTAAACCGTGCTGGAAGAGATATCAAAACCAAATGCACTAACAAGCCCTCAGACAAGGTCAAGTTAAGTGCTTTTAACTTTGAAGCAAGATGTGACATTTCCATAATGTACTCCCTTATGTTTCCTTTACCTGTATACCTCATAGAGATAAGTTTTGCTAAGATTGTACTAGTTTCAGCCTTTTCATTCTTAGCAAATCTTTTCTCTATATCCTCAAGGAAACCCTTAGCAGTATCCACTTGATCAGACATAGTGCCCCTAAAAGCTTCTGGAACAGCACGCTTAATGATCATAAGACTTATGCGATTAGACCTTTCCCACTTTTTCATCTCCCTCTTTTCCTCAGAGGTACTCTTATCAGTAAGATCATCGGGTTTCGGAACTCTAATCGCATAGTCTAGATCCATGACTCTGAGAGTGATAAGTACGCTCTCTTGCCATGCCTTAAAATTTGTGCCATTTAACATAGGAACCGAATTAATATTGGCAGAAATATTAGCTGCGGTAGCATTAACTGAATCCAAAACAAAACAAACAATCAATATACTAACATATTTCCAAAGTATAACTGAAGTTGAATAATAAATTTAAATAATGGTAAACCCCATCTCAAGATACCGGACACTCCATTAAAATTTTATCTTTGGATAAAATATTAACTTGCAAGTGGTATCTTGGCGTAGCAATTAAATATTGATGATAAATTAACATGCCAAACAATATATCCTCCTTTGGGCTGATTTATTGCTCACATGTAAAACCAAATAATCATCACATATTTATCACCACAAGAGCATATGTGATTATGTTGAATATAAATTTTCCTTTGGGCCAATTTATATTCACATTAGTCACACACACTTAACTCTTTATATATTTAAAATAAATTAATCTCCACTAAGTTCACTTTGGCGAGCCTTATTGTGTCAATCAATTTATCTCAATATATATATATAATCTTTCTATTATTTAAATCTAAAATTCCCAAAATCCAAAATTAATTGATAAAATATATTTAATCAATGTCCAAACATGTCAAATACATCTTTTTCTAAATTTCAACATGTAATAATTAATGGGACCTATATGAAGAAAATATTTCAACACATAATTAATTAATGGGACCCATATGAAGAAATATTTCTACATATCCACAAAACCACAAACATATACTATACAAATCACAACTCAATTTAACCAAAACACATATCCATAAATGAACCAAGTCTTAATCCATATCCAAAACAACAATAATGAACCAAGTCTTAATCCATATCCAAAACAACAATAAAATAACTTGAATCTCAATGATTAAACATGAAAAGCTCTGATACCAATTGTAGGATCAAAATCTATTGATGAAAACCATCATCAATAGGTAGGATCAAAATCAATTGATGAAAACCATCATCAATCCAAGATCATTCATGTTCAATCATCAAGAATAGTTAAATAAAACTAAAAGCGGAAGCGTACCTGAATCCATATGGAAGATCTGAATCCTTAGCCTTATGGTTTTGATCTTCCAAATTGATGTGTTTGAGAGGTTTTTCTTTTAGAGAAATCTTTTTTTTTTCTCTCTTAAGACTTTAGAAATCTTTGCTTTTTTAAGACTTTTGAAATCTTAGCTCTTAAGACTTTAGAAATTTTAGCTCTTAAGACTTTAGAAATCTTAGCTCTTAAGACTTCTTCCTCTCTCTTTATCTTATATATGATGGGATATATATAAGAAGAAACTCAAACACATAATTTGGGGACCATAACCCTAATGTCTTTATTTTCAATTTTGCCCATCATAAAATTAGAAATTACATTAGATTATCTACACATATATACCCATACTTTATAACTTAAAAAATATGCCCATAATTAACCTAAACCAAATTAGATCACTTTAATTTTGGGCCAAGCCTTTTTTTTATGATAGTATATATATGACATAAAATTATTTTAACCTAATGTTATATTTAATGTATAAATATTAGTCCATATAAATAATCCAACAATTACAAGGTGCAGCTAGAAGCAAAAGATGCTGCATATTTGCAGCTGTTGCATCAACTAGAGCACTACCAGAAAACAGCTGAGGAACTTTCTGCTCAGCTCAAGAATTCTGAGATTGAAAGAGATGTTTACATAGAAGAATATAAAGAAGCTAGATTTCGGATCAATGACCTTGAGGATAAGGTGAAGGAGATGAGTGATCAAATTTTGGAAACTGGGAAGATAAGGGAGCAGTTTTCACACGTTTTAGGTGAACTGAAGGGTGTGCAAGGAGAGTTGCTTATCATGGAAACAGAACTTGCTGATGCTAGAGATGAGAAACTTAAGGCCTTGACAGAAGCAGGAGTTATGGAATCTGCTGCTAACATGGAAAAGGAGAGAGCTGAAGAGCTACTGCAGCATGTTTTCAAGCTCAACGAAGCTATTTCTATGTCAAAACAGGTTGCTCTTGAAGCAGAAAAGGAGAAGGATGGTGAGGTGGACCTAGAAACACTACAACCAGAAGGTCAAGATTTAGCAAAAGTGAAAGAAACGGTGCAAGAATTGGAAAATAAGCCAAGGGATAAGTCTTTGTTCATTAATTCGCTGAAGGTGGAACTTAATCAAGCTAATGAATTACTTAGTTCTTCTGATAAAGTTGTTTCTGATGTGATGAATGATTTGAATAAGCTACAATCAGATTTGAAAGACGGAGAAACAGAGAACTCTGATCGAGCAATTTGTATTTGGGGACTGGAAACTGAAATGAATAAATTAAAACTAGAATTAAAGAATGCAAATGATGAGGTACCTCGCTTGAATTGTGAAATTGAAACGATTACAGATGACTTGAAGAAGGCAAAATCTGAAGTGGAGGAAACTAAGGAAAGAGAAAATGAAGCACAAATTGAGATAGCATTACTAAAAGCTGAGCTTCATAAAGAAAGGTCAAAAGTTGCTGCAGCTGAAGCAGCAGAAGTAAGAAATGGGAGTGTTAAATCAAGATTATATCTTGCAGTTCAGCAATTAAAACTAGATTCTGATGAGAACCATTCTCAAGAAAATGAGTCAATAATAGAAACTGATAATAACATAACAATTTCACAAGAAGAATACGAGTCCTTGATTAAGAAAGCTGAGAAGGCTAACCAAACTACCAATAAGTATGAAGCTGAGATTTTGAAGAAAGAATTGGAAGCTGCAACAGCAAAAGTTGGAGAGTTCAGGACTCGAGCAGAACAGGCTGTTACAAGGGCTGAAGCAGCTGAGAGAGCTAAATTAGCACTGGAAGATCAGCTGAGGAAGTGGAGAGAACAAAAGCAGAGAAGAAGGGCTGCTTTGGCTGCACTTGGAGAGGAATCTTTATCAAGAGAGTTTAGTTCTTCTTCATATGTCAATACACCAGTAAACTATCAGCCATTAGGTAAGGTTCTGAATTTGAAATTCTAGTTTCTATGTTCTTTGGAAGAAACATTTTCAATAATATTATTGTGATCAAACACTTTTTGATAATAATTTTAGTTATTATGTTTGTATTAAGATTGAAGAGTCATCTTACATATCTCCCTCTCTATGTATAGCTTCCATTTTATTATTAAATTCAGTCTAGAAAAATCATGCAAATTCATTGTTTTTTTTTTCTCTTTTTTTAATTATTTGATTGCCATATCAACAATTTTAAAATATAATTTTACTTAGGATAAAATTATGAAATTCTTCCATTCAATGAAAATTAAAAGGTTTCTTAGAAAAATAATTGAAAAAGGTAAATTTTTTTTTAAAGATACTGTATAAAATAAAGAATTTATAAAAATATTGTATAAATAAAAAATTTATAAAAATATGGTATACTTTTAGTAGATGTTGAATATATGTTATGAATATATGTTAGAAAAAAAATGTTGAGTTGATTTTTATGTAGCAATATAAAGTTAACTGACCCTGACCCTGAAAACTAGATTTGGAGTGGACCTCTCTTGTGTTAAAAAATATTAACGACTTGGGTGAGATCCATGGCATATCATATTATCAATCCAGCCCAGTATTGCTCAAAAGAAAGTAAAAGAAAAAATAACACTCCCATCGTCTTTTTTTTTAATTTTTATTTTTTTACCAGTAATATTTTAATTATTTTATTATAAATTTATAATAAATTTATTATAAACTATATAAAATTTATAAATTTATAATAAATACATGATAAACTCATTATAAATTTATTGTAAACTTATCATAAACTAATAAAAATATAATATTTTGATAAATAATTTATAAATATGTTAAATTTGAGATTTTTTTAATTTTTTTATCAAAAGCCAAAAGAAAATAAAATCCAGCCCATCATAAACTATAGTTTTATGATGGCAAGTAACGAGAAAATTTAAAGTTCTGTTTGGCAATCGGCATTGCATATATATATATATATATATATATATATATTCTGAAGAAGGGCAAAAATCTGGTTGCGTTTTGCATTTCTTTATTCGAAGAAAAGCAAAATTCTGTTCAAATAAATATGAAGAAATTTTGGAAAAGTAAAAGCTGGTCAATTCCCCGTCGAAGGCAAACACTTTGTTCTTTCATTGATTCTTCTAAGCACAATACAATATATTAAATAATTAATTGTTCCACGTTACTTTGTTTGTCTTTTTGTCACCAAATGATAAACCATGTCATTGGTCTCACTTTTTCTTTTTCTTTTTTTCAATTAATTATATCTTTAAGCCAATTAAACTTAATTTGTCACGCAACTGAAAGTTTGCAGAACACCATAAACATTTTTGCTAAAATTTTCCCATTAATTAATCAATTAATCCTATCATTTTTAGTAATTTTTGCATGAAAAATTGTGTTTTTCTTGCTTAATTATTATATTATAAAAGTATGCGAATTATTGTTATTGTTAATTTTGAAAGAGCTTTTATATAATCTTAATAATTATCATATGTGATACTTAAGAGCTCACTTCTTCTTAAAATATAATTTAGTTCTAAAAGTTTCATTTAATTTAATCATATTACAAATTAATCATACCACTCTTAATAAAATAAAAACATTATTAAGTACACTTTTATCATTAATCATATGTAGAATTGCCAAAGTTTATGTATCGATATGTATTTGTGAAAGCACTACATTTATATAATATAAGTTGAAGTTCAGGGTCGAAATCAGGTGGGGTTGGGTGGAGGCTGATGACTTTCCCTGGCCAGCCGCTGGACGTGTATTTTTAAGAGAAGTTTTTGCCGGCCGGAGCAGCAGAGGTGAAGTTTCAGCCCCTCATCTCCTCCTTACATGCGTTGAAAAAGAATTTTGCCCCCTTCATTCCAAGCTGCTGCTTTTGCCACGGTCGGAGTTGAAATAAAATAGATTCATATCATAAACTCAATTAAATTAATTTGCTAACAACAATTTTAAGGTTAGATGCCGTATATTGTATAAACACAATTAATAGGTAAATATTATTTCAAATGTTTGATTAATTGAATCTTTGATCAATATTTATTATCCATTTCGACATTTTTTTGATATATGAGAATCCAATAAATCTCAAGATATTGATGCTAATTACATGTAGTATGATTGTTTTTCTCTCTTTAGAATTTTTAAAAATTTATTCCCTTTAAAAATGTAAAAATATCTCATTTATGAGTCTTATAAACCATAAAAATTATCATATATAAGTGAGAGATTTTGGAGGAAAGAGTTATTCCTATTATGCAGCCTATAATATTATTTCATTCTACTAAACTTTCAATTAGTATGCTTACATACAGTCTAACGGCGAGTGAATCTCCTTCGATAGGTCATGTTCGATTCTTCTCTTTCTCACATTGTGATATACTTTGCTTATATATTTTTTTTTATTAATATTTAAAATGATTAAAAAGTAATTTTTAGATTTAATAAAATAAATAATATATTTTACAATACTTTAAAATATATATATATTAAATAAAATATTAAAATTTTATGCAAAGTATAAAGACAAGAATAGTGGATTAAACACACGAGTGGCAAGTGTTTGGAATACTTTTAAGGTGACATAATTTTAATAAGCAGCCATATATGATTATGATGTTTATGAATTGGAATTTTATGTTTGAAAATTGAATTTATGAATACTTTTAATTTTGCCATTCGTGCAATTTGGTCATCTTCCTGAAAAGCTAAAATTAGATTAGAATGAAACTAATAAAGTATTTCTCAATAGTAAGATTAATGGGGTTGCGTTGCCAACCATTTGGCAGCCTTTCATTTCTATATTCCACTAACTTCCATTAGCATTAGGAAAATGTTTGAATTTTTTTCCCCATCTTTTTGGAATATTGTATAAATATTTATTTTATTTGTTTTCCCTAATTATTGTTTTAAGTAGAATTTAGATAAATACTAAAATATATTGAAATATATATATATATATATAAATCGGTACTAACGAATTAATAGTTAAGAATTAATTAATTGAATGATAAATATCATTGCAACTAAATTTTAAAATTATGTCAAATTAATCTCTATATTTTAAGAGATTTAATTATAACTGTAATTTTTTATTCATTACATATATATATATTTGAGTGTAAAATTTATTCAGAAAATTTTTAATTACATGTTAAATAATTTTTTTTAAAAAAAAAATTATTATATGCTAAGTGAGTCGTTTAAAAACTGTCGCTTTATTAGTTTATTTCCACATCATTGTATTTTTGTGAATACTAATGAAAATTTATATGATTTAGCATATTAAATTTTTGTTATCATTTTTTAATAGCTTCATATATTTTATTTATTTTAATATTTAAAATTATCATAAAATAATATTTAAATTTAATAAAATAATAATAATTTTAGAAAATACAAAATCAATTAAAAAAATAAAATCACGGATTTATGACGACTAGTATATAAAAACAAGCCTCTAGTTAATTTAGTAATAAAATGAAGAATAATTAAATACATTTATTAACTAATCAACTTAGAACATTGCTACTGAACCATAAATAAATTTGAAAAAATAAATCATAAATGAGTGAGGCTTGATAAAAATCATAAATTGAAATTGTATATCATTATAACTTTTTTTAATACATAGAACACATGAAAATTAAATTTTTTGTTTTAAAAAATAAATTCGTAGTATGATTTAAATCGAATATAAATGAAAATATTTTTAATTATTGATTTTAAATATATAATTATTTTTCAACATCATATAATCGATTTCATATGAATTTTATGCACCTGCGTATCTATCTTGATCAAGACTTCAAGCGAAGTCTTCATTCTAAAAAAAATGTTAATTTTGAATATTAGAACAGGAATCATGCATGTAATTTTAATGAAATTTAATTGCATAAACTAAATGAAGTCTTGAGCGGGGACCACAGATAGGGAGAGCACTCGTAGTTTTGTTGTGCATCTCGTGGGATCAAGCTAAAAATAATTGGCCTATTTTTTAAACTTAAAATTTGGTTAGCGAGAGAAATTGATTTTCTCTTTATTGGTCAAAATTCATTTTTTAATTTTTGAGTAAAAAATTCTACGTATGAATACTTTAAAATGTGAGAAAACACGCATTAATGAATTTGCACGAATATAAATTAGTATATAATTTTTGAGTTATAAAATTTAAAAATGGACATATTTTAGTTAATCGATCGAATTTTTAATTAATTGATTAAAATTTTTATTTAATTACTCAATCGTAGATTAATTTAGTCAATTTAGCTGAATAATTTAGATTAATTTGATTATAGCTAACCGATTTTGTTTGGTTGGCTAGTGGTTATTCGTTAACCAAAAATTTTTAAAAATAATTTTTTATCAAAAAAAAACTAAACTAAAAATAATTTATTTTGCAATAAAAAATATATTTATAATTATTTTTTAATTAATTATTTTTTATATAATTAAATAATCATATTAATATTTTATTGTAAATATACTTTTTTATTATTAAATAAAAAAATTCAGTCGGTTCAATTAATTATTCAAACCAACCGATTTAATTTAATTAATTAACCAAACTAATTAAAATTAAAAATTAACCAATTCCATCAATAAATTTAATCTTTGAAATATTCAGTTAAGATCACATCCGACTGACCGAATATCTATCCCTAGTAAAATTCTAAATGATTAAAAAAATCAATTTTCATTATCATAATTTCAGAAATTATGTATAAACCAAATGCAAGAATGCTTTCTTAAACTCACATTAAAAAAATTATTTTTAATAAAAACATAAATTAATTTTGATAATTCATCATTATCTGAATAATTATAGAAATTAAAAAAAGAGATTAGGTTAGGGTTCTTTTATCTTTGTCTCTATAGATATTAATTTTTTTATGAATTTTAATATTAAGGCTGTCACAATAGAAAATATATCGAAATTGAGTGACTATTTATTATCATAGTAAAATTTTTTACTAATTTAATAATAATTTATTCAATAGCTAAAAATTATTTTGAAATAAAAAAGAATTTTAATTTAAAATTATATTGAAGTCTTTTTAATTGTTTACTTCGAAGTTCAAATACAAATTTATGTTCACATTAATTTAAAATGCTTATTTATTCAAATAGATTTTATGCCCACCAATTTAAATAGGTTACTACGACTTTTTAATTAAAAAAATGCAAAAGGATATGAAGATAATAGTCACCCTATTGATTACAAAAAAAATTTATTCTCCATTTTATGTTATGAACCAAATGCCAAGTAAGACTTATAAATTACGAGTTATGAAAATGGGTTGACTATTTTTTTTTATCATTTATGTAGTTTATAAAGCTCCAGAATGCAGTTTATTTGGACTTTATAATAACACAATTGCATTGAATTAAAAATTTCATAAATAAGTTATTTTGAGTAATAATAATAAGACTTTTGCCATTTAATCTGTGAATGATAATTATAATAAATAAAAAGATATAAAATCCAAATAAGAAAAAAACTAATTTAACTATAACAAATTCAATAAAAATATATAATTAAAAAAATTTAAATTACATTATGAATATGCATAATGGCATGAAATTCATTTACAACAAGCAAGTTCGATAATAAAATTTTATTTTTCATTTAATGTCCATTTAAAAAAAATTATTGGGATACTTATTGAAATTGATTGTTTTTAGAGGCATGTGATTAGACTTATATATACATATATATACATAAATATATTTGACTGATGTCTTGAACTTCAAATAGGCAAATAATATTCTCTAGTCCATAGCCTGCTAATTTAGAAAGCACAAACACGATGCAACAGAAAACTCTATATATAATTTTTTTAATATAATTAATTTTATTATGTGGATGATAACAACAGCCCAACAAGAGCTAGCTATTTGTCTCACAAATAAAACAATAACTAATACATTCAATATACAATGGTTGACAATTTTGAGCCATCATTTTGACTTTGATTAATATGTTAATGTTAATTAGTAGTTGTTGAAAGGTGACAGCCCCACGAGTGATAGAGATAAAATCTATATATTTTCCCATGCCGTAATTAAGCTAAATCCTACGGACTTAAAATCTCCAATCTTCATTAATGGGTTGCCATTAACATGTCTTTTCTTTGATCAATTGAGGTCCTCAAATTTTTATTCAAAATCATAAATCTTTATATATTTTTCATCTTTGAGATTCAATTTTAGCATGCTTTTAAACAATAGTTATAAATTAACAATTTAAAATTAATATTTTTTTATAAATTTAATTTTAGTTGAAATTCAAATTTGAAAATTTTCAGTTTTAAAAAAATAATCCTAATTTTGAAACATAATTTGTTAAAAATTAGAAGTATAATTTTGAGCTTAGGATTCGCTTTCAGTAAAGTTGTAATTGTAGAGAAGCAGCCTAACAACTCTTGATTGGAAGAACATCATTTTCCTTTGACCAGTTTTCTATATCATTATAATGGGCATAATATAATAATCAGATGTATGTATATATATATATATATATCTAATTCTTAATGTCATTTTCTAATGCCATTTTCTGTTGTTTTTTTCCCCTTAAAATGGATGTGTTTTTGTGTGTAATTACATGCACACAAGCTATTCATATGTTCCTTTGTTGCATCTAAACTTATTGATTCATTTATTTTACGTAAATAAATCTTTCCACATCAGCAAATGTTTTAATTATGAAAAATAATTGGGTTTAATTTTTTTTCTTTTTTTGAAATTTTGGTTTTTCAACCTTTAATAAATATATATGTTGCAATTCAATAATTTTAATTTGAATATTAATTATTCATTCAATATGTTCAATTAAGTTCCATAAGACTTTATAAATATATATACTTTACATGTTAATTTATATATATATATATGTATTCATGATTATCTTTAATTGATAATAATATGTACTAGAATTAAATTTGCAATAAATAAAATAAATAAAAAGATTGAGAAAAAGAATATAAAATAAAAATAAAAATTCAAGATCATCATCATACATTTGGACCATTAATTCTAATCTGTGATTAATTAGTTTAAACAGCTTATGACTAAGGCCAGCCAAAAACAAATTTTCATTTATAAGCACTGTGTAATTAGCCATAATTTCTTTCTGAAAAATGATTAAAAAATATAATATATATAAACTAACAAGTGGTTGTTAAAAAAGGTCAAAGTCTCCTATCATATTCATATATATATATATATATACAGCCTCTAGGATAGGATCAGTGCACCAGCTGATTAGACTTTGTTGAAAATTACCTAAATCAAATTGATTTTTATCATAAAGAATTTTATTCATTAATAATTGCTGATTAAAATGATCCTGCAATTAGTAATAAAAAATGGCCATAAGGGGATTTTAATTTGTAATTATTAAAGGGTTTAACTTTGCTTGGTTTATTTCCACCATAGGTTAGAATAATTTATTACATGACAAACGGTTTTTGAATTAATTGAAAGAAAAATGCTTTCTTTGGTTAACGTTTTGCCTCAAGATAAAAAATAATAAAAAAAATTCTATAGTAGTTTAGTTTCTTTCGCTGCTTGAAAGTTAAAAGCAACTTCCAAACAGCTTATATAATTACCTTTTGAAGTTTCCTGGAAATTTATAGAATTTATCTTAAATGATTAATTTTAATAAAATTATAAATTAATTCAAGAATTAGATTAAGAGTTATTCTTTAGATTTTGTTCCTTGGTATAAATTGAAAAAAAAATGAATTCATTTTTTTATAAGGAAAAAAATGAAAGAAATTACTGTGAAGAAGAGATAATTAATGCACTAGTTTGAGAAAGAGTTAATATTTTAATACTCATTTGAAAAAAAAAATAAATTGAGTGTTAATTTTAATAAACACTTATAGTAAGTTTAGTTGAATAAGAATGTCGAAAAAGTTGAGTACATAATTATTTTTAAATAATAATATTATGTTTATTTTTAAATAATTTATGTAAAATAAAATATTAAGCTCATTAAACTTTATCAACTAGTTAGTAAAATATTTAATTCAAGGAGAATAAGAAAAAATATTTTACTAAAAAAATAATTGAGAAGTTCATATGTTAAAAGACAATCATATCTTTATTTTTAAAAGAATAATAAAATGATAAAGAGATATAATCAGAATAATTTAAATATTGTTTAAACTTTACCTATAAAATTGGATTGTAACAAAAAAAAAAGTTAATATTTTTTTATTAAAATTTTCAATAATTTACTGTATTTTTTAAATACGATAATATAATTTTTCTCAGTTCAAGAATTAATTTTTTATAATAATTTATGAAAAACACTATTAGATTAAATCGAGAATTCTCTTTACCAAACCCAACAAATATGTTCATTGATTTTATTTTTATTTTTAATTCTAAAACAACACGCATTGACCTATCAATATTGAACTCATAATAATGGAAATAAGGTATATGAATTAAACAATATAAATTTTTTATTTATAGGGTCAGATTAATAATAATAATATAAAGTTGCAAAGTCTTCTCTATACTTTTCAAGTCTTAGTTAGCGAATTTCCATGAACCAATCATAACATAAGACCGAAATGTTTTTATTTATTTAATTATTTTGTGTTCTTGCGATTTCACTCATCATAGTCGGCAATAGATTATAATTTCTGCAACTTTCTATTTATAAAAAGAGACAAAAGTGCTCTAATTTTGACGATTTTGTCTACTTGGATTAATAGGCATACAACGAAAGAAGAAACCTCATGGCAGAGGACTAATAAGGATTTCTATATAAATAATATATATTATATTTTCTAACATTATATTTTTATTGAGTACTTAAATATTTATTATTTTCATATTAATTTTTTATTATAAAAATAAATTTAATGGAAATTTATTAATGATAATTTACAAATTATTGATAATTTCATTTCAAAAAAAAAGTTGTATTATTTTACAAATAAAAACTTGAAAATTTAATGTAAGATAGTATACTTTACAAAATATTTTTTAAACTGTCATTAATAATTCTTATGTTAATTTTATAATAAAATCAATAATAAAAAAATTTAAATTTAAAAACTCGATAAAATAATAACAGCTCAAGAATTTAATAGATAAAATATAATAACTTAAACAAAACAAGAATATTTTTAATTTTTTTATTTGATTGTAATAGTATAGGCTGTATAGCATATTATTCATATGTTCAGTAAACATACATAAAATAACAACAAAAATAATGTCAAAATCTTGTAGCTAAATTCATATTAATTATATTTTAATTTGTAAAAATTAATTTATATAAAGTTGGGTAAACCACCACAATGTCAAAGATTAGCAATAGGATTTGAGCGAATTCTGATAAGATTTAATTATATTGGTAATAAAAAAAAATACTGATATAAATTCATTAAATAAAGTGAATCACGTGAAATGACATCTATTCAAAGATACTTTTTTTTTATCTCCATTAATCTTAATTAATTTAAAATTGATGAAAATATTATAACTTTAAAAAATAAAAACTATCAGCTTTCTTTTCTCCTCTCTCGTCTCATATTTTATCAACTTCTACTTTATTTTTTTTTATTTTTTCTCTTCTTCTTTAAAATTTTGCGATCAAAAAATTAATAATATTTAAATTTTTCATCAAACTTTAATTTTATTCATCAGCTCCTTCATTGCAATATGTAAGTTTTTAATTTTTTACTGTATTTGAGTGCAGTTAGCGATAGTTAGCGTTTAATGTATTCTTCAATATTTAAAATTTAATTTTAAATTTTATTATAATTTGATAATAAATATTGAATTAATACTAATTTATTGATTATTTGCTGCATTTAGATATAGGTAGTGATAGTTAGTATTTAATGTGTTCTTCAATATTTGCAATTTAATTTTAAGAGTTAATGAAGACCCGTGTCTCCGACCGACCACTAACTTCATCTCTGGCAATGGACCGACCAGCAACTCCGACGATGACTGTGTGAAAATTTTGCCCCCTTTAGTAGATCTCTAGTTCTACCACTACAGCCTATTCTTTACGGGGTCATGCCAAAAAAAAAAAGGATGATAATTATTCCGATGATGAGAAGTGATTTAACCAAAAAATAATTATATATACAGTTATGTATTTTGCTAATTTTTAGATATTAAATTTATGTTAATATAAAATGGTGAATGTATTAGAATTTGATCTTTCGTTAGATAGTATATGTATCAAAATTTGATTTTGATATGCTTGAGTAAGTGTATAGGCAACAAATACATTACTAACTTTTACTAACTGTGACTAATTATGACTAACTGCACACTAACTTTGATGAACTTAATTTTTAAACACTCAATGATCTCCTTAGATGTTATACGTACTAAGAGTTAATTTTGATATATGTTTGAATCAGTCTGTATGCATATGGAAAATCACTAAGTAAATAGTCACTAACTTTTATTAACTATAACTAATTGTGACTAACTACACACTAACTTTGACGAACTTAATTTTTAAACACTCAATTATCATACCTTAGATGATATATATACCAAAAGTTAATTTTGATATGTATTTGAATTAATTTGTATGCATATGAAAAGTCACTAAGTAAACAGTTACTGAATATCACTAACTATAACTAATTATGACTAACTTTGCACTAGCTTCGATGAACTTTATTTTTAGACATTCCATGATCCTTCATCAAATGCTATGTGTATTAGAATTTGATTATGATATATTTGAGTCAGTGTATAGACAACAAAGACATTACAAATTTTTACTAACTATGATTAACTGCACATTAATTTTGACAAACTTAATTTTTAAATACTCAATTATCCTCCCTTAGATGATATATATACCAAGAGTTAATTTTGATATGTGTTTGAATCAACTTGTACGCATGTGAAAAATATTTATGAAAAATTTATTAATTATAAATTAAATAGAAGTATGTAATAATTTATTTAAAAAAAGTATGTAATTGTAGAAATTATATAGAGGTATGTAATAGTTTATTAAAAAAAAGTATGTAATAGTAGAAAAGACCTAAAACCCAATAAGGATATTATGTGTATGTCATAATTTTTTATGGGTATGCCATAATTATTTATAGGTTTGCCATAATTTTTTATGGGTTTGCCATAAAATTTTAAAAAATTTTGATATCTAAATAATACATAATATTTAGAAAGTTAAATAGGTTTATGGTTTATTATTTATTTTTTAAAAAAATTTTGATATCTAAATATATAAATATATATAATTTTGGTAATGTATAATATTATAATTATATTTAATTTAAATATAATAAGTTTAATAAATATGATTAATTTAATTTTGGGGTTAAAAGTGTTAGATCATATTTTTAATCAAAGTTTTCAAAAATATATATACTTGTATAGACGTATAATAAAATTAAGTAGTTTTTAATGAAGTAATTTTTTATTTTTTTCTAAATAATATATCATGTTAAGTTCTAGTCTCTTATTTATCTTTCATTTTAATTAAGTTATTAATTAATAAAGACCCACGACGTAAGAATCTAAAGGTACACTAAATAAATATACTTTAAAAAAAAATATAGCTTATAGATAGATGCACATATTATTTACTGATTATAAAGTGTCTAAAAATAAAATTCGTCGAAGTTAATGTAGAGTTAATCACAGTTAGTGATAGTTAGTGACTATTTACTTAGTGGCTTTTTACATGCATACAGATTAATTCAAACACATATCAAAATTAACTCCTGGTACATATAACATCCAAGGGGATCATTGAGTGTTTAAAAATTAAATTCGTCAAAGTTAGTACGCAGTTAGTCATATTAGTTTGGTCAAATTCGTCTTTATTACCTATACATTAACATAAATCCAATATCTAAAAACTAGCAAAATACATAACTGTATATATAATTATTTTTTGGTCAAATCACTTCTTATTATCGAAATAATAATTATCCATTTTCTTATTTTCGGCATGAACCCATAAAAAATAAGTTGTGGTGGCAAAACTAGAGATCTATCAAAGGGGAGTAAAATTTTTACACAATCATCATTAGAGTTGGTGGTCGGTTGATCACCAGAGACGAAGTTGGTAGTCGATCGGAGATGCCGGTCTTCTTCAACCCTTAAAATTAAATCGCAAATATTAAAGAACACATTAAATACTAATTATCGCTAACTATCACTAACCGCACCCAAATGCAGCAAATAATCAATAAATTAGTATTAATTCAATATTTATTATCAAATTATAATAAAATCTAAAATAAAATTTTAAATATTGAAGAACACATTAAACGATAATTGTTATCAACTGTTGCTAACTGTACTCAAATATAGTAAAAAATTAAAAATTTACATGTTGCAATGAAGAAGCTAATGAATAAAATTAAAGTTTGATGAAAAATCTAAATATAATTGATTGATCTTTGGTCATAAAATTTTAGAGAAAATAAGAGAAAATAAGAAGAAAATAAAATAGAAGTTAATAAGACATAAAATGAGAGAGAAAAAAGAGAGTTAATAATTTTTATTTTTTAGGATTAATGGTATTTTAGTCAATTTTAAATTAATTAAGATTAATAAAGATAAAAAAATACTAATATGTTTAAGGAAAGGACATTTTAGATAATTTTTCTTAAATAAATCATATTAAAAACTGATGATGGTTCGAACGTACTCTCTCACGTCTTTTATGTGCTATTATACAACTTTGATTGAAGTAGTTTTAAAAATCACAGACTAAAAATCATGACCAACTTTCTCCATTTTTTTTTATTTTAAAAAATTATGAGCAAACTACATAGCAATGCAACACCTAGTTCGATTTTTCTTGTCTATTTTTGCCAATACAAATTCTAATAATAAATTATCAATTTTTAAGAATATAATATGGAAAAAAAAGTCTCAATTGATTACAAATACAGAAGTCATTAATATAAAAATAAAATTTTAACTTTAACAGTTAATTTTTTTAAGATTAGTACTCTCAAATCTATATTAAAAATTCAACTTCATTTTTCTCATCATGCATTTATATATCATATATAATAGATTTTTATTTTATAATTGCATAAATTTATCGATTGAGAATTTAAATTAAAAAATAATACAGAGCTTTTCTTTTAAAAAAATTCAACATGTTAAATTTAAATTAATATTTATATTTCAATCCATGAATATTTCTAATTAAAATTAAATAGGAGTTATGAATTTATTTTTAATTTACCACAATAAATAAATTTCTGTTAGCAGAATATCGAAATATATTTGCATGCTTGAAATCAAAGAAAAAATGTAAATATTCCAAACCTATTTTTCCATGTTCAAACTTATACAATGGAAAAATTAAAGGAAAACATGTAAATTCTAGACGCAATAACATCCAAAAAAAGCGAATAAAAAAAGATGATATGAACATGAAAAAATGCAAAAATCCTTCATGAAGTCAAACACTTGGCCAATATTTGCATGCGCTGGTCAGCATCGTCGGCTCAGCGACCTTTGATTTGTTTCCGAGCCTCTTCCTTCATTCTTTTTCTTCCTTTCACCATATACAACACAAATCAAAACTGTGAAAACAGTACTATTCTTAGACATGCATAAGTATAACATTATAAATTAATAAATAAAGCATAAATTATTTATTTATATTTAAATAAATATAGTTGAAATATATTTATATAATTGAGAAAAAAAAAAACAAAATGAAACAAAGCATTTCTTTAAGTTTCGTTTGGTGTACCTGAAGGCTTTTTGTACTTCAACGACATTCAAGTGCTTAATATAAATATATATTTTTTAAATGTGTGTAGTTCTATTTGCTTGTAGTCCAAGATTATTATTATTCTTGATGTAAAGGTGGATTCTTTAGTCTTTACTCACAAACAAGAACAACATAGATAGAAAGAAAGAAGAAAAAAAAAGTTAGTATATCAAGATTGATCATGTCAGAAGACGAAACTGATATATGGAGAGCTGTATTATTCATATTATTAATCTTGATTTCAGGTACTTTATTTGCCTTTCTGGGTTTTCTTTATTATTATTATTTTTTAATGTTAATGATGTTTGTAGTTCCCAAGAGATATGGATTCTGTTTGGTATTAGAATTTCTTTTTCTTTTTTTTTTTCAAAGAAGAATTGATCCCGACTTCACAGAAAATTTGTAGGAAAAGTCTGTTAACTAGAATCTTGATTTCTGTTAAATTTACTTTTGCAGGTGTGGCAGTTGCTGGAGATTCTCTAGATACAGACAGAGAAGTTCTGTTAAATTTCAAGTCATTTCTTGAGCAGAGGAACCAAATAAACAGAGTACCATATTCTCATTGGGGACAGTTTAGCTCAAACCCCTGTAATTGGTCAGGAATTATCTGCACAGATGATCAGTTAAGAGTTAGCGGCATCAATCTTTCTGGTAACTATATTTCTGGGACATTGTTCAACAACTTCTCATCTCTTACAGCTCTTACTTACCTTGATCTTTCAACAAACTATTTTGGTGGTCCAATTCCTAGTGACTTGAGCAATTGTCACAACTTGGTTCATATCAATCTTTCACATAACATTCTTGAAGGAGCGCTTAACTTGACTGGGTTGAATAATTTGGAGATTCTTGAATTGTCTGTGAATAGGATTTTTGGGGAAATTCAGTTCAGTTTTCCAGCTATTTGTAATAAGTTAGTTGTGGCAAATATTTCAGGGAACAATTTCACTGGTAGAATTGATAATTGCTTTGATGGGTGCTCCAATTTGCTGTATCTTGATTTGAGCTCAAACTTCTTTAGCGGAAGGTTATGGAATGGATTTTCAAGGCTCAAGGAATTTTCAGTATCTGAGAATTTTCTTAGCGGAGAAGTTTTGGGGTCCAGTTTTGGTGAGAATTGTAGCTTGGTAGTTTTAGACTTGTCAGAAAACAATTTCACTGGTGAGTTGTCAGGGGAGATCAAGAATTGTAGGAATTTGATCGTTTTGAATGTGTGGGGAAACAAACTTGCTGGCCAAATCCCATCTGAAATAGGCTCAATTTCAAGTCTTGAAGATTTGTTCTTGGGAAACAACAGTTTTTCTCGGGTCATTCCAGAGTCTCTTTTGAACTTGACTCATTTGGCATTCTTGGATCTAAGCAGAAATAGTTTTAGAGGTGATGTACAGGAGATTTTTGGGAGATTTACACAGGTGAAGTTTCTGGTTTTGCATGGAAATTCCTACACTGGTGGCTTAAATTCTTCAGGAATTCTCAAGCTACCAAATGTTTCTCGATTAGACTTGAGTTTTAATAATTTCTCAGGTCCATTACCTGCTGAAATCTCTCAAATGCCAGGCTTGAAGTTCTTGATTCTTGCTTATAATCAGTTCAATGGTAGCATTCCTCAAGAATATGGAAATTTGACTAGTCTCCAAGCTCTTGATCTTTCCTTCAATAGCCTAACTGGACCTATACCAAGTTCACTTGGAAACTTGAATTCACTCCTCTGGTTAATGCTTGCGAACAATTCTCTAACAGGCGAAATTCCATGGGAATTGGGAAAATGCAGTAGCTTGTTGTGGTTAAATCTTGCCAATAACAAGCTTTCTGGGAGTATACCAAATGAACTGGCGAACATAGGCAGTGATCCCACACCAACATTCAAGTCAAACCAGCAGAATGAGCGCATCATCCCAGGTTCTGGAGAATGTTTATCAATGAAGAGGTGGATTCCTGCAGACTATCCTCCATTCCTCTTTGTATACACTCTCCTTTCGCGAAAGAATTGCAGAAGCATATGGGATAGGATACTTAAAGGTATTGGCCTTTTCCCTGTGTGTGCTGCAGGCTCTCCAATGCAAACACTCGAAATTTCCGGCTATCTTCAACTCAGTGGAAATCAACTTTCTGGTGAGGTACCTCAAGATATTGGTAAGATGCAGAGTTTCAGTATGTTACATTTTGGTTCTAATAAGATCTATGGGGAGCTCCCTCCACAGGTTGGAGAATTGCCACTTGTAGTCCTAAACATCAGCAAGAATGAGTTTTCAGGTGAAATTCCAACTCAAATTGGGGACCTCAAATGCTTACAGAATCTTGATTTGTCTTACAATAATTTCTCTGGCACCTTCCCTGCAATCTTGAACAACTTGAGCGACTTGAACAAGTTTAATGTCTCATACAATCCATTTATTTCTGGTATCATACCGTCAACTGGGCAATTGGCTACATTTGAGAAAGATTCTTACCTTGGTAATCCACTCTTGAATCTTCCAAAATTTATCACCAGTTTCACAGTTTATCCACCAAAAGGTAGGAAGATTGACAGCGATAAGAGAAATCGTATAAATTGGGCTGGAATTTTAGTGCTTTTGACATTGACTCTAGCTTTCATAGTCTGTGGAGTTCTATCATTTATAGTGTGGATACTACGAAAATGTCCATCAGACTCACCTGGATATCTGTTGGAAGAAAACAAATACCGACATGACATGGCTTTAAGTTCAGGCAGCTCATCTCCATGGTCGTCTGATACAATTAAGGTGATTCGTTTAGACAAAACAGCATTCACTCATGCTGACATTTTAAAGGCAACTGAAAATTTTTCAAAGAGCAGGATCATTGGGAAAGGAGGATTTGGCATAGTGTACAGAGGAGTATTGCCAGATGGAAAACAAGTAGCAGTTAAGAAGCTGCAAAGAGAAGGAATTGAAGGGGAAAAAGAGTTTCAAGCTGAAATGGAAGTCCTGAGTGGAAATGGATTTGGCTGGCCACATCCAAATCTTGTAACACTTTATGGGTGGTGCCATGATGGTTCAGAAAAAATACTAGTTTACGAGTATATGGAAGGTGGAAGTTTGGAAGATCTTGTGTCAGATAGAATAAGACTAACATGGAAGAAGCGAATCGATATAGCAGTTGATGTAGCACGAGCACTAGTATTTCTTCATCATGAATGCTATCCTGCAATTGTGCACCGCGATGTTAAAGCTAGCAACGTTCTGCTAGATAAAGACGGGAAGGCACGAGTTACAGATTTCGGGCTTGCAAGATTTGTCGATGCTGGAGATAGTCATGTAAGCACAATGGTTGCTGGTACAGTTGGATATGTAGCACCAGAATATAGCCAAACTTGGCAGGCTACTACTAAAGGCGACGTGTATAGCTTCGGGGTATTGGCAATGGAATTGGCGACTGGAAGGCGAGCAGTAGATGGTGGGGAAGAATGTTTAGTGGAATGGGCTAGAAGGGTAATCGGAAATGCAATAAATGGATTAGGTAGAGCAGTGATACCAGTTGTGCTTTTGGGGTCAGGTTTAGCAGAAGGAGCAGTGGAGATGAGTGAGCTACTGAGAATTGGCATAAAGTGCACTGCAGAGGCACCACATGCTAGACCAAACACGAAGGAGGTTTTAGCTATGCTTATAAAGATTTCAGGCACTAGATCAAATGATTTGATTTATAGCTCATCTCCTTCCTCATTCTAATTCAAGTGTTTAGGATTACAGATTTATATGATATAGTGTTAAAATTAACTCCATACACATACATGTATATTAGATATTTTTGTTTTTTGTTTTTTTTTCTTTGGTCTGATTATTCTTCTTGTACACAAGCATTTTTCATTTACAGAACTGAAAAAGAAAGATAAATTTTATTCATGTTTGTTCAATTTTTAAGCGAAAATTTTTATTCATATCTGTTCTGTTTTTTCACCGAATTTTAGCAAATAGTTGCTTTCTCACCTTCTTCACATGGCATATGCTAGCTAAATTATTACATAAAATTATTTTAAATGGTGAAATAAATGACAGAGATGAAAATTGAATAATATCATTATAAATTTTTATATTTTTAAATTAAATGGATAACTGTATCCATTTTTTATATAAATCATTTCTTATATTTATATTCATAAATATTATAATTGTCTCCTTATATGTTTTCATTATGCCAAAGCTTTATTAAATTAGTTAAGATATAATTAAATAAGTTATTAAGCTATCAAGTCTTTGCTGATATGAATAAAATCATATCAGTCATATGCTATATTTAATTGAATATCAAAAAATTTAAATAGACAGCAAAATTATATATATTTTTGAGTGTTCATTATTAAAAAAAAATTATAAATGTTCAAACAGTCATGTAGAGTGTATTAGACTTTGTAATACAAAGAAGATATCCACTCATTTATGAAAGTATAGGCAAACTATTGAAAGATTTTTAGCTGTAAAAAGTACACATTTGTTTAAGTAAAAATAAAAATTAAAGATCTATATATGGATGTTGCTCCAAAAGGAAGAGAGAAATTTTAAATTTATAAAAGAACTACAACTCGGAAGTTGACAAGACACATGAACTACTCGGGTCCCTTAAAAACGACTAGTCGTATAATGATTCAATCATTAACGACTAGTCGTATATGGAGCTCAAAATTCAGAATCGACTGGTCGTATAATAAGTCATATCATTCTTTCTGATTCTTGAGCTTTTAGCCTTATACAAAGAGTGCGTGCCTTCTGGGGTTTCACTGTACAATGGGTTTTCTTGAGTTCTCTCATTTTTTATATGCTTGTATTTGGAGTTCTCTCATTTTTTATATTCTTGTATTTGATCATCATTGGGTTGTTCTTGATGTGGAATTGAAAAATGATTGCTGTAAAAATTCAACTACTTCTTTCTTGATGATGGGCAAGCACAATCTGCCTCCAATTTCTTCATATTCACATGCGGAACAACAAGCAGAAATGACTCATCTAGCATTAGCGGCGGGGCAATTTGCCCATTGTTATTGTGAGTTTGTGTCTCCGTCTCTTTTGTTTGTTATTTGTTTTTCTTGGCTGTATTTTTTCCCTTCCAAAAGGCTAATGCCAAAATTCTTGTATCTTGATTGTTTTTTCAATTTATTGGAGTTTAACAGTGTTTAATCTTAATTATTTAATTTTGTTAAGCATCATCTTTTGAGATCATTTAAATTATAAATTTGGACTTCGATTGCCTTCACTAGCAGAAAATTGGTTTTATAGCAATTGTGTAGTGCACTGATCATGTCTTGATCTTGAAAGATCCCTCTACACTTAGTATGGTATCCTCTATTTCTCTGTTTTATATTGTAATTTTGAAATTTTATATTTGGACACTAGATTACTTATTACAAGTTTAATTCAAGATATTTAAAGAAGATACAAGTTTAATTCAAGATATTTAAAGAAGATACAAGTTTAATTCAAGATATTTAAAGAAGATACAAGTTTAATTCAAGATATTTAAAGAAGATACAGTTAGTTGTGAAATGGCAGATTTGACAGGAGTAAATAGTATTGTAGTGGAGCTTGCTGATCAACGAGAGTTGGCGTATAGAAGGAGGGTGGCCATGTTGCTATCACCACCTAAATCCAATTTTTGTGGAGATCTTGGACCAATGAAGGTAATAACTGCATGTTGCTGCCTGTTACTTGTTACTTCAAAGGCGGTTCTCTGCATTATGATTTGCCTCTTTATCATATGTCCTGTCACCTTGTTGGCTTATATCTTAATCACATAAAAGAAATCTCAGACGATGTATTTGATAATTTTTTTCTGAAATAGTTTTTTTTTCAATTAATTTTTTTTGCAATTAATTTTTTTTGCAATTAATTTTTTTTTTGCAACAGTTTAAATCCTTCAACACATATGTTGATATTTATAAATGATGAATTCCTAACTTATATTATTGGGCACTGAAATTTTCTTTCTGAAGTTCACAGGCACTGATTTATACGTCACTTCTATTGTCTACCTGAAAATGAATATGTTTTTCATGGATTGTTGGAGTGTTTGTGACATTAATAAGATTAAGACTTTGATACCAGTGGAAATTTTTCCTTGATTAATAACCGGTATTAAAATATATGGAATTCTGACAATCCCATGGAACATAATATTTATCTGCTGTCTAGAAAAGTAAAAAAATTTCACATTGGTGTTAGAAAAGTTATATTCATTTGCTATTCAGTAAAGTTATGTAATCTGCTATTTTATTAGTAACTAGGGAAAAATTAGGAAATTTTATCAAAGATGAAGTATAGTATGCTTTCTAGATTTTTATCTATGACTAGTTTTCGTGGGCATCTATGGATATGTTGGAATTGTCAACTTGTGAAGATGCAGCCTCTTATTTGTATTGGGCTGATGGTTTGTTGTTATTCAATCAGGCATTGAGTAGTGGTGAAAAGGAAGAGATTTTGAAGGCGTATTATTTTGAAAAATTATTGTAGCTCTTACTTTTCTTTGGATTTTTGTTAGGACATCCAATTGGTGAACAAATATTTGGGGAAATGTTGAAATGACTTAATATATGGGTGAATTTTAGAATTCTTTATGTTGTTCTTGTTATAATTGGGATGGTCTTCATTATGGTTGCTCTTGCTTTCCAAACTAGAAAGCTTTTTGGAGCTAATGCTCAATATTTCTTGATTAAAATTATGTTTATGCTCCTGAACTTCAGGGCTGAGCTTAATGATCGCAACCTTTTAGGAGAATAACATTTGTCATTGTTGTTAATTTAGTTTATCTTGTGCAGCGCATTACATATGATAATTTGGAGTAAGATTCAAGATATTTTTTTAGAAGAATTATTGAAGGAAATGATGGTTTTTTTTTTAAATTTATTATTATTATTTTGAAATGTGTTCATGATTATCATTGTTTGCTTGAATAAAATTATGCATGAAACTGGTGAAAACATATAAATAAGATGAAGCCGAATGTGGAGTTCTGAATTCGGGAACTGGTACAAGAAGCTTAGTAGTATACCTATTGTTATAATGTTGGTTAATTTAAATAGAAATCAATTTGAATCTTCAACACCCAAATTACTTCAAGGTTCTGTTTGTTTTATGTTGTTTTTTAATGCTTTTAGCTGAATTAATGAACAACTCTACAGTATGATTTCTTGATCATCATTTGTTGAGCTGAATTGTCACTTCTACGAGGTGCAATCTTCATGTTCAGGTCCCTGTCCAAGTCATAGCCCTGGGTCAAATTCAGGTTCAAGTGGGCTTTCAGGCATAGGACAGCAGTCACTAACTACCGGTCTTGAACTCTTGCCAGCCCCAGAACAAAATTACCTCAATGTTTTGTTGTATTAATCGTGTTTAGCAGAACTGATGAACTACTTATACATCATGGTTTTATAATCATCTTATGAACTGATTTGTCACTTGTACCAGGTGCGATCTTCAAGTTTGTGTCCCTATCCAAGTCCTAATCCTAGCTCAAATTCCGGTTCAATCTTTTGGGAATAAAAAGGCAGGTGCCAAAAACCAGCCTTGAATGGTAACCAGCTTAAAGTCAAAAAACTTGAGAATTGGATGGATAATGTCTTTTTGCAAGGTTTGTCAACTGCCCTGTTCAAGTCACTTGGTAAATTAAACCTGCGAGAGCTGAAATTTGATGAGCAAGATCATGGCAAGCAATGTGAGTAGGAAATCAACGACTTTGTTGTGGCTTGTGTAAAATTTGGTGCATGAATAAAGATGCTCTCAAGGCACACTTGGAGGCTCAAAAACACAAGAATGTATCAGCTGAAGCAGAACTTGCTACAAAAAGTGGCAAGGAGATAGCAATGAAAAAAATTAGTGGTGTGAATTGTGTGGTACTCACTGCACTGATGAACATTTGCTGAAGATGCATTTCAATAGTAAAAAGCACATGGCTGAGCTAAAAAAGTTGGAGAATGCCTGGAAAGGCACTACTAAGATAGTAAAGCAGCAATATCAATGTCTGCACTGTAATATTTGGTGCATAGACTAGGATTCTTTCAAAATGCACCTCGACGGCAAATGCATATGCTTCAACTACATGGAATATGAAGTAGCAATCTAGTGTACATATCACTAACAGAAATGAATACTTGGTAGAAAATTTTAGATATAGTGCTAAGACTGGTGCAACATGGTTGAATCCAGGTACGATATGTGTGAGTTTAGAATAAGCATTGTATTTGAAAAGGGTTTTAAACTATTATTCTTAGATATTTCCACATATTTGTGTTTGCTCTCAGCTTGTGTTTAGGCGCATGTCAGGATATACTTGATACAATTACCTTGGAATGAGGTAGTGGATGCTATGGAACTAACCAAAATTAACATATTTGATTGCTTGTTTTTAAGCTGCTGTGTTATGGATAGCAATGTGCAGCATAGTCATCATCGTGATAAAGAAAACACGCATAGTGCTGGAGCATTAACATTTTACAAGCCAAACAAGCGCGTGGGACCTGATAATAGCCAGTGTTGCCGCTGTCCAGTTTTTATGGTGGATATTACATCAGAATTTTTGGCTTTCCCAATTCAAGTTTGTTTCTTTGATCCACAATATATTTCTTTTGTAGGGTCTGAGCTTGTTAGTTTATCACTTCCTACAATATGAATACGAGTTCCATCGAATCCAACATGTGCAATTTTCCTCTTATATTGAAAGAACAATGAATTTATTATTTATTTTTATTTTTTTATAAATGGGAAATTTTCAGAAAGGATTGTCAAAGTTTAAAATTTTCACTTCCTGTATTGCAAGATGGGCTAAACAATTACAGCATTTGCCTTAAAAATAGTATAAATATTGGTAGCTTCAATTTTTCCCATACATTATAAGAATGTTTAATTTCATAGAATTGAGATAAATATATATATATATTTTTAAATGTTTCAAATAAAAATAAATTTTAAAGCATAGAATACAAAATAAAATTTCACAAAATTTGGTAAAAATTATTATTTAAAACGGGGTTAATTTTTTTTTTTTATAAATTTTATGAAATTCATTTATTTGTAAAATGATGAAGAGACATGACAGGGCAACACGATAAACATAAGCCCATAAATATAATCACGCATGGGGAGCAAATGGTTTGTTAAATTTGCAAATTGCAAAAGATGACAAAATCTCAGATTAGGGCTATCAACTTTCTAGATTTCATAGCTCAAGAAATTCTGAAACCAATACCGGACTTCACTGCCTACTGCCTGCCTTATATATGACCAACAACATCGCAGCAATAGCAAAATCAATTAGGGTTGAATTGATTGGATTTTTAAAATTCGAAAAGCCCTAAAAACTCAAATTTTATAAAACTACTCCTAAATGATTAAAATGTAGGTAATCACACATCTAAAAAAAAAAAATGATCTACTACTTAATATAGGAATAAGTTCTTCAACTTTAACATATAGTTTTTACAATTGACTTTTCCTTTTTTATATAATGAAAAGAAAGTTTTAATATAAAAAATTTAATAATTATTCTTCCAACCATAGGTCGCATGTTAGATCATAAACAATGAATATCTATTCAAGGAAACTCAAATTGAGTTTGGGCTGTAGCCAAAAGGGCACCTTATCCAACCCATGTGCCCTTAGGATATACATAAGTAGACAGCACTCATCCCTCTTCGGGAGGCCTGGAAAAATTGTCCACATTGGAATCGCAATTACCCATGAAATGCATGCTTATTTATTTGTCTATATTTGCACCAAATTTTTATAGCCCTTTTATAGTACGACAATAGTATTAAGATCCCACAAATTTTATCAACTTGGGTAAATACATATATAGTTGTCTGGATTCTTTATACACACACACACGCAAACAAGTTAAGAACATGAAACCCACATGAAATAAGCCTTGAGGTGGGGCTTATAGTAAGTGATATCAAGTCATTTCGACAAATTTGCCATATCTCACGTGACACTGTTGGTTAGGAGCACAATCAAGTGCTTCTCCACTAGCTCTAACCGCACTTTAGTGCAATTTTTAGTTCCAAATATATTATTATAAGAAAAATCAAAATTCTCCCCCACCTGGTCTGTTTTCTTTATATATTGGGGCATGCATGACCTCAAAGTTGGAAAATAACTAACATAAATTAGTAGAGAGAGATTGAGAGAAAAAAAAGAAAAAAAAAAAAGAATTATGGAGAAGTCATGCAGTGAGTTTGCAAGAAAAACTAACAAAGATGTTTCTCTTCATGAACTTAGAGATAGGCTTGCAGATTTTGCTGAAGTTAGAGGGTGGGATCAATACCACAGTCCTAGAAACCTTCTTTTAGCACTTGTAAGCTCTTACTTAAAACCCATCTCAATTTTTCTTTTTTCTTCCTTTTTTTTTTTCCAAATTTTGAATCATCAAAATTTTTTAAATTTAATTTTATATATGTGTGTGTGGGCGTGCATGCAGGTGGGAGAGGTGGGAGAGCTCTCAGAAATATTCCAATGGAAAGGAGAGGTTGCAAAAGGGTTACCAAATTGGAGTCCTGATGACAAGGAACATTTAGAGGCAGAGCTTTCTGATGTTTTGCTTTATCTTATTCGTCTTGCTGATGTTTGTGGGCTTGATCTTGGCCAGGCTGCATTGACCAAGATTCTCAAAAATGCTGCAAAATATCCTGCTCAAAATTAGAGTATATCATCAATAAAAATTTTTGGCAGGATAATTTAGTTGAGTTGAGTTGAGTTAATATAATCATGTAAACCTCTACTCTGATATATTTGAAAATAAAACTAGTTATATATAACTAGTGTTGAGCTTGTATTAATTTCTCTCTTTTATATCTATTTAATTACTTCAGCCTTAGGACTTATAACTATATTAAATTAATAACTCAATATATAATCAAATAATGTTGATTATACAATAAGTAATAAAAATCAAGAATTTGAATTCTCTTCTATTTCAAAATTTAAATTGATTATGCATAGTCTTATATTAAGGAATAGACGATATTGCTAATTCTTGCAACCATAGACCAATATATGATCATATATACCCTACCCTATTTATTTTTCAACCTTTTAAGATAAAAAACGAAACTAGAGAATAATGATGTTATGATGAATATGTAATTTATATATGGCCTCCTAGTGCCAATCACCAACAATTGTACAGTTGATTGAGTAATGATATATATATATCATTATCTTATTATTTAATATTTAGGCTAAATACATATAGAATTCCCTATCATTTAGTTAGTTCTCTCTTAAACTTTCAATTTAATAATACAGCATTAAACTTATTTTTTTAATTTATAATTTAAAGTTATTGAGATATATTTTTCTTAATTTCTAAAAACCTTTTTTTTTTATCTTTACCATCTAAAATTTAATCCCTAAAATCAAATCCTTAAAATTTAATTCCTAAAATCTAATCCCTAAAATCAAATCTATAAACTTCTTTTTAGATTTTCTTTTTCTTTTCTAATATTTGTATACCATTTTAAAACTTTTGTCACTGGTTTGATATTTTTTAAATTTTTCTCTTGAAATATAATTGATTTATTCTTCTCTGCAGTTTTTATTATTTGAAGGAAAAATATTTTAAGAATTAAATTTTAGGAATTAGATGGGAAGTGATTTAGATGAGGAAAGTTTTAAAGAGAGAGAAAAAAATATAATTATAAATTAAGAAAAATATAATTCGGAGTAATTCAGCGTTATTCAAAGAAGAGTGCGTCCTAGGGCTGTATGATTAAATTAAAAATTTAAGAGGATAAACTGATTAAACGAATAAAGTTCATGAGACTATAAATGTATTTGGTCTTATTATTTATTAAGAAACTCAATTAATAATAATATGTAAGATATAAAGTTTAAAATACATATATAAAAAATTATTCAAACTTAAAATGTAAATAAATACGTATGTGTATGTACACATGCACACTTAGCGAATAATACTAAATTTATTTTAAAATGAATTATTTATTAAAAAAAATAACTAAAAATCTATAATAAAAAAGTTAATATTTTTTGATCGCTTATCACAAAATCAAATACTCTAATCAATAAAAAAAAGCATATGGGTGGATTGATTTGATTTGATTGTCTAATTTAATTTATTATATCCAAAATATGGATATGTTTCCCCTTTATAATGAGTGAATGCTAAAAATCATCAATTACAAAAAATATGCAACCTGATAAAAATTTAATAAATATATATTATCAATGTGCTATGATTATAACTTGAATGCTGAAACAACTTTTAGAGCACGAAGCGTATAATTAGGTTATAACCATCCAAATTGGACACATAATTATATTATCATCACTAGTTTTTAAGTTATTGTTGTTGAATTAATGATCTGATTTAATGGCCTTAGTCTTATATTCTCACAATTAATTCGTTTTGCTTATAGGTGATTAATTCCATTCCCATGTCTTATTAATTGGTCTTTCCAAAAAATTAAAAAAAAATTAGTGTTAATAATTGGTAATCTACAGCTGCCACTAATTGACAACCAAATACATTAAACAATTTTTTTTTAACGATAGTAAATTATATTAATAGAACTGAAGATACATCTTTCTTTTTTTAAAAAAAAAAATCCAACATAATAGAATGTGCATTAAGCCAATCTACTCTAAAATTTGCTTTAACTGCTGCTGAAGTGATCCAGTCTGCAGCCATATAAATTACCAAATGCATTATATATACATATGTAACGTTCGGTTTAATTTAATTTAATTTAATTAATTTTCCTACTCTCTTTTAAGAAACATAAAAAATAGTATATTTTTTTAATAAAAATAAATAAATATCAAGTTACGAATTTCATTCACTCTTGTTATGTAAAACTACTTATATGCAATAAGCTGAAGAGTTGTTTAGAAAAATTTTCATTTTGTATCATAATATATAAAAAATTATCTTATTATTTTTATTTTCTAGATAGTTGCATTTTTAATATTTCAATTAAATAGTAATATATTTTTATTATTTTTCAATTAGATTAAATACAGTAAACTTTGATTATAAGTGGGAAACCAAGATTTATATTATAAATCTTATATATATATATATTATAGAGTAATATATATAAAAGGGGCAAAATTTTTAAATAAAAAAATTACAGATAAATTTATATTTAATTTTATTTTTATATTAAAAAATTAATATAAATAGTTGATATTAATATTTATATTCAATTTAATTTTTATATTAAGCATTTAAATTTTAAAATTTTTATCATTTTATTTTAATATTAAAATATTATTATACAATATATATTGTTTTGTAAATAATATTTATATATATATTTGAAATATTTTAAAGAAAATGTTAAAAGCATTTTTTTATAATTAAAAAGTATTTAAACTAATTATTTTTAATAAATTTATTTATAAAATATTTTTTATAAAATAATTAATATAATCACAAAATTTCTAAACCCAATTTATAATTAAATTATAAAATAATAATTAATATCAATTTTAGAATATAAATTTAAAATAATTAAAGATAATAAATACTTAAAATAGATTTATCAAATTAATATCTATTATAAAATTTTAATATATAATATAATATACACATAAATAAGCTTGAACATGGCCCCTAGGTCCGCCATTTTCGATTATATATATATTTAAAAAATTATGAAAATATATATATGATAAATCATTAAGATGTAATTTGATAATAAAGAGTATGGATTATTTTTATTTAGGTCTCAATATGATATGTATAATTTAAAAAAAAAAGGCATATATAATATACAAATTTAGTAAAAAAAAATAAAGAAAAAGAACATATTTTTGAGGTTAGAATAGGGAGAAAGCGAATAGGAAGTGGGAGAATCTTTCATATCTAAAGAAACTAGCGTGAAGTAGAAGAGTTTAGCCGAGGAAGCCATCCATCAGTAACTGTGTGTGGGAGATATAAAAAATGGTACTAATTAAAAAAATAAACAGACAACCAATGATGCATCGACAACATAACAAGTGACTGATAGAACCCATCATTTCATTTTACTAATCACTTGAACTTTGAGATGGGGATGATGTCTGTACTTTTGTATAGCCTCTTGCTTTCTTAGTGACTTCACATCACCTTCGGTGTCTCAACCCAATCTTTTCTATGTCTACGTATAATTCATCTTATCTTTGAAAGATTTCTCATCTACAGCTACTTTTTTTACATTAGGTTTTTTCAACAATAGAAATATACATATATCATTAAGAAAAACAAAAAGTGCATCATACATAATTATAAATTCCGGTTAATAAACTAACCAATCAGAATTCAAAAAAGAATTATAAAAATTCTATTATATTTTTTATGAACATTTTTAAAACGACAAAAACTAAAGACATCAGTCAATTCCTTAATGTTTAACACAATTGCCTTAATTTTCCAAGAACAAGGATCTAAATTGTTTACAATATTAATCAAAAGACCACAATCATATTCAAAGCAATAGTAAGCATAATTCAAGGATGAAACTTTCTAATTTGTAATGCAAAGAGCTTGTGCTTTTTTAATAATAGCAGAATGAGAAGGAATTAAACACGTGACTCCATCAAGAATCTTCCATTTATGATTTCTGATAACGATTCCAATACTTGTAAGTTTATTCACTGGGAAGAAGGTTGTATCTAAGTTCACCTTGATCCAGTCAATAAGTAGAGGAAACCATCTTTCTCGAGGATTTGGAGGTAGAGCAAACATGCTTAGCTTCAGACAAAAAAAACTCATCCAAATTTGATCAAACTTTTTTTTTGATATAAATTATTATTTTAAAATTGAGCCGGATAAAACCACAAGGATAGTAAAGCTCTATCTGCTGAGTTTTAACATAGTTTTATATTTATGGAATTAAACTCGAGACCTTTAGTTAAATTGAAATAATCTCTTTACTAACCGACTTACATGCTCGGTGATAGATTTGACCAAACTTTAGTTAATGTTTAGTTTGATGCATGCAGTAGAATACTCTTAAAGCAAAACAAGTTTCTTGATTTCACTTCCAATCTTTGATAGCATCTAGATTTTATCAGTCCATCTTAAAGAGATGTAAACATCTGTCCACCAAACTAAGAAAGATAATGTATCAAAGAAGAAGGATGAAATCTAATATTGAGAGCAAACCATGTGACTCCGGCATAGTCACACTTAAATAAAAGATGCACAATTGCTTCTTTCTCTGTAAAATGGATTGGAAAATTTTCTAAATTACAAAGACTTGTTAGTAAAGGGATAGAATTTTGGCATAATCTCTATACAAATATTTAATTTTTGGATGAATTTGCAAATGCAAAATGCCCTTTCATAGATTGACATTGCTTCTAGAACTTCCGTCCTATTGGTTGGACATGAAATCTGAATTGCATAAATATTGATAATCTTTTTTTACTATCAAGATGTCATTCAATTTATCAGATAAAGCAGGAGAGAAAAATTATATATAATAATATTATTATAACTAAGCATTTTAATTTAAATAATAAATTAATTATATAATTATATATATTAATATTTTTTTAAAATATATCTTAAAATTTATTTGACGAACTCTATAATTTTTTTTTTTGATAAATACGCATAATTAGAAACTTTAACTAAGATATTTAATTGGAATAATCAGTTTATTATATAATTTTTCAACATGAGGGTCTATGGGATTATCTCTTATGGCTAAAGCCTCATTCTCAAGTTTGAATATTATATTATATATATATATATATATCTATAATTTAGGCCAATTAATTAATTTAAATATCTTATATTTTATCTTCCTCCTCACAAACTCTCTATTCATTTCTCCTCCCTCAAATTTTCCATCTAACAATGGCTCTTTGTTCTGTGTTTAGCCATATACCTTCCGGTGCAGAATGTGCTGTCTTCTTCACATTCAAGGAGGTGAATGTAGCAACCAAATCAGAGCTAAGTTTTCGGTATGTGCAAAACATAGCAGTGGTATATATTTTTTTCAAAGTATGGAGTACAATTAAATCCATGTTTAAATTAAAATTGAGCTATTGATGTAAGTTTTTTTCTTTTAAATAAGATAAATTCATATTTGTAAGAGGTTGAAAATAATTTTTTTTTTCAAAATAAATTATTTGTCCTTCTATTAGAGATATTCTAAAAATGTCTGTGATCAAATAAAAAGTTCTACAAATGAATAGACTAATTGAAAAATAATATATATATATATATATTATCTTTCTTTATCTTTTTATGAAAAATGATTAGGTATCAATATGTAAGATATCCATGATTTAATTACTAATATAGTATTTTTTTTTTCAAACAAATATTTTTACAGCCGCACAAAAAAAAATATTCTGTATAGATATCACCCATAATTATAGAGATCATGAACTCACTTTTTAAATAAATTTAGTAATATAGAGTACAGTAATTTATTTCCAAAATAACTCCATTTTTATTTTCATTAAAAAGTGAAAATAATTAGATAAATTAACTTGAGATGTGACGTGGCAAGTTTCAAGTCATATTCATGCCAATGAATAATGATTACCGTATGTGAATATAGGAACCCATTTTTATTTCCATCATGATTTTAACGTATGCAAAAAATATAAAAAAAATTGAAAAAAAGAGAGCAATATTTACCATTGTTAACTAATACCTAAATTCAAAGGGCGCTATGTATAAACATATTGATTACTGAATATATAAATATAAACAACTCCAAGAGAACTTTTTTCAACCTTTAGTGCCACAATAATTTAATTATAATTTTTTATTTTAAAAGTCTTATCTTATTTATATATTTTCTTAATGGAGCAGAATTATCCAAGTTCCAAACTTAAAAAGAAAAGGAAAATTATATAAAATACTACTTTTTTTAAAAAAATCATTTTTTACTGTGTTTTTTTTATAAAAAATATTTTTTAATTCTTTTTATATTTTTATGTAATATACTATAAACATATTTAATGTATACTAAAAAATATATCATATTTTTATAAATTCTAATAGATGCGTGTCATCTTTGTAAATTTTTTTTATATAGTATTATTATAATTTTTTTTATTATTTTTGTAGATTTCTCAGGAAAAAAAATTACACAAAAGTTGATTGGGCTACATGACTAAAAAGAAGGATAAAATAACACCCTCCACTATATTTTTAAAATTTTTTATTTTTTTATAATGGGTATTTTAGTTATTTTATTATAAACTGATTATAAACTATGTGAAATTTATAATTCATTATAAACTTATTATAAATTAATTATAAATTTATTGTAAACTTTCTGTAAACTAATAAAAGTTTAGTATTTTGATAAATATTTTATAAATTTTAATATTTTAATAAATATTTTATAAATATAATATATTTAAAATTATTTTTAATTTTTATTATATTTTTATCAAAAGTCAAAAAGTAGAGATTAATTGGGTCTTAGTCTCATTGAGCCATTTTGCCATATACAGAAGGTTAAAATTTTAGAAAAATGATACTCTCCATCACATTTTTAAAAAAAAAAATTTTTATCAACTCATAATTTTAACCTTTTAAAAATTAGGTCCTAGTCTCATTGTATTTTAGTTATTTTATTATAAACTCATAATAAACTTATTATAAACTGTATAAAATTTATAAACTCATGATAAACTCATTATAAATTCACTGTAAACTCTTTGTAAACTAATAAAAATATGATATTTTAGTAAATATTTTATAAATTCTGATATTTTGATAAATATTTTATAAATATAATAAATTTGAAATTATTTTAAATTTTTTTATATTTTTGTCAAAAGTTCCAAAATTTTGGTGTTGTTTTCCTTCTGTAAAACATGATTTTTCTCATGATATGCACATTAATTACATTAATTTTTTAAGCAATTGTTAAATATAGCTATTAATTTGAACACATGTAAAATCTTATTTCAGCTTGACCATAAAAATCAGTAAAATTTTAACTTTAAATCTCAAACTTTAGATTTTAATAGGGAAAAAATAAAATACATTCCAATAAATTTAAAAATAAGCCTCATAATTAAATTTATCAGTAAGAGATTGTTTGGCTTAGCTTTTTTATTTAAGTTTAATTTAGCTTATAATTATTTGAAGCCTATAAACTAATTTTTATTGATTAAGCCAATCACCCTCTGAGTTGCCAAAATCATTAACCCACTTTTATCTCGTAAATCCATCTCAAAATGTATATATTATTTAAAATATTTCTAAATGTTTTTTTTTCAAAATCACTTTATCTTAATATAAGATAAATTTCATTGTACATATTTTCAAATATATATCTCAAAAAATAAAAATAAAAAGTGCAAATTAACCAAATAAAAGTTTAGTATAAAAATAGCTTTGTTCACTTCAAGTAAAAAAGTTTATTTTTATTTTTAACTATCAAAATATAGCTTTATAGCAACTATAAATGAGTAAAATTATTTGAATTTAATTTATTTAATCAATTAATTATATCGATTTAAATTAATTGAGTGGATCAATTTTGACTTATATATTTATTAATAAATCTAACTGAATATAATAAAATTTGACAAATCCAATTAAATTTGACCGAACTAATTCACAATTATTAATTTTTAAATATAAAATTTTTCGACAGATTAATAATGATAAATTGACAATTATTAAAATTTAACTTTACCACTGTATATCTCTAATAATTGAGAGTGTATGTTATTCTCAACGAGATCTTATATTTGAATTTTTTAAATATTTTTTTTATATATAATTATAAAATAATAAAAAAAATTATTTTATTTTTATAATTATATATATGGAGAAAACATCTAAAATATAGATATATATATATATCCACTTCGAAGTTTCAACCAAAGTTCACGCGAGTCCGCAGGAACAGTGTATTGCCTCCCACAGTTGATCATTTCACTACAGTCGAATGGATATGGATGAGTGGGGCCCGAAGACCTATGGGGCCCTACGCAAAAAGATCTGGGATTTCGGATAGTGAGACAAGACATTATTACTTATTAGGGGTAAAGTAGTAATTTAAAAAAGATAAAAGTGGCATATCCGTAAAACATTGCGAAAACGATGTCTAAGTTTATTTATTATTGTTAGTAAAAAAAAAAAGGTGTATTTGCAATTTTGCATATAAAATTTGAGACAGCTCTAATCACAACCTAATCTTTTTTTTTTTTTTTTTCAGACTGATTGATTTTCAGTTTTGATTAGTTTTAGTTAATTGATCAATTCGGTTTAATAGGTTTTAACCGAATTATTTCTTTATTTTATTATAAAAATATTTTATAATAAAAAATTAATATAATTAAAAAATTAAATAAAAATTAACTTTATCTTATAATAAAAAATTATATTTATAAAAAAATAATATAATTAAAAAACTAAATAAAAATTAATAAAAAACTAAATAAAAATTAACTTTTTCTCTTAATAAAAAATATATTTATAAAAAAATTAATATAATTAAATAACTAAATAAAAATTAATAAAAAATTTATATAAAATTAATTTTTTTTTAATTTACAGTTAACGATTAATTGAACAAATCAAACTAATTAATCATTAACCAAATTAAAAATTAAATTAATCTATTTTTTTAATTAAACAGACCATAATTTAATATAATCAATTAACTAAATATCTGCTTAGTTAATTAATTTCTATCCTCCCATCCCCTTAATTAAAATACAATAATTAATAATTAAATAAAATTTAAAAGACAAATTTTAATAAATTGGGGACAATAACAATGGCAATGTATCAAAGTCCAGATAAAAAAAACTTGTCCTTCTAAGTGGCTGCCAATTAATGTTCAGAAAAAGAAATGTTTTTTAAACAATGAAGGAGTAATATTCAGGAAAAACAATAGGGAAGAGTATTTAAAAAAAATAAATAAAAAGGAAAATAGAACAAAGAGAAATTTTTCTTAATTTACATTACTAATAAAAAGGAAAAAAAAAGGAATTTTTATTGCTTAAAATGATAGGATTTATTTTATATAATTCTCCAAACATTTTATTTTTCTTTCATATCTTTTCCCTTTCATTTTTTTTATTTTTCCTTTTTCCAACCAAAATGATATCCATTAATCATGATTTGGCCAAAAAAAATCATGATTTGACCCAACATTTTTTAACATACAGTTCAATATATAACAGAGCAACGTGAAATTATAACATACAGCCAAAATATATATACAATCACTCAATAATAAAATATTAATAGAGTGGTAATAAAAAAAAATAGTTTATTATATTTAATTTTATTAATTGAGTCTATGTAAACCAAATTTGTGACCCGGACTAAATATCTCATCACTCTCTTTTCCCTGTAATTCTTGAAATTACTACCTAATTTCCATTTTAATTCATTATGTATATCCTTTAAAAATAATTAAAGGAAAATTTTTTATAATTAAGTGCTTAAATTATGAAAATTTTTTCAAGTGTTTTAAACATAAGCACCTGATTGAAAAATAAAAAAAAAATCTTAGTTTCAACAATTATTTGGAAAAATTTTATTTAGGATACCAAAACAGAAAAATTATACACTAATTATATAATTAACAATTTTTGAAAAATCAGATATTTTTATAAATATTTATTTTTTTTAAAAAAAGTGAGGGATTAAAAAGCATTGCACCCCTTACTTATTGTAAATAAAATATTCAATCACTAAATCGTAAGTCTAATAATAATAATCAAAAGCGAAGCCAAAAAATTTAATAAGTGGAACAGTATATATGCATATATTTGGATTGTCTACACACAATTTAAAAAAAAAAACAAAAAATAAACGAAAATAATAAATGGATTTTTCTAATCTCATGCCATATGTTAAAAAATATAAAATACTTTATTTTTTATTTGGATATGTGTCATTTTTTATTGAATTTTATTAAAATCACTTTCTAATAAATATAATTTATTTACTGATCACTTTTTAAAAAAGTTATTGTAATAAATTTTAATAAAAATAAAATATATTTCAATAACAAATTGAGCATTTAATATCCATTAATATGTAATTTGAGGGCGCATGTTAAATAAATTCAAAAAATAAATAAAATATATAATTTTTATTTGCATGTAATTAAAAGTCTAATAAATATTTTATTTATTCCGCTAAAATTATCACTTTTATAAAAATAATTTATTCATCTTAATTTGTCATTTTATACAATAAAAAATAATTAATTTTTAACTATATTTTTATTATTAATAACTTAATTAATAAAATAAGAATATAATATTAATAAATTAATAAAAAATATTTTAATCAATTTAAAATAATTTTTTACTTTTTCTGTCATGCTGAAATCGTTTTATTTAGCCCATATATATTTATTAAAAAAATTATTAAATTATCTAAATATTATACAAAATTATTTTAAATGAACTAAAATATTCTTAATTAATTCATTAATTTATACTCTTACTTTATTAATTAAGTCATTTATGATTAGAATATAGTTGAAAAAATTTAATTAAAATTTTTAATTATATACAGTGATCATTTGAGCAGGGGTGAGCATTCGGTTAATCGAACCAAAATTTACACTAATCAAATTTTTTTAAACATTTAAAATAATAATCGAACCGAACTAAAATTAATAAAATAATAATGTATAACTGTACCAAATCGAATTAAAATTTTTTTGGTGTGGTTATTAGTTATAACCAAATTATCCAAATAATAGCAATTTATAATTTAACTATTATCAATTTAAATATATTAATATAAGAATATAAATAAAAATAATATTTATTACTAAAAATATTAAATATTAATAGTAAAAAACTTATAACAAATAATATGATATTTCTAAAAAATATATTTAATATATTAATAAATAAAAATTCAGTTATTTTGATTACTAATTTTAAAATTATTAAATTAAAAATTAAAAACTGATAATTTTTAAAATTAGAATCGAACCGAATTGAAAACTAAATTTTCTATTATTAAAATAACCAAATTTCATTAGTTATATTTAATTTTTTAATTAAAATCGAATAATACACGTCTCTAAATTTAAGAGGAATAAATTTCATATAAATTTGGTCCATATATATATTTACTCAACTCAAAATTAAATATATATTAGTCTAAAATTTAAATTTTATTTCATAAAAAAATTTATAAGATAATTTTATCAAAATTTATAGGATAATTTTACTATTTTTTATTCTATTATCTATCCTAATAATTTATAAATTGAACAGTCCTATCAACCATGATTGAAATTTGAAACTATGATTCCACAATATAAATAAGTTTTTTTAGATTTTTTAATTTATTTTTTTTTCTTTATATTTTTTGTAAATTTTTTGTTTAGGATTTAATATTAGTTTCAAATGGATTATAATTTATGTTTTTTATAATTATTTAAATTTTTTTAAATTCACAATCACTTGAATTAAAATATTATTATCTATAATTTTTTTAAAATTAGAATTTATTATTAATTATTTTTTTAATGGTTATTTGTCTTGTTTGGTTGGGGCCTTTAATTTTTTAAGAAGGCGATGAATGTTGAATTGAATTTTTATGAGTGAAATGATATATTTTTTTTAATTGATATCAGCTGAAACAAATATTAACGTTTTATAGTTTGATTTTTTTTTCTAGCTTTAGTTATTTTTTATAAATATATATTATTGTTTTTTGCCTACTTCTAACATTTGGTTAATATACTTTTATTTTCTATGTTTATATTTATTGTTTTTTTACCTGTTCAATCGGAATTTAGACGTGAGTTCAAATGATATTTCACTTCCTAATCATAATTTTTCTATTAATTTTTAATTTTAGTTGGCTCGGACCTCTAATTAATTTATCCAAATTTATTAAGGTATGAATCAAGACAGTACTAATATATTTTTATTAATTATAAGTGAGAAAAAAATAATATTTAAAATTTAAATTTAAGTTATAAATAAAAATAATACACACTCTTAATTACATATTAATTATTTATTCATTCAAGTTTTAAATATCATAAATTTTTGAAAAATAAGTAAATATCTGAAATATAGGCTATTGAAAACATTTACATTTGATGCACGAATCACATTCAATTGATTGTGGAAATTTTGATTTTGGTGAGCCGACACGTACTATTTTTCCCACGTCTGGGTTTTGCCTTTTTGAAATTTGATTTGATGATCCCTTTCGAAAAAAGTCGAAATGTCATTTTCTAATATTTTTTTTTCACTAAATTTATTTTATTTAATATGCCTTCTGCCCATTCCTTAGGCATCTTCCATATACATGAATGTGTAATATAATTTAGATTTTAGATAAATACTAATTTATTATTTATAATTTTAAAATTTTTCAAAATCCTTTAAAATAATTATCAATTGAGCTTAATTCAATTAATATCTTGAATTTATTTTTTCATTTTACCTTAAAACTTGTTAAAATAATTTAACTTAAATATTTATTATTGTAATATTTTTTGTAAATTTAATAAACATTTTGTTTTTTTTTTTTGAAAATATTGTTTAAGCAATGAAAAATAAATTTTGAAAAATATTAATAAAGTTAAATCCCCTTTTAAATGAGTTTACACTACATACTTAATCAATCCCTTGGTACATTAGAGTGCATGTCAAGATTAATTCAATTTCAATCAATATTAATTTCCTTTCTATTAAAAAAATAGTTAGAATATATGCCTTTGGTAAGAGATAGAGTGTGTGTTTGATATTGCGGTTAAGCTGTTTTTGTCAAAATGTATTTGCTTTATTTAAATTTTAAAAATTTATAATTTGAAAAAATTGCATTATTTTTTAGATTTTTGCATATTACATTTATAAAATTATTACCTTTCTATAAAAATTAAAAAAAATTATCACAACGCAATTTTAAAAAATTAAATCAAAACTTAATCTTAAATTGAATAAAAAAAGAGAGTGGCATGGAGAACTTATTTATGAATTTTTTAGAAATTCGTTGAGGAAGTCTTTTTCTTCTTTACTTATTGAAAGTATGGTTGAGTAAGATTTTTATATTATTGAAATGAACACAATAAATTTTACAGATCGATTAACCTATAAAGGTTCAGAATAAATCAAAACTTAATCTTAAATTGAATTTTAAAAAGAAAAAAGGAAACTTAGATATGAGTATTCAAAAAATCACTTGATAGAATCTTCTTCTTCTTTGCTTATTGGGGATATAGTTGAGTTAGACTGTTACACTATTAGAATCGACGCACAATAAATTTTACAAATTTAATTGAATCCAATCGACCCATAAAGATTGAAATTAAATTAAAAAACTTAATCTTAAATTGAATAAAAAAGATGATGACATGGGAAACTTATTTATGGGTCATTCGGTAATTCATTGAGGGAATCTTCTTCTTCTTTGCCTTTGATTGGAGGTATAATTGAGTTAGAGTTTTACACTCTTGAAATTGGCATAACAAATTTTGTAGATCCGATCCGATCCAATTGACCCATAAAAAATTATTTAATTGGTTTAAAAATAAATTATGAATCAACTCGATTTTAATAATAGAAAAAATCAAATATATACAGTCGATCAAATTTAAGTAAATTTTCATTTAAACACAAATTCAATCGATTTTTTTATTTATAAATATATATACATATACCAAATGATGCTATTTTTGGATTGTTTTACTTCCTAAACCGTTCAAAATCAACTCAATAAAATCAAAAGTGAAATTAAATATAAAAATTTATTATTAAAATTCAATTTATTTGAAACAAATATCATCCAATCTAATATGAAATTTATTATATTAATCAAAAATATAAAAATTTCACTAAATATTGACATAGTACTTTTAGTATTTAATCTTATTTGAGAAAAAAAAAATACTCCATTAATTCAACTTAACCTGACGTGTTTTTGTTCCCCTATTAGTGTACTATGCTATTTCCTTACCTCTTTTCATCAATAAGAATTATAAATTAATTATATTTATTTATACATTAAGTCTAAACATAAAATGAAATTATTTTTTAAAAATATAATTTACTCGATTATTATTTGTCACAAATTAAACTTTACAATTCCACCAATAAAAACGCTGTGGTGATATAAAAAAAACAGTATCAAATGAAAAAACTGATGGGCCAATGGCAATGGGTCTGAACAGGACAAAGTGATGGTTATGAGAAGTTGATGTGTGGGTCCATAAATGGGTAGTTCAGTATAAATTCTTAGGCAATTATAATATATACTTGACATGACTAAATTGACCCACCAACCATCCTATGAACTATCCATTAATAAAACCCCAATAATATTTTTTTTAAACTCCTTTAAGGTTTCTCATATAATGAGTTGATAAGTTTATTGTCACCTCCCCCACTAAATAAATTCACTTTTAAAAAATCTAATTAAACTCAAAATACTAAAATCAATTTTAATTTCTTTTAAGTAAACACATATTATAGCTTAATTAATATTTTTCATATATTAATATATTTTAATCAAAAATTAATTTTTTCTTGCAAATGTTATATTCAAAAATTATTTAAACACAAAATTGTTTTTGAATTGATACACATTTTATATTCCATAAAAATTAAAAATATTATTTTATTAAAACTTAAATTCATATATATTTTGTATATTCTTTTTTTATTTTAGTATAAAAATATATTCATTAAATATTTTTAATCAGTAACATTAAATATTAATATAATAAAAATTTAATATATTAATAAATTTATTAAAATAATAAGTATGTTATAATTTAAGATAAAAAATATGTTTGTTAATTGGAGATAATGGAACTATATTAAATTGTTTTTAATTTTTATCATTATGATTAAGGTAGATTAATTAAAATTTCATTAAAATGTTTAACATAAAAAATAAAAGAAGAGAAAAAAAAAAGTGTAAAAGGGAGGGTTATTTAAGGGAAAGAGTGAAATTTTTCACAAAAACTCCCAGTTTGTTGCTTTATACACTAAAACTTTGAAATGGACCCCACTGCTGATTACTACTACTTACTACTAATAAAACCCAATTAAAAATAAAAACAAAAAGAATAAATAAATTATGGGGGTTAAAATATAAAATTGGAAAAATCAAGGTAGTTTTTTTAATTAATATTTAATATAATAAAAGTTGTAAGAAGATTCAGATAATTAATTAATGAAAAATTTGTTATTAGTTCTGTCTCTCCTCTATGCTTGTTTGCTTCTCTTTCTTTCTTTATTATCTGTTTCAAAGTTTCAATCTTTGTTAAGAAAAATCAAAACTTCAACAAAGAAACATGGATTATGGAGAGAATCTAGAGAGACTCTATCTAAAAACAAACCCAACACCCATTTATTTTCTCTCGCGCAAAACAACAAATAATAAATGAGGAATGAAAGAAAGAAAGAGAAAGAGAGAGAAATGTTGACAACTTTCATGTCTCTTCTTATGTAAGTTTCGTTTGTTTCTGCGTGGATTTTCTTTTTATGGGTTTTCTCTCATTTTTTCTTTCATTCTCTCTCTCCCTCTATCTCTTTCTCTCTCTAAATCTTTCTTGAGAGAATGGCCCAGCAGATCCAAAATCCTCATTTCATCTACTTTTCTTGGTATTTCCAAAATGCGCACTTTGTAATTTGGCTCTTTTGAGGTTTTTAAGGTCTCTAAGCTTTCTGTTTTCTGATCCATTAGTTCTTTCAAAGAAACCCACTTTGATATTTTGCTTCCTTCTTCTATTGGCTTTTAGTGATCTGAGCTGTTTCAATGAGTGAATTCTTGGTGCGTTTTCAACAACGGATTGGATTGGTTTTCTTTTGGATAATTAAGGTAAAGTAATGGATTTGATTCTTGCAGAATGAAGATTACTTCTTTAATGGGTTTGATGATATTTATTTTTTATTTTTATTTTTTAAAATTTGTCCGGCTATTTGGTTTGTTATTGGTAGTTTAATTTCTGATTCATATTAATGATTGATTTTTATAAGTTTTATTTGTTAACTTATTATGGACAACAAATGGAAGGTATGTGATATGTTGACGATTTGCTGTTTTTATCGCTTCTGATGGGTATTTATTGATGGATTTGAAGAAGCTTTGAGATATGTTGGTCATTTAGTGTTTATGGTTGCATAAGTAGGATTTTCCCTTCTTTTTCTATTTCTCTTTTGTGTATATGATTTTATATTTCATGTATGATTGTATATTTCTTCATGTATAGTTTTTCCTTTGAATCTACTGCTGTTCTTTCTTCTTTTATAATTGAAGCCTAAAAGCTAGTGTTTATGTGGGCTTTACTCAATGCTGAGAATGTGGATTACATTTCCTGTAGTTCCCGCTCTGTGTAGCACTTGGCAAATAAGTGATAAATTTACCTCCTGAAATTTTTGGATTGACAGAATACTTTGTGGGCTATCTAATTCTTATTTGCATTGGACAATTTCCTAATTCATCCTTGCCCTGATATCATGGCATTGCTTTAACTGGAACAAATATATTTAATATTTCCTTAGCAGAATTTGTCCTTTGTAATTCACTTTAAGTGTATGATTACTGTAATGGAAAAAGTTTCTTTATTGATATTCACTTGTTAACAAATTTCTAATGAGGTATGGAGGAACACAGATTCGAAGAATACTTCTTGATGGATGAACCACTTTCACAATTCATTAGTTCTTTAATAAACTGGAATCTAAGAATATGTTTTGGTACTGAACCTTTTATGTTCTGCCAATGACAGCTGCTGTTGAATGAAGGATTATGTTTGGGTGCATAATCTGAAATTGCAACTTTTGCTCCAAGTTTCATGGCAATGCTAGGATTGCAAGCAGAAAAGCAGTGCCACTATTTCCCGGCATATTCTTCCACCAGGGATCTTAATTTAAATGCTAGTTGTAATAATTGGCCTTCAAATGATGTTGGCAAAATATTACAGAATGAACACTACTGCAATACAAATTTGGCACTGCCATCTCCAGATGAGTATTTGACTTACAAGGAAAAACTGAAGCAAACGATGCTTCAGCATGAAGCTACATTTAAGGAACAGGTATGCTCTGTCTCAAGTTTCAATATGAAGTTCAAAATCTTGCATCTTATATATCACTGTGATAACCACATTCATGTTTGATGGAAGCAGAAGCTTGTTCTGCTATGCGCATCAAATATAAGTATATAAATTGTCTAATCAGAACATTGCAAACAGTTTCATGCTTGCGTATCTTAAATGAACTATACAATTTTATAATTAGGCTTTTCTCAAGGTGATGACAAACTATAGGACAGAAAGAGTTAAAGGTTAATAATAGTGTCTAGTAGAAAATAATGATTTCTGGTTGGCAATTAGATCAAGATACAATTGGTAAGCTCAGGTGGGAGTCATGGGTAGCAGTCCTCAATTCCACCCTTTTCTGGTTTGATTCTTTATTTTCTATTTTTCAATGATTAGCTCTAATGTTGATTTATTTTATGATTTGAAACTGACTACAAAATTATTAAAATGTGTTGGGTTAAGATCCAGGAACTCCATCGCCTTTACAGCAGACAGAGACAATTAATGGATGAAATGAAAAGGATCCAGTTTCATGGACATCATCTTCGGCTAGACACCTCACTGTCAAACAAAAACTTCTGTGAACCTTCATATGAGTATTTCCAGAAGACATGCAAAGTTTCTACCTTGCCCTGGCTGAATCCTGCTTGTAGTCAATCCTCTGTTGCAGGTGCTGAAAGCAATCACTCCCATGTGAATTATGTTGAAGGAAAGATCGGGCAGGCAGGCTGCAGTACAGTTCAAACTGAAGGCTATAGAAATGAGTCTGGATTGTTGGATTCTAAGTGCAAGAAATTTGGCAAAAAGATTTTGGACCTGGAACTTCCAGCTTATGAATACATTGATAGTGAACAAGAGGAATCTTTAGCTGGGGAAACAGCACCCCCTGAGGTGCCAGGTTATCCGAAGAAAAGCATTGCTGATGATGTGCGGAAGAGTGATGTAGAAACAACTCATGGGATTGATGATGGTAACTTATTTTTCCAAGATGATAATATCACTAAAGCGTCATTTTCTAGGAAAACCAATTGCTTAGCTGATTTGAATGAACCTGTCAACCTTGAGGAAGAACCAGATATCGATTCCAATGGTTTTCTAGGTCATGTCAATAGAGAGATCACCTGCCAGGATTTGTCTGGAAAAAGAAATTCAGACTTCCAAGTTCAGCCAAAGGAGACTATCCAAAATAACCCAACAAGGGGAGATCTTGAAGCTCCTGAAGCTTTATCAAATGTTTTCAACCTGGAGAAGAATGAAAGTCGCCAGGAACGTCTATCTAATAATGATGAAACTGGTGAGAACTTTATTACAACGTTGCATCAAATTAGAAGTTAGAAGTTGCTTCACTTTTTCTTGCTTCTTTTTTTTTCGGTTTGTGAAATTTCATTGTTGATCTCCACAGTATTATAATTTCACACTTTTTTTTTTGTTATCACTGCTGATGATTTTATGTTTCTTTTCACTTTTCAGGGAAAAGTAGTTGTGGCATGAATTCTTTCCCTGGAAGGATATGCACAGAAACAGTATCCACTTCATCTTCAGATAATGACATTGAGCAAGATCATGACATTTCAGCATATCATCGACTGGATCTAAACAGTAGAATTCTTCAGAGACAAAGGAAAAATTTTGATTTGGAAAGCTATCCCAGGCAAGTTGCCTCAAGTGAAATCATTCCTGTGGATGTAATGACTCACGATTCATCTTGGAGAAAACATACAAGAGACTTTCTGATGAACCCTATAGCAGTTCAAGCACTTCCATGTTTTAATAGTCCTGTACATTTGACTAGAAGCTTTGAATTCACAAGCCCTCCAACTGTTGGAAACAAGTCTTGCTATGGTACAATTTTTGAATCCAAACCAAAATTTAGCGACCCAAGTTCTGAGAGCAGCTTTTGCCATAGTGACAATGAATTTGCGTTTGAAGATAATGGTATCAAAAAACGGATTAAGGGTTTTGAGGATTTGAAGTGGAAAAGGGATATAGACTTGAATTCCATGTCTCCTAGCTGTCGTTCAGATGTGGCTGTCCACGGTATTTGCATTACAGACGGAGAAGAGAAATGTAAAGATTCAACATGGGGTTCACCTTTGCATAAAGCAAACTCATCAAATCTTGCAAAATCCAATAAAAAACTGGACTTGGACTGCAACCCAATGCCTGCTTCAGAAAAACAGCTCACTGCAAGTTACCTATTTTTAGAGAATAGGCATGATAAAAAGTCTTCAGGCTTTGAATTTGATGTTGACCTCAACTCATGTATAAATGAGGACGAGTCTTCACCAATGCCTGGTCTATCAACAGAAATGGATTTGCAGGCACCGGCAAGTCCTGAAAACAAGGAGTCATCTCCACCGAAAGGAGATCTAAATGAAAACCAACTCGAGACACCTTGTCAACTGCCAGGACAAGAAAATGAGGATCTACTGGAGGATCTGATCATAGTTGCAGCAGAGGCAATAGTTTCCATTTCGTCATGTCATGTTCAAACTAGTACAGAGACTATGACTTTCAAGCCATCTGAAACATCACAGAGTGACTCTCTTTATCGGTTTTCCAAGATAGCATCTAGAGTTGTAGATGATCCAGAGAGTGAATTTGGTCTCATTTTAAGTTTTAAAGACACTTTTCATGATGATGAGTATCTTTCTGATGGGATGGACTACTTTGAGGCCATGACATTGAACCTGAATGAGACAAACGTGGAAGAGTACTTCTGTAATACCAGTGTCCTGAAGGAGGAAGCAGCATGTCCACTTCCATTGTCAAGTCAACCAAGGAGGGGCCGAACAAGAAGGGGGAGACAGCAGCGGAAGGACTTTCAAAGTGAAATTCTCCCAAGTCTCGCCTCTTTATCAAGGTATGAGGTCAATGAGGATCTTCAGGCAATAGGAGGGTTGATAGAGGCTGCTTATCAGAGTTCAGGTGCAAGAAGAACAGGTAGAAATGGGTGGACCAGGGGGAGGAGGAGGAGGTATTCCATATCCTCTTCCATTGCAGAAACCTCTATCTGCACACTTTTGAAGCATCAAAATAAACACGGGAAATGCAGCATTGAGGAGATGAGTCTAATAGGTTGGGGAAAGATAACAAGGCGGCGCAGGGGGCAAAGATGTCCTGCTAGTAATCCTCGGCTTATTTTAAGTCAAGTATAGTTAAACTCTATGCGTCCATTGGTTTTTTTGTGAGTTAATAGTGAGTGAACCATGAGATTATTTTGTACATGGAGAACATTACATACGTGACTGATAACTGATAAGAATCATATAGAGAAGACCAAAAGCAGTATGTGTTTTAAGCTATTTGGTTTAGTTTTATGGTGGAGCAAATGGAAATGCTTGTACATATCTGTTATAGGAAAAATTATATGCTACAACCGTTGTAGCAATAAATGCCTACAACGGACCAATGGAATTCTTACACGTAGATTAAATGATTTATTTCATTGGTCCGTTGTAAGCATTTAATCAAAGTGTAAGAATCTCATTGGTCCGTTGTAGGCATTTATTGCTACAACGGTTGTAGCATATAATTATTCATGTTATAGGCCTATCCTTCGTAATCTAAAGTTTAATAAATTGTAAGATAAGTAGGAGAATGAAGTGCAAGAAAGAAAACAAGAGCACGATATTACTAAAACATGGATTGACTTCACCGTCTAGAAATCTGGGCCTAAATAAGGATTGGTCTTAAAAATTAGAAATATTATAGGCTGCTAGGATTTGAATGGTCTTTCCAATGTGTACTACTAGGCAAGTACTCGATGACCGAATAATTACTTCAGAAATACAATTAATTATAGTTCTTAGTGATCTGGTTTTTATTTTCAAGATAGACACTTTACTATCTTCGCTTATTGCCATTTTACTCTACACTATTGTGTTTATTAAGTCTGCATATGAATTTTCGCGGAAGTACTTTGGAATTTGTTCTCTAGTTTAATTGCTGGTTTAGGTTACAATGCCAAGATTTGCTGCATGCCTCTTTGGACGCACTTATTCATCACTTAAGAATGCTATTGATGAAGGTTTTTCCCTTTTTCTGAACTATGTTTTGATAAAATCCGTTTTTGATGTTATCAGATGGTTATTGATCCATTAAAACGATGCCCCTTTTTTTAAGTTTCCCATAGCTCTCTCTGTTTTGGCCTATATTGATAATATCGAGTATGGTAGATATAGTCGGTTCACTGCTGGGGTCTTTAATGTTGAGTGATGCCGCTCTGAATATTTGAACCTTTAGTCATGAGTTACCTCTGCTCTTTTTAAGAGTTTGGTTGGAATTCATATGATATATCCTGAGTGATAGCTGCTGAATTGGTCTTTTCTGCTGCATTATTAGTTGCAGACCTTTGGTGTATCCTTCGGAGATTCTAATTTTGTAATTCTAATCACGTTTAGCTTTCCATTTGTGCCGACTGCATGAACGTGAGGTTTTTTTATTATAAAGTTGAAATTTTGCTCTTGGAATGATGAGATTACAAGTTTACAGATTTTGGAGTCTTGTTCTTGGTCTCAACTTTGGACATCTCTGCTGGTGTTTGGTTTTCTGAATAATAAGATTATGCTTTTATCTTTCCTTTTTTTGGAGGCTGATAGTTGTAAGATTTTCGCTGGTGGGTCAGGCTTGTTTTGGGTCATCAGAGACCCATGAAATAGAGAGAAAACCAGTAGAAAGTGGGTGCTGGAGTTTTTTCCGGCGAGCCCACGCTGTGGCCAAGTGACTGCTGGACTTCCTTATAATATAGTTTGTACTGCAGACCATTTATTCTGTTACTGATTGAGAATATTAATTCTTTCCTTATATAATAACAATCGATTCATCTTTATTATGTTAGATATACATGATTAAGCCAAGGCAACACATAAAAAAAAAAGAAACTACACTTTGCCCAAAATGATTATAAAACAACAAATATCGTTTGAGTATATTTTTCTTCAATACCCTATTGAACATTTGCACTCTCTCCATTGCTTTTTTTAATGCTTCCCCCTTCAAACAATGAATCAAATATTATATTTTATTATATTATATATTAATAAAAAGAGTAGTTCAAACAAAATCCAAAAATTAAAATTAAAATAAAAAAGGGCCTAGAGATTAATAGTGAAATCTTGAACACCAAGTTGAGTGAAATGAGGACTTTGAAGAGCCTCTTGAAGAAGATCATGGTCATCCCAAGAATCTCGATATGTTTCCAAGTTTTCTGATGCATTTACTAAGGCAGATATGCAAAGCTGTTTCCTCCATTCTTCCAAGTGTGGGAACTCAATATTATCTGCATATCTATCACAATACTGCAATCAAAAGCAAACTTATTTTTATTAATTATTATTATATTTTCAGCTTCAAGCCCACTCTTTTTTTTGGGTTCATTTTCTTTTCGCTAACAAAGATTATATTTCAAGATATCGCAACTGGCAATGACAATAGACAAGTCTTTAATTTTCCAGCTCATGAAAAAATGAAAGTTGGCTTAGATATATATATAAAAAAAAAGAACTTTCAAAAGCTGTCCTTATTGCCCCCCAAAACTAACCAATTATTGCTGTAGAAACTTATTTATTATTGTTATGTACTTAGTACACCATATGGGGACACAAACTCTAAAAGAAGAACTCAATCAATGAGTAAGTTGTATTATTCTTGTACCCATTTTTAAATTTAAAAACTCTCTTTTTAGAAAGTTCAGTTATTGCTGAACAATAACAGTTTAAAATTTATTAATTTCACAATTTTTATAATTGAAATGCAAAATTCTTACCTTAAAACTTAAACTTCATTAAGGTGGGATGGTATATGCAAGTTATAACTGTTTTTTTTTTCCGAGTATTTGTATATAGGGAGGGGGAAATCGACCTTGAAATTACTCAAGAAAATATACACTTATTGCTATACTGTTTTATGAATGCATAAGTAATAATAATTAAAGAAACTAAGAGAGTAACATAAGTAATAATAATTAAAGAAATGAAGAGAGTAGTGAGTTAAGTACCTCAAAATCAGCAATATCATGAGTGTTATGCTTAGGAATGCCAGCATCATCCTTAGATTTATAAAACTCCTTAATGGAAAGCATCATATCATCCCATGATGGCAGTGTTCTTTTTCCAGACAGAAGTTGAGCTATCCATTTTGCTTGTGATTCAAAGAAAGGGAACCCTATAATCTTCATATACATATACATATTATATACCAAAAATATCAAGTAAAAAAAACATATATATATAGTTACATGTATATATAAAATAAATAAAATGAAAATATATATAAGATATACCTTTCTGGGAATGCCAACAAAAGAAAGAGAAGGAGCAAGTGATGGAGGGAAGGTGTGCTCATACAATGGTCCCACTCTATCATCGTCCACACCCACTATTCCTTTGGTGTCAAGAAATGGTAATGTGTATTTATACCTACACATAATTTTAAAACAAATCATCATAATTAATTTAAATTTATAATTATTTCTTATATTATAAATTCAATACACTTGATTATTAAATTATTATTGACAGAGTACATCATAATTAAAAAAAATATATATATATTAAGGAAGTGGCAGAAGATTTGCACCCCAAAATGTGGAAAAAAGGTCCCATGCCAAAGTAAAAAAAGGTGTGGAAAAGTGATGATAATCTAATCACCCAACTTTTAACATTGGAAATCTCATGGCTACTTGTAGACTTTAATAAGTTGGTATACATTGATTTTATGATTATTATTATTACTATCTATTAATTAATTATGGTAAATTGCTAATTCACTTCATTAATATACTCTCTTTTTCATTTTTTTAATGTTAAAAAAATGAAATAATCGAAAATTATTTTATTATGAAATTAATTTTACTATATTCTTTTTATTTGATCGTAATATATATATTATTATTAGATTATATCTTAGTGTGTATATATATATATATTTTATTTGATCATATAATTTGCTATACATAAGCATGAAATAGTGAGTAATATATATATTATCTAGATTTAAAATTATTAATAAACTAAATAAGATTTTCATTTTTACCCTGTGCAGTATAATATTGTATCAGCAACAACATGAGAGCCATCTACAAATATAACATTGCCATCTTCTTCAAGGGATTCTATCTGCAAATAAACATATAAACATTAAATAATCATATATTATAAGAAAAATTAAGATTATTAAATTAATTAATTATATACCTGAGGAGAAAGATGAAGGTTTTGATGTTTAAAAATGACTTTAGATAAACCAACTGTGATATCAAGAGATTTGGCACTCAGATGAACTTCTTTTGCCACTTCTACTAACTCCATTGATATATCTTGTCCACTTAATGAATTTCCCACAACTACAACCACCTACATATATTAATTAAATTAATTAATTATAGATTAATGCCTTCAACAGCATTTTCTTTAATGTATATTAAAATTTTTTAATTTTATTAATTGCTAAAATATGGATATATTCAATAGCTGTAGTTTAAAGATTTTATGCCAATAAAATGAAAAAAGAAATGAAAAGAAATAAAAAAAATTGGTTGTAATTATTTGTAGGTGAGATTATTTTTGTATTTACAATAAAAATGCAATAAAATGTATACCTCATTGCGAAATGGCTCTGGAACTCTGTAAATGTGACTATGCATATGTTTCCTTTTCCATGTGTCCATTCCTTCAAGAAACAAAAAAACATACATAAACAAAAGATCATTGACCACAAGAAAAAAGAAAAGAAAGTAAAAGAAAAGAAAAATCATTAAAGAATCTGGAAAAGCAAAAAACAAAAGCTTTGCTAGGAAAAGAAAAAAGAAAAAAAGAACAATCAGGTCACATAAAGTTCTGAACTTTCTCTTGATTAAATTCAATGTCACTTGAAATGACATGCGTGAAGAAAACAAATTCATGAATATTAGATTCTATCTTTTTCATTAGCAATAGTAATTATCTAAAAAGTAATTAAATTTTGCATAAAAAATAAAAAGAAATTAATTACCTTTAATATTAGGCATTTTAGGATGAGAATAGTGGCCAGTAGCAACAACAACAGCATCAAAAATTTCTTCAATTACATGATCATTATTATTAGTTGCTAATTCTTTAGTTTTAACAACCCATTTCAAATCTTCTGTAAATTGATGATCAGAATAATTGAACCCAACATACTCCACTCTTGTATTAAATCTAATCAAATCTCTCAATCCAAAATAATCACAAAAATCTTTAAGATATAACCAAAGTTCTCTGTGACCGGGAAATCTTCTCATATCTCTGCCTTTCTTGACCAAAAATGGGAAATCAGTGAAACCCATAATTTCCCTTGGAGAAACAAGTCTAAGAGAGGAATAGATACTACTGTGAACTTGTAAAAATTTATTTCTGCCAAAAGGGTTTTCTTTTTCTACATCTGGTTCATATAACCATTGACCACCTACTTCATTTCTTTGTTCCATTACTACCACTTTATGACCTTCTTTTCTTAGCTCCCTCGCAGCCACTAACCCTGACGGTCCGGCACCGATCACACATACGTTCTTTGATATGCTCAAGTTGGAAACCATGGTGGATGGCTGATTGATGGTGGTTGTGTACAATTTTTTTGTTTTAAATTTTTGAGGTGTGGAGGGAGAAGGGGAAGTGTGTAAAACTAAATAAATAAACGAGTTGGCGTATGAATTATGATAAGGTAATGTGAGGGCCTTTTATAGTTGATGATTCTTAAAAATGTGATTGTAATTTATCATATCTAGCCAACCAAAATTTATGCAAAAAAAAAAAGATATATAATAATAATAATAATAATAATAATAATAATAATAATAATAATAATAATAATAATAATAATAATAATAATAATAATAATAATAATGTTAGAAGAAAGAGATGGTTTGCTAACTAGGAGACACATGTGATAAATTAGAATGATGGTTTTTGGCTTTTCTTTACTATAGAAGAAGAAGAAAGCTCTCAACAAAGAGTTTTAATATATTACACAAATAATCTAAAAAAAAAATTCAATTATCAAAAATACTGCTCATAATTTTTTAAATTACAAAAATATCATTCTTAAATAGTAAATTATGTATATACCATATAAAATATATAAAACAACATATAAAATATATAAAACAATGTATAATACATATAAATTAACATATATAATATATTATCAATATATAAAACTTTTAATTAACAAATAAATTTTATATGTCACATATATTGCATATAATTTGATAAATATGAATTTCAGACATATGTATTAATAATATATGAAACATACATATAGCATATATCCTTATATATGTTACATATATTACATATAATTTCCTAAATGTGATAAATGTCATATTAAGAAACAAAAATGCCATATTAAGAAACATATAATTTGATAAATGTGATAAACACAAAATTTGCAAACCTAGGTTTATCCTAGCAGTAAATGCACCATTCTATATAACCCATAATCGATACCCCCTTCCCAATCGTAATACTGAAATAAAAAAGAAATATAAATTTTGATAAATATTGATAATATATGCAAAATATATGTCTATCATTATATATGACATATATATTACATATATGTCCTTATATATGCCATATCTATATGTTACATATAATATGATTAATTTTATATATTACAAATAAAAAACTATATAAATATATTATATAAACGTTTATATGTCATATAAGTTGCACATATATTCTTATATGTGTTATATATATTGCATATAATTTAATAAATATGATCAATGTCATATAAAGAAACATATAATTTGATAAATGTTGATTTCAATATATTAGACATATATATTGCATATATATCATTATATATGTCATATATATTATATATAATATGATTAATTTTATACATTACAGATAAATAACCATATGAATATATTACATAAGCATTTATGTTTCATATATACTACACATTTGTCATTATATATCTTATATACATTATATATAATTTGATACATGTGATAAATCACAAATTAAAAAATATATAATTTGATAAATGTTAATTATATATGCAATATATATGACATGTATCTTGCATATATATCCTTATGTATATAAAATATAATATGTTATATATAATCTATTAAATATGATGTTTATATATTATATATCTATATATTGCATATAATTTATTAAATATAATGAAAAACTAAAAAAATTAAAAAAACTCTACCTTTGAAAGTATTTTACCGAACGTATAAAATGAGCTATAGTTAAAAAATGAGAAAAAATCTTAATCATTATAATTGAAATTCAAAAGCAATCAAAATAAAAATTAAAAGTTACAAACAATAAACCAAAATCAAAATAAAAAATAAAATAAAAGCCACAATATATTCATATTTCTTCTTCACTTTGATGAAACAAAAAAAAAGTAAAAAAAAAAAAAACAAAAGTACAGATTGAAGATAGAGGAGAAGATGCGCGGATGGAGGATGAGAATCTAATGGCGAAACAAGAAGAAAAAGGGCACAAAAAATTAAATACAGAGGAAGAGGAAGGACAGAAGAAAATGAAGAAAAAAGAAATTTTTTTTAAAAGAAAAAGTTGATGAACAATAAAATTTAAAAAAATAAAAATAAAAAAACAGCAGTAAAATTAAAAAAAATTAAAAAGTAATAAATGGTACAATTTTTCTCTGTTATAATAAATATCTAACTTATTATAAACCTAACTTACTTTTACCTAAAATACTATGGCCTATATAATTTGATATATATATATATATATATATAATTTTATTTTAGATTTAGATATTCATTTTTAATTATTTAAAAATAAAAAATTTTTGAAATAAGGAATGCTCATCAATAAATTAACACCAGGCGATTCCAATATATATTAAAATTAAATGGGTAACATGACACATGATAACATATATGATATATGTATCATATGTAGATAAATACATATTCAGTATTTCTTTATAAAATTAAGTCAGCAAATCATTGAGCATATATATATAGCAATATCGGGCATTGAATTGGATTAATGATTAGATTATAATTCAACTGAGATAACTCTGATTCAATAATTTAATAATATTATAAATATTTTATTTATAGATATTAATAAAAAAAATTATAAAATTAAAATTAAAATATAATAAAAATATATTTTATCAATTTAAAAAAATCACATATTAAATCTAATACATTTAAAAAATAATCTAAATTTAAGAATATAATTTTTTCCTTAATTTTTATTAAAAAATATTTAAAAATTAGAAATATGATTCGATCCGACGTACCAGTTTTAACTAATTTGACCGATTTTTTGAAATGTATATATATTTTTATATTTTAAAATAAAACTAGACTCTGATTCCTTGTTGAATCTATTTGACCGTCCAGTCTAGTCCGATTTTAAAAATACTGAATACATATTTATTTTTTTTAAGATAAGTTTTTTTCTATTTAAGATTAAAATTTATTTGGAAAACATCAAATTTTATCAATATCGTACAAATCAAAAAATAAATTAGTGGTAATAAAATGATAAAATTTTAACCATTAAGGAGTATTTCTTATTCTCGCTTAGATCTCAAATTTGAATCTTACATATTTATCGTTCTTTGCATATGATTAACAAAAAAAAAATTAAATTTTCAAGAGGCCATTTTTTATAATTTTTGAAAAAATTTTATTGATTATATAAAAAAAAATAATCAAATTTCTTATGATTGGGAGAACTATATATGACCACTCCAATATTATTTGTTCGTATATTCAATGTTTTAATGTTAAAACATGCTAAATAAAAGGAAGAAGACTTTAAAAGTGGATATTAGTATTAATAATTTATTGAAATTATTTTTTGAATTAATTTATATCGAGTTAATTTTGAATATTGGTTATATTTAAATTAAAAAAATATAATTTAGTTTAAGCAAATAAAAATTAGTAATATTTAAAATCTAATAATATAAAAATTTACTGCTTCTCATATAAATTGTTATATAAATTGTTACCAGTTTTCTTTTGATTCAAGACTCAAGAGACAGTAATTAATTATGATATAATATTCCAATTAAATGTCCATTAACTTGTATTAAATAGTAGAATGACACTCTCTCATTGTTTTAGAAATATACATACTTTATTTTATTTTTATAAAATAATTTTAGTCATTTAATTATGTAGAAATAATATTTAAAATAAATTACAATAGTTAAGAGTCAAATAAAAAAAAATAATATAAAAAATGAATGTTAAAGTTATATGTAATTCTAGCATTATATGAAAGGCAATTGAATATATAAATTCTTAAAAAATACATATTAACAAAATATAAATACATTAAAAAAAGTTATTAACAACAAATAAATGCTAAAAAAATAACACTAATTAAAATAAAATAATAATTAATAATAAAATAGAAGCTAAAAAATAATAACACTATTTAAAATAAAATAACAATTAATAATAAGAGCAAATGCTAAAAAAGAATAATATTAATTAAAATAAAATAGTAATTAACGGTAAAAACAATATCTAAAAATGAACTACACTAAAAAGAAATGAATGGCAAAATAGATAAAAAAAAATTTGAAATCATTGTTTATCTACAGTGATTTCAAGTTCTTCCTTAAATTATACTATTTACTTATTTGCACTTAATTGATAATATCTTACAACGATTATATTAATACTTTACTTATTTTTACTCATTCGATAATACTTTATTCTTAATTTTCGATTTATTTTTTATCATCCTTTAAAAAATATTAATCATTTTTTGTAATATTAATAAAAAAATAAAATATGTATATCTCGAAGTAATACTAGGATATTATTTCAGTATAAATTAAAATTGATTATAGAGACTAATATTTTATATTAAATGTAAAAAATTTTTATTTTTTAATATATATATTAAATATTATAATAGATTTTTTAATATATATAAGGGTAATTAAAATTAATGATAGAGACTAATATTTTATGTTAAATGCAAAGATTTTTATTTTTTAACATATATATATATATATATTAATATTAGCATAGATTTTTTAATATGTGTGTGTGTGTGTGTGTGAGAGGGTAAGGATAAAATTGATAAAAAAAAGGAGCAAAATCATTAAAGATAAATTAAAAATTAATGATATAGATTAATATTTTATATTAAATATAAAATAATTTTATTTTTTAATATATTTATTAATTATTAGAATAGATTTTTTAATATATATATATATATATGAGTGTAATTAAAAATGATGATAGACATTATTATTTTATGTTAAATATAAAAATATTTTATTTTTTAATATATATATATTAAATATTAGATTAAGTTTTTAAATATATATAAGGGTAATTAAAATTGATGATAGAGACTAATATTTTATGTTAAATGCAAAAAAAATTATTTTTTAATATATATATTAATATCAGAATAGATTTTTTAATATATATAATAATAGAATATAGATTTTTTAATATATATAATAATACAATAGATAATAATAAAATATATAAACAATAATTTTGCACCTCTTTTAAATAATAAAATAAAATTTTTAATATATATAAATATTAGCATAGATTTTTTAAAAGATATAATAATAGAATATAGATTTTTTAATATATATATATATATAAGCATAAATTTTTTAATATATATAATAATAGAATAGATAATAATAGAATATTGATTATATATGATAATATAATAGATAATAATAGAATATAGATTTTTTAATATATATATATATATCTGAATTAGTATAGAATTTTTAATGTATATATATTAGCATAGATTTTTTTAATATATATAATAATGGAAAAGATAGTAATAGAATATATATATATATATATGATAAGGGTAAAATTGACAAAAGATTTGTAAAATTACTGTTGATACACATTGATTAAGAATAGATTATTATTCAGTGTGATTTGTAGAGGCAACACTGGTACACATGCACGGAGTGGGACCCAGAATGATGATCTGTCAGTAACTAAAAACCGATAAATTGAAGAAATTTGTTGGGCCATAAAACTTACAGCTCAGCACAGCTTTTTTTATGCCAAAAATACCCCCTTTAATTGACCCACTGCCATAATTCTTCCTTGACTTATTGCTTAACTCCTGGTCGTTAGGGCTTTGACTGACCATTATTAACTGTCAGTTGCTGAGTTAGGTCTTCAATTATAAACTCCCCCACTTAATAATAACAAAAAATTAGAAACTTCTAATTCAAAACTACAAATATTCCTTTCTTAAGAATTACAATATTGAATATTTTTAAAGTGTTATTAATTTTCCTTTTTTTTTTCAGTCTTCCAAAATTACAATATCTTGAAATTTAACAAAATCTTCTTTTTATAATTTTAATCAAAATAAATTGTTCATTAATTAGAACTTCAAAATTAAAATCTTATTTCATAAGATTGGGGAGTAGACACATGTATGATTTATCTATTTACAATGTGTTTACAATTAAATTTAAATCTACTCTTCAAAATTGCTTTTAGTTAAGGTTTTTCTTTTCTTTTGTTTTAATTTTTGACTATTTTTAAAGTTATTGCTTAGAAAACAGTAAAAAAAATATAATCTTTAAATCATAATTTTATTAAACTTTGAATAAAGTAAAAGTAATTTAACGAGCAAGAGTCAAGATTTTAATTAATTAAAAATGGTATTGAGACCCCAAAAAAAAAAATAGAAATCATAGAAGGGATTGAGGAGAATAAAATGCATGATATCATGGAGTTCTTTTCTAGGGGTTGTAAAAAGAGAAGTCGTAATTCACAAGATCTAAGTTGTTGAATATTAAAAGAATAAAATGAAGTGAACCAAAAACTTACAATTAAGTATATTGATATAAATATTTAATTATGAATTAATTAACTTCTTTATTAATTAAGAACATATATATATATATATGCATGATGACTAATGTAGGTTGCTGAGTAAACAAAAAGAAAGAAAAGAAAGTAAAATATATGATGATGATGAGTTCTGTCCATTAATTATAAATTTTGATATATAGTATCCCTACACATATAGGGGATATTGGAATGCCCCTTCTTCAAGCCAGGGAAACATGCATAATCATGATATTCTCATCATCATGCATTTTATATTCATTTCAAATGCAATTTCAATATTGGCTAATTTTTCTTTGTTTTCTCTACTCTTGCTAGCTAGTTTTGTTTTTGAATTGCATCTTGCTTACAACACATGAGAAATAGAAAACAGTAACCCTATAAACGCCAAAACCTAAATCGATAGTTCATTAGTATCAGTTTTATGATTATTATGATTTATGGAAAGTTGCAAAAAATTAGAAGATTTTTTTTTCACGTAAATTATTTTTTTGGAGTTGAGTTGAATATGACTACAAGAACAGTAAAATTATATTTAGTAAATTTTAACGAAACTGTATATTCGTAATTCAAACTCGAAATATCTGATTGAGTTAAAATAGTTCATTGTCAACTGATTTAGACGATTAATGATAAATTTTTTTTATTTTTTTTTATGTTGATTCAACTTTTACATGATCCTCAAAATTAATTATAGATTTTGTATTTTAATTCATATGTTTATTTATATAACATTTCACTTTTGATCGATTTCATCTTAGTACGTATTAGAGTTATTTTTTTATCTTGAACGAATGTTAGCTTTTCATTTAAAAAAGAAATGAATATCATACGCATTCAATAATCTCATTACATATTGAGTGTTTACCACATAAAATTATAATATAATTATCTTAGAAAATAAATTAAAAAAGAAAAATCAAGACTGTACATACTTTTTGCTTCCAAAATAAAATGTATAAAAATGGGAAAAAGAAGTAAGCAAAATTTGACCAACGACTTTTAATTTTTGAAGTACAAAATAAGGATTGGTCGTCCATATATCAAAGCTACTAACTTAAATCTAAATCGTGATATGGAATATCATTGACCTATTCAAAACATAATTATGTACAAATTCGTTTAGCATAATTATTTAGAAGTTCCAAATCTTATACATAAATAATATCTTTAACAATAATATATTAAAAAAATAATAGTTTCTAACCATTTTGTTTAAGTTTCTTTAGTTTTACTTTGCTTAATTAGTTTAGTGAATAATTCATTACTATGAAGAGAAGGATTCAAATAATATTTTTGTTCAATTAATTGTACTAATATGTAACTTTAAGAGTAACCAAGTACAAACTAAAATTTAGTTTATTTACAAGCAAAATAACATACTAGCTACTTTATATATCTCTTATTAATTATATATAGTTATAATTACCCCCCATGAGTTAACATATATGGGAGACTTGCAAGGCAAATTTCATTGATGAGCTTCACTATATATACATATATTAATTAATTAATGTATTCTATCTAATTTATGGTCTAAACCACCAAAATTGCTCATTAATCAAATATATATAAAAGGCTTAATAGTACATATAACACATTCGTAAAATTAAAATCAGTTTATATTAGAGATGAGTTATATATGTTTATGCAACATTTAAATAGAGTATGATATATCCAGCCCATAAATCAATTAATATACTTACGAAATAATATATGTTTGATCATGAAAAAAGATTAATTAAACTTAATGAGTTAGTCGATTTTTTGGTCATGTACCAATTTTGTGATGATATTGTTGCAATTTTGCCTGTCAAAAATTTTTTTTAGAAAAAGAGAGAGATGCATAATATAGTAGTGTTAAGAAACTTAGAAATGTGAGACATGTTTATGAGTTTAAAAGAAATTTTATTCTTTTTTGGTTAAGTTTCTTTGGGACAATATGAAGTAGGGGTCACGAAATTAAGAAAGTAGGGGTGCTGTTGTGAAAAACGTTTGAAAGAAAAAATTGTTATAGATTGATTGAAATCATAATTATTGGAAATAAAGCACAATGAGAATAAATACATGTTTTGTGGTGACATTTAGGAAAGCATATTTCAAAAATTGAGTTGATTATATTTTTTTATTGTATACAGATGTAAATTGATTGTGTTAGAAAAATCTTGCACTTTTATAACTTGTAAAGTAAGGAATCAATCTATAAATAGAAAAATTAAGAAGAAGAATAAGAGCGTGGTTCGGCAATTTATCTACGTCCACTAGAGTTTTCTTACTTTATTTCTTAGAGAGAGAATACAACTGATATTTTTCTTTTCTCACAAATCAATATATTGTTTATATCTAAGGTGCTATATATATATTTTTTACTTTACCCTAGATATATATAAGAAAATCATTTTCCTTAAGAAATTTTTTTTTATTCTAATATCTTTTTCTTATTCAAACTCTATTATAAAATTGATAATCCTCCTCTTTGTTGAAGCTCCCAGTATAAAACTGATTTGGTTTATGAGCCATTATCTGTACTTACCTCCATTGTCAAACCTTAAGCACTTCACCCTTTTTTTTCTGTCTATTTTTCAACATTGGCTTTCCACTCATTGAACTTTGAGAATACTTCACCTTTCTCCTTCATGAAATATACCTAAACTTTTCTGAAGAAGTCATCAATGAATGTTACAAAATATTCGGCTCCACCTTTTGCTGCAACTTGTGTTGAACTCCAAACATCTAAGTGAATATACTTTAATACTTGCTTGCTTTTCTGTGAGGAAATCTTGAATTGAACTCTTTTTTATTTTTCATAGACACAAAACTTATAAAATCTAACTTCACACCATGTTATCCCATTCAACAATTTTTTTTTATGAAGTTCTTGCAAACCTTGCTCACTTATATGTCCTAATCTCATATGCTAGAGCTTTGATGCATCCAAACTATCTTTTATTGATGAATATGCAGAATTATTATTTGCAACTGTACTACCTTCTAGCCTGTACAAATTATTTCCTATCTGCTTTTCCTTCATCACAGTCATAGCCCCTATGGATACCTTAAGAACTCTACTACTTGGAGCTTCTGAAAATTCACATAATTTTTTCTCTAATAAGCCCAAAGAAATTAGATTTTTCTTCAATTCAGGAACATGTTTGACATTCTCCAATGTTTTGATTATGTCATTAAACATTTTAATTTTAACAGTTTCAATCTATACTGCTTTGCAAGTATAATTGTCACCCAAAGTTATACTGTCAGCATGACATGTCTTATAACTGTGGAACCAATCTATGTGAGAAGTATAATGCGATGAGCATGCTGAATCCAAAATTCATATGTCTGATTTCGAATCATTACTTTGTCGTTGAGGCTACTAAGAGATCTTCCTCTTCTGAAGTATCAGTAGCTATACTGGCCGAACTTAAAGTTGTTTCTTTCTTATCAACCCCCTAATTTTTTAATAATGGATAATCTTTCTTCCAGTGGCCCTTCTGACGACATTTAAAATATTCTTCCTTTGACACTCTTGACTTTGACTTTTCTCTTGATTTTTCTCTCTTCTACTCCTTATTGCTTACACTACTTCTTCCGCATTCTGAACTGACTAACGAACCCTCCGCTTGCACATTTCTCATCTCCAACTTCTGCATTAAAATATGAGACCTTAGAGTTTTTACCACTTCCTCGTAGTCTAGCGTCTCCTTCCAATATAATAATGTTGTATTGAATTGATTGAGAGATGGTGGCAATGAATATAAGAGCATCAACGCCTTATCCTCGTCATCCAATTTAACGTCTACACGCAATAAATCGCTAATCTTTTGATTGAACTGAGCAATGTGATTTCTTAAGTCTCCACCTTCTTCCATTCTAAACTAGAATAGATCACGCTTCATAAACAATTTATTAGTGACATTCTTGGACATAAATAAACTCTCCAATTTTGTCCATAAATCTTTAGTTATCTTCTCGTTGATTATGTCATACACTACTAAATCCGCCAAACACATCCGGATTGTACTGAAGACGATTGACTCAATAACTTGCTAATTCTCTTCATCCATATTTGCTGGCTTCGTTCCCCTTAACGCCTTGTAAACATTCATCTGTGTCAATAGATCATTCACTCTCATTTATCATAGAGAGAAATTTTTCTTTCCATATCGAACTTGTCGAACTTAGCATGTGTTCCAAACACACTCATCCTAACTAGAAGCTCCAATACCAGTTGTTAGAAAAATTTGCGCTTTTAGAACTTATAAATAAGGGATCAATCTGTTAATAGAAAAATGAAGGAGAATAATAAGAGAAGTAATCACATAACGCATAAAGATTTACGTGGTTCGGCAATTTGTCTATGTCCACTAGAGGTTTCTCACTTTATTTCTTAAAGAGAAAATACAATTGAGATTTTTCTTTTCTCAAAATTAATGTATTTTTTAACATCCTGATAAAAAAAATTTATTATTTAACATCTAAGGTGCTTTGTATATAGTGTTTATTTTACCCTAGATATATAAGAAAATCATTTTCCTTAAGAAAATCTTTTTCTTATTATGACCTCTTTTTTTTTATTCAAACTCTATTATAAATTGGTAATATTTCTCTTTGTTGAAATTTTTAGTACAAAATTAATTTGGTTTACGAAGTTATTATTTAACAGATTGTACTCAGCACATAAGTCAATATATTTTTTGCCTAACAATTGAGTTAAATTGTGATATAATTATAGTAATTAATAATATATAATTGTTAAAGTAATAAACAACAAAGTGCCTCAATAAAATGCCTTTATATATTATGATAATATTAATGATGAGAGGATTACAATTTTATTCATCCAAAATTTTCAAGATATTGATTTAGAGGATTATATTTTAAAGGAATCGTATATATAAATATCGATATAATAAGAGACAAAATTCCACATAAAAATTGTTTGTCTTTTTTTTATTACTGCGTTTATAATTCTAATTTTCCCAGCAGAGTGCATGCATTTTTTAATGATATGATATGTATCTAGATGCGTATATGTACATTGTGCTAATATTGAATAAATCGGTTTGAGAAAATTAAAAGATGAAATAATGTAAATATAGATCACGCCATAACTTAATAATTTGTAAATAGAAATGAAAGTAAATTTTAAAAGAAAGCTAAAATGTTATATCTACTTGATGCAGAGTTAATAATTTTAAATTTTGTGAAATATATACACATAATTAAGGATTAATTAGATTAATATCTGAGTCAAGAATGGATTCACAATTTACCATGATTTAGGGGACCAAACTAGAAATTTAAGGATGTATTTAAATTTAAATATCGGTGCTTGATTATATTTCTTTTGCTTTGCTAATTTTTAAGTTTCATAAAGAATGGAGATGCCTTTCCTAGTAAAAGAGAAATGAAATAATTAAGACTTGTTTATTATTATTATTATTATTATTATTATTATTATTACTTGTTAGATGAAAATGGGTATTAGTGGGAGATTTAAAAACCTCAAATAATTTATTTTTTAAAAAACAAAAAAGAATTTTTTTTAATGAATAACATATAATAATAGACGGACACAAAAACAGTGACTGCACACATCCTAAAAAAAATCATAAAATTAAGGAAGGAAGATTGAGTGTGATGATGTGTATGCATATTTTCTTTTTACATTTTTCTGTGCTTTTCTTTTTCAAATATAAATTTTTTTTTTAATGTTGTTTAGTCTTCCTTTGCTTTTCTTTTATTTTTTGTCTTTCTTCTTCTTTTCTACGAGCACAGTATATTGGTAGATGGTTTGCTCTCCAAATACCATCATGGCTAGACCTTATTTTCTAGGTGTTTTTCCATGATTGATGGAGGAAATTTTTTTAAGGTGGTTGTGGGGTTGGCTATTACATTTTTCCAGCTTTCAAGAATGAAAAATTCCTTTACTTCGAGAATATTTTTGCTCAAGGAGCTGTCTTTTTTTGCTCCGTTTCACATTGTCCATTGTTATAAGTTTTATCGCCAATGAGATGGTGGTTCTACTCATTTGATTGCCCAAGTATGTTTGTAACTTTTTCTTTTCTTTTTTCTTTTCTTTTTAGCATTCTTCGGCTGTAATATTAGAGTTTTTTTTTTTTTGAAATGTATTAAATTTTACATGCTTAATAAAATACTTCGAAAGTAAATTTTTTTGTGATTTTTTATTATTCTTGTCAATTTGTATTTCCTAAATTAATTTATGTTCTTAATTTTGAATTGTATTGGTTTCATTTTGATTTGTATTTATATTGTTTATTCATATATAAAAACTGAAATATAATATATCTGTAATATATACACAACTTATTTAACATATATATATATATTATAATTAACTAGCTTATAAAAATTAGAAGACAATATATCCATAATATATTCATATATATAAAAGTTGAAATATGACATATCCATAACATATATATAATATATTTATAATATATATATACTATAATTAATCAGCATATAAAAATTAAAAGATAATATATTTATAATATATATATTATAATTAAATAATGTATAAAAGTTATATAATATATAAAAGTTAAAAGATAATATATACATGATATATTCGTAACATATATATAATATAAAAATTAAAATATAATATATCTGTAAGATATATAAAATGATATTATTAAGTTTTTTTTGGACAAATTTTTATAAAATGATATTATTTTCTCTTAAAATTATTATTTCACAAAATAATATTTAAAATACACTCATTTTTTTTTTGTAACATGTGCACAATATATATAAGTTGCAATCACATAGCTTTTTTATAAGATAAGGATGATTCCATATTTTATAATTCCTTAACTTTTTGGTGTACTTTTTTTTTAATCTATTCTTTTTTCTAAAAAAAATATTTTTAAGTAATTTTGTAAAATTTCCATGATTTTATTAACAAAACCTTGAAATGTAATTAAGATCCATGATATAATCTGAAATTCTAATTCAATAAAATGACTTTACTGATTATGGGTTGACTCATATTGGGCCCTCTATTGGATCACATTGGCTTTCCATTTACAGTAGAAAATGAATATTATATGAGATTTCTTCGAAAAAATCTTTAAAACTAAAAAATGAACATTTTTAAAAATATTAATTAATTTTTCATTCTTTTAGATCTATTTTTAAATCCTTAATTTCAAAATATCTGGCTTTCAGTAATATATAGAGTATATCAAAAGACAGTGTCGAAATCAAAAAATAAATAAAAGTAGAACAAAATTTTTTTTAAAAAAATTACAAGCGAATTAAAATTAAAATTGAACATTTAATAAATTTTTTATTATAAATTTCTTTTTAAAAAATTTTTCTATCAAAATTTTTCTATTATTTATTATATTTTTTATATATTTTTTATTTTAATTATTAGATCTATTAATTTATTAATAGTATTTTATTAAAAGTCAAAAATTAATATCTAAAAAATTATTAATATATATAATTATATATATAATTCAAAAGGATATATTAAAAGTTTATAGTTTTATAAAAATGGTATAATTATATACATATAAATGTTATAATTATATATATATATATATATATATATATATATTAAGGGGGTTGGGGAGAGAAGGGTCCATTGACCAGCCGCCTCACCCATCCCCCTAAATTCGCCCCTATCAAAAGATATACCTCACTTTCAAAGAGTATATCTCCAGCATACATCAACTATAGTAATAATATTAAAAATTACAATGTATTTTAAAAAAAATTAAAAATATATGTTATGTAATTTTCTCATATTATATTATTATATTTATATGTATATTCTGAAAATAGACACTGAAAATTAATGATTCAATCTTATAAATTTCTTTTTCTTATTTCTCCTTCAATAAAATGAGATATATTGTATTCGAATAAAAACGGGTTGAACCAAGCTAGAAAACTTGAAATATTTTAATTAAATTTGGCTCAAGTTTGATCCAAATTATTTTAACTCAAATTCAGCCAACTTCGGCTCAAAATTCTTGGGCAAAGTCCAGTTTGACCCAGGTAATTATTATTCTACTTTTCTTATTTCTTCAATTTAATTTTTAAATTCGCTTCTAATGGGTATTATTTTATAATATATAAATGAAATATATTCAATTTAATTTTTAAATTCGCTTCTAATAGGTATTATTTAATAATATATGAATGAAATATATGATATATATATTCCTACAATAATTTTAAATTAAATTATGTATTTATTTAATAACATTATAAATTATCTTTACATGAACTCATTCTAATGTGTGTGTGTGTGTGTGTTTTTGATAAATTGAGGCCACCATGCATATGTACTATACATTGAAATGGTAGTTTAATAATTGTATTTATTTTTTAAGGCAAGAAAAAAAAAGACACTGAATATTTCAATGGGGAACAAAAAATCTAATCATAGCTATTAAAAATATATTATTTTTCATCAATTTTCAATTTATTGCAAAAGGATGGAAAACTTGCACGACAGTTTACATTCATGTTATAAATTGATTGTATTCTCTCTCTAATAATGATACTTTCTCCTAAATCCAAACTCTATAGTTGCATGGTAATTACATCATTAACTTAAATCAACATTACTACTGCTACTACTATTGTTATTATTATTATTATTATTGTTGTTGTTGTTGTTGTTGTTGTTGAGAGTGATTTATTTTTATTAGAGGTGTATGTTCAAGCAAGCTTTAATTAATCTCTAGAGTGCACCATACTAATATTAATTTTTGGGTTGATATTATAACTCTATCCTACAATAATAATATTCATTTGCATGCACTTTATATTTAATAGATTTATCGTAATTTTCCCACCATTAAACATGAAATTTTAATATATTAATAAGATAAAAATTGTTAACTTTAAATTCTCTAACTGAAATTCTCAATAACATGATTTGATACTATATATCTTTTTATTAAATAATAAGTTTACACTTAAATCTTAGCTTAATTTCATAAATAGTCTTTTAATTTATAATATTGTAAAGCTGTAGAAGACTTTAAATCACCATAATAAAAATTTATAAATTTATATTTTTTTTCGTTAAACTCATCGTAATAAAAAATGATATATAATTATTTATTTTAAGTTAAATAAGTAGACTCTACATGGACGCTATGTGAAATTTATATATATAGTCTCTCATTAAAAAATAAAATTAAGGACTTTAACGAGAATAAATATAAGTTTAAACATTTTATTAAAACGATTTAAAGCTTAAAGACCATAATTTTATAATACTTTAAATTTAGGGACTATATGTAAAATTAAGCCAAATCTTTTCATCTAGAAAAATTCTTAATGGTATTTATATATATATATATATAACACATATGGCATTTATTAAAATATCAATTAGCTTCAATTCAAATTTAATAATTTTAATTTTCCCACAATCATAATATTAAAGAGTTTTTATTATAGTAAGAAAAAGCATAAACTAAAATTTAAAAAGCTAACTATATTCTAAAATTCTTTTATGCACCAAAGGAAGTGCACTTAAATAAGAAGGATGAATTAGTTTGTTGCGTCAAATTTGAGGATAAGATAGTAATTTGACAGTATAAAGTGGACAAGGACAATACCGTGAAACGATGTCGTTTACGAACCCAAATAGTCCGTATACACTCGTATCTCTCCGATGCGAACCAACTATACTATTTTCTCTTCGCTGAATCTAATGTAAAATTATAAATCACTAATTTTGTACTTTTATGATTTTAATTTTAATTTTTTTTTCTGGGTTCTCTTCGTGATTGAGACGCAAAACCTTGTTGTTCCTTCCAGGTAACTAACCAAACCTTCTTCTTGTTAATTTTGAAATTAGAAATTCTAGCTTTCGTAATTGGAAGATATTAGGGATTTATTGAACCGTAGAGCCCTAATCTCTGGTTCTTCTTAGATTAATTTCAGAATTTGCAATTTAATTCAATGTATATATAACCTTAATAATTTTTTCGAAATTGAAAATTTTAGATTGGTAATTTATTGGAGGATATTTATCATAATCCAATTTTTGCTCATCTTCAGTTTCAATGTTATTTCAGTTAAACAAGTTCCCCTTTTATGAGTTGAATCGTTTCACATTCACCAATATGTGGAGTTTTGCTTCAGAAGCTGGGTTGAAGAATGATCTTTTAAAGGCTAGCCAAGCGCATTCAGAGTGTTCAGATGATGAATCTTGTTTGAATAATGGCAGAGATGAAGGACTTGAATGCCCTATATGTTGGGAATCTTTCAACATTGTTGAAAATGTTCCGTATGTTTTATGGTGTGGCCATACCCTTTGTAAGAATTGTGTGCTAGGGCTGCAAAGGGCTGTTGTCAAACTCCCTACTTTGCCAATCCAGCTTCCATTCTTCATCTCTTGTCCGTGGTGTGATGTGTTATCTTTGAGATTGGTCTACAAAGGCAATCTTAGGTTCCCCCACAAGAACTACTTTCTGCTCTGGATGGTTGAGAGCATGAATGGTGATAGGTCAAAGTCACATTTCTCTTTCCGTGGGGATCATCAGCCTGTCTGTTCTTCAAATAGAAATTTAGGTTTGGGAAATCAAGTTAGTCAAATAAACAATAGGCGGGCCCAATATACTCATGTCCCCGGACAATCAACATCTAACCGTGATGAGGAGCAACTAAACATTAGGTACTTAAATGCTGGGAGACTTCAGTTGTCCCTTCGTAAGTCATTTGTTTTCTTTGTTCACTTGGCCGCTAAGTTTCCATTGATCATTATATTTCTTCTTATTGTTCTGTATGCAATCCCAGCTAGTGCAGCCATCTTGGCACTCTACATCCTTATCACCCTTGTATTTGCTCTCCCTTCTTTTCTAATCTTGTACTTTGCCTTACCCAGTCTGGATTGGTTGGTAAGAGAAATCATCACTTGATCATGATTCGATTGTGCTGAATGCCTTATGCGTGGCATTCTTCTTATTGTTAATCCACTTATGTGGTGCAATTTGACGACGTTCCCTTCATCTGATGTTCATCAGCTTACTGCTTTTATAACCCATAAAGCTGGACATGAAGTTCTTTAATTAAATCACCTCTTGTATCAAGCTAAATTTAGAAATTTTAGCATCTAGCGAATAAGTTGATTGCAGAATGTAAGCTGGTATTGGTGGTGCCCGTCTTGGGTAATTCCAAATTTTTGGGCGGTGGATGATTTGGATTTTGGAGTAGGAATCTACTAGTAAGATGCATTATTTTTTTGCTGTAATGTAAATATAAGCTTAAAGTTTCTTACAAGAAGACTTGTAGTTCTTAGAAAATTATCCCTGCTTCATATGCAAAGAGTCATAGTTAATCTTGTCAGTAATTTGCTATGTGCTTTTGCCCCTTGAATGTTCCAGTTCTCAAATTCGCTTATGAACACTTCATTATCATTGGTTGAAACCAGATTGGTTTGTAAATGCAGCTTTCATTTTTATTACCCTTTGAACCTTTATATGAAGAAAGATACATAGGAAGTTACTTTTGCCTTGCATATTGCTGCCCCTCTGCATGATTCTTTGGATTAAGTAGGTTTAATTGTGAAATAGAATGCTTCATATATACTATATATTTGATCTTAAAGGTTATTATTATATTATTTTTAATTTATTTAATTCTGAAAAATTCGTAAGTTGTTTATAATATTTATTGTGTTTATAGTGTACATGTTGACTTCTGTTCTATCCGCTTAGATTGAATTGTGTGTTTAATTATATCTTCGAAGGAGAAGAAAGAAAATACTCTATGCAATGCTTTTGCTCGTAGTAAATAAAAGCTGAGAGTCCCTCCTCAATTTTCATTAATCAAATTGCTAGAACTGTATTTCAATATGTCTAGAAAATGAATGGTACAGAAATGTGTAGCCCATTTTCACCATTTCTTTTATTGGGTTGCTTGCAAAAAGAATTTAATTTAACAAAATTTACAATTACTAGTAATTATTCGAGAATACTTGTATTGCACATCACTAAAGTTTGAAATGAAGGTTGATACTTTATTCCATATAACGTAAAAACTAAAATATGTTCCTAATTATAGTAATAAATGAGATGAATTCTTTAGATCTGATAAAAATGACCTTCAGCTCATTATAATCTCTAGGATGATACCATATTTAAAAAAAAAAAACAAAAACAAAAATTGCCATTTTCAATTATCACTTGAACTAAAATTTTTAAGATTTATTTGATACACAGAATATAAATTATAGGGGCTAACTAAATTTTGAAAAAATAAGTCAATTATAAATGTGGTATCCCATTTGGACATGTGTGATTTTTCTTTTTCTAATCATTTATATTCCTTATTACACAAGTAACAAATATAGATAAGTGAATGCATTATGGGAAAACAGTTAACTGATTTATGTGAATATTTACAATGATTTTATTAACAACTCAAAAAATAAGTGAATATATGATTTAAATTCTAATACTCAATATTAAAAAAATAATCAAATAAATATTAAATTCTGAGCCTTTATACCATGACTTAATTTAATCAATAAAATTTGATGCTCCTGATTAAAATTTAATTTTTAAGGGTAAATATTAATATAAAAAGTAGTTTCAAAATACATATGAATGTATTGGCCAATATTATATATATATATATATATAAGATAATATTATTAAATTTATTCATAAAAAAACACTTAAAAACTATTTAAGATTATATAAAGGAAAAATAATATAAATATATATATGTGTGTGTAAAAGAAAAATAAGGGATTATATTATATGAGAGTAAATATTCTTTTTTTTTTAATTCTGCTTCTCATATCATAAGGTAATGAAAAATGGTTGGATGATTGGCGGGTGATGTAACAAATTTGGTTTTAGAGTGTTTGATGTTGACAAAGACGACATATCCATATAAAGTGGAGTGCTGCAATCTCTCTCTTCCTGTCTTCTTTGGGGTTGTTTTTGGGTAGGCGTTGCAGCAACTACAACAAACGCGCTAATTCGTTCTCCTCCAAAAAAAACACCCCTTCTCTTTTGTTTCTCCGCCAAAAAAGAAAGTTGAGACCCTCTCTGGGGGTTCCTGGAGAGAGGTTCCTTCCCCTGTTTTGCTTTCTTTTTGAGAAACACTTGAGACTTTACCCCCAAGGTAATTCATTTGACGACTCTTTTTTTTTTGCTGGTTTTCGTGTTCTTTTGTTTCTGTTTTATATTTTCTAAAATGAAAAATGGGTATGTCTTTCATTGAGTGTTGCTTTGAACCCAATTTCTGCAATTGGGTTTATCTCTTTTTGGTATTCTGAGTATTGTAGGATTGTTTTCGAGGATGATCCTATTCAAATATTGGGTGCATTTTACGCTAATTTTAACTATTCTGAAAATGGAATAGACCTTTTTTTGTGATGGATTGAACATGTTGATTCAAACTATCAAACTCCTGAAAAGCATGCTTATCAAAATTTCCACACAATGATATCATTGATCTACAATACTTCATTTGGCATGTTATTTATTGGCAATTGCAAATTTATATTTATTTTCTTTTTGATTGATTGGAGTTAAGTTTAAAATGTTTTTTTTTTAACTTGAATGTTTTGAGCCATTCCAACTTAAATATTATTTGGTTTGAATTGAATCTCATCTTATCATTATTTTTAGATGATTTTTTTCGTCTATTCCAATTTTATTTAGTTATTCAAGCGTATTAAATCAATAGTGGATTAAGAAAATTATATTTTGATAATACTGGTAATTAAAAAAATCATGCAATGCTCTCAAAATGTGAAACCTCATCAAGAATAGCCATTAAATAATTAGCATAAATTAATAATTCATACCTTTGTTAATGAATTATTCTCCAATAATTTGGTAGTCAGGTTATTATTTACAGTATAGAAAATATTAAATTGATATTATTTTATAATATTATGAAATTTTGCTCTAGTGAGTACCATCAGGTTTTGGGAGGAATTTCTTGATTCATCCTGACTGTTTCAGGCTGACAATCTTTGAAGTGTTCAGAGCGGAGATAGTTGCTGATCATATTTGTGATTCTTGGTAAGATCAAAGCTTCATGTTCTCAAAATATCAAGAGAAGAGGAAGAAAAAGAATTCCTAGCAAACTTTGTAATCTTATTATCTGTATCTCAAAATGTTGTTGTCCGCTGCAGAATTGCAACTCTTATTTGGTTCACAATGACTGAGGAGAAAGTTGATATGATCCCAGAAAGTGATCCTGCACCAATGATCCTTGAGGGCAATTATTTACCAGTGATCCAGGAGAATGATTCTATCTTACACATCCCAGAGAGTGATTCTGCCTCTCCGGTCCCTGAGAGTGATCCTACCCCACTGAACCCAGAGGGTTCCGAGTCCAGAAATGGTCATGTAAGAAGGTACTCTACTGGGAACATTGGCATCCCATACAAAAACGTAAAGATTCTCTCCCGTTATCTTGCAGCTTCAACAGGTTCCTGCCATGATTATTTAAATATGGAGAAATGAGACAGGATCATGTAACAAAGGCAATATCCAGTCCCAGATTGGAAAAGCTGATGGAAAAGCGAGGTAAAGGCATGTATATGGGAAAGACTGTAACTTTAGCAGAAGGAAAGAAAAAATTATCTGTTAGTTTAACGTATTCTCCTAGTTCAAAGATCGAGAAAACTGATAATCCTTTTGCCGGTAAGAAGGAAATTTCATCAGCAACTATGAAAGAAACTGTCCTGTTAAAACAATTTTCATCACCTCTCGATGGATTATATCCAAAGCCAAAGTCTACTCTATCGAAGTCATTTTCTCTCCCAATAAAAGAGCATTCAAGCAGTGAAGAAGATGGTGAAGGCCGAGAAAACAAAGAAATGGGTACTCGTTTGGTGAACTCAAATGGACTTCCAATTAGCAGAGAACAAACTAAACTCAGTAGAAGCAATGATAAGAAGACATCCATATTGGACAAGAAAATGGTTTCATCACGAGGAAGTGTTTCTTTGTCTGCATTGCGTTCTATTCAGAAGGTTTTCACTAGATCAATTGTTTCTTTGTCCCCTAAGATTCCTGAAAAGAGATTTTCAAGTACGAATACAGGGAAATTCAAGAGGCTGAAAGGATGTCCTCATCTGAAGGATCATAGTAGTGTTGGAAAAGTTGAATCTGAGCAGCCCAGTGGTAAGGATGTTTCAAAGAAGTCTTTGCATGCCACTGAATCAAATGCAAAAAGCAAAACTACTAGACTGACTCCAAACTTTGATTGTTCACCATCCTTGTCTCCATTCCATAAGCACAAAAGTTCGAAACATTCTCAGAAAGGAATTCCCCCAGTTCAAATTTCCTCACCATCTGCAGAGAAGATTTTTAGACGCACTCAATATGGAAACCATGTCAGTCAATCACCAAAATCGTCTGAAAAAATAAGCTTGAGACGCACTAAACAGGGAACTCATGTTATTCAGTCATCCATATCTTCTTTGGCATCATCTTCTACCAATGGCAGTACCTTCCCTGAACATTATAAAACTGACATTGTGAACAGAACAATGAATGCAAAAGTGGAATCCAGTATTACACCTAGAAAGGGTGTAGTAGTTAGCACAAAAGATAACAGTTCCAATCCCAGAAAGCTAAATTTTAGGCCAGAAAGGGTTCTTGAGGTTCACCCTGTGATTGATTCTCCAAGGAGACTCAAATTTAGGCGAAGATTCAACAGTGACAACCAAATTGATGTGGTTGAGATTGCAGAAAGCAGCTCTAAGAACGCAGGAATCGTGACTGATGATTGTGGAACTAATGTTGCAAAATCTGAAAGTGAGAAAGTTGTTCTAAAACACCAAGATGTTGAAAGAAAGACAGCTGAGCAGAGTTTGTTTAACAACATGATTGAGGAGAGAGCAATTGAGCTTGTTAAGACCAGGAAGAGTAAGGTCAAGGCTTTAGTTGGTGCTTTTGAAACAGTGATATCTCTTCAGGATGCCAAGCCATTGTCAACAGTTAGCGCTTGTTGAGTTATTAAGGTCTGCATTCATATTCAAAACACATTTATCTATGCTGTCTATACTTTCGTGAAGTTGCAATCTGCAGAATCATCCATTGAGTTTAGAAATCTCTTTGAAACAATGAAGGGGTTTTCGCTGTTTGTTCTGTTTTGTTTATGAGCTTTTGATCTTTGTTTTACTTTCATATCTAGCAGTTGTTGATATTTGTTATATATCTATGCTATTACTTTTAGTTATCAGAAAAACTCTGTAAATTTGTTGTTTTTGCCTGCTGCTTAAAATGTTTATCAGGTTGCATAATTTAAGAGAAAACTATTAAAATGTGTCATGAAACCACAAATAATATTATTGATTGATTATTGCTATGATGTTAATTAAATTTGTTTCTCTACCTTGAGGAAAAAACTTCTCTTATGAGGTTGGTGTATTTTTAATTAAGAATTTTCTTTTTAATTAAAGCTAGTCTAGTGGTATACTCAGACTGAATTGAATAGGATCTATTCTAATCCGCAGGCCAATCAGAGCATGCTCGGGTTTGACCATTAAACTCGCAACCCGACCGTAAATCTAATTGGGCCATGCCATTTCGAGTTAGCTAGGTCGGGTCAATCGAGCTTATTTCTTAAAAATACCTTATATAATATATATATATATATATATATAACTGTAAGGCAACTATATATATATATATAACTACTGCATAAGATGACTCGGATTAGCAGACGCCTTGAACACCCCTAATTAGCTACAAAAGTTATAGTTGTCGTAACATTAATGGGATTAATTTAGTGTTTCAACTAGACCCTATGGGCCCCCTCATATCATAGTAAGAAACAAATTTGGCCATTTACATGAGTTTTGAGCTTTGGGCTCTAGTTCTCTCTACTAGTTAGAGCCGTCTTCTTCTTCTCGACTTTCTGTACTTTCAGAATTTTACTCTTGACTTTAACTTTCAAAGTATTACTTCCCTCACCTACCAGTATAACCCTTCTGCTGATTTCATTTATGGAACCCACCAGTGAAGCCATCGAAGAAATTATCAATTGTACAGATGGTCTAGCTTACTCAGAATTATTTTAGACTTGACTCCCAGCAAGGAGCACATTATCATCAAGGAAAAAACAACTCTTGCAGGGAAGATTTTTACCTCTAAAAACCTGTATGCTAGTACTATGAAAACCATCCTTGAACGAGCTTGGAAGATAGTTAAATCCTTCGATTTTGTCAAAAGAGGGGATAACGTCTTCATCATTGAGTTTGTTGAGGAGAGAGAAACTGACTGGGCCATCAAGTCTAGCCCTTGGAAAGTCATTGTAGCACTTCTTATTCTACAACACTGGGATCCCTCCATTCCTCTGGAAAGTTTGGTTTTCTCACACTCACCCTTCTGGATTCTGGTACATAACTTTTCCTCTAGCCTCATGTCCCTTGATAATGCTAAGAAGATTGGTGATAGATTTTATGGTTTAACCGATTGGGAAGAACAAACTAGATGCAAGGTTGGATGGGATAGATATTTTAGGCTCAGGTTTTGATTTGTGTGGGCTCCCCTGGTTCCGGTACAAAGATGCTAACAATCACCTAAAGCAGGCATGGATTAAATATGAGAAACTTGGAGAATTTTATTTTTTTTTGCGGAAAACTTAGCCACACCCTCAGTAGCTGCACTGCTAAGGGTGCCCATGATGAGCATGCAATTGACAATTCTCCTTATAGTCCAGGCATTAGAGCTTTCTCCTTTGGGTTCTTGTCCAAAGAATTCAGTTCCCATTCTCTCCATGCTCGGTCGGCGGCACCAGAAAGACCGGATATTTTGTTGAAGAACAAAAAACCGGTTATTGCTCCTATAGTTGAATCACCGCAGGACATCGCTGCTGTGCATCGACCAGTGGACAATCCGTCCATTCTCTCTCCTTCTGCTAATAGCCCTTGGACACTGGGCAAGCCCATGATTTATTCTTCAGTCTGATCCACTGCCGAGGTGAGAGAAAAATCAGAAAGAGGGCTTTATAGTATTTTCCCTTCAGCCACTCAATCAGGCTCAATCCTCTAGCTTAGTGTCAGTTGGCATCTCTTTATTGGTTTTTAATGAAGACTATTCGTGTGAGATGGGAAAGGTGGCAGATCAAAAGGAGAAAGAACAATCTTTAGCTTCTGTACATCATTTCAGCCGGCTTCATTTAATGCTTCTGCTTGTAAGGAAAAGTTTCTTAAGCTTGTGGATCTCACCGTTACTCAGCCTCAACTTAGAGTCAAGCTAACTGATTCAGTGGGCCTGGACCGAGATTCTAACCCAGCTCAAGTTGCACATATTGACCCTTATGCTTCTTCCTATTCGGATCTCATCCCCAGCTCACATTTCTATAGGTCTTTGCTTGAGCCTGTTAACATTTGAAGCCGATTTAAAAGCCTAAATTATCACACATTGGCCCTCTTTTTACTGACCTTTCTGTTAAGTTGTTGGACACAGTAGGTCTCCTTAAAAATATTCTAGACCCAGTTTCCTTCCATCTAGGTTTGAATCCTATAGTGGAAATTGAAGAGCATGTTTCTGTTACCAAAAAATGGAAGGCTCTAGCAAGAAAGAAAAGTAAGGTAGATGGAAGTTCCCATTCTTTTGTTATTGGCGCTGGTAGCTATCCGTTAGCCACCAAGGAACCATGATCCTCCTAAAGTGCTTAGGGCCAGGTGGCTGGCAGGCCTGGCTCTGCGTGTGCAATTCGGGTTATATCTATTTTTACCGTCGGATCCCTAATTTCATACTTAGTTTTTTTTCTTTCTTGGGATTTTTGGAAATTCGGGAGTTTTTTATTTACTCTTGTTTTAGTAGGTTTATTATCTAACATTTTTTGCTCTTCGGCCCGATTCTTCCTACGGTGGCACTTTGAAGTCAGACAATCTCCCAAGATATTTTGTTGGTTAATCTATCTTTGTGATGGATTCAAGCTGTACTTGTTGGTTATGTTCTATTCATCTTATCTTGTATCAACTCTTTATTGTTTGCTCCATAGCTCTAGGCATTTCTGGTTTTTTTCAGACTTTAGTTTCCCTCAACTTATTCAATATTCGAGGATGGATTGGAGCATTAGATGGAGACTTCCTGAGCTCTCCACAATCAATCTTGTTGTTCAACAGCTTGACTGGTCGAGGTCTTCTATGCTGCCTCGCTGGGCCGCCGGTGCCCGTAGTTGGCTGAGTTATATTTGTCCTTTTAATTTAGTTTGGTGCTGTCTATCTGAAAATATGAAAGATTGTTTTACTTCTTTTTGTATTTTGTACCCCCCAAGGTCCCCAGCCTTTTGTGTGTGCCATTGTATGTGTCCCTATTATTATTAATGATATTTTCTTTCTATTGCTCAAAAAAAAAAAAAATTGGAGCCTATGGTCCCTCCGTGCTATTGGTCTATTACCACATTTATATGGTTCGCATGTTGGAAACATCCAGGACTCATCCAAAATTTTACTAATAACCAAATTTCTGATTCAAAGAAAGTTTTATATTACATTAATTTTGAAAAATATAAGTTCTTTAGTTAGAAAAGATGAAGATAATATATGACTTTTAAAAAAATTATTAGTGATGAAATTTGAATAGGAGACTTTTTAAATTTAAATAATTTCATAACTTCTTATCATTTAAATATATACGTATAATTATACGATTCTCTCATAAATTTTATACGATTCTCTCATAAATTTAAAGATTAAAGGAAGAAAAAAGAAATTGTGAAAGTGAAAAATCACTTTCATGTACATAAATAAGATGGCGACATTTAGAAAGCAGAAATTGCAAGTTCACCCTCTTAACTATAAACTTATCATCAATGGCTTTAAATATTGGAATCCATTCACCTCATTCATCCAAGTTTTCTAAATATCACAATATTTTATATATATATATTACTTTTTTATAATTAAAAAATTATAATTAAAGTTGATAGAGTTTGAATATTCTGTGGGTCTTTAATTCTATAAACAATTAAATAAATTTTTTAATATTTAATATTATTATTTTCATTAAAATTTGATCAAAATTATAAATTTTAATAATTTGAGTTAGTATCAAACCAAGAATAGAAATCTGGATTCAATTTATATTCAATATGAACTGCCCACTTTTGGTTATTAGTCGATGAAAAGGGCCAAAAAATAAAAATATACATATTTCTTTAATAGATCACCATGCCATTGAGAATGGCCTCGATAAATCAAGTTCCCAGTCCCCACAAAATCTTACTTAGACAATAATAAATAAAATAATATATACATATATATATGTATATATTTATTTTTATTTCAATGAGAAAATTATATAATGTCATCTTTTTTCCTTTAAAGATATCTTATAAATTTTAAGAAATTTTTAAAAATATCTTTTAAACTTTAATTGAAATTATAGTATCCATTTCTAGATATTAAACATATATTTTTGATATACCAAGTGAGTATTTTTAAAATTAAAAAGTAAAAATAAATATTTAAAAAGAATATTTTTTAAAAAATATTGTCACTTATCATATAAAAAACTTTAAAAGACACATTAAATGGGATAGGAAATCACCTATTATGACTTGCTTATTTAATTGAAATGGAATTGGTCCTTGATTTAGACTTTTTATTCAAAGCAATCTATTTACATTCTTGAATTACTTAATATGCAATAGTCACAATCATAACTTCAACCATATAATATATATATATATATATATGTATATCATCTAGGGGAATTTCATAGGGGGATGCCATGCTTATTCTTACGTACTGTCATCCCACAACACATACTCTTTTATTTTATTTTTCTTTAATCAGTAGATATTTCAATTAGATGGATTAAATCAATTTGGATATAAATAATTTTCAGTGCATGAAATTGACCGTTCATGGCTTTTTCTTTGCCGAGTGCATCTTTTAATAATTCCAAATTATATGATCTTATCACTTTACAATTCAGAAAAATGAATGACAGTATAATATTGAATTTCATTCCCAATATTATTTATTATTAATTTATTATTCAAAAAGAAATTAGAGGATAACCAGTAGCATATCGAATGAAGAAAGAATAATCTGATAAAAAAAAATTGAAGAATAACATTTAAGTGCTGTGTATCATACAAAAGATATGTAAGATTATATGAATAATTTAGATCGATTAAGGTATAGCACTACATAAATATAATAAAGTATCATACCAATTTTAATTCTTTTTTTTTCTCAGCTTTTTTCCTTCTTCTTCGTTATCTTCTTCGTCTTCTTCCTATGCTGCTTATTGGTTGTAAATTGATAAACAAAAAAATCAATTACCTTGCATATGGTTGGACTGTTGTGAAAGACTGCTTGCTGCTTGTGTGGTCTGATTCACTTGTTGTCTGTAGAGTGCTGCCATCTTGTTGTAAAGCTCCATATTCACAGACTTCATATATATAAAAATAATTAATTAGAACTTGATTAAATATTTAAGTATATATAAATATATAAATTTGGATGTCACGTTACCTGTTGTGTTAAAAAATTACAGTATGGATCAGGCAAAGGAATAGGACAATGGGTGGAAGCAGCTGGGTGGTCAAGAGGAACTACAAAAGGAGGAGGAGGAGGAAGGAAAGTTGAGGAGGCGCCAGAGGTGGTGGCGGAGACAGGTGGTGGATGGTGGTGGAGAAGTTGAGGGAGAGATTGGGGTGAAGTATGAGGAGTTGATATCAAGCATACCGATACCCATGCCAAGACCAGCAGCCATGCCCATACGAGCTAAAAGAGACATTTGGTGAAGATGCTGTTGCATCCCTGTTGGCATCATCAAATTCATATGTGGCATATTTCTGCTTACACTCATTACTTGAACTTGCGCTTGCAGTTGTTTCAGATACTCTATCACCTCATCTAGCATTGATGCTTTATCTGTCTGCAATTTCAATTTCAATTTTATTTAATTAATTTCACATGTAACATAATTTTTCTACTTCAAATAAAAAAATATAATAATTTAACTTCCTTCTGACCTTACTTGCATTGGGAACTAGCTTCTGAAGAGCTTTCATTTTTTGATTGATCCTATCTCTTTTTTTCTGTATCAATAAAATTAATACTATTAATTTTTTACCTATCTATAAATCAAGAAATAATTCAAATTTTTCTAGTCAATGAAAGTTCTGCCTCTTTTATTTTAATAAGAAAACATAAAACACACCTAACAAATATAACGCCAAGCGTCTAAAGATTGAATCCACTGTATGCGGTACTTGAATTCATAATTTTCAGATCATAAGGTAATAATATTTATTATTGAGCTAAAACTCCCTTTTATACATAAAAAATATAAAGAAATTAAATGTTAATCACAATAAATATATATTTTCCTGAACAATGGACTTGGAATCGGTTGCCCCCTCACCCACTTATATGCTAAAAAAAATTTACCCTCTCCGATTGATTGTGAATGGCAGCGGCTCTACTTCGTCTGCTAGAGTAAGATCTAACAGTTTCAGTTTTAGTCTTTCGATCTTCATCTTGATTTTCCTGTACATATAAACCAAAATATTAACATAACTTAATATTATTTCGAAAGTTAATTATATTTTACCGATCCACCGCCATGAGAAGCAGAATCTTCACGATCAGAAGGTTTAGGCTTGAAGCTTGGAGGAGACTCGAAAGAAGTAAAAGTCATCATAGTAGTGTCACTTTCCCTGCAATATGCAGCACTACCACTTGCACATGCACTTCGGTCCACTTGTTCATGCTCTCCTCTGCTACCACATCGGTAATTCGACTCTGATCTTGTTCTTTTCTTCATCAATATCGGTCCCATCTCTTCTACTTGCTGCCCCATGGATGATGTTTCAGCCCCCCATTTTCCATTTGATGATTCCACCGCTGAAGCTGCATCTTCTCCGGAATTTGGCTGTCCTCCTCCTCCTACTCCTCCTCCTCTTCCTCTTCCTCCTGTAGGTGGAAGCGATGGTGTCATTGGTGTGTTGTGGCTTGTTGAACTATTGACTCTAGAGTTTCATTTGTCCTACCCGTACCAACCCATGCGGGCTTTCTCTGGCTAGAATGAAGAAGCCCACTGAGCCCATCCATGGCTATCTGACCATTCTCTCATGCCAATTCTGCTTAAAAGGGGGAGAAAATCTGATTTCCCTAAATAAAATGGGAAAAAAATTTAATTTTTTTAAAATCTAAAATATGCATAGATCACTAGATTATTCAAATTAAATTGCAAATGGTAGAATTGCGTACCTGACATCATCGTATGTTGATGCTGAAGACGATTCTGGGGTTTGTCGCCTTTCAGGGAATACACACTTTAGGTTATGCGAAAGCACTACTGAAGGAATATAATGTTCTCTAAAATTGTTATGTTCCCCTGGAGACCATGACCCCTTATTTATAACTGATGATGATGATTAATTTCTATTTTGGTCCTTCAACAAAACAGAAATTCTTATCGGTCTCTACACTTATAATCCTATTACAATTAGGACACCTCAATAGTCAACAATCCTAATTTGATCAAAACTTTAATTGACTATTTTAATTTGACTGCAATACATATTTAATATTTAAATATATTTAACTCATACTTATGATTAATTAGAGGATTAATTTTATCAATATAAAATTAATTCTAACAATCTCCCACTTGGGCTAACATATATTAAATATAAATGTATATACTTTAATGAGCTCATAAAAGCAGTCATACTAAAGGTGCCTCAAACAATCTCGTCCATTGATTATATTAATAAAGGACTGAAGGGTCAGTCGCCACATTCATCGTGACTCAAACCACCATCAATCACATTACCAATACTCTCAAATGACATAGATTAATAATAGGAGTGTAGCATGGAAACTACATGTAATGTGATCTAATCATGTCTGTTTCCAACTGGTCATACTTTAGTGAGATCAATCAATAATAATACAGAGTGTAACAAAATAAATATTTTATTTCTGCAGAAACTGAGTATTAATAACATAATATATCCATTACAAAACAGAGTATACACAAATATAATGTAACCATAATGAACAAACTCCCACTGAAACTAAATAGTCTCAAATAATGTGACACTCATATGAGCAGTGTGCTCATGAAAAACTTTCGGTATCACAGCCTTAGTGAGCGGATCCGCAATCATGGAGTTTATTCCAATATGCTCTATGGATATCTGTCCATTCTGTACTCTCTCCCTCACAGCCAGAAACTTTATCCCAATGTGTCTCGATCGAGAAGAGCTTCTGTTGTTGTTGGAGAATAAGACTGCTGAGTTATTATCACAGTATAACTTTAATGTCCTTTCAATGTCATTCACAATGCGCAGCCCTGTGACAAAGTTCCTCAGCCAGATTGCCTGATTGGATGCCTCATAACTTGCTACAAATTCTGCTTCCATGGTAGAGGTAGCTACTAAAGTTTGTTTCACACTCTTCCAAGAAATAGCACCGCAAGCCAAGAGATATATGTAGCCTGATGTGGATTTCCGACTGTCTTGGCATCCCGCGAAATCAGAATCAGTATACCTAATGATCTCAAGTTGATCTGATCGCCTGTATGTGAGCATATGTCCCTTAGCTCTCTGAAGATACCTCAAGACTCTTTTGGCTGCTTTCCAATGATCCATTCCTGGATTGCTGAGATATCGTCCTAACATGCCAACTATGAATGAAATATCTGGACGAGTGCAAACTTGAGCATACATCAGACTCCCAACTGCTGACGCATAAGGAATCTTCTGCATCTCCCGAATCTCAAGTTCACCCTTTAGACACTGATCAAGACTGAATTTATCTCCTTTGGCAACTGGGGTATCAATTGAACTTGTGATACACACAATCTTCCACAGCATTTGTCTCAAAATTAAAAAAGACAACTACTTCATGGAACTTGAAGTACCACTGACGAGAAGCCTGCTTGAGTCTATAAATGGATTTCTTTAATCTGCATACCAGTCGCTTTGGGTCTCCAGACATAAAGTTTTCTGGCTGCACCATATAGATGGTTTCATCAATGTCTCCATTGAGAAAAACAGTCTTCACATCCATTTGATGTAACTCAAGATAAAAATGTGCAACTAGAGCCATGATCGTCCTAAAAGAGTCCTTCGATGATACTGGAGAGAAGGTCTCTTTATAGTCAATCCCTTCTTTTCTGAGTGAAGCCTTTAGCTACAAGACGTGCCTTATATCTTTCCACATTACCTTTAGAATCCCTCTTGGTTTTAAATATCCATTTGTAACCAATGAGTTTCTTTCCTTCAGGTAATGGAACAAGATCCCAAACTTGATTGTCTTGCATAGATTTATATTCTTCACTCATTGCCTCCATCCACTTATGAGAGTTGGAATCCTGCATGACATGATGAAAGCTGATTGGATCATCTTCCACCATGTCTACAGTGTCCTCATGTTCCTGAAGATATACTACATAATCATCTGGAATGGCATTTCTTCTCTCTCTAGTGGACCTCCTTAAAGGCACAGGTTCCGGCTCAAATTCTTGAGGTTGTTGAGCTTGTTCTTAAGGAAGTTGTTCAACATTGTCTTGTATTGGAACTTGATGTGCTTCTGGAACAATGACAGACATAGGAACCAGAACACTGTTAGGAGCAATGATAGGAATCAACACTGAGTGTTCCTGACTCGATCCCTCCTCAAAGACAATGTTTCTAACCTTACTTCTCCCTCCAAACTCAACATCCTCAAAAAAATTTTGCAATTCCCGTCTCAAAAATAGATCTGGAAGTAGGATTATAAAACTTAAAACCCCGAGATCGCTTAGAATAACCAATAAAGTAGCTACTAACAGTTTTGGAGTCCAATTTTGTCTCATTAGGCCTATAAGGCCTAGCCTCAGCAGGACATCCCCAAACATGAAGGTGCTTTAGACTGGGCTTGCGTCCACTCTAAAGCTCATAAGGTGTTTTTGTAGCTACTTTAGTTGGTACTCTGTTAAGAAGATAGACTGCTGTCTTTAATGCTTCTCTCCACAGAGACTCAGATAAATAGACTGCTGTCTTTAATGCTTCTCTCCACAGAGACTCAGATAAAGAAGAATGACTAATCATACTTCTAACCATATCCATAAGAGTCTTATTACGTCTCTCAGATACACCATTCATGCTGGGTGTACCAGGCATGGTGTATTGAGGGACTATACCACAGTCCTGCAGGAAAATAGCAAATGGCCCTGGACGTTGTTCACCTGAACCGTCATATCTGCCATAGTACTCATCTCCACGGTCAGATCTAACAGATTTAATCTTCTTTCCGAGTTGATTTTCAACTTCGGCCTTATAAGATTTGAAAACGTCCAGAGACTTAGATTTCTCATGAATGAGATATAGGTACCCATAACGTGAGTAATCGTCTATGAATGATATAAAGTATCTTTGACCATTCCTAGTTGCTGTAGGGAATGGGCCACAGATGTTCGTATGTATCAACTCTAAGACGTTTGATGACCTATTGGCACCTAATCTCTTTTGTTTAGTCTGTTTACCTTTAATACACTCAACACAGAAGTCCAAATCTGTGAAATCAAGTGTATTTATGATACCATCTGACACAAGACGATATATTCTAGATTTGGATATGTGACCCAAACGTCTGTGCCATAGAGCAGCTGAGTTATCCATATTCAGCTTCCTTTTGGTACCTATAGTACTAACTTGCAGGGTCTCATTATAAGAGGCATCGATATCTAATATATATAGATTATGAAGTGCATACAAGAAACCAGTACCTAAAATTTTTGAATCCATAGATAAAGTAACTTATTGTTTCCAAATGAACAAGTAAAACCAGATTTGTCCAAATGGGAAACAGAAATTAAATTCCGCCTAAAAGACGGAATAACAAAAGTATCTACTAGATCCAAAAAATTTCAAGTTCTTAAACGCAATCTAAAATGTCCTATCGCCTCTACTTCACCGGTTCGCCAGTTCCCATATAAACGTATCTTTCACCGTCAGTTGGCTTTCGGTAACTTAGGCAACCCTGCATTGAAACACTTATGTGACTAGTAGCACCAGAATCTATCCACCAAGTGTTTCTAGGTACCGAAGTTAAATTAACTTCAGAACAGACTAAAACCAAATATTTTCCCTTATCAGCAGTCTTATTATCAGTATTTTCATTCATAGGGACAAAGTTGGAATTACACTGCATGCTAGCTGAATTCAGAGAAAATAAATAATAAATGACATAAGCTCACAATCCACAAAAAATTGAAACAAATCACAGAAGTAGACTTCAAATATTGGAAACAAGATACCAGATACAACATTAATATTCTCATCTTTGGACATAAAATATTAACTGTAATTGGTATCTCAACGCTGTAATCAAATATTGAGAATTCAGTCCTGTCAAATAATAAACCTTCCTTTGGGCCTATTTATTATCCACATGGATGAACACATAATAATTATCACATATTTATTACCGCAATGTATTCTCAATTCAGCCAGATAGCAACCTTCCTTTGGGCCGGTATGCTACCCGTAATGAATTTTAATACATCTGTCTAATATCCCAAATAAATCAATTTACACAATAGAGGTCACTTTGGCGACATATTGCTTCAACCAATTTATTCTAAAAATATTAGATACAATCAGGACTAGAATTCCAAAACTCAATTTAATAAAATTAAATTTTAAATTACAATTAAAAATCGAAATTTTTTTTAAACACCAAATAAATTTGCCCCCCCGGAAAAATAATTTAGTCACTGACAAATCTAATTTAATGACTAAATTATAAAATTGGGCCAAAATAATCAATAAATTAAATTCTGGATAAAAAATAATAAAACCAGAAATTTTGGTGCTAAATTGAATTTACAAAGAAATTTCGGGCTAAATTAAAATAAATTTAAAGTTTTGGGGTGAAAAGAGGATTATTAAAAATTTTGAGGTTCAACATCGGATTGTTCAGAAAATTGGAGGATTAAAAGAAAATTGAACAACCAGAAGCTCAAGCTTAAGCTCAAGCCCAAGACTAGAAATCCAAGCCTAAATCAAAAGCCCCAATTCAAGAAATTCACCATTCAAGAAACTGTTCTTCAAATAACAGTTTCGAATTTTTTTTAATTAATTAATTAATTAATTGCATAATTAATTAACCCAAATCAAATCAAACCAAAGACAATTCCGAATTGATTCCAGAGAAACACAATAATCAGATAAACCGAATTCTGATTAAATTCTAGAATCATCAGGCAAACACGACAATTTAATCTGAAAACCTAGCAATCTAGCATATGGCTCTGATACCAATTGAAAGGGGGAGAAAACCTGATTCCCTTAAATGAAAGGGGAAGAAAACTTAATTCTCCTAAAACCTAAAATATGCATAGATCACTAGATTATTCAAATTAAATTGCAAAGGTAAAATTGCGTACCTGACATCATCGTATGTTGATGCTGAAGACGATTCTGGGGTTTGTCGCCTTTCAGGGGATACACACTTTAGGTTATGCGGAAGCACCACTGAAGGAATGTAATGCTCTCTAAAATTGTTATGTTCCCCTGGAGACCACGACCCCTTATTTATAACTGATGATGATGATTAATTTTCATTTTGGTCCTTCAACAAAACAAAAATTCTTATCGGTCTCTACACTTATAATCCTATTACAATTAGGACACCTCAATAGTCAACAATCCTAATTTGATTAAAACTTTAATTTACTATTTTAATTTGACTGCAATACATATTTAATATTTAAATATATTTAGCCCATACTTATGATTAATTAGATGATTAATTTTATCAATATAAAATTAATTCTAACACTGCTATCTCATAATCATTGGACCTGAGTTTTTTCAATTAATACATGTTTATATACCATTAATTCTTCACCAAAACCAATTAATTAATGTTACCGTGGAACAAGAAAAGTAAATTTAGGTGGTTGAATATGAACTCAAGAGACTTAAACAGATGAAACCATAAGTAATAAACAATAATTGTATTCTTTATTCTTAAAAATTTTATTAATAGAGTTTCCATTAGATATTTAGAATAATATTGAAGAAAATCCTGTTAATTAAACTGAGAATCTTTATATTCAAATTATTATTAAAGAAAAGAAATGAAACGAGTATAGAAGAGGAGCAAGAAAAATATATTTCAAAAAAATAAAATTTTGTATTCGAATTACCGTATGAACAAAAGATGATTGGATGAACAAGAAAAAAAAAAAAAAGAACAGGTGGAAAGAATAAAAAACTAGTATCAAATAGAGATGAAATTGAGAAAAGAAAGAAAAGATCGTTGTAACCTGGAAAAGAAACCCATCTGATGATGAAAAACAAAAAAGCTGCAAACTGATAATTAATGTTGAAGAAAAACCAAAAACCAGAACAAAAGCAAGCTGAGATAGATACTCATACCCATACGATGAATAATTGTACTTTCCATAAAGTAAAAGAGAAAGAAAAGATAAGGTGAAAAGAGAACTTCAATTTGTTTCAGTTTTTTTATAAATTTTTAAAAAGAAACCACAAAGATAAAAATGGATTCTTTATACAGAGAAAAAGCAAAAAAATAAAAATAAAAACAGAGAGAGAAACAGAGAGCATACTGGGGATGGGAACAAGATGATTCTGCAAGTGAGGATGCACGTAAGAGGATCTATAACTAGTGTTAGTCTCTCTTAATCCTCCTTCGACTTGTTCTTGTTTTTGTTGCTTTAGATTCCATTTGGGTACTATACACTGATTGATCATGCTCGATAATGATTATTCTTTTTCTTATCTCTCAATGAACACAGAAAAACAGAGCAAAACAGAACATATATAAAATTATAGTCTTTTGAGTTCTTGATTCTCTGCTATTTCACTGTCTTGTGTAGAACCAGTACATGATCCCCTTATTATTATTATTATATGGTCACGTATATTTATATATTTCATTGTTTTTGATAAAGATTTTATACAAAACTTGTGGTTGCGAACGTATAAAGATTTTATTTTTTTCCTCCTAGCTTTGGGGCCGCCCTACATATGCCAATTCCATATATTTTTAAAAGAAGGGAATGAATATTGGCCTTCTATCTTTTCAAAAGTATAAAGTGTGAAAGAACATAATTTTTAAGGGTTTTTTTTTTCTTTTATTTTAATATGAAAATTATGGAATAGGTCTTATCCATCTTATTAAATTTCAATAGTTTGATTGATTTAAACTAATTGATTTTATTTAAATTATTTTCACTAATTTAATTTAATTTATATTATTTAACTTTTTTTTTACTATTAGTATGCAGGATGAAAACTCGATTCAAATAAATATACATTTTCACTAAATTATGTCTTACAAATATATTATCCGATCTGTCATTTTAATTATATTTGACTTATAATAATATATAAATAAAACATTAAATCTCTTAGTAAATCGTTTACCGTTTGATTAAAATTGAATTGACCATTTTGATTATAACTTTGAAAATGACCTTTTTGATAAGAAGGATTCTGAGAATAGACCGTAAATAATGTGTATGAATTATAAAATTCATTAGAAATTCCTCTTTGAAGACGAAAAGATTTTGGAATTCAATTGCTAGGGCCACACCAATGGGTGTCAAGTGATTAATTTTTAATGACTTTAAATTTTTGTAATGGCGTGTCGCACATGCAGTGGCATCTCTTCTTATCTTTTATTATATTTATTTTGTGTATTAATTTTGTGTATTAATTTATTATTATTTTTTCAATTTGTAAAAATTAATTTTTTTTGTATTTTAATACATTAATTAATAATTTATTTTAATTTAATAATTTAATACTAAATATTTTTATTTGAATTCTAATTTTTGATATAAATTATGTTAATTGAGTAGGATATCATCATAAGATTAATATTTTTTTTCTTTATATCATTTAAATATTAAAAATATATAAAAATAATTAAAAAATTTAAGATTTATTATTTTCATCTAGACTTTGACCTCCATGTTTTTGTTTTCATTTAGAAATGAAAATAAAATAAAATAATTTAAAGGTTTAACATTTTATATTGAATAATTATACAATGAAAATTATAGTTTTCCCTTTAATAATTAATGTTGGAGTATTAAAGTTAATATTTAATAAATAAATTTTTAATATTTATTTATAAAGTTTCTTAAAAAAATAGATTTAATTTTGATTAACATATAAACTAATGTTGTACTTGGGATGATTTTTATATAATTCTGATTTTAACTTTTCTAAAAAAAATAAAACATGTTCGATAATATAATTAAATTTTAAATTTTTTTATTAAATATAAATTACTTTTATGCTAAAAAAATATATTATATAAATAAAACTCTTTTTTTAATATAAAATATTTTATATCAATACGATTATTTTCTTTATTGTAAAAGTTCATTTTTAATATTTGTCTTTTTTTAAATTTTATTTCTTTATTTTTTAATAATTAAAATTTTTATAATTATGATATATAGTTTTAAAAATATATAACAGATTTTTATAATTCTGATATGTGACACCACAATCTAATTGAATAAAAAAAAATTGGTAGCGGTGATAGGGAGAGCAGTGGCAATCACAATCTAATGAGATTGTGGTGTTGGAATTTGACAATGAAGGCAAGCCAAGGAGAAGAGATGATTGTTACAACAATGGCCTTGTTGTTGCTATCTTGTGGTTGAATTTAGAGGCGCTATTAATACTGGAATGGCCCTCTTTCAATATATATATATATTGGAATGGCCCAGGAGATGACATCTATCTTAGTTAACATCTTGATTAATTAAAACAATATTTACAGACAAAAAAAATTGTACAAATCCAGAAAATTTATTGTCTAATACAAATCATAATAAAGAATAAGATGAATAAGCCTTCATTTGGCCTATTGAAAATAAGTTATCTAATCAAAATCGTATTATATTGCTCATTAAATATAACAATTTCATTTGAAACTGACTCTAAATAACCCATTTTTTATAATCACGCCTCGTTTATTGCATGCTTATTTAATCTTCCCAAATTAATAGGTTACATTAAATTTGATCTTATCTTAGCAGGCGAAGAAGTGAACATATCATTCTATAAAGATTGCAGAACATTCCAATCCAGAAAATCTATTTATTTATTTATAAATAACAGCTAGAGAAGAAGGGGGAAATCCTTTATTTGGCTATCATGGATTTTCTTACTGGTTGGTCATTTTGTGTGCCTTTGACCGAGTCTCTACGACAAGTCGTGCTAGCGCACAGGTGCTGTGAAATCCGTACCAGTATAAAAGACATTATGTCTGTCTGAACGATATGTAGTTTTTAAAGGAATGAAAAAGTTTCCCTGTCGTTTATGTTTAACAGAGCCTCCAAACGACAGAAAGATCATGATACCTCTATAAATTAGACCGACAATTTAATTCTCTTGCATTCATTTAATATCTTTTTTCACTCTTCAAATCTTCTTTCTTGCCAATTCCATTCTAGCATTTCAGTTTAACTACTTCATATATTGGTCTTGTCAATACTGCAAAATCTTTTGTAATTCCTCTGCTGCATTTAGTCCTGCAGTTTCACAGTTAGTGTAATTAAGATATATCTTTTACAATTAGCATTATAAAGTTAATCAAAAGAACATAAGTAAAGGTTAGAAACCTTTTTCCTTTCCATCTTGTGTTTGACTTTCATCTTCTTTGCATTTGCCCAAGCAGTAAATGATTTTAGCTTCCCATTCCTAAAATTTTTTATAATCATAAAAATTTAGCTACTTAACTCATATAGTGTTGTGCAGCGGAAGTAAATAGCATGCAAATTACTTACTATTATATAAGTAAATAGTGTATAAAATATTGTACTAAAAATAAATACTAAGAAAATTCTCAGGAAAGGCTAGAGGGGTCACAAACGGTCCCGCTTAAAACCCAGTCTCCTTAGACAGAATTTCACTTGGATAATTAATAGCACAATATAACAAAACAACTACCCTTGATAATAGCTATAAAATTGAGATGAAATAACACACTTAATTTAACGTGGTTCACCCTTTTACTTTGGGCTACGTCCACGGGACAAATTCCGAAAAATATTCTTCTACTATTAAAAATAGTAGGCTTACAAGAGAGACTTCTCTAGAAATATTTCTAGAGGTACAATTATTACAATTGAGATAAACCTGAAATAGTGGCACTCAAGTGTTTCCCAAACACTCCCAAAATTAAACTACTTCACTATTTTGTCACTCCCCAAATAATTCTCTCTCTCACACAATTCTCTAATATTTCTCCTCTCAATTTGTGTGTTTTGAAGAAAAAGGGGAAGGCTATATATATAGGCCTTCCCATGAGGTTGTTGGCATAACTTAATTAGGCTAACAACCATTTATTATTATTTTTATTTTACATAGTCAAAAAAATACCAAATGGTTGGTATTTTTCAACAATTCTCCTCATACCGACCATATGAATTAACTGTCATTCCTGTAGATGATCAACAAAATTCAAACTTTTCCCTTGGTATAATCTTTGTTAACATGTCTGCACCATTTTCTTCAGTATGAATCTTTTCAAGCTGTAAAAGCTTTTTCTCCAACACATCTCTGATCCAGTGGTATCTCACATCAATATGCTTTGATCTTGAGTGAAAGGAGGAATTTTTCCCAAGGTGGATAACGTTCTGACTATCACAATAAAGTGAATATCTATCCTGCTGAAATCCAAGTTCATCTAAAAACTTTTTCATCCACAAGAGCTCTTTGCAAGCTTCAGTTGCAGCAATAAATTCTGCTTCAGTTGTTGAGAGAGCAACACACTTTTGCAACCTTGATTGCCATGACACGGCTCCCCCTGCAAATGAAATCAAATAACCCGATATAGACTTTTTTGAGTCAACATCGCCTGCCATATCTGCATCTGTGTAGCCAATTAACACAGGTTTACCATCACCAAAACATAAACATATTTTGAAAGTATCACAGAGATATCTGAGAATCCATTTCACAGCAGCCCAATGTTCCTTACCAGGATTAGAAAAGGAACCGACTTACTACTCCCACTGAGTGACCAATATCTGGCCGTGTACATACCATGACATACATCAAACTGCCAACTGCTGAAGCATATAGAACTCTATCCATTTCTTCTTTCTCTTTATCTGTGGAAGGACATTGTTTTGAAGTTAATTTAAAGTGGTTAGCAAGAGGACAACTAATCGCTTTAGCCTTGTCCATATTAAACCTTTGAAGTACTTTCTTAATATACTTCTCCTGTGACAACCACAATTTCTTGGTGCCTCTATCTCTGATTATCTTCATGCCAAGAATTTGTGCTGCTGGCCCTATATCTTTCATAGCAAAAGACTTGCTTAACTGCTTTTTCAGATTGTTAATTTTGGAAATGTTCTGGCCAAAGATTAACATGTCATCCACATAGAGTAAGAGAATTATAAAATCATCATCAGAGAATTTCTTCACAAATACACAGTGATCTGAAGAGGTCTTTTTGTAGCCTTGCTCCCCCATAACTGACTCAAACTTCTTGTACCACTGTCTCAGTGCCTGCTTCAAGCCATACAAGCTTTTCTTTAACTTACAAACATAATCCTCTTTTCATTTTTCTTTGAAATCCTCTGATTGTTCCATATATATCTCTTCCTCCAAGTCACCATGAAGGAAGGCAGTCTTTACATCCATCTGCTCAATCTCCAAGTCGAGACTTGCAGCTAATCTCAGTACTGTACGAATGGATGTCATCTTCACCACTGGTAAAAAAATCTCATCAAAGTCAATCCCTTTCCTTTGGCTGAATCCCTTAACAACTAATCTGGCTTTGAATAGTGGCTGGAAACTGTGTTCATCATGCTTTATCCTGAACATCCATTTATTCTTCAAAGCCCTTTTGCCTGTTGGCAACTTCACAAGCTCAAAAGTTTTATTATCATGCAAAGATTTTATCTCATCTTGCATGGCTTCAATCCATTTCTTCCTCTTTTCATCTACCATAGCTTCTTGGTAATCCTCAGGTTCTCCCCTATCAGTGAGTAACACGTACTGATCATTCGAGTATCTAGTAGAAGGTTGTCAAGTTCTAGTAGATCTCCTCAATGGTACCTGAGGAACTTCTACTGGTCGTGGTGGCTAATTTTCAATCTGGTCCTCATCATCATCCGATTGGACCTCTGTAGGAGCATCGATATCAGCATTTTCTGGTTGATGATTTTGTATTTCATTTTCAACTTGTCTTGGCACCGCCTTTGGAGGAACTAGCTTTAAGTTTGTTGAATCACCATTGGTTTCAGAAATATCATTTTTCACTTTTTTAATGTCTTCAATGGTTTGATCTTCAACAAATACAGCATCACGGCTTCTAAGAAGCTTTTTCTGAACTGGATCATAAAATCTATAGCCAAGCTGATCATGATCTTGACCATAATTAATAAATACACATTCACGTGTCTTGACATCAAGCTTTGACCTCTCATCCTTAGGAATGTACACAAAAGCTTTGCAACCAAACACCCTTAAATGATTATAGGAAACATCCTTTCTTGACCACACCTTTTTCTGGTGTATTATATTGAAGAGGAACACAGGGTGAAAAATTGAGTACATGTACTACAGCGTATAGAGCTTCACCTCAAAAAATCTTAGGCAACTTTGAATGTGAGAGCAAACATCTAACTCTCTCCATCAAAGTCCTGTTCATCCTCTCCGCTAAACCGTTCAATTGCGGCATTTTTGGAGGTGTTGTTTGATGTCGGATACCATGCTCCTTGCAATAGGTATCAAATGATCCCATGTATTCTCCACCATTGTCTGTCCGAATGCATTTTAACTTCTTCCCAGTCTCCCTTTCAACTAAGGCATGAAATTGCTTGAACACGTCTATTACTTGGTCTTTTGACTTCAAAGTATATACCCACATTTTTCTTGAATGATCATTAATGAAAGTCACAAAGTATTGAGCACCACCAAGTGACTTTGACATTGGTCCACATAGATCTGAGTGAATTAGATCCAATACATTCTTCATTCTGGAAGGAGTGGAACCTTTGAAAGCAACTCTGTTTTGTTTTTCAGCCAGACAGTCAGCACATTTCTTCAAATCCACTTTATCAACTCCAGATAATACATTCTTCTTTACTAATTGTGCCATCCCTTTCTCGCCCATATGACTGAGTCTTCTATGCCATAATTCAGTCATATTTTCTTTCTCCACTGCATTCACAGAATCACTGGAGAGCTTTGCTTGCATCACATATAGCTTGGAGCACTTTTTACCTTTTCCATATACCAAGGAGCCTTTAGTAAATTTCCATTGACCATCCTTAAAAGTACTGCTGAAACCTTCATCATCAAGCATACCAATGGAAATTAGGTTTAGCCGAAGGTTGGGAACATGTCTGACATCTTTCAAAAATAATCTCATTCCATTTTCTGTCTTTAAACAAATATCACCTCTGCTGATGATCTTGGCTATACCCTTGTCTCCCATTTTGACAACACTAAAATCTCCTTGTTTATATGTTGAGAAAAATTCATTATGTGATGTGGCATGAATGGTGGCACCACTATCACCTACCCAGTCCAATTCACTGGATGCAATATTCACATCATTATCATAAGAAATAACATGAATTTCTTCAATGGTGGCAGCCGTGGTTTCTCGTTCATCATCACTGCTAACATCTCGCTTAATCTCTTTGCCTTTGTTCTTCTCCTGTTTGAACTTTCGATAGAATTTCTTGATATGTCCCTTCTTTTTACAGTGATGACATTCAACATTTGCATATTTGTTTGATTTTCCTTGGCTTTTATCTCTGGTATTTGAACTCTTGAACTTGTTTCTCCCTCTAGAATCAGTAACCAGAACATCTGGCTGTGATGTAGATACTGAATTTTGAGATCTCCTTCTCATCTCTTCATTTATAATTCAACTCTTGACGGATTCCAAACTAACAAAACCATCAACTGCTGAATTAGTGATAGAAATCTTCAAAGTCTCCCAAGACTCTGGCAAAGAGGAAAGTAGTAAAAGACTGAGCACCTCATAATCAAATTTTATGCCCATTCCTGATAACTGGTCCACAAAACCTTGAAATTCATTCAAGTGATCCGCCAAAGATGTACCTTCTTGGTAACTAATTTTGATCAGTTTAGTTAAATAGAGCAACTTGTTATTCCCTATTTTAGAAGCATATAACTTTTCAAGCTTCTCCCATAGGGATCTAGCATGAGTCTCTGTACAAATGTGATTATACACATTGTCTTCGACAAACTGTCGGATAAAGCCACACGCTTGCTCATGCTCGAATTTTCAGTCTTCATCTGATTTATCATCAGGTTTTGATGTGGTGAACACATGCAAATGCATTTTCGTCACAAATAGGAGATCCTTCATCTTGTTTCTCCATATGTGGTAATTCGAGTCATTTAGGCTGATCATCTTGTTTATCTTTGTCTCCATCTCTTTAATGCAAAGAGGTTAACTCCAATACTGTGTGCTTGAACCACAATTCTAATACCACTTGTTGTGCAGCGGAAGTAAATAGCACGCAAATTACTTACTATTATACAAGTAAATAGTGTATGAAATATTGTACTAAAAATAAATACCAAGAAAATTTCCAGGAAAGGCTGGAGGGGTCACAAACGGTCCCACTTAAAACTCAATCTCCTTAGCAGAATTTCACTCGAATAATTAATAGCACAATATAACAAAACAATTACCCTTGATAATAGCTATAAAATTGAGATAAAATAACACACCTAATTTAAAGTGGTTCACCCTTTTACTTTGGGCTATGTCCACGGGACAAATTTTGAAAAATATTCTTCCACTATTAAAAATAGTAGGCTTACAAGAGAAACTTCTCTAGAAATATTTCTAGAGGTACAATTATTACAGTTGAGATAAATCCGAAATAGTGGCACTCAAGTGTTTTCCAAACACTCCAAAAATTAAACTACTTTACTATTTTGTCACTCCCCAAATAATTCTCTCTCTCTCTCACAATTCTCTAATATTTCTCCTCTCAATTTATGTGTTTTGAAGAAGAAGGGGAAGACTATATATATAGGCCTTCCCATGAGGTTGTTGGCCTAACTTAAGTAGGCCAACAACCATTTATTATTATTTTTATTTTACATAGTAAAAAAAATACCAAATGGTTGGTATTTTCCAACATATAGGATGTGACATTTTACAAGATACTAAAGAACTAATGAATATTGGATTCGCCTCCAAGATGTGAGAATGTTGGGTTCCATTCCTAGTTGAAACCGAATTTACTTAAAAAGCCCAAATAATGTAAACCTTTCAAGTTTATTGGAAGGGGAACGACTTGGTTTTCTACTAGAATAGCCCTTTCTACTTAGAATGTTTCATCAAGGCTTCACCTGCTGCTTTTGGCTGGTTAATTTCTTGTAAATTTGAATTAATCATATTACACATTTCAGATGCTAATTTCTTGAAGTGATCATTATTATTATTATTAAAGGTCACATTATTGAGCATTATTGCCTTCATTTTTTGTTTCCTTGATTGAAAATTGTCTTGAATGAGGTAATTTACATGTGCCATCTTCGTTTTTGTTCCCATTTTTGTTCTTGAGAGTTTCATCTTCTTCACGTGAATGAATGGCAAATGCAGCAGCTGCTACTGCAATTGTAAATCTAGTGTATATAGAATCTTGATCTTCCTTCATTACACTAGCATTCTGTTTCTTGAACCAATTCATGTTATCTGCAAATCCAAATTAATTATCAAGACATAACAAAAGATTAATTTGCTTTAATCAACACATTGGAAGACTGATGGATTAAAAAAAAAGTTCTGATGTCATGAATTAAGTCTCAGTTCTATAAAGTACTAACAAATTTGATGTAAATTAAGCTGTAGTTTCAAGAAAATATAACAAGAGGAAAGAGATTATTAGAGATTACTATTTTACCTTGTCAAAGCCTTCGATGTCTATGCAAATCCTTCCTAATTTTCCTGCTTTCAGTAAGGAACTCTTTGAACGCACTGAAAGCTGTTATAAATAGATAGAAGTCTAGATGGGAAGTTTTCTGATATTTATAGTGATCATATCGTAAGATTCAAGAATTGTTCTGCAATCTGCAGATTCTTTGCTTTTGTCTTTCATACACAATACATTCACCTTTTTGTGCCCATTTTCTACTTCTTATTAGACATGTTTAACAAAAAGTCCACATTTTATTCCTTCGTTTTTGTTAAAAAATGTGAATGAGACATAGCATTTGCCAGGTATTTATTCTTATTCTCAATCTTAAAGCAATTGTTCCGTGTTCTAAAGTCCACTTTTAACAAAAGTATTATATGTATACATATGCATTGCATACACAGGCTGGAAAATTAAAGGAATCAAATCAATTGACCCGCCTAGTTGAGAATATGCAATCAGGATAGCTTACCTTTGTACTAATATAGTTCTCAACCAAGAATATAACTCGTATGCTGTGATTGGGTTACTTCATGGTTTTTACTTGATGCAGTTTCCTGTTTGAAGCTTCCTGTAATTTGACTTTCATAAACTGGTACTTTTGTTTAGGTATCTATTGAAAACATTGAGAAGGTAACCTTTCTAACAAAATAGAAGAGGCAGAATTTGAAACCGTCATATTGCTTTAATATTATAATTTGGCATCATATATATATCTTTTGTGAAAATTGAAGTTGCTGTTCTTTCAAAATGGCACAAAAGAACATAGCAGCAATATTCATAACTAATATCTACTGAAGTTTGATAGTGTTCTTTTGATGATATGTGATGAAAACATCTTCATTTTATAATGTTTTTAACACTCTTTGATTGTACATTTTATATAAATGTTTCTAGCAGAAAATTAAATTTAAACCTTCTCTTAAAAAACAGTTTTAGCCTTCATCTACTGCAATGCTCATAGCAAAATGAGGTGTCCAGTAAATGTAAACGATGGTTCACAGATACTAATTCTAGAGATTATATTGAAAAATTAAGAGTCATTTACACACAAATGATCATTGTGTACATTAGTCTCAGTCATACATATACAACAATTGGCAGTGTGTAACTTCTTAATCTTTGTAACAATTAGTTAATTTACTTCTTCACACAATAAGCTATTTGAATTATTAAGAGACGTCAATAACATTATATACAATTCTAGGAATTACGTTCTTTGTAACATTCAGCAACAGAAACACTTGACAGGATTCTTGCCTTTCGATCGCATGTACTTTGCTTTCTCTTTTACTTCCAACTCTTTATTTCTCTTTTTCTCTTCTAATTGTCCTCTTGCTCCTCCAGCAACTGCATCAACTCTCTCTACCTTGATTTGGTAATGCTGCAAGTTTCTGGACTTTCTCAACTCCAGTTCATTCTGCAGGTCAGGCGATCAGGATTGAGGAGAGTTGCTTAATAATCATTCATCTTTCTCAAAGTTCATAAGTTAAAAGAGTAAAACCTTTTTCCTTTCCATATGGAGTTTAGCCTCCATTTTCTTTGCATTCTCCCAAGCAAGAATTTCTGATTTCACCTTATAATACCTGAAATTTGAACTTGTTATAATCAAATGCAAGAAATACTAAACCAGCTTCCAAAACTATGAATAGTATTTGATTTGAAATAATTTCCCATTTCATTTAGAACTAATTAAAGCAAAATAATGAATATCACCTTTTATTAATCTTTCGAAGCTGATCCTTTTCCCAGGAATCTACTTTAGATTCTGCTTCCCTTCTTGATGAACTGCCCTTCTGCCTTTGATCTGTTGAGACCATAGGTCTCATAGAGGCTGAACGACTTGGTTTTCTGCTAGGCACGGCAGTGTCTTGTACCCTTCGATCCCATTCTGCTGGTTTTCGAGTCGAAGTTTCACCTAGTAAAATAGTTCTTTGTTACTAATTCACCATAAAATTGCAGAGAAAGCTATTTTTTTTTTTTGCTTCAACTACCTGCATTAGACACTTCCTTGGCAGATGAATGTCTAGTTACTCTAACAGAACCAGTCGAAGCATCATCTTTTCTTGTTCTCATTTTTGTTTTTGACTTCTCATATTCCTCTCTCATCTTTCTCCTATACTCTTCTGCTTCGTCCAAGGAGTAAACAGCAAATGCAGCAGCAGCCACAGCAGCAGCAAAGTCAGTGTCTTTGAATTCATAATCCCAACTCATCTGCCCAAAAAACTGCTTCTCAAACCAGTTGTGCCCCTTGTTATCTGCAAAATTCAGCAGTTAACCTTTTTTAACTATTTCCTTAATCATTTGATTTGTTTTATGAACAATTACATATCACCATTTCTAGTTTTAAACATAAAATTAGTACCTCTTTTAAAGGATTCTGTTTGCTGAGCACTGCTAGATCCTGCTTGTTCTGCACCGGAGAATCTCACTCTAATATAGAAAGTGATCGATTCTTTCAATCAATAGAGAAGAAGAAACTGAAACAGAATGTTCAAATAGGCTTGCTTTGATTTGACATACCAATTATCTTTTCTTTTTTGCTTTGTGTAAAGATTTCTAAAATGTTATGAAGATGATTTTTCCTTCCAATTCTAAATTAAGTTTCTGCTAATCAAATCTTGAATAAGAATTTGCCAAAATTCAACAAACTGATTAAAGAATATTTATTCAAATTTGTATAATCTGTAAAAAAATAAAAAAGAAAAAGGTTGGAGCTTGGTACCTCTTTTGCTTTAGTAAATACTCCATGCACTAAAACAAATTGTTGAGTGTTTGGTTGTGAAGAAACCAGAATAAAAAGCCTTGGAAAAGGGAACTCATGAAACCCTTATCATAAGAACTGTAGAAAATGATAAAGAGATCAGTGGCGCAAGCAAAGATGAAATGAATATGCTTTGCAATTTGTTTGAAGCATATTCAGGCTTTTGAAGGAAGCAAAGCATCTTTCTCGTTTCTCCCTTTTCATGTACCAAATTGTCAAGTTATTTCCATTTCTAATTAAATTCTCCCCCTCTCCAACTTCTAATAAAAAAACCCCAAATTTTGTATTTTTGATTGGGATTGAATTGAGCATTTTGGGTTTTGGAATGTTACCATTTTCTGGAACTTCCTTTACTGAGTGGAGTAGTATGGAAATTGGAATGTTGGTTTTGATACTTTATCCATTTTTGAATTATACTGAGTTGCTTGCTTGATGGGCTTTAGAGGCAGCTAAGGTTTATTATTAGTGCAGAACAACATCAAAATCAGGATTAGACGGTCGCATTGATTTGGTGAATAATATATATAATTATTAGGCCTATTCTAGCTTGTGCTAGAAATTTAGAATATCTAATATCTCAACTCTCAAGGAAAATATAACTGTGTAAGCATCATTTTCTAATGCATACTATAATTTAGAAGAGTTAACATTAAAATTAAATTGTTCATTTTTATATTAATAATTAAATTCATTTTTCTATTAATTATTCAATATATTTAAACTCTATTACATCCTTAAAGATAAAATTCCTTTCTATGAATAATGACTAAAGTAGGAGCCATTAATATATTTTTAAGGGACTAAATATATTCAGTTTTAAATAATATTACACACCAAAATATAGTCTAGTGGGTAAGTATATATTTTTGAATAATAAATCAAGACCGATTTCTTCTCCCTAAAATATATTGTCAAAAAAAATTACAATTTAAAACAATGTTCTGTCGGAGACTCTGTCAGAGCTCAACATCGAACCCTATTACGAATGGTAAAAACGACGACGACCTACAGCATGACAGAATATACTCTTGGTCGTTGAACGACCATGCGTTCAGTGTGGATGTGTCGAAAGGGTGTCGTTTTCTCTCGCCAGCAAACGACATTCTTTCCACCAACTTCCAAACGCCACACAAACTTTCCCCGCTCTTTTTCCCCCAAACTTCAAAGCTGCTCGCCCACACACTCTCTCTCTCCCTCTTCAAACCCTAATAATTCGAGAAAAGGAAAATGTGAAAATGTCAACCACAGAAGAACAGAGACAGAGAGCAGAAGCGAATCGATTGGCAGCTCTAGCAAAGAGAAAAGCTTTCAAGGAATCTATCACTAACCACCAAGGACAGGTGCAGCATAATCCATGGAGGCTCTTCAAGTGCCGGAAGCTCTCTCCCGACCTCGCTTCTACTAGCCGTTACGCCAAGTCGCCAACACAAGCTCCGCTCAACCCAAATTTGAATACCCATTTGGACCAAAAGTTCCGAGTCCGCCTCGAAATATGTTCTTCTGATTCATTCTCTGTCACAGCAGAGGCTATTAAGACGTGTGCCTATCCGGGTGAAGAGGAGTGCTTGTTTAGATTAAACTGTTACTTATCTGATGTAAGTGAGGTTTTCAAAATTTAGACTTTCTTTCATTGTTATTGTTTTTTTAAGCTTAATTTTTGCTTTGAAAAAATGGTAGAAAAAAAGAGGAAGCGATAGCAAATGGGGCTTTGAGGATTGAGTTTCTTAATAGACAGAAAGTAAAACGTTTTACTTCAATTGTTGCGCTTTGTCTAATTTCACAAATTTTTTCTTCTTCTTGTTATTATCTTGATAAATGATGACGATGGAAGGAATGGTATGAAATTTTGCTTAAGTGGGTAATTTGAGAATTCTAGTGTTTGCTTAAGAAAGGGCGACGCTTTGGAAATAGTTAATGTTTGGTCTTTTTTTTTGTAATTTCACTTTTTGTCAGTGATAACAAAGAGGACCATGACTTTTAAAGGGTGCTTTTTTAATGAATATTTAATTTATAATGGACCTTGAAGGCACGATTTCAATGATTTCTGTTACCATTCAATTCTTTAGATTCAAATTTAACAGAGAAACAATTCAATCTTTAACATAGACATATTGCTAGATCATTTAAGTTTGTTGCTGTTTTAGGTAATACCATCACACTACACGCAAAATCACGAAGGTGGAAAGGCCTGTGTATATAAGCTCAGAGATTATGATGCTGTTTTGTCCTGTTTAAAGAACTACAAGAGCATTGAAATTCAAAAGATACCTTTTGGTACATTGAATATTATTCAAAGACTTTCACATTCCTTTGAGACTGGGCGATGGGAACCCCTCAGGCCTCAACATTTGACTGGTGAAGAGGTTAATGAATTGATTGGGAAACTGCCAAGAAAGTTATTGGACATGCTCTTACCCTTTCAACTTGATGGTTTAAGATTTGGTTTGCAAAGGAGTGGTCGGTGTCTTATTGCAGATGAAATGGCTCTTGGAAAAACACTCCAAGTAGTTGTTTAAATAATTGAATGCCAATTATTCTTATAAGCTTGAAATGGATCTGGATGCCTGCTTACCCACCGTTTTGGGTCCTTAATGGCCTGAATATGGGTGCCTTATAACAACATTGTGTAAGAGTTAATGGTCATTGGTCTTGACAATTGTCCTATTTGGGTAAAAAAGCAGATTTCTTGGCATGCTAGCCAATTGATATACAAATATGCATAATCAAGAATGCTTATTCTTGTTTCTGAGCGTACTAAAAGAAAATAGTTTTGCCTCAATGCATTTTGGAAATTCTCATAAGTTGGCACAAATGTATAACACTTTTAATATACTTGAGTTGTTTTTAGGCAATTGCTATTGCAGGATGTTTCATAAATGAAGGTCCAATACTTGTTGTTTGCCCAGCTATTTTGCAATTTTCATGGGCTGAATAATTAGAGCGATGGCTGCCTTCTTGTTTGCCTTCTGAGATTCACCTTGGTACTGTCCTTGCTTTTTGTTCTTTGTTTTGCTTTTCTCATCATGATCATTGTTTTTCTCTTGCCTGCCTAGCTGAGGGTGAGGGAGGAGCAGGGTGGGATAATGATTTCGGCAAGGAGAAATATAGCATAATTTAGAAGATTCAATATTTTATTGTTATATAGTTTAAGTACTCCAGTGCACATTAATGCTCCCAATTTTAGTCTTTTTATGCATGCAAATTGTTGAAGTTGATTATGTTGAGCAAAAAATTGAAAAATGGATTTAGAATTACCAAGTCAAATAAGTTGTCCAACTATTAAAATGATATTATTTTCGAAGTAATTTTTTTTCTATTTGTTGGTCTTGGATTAGTTTCTTTCTCCATTCCCATTCCTCTTTGAGACAATATCTTAAGTCAATATGTTCTCATTTGATTCTCAAGTTCCTTTTTATCATTTTCTTTTTTGGGCTTCATTAGAAGGTCAAATTGGTTCTTAGCTACGCGATAGGTAACTTTCCCCCTTCTATAGGTCCCACTATAATGTTTGATGTGTAGATTCTAACTTGAGACTGGTTATTGTCTAAACCAATTAAGGGTAATGAGAAGACTGATTAGTTAGGCCTGATCGCTCATCCTTAGGTTCTTTTGTGTTTCTTACTATGCATCTACATGTACTCCTATTTGTATCTATACATTTATACTTCAATATTTACATGCATATAATGTAGATAGTCACTTGAAGCAAAATTTGATTACAAGATGTATTTAGAGAATATATTTTTGTAATACATGGGTAAGATATATGTTGCTGAAATAAGAATGCTAAGGTGGATGTATGGATATACTAGAATGAATAGAATTAGCAATGAATGCTAGTGAAAATGTAAGAATTGCTCCTATTGAAGATAAAATAAAGGAACACAAATTGAGGTAGTTTGGTCATGTGAAATGAAAACCTAGTGATGTGCTTGTTAAAAAGACCGAACAAGTTAAGATAGATGTAGTTAGGAGATATAATGGTAGATCTAAGCTAACTTGAAAAAAATAATTCAAAATAATCTTATGGCCCTACATCTCTCTGAGTATGCAGTCCATAATCATTCCGAGTGGAAAAAGAGAATCTATATAGCCGACCACAATTAACTTGGTATTAAGGCTTTGTTGAGTTGAGTTGAGCAATATTATACAATTGTTTCTTCTTTTGAAACAGATTAACAGAAGAAGGGAAATATTTTATTTTAACTGCTTGTTACATTTTTTATGAATTCCTCATGTATTCCATATTATATTTTTTTCCTGCAGTTATGGTTTACAGTTTACACAATTCAAACAAAGCAATTTCATGGAGTTTTAATTGTCATTTTTTTATTTTTATAACTACGTATATTAGAGCTAACAAATCATCAAGAGGCCATCTTCTTTCCATGCCCTTTATTTTTGAACCAAATTTTAAATCTTTTTATTGCAGCAGGAACTGATTACTATCTGTATCACTTACAAAAAAAAAATTTTCACTCAGTTTTTGGTCATCAAAACAATCCTGCATATCTTACAAGATGTCCAAGAATTGTGGTGATTTCTTATACAATGCTTCATCTCCTGCGAAAGAGCATACTTGAGCGAGAATGGGCTCTCTTGATAGTTGATGAATCTCATCATGTGCGTTGTTCAAAAAAGAAATCAGAACCAAATGAGGTAATCTTTTGTTTTATATAGTCTATACTTTCTCTGTGTGTGTGTGATTTGGCATTGTTTCATGGATAACTTGTGATTCTGATATGGAACTTATGATGTCAGGGAGTTCTTTTTATGCTCCTGAGTGTGCAAGCATGTGCATACACCTTGATTATACTGGATTAAATGGTGTGCTTGACAAGAATTAGTAAGAATTGACATTGTTAAGATGTAATTTTCTGTGCAGTGCAGTTTTTTTCAAAACCAATTAAGAATTGTCTAAGTGGTCAATTTTGAAATCATGGAAACAGGTGGTGGTCCCGGTATCCATTGGTTTCGTAGAGACCTAAAGATTTTGAATCGAAATACAATATTATTACCTGAATATTTCATTACTGCCAAAGTATTAGTCGTAAGTAACATAGATAAAGCAGTAATCATAATGATAGAATCATAGAGTAAAACTAATCGAAGCAGCTTAAAACCAGGTCTTTATTGCCATCTCCTTAGAGCTGATCCCTGGTTAGGAAGACTGGAAGAGAGGAAAAAGTATTTATATTAACAGACTGTGTCTCACCGAAGAACTAAAGTTAGAAGGAATTTAAGCTTTAAATACGAGAACTGGAAGTTTTAAACCAGAACATTTTATTATTCGTCAAAAAAATAAAAAAAAAATAGATTTTTTTTTCTTAAATAACTATGGGGATGATAATGGTCTGAAGCTTTATCTCTAAAATGCTGTTCAGCTGTTGTGAGGGCAACTTAAAACACAATATTATTTGCAGTTGAACTTATAAATATAAGAAATTTCCACATATGTAGCAAGTAAACCTTTTTGTACATTGCCAGTCCGCTAAGGCAGTTGGCTAATTAGGTTCTGCTAACTTTTTCTCAGGAATTATATTCTGTAAATGAGAAAAGTTGCCAGCGGCGGACGTGGGGGGGGGGGGGGGGGGGGGGGCTCTGGACCGGCCGGCTTTGTATATACATACATATGTATGTATGTATGTATATGTACATTCATATATATATGTATAAATTTTATATTTATATATGAATTTATATATTTAAATTCATTTATATATATATAAATTTTATATTTATATGTGAATTTATATATATTCATTTATATATTTAAATTTAAATATATATATATGTATGTATATAAATACACACACACACATTCATTTATATATATATATATATATGAATTTATATATATTCATTTATATATTTAAATTTAAATGAATTATATAAATGAATTATATATATATAATATATATGAATTTAAATGAATTTTATTTTAATTCATAAAATTTATATATACATAAATAATTGATTGTTTGGTGTGTTATGTAGAGAAAAATATTTTTTAAAAAATTGAAAACGGGGCTATTATGCAACGTTTTTAGAATATGTAAAGTCGTAGGATACAATTATTATCTGTTAGGCGTAGTTAATTTAATAGTACAAATTAAGTGTTGAACTACTGTAATATTAAATATTCAATTTTATAGTAAACTCGTTTGTAATTTTTTTCTGTGGAAATAGAGCCTCTCCAATATTTTTCTGCGTTCGCCGTTAAAAGTTGCTATTGATTGGTTTCAATTTTTCTTAAGAAATCTGGTACCGACCAATTCTTTTTGGAATCTTTTCACATATTTAGACGATAATAATCATTAAAGTCAGCTAATATATGAATATTGTTGTCATAAGTGATCCTTGTACACCAGAGGAGTAGCCTGGCACCTACTGGCTTCTATTTAAGGCCTGTCCTCAGAGGAACTCAAATGTGAATAATTATTTGCATTTTAGATTTTTCTCTTATGATAAACCTGTTTGAAATGTTTTGATACTGCCTAGAGTGAAACGTGGGAGTACTTATTTGTTCATATTTATGCTCCATTTCATTTGCTTTCTTCTGCAATTGGATATTTTTTTAGTGGCAGACTGTTTCTTGTGTTGACAGATTAAAGCTGTTCTTGATGTGGCAGCAATGGTTAAACGCATAGTTCTTTTATCTGGGACACCTTCTTTATCCAGGTTGTAGCACGTTTTATTTTTCTTGAAGCAAAATGGAATCAATCTTTTATCCATATTAAATTATCTTTGAATTGAGATGGTGTTCCTTACCCATTTCTATTTATGCCTCTGCCTTTATAAACTTTTCCAAGGTTCTGTTTGGATTGCTATTATAATGGATTCTAATGTGTTATTTGTGTGAATCCCTAGGTGATCATAGGCCATACGACATTTTTCATCAGATAAATATGTTATGGCAAGTTGGCTTCATATCTTACACTGTTGTCTTTCTCAAGTTGATCAAATATGGATCATATTTCTTAACATGGCTTCTATTTTTCAGGCCTGGCTTACTAGGACAGACCAAGTATGATTTTGCAAAAACTTACTGTGCAGTCAAATATGTCCAGACTTCTGAAGGGAAAAGCTTCCAGGTAACTTTTAGAGTAATTATCATATAGACTATATGATTTCTTAAAGATTTTCTCCATTGCATTGGATTTAATTTTGTCATAAAATTTTCTTATGCTTACAGATAAAAGAAAAAGATAAACTTTTCTTAGTCAGTTTTAGGAGGTGATGTGGGTTATGTGACTAAAAAATCATGGGCCATAGTGTAAAGCTTTGTGCCTTTTGCCTACATATATTTTCTTTGCATATTGACTGTCAATATCAATGTTTCAAGATATTTAATTGAATCTTAAATGCAGGATTTCTCAAGGGCCATTCGCTTGGAGGAACTAAACATATTACTTAGACAAACTGTTATGGTATGCCCTTGCTTTTGATATTGTAAATGCTATGTGGACTATTATCCATGCACTGTTGTCTTTTCTGCTTTGCTTTTCTGAAAAGTGTCAACTGTTGGTGCGGTGAGAAGATTGGGCTAGACCTATGAATTATTTCCAAGATGGTTATAACTGTGTTCCATATTATTCTCTTTCATTTTTTAAGTTCTTTTATCACATCAAAGTTTTTCAAAATGCCTGTATCGAAATTCATTTGTACCAAATAAATCATGTGAGGGATTATGGTTTAACCAAAAATGGCTTGCAGAGACTAGGGGTTGAAATAAATAACTATTATGAAAATCAGCCTTTTGTTGTCTGGTCCTACTCTTGTCATTGCATAAACATGGTCTATTTACTATGGTTTGTCAACAATCTCCCTGAAGATATCTATGTAATATACCACTTAATTTTACATACTGTCATTGGTCTTGCCAAATGGTACTTTCTTGATTGCATGATGACAAGGGAATCCTAAGTTAGAGATGGAAAAAGAGAGAGAGATGCGACAAGCATCTCCTTGTGTTTTAAGTGATGAAATTTTTTGTAATATCAGTTGTGTCCTTTTGAGAAATTCTTATCTATAGGTGCATGTTTGACTATTTGTTACAGTTTACAAGTTGTGTACTTGCATTTGAGTGTGTGAGGCTGAGAAAACAAGAGAAGTTTCCTTCTCTAAGTAGTCAAATTTTCTTTCAAGCAATGATTCTATATGGTGTTGCTCATATTTTTTATTGAGAAATTATTATTCATAGTTGCATGTTTTTTATTGTAGATAAGATGTTTGAAGAAGCATGTGCTGGAACAGTTGCCGCCAAAACGTCGAAAAATTATAAAATTCTTGTTGAAGCGATCAGACATAGTCTTAGCAAATTATGCTGCTGGTACTATGAATGATGATGCTTCTGAAGGTAATGCAATTGACACTGTATGATCTTATCTGGAAGATCAGTCCTGTAAATTTGGTTATGAATAAAGATTAACCACCATATCCCATTTTTCTGACAATCGTACACATGGCCTAGATACGTAAATGTCCCACAAACTTTTTTCCCTATCCAGTTCCGTATTATTTAGATCCTATCTAAATAAACTCAGCAAACTGTCATATGAAATGTTGATGAGATGCTTATGTTGTTGGCTGTCATATGAAATGTTGATGAGATACTTATGTTGTCGGTTTTTGTTCTCCTTTCAAGTTCTTAGCCTGGTAATAAGTTAAAAGCATAGTTGAGAGGTAGCTAGCAATTAATGGGTAAGCAGGCTATGGTTTGGTTTATGTTTCATTTATATGGGATTCTACATACCTCTAACACTATTCCATTTTCATTTTCTCACAGATGGTGAATCTTGTTGCAGATCAAGCCAACTCTCTTATCAAGAGCTTGGTATTGCAAAACTTTCTGGATTTCGTGAATGGCTTTTCATTCACCCGCTCTTCTTAGAGTCAAATGGTGTAGCTGAATTGGATACTCAAAAAATGATAATTTTTGCTCATCACCACAAAGTCCTTGATAGAGTGCAGGTTAGTTGCTTCTATCAGTTGTTTGTCCTCTTTTCAGCATCGAACATACTGAAAAAGACAAATGTCACTCCGAAGAAAATATAGTAAATATTGTAATCTCGCCAAAATTTACTGAATTCTGAGTTATTGTTATTTCCACCCTGCCAAATTGGTCAAGTTCCAGGTTATTCTTATTTTTCATTCATGTCCTCTTCTCCCTTCCCTTAACTAGGCTTTGTACTGGCATGGATAATTGACAAGTGATTTCCTGTAATTTCAAGAAACATCCACCTCTCTTGAATTAATAAAATGCTTTATATCTAGCTTTGGGTGAGGCCACTGAGGTATAGAATTGTTTTGTCTAATAGTTCCTTGTGCATTTCTGAGTGGACATGGGAAATTTAAAATTTTTCCTGTCCCTAATTGAATTTTATGTTATTGAACTTTTTTTGCATTTTGGCCTCAGTTTGACTTTAACGCTAGTATTATATGATGTATTTATGCAAGTCCTAATATAAATTTATTGCTTTTAATTTTTCAGGAGCTTGTATGTGAAAAAGCGGTTGGGTTTGTTCGCATTGATGGAAACACACTTGCCAGAGATAGGCAATCGGCTGTGCTGTCATTCCAATCCTCAAATGAGGCTAGTATCACATTTTTTTATTTTTTTTTTCATTCATTGGATTTGGCTAAAACAGAAAATGCTTTATGTCCCATTTGATCATATAATTGTAAGTGTCCAGAATGATGAGTTTTTAACCACTAGAAATGCAGGCCTTCATAATATTTCTTTGTTCACCAGGTTAAGGTTGCAATAATTGGCATAACTGCTGGGGGTGTTGGACTTGATTTCTCTTCAGCCCAAAATGTTGTATTCTTGGAGCTGCCACATTCCCCGTCTCTGATGCTTCAGGTTTGACCTGTTTGTTGTTTAGCTTTGGAGTATTTTATTGTTGAAACTTGTAGTGTCTTGCCAAAATCTTTTATTTACAAATAAGAATGGTTGAAAAAGAGTGGTTGTGCTCCAAGAGGTGGGATATAGGACATTGGGCCTGCGCTTTACACTCTACACTCTATCATTTTTTTGAGGAACTACATTCTAACAATACTTTTGGTTGTGAATTTTCATCTATATTTGGTGGTCTTCTACTTGCAATCTTTGATGTTTCTCCTTCAAACATATTTTGAAGGCCGAGGATAGAGCTCACAGGAGAGGGCAGACAAATGCAGTCAACATATACATCTTCTGTGCAAAGGCGTAAATTGCTTTTGTAAATTAGTTTTGTTGTAATTTTCTGGACATTTATTTTCTCCTGAATTTTTATGTAAATGTAACTTTTTGATATGCAGGACACTATGGATGAAAGACATTGGCAATATTTAAACAAGAGTCTGCACCTTGTTTCTTCCACTACAAATGGAAAATATGATGCAGTCCCAGAGATAGCAGTATCTTATCTTTTCTTTCTTTCTTTCTGTTAGATATATTTTGGTACAGAATAAAGCAAGGATCCTTAATATTAGGAGTGTTTCTAGGAGTAAATATAGGACTTGTTCCCCACTTTAGAGTCTCTACTTGTATATATATTCATGTAACCTTTTACCTAAGAATATAGAAAATTCTTCCTTCTCTGTTGTGTTAACATGGTATCAGAGCGGGGCTGGAAAATTTGAGGGAGGGGTTGGAAAATTTGGGGTTCCTATTTGGGGCAGTTTGGTTTGTGGTCTAGGTCATACACCTAGGACCATTTTTAGTTCTCACCTCCACCCTCAGAAGTAGCACAGGGGTCGTATCGGCCGGTACCCGAAGTCCGGCAGCCATCCCACCGGCGAGTGGTGGTCACACGCCAAAAGAACAATTTCCGGCAGTTTCACGCGCTGTATTTCCTGCGAACGGCTTCTGTTTTCCAACGTCGCAGTGGACCCAGCTGCCCATCCCGGTGGTCGGTTCTGACATTCTGGTGATTTCAGACCTGTGAACAGTAATCAGGTTTCTAGTCTTCTGTTTTTTCTGCATTTTTAGCTGCTGGTTAACGTTGGATTTGTTGAAGTTCTGGTCTTGTGGAATTGTTTTTGTGATACTCTTTGGGTATTATTTTGGATTTGTTGTTGCATTTAACTTACGGTGCATTTCGTCATGGATGATAAAAAAACTATTGATGTGCTTCCAGTAGTTAATAAGATCACAGAACACCAGTTGAATGAAAACAATTTCCTAGAATGGCATAAGACTATTAAAATTTATTTGAGAAGTGTAGATAAGGATGACCACCTGACGGATGATCCACCACAAGGTGATGCTAGAAAACTTTGGGTATGAGAAGATGCACGATTATTTTTGCAAATACAAAACTGTATTGGCCGTGATGTGGTTGGTTTGATTGGTCATTGTGAGTTTGTCAAAGACTTAATGGAGTATCTCGAATTTTTGTACTCGGGTAAAGGAAATTTGAACCGTATGTATGATACTTGTGTGGCATTATATCGAACTGAGCAAAGGGACAAGCCTCTTATAGTGTATTTTGGGGAGGTAAAAAGGATTATTGAGGACCTTAATGTCTTAATGCCCTTTAGTCCAGACATTAAGGTCCAACAGAGTCAACGAGAGCAGATGGGTGTCATGTGTTTTCTTGCAGGTCTATCTCCAGCATTTGAAACGGCTAAGTCCCAAATTCTCTCTGGTAGTGAAGTTCCTAATTTGAGGGAAACATTTTCTCGAGTGCTCCGAAGTGAAGGTTCAAATCCAATGACATCCGCTCCTAGTGCTCTCGTGAGTTGAGATTCAGGACAGTATGGAAATCAGGGTAAAGGGGGGAATAATCGTGGGAGTACTGGTCATCGGGACTCAAATGTTATATGTTACTACTGTCATGAACCAGGCCATACTAAACGTTTCTGCAAGAAGCTGTTAAACAAACAGTCTCGAGCCAATATGGCTAGTCAAGAATGTGCATCCAGCTCTTCAGATACTGTGACAATATCTGCAGCAGAATTTGCTGAGCTCTCTAGATATCGCGCTTCCAAGCCTGTGGACTTTTCCGTTGCTGCTGCTGCTAAATCAGGTATCTCTAGCACACCAGGTTGGGTCATTGATTCTGGTTGCACAGACCACATGACAGGTAACCCGAGTCTCTTATCTTCGTTAAAGAAACCTGATATTCATCGTTATGTTACTTTAGCCGATGGATCTAAAACTTGTGCTACTGGTATTGGTACTGCTAACCCGACTCTATCTCTTCCGTTGTCAAAAGTCTTGTGTATACCTAAGTTTTCATTTAATTTGTTATCGGTTAGCACAATTACTGAAACATTAAATTGTTGTGTTACATTTTTTCCTGTCAATGTTGTGTTTCAGGATCTTTTGACGAGGCGGATTATTGGTAGAGGACACAAGTCGAATGGCCTTTATCTTCTTGATGATCAAATTTCCACTTCGTTGGTGTGTGATGGTTCCCTGTCTCCTTTAGAAGTTCATTGTCGCCTTGGTCACCCCTCGTTGTCTTCCTTAAAAAAGTTGTATCCACAATTTCAGTCTTTGTCTAGTTTAGATTGTGAGTCATGTCAGTTTGCGAAACATCATCGTTCACATTTAATTCCTCGAGTGATTAAACGGGCTGAGTTCCCTTTTGAGAGAGTACATTCTGATGTTTGGGGTCCTTGTCCGGTCACTTCCCAAGCTGGTTTTATGTACTTTGTTACTTTTGTGGATGATCACTCTCGGTGTATTTGGTTATTTTTAATGAAAAATCGTTCTGAGTTGTTTTCGATTTTTTGCTCCTTTTGTGCTGAAATTAAAACTCAATTTAATAGGACTATCCGTATCCTGCACAGTGATAACGCAAAAGAATACATGTCTAGTTCATTTCAGTCCTATATGTCTCAGAACGGTATTGTTCATCAAACTTCTTGTGTTGATACACCCTCTCAAAATGGGGTCGCCGAAAGGAAAAATAGACATCTCCTTGAGGTTTCTCGTGCACTCCTCTTTCAAATGAAGGAACCAAAACGTTTTTGGGCTGATGTCGTTTCAACGACTTGTTTTTTGATCAACCGAATGCCTTCCGCTGTTCTCCAGGGTATAACTCCATACAGTGTCTTGTTTTCCTCAAGAGCGTTGTTTCCTATTACTCCTCGTATATTCGGGTGCACTTGCTTTGTGCATGATGTCCGTCCACATGTTACCAAATTGGATCCCAAATCTCTTCGGTGTGTCTTTCTTGGGTATTCTCGACAACGGAAGGGGTACCGTTGTTTTTCTCCCGAATTGAACCGATATCTTGTCTCTGTAGATGTTACATTCTTTGAGAAAACTCCATTTTTTCCCTCACCATCTACATATGCCAGTCAGGGGGAGGAAGATGATCTTTTAATTTATGTTATTTATAGGAGTTCTGATTCTACTACCGATCCTACTCATATTCCAGAGTCCACTAATAATGAACCGGTTCCTATTCCTATACCATTCCAACCAGGATGAGATAAAGCTTGGGTAACAGTTTTGGGGGTAGACACTGAATCCAGATTACTCACAAAACACCGAGACAAGGAAGACAAATGGTCATAACTCACAAATGAGGAAATGGCCGCCTTGGAAGCAAATGGTACTTGGGATCTTGTAACCCTTCCTGCAGGGAAGAAGGCTATTGGGTGTAAGTGGATTTTCTCTATTAAAGTTAAACCAGACGGTTCTGTGGCTCGTCTTAAGGCTCGCTTAGTTGCAAAGGGTTATGCTCAAGTGTATGGTATTGATTATTCTGATATATTCTCTCCTGTGGCAAAATTATCTTCTGTTTGTTTGTTTATCTCGTTAGCAGCCCGTCATGATTGGCCCTTGCACCAGCTTGATGTTAAAAATGCTTTTCTTCATGGTGATATTCAAGAAGAGGTCTATTTAGAGCAACCGCCTGGCTTTGTTGCTCAGGGGGAGAATGGTAAAGTATGTAGGCTTCGCAAATCTCTATATGGTTTAAAACAAAGTCCTCGGGCTTGGTTTGGGAGGTTCTGCGAAGTAGTACAAACATTTGGCATGACGACTGCTGGAGTAATTCTACTTATAGTTTATGTTGATGATATTGTCATTACGGGGAGTGACTCAGCTGGTATTTCATCACTTAAACTATTTCTCCAATCCCAATTCCAAACAAAGGATTTGGGTCTCTTGAAGTACTTTCTGGGTATTGAAGTATCTAGGTGTAAGCGGGGTATATTCTTATCTCAAAGAAAGTATGTTTTTGACCTTCTGGAAGACACTGGTAAATTAGGTGCAAAACCATGTAGTGCTCCAATGACACCTAATGTCTAGCTAACAACTGATGGGGAATTATTTTCTGACCCTGAGATGTATAGGCGGCTGATTGGCAAATTGAACTATCTTACTGTAACACGACCAGACATTGCTTACTCAGTTAGTATCATGAGTCAATTCATGTCTGCTCCAACTATTGCACATTGGGAAACGTTGGGACAGATTTTATGTTACTTGAAGAGTGCTCCTGGGAGAGGCATTCTCTACAGCAATCATGGTCATTTGGATGTTGAGTGTTTCTCTGATGCAGATTGGGCAGGTTCGAAAGTTGATAGAAGGTCAACTACAAGATATTGTGTGTTTGTGGGAGGAAATCTAGTATCTTGGAAAAGCAAGAAACAAAATGTGGTGTCTCGCTCCAGCGCTGAATCCGAGTACCGTGCTATGGCACAATCTACTTGTGAAGTTATTTGGATTCGTCAGCTCCTAGAGGAAATAGGTTTCAAAACATCCTCAGCAAAGTTGTGGTGTGATAACAAGGCGGCTATTCATATTGCTTCTAACCCAGTGTTTCATGAACGAATCAAACATATTGAGATCGACTGTCACTTTATCCGAGAAAAGATACAACAAGGCATCATCTCTACAGAATATGTCAAGACGGGAGAACAACTTGGTGACATCTTTACAAAAGCTTTAAATGGGTCTCGGGTTAGCTACTTTTGTAACAAGTTAGGCATGCTCGACATATATGCTCTAACTTGAGGGGGAGTGTTAGATATATTTTGGTACAGAATAAAGCAAGGATCCTTAATATTAGGAGTGTTTCTAGGAGTAAATATAGGACTTGTTCCCCACTTTAGAGTCTCTACTTGTATATATATTCATGTAACCTTTTACCTAAGAATATAGAAAATTCTTCCTTCTCTGCTGTGTTAACACTTTCCTCTTCGTTTGTTGTTGGGACTTGATTTCTTCTAGATTAAATGTGTTTTTCTTGCTAACAGAATATGCCATGGCATTGAGTTATAAGTTCAAATTACTTGCAGAAAAACCTCCTTTAATATCATCTCACTATCCGTTAATCTGACAGTTATTCGAATTCTCCTGTGTGATATGAATTTTGGATAAGCATCATCCTTTTTTTTTAGGTTTCTATTTATTATAATAGTTATTGGTTGAGCATTTCACAACTCTGTGAAAGACATATTGGTAGAAAGCTCTTATTTGAAATTGATTTCATGGGTGCTTTTGATATTTTTTTCTTATAGTTCTATTGTTGTTTTTCATATGGTGGTTTGTTGATGTTCTGGTTTTTTTATTTGTTCTACAAGGTTTGATTTCGTTAATCTGGCTGGCAGGTTGATGATGTTTCTTATTTAGAAACAATCGGTAAAACTGATCAAAATTCTGACAATCAAGTTGCACAGGAAGCCTCATCTTGCGAGCTTTCTTCTGTGAAATTTAAGAAGCTAACAGATTTTGGCACAACACTCAATGCACAGGCTTTTGAACTTGAAATCCATGACGAAGCAGCTGGCATGTTAGTTGGTATATCCAAAGAACACTCTAGTTCTGGTGCCAGCACAGTTCAAATAGATGACTTTCAGCTTAATGTGTAACTTAGAAATTATTAGAGTTTGTTTTGTTTGTGTGATTTTGCTTTTCCCCTGAATTGAATATTTAAATTTCATAGGTTGAAGAGGCTAGTTTGGTTCTTGATCAAGAACTGTACAATTATTTTGTTGCAAGCAAAAACCTAGAGACAAATGTTTCAGAAAGTGAAATTGGCTCTCATAATGGATTTTCTCCTCCTGTGCCAGCTAAAGGAAATGGAGAAAAGCATCAGTCAGAAAAGGTATGCCTTAGATGTTTTTTGGTTTTTTCATACAGAGGTGACTTTTTTGTCCTTTCTATTTACACGCAGAGAATTATTTTTATGAATATGAAAACGCAGGAACAAAAGTTTTGTCCACAATCAACAGACAGAGATGCCGGTGGATCTGATCAGGAAAATGAAGCTGATGAATCTTTCTCCAACCAAGTATATTCTCTGCGTTTTGAGGTATAACAATAAGACACTTGGTTTCCCATTTTGCTTTGTGCATCTGATGCAGCATGTTGATTATTGAAGAGAGAATTAAATTCTATGTATTATTATGAACATAAATGATACATTATATACAAGTTAGGAAAGACACACTTCTTAAATCTAGGAAAGACACATTCCATAAAATAGGGAAAAGTCCTAAATCTAATGCATAAAATGAGGCTTAAAATAAGGTATGTTTTTGACTTTCTGTAACACTCCCCCTCAAGTTGGAGCATATATGTCAATCATGCCCAACTTGTTACAAAGATAGCTAACCCGATTTCCGTTTAAAGCTTTTGTAAAGATGTCACCAAGCTGTTCTCCTGTCTTGACATATTCTGTAGAGATGATGCCTTGCTGTATCTTTTCTCGAATAAAGTGGCAGTCAATCTCAATATGTTTGGTTCTTTCATGAAACACTGGGTTAGATGCTATATGAAGAGCAGCCTTGTTATCACACCACAAACTCGCTGAGGTTGTTTGGAAACCGATTTCTTCTAGGAGTTGACGAATCCAAATAACTTCACATGTAGACTGTGCCATGGCACGGTATTCAGATTCAGCACTGGAGCGAGACACCACATTTTGTTTCTTGCTTTTCCAAGATACCAGATTTCCTCCCACAAAGACACAATATCCTGTAGTTGACCTTCTATCAACCTTTGAGCCTGCCCAATCTGCATCAGAAAAACACTCAATGTTTAAGTGACCATGATTGCTGTAGAGAATACCTCGCCCTGGAGAACTCTTTAAGTAACACAAAATCTGTCCCAAAGTTTCCCAATGCTTATCGGTTGGAGCAGACATGAATTGACTCATGATACTAACTGAGTAAGCAATGTCTGGTCGTGTCACCGTAAGATAATTTAGTTTGCCAATCAACCGCCTGTACATCTCAGGATCAGAAAATAATTCTCCATCAGTTGTCAACTGAACATTAGGTGTCATTGGAGCACTACACGGTTTAGCACCTAATTTGCCAGTGTCTTTCAGAAGATCAAGAACATATTTTCTCTGAGATAAGAATATTCCCTTCTTACATCTGGATACTTCAATGCCCAAAAAATACTTTAGGAGACCTAAGTCCTTTGTTTGGAAATGAGATTGGAGAAATAGTTTAAGTGATGAAATGCCAGTGGAGTCATTCCCTGTAATGACAATATCATCGACATAAACCACAAGCAGAATTACTCCAGTACTTGACTTCTTGAAAAATACTGAATGATCAAAGACACTCTTTGTCATGCCAAAAGTTTGTACTACTTCACAAAACCTACCAAACCAAGCTCGAGGACTCTGTTTTAAACCATAAAGAGATTTGCGAAGTCTACATACTTTACCCTTCTCCCCCTGAGCAACGAAGCCTGGCGGTTGCTCCAGATAGACCTCTTCGTGAAGATCACCATGGAGAAAAGCATTCTTAACATCAAGTTGGTGCAAAGGCCAATCGTGATGAGCTGCTAAAGAAATAAACAACCGAACAGAAGATAATTTTGCCACAGGAGAGAAAGTATCAGAATAATCAATACCATACACTTGAGCATAACCTTTAGCAACTAAGCGGGCCTTGAGACGAGCCACCGATCCATCTGGATTGACTTTAACTGAGAACACCCACTTACACCCAATAGCTTTCTTCCCTGCTGGAAGAGTGACAAGATCCCAAGTACCATTGGCGTCTAAGGCAGCCATTTCTTCTGCCATTGCTGCTTGCCAGCCAGGATGAGATAATGCTTGAGAAACAGTTTTGGGAATAGACACTGACTCCAGATTACTCACAAAACATTGAGACAAAAAGGACAAATGGTCATAACTCACAAATGAAGAAATAGGATGAGTACATGAACGTTTACCTTTTCGAATAGCAACCGGAAGGTCAAGATCAGACTGTGGAGAAACGGAAGGAGCTTCTGACGAGGCGGCCGGTGGAGGGTGTGAGTCAGGAATGGCCAATCTTCTTGAGTAGACTTGGTCAAAACGAGGGCGGGAGGGTGGCTGAGGAGCCGATGCATTATGAATAGGCTCTGGAACAGGAGTAGAGTCGGTAGTAATAGGCTCTAGAACATGAGTAGAATCAGTAGTGGAATCAGGATCCTTGTGAATGACATATACTAGAAGATCATCTTTCTTCCCCTGACCTGCAAACGTGGAGGGTGAGGGAAAAAATGGAGTTTTCTCAAAGAAGGTAACATCTACGGAGACAAGATATCGGTTCAGTTCAGGAGAAAAACAATGGTACCCCTTTTGTTGACGAGAATACCCAAGAAAAACACATCGAAGAGATTTGGGATCCAATTTGGTGACATGTGGGCGGACATCACGTACAAAACAAGTGCACCCAAAGATACGAGGAGCAACAGGAAACAAAGCTTTCGAGGGAAACAGAACACTGTACGGAGTTGCACCTTTAAGAACAACAGAAGGCATTCTGTTGATCAAAAAACAAGCCGTAGAAACGGCATCAGCCCAAAATTGTTTAGGTACTTTCATGTGAAACAAGAGTGCACGAGAGACCTCAAGGAGATGTCTATTTTTCCTTTCGGCGACACCATTTTGAGAGGGTGTATCAACACAAGAAGTTTGATGAATAATGCCATTCTGAGACATGTAGGACTGGAACGAGTGAGACAAGTATTCTTTGGCATTATCGCTTTGCAATATTCGAATAGTCCTATTAAACTGAGTTTTAATTTCAGCACAAAAGTAACAGAAAATGGAAAACATCTCAGAACGATTTTTCATTAAAAATAACCAGGTACACCGAGAGTGATCATCCACAAAAGTGACAAAATACCTAAAACCAGCTTTGGAAGCAATAGGACAAGGACCCCAAACATCAGAATGTATTACTTCAAATGGGGAGTCAGCTCGTTTATTTACCCGAGGAACTAAATGCGAACGATGATGTTTTGCAAACTGACATGACTCACATTCTAAAGTTGACAAAGACTGAAACTGCGGATACAACTGTTTTAAGGAAGATAACGAAGGATGACCAAGGCGACAATGAATGTCTGAAGGTGAGAGAGAACTATCACACACCAATGAGGCAGAAACTTGATCATCAAGAAGATAAAGGCCATTTGACTTGCGCCCTCTACCAATAATCCTCCTCGTCAAAAGATCCTGAAATACAACATTAACAGGAAAGAATGTGACACAACAATTTAACATTTCAGTAATTGTACTAACCGACAAAAGATTAAATGAAAATTTAGGTAAACACAGGACGTTTGACAAAGGAAGAGATGGGGTTGGGTTTGCGGTACCGATACCGGTGACATATGTTTTAGACCCATCAGCTAAAGTAACAGAACGTCGAAAAACAGGTTTTTGTAATGAGGATAAGAGACTTGGGTTACCTGTCATATGATCTGTACAGCCGGAATCAATGACTCACCGAGGTGAGGCCGACAGAAGACATGTGTTAGAGGTACCTGAATTGGCAGCAGCAGCAACAGAAGAGTCAACAGGCTTGGAGCGATACCTAGAGAGTTCAGCAAACTCTGCTGCAGATATTGTCACCATATCTGAGGAACTAGATGCAGATTCTTGACTAGCCACATTAGCCCGAGACTGTTTGTTCAATAGCTTCTTACAAAAGCGTTTGGTATGACCTGGTTCACGACAATAGTAATATATAACACTTGAATCCCGGTTACCAGTACTTCCACGATTGTTTCCTTTCCCTTGATTTTCATGTTGTCCCGAATCTCGACTTATAAGAGCGCTAGGAGCGGATGTTGCTGGATTTGAATGTTCACTTCGGAGCACTCGGGAAAATGTTTCCCTCAAATTAGGAACTTCACTGCCAGAGAGAATTTGGGATTTGGCTGTTTCAAAGGCTGGAGATAGACCTGCAAGGAAGCACATGACACCCATCTGCTCTCGTTGACTCTGTTGGACCTTAATATCAGAACTAAACGGCATTAAGACATTAAGGTCCTCGATAATCTTTTTTACTTCCCCAAAATATACGGTAAGAGGCTTATCTTTCTGTTCAACCCGATATAATGCCATATATGTATCATATATACGGTTTAAATTTCCCTTACCGGAGTACAAAAATTCAAGGTACTCCATCAGGTCTTTGACAAACTCACAATGCCCGATTAAACCAACCACATCACTGCTAATGCAGTTTTTTATTTGTAAAAATAATCTCGCATCCTCTCTTAGCCATTGTTGTTTACCATCACTACTTGGCTGATCATTTGTCAAGTGGTCATCCCTATCTACACTTCTCAAATAAATTCTAATAGTCTTACTCCAGTCCAAGAAATTATTTTCATTCAACTGATGTTCCGTGATTCTATTAACTACTGGAATAACATCAATAGATTTTTTTTCCTCCATGGCAAAATGCACCCCAAATTAAAATACAAAAGCAACTTCCAACGAAGATATAAACCCACAACAGTCGAACGTATCACAATAGCAAGATAACACTAATAACCTCAAAAACAAAGACCAAGCAGCAGTCCAAAACAATCAAAAATTGCAGCAGAAAAATACCAAAATAGGAACCTGTTCACTGTTCAAGAGTCTGAAACCACCAGAATGCTCGAACCGACCACAGAAATGGAAAGCAGAGTCTACTGCGACGCCGGAGGCCAAAACCCGATCGCCGGAAATGATCCCACGCGCTCCCACGCGCCGGCGCGTGAAGGAGAGTTCAAAAATTCCGACGGCGCGTGAGGTCCACTCGCGGACTTCTGGTTCACCGGACTCCGGGGAATGGCCGGTCTGATGCTGGCGCTCCTCCCTGGATGGGCAGTGATGAAGAAAGAACAGTGTAGGTTGATGACCTACACTTCCAGTTTCTTCCTAGAACAAGAACAGCTATCCTTTTTTCTTCCCAGCTTCTTACCCGAAGCTTAAACACAACTCACACAACTCTCCCTGACCTTATAGCTCTGATACCATGTTGATTATTGAAGAGAGAATTAAATTCTATGTATTATTATGAACATAAATGATACATTATATACAAGTTAGGAAAGACACACTCCTTAAATCTAGGAAAGACACATTCCATAAAATAGGGAAAAGTCCTAAATCTAATGCATAAAATGAGGCTTAAAATAAGGTATGTTTTTGACTTTCTGTAACACAACAAAAGTCAGTATGAAGCGACTTTTTATTATTTTCATTCTTATAGATGTTTATGAAGTTACAGAAACCTATTTTTACTACATTTCTCTTTCAGGGATTTTTCTGCAGCCTGAAGCTGATTTACCTTGAAAAATTCAGTAATTTGATTTGTGTATGCATATACTTGTATGTTTCTATTCCATTCATGTCTGTATATTAAATGTGTCCTGCAACTAGTATATCCCAAGATTTAAATGTAAATCATTCAATTCTGCAAGGATTTAGACATAAGCCAAATTGTTTGGTTCCAGACATTGTAACTGATGAGTGACAGTTCTATTGGCTTTTGGAGGGTTTTGTAAATGGGCAGGCAAGCTCTCGCAATTCACTTGTAAATTAATTGTATTAAAATTTGATAGGCTTCTTTAATGCTTTTTACTGCTTTCCCTCAGCCTTGGAAACATCCCATGCATAGATCACTTGGCCAAATCAATGGTTGAGGGGGAGACCATTTAGAAGTTTCAGTTAAATCGACATTTACATGATTGGGTCCACTGATGACTGAAGTTCAATGAATTTAAGCATGTGGCAAAACACTTCTTTTTTAATATTTACTTACACCATTGAAGCTTATTTCTCAGGCAGTGTCCTCCGTTTTGATATATTACCAATCTGTTTTTCCAAGGATTATTTATGTCACATGTAGAATTTTTAAATATCCCTTAATTTCTTCAAAAGGGCATTATATCCTTTTGCATTCACATCTTGCACTTAAGTTGTCTTAAAAGAAATTATATGCATTATTCCTGGAGCAAATCTGGTGGCTGTAAGCACAACCATCCTGCAATTGGATTTAGCCATCCAAAAGATTAGCGCGGGGCTTCCCTTTGTTTGCTCTGAGCAAGTTCTGGTTTTCTTACAATCTTTAAGAAAAGATGGAACCATTTAATAGGATTAAGGTCTGGATAATGGCTTTTTTACCTGCTGTTCAGGTTAGTAAATATACTGGGAGGATTCACTTGTATTCCTGCATTCCGGGGACAGACTCACGACCATGACCATTATTTGAGAATTTCCGACCAGAGGAGCTTGAATAACTTGATTCATCTCCACTCACTAATGAGAAGGAAACAGCTAATAGAACATTCAAGGGCAAGTCTGCATACAGACATGCTCTCCTTGCCTTTGTTAATGAGTGGAATACCCTAACGCCCATTGAGAGAAGAAAATTAGTTGGAAAGACATTGCAGCTTCCTCTATCTATTGAGCTGTGCTACTTGAATGAAAATACTAACCACAGCACTGAGGTATGTTCGCATGCTCTGATTCTTTTAGTCCTTCCCTGTAATGATTTTGAATATCATTAACCTGCTCATCTTTGATCAGTAGATGTATTGTTACTTTTGTGTAGATTCTATTTTTCTTCTAATACAAAGGAAGAAGATATTGAAAGAAGCATTACAAATTAAAGAATAGGGTATCCTCCTCTGGCTAAATTATGAATCAGAAGGAATATGAAACATTATAAAACTCTAGTAGTTTGATATCAGCTAGAGCTAAGGATATATGTACATTTTTCAATTTTAACTAATCTTCCAAACTTGGTAAAGTAGCCTCTACTCTACATTGCCAAAAAGTCAATTCCTATTTCCAAATGGACCAATAAACAGAAAAGTGCCACTGTGCCAAAAGGGAGTGGAATTTACTATTTGCAAAGCATAGAGAAACATGCAGTAACAATGCCTTATTAGGCCTCAGCTGTAACAGATTTTTGGTGTTTACCCTATTCTAGGACAGTATGAAGTTTGATTTTTGGTGCCGGATGCCAAACACAAGAATGGATTCACGGATCGAAACGTTAGAGAAGAACGTTGTTGATATACAGGAAACAATTTCTTCACTTAAGCTTGATAACAATGAAATCAAACTTCTCCTCAATAACCTCATCACCAAATCTTCTGCCGAACCAAGCTCCTTACCCAAAGCAAACCCACAAACTGCTGATACAGCAGATTCATCCTCACATCTCCAAAACACCACTATACCCACTTGCCACGCAGAAAACCATTATACCCCAAAGAAGTTAGAGATGCCAACCTTTACGGGAATTGATCCTGTTGGATGGACAGCACGAGCTGAGCAGTATTTTGAACTACACAATACGCCTCCTTCCTCTCAAATCATCGTTGCCCTTGTTAATATGCAGGGAGCCCCTCTCCATTGGTTATGATGGATGCGCAACAGAGTCCCAAATTTATCCTGGCAGCAATTGAAGACTGAACTTATTCGGAAATACTCCGGTGATGTTCCCAAGAACCCTTATGAACATCTAGTAGCCACCAAACAGCTGGGTTCCGTCGACGAATTCACGGACGATTTCATCACCAGAGCAGCGCAGCTCCCAGATCTGACTGACCCACAGTTGATTGGGTTCTTCCTTAATGAATTGAGAGAGGAAATCAGGGTTCAGATGAGGTCTAGAGATACCTCAGATTTCTACCAAGCAATGGAAATAGCTCGTGAAATCGAGTTGGAAATCTCCCAACACTCTCATCTACCATACTCTATTAATACACACCACCGCCTGACTTCCGGCGACTATACTCCACAAATCAGCCCCACACCCCGATTCGGTCTTGGCCCCCAAACCCTTAACCCAACATCCAACTGAGCCCAAGCCTTTATCCAAGGTCCAGCCCGACCCACCACTCATTTTGCACATCCAACTCGACCCCCAGAACCTACACATCGTTCTACACAAATCAATCAACCCTTACTCCTTCCTGCTCCTCCAACCAAAGCTCTCACCAATACACCCAGAAACAGGGGAATACGCCAGTATTCTCATCAGGAATATCAAGCTATGCGTTCTAAGGGATTGTGTTTCAAGTGTAAGAAACCATACTCCCCTCTCCATGAATGCCCCAATAAATCTCTAAGGGCACTAGTTTGCGGAGAAGATGAGACCCTATCTGATGAAGGCCAATTAGCTGAATTGGAATCTGACATTCAACCCAACTTACCTTTGGAGATTGATGAAGCTCATTTTTCTCAATTAGAGCTTTCCTTGTTCTCGGTGAATGGCATTTCTCAACCTCGCACGATGAAACTCATGGGGCTGGTGGCTATACAGTCAATTGTGGTTATGATTGATAGTGGCGCTAGCCACAATTTCATCTCCGATCAGTTAGAGGCTCAACTGAATTTACAGGTAACTCCTACTCCTCCCTTCTTTGTCAAATTAGGAGATGGCCACAGATTGCGTTCTACTGGTATGTGTAGGCAATTGAAAGTGCAGGTGGGCAGCATAGAAATTTCAGGGGATTTCTATCTTTTTCCATTGAGTGGCGTGGATGTTATCCTAGGGGTGGCCTGGCTTGCAACTCTTGGCGAAGTTCAGGTTAATCGGCAACAGTTAACAATGAAGTTTACCCATCAAGATAGGTTGGTTACTCTGGTGGGAAACCCATCATTGACGAAATCTTCAGCTTCATGTAAATCCATTGCTAAGACGTCCGATGTGAGTTTCTCTGTCTTACTATGGAATATGGTTCCAGAAACAGTCCTACCATCCACTGACACAGATTTGTCAGTTACAGAAAATCAGCAACTTCGAACTCTCTTATTTGAATTCAGTGTCATTTTCAAAGAGATTACTCATCTGCCACCTCGTCGCTCTCATGATCATCGTATCATTCTCCAGCCAGGTTGTGGCCCTGTTACAGTTAAACCTTACAGATATGGACATTTTCAGAAGGATGAGATAGAGAAACTTGTGAAGGATATGTTCACTGCTGGTATCATTCAAACTAGTGCTAGTCCTTATTCGAGCCTGGTTTTGTTAGTCAAGAAAAAGGATGGGAGTTGGCGTTTTTGTGTGGATTATCGTCAACTAAACAAAGTCACTGTTCCCCATAAATACCCTATTCCGGTGATTCAAGAACTATTGGATGAATTGCATGGCGCCCAATACTTTTCAAAGCTCGATCTTAAGCAAGGGTCATCAAATCAGAGTTGCTGCCCCTGATATCCCAAAAACAGCCTTCCGAACACACTCTGGCCATTATGAATTCCGGGTTATGCCGTTTGGATTGACAAATGCCCCGGCAACATTCCAAGCAGTCATGAATGATGTGTTTCGACCACACTTACGGCAATTTGTATTGGTATTCTTTGACGATATTCTAGTGTATAGCCACACTTGGACACTTCACTTGGACCATCTTCGTACGGTCTTCCTGTTACTTCAACAGCATTCTCTCACTCTCAACGCAAAAAAATGCTCCTTTGGCAAAACTTCCGTTGAGTATTTGGGCCATGTTATTTCTGTTCATGGAGTAGCAATGGAACCTTCAAAGGTATCAAGCATTATGCAATGGCCGGTTCCCAAGTCAGTGAAGGCAGTTAGGGGGTTCCTCGGGCTTACGGGATATTACCGCCGGTTTATTCTCCATTATGGGCAGATTGCGCAACCATTAACTCAGCTTCTAAAAAAAGATGCTCCAGCTAAATTTCAATGGACTACAACAGCTCAATGGTCTTTTGAGAACTTAAAGGAGGCGATTGTTTCATCCCCAGTACTTGCCATGCCAGACTTTTCTCAGCCTTTCGTTGTTGAAACCGACGGATCAAAGTCTGGCCTTGGGGCTGTTTTAATGCAGAATGGCAGACCTATTGCTTTCTTTAGCAAGGCAACAAATACCCCTGCTACAACACGGTCTGCCTATGATAATGAATTAATGGCCGTAGTTCTTGCTGTCCGGCACTGGCGTCCTTATTTGATTGGGCGAAAATTCATAATTAGAACCAACCAGCAAAGTCTCCGGTATCTCATTCATCAAGACATCATTACCCCTTCTCAGCAATATTGGGCAGCAAAGCTGATGGGTTATGATTTTACTATTGAATATAGGGCTGGAAAAACAAATCGGGCTGCTGATGCTTTATCTCGATGTCATGACGACCTAGAAATTCAAGCAATATCCAGCCCGCAATGGGTTGATTGGGAGGAAATACACAAGGAAATTCAGCTTGATCCCTTCTTATCCAAGATCATCGCTGAATTGGGTTCACCATCTACCAAACATCCTCACTACACTCTTGTCCAAGGGCGCTTGTTTTACAAGGGCAGATTGGTGCTACCAGCTTCATCCAAATGGGTGCAACAAATTATGGCTGAATTTCACTCTACAGTTGTGGGTGGACATTCTGGAGCTTTTCGCACATATCGGAGGATAGCCTCAAATTTTTATTGGCCAGGTATGATGGAAATGATACAAAAATTTGTGGCAGCCTGTGTTATTTGTCAGAAACATAAATATGAAGCACAATTTCCGGGCGGGCTCCTTCAACCTCTTCCGGTCCCACAACAGATTTGGGATGACGTGTCCTTAGATTTTATCACCGGTCTCCCTAAATCACATGGAGTTGACTGCATTTTGGTGGTAGTTGATAGACTCTCCAAATATGCCCATTTTATACCTCTACGGCACCCATTTACTGCTGCCAAAGTAGCTGAAGTATTTGTGAAAGACATTGTCAAGCTTCACGGGATTCCATTGTCTATGGTAAGTGATAGGGATCTGATTTTCCTAAGCCACTTTTGGACTGAGTTGTTTCGCCTTCAAGGTACCCAACTCCGTTTTAGTTCTTTCTACCATCCACAGACGGATGGACAAACAGAGGTGTTGAACAGAAGTTTGGAATCATACTTGAGGTGTTTTTGTTTGGATCAGCCTGCTGCTTGGTCGAAATGGATATGTTGGGCAGAATATTGGTATAACACCAATTTTCATGGTGCAATTCAGAAAACTCCATTCGAAGCCGTTTATGGAAGACCTCCTCCAACAATGCAACACTACTTACCTGGGGAAACAAGAGTGGAAGCTCTCTCACAACACCTTCAAAACAGGGATGATATCATTCGTCAATTGCGCTTTAATCTCCATCGGGCACAACAACTCATGGTCAAATATGCCAACAAGCATCGCCGGGACATTCAATTCTCTGTGGGTGATAAAGTTTTCTTGAAACTCCGGCCGCATCGCCAACAAACAGTGGCTGCAAGAGTAAATGCAAAATTGGCAGCTCGGTATTATGGTCCTTATATCATCACAAAAAGAATTGGAGCAGTTGCTTACAAGTTAGATCTTCCACCTACTGCTAAGATACACCCTGTTTTTCATGTATCGCAATTAAAGAAGATGGTAGGAGATCACCCTATAATGGACAAGCTGCCAGATTGTTTGAATACTGAAGAGGGACCACTCTTAGAGCCTGAACGGATTTGCCAACGCCGAACCATTGCAAGGAACCAGCAGCCTGTGGAGCAAGTTCTCATTCAGTGGAAAGGTCAAAGTGCAGATGAAGCTACTTGGGTTGATAACTCTGATATGTTGGGTCAGTTTCCACAATTCAGCCTTGAGGACAAGTCTGGTCTTCCAAAGGGGAGTATTGTTAGCAATGCAGAACCAAGGCCATTGATGGTATATTCCAGAAGGGGCAGCAAAGGGAATATTCCACATCAGCAGAGTTAGTTACGGGCTGCCTACTTAAGTGATAGCAAGGGAGAGGAGGATATTTTTTTTTGGAATCATTTTGTTATTTTGGACAGATTATTCTGTACGGGCTTAGCCTGGGGGTTGCTTGCAACCATATTCATCTTTTATTATTTTCCTTTCCAGCAGAATCAATTGTAATTACAGATTGAGTTATTTTCATCCATTATCAATACAAATCAGTTTCTCTCCATATTGTTATTGTCTTGTTTATCTTCAATCCATTATATTTTTGTTCTTCACTCTAACAGTGACTGAATAAAAACCTAAAATTTGGAAGGAGGTTTAACCTTGTATATATGATTAGCCAAAGAAGAGTTTTGTTGGGATGGCAAATAAGATGGTAATGAAATGAATTGCCTGAAAATACTGCTGTATTCATTGACATCCAGACTCTTTTATATGGTATAGAAGGACAATAAGAAATTATAGCATGAAGCAACAAAGCAAGACCTTACTCCCACCATTTAGATTTTTGAATAAAATGAAAAATACATCTTATTGAATTTCCCTCTGAGACGAGGAAAGTTGGAATGGGCACATGTTAAAATAATAGCGAGAAGGAATTGAAAATGGAACATCGATGCTCTTATCCATGTAGGAAAGAATTAATCTGTACAACTTTAACCTTAAAATTTGGCTGTGTATGGTACATCAAATGTTTAGGCTAACAATCATGCGTTTAAATCTCTGAAACAGGGACTGCTGAAAGGTGGAAGCAAATGCCGCATAACTCCTTCATGTGAGATTAGCTACCCTTTACCATCCAGTGCTGTTTGGAAAAAGGTAAATCTATCTGGTAGCTATGGTAAGAAAGAAAAGCAATACACGCAGGGTTGGACCCTAATGTATGAGCCACTCTGTAAACTCTGTCAAACACCATGCAAGTAAGTCCAAATTCGTTATCACTTGCTGCATTTTTGCATCATTCCAATTACTTTGTTTTTTCTTCTTGTAGTTTTTATTTCCCTCTTTTGTGTTTTTGTTACGAGTCCTTTACAAGTATATGCCACGTTAATGCTTATGGAAGTAATGGACTGAGTTAGTGGCCACATTTAGTTCTTGTTTATTGTTTGACTATTTCTTTCAGTACTTTGTGTTAGTTTCCTTTTTGTTAGGAGTCAATTACCACTTTCTGTTATATCCTTTATTTTATGAGTTCATGGTCACTTCATGATTCCATTGATGTAAAAGGATGGTTTACATCCTCTATAAATATTGAATAACAATCAATGCAGAAATCAGCTTGGAAATCAATTACAGTTTTGAGTACTATAACTCAGAGGTTTGAGGTTCCTTCTAATTGAGCCTTGAGGTATTAAGGTTCCCTCTAATTGAGCCTTTCTATTCTTCAAAAAATAGGTCGCAAAAAGAAAAATCACTTCGTCTCCACAAGAAACTCCTTCCACCACCATCAAGGAAAGACCCATAACTCGATCCTACGTTCGGGACCGCAACATTTTGGTATCAGAGCCAATAGTTATGGGAGATTCCATACAACAAACACTTAAACAAATTATCAACTTGGTCCTTGAGGAACAAGCAGCAAAGAGAGCATTGTATGATGAATTAATTTCAAAGTTGGAGGCCATTAGAACTGTCCTGGCTGGTTCTAAACATCTTCCAGCACCAAAAAATGAGGGAGATCATACCAAAAAATCCAAAGAAACAAGTTCAACATTGCTTGCTCAAGAGAAGACAAGGGGATCTAGCTTCACTAGCCAAGAGATTGATCTTGTGGTGTTGATAGACACTACTGAAATAGAAAAACTGCACATAAAAAGAATTGCAGCACTCAAGAATGAAGTTGGAACGGTTGAAGTGCTAAAGAATCAATTTAAGAATGATGAAGAGGAAGCAATGGTTGTGCCTTTTGATCCAGGAATTTTAACAAGCTCCTTTGTGCTTGAGGACAAGCACATTTTTGGGGAGGGAAGTATTGTTACGAGTCCTTTACAAGTATATGCCACGTTAATGCTTATGGAAGTAATGGACTGAGTTAGTGGCCACATTTAGTTCTTGTTTATTGTTTGACTATTTCTTTCAGTACTTTGTGTTAGTTTCCTTTTTGTTAGGAGTCAATTACCACTTTCTGTTATTTCCTTTATTTTAGGAGTTCATGGTCACTTCATGATTCCATTGATGTAAAAGGATGGTTTACATCCTCTATAAATATTGAATAACAATCAATGCAGAAATCAGCTTGGAAATCAATTACAGTTTTGAGTACTATAACTCAGAGGTTTGAGGTTCCTTCTAATTGAGCCTTGAGGTATTAAGGTTCCCTCTAATTGAGCCTTTCTATTCTTCAAAAAATAGGTCGCAAAAAGAAAAATCACTTCATCTCCACAAGAAACTCCTTCCACCACCATCAAGGAAAGACCCATAACTCGATCCTACGTTCGGGACCGCAACAGTTTTTTTTTTGTTAAATCCGTTGTATACATCTTTTGCGCGTAGAGTTGTTCTCCTTTTTTCTTGGTTTTCTCATTGTCTACTCATTCTGGTGATTGTTTACTTTCAGGGGCAGCAATGCCAAGACACCTGAATTTTTTGAGGATCTCTTCTGTAACCTTAGCTGCTATGAAGAGTATTGCATAAGGACTAGTAGCAGATCCCTTCGACAGGTTTGGACTGGTTATATCCAACCATATTCAAGTTGGACTTTTTATTTATTTATTTATTTAGCTTTATTCATTATATACAGGAGCTTTTTCAAATCGAACATGGGGTTTGCACGAATTGCCAGTTAGACTGTCATAAACTTGTGAAGACCATAAAACCTTTATCATTGGAGAGGCGAAGAGAGTATATTGAGAAATTAGCACCGAATGTGGCAAGTCGGAAGAAATTGTAAGTCAAAAGTGAAGTTAGGGTCAGCTTCATTTGTTGTTGCATGATGTTAAAGATCTTCTGTCACACTTCATGGCTATATATAGGTTTTGTTGCAATAACAAAAATAATAACTAGTTATCTAATCAACATCACATTCCAATAGCCATTATACCTTAATAGTACTACCAAATGGTAATAACCATTCTGAAAAATTTGTATTTATCTGTAGGATTGATAAGCTTGCGAATGACCCATCTGAAGGCAATGCATGGCAGGCAGACCACATCGTTCCTGTATACCGTGGTGGAGGTACAGTAATGTTTTATCTTTGAAATTACTTATAGCCTCACAGTAATTTGTTTGTCAACTTGAAGGATGCTCCACAAATTACATGGAGAATTGCATCTTTGCATGTTCGCCTGCTCATTGGTGCACCAGACATTGATCAATTCATGTTTTTAACTTTACTGTGCAATAAATTTGTGGATTCTATTAGAGCTTGCTATCATTTTCCTTGCAATATTTGGTGGAAATTGAACTGAGATGTTTTGCTTCAAGATGCAAAATAAATAAATAAATAAAATCAGAAATAACTGTAAGTGCATGGTGGAGAATTAGAAAAAGGGCCCTGCAGCTTGATTGGTCACAGCCTAAAATAAAATGAACATGTGTAATTTACATTATCTAATGAATATAAAAGTGCATAGACCACCATCTTCAATGAGATAGTCTTCTTGTATATAATTTTTTAATGTCCCATATATGCAAAAGATAAGAAATATTATACAACTGTGGTTCATGGTTCAAAGGAATGTGATTACAGTTTTATTCTTCGCCTTGCTACTGCATGTTCAAATTTAGGAGCAAAATCTTCAACCAAAGTTGTTCGCACTAGACCGTGCTACTACATGTTTCTTGCTTCTTCATGTCACAAGGTTACTGCCAAGAAAGGTGCAATATCCTGTGGTTGTCCTACTCTGTCGGCCATTGACCCAGCATAATCAGCATTATTATATGTCTCAAGCACCAAACTTCCATTTCTTTTAAATAGAATACCCTTTCTCAATGTCCCTTTGAGATGCTAACACTCAAGCTGCTTGCATATGAAATTCCTTTGAACTATTCATGAACTAGCTAATCACACACACTACATATGTTATGTCCAATCATATATGAGAAAGATCAATGAGTTTTCTTTCCAGGTGCGGGATCATTTCCTTTTCTATTACAGTATCTTCCTTTGCCGTTCCAATTCTAATATTTGGATCTATTAGAGTAATTACTGGCTTGCATGTTGTCTTGCCTCTTTCTTTGAAGAGATGCTTAGGATACTTCTATTGGGGGAGAAAAATGCCCTGCTTAGAGTGAGCAACCTAATGATCTCAAATTTCTTAGCAGAACACTGACTTAGAAGTTGTCTCTCCTTATCATCTTTCCTCGATATTAATATGCCATCAACATTTGCTAAAAGTGTTATGACTTCCCCTAAAGGTGAGTGTTTAATGAATATTGTGCGATCCCCTTGGCTTTGTCTATACCCAATGGCAATTATAGCTCACTCAAATATGTCTAGGGGTGTGCAAATTTATCGAACCAGGCCAAACCGAGTGTATTTTGATCAGGTTCGGTCGTTTTGTGTTATATATACGGGTGAAATCGAGTTTATAATTTTAAAAAAATTTTGGTTCGATCGGTCGGGGTGGGGTATTTTTTTCATTTTAACCCGAACTCGACCGACTCATATATGTATATATAAATATATCAATCCCGACCTGGCTCTTATGTATTTATATATAAATATATGTATTTTTATTTTATTTTACCCCTTAACTTGACCAAAACTGACCCGACTTGACAATACTAAATACTAATTTGAATATAAAGTTCTAATATTAAATATCAACCCGTTTGAAACCGATTGATCTGACTGAACCCGAAATTAATTCGGTTCTGTCGAAATTTTAAAAAATCGGACGGAATCGGTTTGAGATTTTCTCTTTGATAGGGTTTGGTCGGGTTAAAAAATTACTTCAACCCGACCTGTGCATACCCCTAAATATGCCAAACCATGCCTATTGCGATTGCTTAGTCCTGATAAGGAATTTACACAATAAGCATTTAAATTATTCCCATAATATAGTGGAACTTCCATATAAATTTCTTCTAGTTCTTCATGCAAAAATGCTTATTAACGTCAAACAATAGTAACTCTCTCCATAATTAGCAGCAAATGGTAGCATGATTATGATTGTATTCATTTTCACAACTAGAGCAAAAGTCTCTAGGTAGTTGATCTCATAAGTTTGAGTATACCTCTTGACCATCAGCCTTGACTTTTACATCTCTATTTATCCATCCACTCTATTGTTCACTGTATGGACCCATTTACACTTTACTAGTTTCTTTAGGGATGAACATCGATTGGTTTGATTGGAAAAGAGTCTATTAAACCGACTACTATCGATCAAGTTGGAGAATTCATTTTTCGAAGCCGACCACTCAATGAGAAAAGTTTGCAAAACTAACTATCATCTGTCAATTTCGTATGGTTCAGTCAGTTTTGACTTGCAAAATATGCAAGCCGAAACCGAAATGATAATATTGATTTATCGGAATTTCAAATTGAAGTCGACCAATCCAGTCGGTTTAAATCAACATGATTGGTTGGATTGGTCAGAATGGTGTCCAGGTTGAGTTGATTCAGTTCATTTGCTCATCCCTAGGTTTCTGTTCTATTTGCAATTTCACAAAATCCAATGTTTTGCTTCTCAACTTCTGACATTTTTAATGAGTCACAACTTGCTGAAAAATTGGTGAGAATCAGAGCGCGCCGCAATGAAGGACAAACAACAAAGATTGATCACCAGTGATGAAGAACTGAGAAAAACTAGCTACAAGAGCTGAATAAAAAACCATAAAGTATTCTTACTCGTCTTTAGAAAATAGAGAAAAATAGAGGAAAAAAACCAGCCATGAAGGCTGGGAGAAGAGAACCCAGAACTGAGCCTAAAGCTCTAACATCGTGATGTAAATTGAGAAATGATTTTTAATGAAAGAATTTTCTGCTGTATTTAAATGAATAAAATATGTACAAAGTGGCTGTTTATATTAGCATAACCCTAGCAATAAAAAAGGAAACTAACTCGACTATCAGAGTCCATGATTTATGGATTATTCTGACAAATAGGAGATTAACCAACTCAGCAGAATTCTAGAAATACAAACTGTTACAAGATTTCCTAAAAACACCCAAAAAGCACAATATCTGCTGATTATATTTGCTAGTGATTGTAGGAGGATGGTGTTATCATTGCTTGTCTTTATTAGTAGTAATTATCATTTTAAGGATGTTATTATTATTTATTTCAGGAGGAGGCTTACTTTGGCCTTTTTCTTGTCTGCAGGTGAATGCAGATTAGAGAACATGAGGAATCTTTGTGTTGCTTGCCATTCTCAGCTCAACGTGTTGAACGATGTCTAACAAGGGCCAGGGCGAGGGAACAACTAAAAATAATTATGAGTCACCTCAAAGATGGCCAGAATGAAGAGGAGCCTGACAGTAATTTGAAGGTAAATTCTGAGAAATGGGGACTCTCAGATAAGTTCTGAATTTGTTTAGTGCTGGAGGTGGGATTCAAATTCAGATAACTCTATGGAACGAGAATTGATAAGTGATACAGATTCCTGAATGGTCTTTTCAAATGAACGTTATCATTTTTCTAAATCCTATTTTTGGTTTTCTTTTTGCCTATTTTATTTCATCTCAAGTTTGTTTTTGGTTTCTTATAATTTCATGTATGTTCAGGCTGGTAACTTCTATATTAGCATGTTTTTGACATACAAATCTGCATTAATCAATTTCAGGGCCAAGGACGTTCAGATATGCAAGAGAACACAGTCGATAAGCTTTTAGTCAATGTTCCTGGTAGTGCCTACTCGGCAGAAAAAGATACAGATCCTGGAAGCAAAGTCTTAAAATCTTCCAAAGCTGACGATTGATCAGAAATACAGCGAAGAAGCATCCGCATACAATAGCATCATATTCATATATACTGCTCCATCAATCCTAACTGTCTGTTGCACAGCCGTGAATCAATTTTTTGCACTGATTTTGTATCATTAGCAGGTAGTTGAGGTTTGAAGCCCAGCTGCTTAGCTTAATGTTATTAGTAAATCTGGTTTTGTGGGATGGCTTATAAAATCTAAAGGTGGAGCTATGGAGTAGAATCAAGTGATGCAGAGACACAATTATTTTGTAGAAATCAAACCACATAAATATATAAGACACCCTTTTAATATTCTTAGCTTATAATTTCTAAAATTTATATGTCAGGTTGAGCAATAATACTGGATGTTGCTTCTGCTATTTAGTCTTTGTTTTGTTATGTTACTTTTTCTTTTTTTTCATTTTCTTTTTCAATCCCCTTGTTCTTGTTGAGGCAGCTATTTGTGGAAATGGAGTAAACATTAAAAAAAATATACAATTATAAATTTCTACTGATTAATCAAGTAAAATATTACATGCGTGTATATATGTATAATTGAACTTAAGTCATGTATATATTTATCATTAGGTTATATTTGAATTGAGTATAGATAATAAATATATTAATTAAATAAAATTTAATATTTTCAAAACAAAATTGCCATGAAAAGCACTTTTGCTTATCAATTCATTCAAAAGCCATGATTTATAAAATATGACTGTGTTAAAAATAAAATTAAATGAAGTTATTATCAACTTTCCCAATTTCTATTACTATACTTGTGTTTATTTTTCTTAATTTTGTTGATAATCATACGTTAACTTATCTTATGCTTCATTCAATTTGTCATATGTAGAATTTTCCACGAAATCATAATTTTGCTATAAAATACCCATTATTAATATTCTTAATAAATTTAAAGTGTTGATGTGGTATTTTGACATGACGTAATGTTAAACATATATATTGATGTGATATATTAATAATGTATGTATTAACTTAGTATGTATGTATGTATGTTAACGTGATATGCTGAATGTCACATTAGTATGATATAACGGCTCTTAACAGTTGAGGGATTATCCATATGAATTTAAGGGGTAATTATTTTTTGAAAGAGGATGAGTGAAAATTATACTATAAAACATAATAAAAGAATTATGTTTAGTAAATATTTGAATTTCTTGAAATAAGTATTAATATAAAAATAGGGAATTGATCCTAAAAATCATTGTCAAAAAATATATATTTATTTTTGTATTATGTCCCGGTGTGTGAAAATTAATTAAATAAACATATTAATACAAAACTAATTACACTTAGAATCAGTTTGGCATTTGGTATTCTTAGAATTTAAAATACAAAGTATTATCAGCATCATTTGGCATCCTTAGAATTTTTCAGAAAATTCTTCGAAAAAATAACTGGAAGAATATTTACAATAAGAAAATTAAAAATTAAAAACCATAGAACCAGTTGCAAGTAAACGCGGTTTCCAGCGTCCGTATCTAAATTCAAAAGGCTTTGCATTGAACGCAATTTCATTTCAATTAGCCCAATCAGCTCAAAATTGCAAGAATACCAGTAAAATCCCTAGAATTGCACCCTTATTTCAAATCTCTCTCAGATCCCCAACGACTACAATACCACCTTTGATCTGCCAAGGTAAGATTAGAAATCCCTGTACATGATTTAAATTTTTAATGTTTATCGTTTTTCCCGCCGTTTTATTGTTTTTGTTTTTCAAAGATCAATGAGTGTTAGTGGAATCTCTATGTATTGCTTGATTTTTCTGTAATTGATTCTTATTTTGATCCAATAATGAAAAAAGATATCAACTTTGTTGAGAATTTAAAGTAAAAGTTACTCTTTTATTGTTCAACTATGATCTTAATGGATTACTCAGTAATAAAAAAGTCATCAATTTTGTAGAGAATTTGATGTAGAAGTTACTCTTTTATTGTTCAACTATGATTTTATGCATTGCTCGATAACGGGTTTTTTTAATTGTGTTCAAGACAGAATGCAATGAATCATATTGTTAAGATTATGGCCATGTTAGTGGCTATTTCAGCCTTTTGGGTTGGCCTCTTGCAAACATCTATAGTTCCTCACAGCCATACTTGTTTGGTAAGTCTCTTAAAATAAGTTCATCTTTTGTTTATTCATTTAGGCATTTGTTTTGTTAGGAAGGCCGACATGATTTTTTGTTGCATTCTCAGCTACCTATCTATTTTGTTGTATCTTTGGGTTGCTATGGTTTATTAATGGCTGGAGTTGGACTAATGCAATTTCCAACATGCCCACAAGAAGCACTGCTATTGCAACAGGTATTGTATTACCGGTTCAATTGATCTGGTGGATTATGATTTTGATCATCTTTTTTTCCTATTTTGATAGAAGCATGTGGCTACACTGCTACTGATTATTTTTGTTACTTTAGATTATATCTTCACAAGCACCGTTTGTATGTGATTGTTGGAATGTATCATAGGGCGTGTGGTGCTTGCTTTCATTTCTATTGTATTTACAAATGCTCGAGAAATTAAAATCAGCGTGGCACCTAATTTGTGAACAGTGAACTTATTGAATGCCAATTGTTGAGAACCATTAGGATTTCTTTATGCAACTGCTAAGGAAAAATTATTTCAAGAGTGCAGACTATAATATTTGTTAGATTTTGTGAGCCCTTATATGTTCAAATAGTTTACAGCATTTGCTTGGAAATCATTCTAATATATATATATATGCACACACACACACACCATTTTTGCATCATCTGATTGTCTAGGTATGGATATATTAGGATTGTAATGACTGATGAGTGCCCTGCAATGATTTTTTCCTATTTATGATGATACTATTAATATATTTGTTGAATTGATTGGAGTCTTCTGAACATCTCCATGCCTTGTATTTATTCTCCTTTAGCACAAGTTGAAGATTTGTCAATGTTTATATTTGTACAGGAGGTTTAAGGAAAATATTGTAATGTACATGGTGACTGAACAGTATATCTCAGTGCTTTGAAATTTTTTCCTAAAAGCTTCGCATGTTGATGCACATTCCATTAATTAAAATTCTATATTTATTTACAGGATATGAAGGTTCCTTAACAAATAACAAAGTTGATATAACTATTCCCAAGCTTCATGGACTTGATAAATTCTGATTTTTTTTTGTAGGGTATCGTCGAAGCCAAAGACTTTCTAAAGCAGAAAGGTGTTGATGTTAGTTCAGATTGAATGCTTATATTTTCGTGTTTAGATAATCAATTGCAAAGCCTCAGTTTTTGAGCAATTTGCCACCGGCATACACCAGAATGGCAGAATCTAAAGCCTGGTTAAAAATTTCATCAAGAGCTGCAACAGCGAAAATTTATTTTGGGGCTCCAAAATAGCTCCTCGATTTTTGCAGGGAAACTACATTTTCTCTTTGTCCTTTTGGAATTAAGAATTGTAGCCATTAGTCTTGTACTACCATTCTGAGGTTATACGAAGATTAATTGAACATCATGATTATCTTTCTCAAATTATCTTTTGATAACATTTTTTGAGGCGAATCACATCTAAGGTTTGTTCTCTATTATTATAACTTGCAAGAGAGTTTAAACAAAGATAAAGAGCTGCAGCTTTCCTTGCGCAAGTTGCAATGAAGCAGCATAAGGTCCAGGTTGAATTACGCTAGGACATAATTCTATTTATTTATATACACTCTTCCTTGTTAACATGTGGACGTCAAAGTCATCTCTAGGAAAATAATAAGAATTTGGTTCTCTGATTCCTGTGATTAACAACAGCAGTGTGTCATATAACAAGCGTGCCAGTATCGACCAAAAGACACCTTCCCATAAACAAGCCTGGTGCTCTTCGAACACCAGGTAATTCTTGAGCAAGGAAGCTTGGGTGATGATCCCATACATTATTAACTAGCCTTCAACTTCAGAATCTTGATAACGTCAAGATATCTTGTAAATTTATGGAATTTTAGAAATAGAATAATTATATGCATTTTATTCTAGGCATGTAGAACATAGTATATAGAATTAGGATACACAGATACATAGTTTGGATAATCTCCTAATTTAGTAAGACTCCTTATCTAAGTAGATTCCTAATATAGAAAAAATAGCTAATAGGATAATCATAGAATTATCTATAACTAATAGGATAATCATATGGAATTATCTACACTCCCTCTCAAGTTGGTGCAAAGATATCTAACATACCCAACTTGCCAATTTGCTCTTCAAACAACTGTCTGAACAACCCATTCGTGAAGATATCTGCTATCTGCTCTTTAGTAGGAACAAACGGAATACATATACTCCCATCATCCATTTTTTCCTTAATAAAGTGCTTGTCAATCTTAATATGCTTTGTCCTTTCATGAAGCACTGGATTGTGTGCAATAATAATTGCAGCCTTGTTATCACAAAATAACTTCATAGAAGATTTAACCTCTAAGTTTAATTTTGCCATAGCTCTTCTAAGCCATAAGACTTCACACACTCTTTGAGCCATATCCTATACTCAGCCTCTACACTGCTCTGATCTCCTGTCAGTGATGGAGCCCGTCCAGTCCGCATCTGTACATACTTCTATGCTTCTTTCTTTCTTCTTCTCAAAGAACAGCCCCCGGACATCCTTTTAAATATCTCAAAAATTCTAAAAACAGCTTCTGGGTGTTCTTCATATGGTGAATGCATGAATTGGCTCACGAAGCTCACAACAAATGTTATATCAAGCCTAGTATGAGATAAGTAGATCAGCTTCCCAACTAGCCTTTAGTACCTCTCCTTGTCTACTGAAATAACACTTTCGGGCTGTCCTAGTTTTCTACCTGGTTCCACGGGTGTGTCACAAGGCTTACATCCACTCAAGCCTGTTTCAGTTAACAAATTCAGAATGTATTTTCTTTGGGTAACCACAATTCCTTTCTTTGATCGAGCTACTTCCATGCCAAGAAAATATCTAAGCTGCCCCAAGTTTTTTACTTCAAATTCTTTCCTGAGCTGTTCTTATAACTTCTCTATTTCCATCAAATCACTCTCAGTAATTATGATATCATCCACATACACTATTAGAATAGCAATTTTATCTCCCTCAGTCTTTTTAATAAACAAGGTATGGTCAGACTGGCCTTGAAAATACCCTTGTTTTCTTCAAAACTTGGTAAATCTGTCAAACCTAGCCCTTGGAGACTATTTTAGTCCATACAAAGATCTTCTAAGCTTGCATACCTTGCCCCCAAAGTTGTCCTTGAACCCAAGAGGTGGCTCCATATACACTTTTTCCTCTAAATCACCATTCAAGAAAACATTTTTTACATCTAGTTGGATTAGGGGCCAGTCTAAGCATGCAGCCACTGATAATAAAATCCTAACAGTGTTCAATTTTGCAATTGGAGAGAATGTCTTGGTATAATCCACTCCAAATATTTGGGTGAAGCCCTTAGCTACCAACCGAGCTTTATATCTTTCTATTGTGTCATCTGCATTGTATTTAATGGTGAATACCCATCGGCATCCCACCAACTTCTTCTCACTTGGCAAGTCTATTTTCTCCCAAGTACCATTCTTTTCCAAGACCTTCAATTCTTCCAAAACAGCCTTCCTCCATTCAGGAATAGCCAGAGCATCATGTGCACTTTTTGAAATTTCTGTGCTGGTTAGTGTGGAAATAAAAACAAAAAAGGTTAGAGACAAATTTGCATTGGAAACAAAGTTAGAGGTAGGATATTTTGTGCATAATCTTTTTCCTTTCCTTATTGCAATAGGAAGAGAAATATCACAAGGGAGATCATTAGCATTACCTGGTTGGGTGCTAGCAGCTTCGATCTCAGATTATGAGATCTCAAGATTCAGATTTAGAGATTATGATTAGATTGCATCTAGGAATACTTTCCTTGCTCCCCTGCTATACACTGCTCCCTGAAATGATTTATGTCTCTCCTTACCTCATACTTCCTCCCCAATATTCTCTTCTTCCAAGTTTTCCTCCTGCTCTCCTTGTCCAATAGTCTGCTCCCTTGTTTCAGCATTATACTCCCCCCTTTCTTCTTATCTCCTCAACTACTGGTCTTTTTAGACTAAAGGTCTCAATATTTTTTTCACCAGAATTCTCATCTTCCTCATTAATATACTCCCCCTGAAGATGAGTATTAATATCATATGATTTGCCCTAAAAAAAGGTAACATCCATAGAGGTGAAAAACTTTTGTATTTTGGATCAAAATATTTATATCCCTTTTGGGTTTTGGAATAGCCAACAAAAATGCATTTGATGGCTTTGGGATCTAGTTTTGACCTTTTGGGGTCATGGCTGAAGACAAATACGGTACTTCTAAAAATTTTCAAGAAAACAGGTGGGTGGAGTCTGGTGTTAGGAAAGAAAGAAGAAAACGCTTGCAATGGGGTTTGGAATTTCAAGGTTCTGGAGGGAATCCTATTTATCAAAAAATTGGTAGTGAGGACAGTTTCTCCCCATAGGTACTTTGATACATTGGTTTGAAAGCTAATAACTCTAGCCACCTCTAGTAGATGCCTGTTTTTTCTCTCAGAAATCCCATTTTGTTGTGGGGTGTAACTGCAGGAGGTTTGGTAGACAATTCTCTTTCTGTTCAAAATTTTTTTTAACTCCAAGTTCACATATTCTTTCCCATTATCACTCCTTAACATTTAAATCTCCTTTTGAAATTGATTTTTTACCATGTTATAGAAAGATATGAAAGTGGCACACACATCAGATTTATCCTTTAAAAGAAATACCCATGCGACCTTAGAACAATCATCAATGAAAATAATAAACCAGCGTTGTCCATTGAGTGTTTGAGTTCTAGAAGAACCCCATAAATCACTATGAACTAACATAAATGGCTCCGAGAATCTACTGTTTTGAATGGGATAATGACTTTTATGAATTTTAGCCAATTCACAACATTCACATTGAAAATTACCACTTTTATTGATAAACAAATGAGGTAACAAAGATTTCATGTATTGTAAATTTGGGTGACCTAACCTATAATGCCACAACATTATTTCTTCCTCCTTATTTCTAACTATAATATGACAGTTTCTTGCTTCCTGTTTCTTGCCTTCTTCTTGCAGGACATATAGATCTCCACCAACCTTAGCAACCCCAATCATCCTCCCCGACTCTAAATCCTGAAACAAACAATGAGTAAGCCAAAAATTAGCTTTGCAATTTAGATCTTTGGTTAGCTTACTGACAGAAATAAGGTTGTAGGAGAGATTGGGGATGTGAAGAACATTTTTTAGTGTTAAAGTATTGGATATAAGAATCGTTCCTTTTCCTGCAACAGAGGCAAGAGAACCATCTGTAATTCTAATTTTCTAGTTCCCTGCACATAGTGAATAAGAGGAGAAAAACCTAGAGTTGCCAGTCATGTGATCTGTAGCTCCAAAATTAACTATCCAAGAGTAGGAGGGTATAGAACAAACAAGAGCTTTTGGAAGTATTATACCTTACTGGACTAAAGAATAAGAGGAATTTGAGTTTTTTTTAGCTGGAAGGAATGTGTACAGATGATCAAGTTGCTCCCTTGTGAAAGGAAATATTCTGGAGAAACTGGAAGCATCCTGGTCTAAACTGGAATGTGTTCCAACTTGCAACGCTTTCCCATCTCCTGCTTTGTTGCTTCTTTTTTTCTTCTAGTTAGTTGGCTTGCCATGTATTTTCCAGCAGGTGTCCCTTGTATGCCATGGTTTATTGCAAACATCACATCAAATTTTGCTTGCTCTTTTCTTTATCATAATTCTTTGAGACAAATGCAGAGCTCTCATTCTGGAAATCCAGGTTGCCATTCTTCCCTAACATCACACTCTTCCAAGCCTCCTCTCTCCTGACTTTTGAGAAGACTTCCCTTATTGAGGGTAGTGGTCTGCGTCCCAAGAGATGTCCCCTAACTTCATCAAATTTTGCCCTTAAGCCAGCTAAAAAAACAAACACTCGTCCCCTGTCAACTTTCTCTCTATATTAGGCTACGTCTTTTGGATCTTTCCACTTCGCTTCTTCAAAAAGATCCAGCTCCTGCCATATTATAGTCATTTCATTATAATATGTAATTACATTTTGCTCCCCCTGCTGCATCTTCCACATTTTTGAATTGAGTTCAAATAGCTTAGCATAGTTTTCCAGGTCTGAGTATGTCTCCTTGACTGCTTCCCTCACGCCTATGGCTGTTGGGAGGAAAATAAAGGATCTTGCAATTGCTGGCTCTATCGAATTGATGAGCCAAGCTGTAACCATGGCATTTTCCAAGCACCACTAGTCAAATTTAGAGTCTTCTGGCCTAGCTTTGTTTGCTCCTGTTATGTATCCTAATTTTCTTTTCTCAGTGATTATAAGACGGGCTGACGGGCTGATTGGGATCACTCGAGGTAGTTTCTTCCATTCAACTTCTCAATTGAAATTTGCAGGGAATTCTCTGGCTGCATATTGACTAAATCAGATTGATTTCAAAACTAGTGGAAGCCGTAGTGCTGCTGGTGGTCTCGGAAGATGAGGATGATGAAAAAGAATGAGATCCCGCCATTGCAGCTTTGTAATTCATGGTAGCATGTGTGGCTCTGCTACCATATGGAATTTTAGAAATAGAATAATTAAATGTATTTTATTCTAGGCACGTAGAACATATTATATAGAACTAGGGTATATAGGAAACACAGTTTGAATAGTCTCCTAATTTAGTAAGACTCCTTATCTATGTAGATTCCTAATATAGAAAAATTAGCTAATAGGATAATCATGGAATTATCTACAACTGATAGGATAATCATATGGAATTATCTACAAAATTCATTAAATGACAATGATTTACGTGTAGATAATACCAACCATCTTGATTCTGCCTCTTGTTAGTACCAAAATTTAGTGTTGCTTTTACCACAAAACAGCGACCATCTCGTTTATGAACAGAGTCCTTAGTAACCATCCTCCGATGAATTTAAGCCAGATTTTTCCCTTCAAACAAAACCAAAGCCATTTTTATATGACGACCTGAATAGTTCTACCAAAGTTGAATCAAGCTTCACTTGTGCTGGCGATAGCTGCTGAAAAGAATTGCTCTGCTCTGTCAATGAAGCTGCTAGGGAACCTACAATGCAGCATCACAGAAGTTTCAGGAGCCAGAGGATTATACTTCAAAGCCATTTCTTCACTAGTTTTTGTTGCTTTGCAATCTCTTTGGCTTCTCATCTTGCCACCTTTGTTGCTGTTTCCTAAAAGATTAGCTTTTCCTGAAGAAACCCTAGTGCTTCTGGCACGGTTGGATCTTAATGGGATGTCTCCTTGAGATTTTTTAAGTACAGAAATCTGCTGATTACTTTCGCCAGAATCCTCAGTTGCCGAATTTTCCAAAGTTTGATTGGTTCGAAGTGCCAGCAAAGCATTTCTGCAGGATGTTAACATGGAGAGTAGCATATCCATACTCAGTTCTTGCAGAACCACAGACTTGTTCTGCTCACACCCATAACAGGCAGCAACTAGTACACCACCCAAAACTGGCATCAACTCAGGATCACTGAAGAACACAAATGGCAGATCGCATACCTGTTGTTCCAGGTAAACAATTAAATCTTATCTTTAACATCTTGACGAAGTACATTTCTGTTACTTTCACTGACCTTGTGAAGTATTGTAGGACTCTTTCCCCAGCGGAGGACAGCTTGATTTTCAGGGTGGAACAAGGCAAAATAACCAAGAAGCAAAAGAGATTCATGCAGAAGCAATCCAACCTGAAATAAATTGCAGACATTTAGCTAGCTTCAGATGTTCCAAAAATACATATTTTTTATACAGCTACAGAATAGTCCAACTAAAATTCATCATTCTTTGCATTTCTCCACAATAATTTGTTCCAAATTTATAAATCTGTATTCAAATATTACTCACTGATCCTTTTATATTCTTGCCTTTGATTCAATCATGGATTGCCTACATTTGTATGTGAACTGATGTATATGTCCTACAGGACTCTACACAATGACATTTTCTGCCATATAAAATGATTACTCGTACATGGACTGAGTAAAGCCATATGGCCTTCTCGTATTTTAAGATACAGCAGGTATATGAATTGGATCAATTAAAACAATGACATGAAAATTACCTGGTCACTAGCTACTTTCCATTTGCCAGTGCAATGAGAAAGAAGAAAACTCATCAAATGGAAAAATTCCATTTTCAGGTCTGGCCTCGCCTGTGAGCAATTTGGTCAAAATATTAGACAAGCATAAACATAAAAGAAATTCTCTACGAAGTCGTCTTTCAAAATCAGAAGCCATCATTTATCTAAAAGCCAATATGATGAATGAAATTAACTTACTAGCATTCTCTGAATAAAAGTAATATCCAGAAGAGCCAGATTGTTCAAAACCTTCAGCACCCCAGTTGCCACCTCTTCAAAATTGGATGGAAGGACGTATGAACCCTGAAAAAAAAATATTAAGTAATTTGTAAAATACTGCAGCACAAGCTCTGTCACAAGATCAGCACAAAAATGAAATTACAACAATTAGTTGGGGAAAAAAATAGAGCTGTATAAAAACTTTATTTAGGGAAAAAACCTTCAGGGTATGACTTAAGCAAAATGGAAAATGGGAAAACATGTGAACTGATAAGAGTGTACATATTCAAAATTCCCAGGGCATTCAAATAATTACTGCAAAATTACAAGCAATAAGCACATGATGAAATATTAGCAGCTGGAAACAATCTACCTGCTCAGAGGACAATCTATTGTTTGCCTGCAATAGCACAGCTGTCAGCAGGGAGGGAAGACTGACTAGTCCAGTTTCAGATATGGCAGAAAGAAGAAAAGCTACTGGTTGCTTCAAACTTGACATGTTGTCATTCTTTAGCTCTGCACCAACATTAACCAGATTTTTTTCATCCTTCTCCACAATCAAAATTTTTTCAGATTCATCTGGAACATCCCTTGAGCTAATGTTGGTATAATTCAACTCTACTAAACTATATGTTGGCTTCTTTTCACTATCTTTGCCAATGCATAATGAATCATCACTTTTATTTATGCTGCATGATTCATTCAATGATCTATCCTCTGATACATCTGGAGGAGATATAACTGCACTGCCATTTAATACAGATAATGGAGGTCTACATTCCTCAAATGTCATATTTGCAGATGAATACGCAAAATTAGCAGTCTCTGTCAGTTTGGCTTCCTGATTTTCAAATCCTAGCATTGTTTCTACTGGAGAATATTCCCAGTCAATAGAACTATATGTTTTGGGTCTGTATGTTAAAACCACCAACAGATGTATACTTAAGAGAATAGAAGAAGGAAATGGTGATCCTTCCACTTGAGGTCTGTCATAGAGTGCAAAAAGATCTCGCAGCCGATGGACAACCTGGTAAGCGATCACTAGCTCCAGCAAGCCATCTCGCATTTGGAGTTCCCGCTCATCAGAACTTGTATGACCAATAACAGCTCCAACAGTCCATAAGAAATTATCCAGTACTTCAGAGATTGACTCAAAATTTTCAGCTGATGTTTTACTAGATGGCATGTTGGTGATCCCAGGGGCATTTAAAGATGCAGCAATCTTTATATAGTTTTCAAGGGCTGTAGAGAGCATGGGGATGATTGGAGGTAAAAGATTCTGTGCTAGAAAATAACTTCGGTTTGCAGGTACAGATAGGACTACTCTTAAAAGTTTTAGAAGGTGTATTGTAACCTGACAAGCTTCAGGCCTTGATGTATGAGAAGCAGGCAGTGCAGAAGCAATAAAATCAAGCAGACCAGCTTGCCGAGAAGCCTGCAAATCGGGATCCTTTCCCTCCAAAAACTGATTCAAGAAAGAGTCATGCAATAAATTACATATTTAAAACAATTATCAGCACCAGAAGGAAAGGTTGCAAATAATGTAGAGTTAGGAGTTGAGAAGAAATGTCAACAAAAAATTTTCAAGCATGAACATATTACAAGCTTTCACTGAGGTCTATATGCAAGCATCTAGTACCACCACTCGTAATTCCTTGAAGTACAAAAAGATGACTATGCTACAACAATACGACAAAGGTATGGTTACTACATTCATACAGGGCAATACACTGCAAAAGAATTAAGGTGCAGATTGATAAAATAGAATGTGATCTAACATAAAGGAATATAATTAAGTAATTACTATTCTATTGAATTTTCACTTGATTGTGTTCTGTTTGGTTACATCTGACCAAACTACACCTGAATGTTTCCGGTCAATGAATACTTCCACTCGTAATGCATACCATGTGCTAGTCATGCAATTTTGAATTCTGGGCTAAAATAAAGTAATTTATGGAATTTTACCACCATAGTGTCCCTCAAAATGCCATCAACAGAATCCAAAGAATAGGTTATGGCATCAACTAGATGTCAGAATAAAAGGAAGACAGTGCTGATCATAAAACTGAGAGATTTAAAATCTGCGATTAGGGCAGAGTAACCATCCTTGGAATATCATAAACCTTTGTTGTTTGACCATACATTATAAATTTACATTCATATGTATTTTTGTGTGTGCATGTATTTAATAACTAATATTCACTTCATGTTCATACTCATATGTGCTCACACGCTTGTGTAAAGAAACAAAAAAGGTACCTTGATCATTTCAGCTGTGATTAGGCCTATGCTTGCTGCTCCTTCTTTTCTTGCCTGCCGAAGTCTTTGAAGTTCTTGAAGCCACCTACCAAGTTTTGCTCTTGCGGTTACCACTGCAGTTCTATATCCAATAACAGTATTTTCAGAACCAACTGCAGATTCAGAAAATTCATACTTCAGAGCCATAAGTCTTTGCCGAATCTTCTTAATCCGTCGCTTCAGTGAATGCCGCAATGTGACATTTCCTGTAGCAGGATTTGAACATTCTGCACCTGCAACATTGTTTTCTTGATAAACTTCACCACTGTTAGTCAGTGTAGATCGACCTTGAACTTCCTTGTTCATAGATCGGCGAAATAAAGGTGAAGATTGATCCCTGAAATCCATAGATGCTCTCTCCCGAATTTGTTCCAGGTAAAACTTGCGTCGTTGTTCGCTCTCGCTAAGTCTCTCAGCTAATTTCTGCGCCAATAGTTCAGCTTCCTCTTGCTGAGCTTTGGCTCGTTCCTCCCTCCTCCGAAGCTGTTCAATGGCCCTTGCTTCACGCAATGCACTTGATGCTTTGCGTTCCTCTTCTCTTCTAACTTGAGCCTCTTCCTTTTTCCGCTGTGTCTCAGCGAGCCGCTGTAACTTCTCAGCTTCTATCAGTCTTCTTCGTTCTAAAACAGCTTCTTCTTTTGCCATATCCTCTTTCTGTTTAGTTTTTTTCTCTTGAAGCTTTTCAGCTCTCCTCAATTCAGAATCATGAAGCTTCTGGCGCAATATAAGCTTCTTATTTTCTTCATTCAAGGAAGTAATGAAACGAACCTCATTAACTTTACTGCTTTCATCACCAGCTCTCCTCACAACTTGAGCTAGAAAAGCTTCATGTCGAGATTCACTACGCTGATGACGAGCATACATTCCCTCCCGTAACCTCATTGTGCGTACAGCCTGCCATTCATTTACTCTATTTAACTTTTCAGAGGTACGCTGAAGCTTTTGAACTCTTTCATTCTCCAACTCACTTCTGATCCTCATAGCCCGTGCATGCTTTTCTTCTGCTTCCTTTTTCAGATCCAAAGCAGTTTTCTTCTTCTTCTCAGGAGACATTAGTTTATCATGCAAAATGCGTGCACGCTCAGCACTCTTTCTGCTGATGCCTGGTGAATGTGATATGCGAGCTGAGACACGGAAAGGAGATGAAAGTATGTCCTCCCAGTTCCTCTTTTCCTTCCATGCATCCATTGATTTCCATGAAGTAGAATTTCTCCTTTCCTTATCTTTTTCAGAAAGAGGAATCTGTCTCCGAGGGAGATGGGTGGATTTTAGGCTTTTCTCAATAGTATTATCTGCCAATGTTTTCTCTTTCTTATGAAGTGGCCTATCTGCCTCAGATTCTCTCTTACTTTTTCCAACAGCAGAAACAGCACAACTATCCCTAGAAGAAAACCGAAATATATTTGTGTCGGATGAGGATGAATTATGTAGATGGTCAAGTCCATTTTGCATGAAGTTTACTTTATTGGACCTGCCTAATTCAATATTCCACTTCTCACCATTCAAGTTACATTGAGTGAGATCTAAGCTGCCACTTTGTTTCCCTAATTTTATCATTGAATCTCTGCCATCAAGTGTCGTATCATTTTTCCTGACTGACTTCCTCGCATTATCATTAGAGACATGATGATTAGAACACTCAAGCCCTTGGGTTCTTCCATTATTAGTTACAAGCATGTTAGCTCTTTCCTGTTGAATTTTCTTAAAAGCCTCCAGAGATGAAGATAATATCTCTGCTCTGTGAGGCGATGTAGTCATTCTCCGAACCTGCACTGAGCAAGAAACCACTAATCAATTTCATATGAGAGAGCTAGGTCAAACAAAGATGCTTTTACAATAACTAGAAAAAATACATAAATCACTCCCACTTCATATGCTATAAAAGTGCATATCTTTAATTATCATTCTCTAATTAATTATTTGCCTGCATTGACAAACACAAGTTAAGCCCCAAATAAGTGGGATGTAGTCTTTTTTACGAAAAGCTGCATGGTACCAAGATGAATTGCACATGTGAAAAGGCGACCAAAAGAATTCTGGGGATTAATTGCATCCATTGTCCAAAAAGAAACGTTTAATTGCATCCCTTGTCCAAAAAGAAACTTCCTTATTAATACAAAGATTTATATCTATGTATATTGCAGAAAGAAACACACATAGAAATCATTATTATACACCTTTATCATTTAATAAATTGAACTATTGATGAGAAACCTAGAAACACTAAAAAATAAGAACAAGCAATTAAAGTATAAAAAATCTAGAAATTAGAAAAAGAAGAAATACATTAAAATATTATTTTACCCTAAAAATCTGTTTCATTATTAACATTGTACTTCTTTTTAAAATTTCAGGCTTTTTATTATTGACATTTATACAGTAAAATCATCATTAAGAAGAAACTGTTTTCTTCAACTATCTTTTTTTTTGGGCTATTTAGTTAACTTGCCTCCATTTTGTTAGCTTGCTTTTGGACAAGTTAACCAAATGGAACCTTAGTGACATGAAATAGAGTATCAGATATGATACCAAAATCAAGCTAACCAATGGAACCTTACCTCAGTGATATGAAATAGAGTAAAAATTCAGATGTGATAACTCTCCAGAAATTGTCATCTCACACATAGTTTGACACATTGAACTAATTTAAAATAATAATGTTGATATTTAGCATTGTAAAATAACTTCAAAGGAACTTCCAAAGTTTAAAAAAAATACTTCCCACCATAGGATAAAATTGGAAATTATTTCAATTTTGATAATTTCTTCATTTTATTTACTATTCATTTTTTAATACCAGCCAGAAAACCATTTGATATTGATGCTACCACATTCAAAAGAAAAACGGAAAAGCATTTACCTCCCATGAGAGAGCATGTGGCCTGCGATGATCAGACTTCAAAGGAACTGGAATTCCATCAACTGATTGAGAAGAGGATCTTTTCACATTCTCAAACCCCTGCACTCGACTAGTCAGTTCTTTAAAATCAGATGCAGCCTCCTCAAGAACAAGAATAGCCTCTTTTATTTGTTCTGTATCACATTCTAGCTCACAAAGAAGATAAAGTTCATCCACAGCCCTATTAAGATTCTCAAACAGAAAGCACCAAAGTCGTTCCCTGAACCTTTCTTTGCTTTCATTTGTATCACCTTCTTCAAGGGCGTTTATAGTTTGGGCCTTCAACAGTTCATTATTTGTTCTCTTATCAAGTGGATCTCCACAGTCTTCAGCAGAAGCTTTTAGTGTAGATTCTCCAGAAACTTCAGGTCCACACTTTTCACTTGCAAGTATCTCACAATCCTGGGCAATAGCTGTTGGACTCGAGTTCCCATTTATAACAGATACTTCAGAAATCAGAGACTCATTTACCTCAGATATAACAGGCAACTGAAGTTTTACCACTCTCCCAGAGTCTCCAGAAATTTCAGGATGACTCTTTTCAGGTGTAAGCAATTTACCATCCAAAGGAATCACCACTGTGTCAGAACTTCTATTTGCAATTAGCAACTCGGAGGGTCTTGACTCATTTACTGCAGATACAGCAGGCAACTGAAGTTTCACCATTATGCCAGCCTCCCCAGAAATTTCAGGTTCCTTTTTAGTGAAAATTGACTCGTTGTCATGTGGAATCCCTGATGAATTACTACTTCTAACCGGTTCATCAAAGATTTTGGAATCATTTACCTCAGACATGACAACAGGCACCTGAACTGTTAACTCCATGCCATCCTCATTCACTTGACAATTAGAACTTAAATAATTTTCTATTAGCTTAAAATGTTCAACATGTGTTTCCGTACAATTTAAAACATCCTTCGGAGCAGTCATTTTCATGATTGGTACTTCCATGTCATTGGAAGAGATTTCAGTCACCTCTGACCAATTGACTTCCATTACGTCTTCCTTATTAGTCAGAGCAATAGTTTGATCAGGACAGATATTTACAACTAAAGAAGTTTCTGTCAGTTTGTTTTTGTGTATGCCAGCGCAAGAGGCCACATCTGAAACCAAATGACAATTTTTCTCAAGCTTCCTAGCCACTAAATTATTATCTGGAGTGCCACCAAATTCAACATCAACTTGAGAATTATTTTCATAATGTGTCACCAAGACATCATCCTCTAGATCACCCCATTTGATTTTGGGGGTCACATCAGGCTTGTCTGTATCTAAGATTTTCTGAGTATCTCCCGCTTTAGTGTCGGAATTAGAAACGAACAATTGTGATAAACTGGGGCATTCACCAAGTTCACTATCTTGTTTAACCACTGATGTATCAGGGCAGGACACACCATTTCCGCCTCTATTTGACACAGAAGCAGAATTAACATCACCATGGCCATGTAGGGAAAGATTTGCTCCTCTCTTTGGATGCTGGGATCTGCGCTTTCCATGCAAATTCCCTCCCTTTTCACCCAACAAGGGCTGAGTATGCTGATAAGCAGAACCATTCTTTCCTGAAAATCCCCCGGACCAACTCTGTATGGAAAATTTTGCACTAGATCTATGCTTCTGGAGGAAAAGTGTAAAAAAGAAATCACAAACTCAGAAATCACTATAAACAATTAAATAAGCAGTTTGTTTCTTCGTAAAACCACTAGGCCAAGTTATATGGATGGTGCATAAATCAGCCGGACAATAAGTTATTAAATGTCGAAACAGTTTAAAAATACAATTAAAAAAACCCAATTATTTCCTTAAAGAAGGAAGAGACTGGATGCAAAATTCCCTATAGAAATAGAATACAGAAACCCCTTATCTTGAAGAAAACAAGCAAAAAGAGAAGGAATTCATGGTGCTCCTTGGGTGAAGGATCATCAAAATACAGCACACATCAGAAGAGAAAAAGAAAAGATACAATTGCACATTTTAGTTATCAGCGAGAAAAATTCTAGGGCCAACTTGCCCAGTCAACGAGTGAGATAAGCAATTCTTAACTGGAACTTAAAATACACTACTTAAACAGAACCAATTGACAAGAGGAGAACAACTCAGCTTAGAAATTGAAAATTCATAAGGCTTTTACCAAATAAACAGGAAATCAATTTCTCATAAATATATCTAACTTCTAAGAGTATATAAGAAACCTATTCCATCCATTTTCAGAATGAAACTAACATAAAACATAGGACCAATAATTCTTTTTTATTTTATTACCAACCTTAGCAATTAAACGTAAGGGAGAAAAGAGAATAGATTACAAAAAAAAAAAAAAACACCACCTTTTTCACTTCAAACCATCCAGAGCCCTGATCATCCACTGCCTCTCCAATGTTCTCCATCAACACTTCTTAACCAAATTGGCTCAAAGAAGAAAATGAAAACGCTAATCTACTAAAAAGGGTAATAATCTGATTTCTCATCAAAGCCCCAAAACTACAAAAAGAAAAACACTTAAATTCTCTCAATTTCTACAGCAAAATGCAAACTTGATTGATCATTCACGATCAGGGGGATGGAAATTGAAATGGGTAATAGATAAAAATAGATGATCACTGAGTGTAGAAAAAAAAAAAAGAAAGATACTGATTTCAAAGCTATTAAGAAAATTTAATGGTTTGCAAAATTAAGAGAAGTGGCAGCTCAGAGGTTGAAAGTGGAAAATATGATAGGTGGGAAATGGAATTAAAGAAGGAAGTGAGAGAAAATGTCGGTGAATGAGATGTGTCGATTGTAAAGTTTTTGAAAGAGTGTTTGATTAGGGTTTTTTCTTTTGATTTAAGGGGAAGAGGAGGAAGCAGGGAATAGAGAAATGTGAACTTTTTTTTAAGAAGGAAGAAGATGGTAGAAGTGCAACCTTTCTTTTTTCCTTTTTCTAATAATTAATTTATATTTATTGCATGTTCTTATTCTGTTTTATTACAATTATAGTATAAAAACAATATATATATATTAAAAAAATTATTAATCATAATAAATTTTATAAAAATTTTATTATAATTTATTTAAATATTTCTTATATTTCTTATTTTTTTATTAAATAAAAAATTTAATTAGAAATAATATTAAAATTTTTTAATTTATACCCTCTTAAATTTTTTAAAATGACACTTAAAGTAAAATAATATTTTTTTCTCATATAATACTTAAAATAAAATGAAGAGAATATATTTTAAGCTAAATTATAATTAATTATCCTTATTGACAAAAAAATAAAAGAGTTAGGTTGTATTTTGATTCATTTACTGATGAGAATGGAATTTAACTTCTTGGAATAGAAGTTTATTTTTTCTATTGCAAAGAATTTATTTTTTTTTCAAAATTTACATATTTTAAATAATTTTTATTTATTATATAATGACATGTTGAATATAATCGATAATTTTCATTTAAATTTTAAAAAATAAACTTTTTATATCTAGTTAAAAATCATTTGAGTATAATTATTTGCAATATAATACTATTATTTACTATTTATATTTTATAAATATATTTTTTTGATGTATTAATCTAAAATTATTTCTTATTAAGAAGAACATTTTGGCAATAGCGTTTAATATGTAATAATAAATGAATATAAAATATTTCTATAATTTTTTTTATACAATTTATAATTATAATTTATATTTCAAAAAAAAAAGTTATGGTTGAAACAATTAGGAAGGAAGTTGCTAAAATTACCAAATGCTCAACATTAAGACATAAAAATTTTAGATACGTTTGGTATTGACATTTACTGGGTTGTTTTCATATCATAGTTGGTGAGATTTCAATTTCCTTAGCAACACATGCCAATTATTTTTAATTTTTAACATATATTTATAATACTTAGGATTAAATTTATTATTTATAAATTGGTGTTGTTGTTGTTGTTGTTGTTGTTATTATACGGTTAGTGCTTTTATAATTATGTTTAAAAGCCTTTAAAAATTACAGAAAGAAAATGATATAAAAATATTTAGCAATTTACAATGAAAAGTTTGAGTTTGAATGATAAGTCTTCATATTATTAGATGATTGGAAATTCCCTTTATGGAATTCAGGATGAATTGACCCTTGAATTATAGGGCAACACCAAATGAAATTCAATAACTTACATTTGAATAACAAAAGAGAAATTGCATTATCTAAAAAAACAAAATAGAAATTGAATTCTAATTAGGCCAAATAAATTTGTTAAGTAATATTAATTAATAAACACCACTATTTAATTTAAATATTAATTTGTCTCCCTACATAAAATACTTCAAAATAAAGGGTTTTGTAATGAATTGCACTTTAATAGTGTTTTTTTTTTAATTTTTTATATAAGGTTTTAAATGGGGCATGTGACTATGATAACAATTAGACATCCAAAAGCCAATAAAGTTTTATTTATAGAATATTTGAAGGGGATGAAAAAAAACTTTTACCATGTTTAATATTATAATCCAAAACAAATTAAAATGACTATTTTTTTAAGGAACAAATTAAAATGATTATTAATCTATTTTAGTCAATATTTTTTATTAATTATTTGTCCTTTGTTTCAAATATTATTTAATTATCAGCAATAATTAAATTAGGGAAAGTTTGGTTTACATTAAATGAACATGTTACCATTTTTAAAATGGAGAATTTAATTTCCACAACCTTTAACTATAGTTGCCCCACAAATTCATGGCATGATTTTATGGTTAAGTTAAACAATAGTTGCACTTCTAAAGATAATTTAGTGATAAATGGTGTGTATAATATATATATATATATATAATTTAAATAATAAATTTATTAGTTAAATTTATTTTTTAGAAATAATAACGAAATCAAAAGCTCACTTCTAATTTCTGAATGACAATTTGAGTTATATTTGTCATACTGAATGAAGTTGTATTTGATAATTTATTTGAAGAATTATTTTGAATAATGCATTTGATACTTAATTTCAATTTGTTATTTTAATTTAAACTATATTGCTTCTAAAATAAGGGAAATCGCCTAAAATGACCTCTCCTCAAAGACACTAATATATTTTAACCTTCATTAATCTTAATTAACCTAAAATTAATTAAAATATCATTAGCCCTAAAAAATAAAAACTATCAGTTCTCTTTTCTCCTCTCTCATCTCACATCTTATCAACTTCTACTTTACTTTCTTCTCATTTTCTTTCTTTTTTTCTAAGATTTTGAGATCCAACAATCAATAATATTTAGATTTTTTATCAAACTTTAATTTTATTCATTGACTCATTCATTGTAACAGATACGTTTTTAATTTTTTACTCCATTTGAGTACAGTTAGTGACAATTAGCGTTTAATGTGTTTTTCAATATTTGAGATTTAATTTTAGATTTTATTATAAGTTAATAATAAATATTAAATTAATATTGATTTATTGATTATTTACTGTATTTGGATGCAATTAGTGATAGTTAGTAACACTTCAATATTTGCAATTTAATTTCAGGGGTTGAAGAAGACTGGTGTCTCTAATCGACCACTAATTTGGTCTCTAGCGACCGACCGACCAGCAACTCCGACAATGACTATGTGAAAATTTTGCCCCCATTTGGTACATCTCTAATTTCGCCACCACAACTTATTCTTCATGGGTTCATATCAAAAATAAGAAAATGAATGATTATTATTCCGATGATGAGAAGTGATTTGATCAAAAAATAATTATATATACAGTTATATATTTTGCTAGTTTTTAGATATTGGATTTATGCTAATGTAAATGGTGAATTTATCAGAATTTGATCATTCGTCAAATAATATATGTATCAGATTTTGATTTTGATATGTTTGAGTACGTTACTAATTTTCACTAACTGTGACTAACTATGACTAACTGCCCACTAACTTTGAGAAACTTAATTTTTTAAAAACTCAATGATCCCCTCTTAGATGTTATATATATCAGGAGTTAATTTTGATATATGTTTGAATCAGTCTATATGCATGTGAAAAGCCACCAAGTGAACATTCACTAACTATTACTAATTATAATTAATTGTGATTAACTCCACACTAATTTTGAAGAACTTTATTTCTAGACACTCCATGATTATTCGTTAAATGGTATATATATTAAAATTTGATTTTGATATGTTTGAGTTAGTGTATAGGCAACAAAGACGTCACTAACTTTCACTAACTGTGATTAACTATGACTAACTGCGCACTAACTTTAATGAACTTAATTTTTAAATACTTTATGATCATCCCTTAGATGATATATTTACCGAAAATTAATTTTGATATGTGTTTGATTCAGTTTATATGCATATGAAAAGCCACTAGGTAAACAATCATTAACTATGACTAACTGTGACTAACTCGACACTAACTTTGACAAACTTTATTTCTTGACACTCCATGATCTTTCGTTAAATAGTATATATATCAGAATTTGATTTTGATATATTTAAGTCAGTGCATAGACAACAAAGATGTTACTAACTTTCACTAACTGTGCACTAATTTTGACGAACTTAATTTTTAAACACTCAATGATCCTACCTTAGATGATATATATACCAAGAGCTAATTTTGATATGTGTTTGAATAAGTTTGTATACATATGGAAAGTCACTAAGTTAACAATCATTAACTATCATTAACTGTGACTAACTCTACACTAATTTTGACGAACTTTATTTCTAGACACTTCATGATCCTTCGTTAAATGGTATATGTATCATAATTTGATTTTAATATGTTTAAGTCAGTGTATAGACAATAAAAATATCACTAACTTTTTCTGACTATGACTAACTATGACTTACTGCGCACTCACTTTGACGAACTTAATTTTTAAATACTCAATGATCCTACATTAGATAATATATATACCAAGAGTTAATTTTGTATGTGTTTGAATCAGTTTGTATGCATGTAGAAAGTCATTAAATAAATAGTCACTGATTATTACTAATTATGACTAACTGTGACTAACTTCATACTAACTTCGATAAACTTTATTTCTAAATACTATATCATCCTTCATTAAATGATATATGTATTAGAATTTAATTTTGATATGTTTGAGTCAGTGTATAGGCAATAAAGACGTCACTAACTTTTACTAACTGTGACTAACTATGACTAACTGTGTACTAACTTAGAAGAACTTAATTTTTAAACACTCAATGATTCTCCCTTAGATGAAATATATATATCAAGAGTTATTTTTGATATGTGTTTGAATCAGCTTGTATGCATGTGAAAAGTATTTATAAAAATTTTATTAATTATAAATTAAATAAAAGTATATAATAGTTTATTCAAAAAAAAGTATGTAATTGTAGAAATTATATAGAGGTATGTAATAGTTTATTAAAAAAAGTATGTAATAGTAAAAAAGATCCAAAATTCAGTAGAAATATTATGTGTATGTTATAATTTTTTATGGATATGTCATAATTATTTATGAATTTGCCATAATTTTTTATAGGTATGCCATAATTTTTTATGAGTTTGTCATAATTTTTTTTAAAAATTTTTTATATTTAAATAATGCATAATATTTAGAAAGTTAAATAGGTTTAGGGTTTATTATTTAATTTTTTTAAAATTTTTGATATCTAAATATATAAATATATATAATTTTGGTAATGTATAATATTATAATTATATTTAATTTAAATATATTAATTTTTATAAATATAATTAATTTAATTTTGGGGTTAAAAGTGTTAGATCATATTTTTTAACCAAAGTTTTCAAAAAGGTATATACATGTATCGACATATAATAAAATTAAGTAAATTTTAATGAAGTAATTTTTTATTTATTTTTTCTAAATAATATATCATGCTAAGTTCTAGTCTCTTATTTATCTTTCATTTTAATTAAATTATTAATTAATAAAGACTCACAACGCAAAAATATAAAGATGCACTAAATAAATCTATATTAAAAAAATGTAGCTTATAGATAGATGCACATGTTATTTGCTTATCGTTAAGTATTTAGAAATGAAGTTCGTCAAAGTTAGTATGAAGTTAGTCACAATTAATCATAGTTAGTGATAGTTAATGACTGTTTACTTAGTAACTTTTCACATGCATATAAACTGATTCAAACACATATCAAAATTAACTCCTGGTACATATAACATCTAATGGGGATCATTGAATGTTTAAAAATTAAGTTTGTCAAAGTTAGTGTGCAGTTAGTCATAATTAGTCATAATTATTGAAAGTTAGTGACATCTTTGTTGCCTATACACTGACCTAAACATATCAAAATCAAATTCTGATATATATATCATCTGACGAAGGATCAAATTCTGATACATTCACCATTTACATTAACATAAATCTAATATCTAAAAACTAGCAAAATACATAGTTGTATATAATTATTTTTTGGTCAAAACACTTTTCATCATTGGAATAATAATAATTCATTTTCTTATTTTCGACATGAACCCATAAAAAATAAGTTATGGTGGCGGAACTAGAGATCTATCAAAGGAGGGCAAAATTTTCACACAGTCATCGTTGGAGTTGCTAGTCGGTCGGTAACCAGAGACGAAATTGGTGGTCGGTCGGAGACGCATGTCTTCTTCAACCTCTAAAATTAAATCACAAATATTAAAAAATATATTAAACACTGTCTCTAATTATCACTAACTGTACTCGAATATAACAAATAATCAATAAATCAGTATTAATTCAACATTTATTATCAAATTATAATAAAATATAAAATTAAATCTCAAATATTAAAGAACACATTAAACACTAATTGTCGCTAACTGCACTCAAATGTAGTAAAAAATTAAAAACTTATCTGTTGTACTGAAGGAGCTGATAAATAAAATTAAAATTTGATGAAAAATTTAAATGCTATTGTTCTTTGGATCTCAAAATCTTAGAGAAGAATAAAGAAAATGAGAAGAAAATAAAGTAGAAGTTGATAAGACGTGAGATGAGAGAGAAAAAAAAAGAGCTGATAGTTTTTATTTTTTAAGGTTAAAGGTATTTTAATTAATTTTAAATTAATTAAGATTAATAAATATCAAAAAATATTAGTGTCTAGTTATAAAGAATGACTTTAATGTCATTTAATAAAAAAAATCATTAGTGGATTTTTTTTAATTAGATGTTTTCAATTAAAATTCTTTTTTTTTTATCAAAATATCATATAAACTATTTTAATCAATCGTTTAAGTCCAGTCATCCTTTTTAATTTCAATATTATATATATAATTTTCCTTAAAAATTTATAAAAAACAAAAGAATTTTGAAAAATAATTGTGTTTTTTCAAGAAAATATAGTTTTTAAGAAAATAATATTTAAAATTTGATATTCATTTTTAGATATAGTTTTACTTTATCACTTCATTAACAAACATCTATTAATGAAAATAGATAGAATAGAAATTACTAAAGGAACAAAGGGGGAAAATATAGTAGGAGTTTGATCGAATTTAGGTGTGATATTACAATATAAATAAAATAATTCATACCTAAATTAACCAAAAACAATAATTTATTTATTATCTCAACGAACATTTCCAGTTAAAACCAGTTAATTAAAAAAATTTATAATACAAGAGACATGAAACTTTTAATCATCGGGACAAGAAAAAGTAAAAAAAGAAAAAAGAAAAAAGTTGTTTTGTTTAGTAATATCTCATTTACAATTGCATTACTTCCAATCAATTAATTAAGATTTAGATAACTAATATATATTAATAATTTTAGAAATTTCTATATTAAGTTTACTTTTGCATGCTGAATGCCATTTCATTACAAGTAGAAAAGGCAAAATCTTTTTTTTATTCTTGTTTTGAGCAGATGGCCTAACAATTTGCAGACACATGAGATTTGGTGAAGGCATAACTTTCAGTCAAAGCTAAGCAGCCTATAGCTTACAGTTAGTTACACACGTGAATTTGGATTCTCAACTTATAAGACCTTTTTCTTTTTCTTTTATTTATTTTTTAACCATAGCTAGAAACTCAACTGTTTCCATTACCAAACCCCTCAGAAAGTTCATGCTTACTCTAAAATCTAAATCTTTGCCCAAATCAAAGCTTCACTTTTTAACCAAATCCATTACATCTAACACCGACCCATTTTAGCCAACATGATTGGCTTCTGGTGGATGGCTACTGTTATGTCAAAACCACCAAGATTTAGATAAGGCCAGAAAATAATAGTAATACAAAGGCTCACACTTTTTCTAATGTTAAAAAGATAAAAGTACCCCCATTTTTAGTTGGCTTTATCATCAGGAAACTTCCTTTGAGGATTGAGTTTTTTTCACTGTCTTTAATGGTGTGGTGGGTGCTTTTTGTTTGAGGTGAGTTTCAATTGGATTGTTCTTGCTTTTGCTTGATAATTTGAAGGTAGCTTAGATTTGGCGGTTAATGTTTGCTATATTACTAATTTTTTACACGACGCTGCTGCTGTAAAGAATGCTTCTTTATTGATGATTGATCGAGTTTTTAGCTGCCAGTTTCTGTTTTAGCAATGATTTTTTGTCACTTGAAATCATTTCTAGCTACAGTTTTAGTCTTTTAGTGTTTCAGTGCTTACATTTTTGTCTTGTTTGGATATTTTTAGGTTTGATATATCTCAGATTTGGTTGGGACTGTAATTTTTTAAGTTATTGTTGTTGTAACCGACAGGGGATTAACAGAAAACTTTCTACCACACTAATGTTTCTTTTCAGATTCTATCTTTAAATTCCTATTTTATTTTCCTGTTTCTGTTCATCTTTCCTTTCTGGATCTTCTTTTGTTCTCAAGTTAATGAACTAGACTTGAGACTTCCTTGGAAACTGAGATTTAGCTAAATTTCTGTGGTAGTTGTAGGACTGGTAGTTGTGGGACTTCTTCTCTAACCAGCTGAATTGCAATATAAACTGTAATTTTCAGTGCACTGATAATTCCCTTTCTCGATTCAAAACTTGAACATTGTAATATTGGTTTGCTGTTTCATAATTTGGTTTTTATTCCTTACATTCCTTGAATAAAATTTTCCCTTTTTTTCTAGGATGCTGTAAATATCTAATACTTTATTTCAATTCCAATCATATTTAATTTTTTTTAGTAAACTCATGTAGCTTGGTAAATAATTACTCCATTAAATATTTCAGCTTCAGGTCATCTGAATAAGTTGAGGTGGTGGTGAGACTATTATATTTAATCAGGCAATGGGATTCTGCCTGTCCTTGCTTTTCTTTCTAGCTTGTCTCCCTGTGATTTTTGCTCAAGATGTTAAGCATGCTACAATTGTGGTTGATGGAACTGTCAAAATTGCTGAAACTGATGATAATTTCATCTGTGCTACCCTTGATTGGTGGCCTCACGATAAGTGTGACTACAATCAATGTCCGTGGGGCTATTCATCTGTCATAAATTTGGTAGGTTTTGGAACTATTCCTCTTGATGGAATTAAACAAGCTTTTCTTTTTAAATGTTTTAACTGGATGTGGTAATAACTTTGAAACAGTTTTGATAATTGTATATTGTTGTTTTCTGTTTTTAGGACTTGTCTCATCCTATTCTTGCAAAAGCTATCCAAGGTGTGTATCATCCTTTAAGATCAATTTGAGCTTGATGAGTATGCAATTTGTGGTTAACATCTTGCTACAACATCGTTTATTAGTCTTAGTGGCTTTGCAGCTTTCAGGCACTTGAGGATAAGAATTGGAGGTTCTTTGCAAGACCAAGTATTATACGATGTAGGAGATCTGAAGACTCCTTGCCATCCATTTAGAAAAATGAAAGATGGGTTGTTTGGATTTTCAAAGGGATGTTTACATATGAAGCGGTGGGATGAGCTGAACCAATTTTTCAGTAGAACAGGGTAAGATTTGAGGAATGTGTACCTTTTCTTTCTTTCTTTTTGTTCCCAACTAAAATAAAAGCAATGCAATTATCTGCCATTATTGATGAAATGGAAGAGATCTAACTGACTCAAAGGGAAAAATAATGCATGAATTCCATTTTCACTTTAAACATTTTATGAACACCTTTTTTTAATCTAGATGGGAATCAAGAAAATAGAAGTTAGAGACATTGATAAAAAAAATTTCTTTTCTGATATGAAATTAAGCAACACCAGCTGGTTCAGCTGGTCTATTGTTGGATTTTTATCTCTTAGTTAAGCATTTCAGCTCTTTTTCAGCTCGTGCAAAGAATTTTTCCGGCGTTTATACTGTTTTAAGATGCTTCTTCTTTACTCCTCTCCTTCACACAAGTTAATTTCTCATACTTATTCTCTTTCCTTTTGTTTTTTAAAAAAAAATTTTTGCACATCGATTACCAGATGAGTTGCAAAGTTTGAAGGATAGCTCTTTCCTTTTCTATAATACTCCTTTTTTAGTGGGATTATGTGAGAATTTTCCTAAGGAAATCGCAAGACTTTACTATTAGATTGTCCTTCTAAGGACTTGCATATTTATGTTTCATCAGCATATACCTCATGCCAAAAAAATAGGGCTTTGGAAGAGATTGGGGGAGGATCCAGGTGCTTACTTGTGGTGTGATTATCTCTAGAATGTTGTGTCTGCAGAGTCATTTTGACCTTTAGCTTGAATGCCCTCCATGGGAGGCACCAGATCAGGAGGAGTGTTTGGGGAGGAGCTTGGGATTCCAGTAATGCTCGTGATTTTATGAACTACACTGTCTCGAAGGGGCACAAGATAGATTCATGGGAATTTGGTATAAAACTTAGATCAAGGTCTTCTCTATCTAGATTCATTGTCTTTCACCTAATTGTTTTGATTTCCTTTGCTGTGGCAGGTAATGAGCTGAGTGGAAGTGGAGTGGGTGCAAGTGTCAATGCTGAACTCTATGGAAAAGATGTGATCAACCTTAAAAATATTGTTAATGATTTGTATAAGAAATCTGACTTCAAGCCTTCACTTGTAGCACCTGGTGGATTTTATAACCAGAAATGGTATGCTAAGTTTCTTCAGGTTTCAGGTTCAGGCACGGTCAATATCTTGACTCATCATATATACAACTTGGGTGCAGGTGAGCTACTATGGTGGCAAAAATACGTTTTTATAGTTGATAATGCAATAACACATTTGCCTGTTGACAGTTTGAAATAGTATTTCTGGAAGTATTATCTTTATAGTAACCATTTACATATTTATTTGTTTAAAATAAGTTGTATACATGGATGCTACATTTTGAATAAACTTCCATTGTTTTCACTGAAATATTTTTCTCTTCTTCCGGTGAAACAAATTATCTTGTATATCACCTGATATTATCACTCAGAAAGACTTGGAAACCAATTTTGGCAGGTGTAATAGTCATTTCTTCATGAATCAATAGTGAAATGTTGCTATGAATGTGTTTTCAGAAGTTGTGTTACTTATTGTCTTTTCTGAAAATTGAAGAAACCAAAGGTTTAGACTATTAGATCATCCATGGTAAGTGAAATTCTTAGTTGGGAAGTATTCTAGATCATGCTGCTCCTGTCTACTCTCGAGTTGTTTATATTTAACAAGGACATAGAAACTATGTTCAGTCTTTAATCTTTGGTATATCTGACATGGCCTTAATACAGATGGTCTCATATATAAACCCGAGATCTCAGCATATGGAAAATTTGAATCTAGAGGATTTGCATTTGATGATTCTGGGTTGCTTGTGAGACAAATGTGTTGCTATTTGTCAATTTATTTTCCTTGTAAATATCTTCCTTGTCGCATTGCAGGTGTCGATCCCAACCTTGTGAAAAAGATATTAGATCCCCATTATTTGAGCAAGGTAACAGAAACGTTTAGTGGTCTTGCTCAAATCATTCAACAGAATGGTCCCTGGGCTTCTGCATGGGTTGGAGAATCTGGTGGGGCCTATAACAGTGGTGGTCGTCATGTGTCTAATACATTTGTGAACAGCTTTTGGTAATTTTGCTGGCCTAAGTGCTTCCATTTATGCTTTCTATTATTTAAAAGGAGATTCAACTGTCAAAGCTATAGTGTTTGAAATGGTGGTGGCTTAATTTTTTTTCTTTTCTTTATATATGGCTATTAGGTACTTAGATCAGCTAGGATTGGCATCCAAGTACAATACTAAAGTCTATTGCAGGCAAACACTAATTGGTGGAAACTACGGTCTTCTCAACACAACCACAAATGTACCCAATCCCGACTACTACAGGCAAGACTATGACATTTATGCATTACCAACATATGCACTTGCTTTTCTTTTTCTTTTCTTATACACACACACACACACGTGCGCTCACGTACATGCATATCTATATATATACACATACATATACACACACTCACGTATATACATATCAATTTCTCTATCTGATACATATCTAATCCAAAGTTGCTTTTGTTGGATATTTGGTTTTCAATAGTGCCCTTCTGTGGCATCGACTTATGGGAAAAGGCGTTTTAGGCGTGGGTAGTGATGCTTCACCATATCTACGTGCTTATGCTCATTGTTCAAGAGGAAGAGTAAGCCTACATTCCATTTTAAATTTATAACCAAGTTATTTATGATGAAAAAAAAACTTGGGCATCAAAGGAGAATTAGGGAACAATGATATGAAGAGTTCCAATTAGTATTTCCTACGGCTTATACTGTGGCGACATATAAGCTTAAGATAAATTGGGATAGACCTTCCAAATTGTTATGGTTATTGCTTCTGTGAATAATGTTGAGACTTGAGACTCAACAAATTGTTAGCTCCCTAGTTCCTGCCATATTTTGTGCTTCTACATTACATGGAAGCCTTACTTTCTGTTTAATTATGCTCGACTTCATCTGCTCTGACTGTTGCCAACTTTGTGCTACAGGCAGGCATAACTTTACTACTAATCAATTTAAGCAACCAGACTGATTTCATAATCAGTGTACAAAATAGCATTACAATGAAGCTGCATGTGAAAGAACACATTCAAAGACAAAGTTCTATCGCGCGAGGCCTTAAGAGCTCAGTTTCATGGATTGGAAGCAAAGCATCAGACAGATTATTAACCAGAGAAGAGTATCATTTAACTCCGAAAGATGGATATGTCCGTAGCCAAACAATGGTTCTAAACGGAATCCCATTACGACTAACTGAAAATGGAGACATTCCGGCAATGGAACCTGTCCATAATAATGTGAATTCTCCTATATACATCAGTCCATTGTCCATTTCATTCATAGTGTTCCCTAATTTTGATGCTCCCACTTGTGCCTAACTGGCTGCACTTGTTACTTTGTTTTATAATCATTTTTATGTGCTATATATGAATCTGCAGAAACTTTAGTTTTGTAATAATTGTAATTCTTATCAATTGTAATTATGACATTTTATAGCTTGTGCAATAATAGTATTGTGAAGGATGAATAATATGTAATGCACAGATTGTTGTTGAATATTTTAATAATATATATTAACAAACTTTATATTATTAGTTAAATGCAATTTTTTTTACGTCCAATTTACTTGTATTACTCTTAAAAATAACTTTTAACGTTGTTTAATCAATATTTTGAGGGGAAATAATTTATAGTTGGAATTAATTATCACAGAATACTTAAAGAAAATTAATATTCATTTGGCCTAGTTAAAATTATCATTTTTACAAAAAAAAAATTAATTATATTAAATTGTCACTTTATAGAATTTAAAAAAAATAATTAATTTTTTTAACTATATTTTTATTATTAATAATTTAATTAATAAGATAAGTATATAATATTAATGAATTAATAAAGGATAACGTAGTCTATTTAAAATAATTTTATATAATATTTAAAAATTTTAATAATTTTCTTAATAGTTATGTATGAATTGAAGTCAATGATTTAAGCTGTACTGAAAAAAATAGTATATATACATTTTTAAAGAAGGACCCAATTTTAGATTTATGGTAAATTTAGTATCTCAAAGTTTAGACATTTTCTTGAAAATTAATTTTTTTCAAAAAAAAATATTAAATCTTTTTTTCCTTAAATATTAAAAACTTTCATCATCCTTATAAAATTATAAAATTGTGTTTTTATGTTCGTTTGAAGATGCCTAATTTATTATTATTATTATTATTATTATTAGAGAGGGAATGTAATGGTTTTTAGAGACAAATCAAATTTAATGTCTGATAAATCTGGCAAATTGCTTTAATATAAATGTTATTATATAATATAATAATATAATATAAATATTATTAAAATTTTAAATATATAAGGTTTAATGTTTAAAATTTAATTTAAACATTTAATATAAGTAGAAAAAAAATTATAAGCATATAATTAAAATTTTAATATTTTTATATTTTATCAGTTCCGAAATAAATACTTTTTTTTTTCTAAACCAAAATTTTGTTATATTATATAATCACATATTCAAAATCTTGATTAATCTTTAGCAGCCTCTCTGTCTCTGTCTCTGTCTCATTCAGGGAACAGAGCAGAAGCAAAAATGGCATCTTCAAGCGTTTCAAGCGGAGAAATCCTCTCTCTTTACCGCTCTCTTCTACGCACCGCTCGTCAATTTAGCGATTACAATATCAGAGAATATACAAGACGCCGCACCATAGATGCCTTCCGCGAAAATCGTAACCTAACGGAGCCTTCTTCCATCTCCGCCGCTTTCTCCGACGGCAAGTCTCAGCTTGAGGTCGCTGAACGACAGGTCAAGGTGTACTCTCTTTATAGTCCTAAAGTAAAGAGTGTTATGGAGCTCATGGTTAAGAATAATAAGGAATGTGATGGAGTTCCTAATTAAGAAATTGAAAGAAAAAACACCTGGATTTTGTACACCTGCATGTTTTCGGCTATTTCTTGCCACTAGTGATTGGTGTAATGCTAGAATTAGAATAATTGATACTGTTTTTGATTTCCCAGTTTTCAATTTCTTGTTATTTTATTTTGTAGTTCCTAAAGTAATCAAAATTTTGAATAATGTGAATTTATTAGTATTTATTTTTCTTTTTTTCGTTTATGTTTGCAATTTTGAGTTTTTGATTTACATAAAATATTATATGCGTCCTGTTTTGCAATTCTAATACTAGAATTAGAATACATGATGCTGTTTTTTATTTCCCAGTTTTCACTTTCTTGTTATTTGTCTTCTAATCCCTAAAGGAATGGAATTTTTGAATAATTATTAAGTTTATTAGTTTTTTTTTTCCTTTTTTTTCAATTTTATGCTTTGGAATTTTGCGTTTTTGATTTACATGATATATTCGATAATCAATATGTCATGTTGGGGGTTTCAAAATTTATAATTAGAGATTTGCTGCATTTTTCATTAAAGAAACTTTGATTGCTTCAGCTTCTATGAATAATCTAGAGTTAAATCAAAGGAACGTTCATGTGTATTTTAGCATACTGTTTTGATTTTAGTCTAGTGATTCAGAATATTAGAAATTGGATTGATTTGCCATCTGTGTTCTGGCAATCTAAACTTTTTGCTATTCCCAAGGGAAATTTTCTTTCATAATGAGGAAACGTTATATAACCTGCTTTTGTAGGTGTCCGCTTCTAGATTTGTAGGGATGGAAATTTGTGGGGAATTTTTTTACATGAATATTTGTTGTGATATTTCACACTGAAAATGGAAGTGAGATTTATGCAGTTATTCTGCCTTTTTCTTGGTCAAAAATGCATAATGAAGGGTAAATCTGCATATGCTTTGTTTATATTTTGTTGTCTGAAGGGAGTTGCACTAATTAGATAACATATTCGTAGTCTTGCAAATTTCATAAAATAGCTTTAGATTTTATTGAGTGAATATAAGCTGAATGGACGAGAGGACCATAAAATAGCTTGAGATTTTATTGAGTAAATATAAGCTGAATGGACGAGAGGACCATGAGGCAGGTTCTGTGCTTTTGAATGGGCATAAACTATTATTAAGAGTTTGACATTTGTTCGTCTGATGTTAGCTTTCTTATGCATTGCCACTTACTTTTTAGAATTAAGAAAGACCAGTTTTCAAGGTTGGAATTGGTTGTTTTTGAAGCACTCTGTTTTTCTTCAACATAAATTGCATTAAAATTTGTTCCTGCTCGTTTTTCCTATTAATTTTGCTGCATAACCTTCTGCTATTCTTAGCTTTATTTCAGTTACACTGTCGTTTATAATTGCAATTCATTTAGGAAAACGTGCCAAATGTATTGGAGATAAATACTGTTTGCAATCGCTTGTAAGATTTCAGAGAGAACAGATATAAAGCTCATCGAACCACACTCTTATCTCTCTGGCTCTGGTCCTCATGGTTTGATTTGCTCTCAAAATGCATGGAAAAGAAAATCAGGACTTGTGAGATGGCATATTGATTGTTGAGATTAAGCACAAATAGTGCTTAAATGGGGAAAATCTACCATTTGACAGTGGGAATGGACGGGATCCAGACCTCTTTGTCCAAATCTTTTATATGGGGGAAAAGCTCCGAGAGGCGAGTTAATCATTTTACGGCAAGTTTATTTTTTTCTGTCGATTGACCCGAATGATGGGGGGGGGGGGGGGGGGGGGGGGAAAGAGAAGAGAGAGAACTGTGGATTGCATCAGCAAAACTAATATAAAGCAATGGTGGTGGTGGTTGCTACATATTGTAGCCATTGCAAGAGATGCTTCTTTTAACACTGCCTTGGATGATTGGACTGTCGGTGTGACAATGAACAAAAGAAACACGATTACTAGAATCTGGTGGCCAGAAATGGCTAAAAAAGAAAGAAAATTCTTCATATTGATGTTTGAGATTTTTAAGAATAAACTCGAGGAAGAATATATATATATAAAAAGCCTTATTTTTGGCCTCTATAGGGATTTCCTTTTTTAACATATTCAAATGTAAATAAGCATTTATAGTTCTAAAGCTATTCCTTTGCATGTGTGCACATAGCATAGGGGCCGGCTTGAATAACAAAGAGCTCTTGAAACAGTTCAACACAGAGCTATTGATTTGTGACAAAGTAAGGCCCCCTTTTTCATTACTCAATAGTTCGATACGTTAATATCGGTCCTTCACAAAGACACTAACCCTTTATTTGCGTATAAAGATAATTAATTTTACTATAGATTTTACATAGAAAATTGATAAACTGCATTTTATGGAACGATGGTCTGTTTAGAGACAAATGTGGTGGATCAGGAAAAAAAAACATCCATGAAGAAAATCTAATTCCAAATCCATACATGAAGAATGACAGAGAAAATCAGTGTTCAATCAAACTTGACAATCTGCACTCTACTTTCCCAGCAAACGTCGGCCGCGTTGGTTTGCCCCTCTGACACGGAAATTTAGTTCATCTACATCATCCTGGAAATGATCCAGAGATTTGGTTTGCCTGCAGTGATAGCAAAATGATCACATTCATGGATGGATTAGATTCTCATGGTTGCAAGAAATGATGCTCAAATTTTTACATTTAGGAAAAAAAAAAAAAAAAACTAACCTATCAATTTCAGTCCCCATGTCAACAGCCATATCCTTCAGCTCTCCCAGTAGATTACTCAAATCTGAGAATGCATCATCTTGTTTTGCCTTTTCAATCTGTTCAATCATAATCCCAAAATAAAAGAAAGATCATCAGGTTGAAATATTAAATTCATCACACAGAATAGGTTGAAATAATAAATTTATCACGGGTTTTAGCTCATACACATTGATTAAACATACAAATGAAGTGCATAAAACACTTCAACAAATATAGAAGAAATTATATACTCGTTATCATATAAGACAAATCTGATAGAGATAGAAATAAGCCATCTCCAATGAAGGCTACTGCGTGAATATGTGAAATTCTTATCCAAAAAGAAAAAACGTAGACCACCAATAGGTTGTGCATAACATGGTGGCGCCTTTTCATTTACTTATTATGTGCTGGTATCTATTTCTCAAAAAAGAAAAAAAAAGAACTAATAAATAAAACACAAACCTCAACTTTCTGGTAAGCGTTAGTAGGTTCAGATGGGGGTGTCCTTGTGTTTGACCGTCCCTTGGGCGCAGAATTTAATCCTAACTTCTCCCTCTGCTCCAGGTGGCCACCTCTTGTTTTGGGTCCATCATCTGCAAAACAAAACAAATAATACACACAATAAAAATAAGAATTCCTAGTTTTTCATATTGCTTTAACTTTAGCACCCATGTTATACTACTAAAATTTGAAAATAAGTATTACTCAAAAGCTGACAGAGAAAAAACCCACCTCCCGTAATCATTGGGCCTGTTATTGGACGAGTCTTCTTAGGCTTCCAAGTCCTAGAGAACATGCCCCCAAGACTTCCCAGAAGTTTCTCTCCCTGAGAATAGAATTAAAACAACCATCAAAATTCAGACTGATTCTTTGACTTTGCAAAATCCACAATCTCAAAAAAATGTGGAAACATCAACAATACAAATCCATAGACAGCAAACAATTGCAAAGCTAAGTAAAAGAAAAGATAAAGGACAGCTTCAAGCTTGGAAGTGTGATCAACATGAATAGGACTTGATGGCAATCAGCGATATAAGTAAATAAAAATGATTGAAGCATCTTTTATAACGGTCAAGGCCAACAGGTACATTCATACAATATGTTGATTGATACACTCAGATTTATTGTATTCAATGCAATTATCTGATAGCAAACTGCTGACATAACATGGTATGCTTTATATATTCTTATAGCTTAATTCTTGAGTTATTTAGCAAGCAAAATTACCCGACTAAGATCATGATCCATATCGACAGCAACATTATGGGTCCTTGTAATTTGCTCCCCCTGCTGATGCAAGGTGATCAAAGTTTTCGTAGCATCCTCTCTGATCCCCTCAGCAATTTTCAGGCAGCCATTGACTGCCTTTGTAGTCTCCTCAGCCTTGTATACAGCATAATCCTCCAATTCTTGCACTGATTGGCTCTCTATTCCTCCTGAATCACGAAAATCATTCTTGTACTTATTTCTTGCTGATGAAGTGACAGAATATGCAGATGAAGATATCCCTATTTTCTCATCGTCATCAAAGGGATTGGTACCAAAGCTTGGTGCAGTCAAATTGGGTTCTGAGGAAGTCCTCCTTGAAGGTTTAAGGCTTTGCTTGTTGTCAAACTCATCATCAGAATCGAAAGGATTAGAACGAGGAGGATCAGGGTATTCAGGATCAACCTTGTTATGCTTACCAACCTTCAAGGGAGACTTTTTCAAACCAAACATGCTTTCAAAAAGTAAAATGCAGAGAGTGATCAGACGGCCGATGAATAATCAATTAAGATCCCTACAGAAAATGAAACAATGAATGTGTGAGACTGTATTAGCAGCCATATCAACACAAACAACCAAAATTTCTGGAGCATTCAGTTTAGGAAAATGAATGTTCCAGTGCAGGTAAGCAGCATAGGAACTTGATTTTTTATGACAAATAAAATTGCAGAGGATTAAAGACAACTCCACAATCAGAGAACTCAATTAAACAAGAGAGTGGAAAAAACAGAACAGAAATCAGCAAAACAAATTTGAATAGAACTAAGAAATAAATCATTTACAGCAACAATGAAATTGCAAGATGAATTCCAAAAATAGTATCAAAAATTAACCAAGGAAATATTCATATGACCAAATCAATAGTGAAAAGTTAATAAATCACTGCAATTCGTTTTTTTTTCGATGAAATTAAAAAGATTACTGAGAATTATTGACCGATATGAAAAAGAAACATAAAAGGGATCAGGACAGAACAAAAAAAAAAAAAAAACAATCACGAATCATATTTCACTAGAAACAAAGATACAATCACGACTCTTTGTAATTGAGAGATAGTATACATAATAATTCTTCATCTTCACCAAAATTGCTATAATTTCAATAAATTAGAAAACAATAAAACATGGGGGAGAGAAATAAACACCAGTTTTGTCACCAACCAAACAGAAATTACAGGCATGAATCTATGAAGCTTTAGTAAAGGGATCAATAGAAAAGAAAAATTAAAAGAAAAAGATAAAACAAAAGGGCACGAACCCATGAAAAAATAAACAAAAGGGTATCTAAAAGTCAAAGTAAATTCACAAAAATAAACAAAAACTGAAAATAAAAATCAAAGCAAACAAGAAGAGAAAACTGGGTTAATTTACCGATAATAACAAGAAGAAAACAAAGTTGAAGAGTTTAAAGAAACCCAGATAGATTTCAGCAATAAAAAGGTAAGGAATTAAATAAAGCCTTCAGCATAGAAACAGAATTAGCAGTAATCAAAGAATCAAAGATATTACCTGACAATGTGGAGAAAAGATTTGCAAAGATCGAGAACAAAGAAAATCTAAAGAATCTCTTAGTTTTTAGAGAGATTTTATAGTGTTAGAGAGAGAGAGAGAGAGAGAGAGAGATAAGCGTAAGCAACCAAATTCGAACGCGTCAAAGAATGAAACCAAGCCTTGAGAGAGCAGAAGAAAGAGACTAGCGAGAAAATTCCTATTGCCAATCGAGAGAAGGAAGAAACTGTCCATACATGGAAATGTCCTTATTTTGACTATATATTTTTTTTTAATTTTAAATATTTTATTATATTATATTTGCCATCATGAACTTGAATCTTACCGTTTAAAAATTATTTAAAAAAAAAAAACTTTTTGTTTATTTTCTTGGATTGAAATTACATAAATCACGCTTTTGTTTTAAATAACTTAAGAAATTGGTATTGAAGGAGGCATTTGCTTTCTTTATATATTTTTTTGTGAGATTCATAAAATCTTTTATTTTATCTCAATTTTTTAACACAAACTAATTGTTAATGACCAATTAATTATGTGCAACATAAAGTCAACCAACTGGTTGACCTTTTAGGGGATTTTTTGATAATTAGGTAGGACTTTATAAATGGGATTGTAATTCACAAAATTAATTCTAGAAAACATTTACAAGTTGTTTCGTCCAAATTTGGGAAGTTGAAATCTCTTTAAAAAAAAATTGAACGAATAAATAAATAGAAGGGAAGCGGGGAGGTAAAAAAAAAAAAGACGGGAAGTGGGCTGCACAATCTTAGTGCTTCATTATTTTTAAATGACTATAGAATATCATTCATTACAAGTATTATTATTAAAAAAATTATATATATATAATTATTTATATATATATACACAAGAATGAGCATATATACGTTTATTATATTTATGCCTATGTGTATATATTTTAAAATTAATTATTAGATTTTTATTTATAAATTTATAATTTAATTTTAAATTATTATGTATAATATTACATTTAATCAGTATAATACATCGATTATTATTATAATATATTGATTGATCTTCTTAATATATTTACAAAGATGACATTAATTAATTTAAAATTAATTAGAATCAAATTACAAAATTGATGAGGTGAGAACATACATTTAGTTTTAGCATTATATGTATATTACAAATATTACATATATATATATATATATGTGTGTGTGTGTGCGCGCACACACACATTTGTTTTTCATTTTTTTAGTGACTTTAGGGTTGATAATGAGGCGGAGCAGGGACGGGGAGTTAATCTCCATCCCTGTCCCCTCTATGACTGAGATTTTTCATCTCAATTCAATTACGGTGCATACTATGGGAGCTATGATGCTCCCTAAATCTGTTATTTCAGCCTTGGAATCAAAGTTGGCAGCCTTCTTTTGGAGCACAGATTGTTTTATTCGTAAGCATCATTGGGTTAGCTATGTAAATCTTTGCTATCCTACTGCTGAAAATGGTCTAGGCTTTCGATCCTTTTCTTCTATTCAGACTGCCTACTCTATCAAGCTATTATGGAGCTATCTTGTTAATGATTCTGTTTGGTCCCATTATATGCACATGAAATATCACAGAGATGGACAGTGGACTTTCTTGCAATCTGATTCTCAGAATTGGAAGCGCATATGTAGGACTTTTGAACAGTTCTCGGACCATTTCATGATGGATGTGTCACTTGTTGCTTGGAAACCTAATGTCTCGGGTATGTTTTCCCTCTCTTCGGCATACGAAATTTCAAGAAGTCACGGGTCTGCTGCTTACTATTATCGCACGCTATGGGATTCGGCTTTACCCATAAAATTCTCTATTCTTGGATGGAGAATTATTAATAGCTCTCTCCCTCTTCCAAGGAACCTACAACATTTGGGTATTCAAACGGTTTCTACTTGTCCATTTTGTATTGCAGCTGAAGCAACATTGGATCATATTTTTTATCACTGTCATGTTGTGCATAAGGTTTGGATTTGGATCTAACCAGGTTTCGGACATTTCTCATAAAAGGTCGCTTAAGATTGAGCTTCTAACTTGGTGGATGTCTTCTTCCTCTACCTCGGCTATGGGTAAAGTTATAAGATATGTCTCCCTTTGCATCTTGAACTCGATTTGGGTAGCTTACTGCAGTCTCTCTTGGGGAACGGATACATTTTATTTTCCTAATTTATATAAAACTATTTGCTCTTCTATTCTTAATTGGGGAATTGGTCATGCTAACGACATTTTTGCTAGACCTATTGCTGTCATGGAGGATTTTCTTCCTCAAGGATTTGGCAAGGGCAAATTAAAACCCAAGTTGGTGCAATGGACTCCTCCTCCTACTCATTATGTTAAATTAAATACTGATGCTTCCTTCACCAAGCATCTTTCGGCAGGAGGTGCTGTTTTAAGGAGTCATTCGGGTCAATTTTTGCATGGTTTTTCTTTTGTTTTTCAAACCACGGATGCTTTCAATGTTGAGGCAACAACTCTACAAATGGGTATGAACTGGTGTGTGGCTGCTGGGCTCAATAACGTAATTATTGAAATTGATTCTAAGCTGCTATTTGATCGTCTCATTTCTTCACAACCGGCCCACCCTTCAAGTTTGCTTGGCAAGACCAAACATCTTCTTCAGTCCTCGTCATACATCCTCAATCATATTTTCCGGGAAGGAAATCAATCGGCTCACTTCTTTGCCTTATATGGTCGACTAAATAATATCAATTGTTCTTTTCACTCTTTTGTTTCTTTACCAAGATTTCTAAAAGGCATTTTAATTTCTGATTGTATGGGACCATATATTCGTTACTAAGTTAATAAAAAAAACAAATATTAAAAAAAAGACGAGAATAAATTCCACCTCGTCTCCATTCACGTTGAAATTTTTGCATAAAATTTATCTTTATTTAATTTTTTGAATTAAAATAAAATAATATAAAAAATTAATAATTCATAATAATTATACAATCACCAACATAATAATCTAATAATTCTACACAATAAAATTTAAAAATATAACAAAATAAAATACATCAAATTAATTTTATTTTATACATAAAAATAACTAAAACAACACATAATAATTCTCTGTTTTAACAATAACTAAAACATTCAACTAATTTTTATAATCCAAAATGAACTCAAATTTTAGAAGATGATGATGATAATAATAATAATAATAATAATAATAATAATAATAATAATAATAATAATAATAATAATAATAATAATAATATCACCACTTACATTGAGCTTCAAATATCCACATTTGTCTTTGTCACAATATTTTCTAAAATTTCATATTATTGATTAATACTTGTCTTGTTGAAAAAGGACATCGGAGCTTATCAAAATCAACGTCGAAAGTCCCTGAGTAGTATGCTCTTTGTTCAATGTGTGTGCCTATATATGGTGGTCATTGGCAGCGTGACTACTGTCTAAATTATATGATTATTTTGTACACCTAGATAAATGATTGCTTAAATAACTAATGTCGTTAGTAGAGGGATATTCAAGAGATTTACTAAAATATTTACATTTAACTTTTTTTTTAGGATTGTCATCATTAGTTGACTCAAAACGCTCTCAAATTCATGACCTCTTTCTAACACAATATTTTTTACATTCTTCTTGACTAAACTTTCAAGAAGCAGGCCTTACAATATTATTTTGACTACTGTTTAAATTATACGAATATTTTATACACCTAGACAAATGATTGTTTAAATAACTAATACCGTTAGTAAAGGGATATTCAAGAGATTTACTACAATATTTACATTTAACTTTTTTTTTTCTTGAGGATTGTCATTATTAGTTGACTTAAAATGCTCATAAATTTATGACCTCTTTCTAGCATAATATTTCTTACATTCTTCTTGACTAAACTTTCAAAAAGCAGGCCTCACAATATTTCTTTGGCTACTGTTTAAATTATATGAATATTTTATACACCTAGATAAATGATTGTTTAAATAACTAATGCCGTTAGTAGAGAGATATTCAAGAGATTTACTACAATATTTACATTTAACTTTTTTTTTTCTTGAGGATTGCCATCATTAGTTTACTCAAAAAGGGCAGCCCGGTGTACGAATGCTCCTGTAATGAGAGGGGTCCAGAGAAGGGTCAGACCCATTGAGTCTTTGTACGCGGCCTTCCTTTATAATTAATTACAAGAGGTCATTTTCACGACTCGAACCCGTGACCTCAGGTCACACGGCGACATTACTTGCCGTTACGCCAAAGCTCCCCTTCAGTTGACTCAAAATTCTCCCAAATTTATGACCTCTTTCTAGCACAATATTTCTTACATTCTTCTTGACTAAACTTTCAAAAAGCAGGCCTCACAATATTATTTTGATTACTATTTAAATTATATGAATATTTTATATATCTAGATAAATAAATGCTTAAATAACTAATGCCGCTAGTAGAGAGATATTTAAGAGATTTAGTATAATATTTACATTTAGTTTTTTTTTTTTTTTAGGATTTTCATCATTAGTTGACTCAAAATGCTCCCAAATTTATGATCTCTTTCTTTTACTATTCACATTGGGTGATTTTGTACTATTTTTATTGAGAGAGTTAGAAGATGCCATCATTCACTTAATATTAGAAAAAAAAAATCAACAATCACAAATAAATTGCACATATTATAAGTTAATTCTATTTCATTATTCTAACCATAAATAATAAAAAACTCAATAAAAACTAAAAACTAAAAATGACAACGTTTGTGAGCCAAACAACTGTTGCATTATTGCTTGAAAAGTTTTTCAATCTAAAAGTTCAAATTTACTTGTATTCTAAAAAACTAATCAACTAACTATATTATATAATAAATGTTAAAAAAGCTATATTAACTAATACATATATATACATCCAACCAAACCAATTAATTCTTCAGTACCAGCACCCACATACCTACTAAACTAAACAAAACTAGCAGCTACTTTCAGTATCCCTGCACAACATACGCTAATCTCCTCAAACTTCAATACCAACACCAAATTATAGATGCCCAACATTTACCCTACACACACTAATATTTTAAATCTTAAGTCCACAAATCATTTTTGTTTTTATACATATTTATTAATATATACCACTCACCAAACCAGACAAATAACAAAAACAAAATCATCCACACCTTTAAAAAAAATAAAAAGCCAGATGCAATCCTTCAAAATAGCAACAACTTGCAATATTATCAACATAACAAGGCCATAAACTACTGTTTTTTTCTCCAAACCAAGCATCTCCCTTATGCATTAAACTAGTCTTCAATCAGTCACAATCTTCATTAATTCCATTCATTCCATCTAACCTCACTCATCCACTCGCCATCTCCATAACTCAATACATATTTTATATTTTTCATCAACAACCAATAGAAAGAAAATAGCAAAAGATTAAAAAAATACTAGATTAGTTTTATATTTTTCATCAATAACCAACGGATCAATACAAACATACAGATCCATAGCCACAATCTTCAACCAACATGCAACATACAAATTTTATATTTTTCATCAACAACCAACAAATCAATACAAACATACAGATCAACAAATCAATACAAACAAACAGATCAATAGCCACAATCTTCAACCAACATGCAGTGGCGGAGCCAGCCCCTCTGAGGGGGGGGGGGGGGGGGGGCTGAGGGTTAAAGCTAAGGGGGCTGAGGGCTTCAAGTCTTCAATCCTCATGTCCGGCGGTCGGTAGGGGGTCGTCAGCCCCCACCCGACCCCATCTGACTCCGCCACTGCCAACAACATACAGATTTTATATTTTCTATCAACAACCAACATATCAATACAAACATAGAAAGAGAATAACAAGAGATTAAAAAAAATACTAGATTAGTTTTGCGATGGAAGGCTGAAGCAGCAGCGGTGATGGTGAAGGAAGGTGATTTCAGTGTGAGTTTGCCTTGGAAGAGAGCTTATAGATGAAAATGATGAGGCTGCTGCAGTTGCTCGGTTATTAGAAAAGGGAAAGTTTGTGTTTTGATTTTAGGGTTAAAAAAATAATATTTTTATTATAATTTATATTTATTATAAAAAATGATATAATATATATAATATTATATTATATTATAAATTAAATATATATTATAAATATTAAATAATTATAACATTATATATATTATATATAAAATAATTATAATATTATATAAATTATATATAAAATAATATATATATATTATATAAGTCCGAGTTCCTGCAAGGACGGAGATGGGGATCCCCGCTAGATGAGGAGTGTATTGCCTTTCTTCGTCCTGCCCCGCCTATCAGAGAGAAATTCCTTCCCATTTTTATCCTGACGGGATAAAGTTACAGAAAATTCTCACCCCGTTTGGAGCAAATCCTCACAAGGAACGAGAATTCCCATCTCCATTGCCAAACCTAAGTAACTTTAACATTTTGACATTTTCAATTTTTTCACATCCCTTTTATATTTTAATTTTTTAATGATAGTTTATTTTAATATAATTTTAAATTTAAATGAATAATTTTATCTATATATAAATCAAGTTAAGGCTAATACATTTTTTTTGTTATATAATATAATATGAACTAAAAATAATAAAATTATTCATGTTTTCTAAATTTTGAAATTTTTTAGTTAGAAAATGAAACTTAATTTGTGATTATCCATATTTTATAAATTTGAGAATCAAAAAGGATTTTATATCTTAACAAATAAAAAAATCCTAATCTTTCATAGAAAATGAATATATAGTTGTTCAATAAAAATAAAAATAAAAATATAATTTTCCGCATCTAATAAACAAACCCAAAGGAATTCTAAATGCAACAAATGTAGAATTATATATTTAAAATATAAGACATGTATCATTTACAAATAATTTCGATAGATTTTTTTTAAAAAAAATCATTTATTTTAAATCCTATACTAAGAATTTTATTAAATATTTAATAAGATCTTCAAAATATGTAAAGTCAGAGTTTAAAAACAAAAGATTATCCAATAATCTTGGTGTATCAATATAACTGGGGTAAATCTAATAGTAAAATGGCATAAACTTTTTTTAATTAAATTTCAATTAAAAAGTAAATAATGATATTTTTGTTTAAATAATTCATTAATGTTATTATCAAGTTATGTTATGGTCTCATAACTTTCATTTGTTTTCTTTTTGAAGAAATGGAACCTAATTAAGCAATTGGCTACGGTGGATGGAAACTTCGTCGAAAGAAAACCAATTGCAATAATGGCAACATAATTTCTTGTTATTGTCAAATTAAAATGTGAAATGGATATATATATATATATTTATTAGTGTAATAAAGTCTTGAATGGTGCTTTTCCTTGGGATACACTAGTGTTGAAGTGGAATCGGATTGCCTGCATGTCATATATCTGCTATCAAGCAAGTCTCAGTCACCAATTTGCCGAATAATTTGCGTTGGTTAAGAAATTTCTATGATAACATTTCTTTTTCTCATATTCATAGGGAAGGTAATCAGGCCGCTCATTATTTAGCATACTATAGTAGAATTATCAATTCTACTCGGATCTTTGAAGGCTTTAATTCCCTCCCGAGATTCATTAGAGGGATTATTTTGACCGACTGCATGGGCTTGCCATCAATCAGATATCAATGACTTTGGTTTCGCCGGTTTACTTCTTTGCTTCTTTCCTTTATGTTTTTCCGTTGCTTTTGTTGTCTTCGAACTGTTCTTCGCTTATTAAAGGATTGTACGCTTTGACTCTTGAGGTTTTCCCTTTTTGATTTTTATAAATATTGCGGTGGTTCCGTCCACCTTCAAAAAAAAAAAATATATATATATATATATTAGTGTATGTGAAATTGATAGATATTTGATATTTTTTTTACTTGTAAAATATTTCAATTTCTTGCACAAATTAATTGGAAAAGTCTCACTCAACACATTATTCTGAGTTAAGGTTAATTGAACCCTACTTATGACTTTTTATTGCAATAAATCCTCTATAGTTTTTTCATCTTATTATTGATTTATTTATTTGCACAAGGATATAATTTCATTGTATTTTGTTATAAACTAAAGTATTGCTTCGCATTGAAAAATTCCTTCTTGATATTTAATATTTTTATACTGACGATAGCATTTATAATGGAAAAATACCTTACAGTAAATAATTATAGTAATACAACCACTGATTAAATGTGTACCCCAAATCTATCTACCCCATTAAATAACAATAGAACTCATTAAAAAATTGATGGGAAGACTGAACAATTAATGGTCTAATTGATTAAAAGTCATAAGAATTTATTAATTAGTTTATCAAAAAGGATTATTTCATTAATTAAGTCCCATATGCTGCATAGTAAATTGCTCTTAATTTAATTTTTTTTTCTTGCTCTCATGATTAAGTGCAATGCTTTCATGGCCGTGCATGGACCAAACAGTTTGACTCAACCATGGGCAGGGGCGAAGTCAGATTTTTTAGTGAAGGAGGGCAAAATAAAAATACCATATATATATTAAAAATAATATAAATTTAAAGAGGGGCAATATAATAAAAATACCATATATATATTAAAAATAATATAAATTTAAAGAGGGGCAATATAATAAAAATACCATATATATATTAAAAATAATATAAATACTTTATATAAATACATGTGTATAAAAAAAATTTAAAAAAAGAAGGGGGCAATTGCCCCCCTTCAAATCAAAGTAGCCTCGCCAGTGACCATGGGCTCTGCAGAATTGATTTGTAGCCATGGACATTAACATTAACAACAATGGTTATTAAATTCTAATTTATATAAATAAAATAAAATAAAATAAAATAATTGTTTTATTTTAATAAGGTTACTACTTGTAGATTTTGTGTAGAATTTTAGCCTAAATTCTTCAATGGAGTAAAATTTTGTCTAATCAATCGGTTAATTTAGTGTAATGCCAAATTTGAAATTATTTAGAAATGAAGAGAATATCAATATTTAAATTTTATAAGACATAATTGAGTAATTTTATTTATACTAGAGACCATCTAATTATATAAAAAAATATTTAATTAAGTCACGAAATATTTCAATTATGTTATTCTAATAAAAATAAAATACTACTCATAATTTATTTTTAAAATAAAATTTTATAAAAATAATACAGTTATAGTAAATAATAAACTGCGCTACTAGAATATTATAAGTTAAATTTTACAGTAATTATCACATGATCATAACTATCAAGGTGTAGCTTATTGACCAGGAGCGTATGTTGATCCCGCTTAATTAATATAAATATATATTAAGATAATTAATTATAATATATATTAAGCTAATTAATTATAATTATTTAACTTTTCAATTATAATTTTGAATGTGAAAAATTAGTTTTCATTCATCAAATAATTTAGCTACACCAAGTGGTCCACGGTCCACTACTTTTCTTTTCCCTGGCAACACTCCAAATGCTGAAAATTCCACCATTTGCTTGTTTCACTTCTATATTTTGTATCGACTCTTCAAAATATAGTCTGTGTTGCCTGAAAAATTAATTTGCAGCCATGGAAGTTAACAACAATCCTATGTTAAAGATTTATGTTATTTTCTTGACATGCTTCTGTTTGGAGTCCCATCTTTCACTTGCTGCTGAAGCAATCACTGCAGACCAGTTTCTGACCGGTGACCAAACTATTTCCTCCAAGGGAGGGAAATTTGAGATGGGTTTCTTCAGGCCAGGTAACTCCTCAAACTACTATATTGGCATTTGGTACAAAAAAGTCCCTCGGCGGACCGTAGTTTGGGTAGCAAATAGAGAAACACCAGTTTTTAACATATATTCTTCACAGTTAAGAATATCAAATGGTAACTTGGTTCTCTTTGATGAGTCTAATACCCAAATATGGTCATCATATTTGACTTCTACAAGTTCAAATTCTGTAGAAGCAGCGCTTCTTGATGAAGGAAATCTTGTTTTAAGAGATGGGTCTAATTCATTAGAACCATTATGGCATAGTTTTGATTATCCAACCGATACATTTCTTCCTGGTAGCAGGCTTGTATTAGACAAAATCACTGGTAGAAAGACACGCCTTATTTCATGGAAAAACACAGAAGATCCTGCGCAGGCCTCTACTCTTTTGAGATGGACCCAAATGGAACCACTCAATTATTTATCATGTTGAGAAGATCTAGAGATATATATTTTAGTACTGGTGCTTGGAACGGAGAAACATTCAGCTTAATTCCTGAAATGAGGCTCAATCATATCTACAACTATAGTTGTTTTACCAACAAAAATGAGAGCTATTTCACGTATTCTCTGTACAATAGTTCTCTCATATCGAAATTTCAGATAGACGTTGGCGGACAGATTCAGCTACTGTCATGGTTAGAGAAGGCCAACGAATGGTATTTGTTGTGGTCTCAGCCAAGGTTTCAATGTGACATTTATGCCTACTGCGGAGCATTTGCGGCCTGCAACATGAAGTCCCAGTCTTTCTGTCAATGTTTGTCAGGTTTTCATCCGCAATCAGAATACGATTGGAATTCAAATGTATATTCTGCTGGGTGTGTAAGGAAAACAATTCGCAATGTGGGAATCCTAGTCATGTTAATGGGACGAGTGACAGGTTTCTGGAGAGTCGCAATATGGAGTTGCCATTAAATCCGTGGCCCATGGTAGCTGGGAATGCGCAGGAATGTGATTCAGCTTGCCTGAATAACTGTTCTTGCACTGCTTATTCTTATTATGACAGCAAGTGCTCGTTATGGTACGAAAATCTCTTGAATATAGAACAACATACCGATGGTGACCCTTTTGGAAGACCTCTATGTCAGGCTTGCAGCTTCTGAGTTCTCCAGTTCTAACAATAAAGGAATAGCGATCGGTGTGACTGTGGGTTCAATTTCTACACTAATTTTCCTAAGCCTGGTTCTGTCCGTAATCTGGAAAAGGACAAGGATACGAAAGATGGATACTTTCTCAATACAAACTGATAAATACAGCTCATCTCCATGCTTCTTATTTTTTTTCATCAGGGTCTGGTCTGATTGTTGCTCTAAAAAACAGAGAAGGTATTGGGAATTACAGTATCTGAGATCAACAACAGTATCGTACCTGGAGGACATAACAACGCACAGCTGGTTTTATACAGCTTCAAATGTATATTAGCTGCTACGGATCACTTTTCTGAAGCAAATAAACTGGGAGAGGGTGGGTTTGGCCCCGTATATAAGGTATCAATTCTAGACTAGATTGAACTTGCTTTATGATCTAGTTTTGTTTTTGTTCAAGTGATTGGTTTTTTTTTTTTTTTTTTTTTTTGCATTTGGTCATACTTTTTGATAGGGAAAGATGCCTGGTGATCAAGAAGTAGCCATAAAAAGACTTTCAAGAAAATCTGGACAGGGACTTGAAGAATTCATGAATGAATTGAAACTTATTGCCAACCTCCAACGCAAATATCTTGTCAGGCTCTTGGGTTGCTGTGTTGAAGAGGAGGAAAAGATACTGATATACGAGTACATGCCTAATCGAAGCTTGGACAAATTTCTTTTTGGTATTCTATTCTTTTTCTCCTTCAAAACACTTTAGGATCTTAGGTGTACTCAGAAATGCATATGAAAAGCAAATCTTGGAAAGAAATTCTTTAAGTTCAGTCATCCTTGTTTCAGTACTGGAAATTTCAATTCTATTCTATATAGCAATTGATAAAGGTTACATAACCGGTTAGAAGACTTGGCTAAATATTGCTGATGGTTTTATTGAGTAGATCCATCTGAAAAAGAAAAATTAGTTTGGGTTAAACGCTTCAAGATTTCAGAAGGTGTAACTCAAGGACTTCTATATATCCACAAGTTCTCTAGATTGAAAGTCATTCATAGGGACCTAAAGACGAGCAATATTTTGTTGGATGAAGACATGAATCCCAAAATTTCAGACTTTGGAATGGCAAGGATTTTTGGCATGAATCAGACAGAAGCAAATACCAACAGAGTAGTGGGGACTTAGTATGTGCCTCCCACTTACTCTTTTCTATTCAATAAAACCTTACTCCATCTATTTAGCGACAGTAACTTTATTACATGCATTGATTTTTATGTTTTGCTTTTTGTTGCAGTGGCTATATGTCTCCTGAATATGCATTTTCTGGGCAATTTTGAGAGAAATCAGATGTATTCAGCTTTGGTGTGTTCTTGCTGGAGATAGTGAGTGGAAAGAGGAACACAAGCTTCCATCGCAGTGGACTTTCTTTCATTGTTCTTAGTTGGGTAAGTCTAAGCTTTATTCAGGAACTTTTGAGAATATCTAAGGTAAATGGTCATTTAAAATGAATGAATTTTGATGTAATGTTAAGGCTTGGGAAATGTGGAAAGAAAGTAAAGAGGCAGAGCTAGTAGATCCATCAGTGAAGGATACATGCTGCTATAAAGAAGCTGTGAAGTGCATCCATATAGGGTTGCCGTGCGTCCAAGAAGATCCAGTTGATCGGCCAACAATGTCTTTGGTGGTTTCCATGTTGAGCAGTGATAGTCAAATGCTCCCATCACCCAAAGAACCAGCTTTTCACAATCGCAGACCTGTTCGCTCTTCTTCTCAAAAGCCTAAGGAATGTTCCAACAATGAACTCACAATTAGCTTGCCTGCTGGTCGATAAAATTTCTGAACTTGTCAACCATCTCTCAGAAAAAAAAAAGCCTTTTTTATTTCCCACTTTTTATAGATCGCGATAATTGAGGAACCATAAGTTGTAATTGTTCTTTCATTTTCTGTTTTGGTCTTCGCAAAAGTATCAATCTAATAATGAAAATGAATATTGAGTGAATATATAGTTTTTCTTTTTTTGGTCATGTACAAGGACTAGGTTAGCAGGTATGTTTCTTCAGCAGGTCCAATTCCTCATTCCTCAACCTGTCAATCACTGACTTTGGGCTGAACCCAATATTTTCTTGGTGCAAACATAATTCTCTTAAAATATTTTTTGAGCTGTTTCAGGAATTTATGATAAAAAATATTAGAAATATTAATGTTTAATTTTATTTCTTTACTTAAAAAGGAAAAATTAGAAAAAAAATTTTTTTTTAAAAAATTTGATTGAAAAAAAATAAGGGACAAATTATTACTTGTTAAATTTTTTTTAAAGAGAAAAATTATAAATTCACCCGAAAATACTAATAGTAGAAGAATAAATAAATATATTAAAATTAAAACTAAGTGGGCATAATAAAAATATATTTAAATGGGTAAAAAATCTATTAAAAATAATAGTCAAATAATATAAAACTCTAAATATGATTACAATTAAGAATATATTCATTTTAATAATATTTTTAAGATAATTAAATTTATATTATCAATTTAAAAGTTAGGATAAAAATTAAAAAATAAAATTTGAAAAGTCAATTTGATTGAAATGGGGTTTAGAGCATTTTATTGTGAATAATAATAATAATAATAATAATAATAATTAATAGGAGAATAAAATTAATTAAAAAGAACAAAATATAATGACTCATGAATTAAAAGAGAAACTAATTTAAGAAAATATATTTGGGCAAAGGAATATTAAAAAAATTAAGTTATATTTATCAAATATATATTATATTTATTTTTATGCTAATAAAGAAATATATTGAATTGTTAAGTTTTGAGCAATTGGAGTAGAAGAAGTGAATAGTATAACAAAAAGGAAGCAAGACATTGAGTTTTAAATGGCTGACCGTACTCAATACCTATTGGTCTGGCATTAAAAGTTAAAAAACAAGTCGAGTAAATTAGTAAAGAAAAAAATAGGTATGATTTTCTGGGAATTCCATTGCTACAATATATATATATATATATATATATCTTTTTATTACAGTTTTAGTATATATATAATGACAGTTAAAAAAAATACACTTACCGCTAAACTATACCCTTAACTTAAATACATTCAAAAGTATCTATCCATAAAATAGTAAATTCATAAAATTACCTTTCTGCTCTCGTAATATCATCACAGAAAACACTCTACCAATCACTTAACTGCACACTGCTTCGCCAAAATGGCCATGGACCAAATCAGGTTGCATCAATAAGTTAAGTAGCATTATATTAATATATATATATATATATAAATTATATTACTTTTCGATCATAATTTTGAGCCACTAAAAATGAGTTTGAAATAATATTACGTGAAGTCAACGATGAATGTAGGATTGATATTCTGGAGATGTCAAAATATAAACAAAAATTATATTTAAACATATTAACATGACTAAAAAGTACAAATAAAAATATAATTTAAGCATTATAGTTGTAAAATTAAGAAATTTATATATAACATTTTAAAAAACACTAAAAAAAAGAACAACATATTAAAAAAAAAGTTGGCAACAAATTTTTTTTTTAAAAAAAGAGACATTCTAAAAAATAATTAATAATAATTAAGAGTCAAATAACTAAAATTAAATAATGTGAAAAATCAGTTTTCATTCATTAAATAACTTAGCTCTATCGGATTAAATTAATTTGGAGCAAATTTCTTTCATTTTTGGAGGGTCAAATCAATATAATATATATATTCATAATTTATTCTAATAATATTTTATTTCTTTAACACTTCAAAAATGTTGAAAGTTCCACCATTTCTTTGTTGAATATTGTATATTTTTTATTGAGTCCACAAAATATGCATGCAAAAAAATTAATTTTACAGCCATGGATGTTAACAACAATTCCATGTTAAAGATTCATGTTATTTTCTTCGCATGCTTCTGTTTCGAGTGCCATCTTTCAGTCGCTGCTGAAAAAATCACAACAGACCAGTCTCTGTCAGGTGACCAAACAATTTCGTCTGAGAGAGGGAAATTTGAGATGGGTTTCTTCAATCCAGGTGCAGGTAACTCCTCAAACTACTACATTGGCATTTGGTACAAAACAGTCCCTCAGCAGACAGTAGTTTGGGTAGCAAATAGAGAAACACCAGATTCTGATAGATACTCTTCACGATTAACAATATCAAATGGTAACTTGGTTCTCTTTGATGAGTCCAGTATCCCAATTTGGTCAACAAATTTGAGTTCTACAAGTTCTAATTCTGTGGAAGCAGTACTTCTTGATGAAGGAAATCTTGTTTTAAGAGAAGGGTCTAATTCATCAGAACCATTATGGCAGTGTTTTGATTATCCACATTATGGCAGTGTTTGGATTATCCATGTCAGACTGATGCCCACTGCGGGGCATTTGCGAGCTGCAACATCAACTCCAAGCCTTTTTGTAATTGTTTGGAAGGTTTCCATCCAAAATTAGTAGAAGCTTGGAATTCGAATAATTATTCTGATGGGTGTGCAAGGAAAAGCAGTTTGCAATGCGAGAATTTTAACGGGAAGTCACAGTTTTTTTGCAAGTCACAATATGAGATTGCCAGAAAGTCCATATCCAGTGGCAGTTGCGAATGCACAGGAATACCAATCAACTTGCTTGAATAACTGTTCCTGCACTGCTTATTTTTATTATGACAGCCAGTGCTCTATTTGGTTTGGAGATCTCTTGAATATAGAACAACTTGCCGTTGATGACCTTAATGGAAGAACTCTCTACGTCAAGCTTGCAGCTTCTGAGTTCTCCAGCTCTAACAATGAACCCATGGTGATAGGAGTGGCTGTGGGATCAATTTTTATACTAATTGTCCTAAGCCTGGTTCTGTCCGTAATCTTGAAAAGGACAAGGACACGAAAGATAGGTACGTTCTCAGCATGCACAGATAAATACAGCTCTGATAGTTACTCTAAACAGCAGAGAATTCATCAGGAACAATGTCTGATATCACAAACAATATTGCAGCTGCAGGACAAAACAATGCGCAGCCAGTTTCATTCAGCTTCAAAAGTATATTAGCCGCAACAAATAACTTTTCTGAAGCAAATAAATTGGAAGAAGGGGGGGTTTGGCCCTGTCTATAAGGTATCCATTCTAGACTAGATTGAACTTGCTTTACGATCTAGTTCTGTTTTGGTTAAAGTGATTGGTGTTTTTTTTGCATTTGGTCATACTTTTTGTCGGGAAAGATGCCTGGTGATCAAGAAGTAGCCATAAAAAGACTTTCAAGAAAATCTGGACCCTGGACTTGAAGAATTCATTAATGAATTGAAACTTATTGCCAACCTTCAACACAAATATCTTGTTAGGCTCTTGGGTTGCTGTGTAGAAGAAGAGGAAACGATACTGATATACGAGTACATGCCTAATCGAAGCTTGGACAAATTTCTTTTCGGTAAATTTCTATCCTTTTTCTCCTTCAAAACACTTTAGGATCTTAGGTGTACTCAGAAATGCATATGAAAGGCAAATCTTGGAAAGAGTTTCATTAAGTTCAGTTATCCTTTACTTGTTTCAGTGCTGGAATTTCCAATTGTACATAGCAATTGACAAATGTCATCATATAACTGGTTAGAAGACTTGACTAAATGTTGCTAATGGATGTATTGATTAGATCCATCTGAAAAAGAAAAACTGGTTTGGGTAAACGCTTCAAGATTGCAGAAGGTGTAGCTCAAGGGCTTCTATATATCCACAAGTTCTCTAGATTGAAAATCATTCATAGGGACCTAAAGACGAGCAATATTTTGTCGGACGAAGACATGAATCCCAAAATTTCAGAATTTGGAATGGCAAGGATTTTTGGCATGAGTCAGACAGAAGCAAATACCAACAGAGTAATGGGGACTTAGTATGTGCCTCTCACTCTGTATTCAATAACACAGAAGCAGTACACTATTGACATGCATTGATTTTTATGTTTTGCTTTTGTTGCAGTGCCTATATGTCTCCTGAATATGCATTTTCTGGGCAATTTTCAGAAAAATCAGATGTATTCAGCTTTGGTGTGTTCTTGTTGGAGATAGTGAGTGGAAAGAGGAACACAAGCTTCCATCGCAGTGGACTTTCTTTCACCCTTCTTAGTTGGGTAAGTCTAAATTATATCTTCAGGAACTTTTGAGAATATTTAAGGTAAATGGTCATTTAAAATCAATGTATTATGCAATGTTTGTAAGGCTTAGGAACTGTGGAGCTAGTAGATCCATTAGTGAAAGATACATGCTGCTATAAAGAAGCTGTGAAGTGCATCCATATAGGGTTGCTGTGCGTTCAAGAAGATCCAGTTGATCGGCCAACAATCTCTTTGGTGGTTTTCGTTTTGAGCACTGATAGTCAAATGCTCCCATCACCCAAACAGCCAGCTTTTCACAACCGCAGGCCTGTTAACTCCTCTTCTCAAAAGCCTAAGGAATGTTCCAGCACTGAACTCACAATTAGCTTGCCCACTGGTCGATAAAATTTCTGAACTTGTCAAAGATCCCTTAGGAAAAAAAAAGCCCTTTTGTGTTTCTCCACTTTTTATAGATAGTGATAATTGAGGCATCATCAGTTGTAATTTTTCTTTTCTTTTCTATTTTGGCTTTTGCAAAAGTATGAACTTAATAATGAACATGAATATTGAGTGAATATATATATATATATATTTATGGTAATATATAAGGACTAGTTTAGCAGTTAATGTTGAGTTCGTCAAATCAAATTCTTGAAACCAGAAATGATTTGATTATCAGAATTGAATATTAATATTGCCATTGTCATTATCATCAAAATCATTAGACTATACAAGGAATGGATACATAAAACATTCAAAGTCCGATTAATGAGATGCATCACATTTCTACTTCTCATACCTTGAAAAAAAAACATGATGAATGAAAAAAATATACATATATGTATATATCCTCTGTATGATCAAATTCATAACCAACCAATCCCATCAAACTATGTACAAATAGATCAATAGAAGATATGCATAAATATGTAATGTATTGCACTATACACTTTTTTTTTTATTTTTTTCCTACATCAAATACTCAGCCATATACATCTGCATGTGCTTAGGATTGATTTTTCTTCAGCTGCTTTGCACCAGAATCTATGATGGTCCAGCTGCCCTGTAGCCGAATATTCACATTAAGAGATTTAACGCAAAAAAAAAATTAAGAGTTCTATGCTCTTATCAGAGCTGAAAAAAATTCATTATAGCCTTAGTGAAATTCCCATGGCTGAAAACATCTAACATAGCCACCTTATCCTTTTGATCTCTCAATCAACGTTGCCCAAGTAATAATTGATTGAAACACTCGACCACCATTATATATATCTTCTTTCAGCTAATCATATCAACACTTGCTAGCACCTAAACAAAAATATGTTTGTGTTATTCTGACTAGGAAATGTGTTTATAAGGTAGTTACCTAAGAAAACCAAATGCAAAATCCTACAAAAGAAAATATTATACCTCACAGCATCTGAAGGGAGAAAGAACATGCTAAGTTGCTAACACAATGTACGGCAACACCTTGGATATATAGACCATCAAGCAAAAAATAGAAACAAGAAGAAATAGAAAGATACAAACCTCAAGCACAATTTATAATTGATGAAATCCCACAATGCTGGATATAGCTAATTCCCTATGCTTCATTGACGTCCCTGATGGAGCAAAAAGACTTCCTCTTTTATTTTTGAATCTTGATTACAGAAAACAGAGGACAATTTTCAGCATTTAAGTCATCCTCTGGAAGCAACACTTGAACCGCAAATCAATGCATTATTTACCTGTGACTCTAATTCAGCTATTCTTTGTAATGACACTTGTTCAATGGAAGCTCAGCGCTTGCACTCTTCTTCAAGCAAACCTGTCATTTGGTACCTCAGCTCAGCCATTTCTTGTGCAAGGTCCTCGGACTCTTCCTTTGCCTTCAATTTTTCCTCTTTCAACTCTTTCTAGAAACAATTAACATCGGAACATCACCAACTCATAAATCTATGAAAGGTCAACTCAAAATTCAAGGGCCAGAACCTTCTTACCAAAATCACACTTCAAAAATTCAGTTTATCAACCTTATTAACAATATCCTAGGCAATTATGCATCCTCATAGGGTCTTAATCCATACCTTAAGCTGCCTCAGAAGAACTTCATATTCGCTTATCTCTTGTGACATTCTCTCCATCCGCTTTTTCAAATTTGAATCTGGGGCAAATACTATTGCCAGTATTGAAAAAAGTAGACCAAGTGCCTCCCCACAAGCTCTTTAGAAATATTATCAAAATATGCGCGAAATTAAGGGACGTGATTCCTCAAAACAAGACCTTCAATGTAAAGTTAAAATTACAAACTTCTCAGAACAAGGAAACTAATACAAGTTACATGTGCATTTATCCTCTACAAAGTGGTTGATGCAGCTGCTTGTAGGGATGAACGGTTAGGGGCTTGCAAAATGGGGGAGTAGCCAAGACTGAACAGTATATAACGCAACTCAACTAAAGATTAATCAAAACTACACTAATGAAGTGAAAACATAATTTATTAGGGAACTTTTTAATTTTTGGTTACCAATGCTCTTTTTGTTTGTTTTTTTGGTAATTAGCAGCACCCTCAATTTCAGTACTTATGGACTTCCAGGAATTCTTATTTTTGTCTTTTTCAGTTGATCTTTTCAATTTCTTCTCCTATAATTGTATATATGCTCAAAAAAAAAGCAGGAGAAGGCAATTTGTTTTTCATAAATTGGGACGCCCATATCAATTAGTGAAAACATAGAAGTGCTACTAAGACCACTTCTAACTTGCTAACTACGAAAAGCACCTTAAGGTGGTTAAGAATCCAACTCATTTTGGGCATGACATTAAAGAGATGTTATTATTAAGTCAATTCCAAGTATATAAAATCTCCCTCTAATCTGATAATAACAACACTTACTGTTGGTTCCTCAAAATGTATTAGTTTGGTGTTAAAGGCATAGTTGACTGGAGTATCTACAAATTACAATAGTTTCAACCATTAGCAAGACCAATTCCCCAAGTGCTTCACGAAAAATTATTCTTTCATGCAATAACCACTTAGATAATTATACTATGAACAAGCAGAGGCTGGGGAGGGAGACTTCCTTTTCTTTATTACACAGGTTAATTATATAATTAGTCAATCATTATAAGCCTTTACCTAAATTTGATGGAATGATAGTTGTCACTTACCTCACTTCTTTTGATGTATTTTTCAAATCCAGTTCACTTAAGCTTGGCTGAGTAAAAAGCTGAGGTTTGTCCTTGTTTTCCAGCCATTCCTCTATTGTCTGAAGAAATAGTCTAGCATTGATTTCAGATGCAACAAGCTTCTCTCTCAGTTCTTTATTCTCCCTTTCCAAGCATTTTATAATTTCCTCTGTGCATCAAGAACCCTAATCTCCAGTTCTTTGATTAGCCCATCCATCTTTGCTTTTCCAAGAGTAGTTTCTTCCTGCATCTTTTTAGCTTCACAGCATGCCTGCTCCAAAGCCATTATATCAAGTTTCATACTTTCCATTTCACATTGGGAGTCTAGGTTTAAACAAGAAATATATTCCTCCAGCTTCTCTACACATAGTACTGAGTTTTGCAGCTCCACTTCTTTTCTCTCCAATTGTTGTATCAATAAGTAGCATTCTGAATGAGACCTCTCCAGTTCTTCCTGTAGATAAACAACCTTTGCCTGTAAATTATCCGTGTCTGCTAATTTTAACTCAAGGTCATGCACGTGCTCCCCCAAGCTGTATGCCTCTGAATTCCTTGCATTTAGTTGATCCTGCAGGTAATCTGTGAAGGAAGTGATGATATGGTTAATCCCGATTAAAAGATCACAAGAACAATTTTTGATGGGGGCAGAATGATCACTCATTACCATTCAGATTCAATCAGTGTGACAATCCTATTTGCCTATTAGAGGATTAAAAAGAATAGCAGCAAACTTCAGAACACCCTGCTACATACCATAATTAGTGTTATAGGTCTAAACTTTAGATAAAATTATCTTATTGGTGGAAGTATATATCATCAAAGAATTAAACATCAGATAGAGTAAAAATGATCTCTAAGATTAAAGTTGTAATTCATGGGGAATTACTCTTAAAAAAAAATTAGTCCACCAATTTGATATCTTAGTCATACAATCGAATTAGAATCAGTGTAAACACTATGTTAAGAAATCAAATCAGGATCGATGTAAATACTTCGTTATTAGAAAACAAAAAAGTAAGAATAACCACCTATCTCTTGTGAGCAGTTCAACAACTCCCTTTCCAACTTATGAGTGTGCTTTCTGTCTTCAGAATGAGATTCTAATAAAGATTTCACATGTAGTTCTAGCCTCTGCATCAAATAAAGTCCAATAATTAGATGATTCCACTGAAAATTGATTATTAGTGATGCCTTTTTTTTCTTTCATAAAACAACTAAATTCTCTTTATAAAATGGAGAATAGAGTAAGGTTCAAGCTGCAAGCTTTTTTTTCATTTTATTCAGTTTACTTGACCTCTGTGCTTAAATTAGCTAGAAATGAACACATACTTTCACTAGAACAACGTAATGTGAGTAGGTAGAAACCATAAAGTTTGCCTCTTCCCTTTTTCCTCTTGAAATTGAGGGGAAAATGCAATCTTATAAAGATTATATAAGAAAAATGTGATTACAAGACCAACCACTTTTACCATGAGAATCATTACTTGCAGCTCAGTATCATTCTGCTAGCTAATCCAGAAAGGAAAAAAATTGAGTGTACTATCTTTAGAGTTGAACATTCTCAATTTACCAATAACCATACAGTATACATTGAATATACCTTGTTAACAATGGGGCATTAAAAAAAGCGATGACTTACTAATTGCAAACTGAATCACCCAGTTTTGCTATGATTCTCCACTAACTTAATCATCCACATTCTAAAACATGCCAATAGTACTTCCCACGTTACAGTTATTCAGAACTTCTATCCTAGTCCAAAATCTTTTGAAAGTTCAACAGTCAAATATTTAGTAATTTCCTAACATATATAAATCATTTCATAACTAAAGAGATCAATATATGAATATCAGTAAGTTCAAGTGAAAAAACATCACAATCTAGTATTGACGGATAGGCAATGTTAGAAAATAAGAATTTTTAATTGAGTGAATTTAGTGATGTCTTTTCAAAAGGAAAAGGTTAGGTTCCTAAAGATAGATAAAACATTTGGCCAGGGTGACGAGGGAGAATGAGTTATGCGATCCAGAATCCAAAATTGCGGAAGTAAGGGCGTGAATTACTGCCATTGCAGCGTCATTTTAAGTAGATGAATGAAATTTATTGTCTTTCAACATTACTCCTTGGAGGAAAACAGGAAAACTCAATAACATAGAAAAAGAAAAAGCAGTAATATAGAATAAAATCTCAATTATAGTTAAGCCATGTGAAAGTAACTACCGTCATAAATGTTACATTGTTTACATGAAAGAAAGAAAATACTACGGTCATGAAAAGATTACCCTAATTAGTTCAGAGCTCTCGGATTGAGATTCTCTCAACATATCCTTTTCTTTCCGTAGCTGTAGACAGAAAAGAACAAATAAGCAAATAGTTAATTCAAATGAAACCATAGGCTGTAAGGGAGTCACAAGACATGGTTGGACACTTTATATCAATACAGAACTATGCTTATATTGTCTATCAGAAAGAAAAATGACATGAAGCATACCTCTCTGCATCTCGTCCCAATCTGCAAAACTTCCTCTATATCAAAACTGCCTTCACTGGAGCTACTCGACATTTAAGGAAGAAAGTCTCACAACAGAACAAAAAGATGTCTATATTGCAAAGTGGATGCACCTAACAGAGGAAATGAAGTTAGTTTACAATGAATATAGGTACCAATTTAACAAGCAATTGCTATAATATTGATAATATAGACACAAAAATCAGAAGATTAAAAACTGAGAAACTTGGATTTAATCACACGGGTTTGTTCCGTAGAGCCTGAAAGTACAGCTTTGCACCTTTAGCACTTGCAGAGAAGATGAAATTAACCATGTCTAACATCTTTTCAAGCATTAGTAAACATACTTTTCCATTTTTCTTATCATCTTTCAAGCCTTATTGAACATACTTTTTCCATTTTTTTTTTTCACAAGGACAAACTCTTGAAAAAGCAGCACAAGCTGTTACTATGATTCTAATTTCAGGGAAGGTTAAAGTAGGGCAAAGTTCACTATCACAATCACAGCATTCATTAAAGATGATTCATCCCTCCTTCTCCATTGCTTCTTTTATGTGACGAATTAATTTAATTTTTCGCATAAACAACTCAAAGAACTTCATCAATCTGTATAGCTACTACGAAAGTACTACTGAAATATAAACAATTAACAAAACGGAAAGAGAGTTTTATTCATTATATCATACAGAGTAAACCCATATAAACAAACGAAAGATCAATGGAGAAAATCCAATTCTCAAAAATCATTAATCAGACAAATCTGATGGGATATCAATCAAAAAGCAATGAAATTGGAGAGGAAAAAAAAAAGAGAAGAAGGCAACTTTACGAAACAATATAACTCTGTCAAACTAATTTTTATATGTAATAACAATTATAAGCTAAGCTTCCATATCAACAGTAAATTCAAACAAAACTCCATTTGGAGCACTCTCACCAACAATAACTCCACCAAAAAAAATGCCCATATGAATTAGACGCTTATATAAATTAAAAAAAATAAATAAGAATTTAAGAGTTTGTACCTGAACAAACTGAAAATTTTGCAGAGTTGGAAAACGGAGCTTTGCCAGTGGTGATTTGTGATTAATCCAAAGTTTCTTTCAATTGTTTAAATTTTTGAATCCAAGAAGTGAAGAAATAGCAGTGAAGTTTCCTTGAAATGGGTTTAGGTTCGAGTACGACCCAACTTGTAATGGGCTTTCTAGGCAACTGTAAATATAAAGCTTTTAACAAAAAATATAAGAAAAATTAAAAATAATTTTAAATATATTATATTTATAAAATATTTAAAATATTAAATTTTTATTAGTTTACGGAGAGTTTAAAATGAGTTTATAATTAGTTTATAATGAGTTTATAATGAATTTATAAATTTATACATTTTATAATGAGTTTATTATGAATTTATAATAAAATAATTAAAATATCTTTGGTAAAAAAATAAAATTTTTTAATAATATGATGTATGGTGTCATTTTTTTACAAATATATATACATTTTAATTGTAAATATAATTCTTTATTTCACTTTTTTTTAAAAGGTATCTAATTGAGGTTAAATTATAAGTTCTATACATCAAAATGTGAAAAATAAAATTTTATGAATTGAGCAAAATCATTAGATCAATGTTATGTTTAAAAGACTTGCCTTATAACAGGCAATAATATAAAAATATTTTATTATTTTCATTTAGAAATTTTAGAGAATTGTCTAATTTCTCAATTTTATTTTATTTTTTTTCTCAAATTTTTGTTAAGACGAACTCTTAATGTTTGGCATTTGATTGATTTCCATTAAGAGTGGGCTTGATCACATTCAGAAACAAAAAAACAAGAGAAAAAATTACACCCTGGATTATTTTTTATAATTTTTTTATTTTTATTAAAGATATTTTAACTATTTTATAATAAATTCATAATAAAATAATAATAAACTCGTAACAAATTATGTAAATTAATAATAAACTCATAATAAATTTATAATAAACTATATAAATTAATAAATTAATCATAAATTTTTATAAATTTGAACATATTTTAAAAATATAATAAATTTGATTTTTTATTTTTAATGGTATTTTTATCAAAAAATTCCTCCCAAAAAAATAATAAATTTATATACACCCACGTAAAATTTGAAATCTTAAATAAAAATATTTTAAAAAGTAAAATATATTTTTTAAAATGCTCATTTTTAACTCTTAAATATATCATTAAAATGCTCCTTTTTTTTTGCTTTTAACTTTCATAAATAACTGTAAAATATTTTAAAAAAATTAAAACAATTGACACATTATATAATTTTTTATAAACCTTATCTTCAATCACTTTTATAACAATATAAATATCACAATCACTTGTGCTATGATATAATCTAATTTAATATATAGTATTTTTTTTTTGTCAAATCCTATAATGATACTTCAAAATTGGAAAAACATAGCATGAAATTTTAAAAATTCTAATTTTTCCACCAAACATGTCCATGAATAAATCTAGAGGAAATACCTCAATCAACCACCATTTTCTGTTTAGCTTTTTGATTTTTTTTAAAAAAAAAGAATATTCCTAATATTTTTGGATAATTTTTAGGAAAATTTTAAAAAATAATTGAAAAATATAAAATATAAAAAAATTGTGCAAATAAAAATTTACAAAAAATATTATATAAACAATAAAATATAAAATATGGTATATTTTTAGTATATTTTTGGTAAATATTAAGTATATAGTGAGTAGATTTTATTATGCATCGTAAAAATCTAAAAAAAAATTAAAAACATCATTTTTGTAAAAATAATAAAAATAAAAAAAGGTAGGATTTCATATAATTTCCTCTCATTTTTTAATTTTGGAAGCTCCAAAGAGATGCAAGTTGAAATTTCCCCATATAGATCAACCCACTGGGCCTTTTAAAGAAATTAAGCAAATTAACCAATATTTTCAATCAACTAAAGTAGTTGACTTTGCATTAAAGTTGACTCCAATGATATGGCCAAGGCTGCAGCCATTTTCTTTGCTCACATATGAAAAAGCCAACACAAAGTAAAAGTAAATAAATAATAATGATAATTAAAAATAAAATATAACCCGTGATTTTGATGAATTAGGGTTTACTTGTACAAGTGTCCAATTCTGATCCTTTATTGAAACAACTCTCTTTTTTTTTTTTTTTCAGAATCAAAACAACCCTCCTTAATCAATCCCCAATTGCCTAACTGACCCAATTGAATCAAGAAAAAAAGGCTCAATAAAAGACTAGCAGTTGGTTCTTTGTACTACTTTAGACAAAGAAGCAAGAACTGCCGATAGTTAAAAGAATATATATATATATATATTCTCTTATTTTCTACGGTCTAACAAATATAGTTATACCAAAGATGTTGAATTTATACGCCCCGCAGTTAAGTTCTTGGCCAAATTAGGCGCATAATTAACGCCCATAAGAATTTTGTGCTAAGATATGCTCACTTTTTTTCTTTGTCTTCTTAACCCACCTTAATTAAAAACCTTTTCTGCTTAGATACTTGTCCATATAAGAATTCTATGCATCTAATTAGAGGACATTCGGTCTATTAATTAATTAATTGACTGAATTAAATTTGACCAACCCTTTTGAACATGTTTTTTTGTTGATCAAACGGATTAATTTTAAATTTTGGTCAAGTCAATTAATTAATTAATTTCATTTAATCGGTTTAGTTTGATTTAATTAAAATCCTTAAAGAGTTGAATAAATTAAAAACATAATATTTTTTTTATTTTCGGTTAATTATTAATTAAACTAAATGCTAAAATACTCATAGACTATAGCTTAATACGGTCGGCTAACCAATATTCACCCACTCCTACATCTAATACTTGAAAGATACTACCACAGACTGAGTATTAGAATTTCCCCTGATACCTAATAATATTGAGTCATCCTATCAACTCGAAATCCTTACTAAATCCTATTTTATTTCTTCAGTAGTGTTAGGTTGAGATTTTCTCCAACTATTCCTGATTTAGTTAGATTCTAATTCTATAAATGAAATGTAATATATTTTCCAATATGCTATATCATATATTTTTTAATTTTTTACTATCTAAAATAATTAATATTATTACTCTATAATCTCATATTAGAATTCAAACACTAATCAATCGATAAATTTAAAAAAAAGAAAAGAAAATAAACATAAATGCCTACCGACTTAACTTCGATTTACTATCAAGTTAGTAATAAATTTTGCCGCTGAACAAATAAAATAAAAAAGAAAACCAGAGAGTAACAACTAGTAGAAGTGGTCCCAATTATAGTGAGGCTTTGCACTTAGCTTAGCCATTAAATAAGCACATAATAAGACCACAAGCTAGTAGATTAAGTCTTTGGGCATTTATAAATAAAATAAACTTATTAGTGTAGTGAGTAAGAGAGAAAGAGAAAGAGAGAAGGAGAAGCAAGTAAGATGAGTTGTCATGTATTATGGTACGTGACTAAACAACCACCTTTGAGCTCACATGCTATCCTTGTGTACATTATAAAATTGCCTTTTATCTTCCAATATTTCAACACCCTCACTCATTTTCTCTTTGATCCCAAGATAATATAATTACTTAAAAACACACCAAGCAGCAGCAGAAGCTAGCTAGCTTTTCATTGAGAAAGTACACTTCTAAATGATGTGATAAAAGTAATTATACATGAACATTATTCAATTACAGTATTGTAGTTTCTTAAGCACAAGAGATTAATATGCCTAGATATTAAAGAAACAATCTAGAATGGATGAGCAGTCATCTTTAGAACTGTAAATTTGCAAGTTAGAACTCATAATTTGGAGCCAAATTAAACAAAATAGGAATACATGTAGGAAATGAAGTGAAAGACTATTAGGAGAAAAGCAATACCTTGGCTCATTCTTGAATCTTTAAAAGAATGAATGAATCTGTACACTCTTTCTTGAATCTTTTTTTTTTATTTGAAAGCAATGGTTGAACTCAATTAGAGATCAAACCTACAAGAGGTTCATGCTTGTGGCTACTTCCAATCCACCATGGATTAAACCCCACAATTCCATTGCTTTCTTCTTCAACAGGAGCAGGAAGATTAAGATCAAGAAAGTCTCTAATTGGTGGAATTGGTTCTTGAATTGAAATTGTCTGATTAATTTTAGTCTGATCAGAACCCCCCACTAAATGAGACCTTTTGTGTCCACCCAATGCTTGTCCTGATGGGAACACCTTGAAACAAATTGGGCACTCATGTCCCTTACTCTTCTTTGCCCCATAACTTGTCTCAGCCTTGTTCTCGCCACAATCTGTGGACAAGTGATGATTATCAACAGAAATCTCATTCTTGATTGGGTTTTTTATGAGTTGCTTACTATCTGCTGTTGGGTCAGGGGATTGCTGTTCTGTTTCAATGCTATTCTCACTTATGTCAGTTCTTGATGCAAAGCAGCCTTTAGTCTTTTTGTGGCTAGCTCTATGGCCTCCTAGAGCTTGGTAAGAGGGAAAAACTTTGTTGCAAGTAGTACACTCAAATCTGCTATTCTTGCAAGTTTCAGAATCTGAAGCATTGGTTACTGTCAGCTTCTTCAAGTAACCTGACTTCATTTCAGGATCAATCGAATCAGTGAATTTTCTCTTTCTTGAATCCAAACCAGTTTCTTTGCTCAAATTATTAATTTCAAATTCAACTTCACATTCATCAGAATCAAGATTCGACTTCTTGGCTTTATCATTCTTAATCAACCCTTTTCTTAGAATCCCAGAAACAGAGAACTCTTTTTTTCTGCTTTCAACTTTCATGGTCTCGGAACCATTAGAACTAACAAGATTATTAGTTTCAATAAACACAGAATTGTTATCAGAAGAATCAGCAACAGAATTATTCAAGCCACCCCATTGACCAACATCTCTAGAAAGCATCATCAAGCACATAGCAACCTCTTCTTGTTCTTGCTCAGTTTCAGAAGCAGACGAGGAAGCAATATTATTATGATTATTAGCAAAAGATAAAGAAGAAGAATTTGCAGTGCCCATGTACCTTGTCACTCTCCTTTTTGATCTCTTTCTTCGATTAGGAGCAGCAGTAGTTTCATTGTCAGATTGGCTGTCCATGACTAGCTGCCCTTTCTGGTTATTAGCACTAGTCCAAGAATCTTGTTCCTTCTCCAGGGCATTATAGTTAGAAATTTTTTCTTTTTCTTTGTCTAGTGAGTGACACTTCATATGACCACACAATGCTTTCCAAGAATGGAGAATTTTGCCACAATCTCTGCAAGATTTGTCAACAAGTGAAGAAACATTATTGTTATTATTTTTATTATCATCTTCATTCGAATGATCTGCAATTCGCCGAGTCTTCTTCGGATTTTCTCTGAGGCCATAACCATAAACAGTATTTTCGCCGCCGGTGGTATTGTTATAATTAGCTCCATTATTGTTGGTTTTGTTGTTGCTGTTGCTGTTGTTGTTGTTGGGGAAAGATGGGAGCTTTTTCTTGGTGAGCTTAGTGCCATCAGCTTGAGCTGAAATGTCATTAATCATGTGAGACCTCATATGACCACCCAATGATCTACCACAAGAAAAGCTCTTGCTGCAGAACTTGCACACATGCTTCAATACTTCTTGCTCTTCTTCCATGAATTTTTTTTTGAATCACACACAAAAACAGAAGAAATTAAACTCAGATCACAGAACTTGAAATCTTATCAAAGAACAACATATATAGCTTCAATTACACTAAAACTGCGGAGGCCAAAATGGTAATGAAACAGAGCAATCCCCAACCGCCTTAACTGAAAAGACAAAAAAGAAAATGAACAATTCCCAGATCAGAAAAACAAGGAGAAAGTTCAAATCTGAAGAGAAAATTGTGTTAGATCAATTTGATGATATGAATGGACAAGAACCCATCTCGGGTTTTCAAAGCAAGAGAAAAGATCTAAAGATGTAGAAATATAGAAACTGAGAACTGTTTCTGACTCAATCTCTAGCCTGGAAGAAGAAGAAGAGGAAGAAGAAAGAAGTGGATATGTGTAGTAGTAGTAGTAATAGTTTAGCTGATGAGCTTTCTTGTTATTGTGGAGTTGAAATTTTCAAGAGAAATAAAAAAATAAAAGAAAAGATTTTGAAAGAAGGTGAGTGGGTGTGTTGCCTTTGTTGTTAATGATGGCAATGAACAAAGCCAAAGACGAAATACTAAAAAGAAACAGAGGAGAAGAGAGAGAAAGTGTGTGTGTGAGAGTGTGTGTTTCTCTCTCTATATATCTCTTTCTTTCTTGCTTTCCAGTTTCCACAACTACAAGTTCACTATATTTAGGAGGAGAAATCCATGCATGGAAGCAAAGATAAAAAAAAAAAAAAAAAAAAAAAAAGAGGTAAAAAGAAGCGAAAGGAGAACGTGTACACAAATTGAGAATCCTACGCCATCGTGAAATCAAAGGGCTGAGATTAATCCACATCAGCATAGAGGCCTACACCAGAAGAGGCTACTTACAACTAACTATTCCTTCCTTTGTCTTGCTATTAAGGAATGAATAGCCCCCACTCTCCTTCTCACGCTTTCCAACGGAAAAGTTCCCATTCTCCGCCCCCTTATTCTTTTCTACTCTTTTTCTTTCTTTATATTATTACCTTAGTAATAGTAAAATTTTTTATACATCACGCTTGATTCGTTAGGGTGTGGATTGGTTGTATTTAAGCCGAACTCAGTTAAATACTAAAAATTTTAAATCAAATTAATTGAAATTATATATATTTTCAATCAATTTATGTATTTTCTGGTTATTTTAAGTTTAGGTAGATTAGATAGAGTTATATAATCAATAATATATATTATATATGTATAATATATATAATAATATATATAATATATGATAAATATTATAAATATATATAATATTATATTATATATTTATATAGTTTTATTAATTGGATTTGATTCAAATAAAAAAATAAATTTCAATAAAATTCACCAGTCGAATCCAATTTTTTAAAATGTTAATCTAATTTTTCTTGGATACGCGCTACAAATCGATTCAAAAAATCTGTGTACCCTATATTTATTCTCAAATTAATTTTTTCATATTATACTAAGAGTATTTGGCCCAGTTTAACATGGATTAATTTATACGTATCAAGTGCTTATATATATGAGCTTATAAGTGTTTAAGATTTTAAATAATTATATATTTATTTTAAATATTTATAAATAATTGATAAATATCTAAAATATTTGATAAAAAATAATTTATAAGCACATTTATTATTAAAATAATTAAAAATATATTTTAATTTAGTGAATTTTAATAAAGGTATTTAATGAATTTTTAAAAAATAAAAATAATATAATAAATTATTTGACTAAATTAATTTATAAATAAAGTGTTTATAAACATTAAAATAATGAATGCATCCTCCCAATTTTATTTGTTTAACTTATAAATCAATTTATAAACTTATAAAATTTTCTAAATAAATACATCTACTTAAATTTTAAATTTATAAGCTAGCTTAGAAACTTGGCTAAACATACTCTAAATCTATTTATTTAGTATAATCAATTATAAATCATATAATTTAAGTTAAAAAATTTCTACCACTATAGATTAATAGCATAATAACTAAATATTTATCTTATTTTATATTGCTGAAAGTTTAAAGTTTTAAATCTTTTAATATTTTTTATTCTCTTTAATAAATTTTCGATATAAAAAAAGTTAATTTTTTTATATTATCCTTGTATAATTTATATTGAACTTGATTTTGTGTCGATTCATATACATAACTATAATAAATCTATTTAATTTTTTTATTTAGTTAAATGTGAAGTATAAGTGTTGGGACTAAGAAATTTCTTAAATAATCTTTATACAAGCCTCTTTTGATTTAATTTCCAACAAAACATTCATATATATCATATTAAATCTATAATTTCTTTTTTCGGTCAATAAATCTATAATTTCTTTTACCTATTCAAATGTAGGCAAAATATTTCTTACATTATTCTCTATGCAATTTTTACCTATTATATATACAAGTATAATCACATTCAATACTCTATAAATTATGGGGAGAATTACAAAATAATCCATATATATATATGTATGTATATATTTAAAATTTTACAATATCCATACCATAATTCGTACCTACAATAAAATGCATAGGAATTGATGAGTACTTTGCTATTCATATATATGATTAAAAAGATTATGTAATTTAGGTAATAAAATTTTATTATTTTTATCGTCTTATCCGAATCGGTGATAATTTATACATTAAAAAAAATGAATCATGAAACTTAGAAAAGGCTAGAAAATTATTTAATATTATTAAATCAATAATTTTATTACTGAAATTCATATAAATAATAAATTCAAGTTTGAATTTTTTTAATGTTGTAAAAAAATTCATATTGTTAAGTCAGACAACCAAGTTAAATTAATTATTGCATCATTAGTTATTTTAGAAAAAGGGATTATTTTGGCTGTAAATTGAGTTGCCAGTTAATTTATTTTTTCAAAGATAGCTTAGAAAATTTCTATGCAATGATAATAGATTCCTTGTGTTTTCGTTTCATATTAATTTAAAAGACTGAGGAAAGAAAAAGGAAATTACTAAGAGGAAGAATAAAGAATAGATTTACAGAGAATTTCCATGGCAAGGAAGATTGTGTATATTTTGTGCACTTTTCTGCCCATGGTGAAATAAAATGTTCGGTTTGTATACTGAATTTTTAACTTTCTCTTTTTCAGATGGAAAAATGGAGGATTCGGGCTGATTACACAGATACATTGTTTTTTTTAAGTGAAAGCACACTAGCTAATAATGTATATCCATAATAACTAATAATAATTAAGACATTAAATACGAGTTAATTTAGCACTGTAATTAAACTGTTTTTTTAAATTTAATTTCGCATTTTAATTTAAAATTGTGAGACATGCTAATAATAACTACTAATGCTCATTCAATTTTAAATTAATAATCGTATTTTTTTATTTATCTCAAATTATAATTTATTTATAATTTTAATAAGTTCGTTAATATATTAAATCTTTAATATTTTTATATTTTATTTATTTAAAATATTTAATAAATATATCTTATATTAAAATAAGAATATAATAAAAAATATATATTAAATTTACATTATTAATAAAATTAATTATTCTTTCTTAATTTTTATGGAATAGAAAGTGTGATGAAAAGAGTAATATTTTACAAGGTGTTAAAAACACAAAATAAAATAAAGTGGGCCAATACAGACAGCAAATTTGGCGCAGGAATCTGAAAATAATCTTAAACATATAGAAAGTTAATAATTAGGAAGAAATTTCTGGGGATATTGAGATGCTTAATATTTTAAGTACAGAATTTTTTTTAAAATAAAGTACAGAAAAATTAAATTAAGAAAGTAAATTAATTATGTGTTAAATAGGTAATGAAGAGTAACAATGTCACAAACTTGGCCAGCAATTGCCAAATATTTGAGAGACAGTGCCGGCCTTTGTTTTCAGCAACAGACTATGAAAACAGAGCAGAACCGGCTGCCTTTTTAATTTCCTTGCATATATCGAACTATTAATGTCTTATTAAGGCATAAAATTAAATATTAAATACTAATAATAATTTAATTAGTTAATTAATCATATCTCTTCTTTTCTCATAGATCCCTTCCTTTGTGCCCTTCTTGCCGGCACTCTACTACATTGTTTGGCTGTAATTAGAGAGTAATTAAATTATTATTTGATTAAAAGGAAATTAATTAATTAATTAATTGTTATTGCTTTATGTATAAAATATTTTTAATTAACATGTGCATGCACATTATATGTGCTATATGATAGCCAGTGGGTACGGTGTTTGTGTGCTTTAGTACAGCATAATGTGAGAGTTAGCAAATTCAATTATTGATTATCAAATTTAAGTGCGTGCACCCCAAGAAATATTAAAATTAGAAGTAATTATTTTTGCCGCTAAAAATATAAAATTTTGTGGTCATCTGTGATGATTCTTTCCCTACTTATTTGATACGGTGCGTTTTGTGTGTGCAGTGCTGTCTCGTGTGGATTTTCTATGCACGGATTTAGGGTTGATATAAATACCCTCATTATAGCTATGCTGTGTAATTTTTGTTTTTGTTTTTCTCTCTCTGTCGTCAGTGCGTTTTAGAGAGTTCTTTCTGTTTTCTTCTCTAATTTTCTATATTGTTTTCTTTGATCTGTTTAGCAAGCTTGTAATCTGTGATTTTGTTAGAGGGGTGAGCTTTACAGTTTGTAATCTGAGAGAGAGAGAGGAACGATCTGAGACTTTGGCTTGTAACAGTTTCTGCCGATTCTAAATTTTTAAGGGATTGACTGAGGAGTTTTATCTCCTCGCCTTGTATGTAGCCTTTACTGTGTGTAAAGGTGAACCAAGTAAAACGACTCTGTTTGATTGTTTGTTTTGATGTTTGTTTGTGTTCTGGATTGTGGCGATTATTGTTAAGGTTTCGATTTTGAATCTTATTCCGTCACAAATTTGTTGCTATATACTTATGATAATAATAAAATAAATTATGACATCATAATGCTAAAAAGTTGAAATCATATATAGTAAGTTAATAACAGTAAATTTTTTTTATCAAATTTATGTAATATTCAATTTCTTAACATAATATGTATATATATAAATTATAAATTTCACTAATATATCATTTATTTCCTCTAATACCTAAAATTAGAAAAAAAATAATTATTTATATATTAGAACGTGGCAGTAACTCACTTTTTATATTTTTATTATAAGTTAATTTTTAGCGCGCACACACGCACACACACACGTATATATATTCACTTTTAGCAGCAAAATTGATTTGCTATTTAGAAAGATTTTGCTGAGAATTGTACTATTTGTTGGAGGAATATTTTATTATTTTTTAAGATTCTAGCTATATAATTATTAATTAATTTAGTTATTTGAGAAGGGATTTTCTGAAAGAAATTAATTAATTACTTTAATATATAAAAGGCAAAATCATTACAAGGCAGGTTACTGAACAAATGCTTAAATATTTTATGCGGGTATTTGAAGAGCATAAAATAATAATCAGCATAATTTTAACAATAAATTAAAGTCAAGCTAATTGTAGAGTGGTTAGAAAGTTTGAACTGATTTTTTTTCTCCTTTTGGATTTTTTTGCAATATCCAAAAGGTAGAAACATAAATAACTTTTATACTAAAAAAAAAATTAAGCACCAAAAATTGCGAGCAGAGAGTAGAGAAAGAGAGACATGCCAGCCTGAATTGCATTATTGTTGATTAATATATTTAGGGATTAGTTTATAATTAGGGATACTAAATTTTCTGGCAGGTTGGCAAATAGCAACATTAATTGGCTCTCTCTGATGAAATCATTTTTTATATTTTGTAATTTTTTTTAAAAGGGGAAAAGTTGGGGTTGAGAAGAGATGTTCAACAACTAGACTATGATATGTGGTGCACCTAAAAAGTTATACACAAGCACATCATCCGTACACATAAAATTAAAAAATATATAAGAATAGTACGCTACAATGTTTCCAATTGCATGGCAGAATTAGTGTAAGAGTGTAACTCTCTAGTGTTTAATGTTTGATATTAAGATATGGCATAACGGTAAGTATAATTTTTCTAAATAGATTCATGTTTAATACCATTTTCCTATATTATAATGGTAAAAAAAAACATCAACAATTAACCATTAACAACAATTGATGATGTCGGCTGATGGCATTGGCTCAATGTATATGTATATGTAAAATAGTGGGTGTAGCTAATGGGGGCAAAGAAACTTGACTTGAGAGTGAAGAGTGGTGGCCCTCATAAAAAAGAGATGCTAAAAATGGACAAGTAGCCTCCTTACAAGTAAAGATTGAAGGGCAGCCCTCCCTTCCCTTGTCTTCTACCATGCCATTCGCCTGTTACATTCATTTATTTATCAACAACACTAAGATAAGATGCCCCTACTACTTTGCCTTTATGCTATGCCTCCTCAACCTCTTCTCTTCTTTCTCTTTGTTTACAGGGCATAGAGGTTTAGGTTTATTTTATTAACAAAATAATAAATATTAAATTACTGTTAAAAATTCAATTAATCAAACAAAGAAATGGGTATGGTTTAATGTAATTTTTCTCTCTTGTAATTCCTTTCTTTATCACTATCCAAGGCATTTTTATGTTGAAGCTCCCTTTACAAGTCTACTGCCTCGAGAATATTTTCCTTTGCTTCATTCAATAGCTAACAAAATATATGAAATCTTTAAATTTTTGTATATAATATTATTTCCAAATTCACACACACACACATATATATAAATATATATACCCACCGAATGAAAACATGGATGCAATTCTAAAGGATCTTTTCTTTAAAAAATGAAATACAATTTGATATTTAAGTATTTAATTACTAAATTACTAATTATATATGTAATTTTAAATATTATTAATATTAATAAAATAATGAGAGTCAACATATATAAAAAAATTCAATGAATATTTTTAAATGTTTATATATACACTACTTGCTTCTGAGTATAAATCAAAAACCCAAAGTTAAAAGATTAATATATATATCATGCCCTTTCAGAGCATTATAAATGCAACTCTGCTCGAGGGTTGACCAACTACAAGGAGTAAATAGCAAAAATAATTAAACCCCAATTGAATTGAATTAATAGCTTAATCATTAATTAATAAAGTATATATCTCTGAATAAAAAAATAATAAAATTTTAACTATTTTTTTATTTTTTTAAAAATTCAATAACAAATTAAGTAATTAATTAAATAAATTCCTTTATTAAGCAAAAACTTTGTAATTGAACATGCCTAAATTAAATAAAGAGAGTTTTGATATTGCTTGGTGATTAAAATTAATTAGGGTTTCACCCAACATGTGTAAGTGATAGATTAAAAATGATTAAAGAGTTTGCATAAGCATATATATATATAATTTGGCTTTTAATCACATATCTTTGGTGGCGGTTTGTTTGGGCCATTCTTTACTCTAAAACTGCTTTTTGTAGCTTAAGCATAGCCATTTAGCTTTACAATTATGCAATGGAAATGAAAAAAAAAATATTGCTTTCACTTTGAAACAAAACTAATTATAATTAAATTCTATTATGTTTACTATTTAGATAACATTAATAATTATATGATTCATATCATCATGAAATTAACAAATATTATATTTGTTTTTACATTTCGATTCTTGAATATTATTCCTTCTATTTTTTTCTATTTATAATTTTAAAAAGTATTTTAATTTATCAGTCACATTAAAAATCCTTTAAACTATTTTTTTTCTTCTTAAAGTTGCTCTTATTTTTAATTAACTATTATCTAAGCTAAATAGTCAATAACTTTACACATTTTTGTAAAAAGAAAAAAATATTTTTTTTTTCGTTATTTAGTATCCTAAAACTAGTTTTACTATATATTTCAGTTTTTCTTAATTTATATAATTAGTTACATTTAAATAAATTCATAAACTCTAATAATTTTTAGGTTGAGATAAAAATTAGATTATATTTTTACATTGTAATTTATAAACAGATTTTACTTTAATTAGAGCAGGTAAATGTGATATTTGCCTATAATAATTCTCATATATTAAGAAAAGACTAATTTATAATTTTTGTGATAATTAAAGAAAAAACTATATAAATAGATAAAATAAACAACAATTAAAATAAATAAAAGCCATAAGAATCTTCTATATGTATATAATAAATTTCATTTGTAGAATTTTGACATTTAATGCATGAGACTTTTTTTATATTATTTTTTCTATAATATATATATATATATATATATATATATAAATAGCCTAATGATAAAGTTGCATGTGTTCCTTCAAACAAGTAATAATGTTACATGTGTTGATGAGCAAGTTTGCACCAGCAATGCTTAGGGAATACACAAAAACAGTTCAAAATATATTAAAATTTTGAAAAAAAAAACAGAGAAAAAAATAATTTATTAAATATTAATAAAAACATTTTTTGAGAAATTAATAAAGCAAAATGCTGATTAATTAATTAATTAATTAAATTACCATGGGACCCATTTGCTCAGCTAATATCTTTTTGTTGGATGGTAGAGGTAGTTTGGAGTTAGCATACCAACACTATCACTCTTTGTTTATTTCTTGCTTATTATTATTAAAGCTATGTAATGTAATGAGTTGCATATTCCTTATCCAAACCTCCCATGTGGGTGTTAGAAAAAATCAAAGATTATAATTTGGTTCATGCAAAGACATTTTTGAATCAGTTGCTTTCCTCTCCACTAATTACAACCCCTTAATTATATATATATATATATATATTTATTGTTATTAATTAATAATTAAATATTGGAAGTCAATTTTTCTACTAATCCATTGATATTTTTCTATACACTCCATTAATACACATATATACACAGAACTAATTGTCAAGTAGCCTATTTACTAATTTTTTTTAAAAAAAAAATTAATTTCTAATTACCCACTTACCTAATTTTCTAAAATAGGCTAATTAGCTCTCTGTGAAGTCACTGTAATTATGGCCATTTTTCTGTTGAAAAACCCACTAGTTTGAATCACATGTGAAATTTGAATTTCGTTTGGGGTTTATTGAAAATTTAAGGAATTTTATGCATTACATACTCAAGAAGTCAGTGAAATTGACTTCCAAGATGGAACAATACCTTATTTATTTTTATATATAAATAATTTCGATTAATATAAGGTATTAGAAGTACTTACTATTGTCACTTTATAATGACTATGATTTTCTTATAAATTAATTCAAAAATAATAAAATTGTTAATGAAAAAAAGTATTTGAATATTATTTTGAATAATAATATTACAAGTGTGTAAATGAATCGACCAACACTAAATTTTATACACAACAAATAAATATTCAATATTGTTGAAACACTGAAACCGATAAAAATCCAGTTAATTTGAGTTTAATACTTGACTTAAGTAATTAAAGTTTTTGATATATATTTTTTTAATGAAAACTTTCAACTAAAAATTTGTTCTCATCATAAAAGATGGTTATATATATGAAAGAAAATGAGATGCTATATAGATTAAGAATATATATAAAAAAAAAATGACACAAATAGCTTACAATAGTATAAAGGAGAATGAGAGCACATTATACTTTGAATTCAAAATTAGCAATAGAAAAAGCACACTAATCAAAATCCTTTTTATTTTATTTTGAAGTCAAATGAACTTCCTAATGGATTCCACCATTACCCAATTGATTTATGAACAATTAATCTGCCATTGTTATTATTTTTTGAAAATTTAATTAATTGCTTTAGATATAGAAAGTGTGGCAGTTGATATAGTAAGCAACCCCCATAATCAACATTTTGATAAAGAAAAAAAAATGTATTTTTTAGCCCCTCAACTTTAGAACCATTGTAAATTAAGTCCCTTAACTTTTATTTGGTCAAAGTGAAACCCTAAACTATCCGAGATAGTAAAATTAACCCCTTATTTAACAAAATATTGTGTCTCAAATGTAATTAAAATCGCGTAAAATATTAAAAATGTCACATTAGTGACATATAATCAAAACGATGAGTTTTGATATAGTCAAAATGCTGTGTTTAGTGAATTAAAAAAAAAAAAAACTCAAATTTCTTTCATATGCCTTCATCCTCTGACTGTTCACTCTATTTCTCTCCTTCTTTCGCTTCTTCCTTATCTTTCAAGATAATTTGATTCTATGTCCTTTCCTTTCTTCCATTTCATTTCCTTTTACTTGTTCAGCTTGTTTTCTTTCATTATATTATATATTTTTGAGTCATCTGTAGCTACAAAAGCATAATCCTCCTTCTGATGCTCTGCAAGTTGTCTTTCTATTCAGGTGTGCCACTATAGTTTCTGATACTTGCAGGTCTGAGCTTCTATTTTGAATTTAATCTATAAAATATACGAGAAAATATGAAATGGATATAGAAATTTGATGGATTTTGAAAATCGCATGAAAACAAAATACTTGTGTTTATTTTCTCTTCCAAATTAATGAATTTTTACAGTTAGAGATTTTGAAATAGCAGGACAATGGCTATCGGTGGCTTGATTTCTAACTGAAATTTCGGTTACTAGCTTCAATCTTGTTACAAGAGCTTTAACAAAGAAAAAATTAATGGTGCTTTGACATGATCCCAAATTATTGGATAGAGAAGAGAAAAATGAAGAATTAAGGGAATCAAATTACCTTGAAATATAAGGAAGAAGCAAAAAAATGGAGAAAAAAGGAGTTAAGAGATAAAACAGAGCAAAACATATGAGAAATAAGAAATAAAGAAAATTAAATTTTTGTTTACGCGATTTGGACAGTACGTGTCTTTCACGCATTTAACCATAGAATAAGGAATCAATTTCACCATTGAATAATTTAGGGGTTTAATTTAACTAAATAAAAATTGAGGGGCTTAATTTACATCTGACCTAAAGTTCACCTAAAGTTCAGGGGGGTGCAAATATGTGTTTTTCCTTTGATAAATATGATTATATCTCTTCTTAGCAATGAAGTTGTCAAACATGTTGAACTTTCTTTGGTTATAGATAAACATAATAATATCATTACAATTTTCAAATCTTAAACATCTTAATCTCATTTGAAAATCAATTGCATGAAATTTTGAAATTCATATTTCATGATGCAAAATGATGAGAAAAATCTATAGTAAGAAGTAGCCAAGATTCTGTTAATATATATATATATATATATATATAAATTTATGGTGATTGGCCTTTATTTATTTATTTATTTTTTATGGGGTAATGCACTAGATAGATGCTACAGGGATTGCACTATTTTACATCCATAAGGCCACAACCACAACTTGCAAAGAAGTGCACTTTGATCATAAATAGTAAAAAGCATCTCTTTCACACATGTAAGTAAGCAAAAGAATGAAATGATATCAAGCAAGAAGGGCTTTGGTATATGCAGAGGACAAATTCCATAGCTCTTGATCAACAAAAAGTATGTAATCCCACTTCAATGGATGATGTACCAAATCTTTTTGACTGACTATAAGTAAAGAAAAACTAAATTAATAAAATTATAAATTTAAAAATTAGTCAAAGCGTGTTGAAAAAAAAAGAGCCCCTAGTATTGAGAAATGTTGGGAATTTTGTAATTTGATGAATAATTTAATTTTACATAAAAAATTAAAAGCCACAAACTGCAAATTATATAAAGAGAATCACACCAGTAGCCCACTAAAAATCCTTACTTCAATAACATCAAATGCAGACTGATTTCAGAATTAAACGAGTTATTCAAAACATCTAATTGATATGATACCACTGAGTCACAACATAAAAAACCTATCAAACAACTCGGAATAATCAAAACCCAATGAAATGATTACCGCCGTTCATAAATATGCACTCAGAAAAAAAAAGAACAGCACATTTGTGCAAATACTATTTCTCCATTATATGGAAAAGAATAATTCAAATTACATGATAGAACAGGGAGATCCCTAAACTATTACTCCTGTAATGAGCACCTGGAAATTGCAGGTCCTCAATACTGTTCAAACAATACGTTTAATTTAACAAATCTAAATCAATCTTCTAAAACGCTATCTTACAGTCAAAACTGGGTTTCCGAGTTTCAACATAATAATATACAAAGGAAAATCTCTCATTTTTCTTGGTTAGAAAGTTGGACCTCTTCTTGAGCATTCATACAGGAAAAACTTGCTGGTCAGTGGCTTCAAGTTAAAGCCTCGGACCGCAAGTGCTTGCCAATCAACTTTAGTTGAAAGGTAAGCGCCAGCAACACTAGCTCAGATTTTTGTCATCTCTTCCCCTATAGTTCCATGATCCTTCTCCAAAAACCTCTTCAATCATACTGCAAGTAGGTAAAAAGTCGACTTCACCTTTTGGACACATCATGCAACCGGTATTCCAAGCTTTAACATCACCAGGTTCCAAAGCATGATCTTGGCCATTTTCATAGCTTAATCCATTAAAACTACATGGCCAATGGTCACCTTTTTCAGCTTTCACCTGGGTCCCCTCTGAAGATAATCCTGTATCAGAGGATGTGCAAGAGTCATCTTGGACTTTTTGATTAACCCTTTTATCAGAAGAATATCCATCCATGAGAAATGCCGTGGATTTTGAACCACATTTATCAAGTGGCATACTAGGGCATGTTTCTAAGTTGGTGATGTCCCTATCACAAGCAAAATCTAACTTTCCATAATCATCAGAAGCCTCATCACACACATGTAAATCATCTTTCCATCTCTGATCATGTGCGCAATCATCTTGATGTACAGGGGACTCTACAACAGAGTCTTCATCTTCAGTCATATCAGGTTCACTGTCACCACAGTCATCACTTTCCTGCCACTCATCATTGTCACTGTCATCAATGTTCATAGAGCAACATCTGTTCTGTTCAGCCTGCCTTCGAACCATAACGACATTGAAGTAGTAGCAAACAATATCTTTTTTGGTTCGAGTAGGGAAGACAGCAGAAAGATGTTCCCAAAAGTTCTTGCCCAATGACACAGGATTAGAAAATATGGTCTCATGGAATAATTGTTGCTCATGCTTGCTCCATTTCTCTGCTACATGCTCTCCCATGTCACAGAACCCCAGCTGTTCAAATGTTTCCTTCCCAAGGATTCTCTTAAGTTTCTCTCTTGCTTCAACAATGTGCTCTCTGACACATCTGATAGAACCCTCATCTAGGCAGCTGCAGTCAATCCTAATATTTCCAACTTCATCAGTGAGTTTTGAATCAGGCATTGGAACAACACAAGTTCCCATCAGTCTGTTCTCATCTTTCTCCTCAAGAACAGAGTACCCATCCAGAAATATTTCAGGCCCACCTGAAGTTTTTAGTTTATTCTTACTCTCATGAGGACTCCATTCTAGAATATCAGCTTGATGATTCGATCCAATTGGAACTGCTTTTCTTGGAGGATAACGTAAAAGAATAGAATAAATATCCTCACAGTGAGCTACTGCCCTTCTTGGATGCTCAGAGCCAAAATATTCTGGGGCATCAGATATACAAAATGGCATCGCTGGATAGTGAGCCTCTTCACCAGTATCAACGGCACCCCACGAAGAGTTTCCAATACTTCCCAGAGCAAGGGCCTCTACATCCTTCTCAGTGCTAACTGGGAATCTAGGAACAGTGTCACTTGCAAGCCTGTCAAGGCCTTCAGTAGCACTTTCAGTGTGTTCACACTCACCTATCAGAGTCATTACAAAACAATATTCCGTCAAAGTTCTCACAGCATTTGACAAAAATGGACCTCTGACAACGAAGAGAAGCAGCATACATGAAAGTCAATGCAAAAAAGAACTAAAAACTGTAGCTTCTAAATAGCATTGCCACACATGCAATCATGCAATGGAAAGGAGGGAAGACATCAAAAAGGAACAAAACAAGGAACAAATCAAGCAATGAACAGACCAAGCTTTTGCAATGAACAATGTTTAACGTCATTTAATCTATCCACAATCAACAGAAATGACCAATGATGAAGGTGGCACCAATCCTTGGTGAGTGAAACCGAGTCAACACATACTCCTAATGGCTTATAAGAACTAACTAATCTCCTCTCACCTGAAACATGAGATGTCAGAGAAGCAGCCTCTGCAGAAACAAATTCTGAAAATGAAACCAGCTGATTATTGTACTCCACTTGTCTTGGGTATTTGGCAGAAATGCTATACAGTTCCTCATCGTAAAAAGGTCGTTTTTGTACCATATTCAACTGTATTAGAAAAATTCAAGTAATTAAAGATGCATAACACAAAAAGATGAAGTTCAGAACCATAATCAGCAGCAAGAAGAAAGCAAGAAACTGAGATTCATAATGTGTACAACTACAAGAAATAACAGGGAACAAACATCACACATCTAAAGGACACATGAATAAAAAAAGGCTCATAACATTGAAAACATATCAGCAAAAATTAATTTAAACTAATATACTGATAACACATCCATGATGAAAAGAATAAAAATTCATCAGCACAACCATATTGTTCGCAGCCATTTCAACTCTTTCAGCAATATTGATTATACATCTTTGATTTACTAAAAATAGAACTTTTAATTTCTATCCTTATGTTTTGCAAAAATAACAGGATATTCGCCAGACAATATGAAGCATAAAAATTTGCATAACAATGAACTCAGGGAAGTCACCGGATTTGTTTTCCATGGATAGCATTTCACAACTTCACAACTCCATGTAATATTGTAGAATTGCTTAACTTGATCTAACAATGTTTCCTACCTATCCCAACCACATTATAATGCTTAGTGAACAACTAAAAATGAAAACCACTGTAGAACACGCTACTGGTTCTAAAATCCACCCCACAGCATCAATCTAGGATAAATTACTACTTGATCAAGCATATTTACAGAGTCAACCAGCAGAATCCATTCACATGGTAAATGCACAAGCACAAGCACAACACTGAAAATTGAACAAAGTGCTTTTCAAGCCTATCACTGATAAAAAAAAATTTAAAGTTAACAAGTTTCCCCCTCTGCTGGTGGGAAAAAAATAATGAGCAGGCAATCATTTGCACATGAAACAAAGCATTGTTTAGCAGCATATCACTGTACATTCACACTGTAGCAAACAATTCTCAAAAGGTTAATCACACTTAAAGACCATCAATGGCTCAGAGACTCAAAAGTCAAAGCACAATGTAGAGTGTTTATTTAAAGAGGTTCAATCATTCATCAAAATGGATATATGATTCAATCTTACATAGCATGTTATTGGATGGAGTGGGTCAGTGATACAAGTCTCAATCTTTTAGAGGCACATCTCCTGGAGTGGCAATTTGGTAAAATTAAACATTTGGACCGGAATAATAAAAAAAATATGATCACCCAAATCATTAATGATGTTACAAAATTTTACCAAATATGATCAATCAATGATGTTCTTTAATTTTTTAATTTTTTAAATATTTAATGAGCAGATTTAAAATAAAAATTAACCAATAAATAAATAAATCAATCAATCAATCAATATGTTTATACATCAAAAAAAAAAATCTCCTTCGGATGATAGAGCAAATCGTTAAAATGAGAAAATTGAGCTCAAAATTTTACAAGCATTCAAGGAAAAGATATGCACAAACACCGTAACTTTCAGGAAACCCTAACCCTAGATCGCCAAATTCTCACCAACAAAAAAGAAAAGCCCCAAAATTACGATTCAAGATCTGACAAATCTATATACACAGAAAATGATTATTATAAATCAAACCGAAAAAGCCCTAAAAAAATAATTTACAAAATCAGAATAATATTTTACAAGAAAAACGAAAACCAGAACCTAAAATTATTAATTTACAATCTTGATTGGCGAATCTTGCGATCAAAAGCACAAATCGAGAAGTTTCCGAACCCTAAACCTAAAAATGTACAGAGAAAACAGATACAGTTGAAATTGGGATCAATCAATAGACAAAAAGGAGAAGAATTCGAATCAGAATATAATTTGAAGATCCAACAGAGAAACTTAGAGAGAATTCGAAGAGAAACAATCGAAATTGGATGAGGAAAATATTAATGACGAAAATAGACAAAATTTTAGAGTTACCTTTTCCCGTACTGTGACAGGTTGTCCGAGAATAGATTAAATCCCAAAAGGGCACGTTTTTAAAGTGTAATTACGAGAAATGCCACTCTTAATTTTGAAAATGAGAATCGTCGAAATAGAATAAAGGTCTATAATGGTAGCTTTTATAAATGTGGGAAAATGAAAGCCTAAATTACTTTTTCAACCCTAATAATAAATAGTAATAATTGATTAATGTTCTTTTAAAAAAATAATTACCATAATTTAATAATTCCATTTATTTTAAATTAATTATCATAATTTTAAATACTTCTCCATCCCATTCCAATGGTGGCTTTTACACTAATTACCCAAATTAAAATAATATTTGCTCGTCGTAAATTTTATAAAAAAATTATAATTTTTTATTTAATTATTTTTTAAATATTATTATTTTTATTTTATTTAAATTATTATATTTAACTCATATATATTTAACTCATATATATATATATATATATTAAATATTTATAATATTATATAAAATTATTTGAATAAATTAAAATATTATTTATTAACTCATTAATATTAAAAATATTTTATTTTTTTATTAACTAACTCAATAATAATAAAAGTATAATTAAAAATAGCTAATTATTTTTTATTAATTTTATATAGCTAATTATTTTTTATTAATTTTATTAAATGATAATATAAGTAAGATAATTTTTTTATAAAAATAATAATTTAAAAGAAACGGAAGTAATATCTTTTTATTAATTATTAATTTTAGAAATATTTAATACCTATTAGGGTAAATTTAAAATTTTATAATTAATATTTTTTTGAAATTTAAAATTTTATAATTAATATTTTTTTATTTTAAAATAATAATTTTATTTTTTTTGGATATCTTAAAATAATAGTCTTATTTTTATTTTTAAAATATTTTTTTAATTTTACCATAATATCCTTATATGAATATTCATTTTATGATTAATATTCTTTGCATTTACTATATTTTGTGTGTCTAACATGATATACATAAAAAATAAAAAAATTATAACAAACTATTATAATTATTTTTTTATTATGTGAAATAGAAATAATATTATTATTTTAGAACAGATAGAATAGTATTTTAAATTTATAAAAATAATAATTAGAATAAAATAAAAAATTTAATGATAACTAAAGTGGAACGGAAAAAATAGCTTGATTACAAAATCAATGAACGCCAATCTCCATTTTTTAATTACATGCACTCAACAATTTCAAAAATATTTGATGTGTGAAGCATTTTAAAATTAAAATTATTTATTTTATAATATTAAAATATTAATAAAATTGTTTTAAATTTATCAAATTATCATGACCGAATAATCAAGATCTCACATGCAAATTTAGAATTTTTAATTAAGTCAAATCTAATAAGTATAATATATTATTTAAATCTAATAAAAAAAGAAATTTCATATTTAATAAAATCTTTTACTTTTTCACATTTAAATTTAACTCAAAAAGGCTCTTTTGGTGTGATTGATTTTCCACTAATCATCTATATAAATTTCCTTAAATTAAAATTATAATATATTTAAATATACTTTAGTTTTAATTTGAAATTTTACATTATTTTCAAATATTATATATTCAAAAATTTAAATTTATGATCAATTTGTATCAAACATTATAATATTTAAATCTGATCTAAATTTATTTACCCAATACAAAAATATATATAAGATTGCATATATATGAATTAATCCTTTGAGGCAATGCTAATAAATAAATATTATAGTTCCTACTAATTTAAAATTCATACTTTTAATCTTTAAAATTTATTAATCATCCACAAATTTAGTCATTCTTTATAAAATTATGATTTTTTTCTATACTGGTCGATGAATTTCAGATTAATTATATCAATGGTTCCAGATTTTTTGTGATTGTCTCATTAAAATTTTTAAACATTATTTTGTAAAGATCAAATTCATAAACTTTTAATTTATCTTAATAAAATATCTAAAACCATTTTTTGACAATCAAAATATAATATAGTAATAAGATATCGCCATGTGGCAATAAACAAAAAAAAAATTCAATTCTACCTCATTCTACACTCATATTGAAAATGTGATTTTAAGTATGTTAAAAAACTATAGATGAGAATCAATATCGAATTGAATTTATATATTTTGCTACATGGTAATACATTACTGTCACGATACCTTCTAGTTGCAGAAAAACAGTCCCAATAATTTTATTGGACAAAATAAAAAATTTGAAGATTTTATTTTTACAAAATAAAATCTAGAAATTTTATTGGAATAAGGCAAAAAATTAGAGACTATCCATGTAATTGAACCATAAAAGATCTTAAAAGGTAACTATTAAGGTTAGAAAGTCTATTTATGAACTCGGTTAAAAGAATTTAAAAAAAAATGAGGGACATCATATCTAAGCGAAAAGATTAAAAATCCAAAAAATATCTCATACCGAACGAAAAATAATTACTTAAAAGTTCATCACTAGATGAAAGAAATTCACCACGAGATAAGAATAAATTCTCAAAACTTATCACTAGATAAATTGAAAGTAATTAAAATCTTAGTCTAAATTTATGAGAAATGAAGTTATAAAAATTAATTTTTATTCTCATATCACGATAAATTTCTTAATATAAATTCAGAAGAGTGGATCTTAAAAAATAACTATTAAAATTAGAGAGCTCATTTTTATATTAATTACTCATATACTTTATGTTTATTAAACGTGAAAGTGTATTTCCATATATTTTCTTATTACTTGTAGTTCTTAATATTAATTTAAATTATATAACAATTTGTTTCCTTAAGAATATAAAATATAATAATTTTTAAATTATAAAATACTTAAAAATTTCACTAAATTCTATATTTTTTGAAAGTTAGTTTAGATTTAGAAAATATTACTTTTGAAATAAAAAATTGCAAACTTTAATTTTTGATAAAACTAAAAAAAAAATTGTTGGTTAATTTATTTTTCCTCTTCGATTTAATAAACGAAATATATATTTGGAAACATGCAATATTTTTAGCAATAGTAATTATTTTAAAAAATAAATTATTTTGTTAGGTTGAATCAATTTAGAAGATTTTTTTTCCACATTATTTATTTAATAAAATGAATATCCAGTCTCCATTTGCTTGGCTGTTACTTGACATTAGATGTGAACTTTCTTTAGTTGAAGTGGCATAAAAAAAATTCTTTTGTTTATATTTTTCTTTCATGGTTGTGAAAAGAATAAGAAAAAAAAGGAAAAAAAAAAAAGAAGAGAAAATCAAAGTTGATATCTAATGACCATCGAACACATAATTGAGTTCATGAAAGATTATTTTCACTTAATTAGAGATTTCGAGTTTCAATACTGAATATACAACTGTGTTAAAACTCATTATAAAGAATTTTATCGTCTATATTGTCTTATCTAGCTCTACTCTAAAATAATAAATTTACATTAAAAAAAAACTAATAAAGGAACAAAGTTTTATATTAAATAAATACAAAAATATGTGGGTGATTAAATATAAAAATAGACTATGCTAATTTCATCAACTAGCTTTTAAGGTTTCCATTCCAAATCTATATTAATAGGTTCATTACAATATCAGAACAAAAATTAATTCTTATAATCCTATTTTTCATAATTAATACGTAACTCGGAATACAAGAATTACTTAATATAAATGTTCAATGGAGTTGCATAGAATTATATAACATACAATTTCGGAACGTTAAATTTTCTCCATAACAGAGTTCTGTGAGGGAAAGAGGGGCATGGCAATACAAAAAAGGAATACAAGAATATTTAGTATAAATACTTTTGTGATATGGGAATATTTTGAATTTTGCATAATCAACTGCACCAATTCATTCACAAATTGAAGTTGTATATGTAAACTGAGAAAACAAGTCGCAGCATATATAAGTCTGCAGATGACAACCAAATAACTGCCAAAACATCTATCATTTGCATGTACAAGGAGACAACCGGTTCAGATTTATATATTTTATTTCATATGTGCGGAAAATTTACAAAAATATTGATCTGATGAAGAACTAATCAGAATATACAGCCGTTCATGTCCAACTGCCAATCCTTGCATTCAACATTGCCTCCATGAATCTGACTCGATCATGCATTTCTGCTCAAGAGAAGTCAAATATTATTTTATTTTCTTCACTAAATAATACAAAATCAACAAGAGAAAATAACTGGAAAGCTTTTTCCAGGACACTCTTATATGTATAGATATCTCATGTAGAGAAAACAATCAAGTTTTCAAATTATTAAATGCAAAAAGCAACATGTTGAATGTAACATGCAAGACCAGCAAAACTGTATATAAGAGGTCTCAAGTGTAAAGTCCTAGCCACGCACTCCCATCAAGTATGAACATGTGAAAGTGGAACTTACTCTTGCAAGGAGTGTTGTCATGGTATATTAATCACAAATCAATGCCTTCATCGAGCCCTTTGGAACTGATCATCACATTTGAATCTATTTGTTTGTCAAACTTCTTTTTTCTTCTTGCTTCAAACTCTTGAAATCCTTCCATCTAAAAGCAATTCATTGAGCATTTCAATTTTTAGAGATGCAGAAAATTCTTCCCTGCACATCTAAAAACTAAAAAGAGAATGCAGTAGAAGTACTGTGACTTACCTGCTGAAATTGATCCATAGAAATTGGATTGTCATGCAGGGAAATATTCTGCAAAGCTTTGCAGTCTTTCAACAGATTTGAAGGAATCTATGAACCACAGAATGAAAATATCTATGAATTTCAACTGATAATTATACCTATTTTGCCAATGTAAAAAAACCAGAATGAAAATATGTGTAATCTGAAGATTTCAAAATGTGGCCAGAACAATTAATCAAGTTCCACTGTTTGATACATCAATGGAAAGTGATGCTTTCACAAATTCTCTTAGAATGCTGTAATGCTTTCCAAGAACATAAAGACCACGAGCTGGATTCTTTAATTACCAGCCAAGTGAAACGGCATTGTTAGTCAGACACTACAGAAAGAGAACCTTGATTATCATAACTGAATGCCCTGAACTCATTTGGACACCTTGATGGAATTTAGTATAATGTAGTCATATGCATTCCTACAGTAAACATTACACCAGAAATGAATTTGATTTTATTACATTACATATGGCCTACTAAACTTACCCTTAAGAGTTTTAGATCAGCATTCATCTTAACTAAAACTTTGTACAAGGTTGAAGAAAAAACACAAAATTAGAGAACTCCAGCTAGCAACATTTAATATTCAAATCCTTGTTTATCCAATCAACAAAGTCATTTTTGGCCAATATCTACCAAGCAGGTTAGCCTACACCAACTAACTTGAAATTAAGGCTTAGTTGTTATTGTTGTTGTATCTACAACTGGGTGTCAACTCGAGTGATGTCCAGAAGGTCCAGTATGTGAGCTTCTGAATTTCAATCTTGAAAACTGGTTGACATTAACAATGTTTCTCATTATATCCACCCCCAATAGTGGTAGAAGAAATCATTTAGACTAATTACTCAATACAATATACTTGTGCTGAACAATATTCAACAATTTTAGTATGAGTAGATACCAACCTAATTGCACCTTCCATTATATGTATTCATAGAAGCCAGATAAGAATTGAAATCAATAATACCTGGCTCACATTATTGTTGGTTAAGGAAAGTGACTTCAGGTGGACAAGATTGCATACTGATGCAGGAAGATCTTCAATGAAATTATCTGCAAAGTTGGCCAAGGTTGCAAAGCTTTAAGCAGTAATGACAGTATTATTCATATCTAGAACCAAAACACATAACAACTTACACAATAAACATTGAGGAAAAAAATAAGAATGAAAAAACATGACAAAGGACTAAGTAGAAAGAAATAAAAAACATTGAAGGGAAAATCAGAAAGAAAAAATGAGAAAGGACTTAGTAGAGTAGAAACATTCCCATTTCTTATCTGATCTTGCACCCAATTTGCAGAATACAATAATTCTTCCAGCTAATATCCATATGATAATTCCATATGATAATGGTTCAATTAGATGTACATGTTAATGGAGGAAATCTAGTGTAAAAATATTAAAATTGAAAGATATATGCTTAAACATACCATCTGCTTGCAATTCTTCAAGAGAGAAGCAACTCCCAATTGATTCTGGAAGAGTCTTTAACTTGTTATTTGACACATTTAAAAGTGATAACTGCATTGTCACACAAACCATGTTAGATCATGGATTTTAATGGGATAAACCAAAATGTATCATACAAAGAACACAAATCCAAATGGTAAATATTAGTGTGCTTAGGAAAGCACTTTCAGTTAATCTCTAACAAACCAAGATGCATATAATTGACAGGTGGATTTCATTCAAAAATATTTTCAGCTTACATTTCTTTCACTTCTCTTTCCTATTTGTATAGTAAATATTAATTTACTTGTTCTTCAAAACTACAGTCTTCCTCTCATTAACAAATTACTTCAAGTGGAGTCACTTACATTGCGCAAGCTCCCAATTGTCTCAGGCAAGCATGTTAACATGTTTTCTGAGATGGACAACCGCTCAAGCCTCACCAGCTGACCCACTAGGCACAGGAAATAAACATTTGTTAGGACTTATGACCTTATTGCAGCTATATGTAAGTATCAAGGAAGTTATGGAACTTACATACAAGTCCATGAAGAAAAATCCGCAAACATGAAGGTAAAGGAAATGAATTAGAAAAAAATAAAATAAAATTATCTTACTCATTTAGAGAAGAATATTACATTCATCAGGCAAGGAAGTAACTCGATTCTTATCAAGAATCATAACTTTTAAAGATTGCATCTTCCCCAAGTTCATTGGTAGACGCTCAATAAGATTATCAGCCAAAACCTGGAAAGAATGACTGCATCAATGGGCATCAAGCTTACTAATGATGTAACAATTCTAGAATTTTCTAGTGTCAAATTGCTTCAGCTATAAAAAAAACCAACATTCAACTTTAAAATACGGTGAGATCACCTAATATGATAATGAATATGCATATATCATGCAATTACAAATATGGATGATGTTATTTCCAAAGAATTAACTGATTGTCTATACCAATGGATGCAATAGGTGATGGAATAGAGTGAAGAAATTGATGATAATGTACTTTGGATGGATAAAGTTGAACATGTCATATGATTACAGCCTTCATCATAAGTTATGTTAAAAAAAAAGTAGAATCAATGAACCAAGATGGAAGTATGTAACTCTTACCAGGCGCTGCATGTTAACTAATTTGTTAATCTCTATCGGAATGTCAACTGCAGTGAAATATAAATATATATTAAAAAAGAAATCCATCCACTCCTTAACACAATCTCCATAATATTTAGGTCTTAAAGGGGAAATTTCTCTGGCGGTTGTATCACCGCTAAATGACAAAGTCCAGAAAGTTCTTTTAAATCACTAGTTCATGTGCTTAATCCAAAGAAAGGAAATGAGTGATTACCTCATTTATTGTGAGTTAGGAAATGAGTGATTACCTAATTTATTGTGAGTTAAATCAATTGTGCGCACACATTTATCTAGATCAAGAACCTCATCTGGAAAAGTCTGTTCATGAAAAAAATATATGCGTAAACAAACAGAAAAACAACAACTGGATTTGCTGCTAGATCATAAGAAGCCATGTGAACTGCTTAACTTTTTCAGCTGATATCAACATATGTTATCTAAACTAACAGTATTACAGTTTTTGCTATAGTAATCCTCACCTTTTCAGCACACGCAGTGCACTAATTAAATACTCGAGCATAAACTTTTGCTATAAGTGATCATTCACATGTCAAGTGCCTTACTCATACAATCATATCCCCACAGGGAAACTACTGTAAATGTGTGCATATACTATAACAACCACATTGTCATTTCTAGATTATCCACCAAAACATTAGAAATAATAGGATAAACAGTAAAAAAATGAACTTTCTATTTAAGTTCCCTTCTAATTAATTACACTAAAGCCAAATGAACTACCAAAAAAAAGCATATACTTGCATAAACCCACAAAACAAAAGCCCATAAGCAAACATGACAAAATGGTGATACATGATCACTATTCAAAATAAAATAAAATAAAATAAGGAACAAAAGGCCATCGTTATCTGCAAGGTGATAAATAAATAAATAATCAAGAAAATAGAGCAAACCCATTAATGGTTATTGAAAAATTGAAAGAGAACTTCTATAGAAGGGGGAAAATCAATAGAAATAAAAAGATGGTATTTAGTAATTACCTTCAATTTAGCGTCACGCAAAGCAACAATACCGGTGGATCGCCAACGGGCAATCCTGCTTGCTTTAGAGTCGGCGTTTTGGCTGGGACAGCAACCCATCTTCGGTTTAAATATGTTGTGATCAGAATTCTCCCGGAAGTAGACAGATACTAAGACCGAAATTGTTAGAGGGGAGGGATGTTTGATTGTTAGTTTATAGAAAAATGGGTATGCAGAGAAGGGATTTAGGGGGGGGGGGGGGGGGGGGGGGTGTCAAGGTGCCAAGAATAATTATATGCTACAACGGTTGTAGCATATAATTATTCAGGTGCCAAAGTCATCATTTTCGCTGTTGTCGATTGACCCCCAAGAGCCAGAGAGAGCCCGAAAACCGAAATGCGTTGTTGGGTTTTGTTGGATTCTGCTAGGATTTTGCATGTGGAGAAATATGCTTTAAATACTTGCCATTTTTGGCTCTGAATTTCCTAAAACATTATTTTATACAGTACATTATTATAAATTACTGCTTTATATTATAGCACACTTCTGACAAAAAATTTCTTTTTTTATTTATTGTTTGTTGGAGATTATAATACATATATTATTTTAAAAAATTAATATATTAAATTTTATTATATTCTATTTTTATTAATTATATATAAAAAATAGTTAAGACTCGAATTTAATATTTAAACAAAAATAACACACTTTACCAAATCAAATTACTTTGATGGTTTGTTATATTCTATCTTACTTATTAATGAATATATTTTATAGTAAATTAAGGATATCATATATATATATATTAATTAAAATAATTATTTTTTTAATTTTTATAAAATATAACATGTGTTTTATCAATTAACAATGAAAGAAACGGAAGAGGGAATATTATATTTTGTTTTTAAGGTAATATTTAGAACAATATGCTTCATAGTTCATAAATTATATGTACAATATTTTTTTTTTCTAAAACATGCCTACCTGGTATTTGCTATTTAGTGTAGTTAAAAATTCATTTTTAACTACGACTATTGTAAATTTGTGAAACCTATTTATGCATTATATTAAATCCGTTGCTGTCAGTAAAATATTGTGTGATGAGTGCTACTCTTATTTTGTTATATGTCTCCATTTTTAAAAATTTTAAATTAAAGTAAATTTATTATTTATTATAATATATATTTATTTAGAGAACTTAAATAAAATTAAGATTAGAATAATTAGTTATTATATAATTATATAAAAAATAAAAAAAATATAACTTTTATGCTATTATTTTATTTTCCCTCAATTATCTTTTCTCACAATAGATAATTAATTGATAGTTATATATATATATATATTTTAAAAAAATTCAAATAAAATTGAAATATTTTAATTATTATTGATAATAATTAATTATTATCTAATAATATAAATTTAAATTTAAATTAAGATATTTTATTTGATATTGATAATAATTAGTTATTATCTAACAATATAAATTAAAATTTTTAGGTATTAAATTAAAATTATTTATATTAAGTTTCAAATTAATTTTTTTAAAAATTTAAATTTATTATTTATTATAATAAATAATTTATTTATTATTATAGATATTATTTATATTAAGTTTTAAATTAAAATTTTAAAATATTAAATTTATTATTTATTAGAATAAATAATTTATTTTATACAACATGATCGGATAATAATTATTTAATTGGGGAATTATGTAATTGAACCAAGAATAATTTCAAATAATAACAACAATCATTTCTCGCATGACTTAATCCAATCTTCAAAAAAAAATATTATTATTGTTACTGTAAATATTGTTCTACCTATATTTTTCTTCATCAATTTAGGTAGATTTACTTAAATACAAATTCTTTTTCAATTGCAATATTTTTTTCTATCATATTGAAATTAATAGTGTATTTAGTATATTATTGAAAAATTGATCATTGAGAATGTGTTTTATAAAAGTATATTACTGAGATTATATTTTATTAAAAAATTTTAGATTATCGTGTTTGAAATGTATAATGAAATATTAGAAAAGTATATTAAAAAAATATTAACTTATTTGATTATAATTAAACTTTACTGAAAGTATGAGTAATACCTAAACTATTCTTATAATATCTCATTATTATTTTATCATATATGAAAGCAGTGATATGATTTTTTTTAAATTGGACTTCTCAATCCACTTTTCTAGTAAAATAGTTTTCTTACTTTTTTCTATATAAAATTTACTAACTGGTTGATAAAATTTAACGAGTTTAACATTTTATTTTACATAGATTATTTGTAAATAAACATAATATTTTTAGTTAAAAAAATTATGTAATCAATTTTATCGGGATTATCATGCAACTAAATGCAATATAAGGCAGGTGACACAAATAATATGAGTTTGCGTTGGAATATTAATTAATGTATTAAGCATTTATTTGTTGTGAATGTATTGAAGGTAAGTGATTATATTATTTAAAAAAATTTAAGCTTTATTTCCTTAAATTGACCTCAAGGGCCTGTTTGGTTATTTGGAGTAATGAGGTAGGAATGAAAATAAATATTTATTCCTAAAATTGGGAAGTAATAATGCTAGTACAATCAGAACTTTTTTCATTAATAAATGCATTGTCTTATTTCATTATGAAATATATAATTCAATGGTATGGTTGTTTGTTGAATTATATTGGGATTTAAAAATTTGAATTTGTTAATATAGGAGATCATAAAGCATTAGTACCATTGAAGGGGAAAGAAGAGAATGCTGATGAGAAAGACTTGATTTTCTTTTTATAGGAAGCATGAGGAAAGGAATTTGTAGTATGTTTTTGTAATTTTGTAACTCATTCGTTCTGAATTGATAAATATTTTTATAAAAATTAAAAAATTATTTTTTTATAATATAAATTTTTATTATAACAATAAATATAAGTGTAATAGAAATTTAATATATTAACTAATTTATTAAAACAGCAAGTGCATGTAATTTAGTATAAATGGAAAAGAAAAATGTAATTATCAAGAACTATAATTGAAACAAATAAAAATGAAATTTGTCTTTCAATTTGGGACAAAAGAAGTATTCAACCATTAAAATAAAAAGCATCAGTAAGAGAAAAGAAAAGATGTTTCCTTGTCCAAGCCATCAATTTGGTTTGGTGTGATTCCTCAAAGTCTTAATTCTTCAAGGGCGGGCTACCTGTCTAAACTTGAATTAATTTGATTAGTTCTTTTAGCATTAACCTACCATGAGAACTGACTCGCAATAGGTTTTAATTTGGATTTAAACCTAACTATGAATATTCTTTGAAAACTTTGTTAGAATTATATTTATTGATTACAAAATTTAACTTTATATCTCATTTTCTTACATGACATAAATATCATATATATATATATATATCTATCTATCTATCTATATATATATATATATATATCTGCACCACAAAACATATACTCCAACACTCATAAACTAAAGTAAAAACTGTTCTTTTGAATTTAGAACTCTGTTTTATTGATTATAATAGTAAACCATAAACCATGTAGATTTCCTCTAAAACAGTGTACAATGCATATTATTTAATCATTCTTAATCCAAATCAACAAGTAATGTAGAAAAAACAAACAGAAGATCTTAAAGAATGAAACTGCAGCTCCCAAAGAATAGTTCTTGCTTCAAATTCCATGACAGATTTAGAAACTCATGCCACAGCCGGCATATCTTTAAGCCATGGATCCAATGGTTTCCCAATTGAGTAAACAATGAAACCAATTTCCCTCAACTTTTCAACATTCACAATATTTCTTCCATCAAACACAAATGCAGGTTTCTCCATATTGTCAAAAATCTTCTCATAATCAAGATTCTTGAATTCTTCCCACTCGGTAAGAATGCAAATTCCATGAGCACCCTTTGTAGCCTCATAAGCATCCCAAACTACATTCAATTGTTTCACAGAACTAGGACTCATTGGTTGAAGATGAACTGGATGGTCCCAATCAAGTTTTTTCATTGACAGATCTCTCTTGATTTGATCCTCACTCACCTGTCGGTCGTATATGCTTAATCGTGCCTTGTTGCCTAACAAGCCTTTGCATACATCAATAGCAGGTGTTTCCCTTGTGTCACCAGTATCTTTCTTGAATGCAAAACCAAGAATGGCTATCTTTTTACCCGAAACTGTATTGAAAATGGAAGAGACTACTCGATTGACGAATCAGTTTTTCTGGTAGTCATTAACCTTAATGACTTGTTTCCAGTAGTTTGCAACTTCAGCTAGGCCACTGCACTCACAAATATAGATCAAATTAAGGATATCCTTCTGAAAGCAAGATCCTTCAAAACCAACACTAGCATTCAGGAATTTTGGTCCAATTCTGGTGTCCTTACCAACAGCATGGGAAACCTGTGAAACATCTGCCCCAGTTGCTTCACATAGAGCTGACATTGCGTTCACAGAAGAAATTCTCTGTGCTATAAAGGCATTTGCAGCTAGCTTGGAGAGCTCAGCTGACCAAAGATTGGTGTTAATTATTCTATCTTCAGGAACCCAATGAGAATAAACATCTTTCAGAGCCTGAATAGCCTTTTGGCCATCAGGGGTTTCCCTCCCTCCAATTAGTACTCTGTCAGGATTAAAAGGTCCTGAATTGCAGTACCTTCTGCAAGAAATTCTGGGTTTGACAGAATCTGATAATTGATTCCTCTGCTGTTATGGGTCAGAATTTTTTCAATTGCCTCAGCTGTTTTCATAGGAACAGTTGATTTCTCAACAACAATCTTGTTCGATGTTGATACATCAGCAATCATTCGCGCAGCACTCTCCCAATATGTTAGATCAGCAGCTTCGCCTACTCCAAGGCTGCGAGATTTTGTCGGTGTATTGACAGAACAAAGATTATGTCTGCTTCTGAAACATGCTTTTCAACATTAGTGCTAAAGAGAAGGTTTTTCCTCTACACTGTTTTACCACCTCATCAAGACCTGGATCGTAAATGGGAAGCTGATCACTGTTCCAGGCTGCAATCCTGGAAACTGATATATCTACAACAGCTACTTCAATTGAAGGGCATTTCAATGCAATAACTGCCATTGTAGGACCCCCAACATAACCAGCGCCAATACAACAGATCTTCACCATTTTTTTTCTGGCTATCTACAACCTGAAAGAAACATATTTTCTTTGTCATCCAAAATGAGACTCACAAAGACTAATTATGCATATGCAAATTTCAAGGGGAAAAATTAATGAGTTTTGGCTCGATGGAGTCATCCCCATGGTTAAAAAGTTGCAAATCCCAACCCCTAGTAGAGCCTAATCAAACCAAAATTCAAGAAACAACTATATTAAATCTCTCCAGTGCTTCAATTCACGACTAACAAAAATTAAAAGCAAAAAGAAAAGCAGCCAGCAATCATCTAGTCTTGAAAAACAAAAAGATTAAATCCACATATAGCAAACAAATGATTCAAAACTTCATTTCATTAGAAAATAATAGAACAGCATCGAGCAAAAAAAATATAATAACCAGAACAAAACAAAGGCTTCTGCGAGTAGGGTTACAGGTAACATAAAAGATTGAAAATAAACAAAAACTAATGAAGTTCTGTGTTAAAACTGGAAGGTTAAAGACTAAAGAAATTACCTTTATGTATCTCTAAATCTGTTTTTTCACTAATCAAGAAAGGAAATTATGCAAATTCAAAAGAGAGACGAAAACTAGTCTTTATACAGGAAAATTAGGCAAGCAAGACTCCTCAAATGCCCAAAACCCCCAGACCAAAACTAGTCTTACAGGAAAAGTAGGCAAGCAAGATCTCCTTAACTACCCAAAACCCCCTGCCCGGAACTAGTCTCCCAAGAAAAATAGGCAAGCAAGGTCTCCTTAAATACCCAAAACCTCCAACCCCTCCTTTCTATGGCCATGTCACTTTCACGTACCAAGAAAAGTCAGATTTGAACATTCAACACGTTTCCAATACCCACCTTCAGTAACAAATAAGGCAAATTATTCCTTTTTTTTTTAAATTTTATTTTCCATATTAGAGTGCAAAGATAACTGATATATATATATATATATATATAAGAAGATGAAAAACTTACCAAACTCAAGATTTTGAACAGTAACCATATTAGTAGAAATCCAATTGTGAATATGAACAAGGTTGTTTGATTAATAGGTTTGCAAAATCCATTGATCATATTGTCGAGGATGGCTCAAAGTATTACTGATTTTTGACTTGAATATGGACACAATTGTCCTTCACATTACGGTCATAGTCTCAATAGTCCCTTATCACTGAAATGAGTTTTGATTTTTGAACAAACCCATATCTCATTGTCTTCTAAATCTAATTATATGTAATAAACATTATTCACACCTCAAAATGGATTAATAACTCAGTCCAGGCCAATTTAGGACTACCAGAACCGTGTAAAATCCAATTTCATATACAAATTAAATATAAAATCTCACTAGTTAATTTATTTAGCTTCTCCACTTTTATTATTTAATTTTGGATTATTGTTATCATTAGTAATTTTCCCATGCAAATCGTACAAAATGTCTTGCTAAGCCTAACCATTTTTCCTATTTTCTTTCCAGCTAGGCCAAAGAATTATATATATATGCATAATGTGTATATATGTAAATGTAAAGAATTAAGCAAATAGTAAATTGGAATATTTTATATAATATATATATATATATATGTGTGTGTTTGTGTGTCGTTATTCATATAACATCATGTATTATGTACTACTTTATCATATATTAAGTCTGTTACTACCATATTTCATTGTCATAGGTTTACATATATATACATATATATACTTAATATTTATACTCCCTCAATTTCTTTAATTATTATTAATTCTACCAGAGTTTAGAGTTTTTCTTTCCCAAGTTTTAATTTTTCAAATTCACTATTTTATTAATTGGCGATTATTAAATCTCCCCTGCCTTGATACAGGGTGTTACAAATTCAAACAAAATCGCAATATTTCGCGTTAATTTGCTGCTAATTAATGAACTATTATTTACCCATAAATTTCTCATTTCACCAATGGAAAGACTGAATGTGAAACTTACTGATAGAGATTCTAAACCTTTACAGACAATTAATATACAAAACCTAAAGTTAGTACTTTCATGATGTAAACAAAAAATTAACCGAATGCCATAATGATTTGCTAATTATAGTAAAAGGGAGAAGCTTAAAAGGCCAGAAAGAGCAGCATGCTTGGTGGGTTGAGAAAGGTGCTTTAGAGTGAAATCAAAGCCATGAAAAAATATTTATTATTATTATTATTATTATTATTATTATTATTATTATTATTATTATTATTAAGTTGATCAAAAGAAAGAGAACTTAATTGAAAAGGAACTAAAAATTTAAAGATTAAAAAAGGTGTTGAAAATATATACCTCCTGTAATGCCCAAAACCAGAACCAACAATTTGATGAACAAACACTACAAAGCTTGAAGTTCACTACGCAAACTTATTATATTTTTCTGACATAAAATAGAGAGATGGAACTAAATTGTTAAATTATTTAACAAATTGCCAAAAGTGAACTTGTTAAAATGGCAGCAATTTATTTTTTAAGCTTTTTATAAAGAAAATATTAGCTTCTTTTCATTTAATAAAAAAATCCTGCACTAAAATTAATTTATTACGTTTTATATAAAATTAATTATCATATAATAGTTTCCCAAAAAAAAAAAAAAGCTTAGCATATCATGGCATATATACATCTCTCATTATTTATTACGAATGATAACTTTCTCATTTATTTCACAGAATTTTTGAGGTGACATAACAATTATGATCAACTTTATTTAGTCATGCTTAGTTTTTTTTTCCTTATATTTTCTTTTTTTTTTAAATAATTGAAATAATAGTGATGCTACCCTTTTTTTAATGAGCTTGCCTAAACCGAGCTTTATATTTGGTCATTTTTACTGTCGAACTCTGAACAACATGACTGATCTCGGTACCAGACTCTCTTTGTCCTACCGAGCTCCACATGTTCGACCGACACTCTCCTGACACAACAGTTATACAGTTCTGACACACTCGCAAATTATACTGACACCACATCAGAGGTTGTCTTCTCCCACCAACTATAAATAGGGGTTACCCCTCAGGTAAACAGTTCATCTCTTTTCTTCTATCTCTCTTTACTCGGAAGGATCGAGCTCTGACTTAGACATCGGAGCCTCCTTCCGGAGAGCTCGATCCCTTCTTCCAGAGAGCTCGGTCCATCCTCTCTATTATCTTGCAGGTAGGACAGCCACAACAGTAAACAGAACCCGAGCCCAAGCTAAGACACCTAAGGTTGCCCCGTTGTCATTAGTGCGGTGAGCATGGACATGCTACTCCCTAGCAGAGGCGATGAGAGCCCAGGTATGTCCCAAGCTCTTACGAGAAAATCACTAATCATGCCTTCCTTTGACATTTTGTACAATAGCGTTTCTGCGCCCAACATTCTTATACCATGCTCTCACCCCGAACTTCTATATTGTTCTCCCGAACCATAAAATTCAATCCATAATGTTCAACTCGTTAATGTCATTTTATTATAATACAAAACTTTATAATGATTTCTTGTGCATGTATTTCATTTTATTCATGAATACCAAACTTTTATAATAGATGTGTATGTTATACCATACCCATGCATAAAGCTCTTAAAACTCACTCGCGTCGAGTTTTCGAGGGCCCTAGTTGCGCACTATAGAAATTACATGGGCTCTGCAAGTGTTGGGCCAAATATACGGTGACCATATAAATGGGTTTGGAACTTCATCTCAACACAAAATCAATTGGCTTTTGTTAAGGCCCAATTTACACCACCTTATATGTCATTGTATTTTATTATACTTTTCAGATGTGTGATTCATTTTATATTCTCCAACACCCTCCCTCAAGTGCAACTGGGCCTAGCCCAATTGTCACTTGCCAAACATGGATGGCAATCTACTTTTTTTTTTAGGTCCATCACAAATTGCCTAGGCCTATTTTCACTGAGGCCCTAGGTTAACAACGGAGTCCATGATCATTTGGCGGTTAGTCCATTACCTGGTTAGCTCTGATACCATGTAGAAATTACATGGGCTCTACAAGTGTTGGGCCAAATATACAGTGACCATTCTCATCTCAACACAAAACCAATTGGCTTTTGTTAAGGCCCAATCTACACCACCTTATATGTCATTGTATTTTATAATACTTTTCAGATGTGGGATTCATTTTATATTCTCTAACATGTAGAAATTACACAGGCTCTGCGAGTGTTAGGCCAAATATACAGTGACCATATAAATGGGTTTGGAACCTCATCTCAACACAAAACCAATTGGCTTATGTTAAGGCCCAATCTACACTACCTTATATGTCATTGTATTTTATTATACTTTTCAGATGTGGGATTCATTTATATTCTCCAACACTCTCCCTCAAATGCAACTGGGCCTAGCCAAATTGTCACTTGCCAAACATGGATGGCAATCTACTTTTTTTTTTAGATCCATCACAAATTGCCTAGGCCTATTTTCACTGAGGCCCTAGGTTAACAAAAGAATCCAGGATCATCTGGCGGTTAGTCCATTACCTGGTTAGCTCTGATACCATGTAGAAATTACACAGGCTCTGCGAGTGTTGGGCCAAATATACAGTGACCATATAAATGAGTTTGGAACCTTATCTCAACACAAAACCAATTGGCTTATGTTAAGGCCCAATCTACACCACCTTATATGTCATTGTATTTTATTATACTTTTCAGATGTGGGATTCATTTATATTCTCCAACATGATAAGGTTATAAGATATTTACAACTATTTTGTATTTAATATTAGCTGTAAATTGTAACTTCCAGATTGTGATAAGGATGTAAACTCACCTATATAATTGTATATAAACTACAACACGTGTACATAATTCAAAAACATTTATTCTGATTTCTAAGACTTCTTCATGGTATCAGAGCCATAAGGCTTCACGACATTCTATTCTCTTCCTACGTTCATCCTTTTTTTTTTCTTTCTTTCTCTGTCAACAACATGTCCACAGAATAGTCTTTGGTTTCTTCAACTGTGACTGCTATAGTCTCTAATCCCATCCCTGCTTCTTCTGTTCAAGCTCCCAATATAACTTAGTTTCTCTCAATTAAACTAACTTCAACAAATTATTTGCTTTGGAAATCTCAGATTCTTCCTCTCCTATATGGGTATCGTTTGGCCTGTTATATAGATGGTACTGCTCCTGCACCACCACAAACCTTAGCAAATGGAGAACCCAATTCGGCATTCACAGATTGGTTTTGTCAGGATCAAATAGTTCGAAGTTGGATTAATTGTTCTGTTTTCGAATCTATATTGAATCAGATTGTGCAATGTCAAACAAAAAAGGATGCCTGGGACAGGTTAGCTGTAATTTATTCCACTGGATCTCAAACGAAAATTCAACAATTGCGTAAGCAATTGAAACATTTATCTCGTGGGACAGATAATATTGATTATTATATGCGAAAGGCTCGCTCAATCTCTGATTAATTGGGAGCTTTACAACATGCAATTCCAGAAGATGCTCTTGTTTGTGATATTCTTGCCGGTTTAGGTGCGGATTACCGACCTTTCACGCGTGCAATTGAGGCCAGAAATGCACCCATCAATCTTGATGAACTCCATGCTCTCCTATTGAGCGAAGAAACACAGCTTCAACTTGATTCTATACATATCTCTTCTGCAATACCACCGACTGCTCACTATGGTTTTACTGGACGTGGTGGTCGTTCCTATCGTGGGCGTGGTAGTCGCGGCGAACGTCATGGACAGTCACAATGTGGTAGTTCTGGACAGTCCTATTTTGGTGGTCGGGGTAATTTTTCTGTTCCTTCCAATTCGACATCTCTGCAGTGTTATAATTGTAATGGGAATGGACACATCTCTCGTCAATGCCCCCTCACCCCGCTCTTTTCCACAAGCACACATAGCCAAAACCGAATCTAACACTACTTCACCTTGGACGGTTGATTCAGGAGCTAATTATCATCTAGTTTCTAATCCGGAGAACATGACTTATTATCTTCCTGTGGACGAGAACAATGCTCTCACTATTGCAGATCTATTACATCTGTTAATGGTTGTTCTTATGTATTGGATAATATTCTTTATTCTCCTTCAGTTACTAATAATTTGCTGTCTATTTCCGCTTTCACTGCACAAAATAATGTTTCTGTTGAATTCTTTCCTAACTATTATTTTGTGAAGGATATCCCCACGAGGTAGGTACTTTACCAAGGTCGGAGTAAAAATGGGTTGTACTTATTTCCAATGCAGCAAGTTCGATCCTTTTCTCCAAAAGCGTTTCCAGCAAGTGTTTCCTTGTGGCATGCACGTCTTGGCCATGCCAATGTTCAAGTTGTTCAGAATGTTCTACGAACTAATAATATTTCATTTGATTCGAATAAAAAATTTGATTTGTGTCATGCTTTTAATGTAAGCAAATCACATAAACTTCCATTTTTTGAATCCAGTTTTCGTGCAAAACAGCCTTTAGAGTTGATCTGTTCTGATGTTGGGGGCCCTGCTCCTGTCATGTCTGTCGATGGATTTCATTATTACGTTGTTTTCTTTGATCATTTTAGCACAAAAAATCTAGCATAAAATATACAACTCACCGTGTCTTGCACACCGAGTTTTTCAGTGCCTCAGTCGCACATCAATTTTTATTATCTACAGCTCATCGTGCCTCGCATAATGAGCATCTCAATGATCTTCAGCTCACCATGCCTTTCACACCGAGCTCTATAGCACCCTGGTCGCGTATTCAAATACTATTCTCCACATTACAACAACAAGCAACGTTATGTAATAACACATTAATCTAAATAGATTGAGCTCTTTTTGAGCCACCAAGTTAATAAAGGCAATGAGTTAAATTAAATCAAGCAATAACTTTGCAATACTGAATTGTTTAGCGCTTTCTCATGCATCAATTTCATTTCATTTATAATATAGAATTGTTTAGTGCTTTTTCGCACACCGAACTTTTACTAATAACGTGTATGTTTTAATGTCTTTGTGCGCACCAAGCTTTCATTATGGGTATTTATGTTTTAATGCCCCCGTGCGCACCGAACTGCTTTATCGCTTTCTCATGTATTAATCGACATGTAGCGCTTTCACGCGCATCATTTCTGTAGCCCTCTATAGAGGGCTGAGCTTATAAGCTCTGACAAAGCATTAATGCTTCAATTGTAAAATTTATAGTCATTTTCCGCACTTGTAAATTCGCGATCCCATGTAACAACACTTTTTATACTTATTTCCGAGCCTCCATTTTTCTGTGTAAGTACGCTTCTAACTTTGTACACAAGAAACATTGATGTACATGGCTAGGCACTTAATTAGTATTTTAAAAGCATGCCCAAGAGACTACTTGACATAAATTTCAAGGCAATGAATAAGGAACTAGCACCCCAGATTAGCAATGACATTCAAAAACTGAGCTTCGACACTTAAGCTCATTGAAGACCCAAGTATTGATATGAGAGTCCATCCAAGAACCGAGCACCAGCAATCAAAGATAAGCTCCCTACCCTAACACGCCGAGCAATGGTCAAGTCAGTAGCATAGGTAAGTGAACTATACCAAAAGAGAGGTTAAGAATCTGCTCAGAACAAAAAAGCTCGAGCAGTGTCAAGTTCAGTTTTGCATTAAGCCCTTAGGTTAATGCAAGCAATATATCAAAAAAAAGATAAATCAAAGAATAAGTATTAACTTTGAAAGAAAGATATCTCATTAATTAGACAATAGCTTATTACATGAGTAGCCCGGTCTTTACAACTTGTTTCATAGACCAAGCATATATAAGTACTTGTGCCTACTTAACAAAATTTCATTAATCACGAAACTCGTCATCCTGGACTTCGTCCTCTTGATCCAAGTCCTTGCCTTCATCTCCATCCTCATCGTCCGTCTTGTGCTAGGCAGCCAGCTCGTCAATGTTTATCTCCATTATCCAAGACAAGTCTATGCCTAGATTCTCCTGCTTCAACTGATTCGACACAGCCTTTTGGTAGGTATAAACACCTCGAGAGTAGTACTTGTTGCTCCTCTTTCGCTCGGCAGCTAGCCCTTGCTGGACGGCTTCAAGGGTGTCCTCTGCCAGGCGCAGATCGTCGTCCTTGGATTTTAAAGCTTCCCTTGCTGAGCGCAGCTCTTCATTTTAGACCCTTATAGTTTCTCTGGCCGAGCCCAACTTTTTAGTTTTTTCTTTAAGGCTTCTTAAGCCTGCTTCAGCTCTTCATGAGCGTGCTTAAGCTCTTCATCTCTGGCCTTTAAGGACTCCTCTAACTCGACCCTTCTTATTTTCTCTCCATCATGGTCCTTGATGGCTCGATCAAAGTCGGCTGCCATGCTTGCCACCTGGTCCTCAATGGTATATGTGAGCTGTGTAACCTGCAAAGTATTATTCAGTTAGCCTATGTATCGAACATTGAGTATAAATTTAAATATTCAAGTTATCCCTTACCATGTGAGATATTGTCACCATTTCTTTTGCAACCTCCTTCGAGCTTTTCGGTGCATTCTCATGCCTCTATTTTGAGATAGCTTTGAATATTTGTTTAAATATTTTTTGAGGCTCGATGTCTAGCAATGAGTACATGGTGTTGTGCGGGCCCAATTTGTCATTTACTACATTCACTAGCTGGACCAGGCTATGCCGGCGGGCTAAAGGTTCTTCTATTTCTCTTATTGACAAATTCTCTGCCACTTCAGTTCTGGGCAAACCCTTTTCTATCCCTTTATAGGGTAAGATGTTTTTTGCTTTCAGGTATGGCCAAATTTCAGGTATTACTTTTGTAGAAAGAGTCAAGTCCAGTATAAACTCTTCCTTCATAGCGAAACTGGTCCCAGCACCTTGCTCATTCGACTGCTCATGAGCCATCCTAGCCTTTTTCTGAGCGCTCCTTCTAGCTTCTCTTTCAGCCTGCTAATTCTGAGCCTACCTCTACACAACCGAGCCAAAATTTAGTGCATAGACTTATTCAAAACAAGCAATAACAAAAACCAAGTGTTGGAAAATAAAGTATACATATTCGATTTTCTAGCTGAATTTCCTTCGGAGCCCTCCCAAGGGGGAAGTACTCCCTTATTAGGGCAATGACATTTCTCTTTTCTTTTAGAATGTCTTGCTCCACAGTTGTAAATGTTGCGAGCTCATCCTCGCTAAGTTTTGCTCTTGTCACTTGTTCGCCACTAGGATCAATATACCAAATATTTTGGCAGCATAATCTCTTGTATTCCAAAATAAAGAATCAATCTTTCCAAGCCTTGATTGAGTCTGACTATTCTTTAAACATAGCGAGCTTGGACCAACCTTGTAAGTAAAGAAAATCTCCATATGCTCCCGAGCGTATTCTGAGCACGCTGAAAGCACTTAGCACTCGAGGGGTAGACACCACCCCGAGCAACCCACACAGAATTTCAAATCCTATGATGGCACGCCATGCGTTAGGGCTGAGCTGGCCAGGAGCTATCCGATGATAGTTCAAGAAGTCTTGAGGGAAGGGGTGTAGAGGGAACCTCACTCCCGATCTCAAATCCTCTTCGAAAATCGTCAGTTGATTTTCAGGCAGTGTATTATAGGCTCGAATATCCTCTCCTGAGACGAGCATCATATAATCTTATTCCTCCTCGTCCATCAAAGTTAGAGGTCTCATGACATTTTGCTCGGTGAGCTCGGTCATGGCCAACTCAGCCTCAACCCGAGCCCCTTCTCCATGATGGGTCCCCTCACCCATAACACTCGAAGAGCCCTGTACTCCTACCTCTCCTGGTAGCCGAACTCACTATTGCTCACACCATCTTGCTACTACAATTGAAATACAAAAACTTAAAAACAGAAAACTTAAACATAACCTATTTAACCGAGCTCTCAAGCCTTGGAACTTCACACTAGATCAAACAAACCGAGCTTCTCTCCTTTGAGTTGTGCGACAAATGTTGTTGTCGAACCCTTTATTTATAGAGGAGACTTCAACCATTTGAACCGATATCCCTCATTAATGGCCTAGCCGTTACGTCTTTTTAGTTTCCGCTCAACCATTTTCTCGGTTACCGAAACGTCCTTAACCTTTGCATGATGTGTGTTCTTCTAGAATGTCAACTGATTTTCCTCGGCATAAATGCCAGGACTTCTCAGGAGCTTTGTTTTGAGCTCCTGGTGCTCCTTTCATGAACTCCTCGAGTTCTCATTTTTCAAGATTTTACAGTTAATATTTTTCGAGCTCCTTTCTTAAGCTTTACCTTGGAGTTCTTCAATCTCCCTGTAGTTCTGACCGAGCTTTATTTGACTATCCTATGTCATGAGTCTTAGTGATAATGCCTCCCCTTATCGAGCTCCTAGGCCGAGCTCCACACTTGAGTCTTGCATGCCGCACAACATTCTTATATCATGGTCCACTACTCTCACTCGAGCTTGACCGAGCTCTCTTATATAACTTGACTAAGTATTGACATAAATATCAAAAGACCTGAAGGGGACTACTGATGCTACCCTCCTCTTACTGAGCTTGCCTAAACAAAGCTCTATGTCTGGTCATCCTCATGATCGAGCTCTAAACAACATGACTAATCTTGATACCAGGCTCTCCCTGTCCTACCGAGCTCTACATGTCCGACCGATACTCCCCTGGCACAACAGTTGTACGGCCTTGACATACCCACAAATTACGCTGACACCATATTAGAGATTGTCTCCTCCTACCAACTATAAATAGAAATTGCCCCCTCAGATAAATGGTTACTCTCTTCTCTTCTATCTCTCTTTACTCGGAAGGATAGAGCTCTGACTTAAGTATCAGAGCCTTTCCCTAAAGAGCCTCGTCCCTCCTCTCTCTTATCTTACAGATAGGAGAGCCACAACAACAAACCAAACTAGAGCTCGAGCTAGGAAACTCAAGGTTGCCCGCCATCAAATAACAAACTAAATTTTGATTGATAATTTTTTATTTAAAATTTATGAAAACAATTATTATTGTTTTTCTTATTGGCTATTATTTTTCTTATTTTGCCGCATTAAGTAATTAACAAATTTTTTTGTTAATTAGAATCATATGATTATATTATTTTACAAAAATTACTAGTGAGTTTTGAACTTTTTAAAAATACATTAAAATGTCTTCAATGTTTCATTAATTCAACTAACAAATTAATGGACAACAAGATGCTGTTAAGAGCAGTTTTCTGCAAGTAATTTAAACTTGCTACCGAATTCCATGGCATATTATATTAGCAAGAGAAAACCATATACTATATCTGGAAGAAAATACTTTTTCGGTCTCAAATTAATAGACATTTTTATTTCAAAAATGAATTAATGTTATTAAAAATATAAATTTATACGTATTATTCATATTACATCCTTATTTTAGTATGAAATTTAATTTTTAATAAGCAATACTGAATATAAATATAATAAATAGAGATAACATATTAAATAATTTATTAAAATAATAATTAATACAAATAAAAAAAATTATGCCTATTAATTTAGGTCCATGAGAATAATTTATTGAAAACTATAACAGAAAAAGTAGACAAAAGCAATGTCCACCCTTCCACATAAATGTACATGTTGATGGCATTTGTTTGCCCTCTATAGTAAACTATCAGTAGCGCTTAGGAAATTGAATTAAACAACGCCACGGTATTCTTAGAAATGGTCACCAAATATAGCAAAGAAAGATCATTAAAAATTCTCAAATCTGATACAAAGGATTAAAAGAATTGTTTTTTTCTTATATTCTTTAATGATACAAACATCTAATTTATACAGATTACATGTGCTCAATATGGAAACTAATACATACTTTAATTTTACAAATTGTATTCATAATTGGGATGTTGACCGATGCTGTGATGGAGGCTAAAATACAGGGATATGATGTTCATTCTAATCCCTTAATCTTCTGACATTCCCCCTCAAGTTGAGTAGTGGGATCTCTAATACTCAACTTGCTCAAAACACTTCCAAAGACTCTTCTATTGATCGCTTTTGTCAAAATATCGGCTAGTTGATCTTCCGAATGAATAAATGGTAATTCCACGATCCCTGCTTCAATTTTTTCTTTAATGAAATGTCTATCCACCTCAACATGCTTGGTTCTATCATGTTAAACTGGATTCTCTGAAATGCTGATAGCAGCCTTGTTATCACAAAAAATCTTGCACGCTCCTAAGGGTGGAAAACCAATTTCTGTCAATAGTTTCTTAAGCCAAAGTACTTCAGCTAAACCTCTGGCTACTCATCTGAATTCAGCTTTTGCACTAGACAAGGCAACAACTTTCTGTTTTTTGCTTCTCCAAGTCACCAGATTTCCCCCAACTTGAGTGAAATATCCTGAAGTGGATCTTTGGTCTACTGGATTGCCTGCCTAGTCAGCATCTGTGTAACCTTGCAGTTCCAGATGTCCATTCTTTTTGAACAACACTCCATGTCCTGGTGTACCTTTTAAGTACCTCACAATTCTCAGTGCAGCTTCAAGATGATCTTTTTGAGGTTGATGCATGAACTGACTCACGACTCCAACTGCATAAGCTATATCTGGTCTAGTGTGAGAAAGGTATATAAGTTTTTCAACTAGACATTGATATTTCTCTCGATCTGTCAACTCAGCATCCTTAGTAATATGTAGCCCATGATTAATTACAATTGGTGTGTCAGCTGGTTTACAGTCAACCATCCCAGTCTCAGCCAATAAATCCAAGATGTATTTCTTTTGACATATGAATATCCCTTATCTTGATCTAAGGACTTCAATCCCAAGGAAGTACTTTAATGTTCCCAAGTCTTTCATCTCAAACTCAGTGAACAAATTCTCCCTTAGTTTTGTCATTTCTTCTGTATCATTACCTGTAATAATCATATCATCGACATAAATAATCAAGCAGGTTACCTGACTACCTCGTCGTTTGAGAAAGAGGGTATGATCAGAATTGTTTTGCTTGAATCCATATCCCTTCATTGCAACAGTAAACCTTCCAAACCATGCCCTCGAAGATTGTTTAAGTCCATAGAGAGATTTCTTTAATCTGCACACTTCCCCACTATTGAACTCATCTGTGAAACCCGGTGGTACTTCCATGTACACTTCCTCTTTCAGATCTCCATGTAGAAAGGCATTTTTTACGTCGAACTGATGAAGAAGCCATCCTTTATTTGCTGCTATCGAGAATAAAACTCTTATTGTATCCATTTTTGCCACCGGAGAGAAGGTTTCTGAGTAATCAATCCCATATGTCTGTGTGTACCCTTTTGCCACTAACCGTGCCTTATACCTCTCAACTGTACCATCTGGTTTATATTTGATAGTGAACACCCAACGACACCCCACAGTTTTCTTCCCTTTGGGTAATTGACATTTTTCCCATGTTTTATTCTTAGTTAAGGCCTCCATTTCTTCTTCCATAGCATTCATCCAATTCTTTGATTTCAAGGCAACTTCCATGTTGTTGGGAACTTCTTCTGTATATAAAGCTGCCATAAAAGCTCTGGCCGTGCATGATAAGCTCCCTCTTGTTATATTAGCAATAGGATATCTCAATCCTCTCGCTTCCTTCTCTGGAGAGTATCTTTTTGGTGGAACTCCTCTATTGCTTCTTGGAGGTAGGACATATCTTTCTATATTTCCTCCCTGTTCTGCTATTTTCTCAAAGTCATCATGATTAAAAGTTTCATCAACTGGAGTTTCACAATGATTAGTTTCTCTTACCTCAGATACCAGAAGTGGAGGAGATATCTCAGTTGTGGTAGTAAGCTCCTCGGACTGTATCAACGTCTCAGGAGTTGGCTCGGTGGTATTGTTAACTTGCTCTGTTGGGACCACTTCCGGACTTGGCATCCAACTTGGCAACCAACTTAATGTGTCTATGTTTTCACTCTCCCCCTGACCACTAGGTTGGTTGTGGTAATAATATTCTGTTTCAAGAAAGTCACAATTCATTGTGGTGAACATATGACGAGTTTTTGGATCATAACACCTGTACCCCTTCTGGTTGACACCATATCCCACAAAAACACATTTGACTGCACATGGGTCAAACTTAGTTCTCTCAGTTTTAGGTATATGGACAAAGACAGAACATCCAAAGATCCGTGGTTCAAGAGTAAGAATCGGGGGTATCTTGGTAATTTGGGCAAGTATTTGGATAGGAGTTTTTAGGTCCAGAATTTTGGTGGGTAGTCTGTTAAGAAGGTATGTCGCAGTAGCTACAGCCTCAGGCCAAAAAGATCTGGGTACTTGAGATTCAAGGAGTAAGGTGCAAGTCATCTCAAGAAGGATACGATTTTTTCTTTCTGCAACGCCATTCTGTTCTGGGGTATATGGGCAAGTGGTCTGATGGACTAATCCTTTTTCTTGGAAAAAAATTTTCATGGCCAAATTGACAAACTCCCCACCATTGTTTGATCGTAAAACCTGGATTTTTTTATTGAACTGGGTTTTAATCATATTGTAAAACAAGATAAACTTGTCCACAACTTCAGATTTGCATTTCAAAAAATATACCCAAGTCATACGGGTACAATCATCAACAAAGAGTAAGAAATATCTAAATCCTTGACCACCCAAAACAGGTGCGGGACCCCAAACATTAGAATGAACCAACGAAAAAATAGAATTAGTCCGAGTGTTACTAGGTTTAAAAGTTTATCGGTGACTTTTTGCAAAAACACAAGTCTCACACGTCAACCCATTATTTGATAACTTAGGAAATAAAAGCTTTAAATAACCCATAGATGGATGCCCTAAGCGTCGGTGCCATAGCCAAGCCTCTCGATTTGCGGTTCCATGAGCTAGCATCACAGTACTGTGTTGAGCGACTTCATCTACGTAATACAGTCCATGGCGCTCAGTGCCACGTCCAATGATCTCCCCCGTCCTGATATCCTGCAAAAGACAGAAAGTAGGATGCATCAACACTGTGCAATTCAATTCTTTAATTACATGGCTAACAGACAGTAACTTGTGTGATAAAGATGGCACATAGAGGCAATTTGAAATTTTCATCAGAGGAGATATTTCAATAGACCCTGCTCCCTTTACTGGTGCAATTCCTCCATTAGCAGTTCGAACATGGGTTTTTGTAGGTTTTGACGGAATCATAATATCAGTGCTATCAAAAGTCATTGTGTCTGTGGCTCCACAATCAAATACCCAATTATTATTTTTTTCCTCTAGGTTTTGAACCATATTTGCAATCGACCTATTTTTGGGGGTCAAAGTAGAGTAATTTCTAAGTTCTGAACTGCAACACTTATTATTTAAATTAAAGGAACTTAAAAAAGAAGTGCCAGGAATATGAGGGTTTGGATGTAATTTTCCAAACCCTTTACCTAAAAACTCATCATTTGCCTCATTCCCAGCCGCTGCCACCATCGCTTTCCCTTCTCCGTAGCTTCCAAGACTACCACCGCTACTGCCGTTGGTAATTTCCCTACTGCTTACAGTGATAGCCGCTTTCCCGGTTGCCCCTCCGGTGACTGTTCCTTAATTTATGTGATTCTCTGTCCACCATTCGGGATAGCCCACAAGTTGAAAACATTGTTCCTTCGTATGCTTGGTCATCCCGCAATGGGTACATTTGAGTTTGCTCTTGTCTGGCCGGAGTGATGCTCCCCCTGATTTGGGTTCTGACTGGCGCGATTGTCCTCGGGAGACTAACCCTGCTGCTTCGGTGGCTTGGCTCGCCTCTGCCTTCCCTGTGATAATCAATCCTCCACTTATTCCCCCTTGTGATGCAGAATCTCCAGCGGATCCACCTAGAATGTTCGCTCTTGCTGCCTCCTTTCTTACCATAGCATATGCTGCCTCTGCTGAGGGAAGGGGATCTGTTCTCAGAATCTCCCTCTTGATCTGATCGTATTTGTGATCTATGGCATTTAAGAATTGGAATAATTTCTGTTCTTGCCTTATTGTGTTGTATTTTGCTATGTCCACTGCACAAGTCATGGGATTTGGCTCTCTTTTGTCTATTTCTCCCCATATCCCTTGCAAAACGAGCCAGAAGTCCTCTAGTCTGGTTGCTTCCTGTTTCATTCCGTTCACCTTGGCATGAAGGTCAAAGACCTGTAGTTTATCTCGGCCACTGCTATAGGTGACCACCAAGGCATTCCATAAATCTCGTGCAGTAGGATATTCAGTTAAATTGTTGGCAATCTGTGGCTCAATATTTTGAATGAGCCACGAGAACACGATAAGATCATCTTGTTCCCATTTTTCATATTCTGGGTTTTCTGTCTGAGGAGGTTCTGAAACTCCTATGATGTGGCTCAACAAAGTCTTGGATTTGCCTCCTATGGCAACTTTAATCATCCGAGACCAAAGAGCATAGTTCTGGTTGTTTAGTTTAACACTGAGAGTAAGATTATCTGATATGGTTTGTTTCTAGTTGGTTGGATTGAAGCCATTCTTCAACAGATTGGCATGTCTGAGAGTTAGTTCATCATTTGTGATGTCTGATGTTTCTTCATCTGACATATTCGATCTGAACAGTGTGCCTACTCTTGTTCTTCTGGTTATTTTGGTTTTGAAGGGTAAGGGTAAAGGATGAGTTTAGGTTGTTGTTGATTCTGGACCACAACACAGCTCTGATACCATCTCAAATCTGATACAAAGGATTAAAAGAATTGTTTTTTTCTTATATTCTTTGATGATACAAACATCTAATTTATACAGATTACATGTACTCAATATGAAAACTAATACAGACTTTAATTTTACAGATTGTATTAATAATTGGGATGTTGATCGATGCTGCGATGGAGGCTAAAATACAGGGAAATGATGTTCATTCTAATCCCTTAATCTTCTGACAAAAATTACCTTCAACAAAGGTCATCACATTGTATTTTTTAACAATACTAATTTTAGTTTGTTTTTATTTGATTTTTTCAAAAAAGAAGGCTACTTGATTTGATACAAGAATCAAAAGACATTTAAAATATAAATTATTGCTTCTGGAACATAAATCGTCTTATATTTTTTTTTTCACGAATATATATATATATATATATATATATATATATATTCATAATTTTATAGCATTGAATTCCTTAATTTTTATTTGTTATTAATTGACATAGTAAAAGTCAATTTATTAAATATAGTCTATGATAACAATTTTCCTTTTAGTTGATCCAATTAAGGGTATCTTAAACTAACACTGATTTTATCATTAATTATTAAATCCATATGAGAATATGTTGAGAACGTAGAAAACAAAAAAAATTTCTTTGTTAAGCATGAAAATGTAGCTATGCTGCTGGGAGAGAGACACATTGATAAACAAACAAAATTGAATTTAAAGAACCATTTATCCGCTCTCAAAAGATAGCAGACTTGGAAGCGAAGAAACTTGTTACCTGCCTTCGCCAATGAACCCCTTAATGGAGGACAAGAGACCGAAGACCACTCCCACCAATGTCCGGAAAACCATTTTCAGGATCAGTCCATGGCACGATGGCAGCACTCTCTACGACTCCTACGAGCTCAGAGTTGTCGCTAACCAACTCAACAAAGCCATTCAAAGCTTGAATAGCTCATCGCCTACTCTCATGTCCTACCTGAAATCCCCCGTTTACAGTCATCATTTAGAAAGCATTTACAACGAAAATGCAAGATCCCCAAAGAAAATTAAGGGTTTCCAGTTGACTCAAACATCCTTCAACAAGCGAGCGAACGGGACAGCCACTGGAGGATTTGTGAGCAGGCTGTGGAAGAATGTTAAACAAGGACTGCTCTGAAGTAAGCAGCGAAATGAAGCTTAATAAGAGGATCAAAACATCAAAGCTCACAAAAGCTGTGTATATGATTTCAAAACCTCCTGCAATATGACATCAATCATAAATTTTTCTTTATGCAAATATAACAATATATTTTATCCGTTCACACAAGTCTCATCATGACGAAAATTCTTCAGCTTCTTTTCCAGATTCAATCTCATAAATGAGAGAGAGAGAGAGAGAGATGATTGGCACTAACTCAAGACCATGCCATAAATATCACTGAATGTGAGGTACAAAATGATGTTAATTCACCTTTTTTTCCCAATTATATTTCTATACTTTCTTTAAAAAAAAAAAAAAGAAAACCCAAAATTTCACCTTTCCCCCTTCCACAAATATTCAACATGGGGAAAACTATGAAAAATATAAATTGAGTTCATTTACAAACATGCCTCAGTTAAAAGCACCAAGTTAAATACCAGAATAGATGATATCCTTGTGAAGAGATACAAGCGGCTACATAAAACGCACAACATTTTCATGAGGCAACGGTAACCAAATCCAGAACACCTGATCGTGTGACTTGAGATGTAACCTTTTTAAGTCAGCCTTATTGCCATTTCTTGAAGAAGTGCTCGCTTCTGTGAAGCATTAATTACATGGTTTGTTTCGGCACTCTCAAGCACATCAGTGATTATAGCAGCTGCATGACCTAGAGGTTCCTCAGCTGCCCTCTTTAACATAAAAGCCTAATAAAGCAACAAGAACAGGTTAAAAGATCAAACCATACGGTATGTGTGTGGGAGGAGTGATGCACTGGGAAGCATGTCATTAATAGTAAGAACTGTCTGGAAGTTATACGATCAAGTATCCATATGAGGCATTAGCATCATTAAGGTAGACAAACAAAATGTAGAAAAACAACTCTCAGCCCCTTAAGATCTGTAAACTGCAATTTTCAGTTTTGTTGTCCTCTAGATAATCTAGACAACTAAATAAAAAGATACTCAAATAGGTGATCAATTAAGTATACTCTAATTAAAATAACAAACAGCACAAAAGAGGTTGCATAAGCATCCAGAAGCATGCCAAAACTGAAACTGCCTCAGACATGGTGGATGCTCAATCAATGATGTTCAAGTCAAAACTTTTGATTGTTGCCAAGACCATAAGAAATGGATGCTTTCGGATACCACATCACAGCTTAATCTTCGTCCAAATCCTATGCATGGCTGTAGCATCAATGGGTGAGACCAAAAACCTTGCTAAAACGGATAGGATTAACAGCAACTATATGACAAGCCTGGGCAATTAAGTTTAAATGTTATGTTGTACCAATCCATATCTATTTTATGACCTTACAGTGAGACACTGATCCATGGCGGTTCAGTGGATTTCAGGGGCTTAAAGATCTCTGAACTTAATATTTGAGCATTTTACAAAAACTATAAACAATAGAAGATTACAAGATGGGAAAAAAGGGCAACACTATGCAAACAATGGATAGGCAGTACTTGTGCCCCTACATCTCAGAAAGTAGAAACTTTTGTCTGCACGCACATAACAAAAACAAGATTATGCCAGCATCTTGACCTAAAACATCCAATTTTCAACTATTAGAAGTATCGAGAAGGAAAAAGAGAGAGAACCTGTCCATGATGGGATACAACCAAAGTACATGGCTGCTGAAACCAAGGCTCTCCATCAATCTGCACAGGCAATGCAGCGAGAAGCTGTATTTTTATTGACTGTCCCTGTGCAAGCCTTCGAGCACGAGAAAGCCCCACCTAACCCACACATAACATTAGACCAAATACCATTTGTTTACATAATCAAGGCACAAAGGTAAAACAGACTTCGAATATAATGGTTTGCCAGGGCAAGGCAAAGACATTCTCTGGTCCAGCAAAAAGAATGTCCTCACTATTTGGAAAACTAACATATTAATAGGACAGAGAGAGCATTCACTAAGTTTCAACTTCTAATTTTTAACTGAAAACTGAGTTCTGCTTCCAAACCACGGCCACAGGGCCAGTTAACCAGGCCCACCAGGTCCGATTTGTGGCAGGGGTGAACCTGAACCATAACCAGAAAGGACTAGTCCAGTTACAGTTCAGACCTGATTTGAACCAGGCCGGTTACAGTCCAGTTCAAACCAGCCCACCAATTCTAAGTTATTCATTTTCTTTCTTTTTTATTTACCTTTAAATTAATAATACTAATATTTTCATGTCTCATGATTTTTTATAAAAGATTAATTAAATAATAACTATTAAGATAAAAATTGTTAATGAACAATAACAAGTTAACAATAATAATAATATAAGGAGTTATTATTATTAACAAATAATATTATTAATAAATATTATTACCATTAATTATTTAAATAATAATAACAACAATACTATTATTAATAACAATAATAATAAAAATTTACTAATAAATTTTTACAACTGCAAATGTTCATTATAAATATTTAATGTTACATTATTTATAAATACTAAATTATAAATATATGATTGTAAATATTTTTTATTTTTTATGTGGCTCAGCCTAGAACCACCGGGACTGGTCCCGTTCGAGCTCGGTTCTCCTAGGTTCCAGTCCAGGCCAGTGAAACAGACCAAAACTGTCGGTCCAGGCCACAGTTCATGCTGAACCATGGCCATAGCTACTGCTTACAAGTAATAATATTGCAAAACAAAGTGGTCCAAAGGCAAATTCACATGCAAAATTTTAGAAAATATAATTATCAACTGGTTGAAAGAAAACTTGTAAACTGAAGTATTTTGAAAAAATAATTTAGAGCTATGAAAACTACACAAAAAGAAGTGCATAAAACATAGTATTCTCCAAGTATTTTACCTGAAGCTTCCCAAGGTGCCATGTTCCAGATATGCTAACAACCTCTAGTATCTTATCATGCATAGATTGTGGATCAAAGTTATCATAGGATTCATCCTCATTCTGCCATAGATCTACACCACCCATATAGCTTCCAATGTTTGCAACAAGTACACCTTCTGCATCCTGAAGAGGTATAGATCAAAATCAATAATTTTAAGAGACTCACAGACAAGTCCAAATGATTAGCGAATAAAATTTTTGTAACAAATAGTAAAACTCTCCAAGGTTTTACTTGCTAACCATCGAACATTGATGTTAACAGATCTGCTGGACATAGAAATTAGGTGAAATGGTGTATGATACTCTCTAACAATACCTAACAAAAATTTGGCCTCCAACATACCAATTGAAAAATGAATTACAATTAAACGCTAAAAGAATTTAAAAACGGGGACCAAAGATGAGAAATCATAAAAAATCCCGGAGACCGCTGACTGTGAAACTGAAGACAAATAGATTTAAAAACCCAGTACAACCTTATTTACCAATCAGACCTTGCACCCTCCAAATTCACAAAGGAAGAAAAACAGTCCCGGAACTCAACATGAAAATTGAGCTAAAGCTTCAACAAACAGTCCCAGATACACACTCAATACACCAATAATCTATTATACAAACTCAAATGATTGTTTCAGTAACAAAAAAAACAAAAGGAAAAAAATTCATTAACTACTGTCCACATTCTTTGCTTCAACAGTCTTTATGCATTTCATCTTTTACATGCAACTCGCCCAATCCTTTCCAATCCTCCAGACAAATCCTTCTTTTGCTCTCCAAAGTAATAAATCTAAAATCCTTGGAATATTTTAACCCATAAGGAAAACTCAAGTTTAATTTGCAACAAAATTGAAAATTGATCACAAAGCTCAATTCAAGATATTTTTGTGGGACAGTATTAATAGAATAAAATATTAAAAAAACACTCATAAAAAATCAGATATATAGCTAACACCTCCTTTGGGAATGGGGGACAGAGTGGGAAACGAAAAGTGGGAAGGAATGAGATTTTCTACTGTTCGGGAGCTATAATGGAAAGATGACAGAATCAATTTAAAATAGTGAAAGGTACCCCTGGAGCAACAAATTGAATCGGGATGAAAAAGAGGGGAAATTACTTCTTTGACCTCTTGATTATATGTTCAAATAAAAGCCAAGTTGTTTTATATTGTGTAAATACTCCTTTACCATTACCTTCACCCCAACCATGTATAAATATGTTCTCTCCCTGTCCTTGAATAACAAGCTTATAAATTTTACCTTCTCTTTTTTGAGATGGCAAGATGTTTTATATTTTATCTGATCCATGCATAGATATATAATATATACAGGAAGGCTAAAAAGGCAATTTTATTTTTTAAAATTCTTCCATCCACACTCTTGAATAACACAATTACTTTTCCTCTATTTTCTTTCCCATCCTTTCGAATTAGCAAGGGAGAAGAGAGAGAGAATCTCTTCTTCAACCACCTTACCTCGCCATTTTTTTCACACCATTTCCTTCCCTGCCCAGCCTTTTTCCCCAACAGAGTGCAGGAGATATGCAGCCTATGAAGGTTAAAAGAAAGCATATATGACCCTTACATCATATCATTTTAGACACAACTAATTTCTTAGACTCAATAACAGGATCAGCAGAAAAATAATGGTGAAGATTTTCAAGTAAATCAAAGCATATTCTGCCACAGGAAAACACTCGAGCTAGCATTTATTTTTTATTCCAAAACTCTGATAGACAGTGAATCTCTCAGCTAGTATTTTTTTTTTCCAGAAAACACCTTGTAGATGTGATTGCAAAATCGTTAGAAACTGCTTTTGTATATGTTTTGAAAATTTTTATGACCAAACATCACCAAATGTGACATAGTTTAATCGTACTGAGGATAATTTTTCTTAACAATGGCTGCAACAATAATGTCAAATAAACACTGGAACAGATTTAATGTGCACAAGTTACCAGTAGAAATTCAAGATATTTTATTATCCACAATTGAGACGAGTGCCTTACCTCAGGGACCTCAATTTCAACACCATCTACTTCCACTCTAACTTGCCATGGAAAATCAACAAAAGTCCTATCCATTATACTCCTAGCTCCTTCCCTTGCATAAAGAACTTTGTTCATAAACTGCAGTTATATAACAATTTCAGCCAACCGAAATGGAAAGTAGAATTGTCAGGTAGAAGTATGACAGCTAGAAAACGAAGAACAAGCATAACAATATTATCCAACATGGCAAGATAGCAAGCTTGTAAAAGATCTCCCAGGTTGGCATTTATGCATGCATCTTTGCAGTCCACCAAAACAAAACTTACAATAATAGTACCTTTTTTTAATTTTTCTATTTCCTTTTGCTTGTTAGAATCTCAACAAGATTCATAACATATACACCCAACTGGAACCACAAGACATTCTCATACCAACAACAACGAAATATTATTATGAAAGATCTGATCTATCACAATCTCCAGACAGACAAAAAAATCGAATATGCCATTTCACTCATATCATCCATTCACTGTGCCCTTACACCACCTGAATGCAAATTTAAGTTTCTATTTAATAACCAGTTACAGCAAATTCCAATTAACCAGTACATGAAACAATTATGTTCCCTTGGAAAATTGCTTAGAATAAAGTTCTCAATTCCTATTTGTATCAGTTTCAATTCCTATTTGTACCTGGTTATAAAACTTCTCCGGATTTTCCTCCCGCAGATTGTGGATCTCGAGTGCAACCTTCGCATCACATCCAACTCCTGTAAAAAATGGTGGCATGAGTCGGTAATTATTCTGTCCAAGAATATTTGTGAGGAATTAGTGAGGAAATGAGGAAATGCCTACAGGCTAATCAGAGAGGTTTTATACATTTCTGTATATATCAATGCAATTCAAGACATGCTTTAAGAAAGACTGGATCCTAGAAGCAGTGATCTTGAGCCCATCCAATTTTAAAACCCAGCCAACACCCGAGTGGTATTTGGAACACAAAATTTGATGATTAAAGCTAATAGCTGCTATTTTTGTTAGATGCTATTTTGAGTCAACTTGTAGTTTATGTTACCACTTAAAAGCTAATAGCAGGCACACACCCATTTATTAAACAAATTTATCATTTAACAAGCACTCAATCCATCAAATAATTTAGCTTCACAAATTTATAATGTAAGCATTTACCCACCAAGATAGTTGTTCATAAACTTGGGCAACTGCATGTGCTTCTTACGATGATTCACAATAGCTACCTTCCATCGATCAAGAATGGTTACTGCAGCATGCTCTATGTGACGTAACAATGTGCAAAGGCCACCTTGTCTCTCCACTGAGCCCAGGCCACCTCCCCAGGATAGTACTCTAGCCAGATCATTTCCAGTTCCAGCAGGAAGAATAGCTACAGGTGGAGGAGAGACAAAATTTTGCTTGTCTATGGCATTCAAAACCCAGCCAACAGTACCATCTCCCCCGCATACAAGAATTCTGAAGTGAGGCACCTTCCTGAAAAAATAAAGGCCCAATTCTGGCCCTTGTGTGGAACTCAATTCAAATACCTGTAAGAAAGACCGGCATAAACAACTCTCACATACATCACGGTGATGAATATAACAAACAAGAACAAGAAAAGATACAATAAAGTAAAAAATTTAAAAGATTGTGCGCATGGGCAACTCAATAGATGGTCAAAAGTTACGTTATGGGCCTTTACTCTTCAGAGCAAAGAATTCAGCAACTTTTTTCAGTAGATATCATAGATAGAATCTGATCAAATGCCTGGCTTATTAAGTAAACTTGCCTGATGATTTAGCAGCAAAAAGATCTCTCTTTCTAGAATATGGTCTAGTTTCTATTATTATCGAAACCAACCCCGTATGCATGCAAACCATGTCCTTCATTTAATGTATCCAACATGAGTAATATAACATAACTGGTCTCACTAGCCATTGACTGAAGTAACTTCTAGAGACACATTTAATAGAACTTCATATACAAAAAGAAATTTCAATGGATGGCCTGCACCTTACAAGAAAACATCCCCGCGGAATACTCCAGGGACTTGAACACTTATTGGAGGAAATACAATAGATAGGTGAGATAAGAAGATATACGGATTTCCAGAAAAATTAGGAGGGGTGTGTGGAACAATTTATTGTAGGAAACAAGAAATCCCATGGTATTATCAGACAACCAATATCATATTATAACCGTCAAAAAGGCCCAACACTGTTTGGATTGAGGGAATGCAAAATCCGTGGAATTAAAAACTTGGGTTTTCAATTCCATGGTTTATTCAATCTCCCTTGTTTGGTATGAAAATTGAGTCTGAGGATTCAAAGGTTATTTCTGGAATTAAAAACAATAGTGTCCTTCCATCATTAAAATGAGGAATTTGGGAGGGAATTGAGAATGAGGATTTTTTCTCCAATCCATGGATTTTGTCCTCTTTTGCACCAACCAAGTTACAGAATTTGACCAAGACCATGGATTATCTAAATTCCTCATCCAAAATCTCTCAAACCCAATGTTGCCAAGGAGGCAATAATTCCCAAATCTCAAATATAGTGAACCGACACATGTATTACCAAGAGGAAGCAGCAGCCAAAAGATTTATGCTTATAGAAGAATCTCTTTCATGCAATTTTCTATTGACAATATTAAGACACTTAGATAATAATTTCACAAAAAAAAAATCTGTTCAATGAAATCCTGCATTTTCTTTGGAAAAGAATAGCTTATAATTCCAGTAAGTCCAAGCTAAAATGTTCAAAATTTTTAGCATTTAAAAGGTTCTTTTGCTTTAGTCACACAGTAGTATCAGTTTTATGGATGCATGTGTATATGCAGAAACAAACATGTATAGACATGCGTGTATACAAGTATGGTCAGTTAATAATAAAATGAATGGTAAATGAAAACTGAACAGGCTGATTCAATTGACTGTTATTTTTAGGTCACTTGCATAGTTTCACACCCCAAACCAACCCCCCAACACCACCCCCCACCTCCTCTTCTTCTTCTTCTTCAAACAGCCAAAGTTAAGTGAATTAAACAGCAAAAAGGTTTAAAGCCTAGGAAAACTTCATTTTAGAACATTCCAAACCTGAACAGGATTCAAAAGAAAGTTCAATCGCTGCCTCAGGGAATCTCCACGCTGAGCCCCACTCTTCTTGTTGATCAAGACTAACAATGGTCTTGCATCAGGAGGTAAATCAGTTATTTCATATCTCTGTTTCATTCCTAATATCTGAGATTCATCCTTCTGATTTATTGACCCGCTTCTTTTAAAACTGGGCTTTGAGTCCGTCCTATCTACAGTGCCACCATTGTAAGGACTCCCCACATTCATGCTACCATTACAGTTTTCCTCCACACCATGAGAACCATTAACTGTAGGATGGGTATCAGCTGTGCTTTCCATGGACACGTCACAAGTGCTACCACTGTTACCTGTGTCAACAGAGGATTCATTGCCATGCTTGTATTTCTTGCTCTGACTCCTAATACTTGCACGCACTGAAGAAGCAATCTCATTTGCTCCATGAGTAATAGAGCTCAAAAATCCACCTGATGAATTTAATTCCTTAACATGAAGCGGTGATAAAATCAGCCTTCTAAACGGGCCTAAATCACAAATATCACCAATTTCATTAGACATGCTACTATTACAATCAACATGTACAAGTCGTTGACACCACAAGCAACACCATATAGGAGATCCACTAAGAAAAGACCCACTACAGGGCTCTTCACAAAAACTACAAAAGGAAGTTTCGTTGGGTTGATCTGTTATCTCTGTCCATCTAACAGCCCATTGGTGCAAGACATGCTCAAATCCAACCATGGATACACACTTGCAATCCTTGTGTGCACCTGAAGAGCAGCTTAGATGAGCTGCTGCACCACAAATGCCACAATGGTGAATAAAACTGTCTGATCCCACCATAGGACCGAGAGTTTGAGAAGGCGACATGGCCTTTAAGCATACACAGCATTTTAGGTTCTTTCCACGAGAAAGAGATTCAAGTACCCAATTATGTGGAGCAACAGGAACCTTGTGCCTCGCCTTAGGATTCTCCTTTGACCTGGCTATAGCTTTCATCGAACTTAGATTGATGTTTCTTCTCCATTGGAAAGCAGTATAAGCTATTGTCAAAATGCCAATCAATGTGGCAAGAAAACAAGAGAAAATAAAAATATGAGACTCAATTGGATTATTCCAACCAGGAAGCAACATCTCAATTTCCCTTTCATCATCCATTCTTCAAAATGTATTGCTTCTCATTCGATAAGCTACGCCGTAGTCAAAATACACCAACACATCATACAAAAACAATATCTCTGTTTATTGTCCAAACTACTCCACTATTAAAGCACAAATGAGTAAAACATAAAAGAAATGCTCGAAACTTAAAATCCATTTCATTTATACTCACTACCAAAACCCATATTCAAATTACACAACAAAATTCCCTGGCATCCCATAACCGTATCCGTAATTCAAATATGCTTAAAACCATTAAAAAAAAAACCTCAAGTTTACACCGACGATACCTGTGAAACAAGAAAAATACAGAGATTTAGTGCATATATAAAACGCCAATACCTATGTTACGATAAATTGATACAAATATTGTTCACAAAATTACAAGTAATAATCAAAATGTCAGCCAAAATCAGAATGTTAAGAAAGAGAGAGGAGATTTCCAACACCAAATTAAAAAAGAAAAATTAAAAATAGAAACGATTTATTGCTAAATAGAACAATCTCTATCATCAACAATTTTTTTCATTAAAATAAATAAATATGGATTTAATTTCTGACCATCTAAAAAAAAAAAAAAAAAGAGAGCTCACGGTACCGTGACGAACCAGAAAAGGAGATGATCGAACTAAAGCCTAAGGTCTGATCTAGAGAAAGAGTAAGGCAGAAACTGTAATCGAATTTTGAAAAAATAAAGTAAGCAATCTCCCAGAAAAAAACCCTCGCACTTAAGAACCAAATCGAAGATGTGTGATTGATTTTCGAAATCGAGGAAGTTAAAATTAATTAATATTAAAATTGAAAAAGAAAAAGTGAATTACTGTTATTATTAGTATTTTTTATATTATTATTAGTATTTTTAAAAAAAAATTCTGTAGCAATTTAAAAAAGAAAAAGAAAAAGCGAAATCATGGCTCCGGAGATTCTCTAAGTCGGCCGGGCAAAAGTTTGTCTGGAGGACACTAGATTCTGAATCTTTGGGCAATGGGTGCTACGTGCCAATAAAGAAAGAATCCTTGGCAATTTTGGGTCCCACTTTTATTTTCGTTGCTCCAGTTGTTATTGTTTTATTCTTTCAAACATGATCCCACTGTGTAATGTGGCGTATTGAAAACTCGACAGATCAATGACCACAACCGTTATTTTGGATCTGAGTATTTAATGTATAATAGATAGACGATATGTCGTATACAATGAAACGACAAAGCGTTCCTTTAGAAATAGCATGAGATTTCTTCCCTTTTGGAGAGGAAAGCACGATTTTTTTTTTTAAATTATGATATGTCTAGCATGACTATTTTTAAAAAAAATTATTTTCCAATGTTGTGAAAAATAATTCAAAAGTCATATTTGTTTGTTTGTTTATTTGGTGGGGTGATGGGGAGCAAAAGGGGGTTAAATTAAACGTTTTGCCTAACCACATTTTATCAAGTTTTGACTGTCAATTAGTTTGACAGAAGATGTGTGAATAATAAACAAGGAAACTTTCTAAATTGCCGACTTCCAAATTTCAAGCAATAAATGATAGAATACCGCGAGTTACAACTTGCAAGGTTTGCAATGCTGGCAATAATAAATATAATTTTTAAAGTTTGAGGTGTTTAACTATGATTGGCTAGTCCACAAAGTAAAATAGCACTTATTATTTTTATTCATATTAAAAGCTATAATATATAATTATAATTATTTTACTTCCAATATCTCAATTTTTTAAACTATATTACAATTAATAAAATATATGTATTTTTAAATGAAATAATATAATAAAATCTTAAAAACATATTATAAATTAATAATAAAATACCGTAAATATATAGTCAATTATTGTGAATTTAATATGCATATAAAATAAATTAGTTGAAATATAAATTTGTAATTATTACAGTCATCCACAATTGATATTTTTAACTTAATTTTATATAACAAAATCACATAAATTTTGAGTAAAAAATAATATTACTAGTGAAAAGTAAGTGTGACTAGAAAAATTAATTAATATAATTTAGCGCTAGAAAAATTAAAAAAGTAACGAAATACTGAATATAATTTAGCAATTATTGGTCCACACAATCATTTTCTTAAGTATATATCTATAATTTATAATAATATGTCATATTATTTTATTAAAAAGAATAAAATTGATAAATATTATTTTGGGAAAATTATAACCTCGTAAGATTTGTTTAATTTTATATTTTTTTAATCAAACTTTTTTATCATTTTATAAAAACAAAAATATGTGATAATAAGCTCATAATAAATTTATATAAGTTATGTATCATATATATAATTAATAAACTCATAATAGTAAATTTATAATTTATAAATTAATAAAATATTCTAATAAACTTGAAAATATTTAAACAAATCTAATAAATTTATAATTTTTTTTATTTTTTCTAATAATTTTCTAAAAAAAACCTTATTATTTTGTTATCTGAACAATTCATGTAGAATAAAAAAAAACTCAGCTAGTTGAATACATCTATTTTTAATTATGAATATTTTATAGAGCACCAAGTATTTATAAGCTAATATATGCTTAAAAATATTTAAAATGTTAAAATAATTACGTGTTTATTTTGAATGTTTATAAGTAACTTATAAGCAACCGATAAAATTAATAAAAAAAAATATATATATATAATACATTTATTATTAAAATTAACAAAAATGATATGAAATTATATTACTAAAAATATTTACCAAAAAAATATGAAAAATATAATAAATTTTTTAGGTCAAATTAACTTATAAATTAAGTGCTTATAAACACCAAAATAATAAATTAATACCCTCAATTTTTTTTACTTATAAGTTAAATTTATAATTTGATAAAATTATTTAAATAAATTTGTCATCTTAAATTTAGAATTTATAAATTAATTTAATCATTTTATAAGCTAAAATAAACACCCTCTTAATAACTTATGTTCAACACATGAGCAAACTAATCATTACAAGTGGGCATCGTTACAAATCGATCAAATTTAGAATATATTTTAATTTTATCAAATTTAATTAAATACTAAAAAAATTAAATTGACTTCGACTAAAATTATATATATATTTCACCGATCCATATATTTTTGAATTTAGTAAAATTTCGATCGGATTAAATTAATTATATAATGTAAAATATATAAATTATAAATACCTAATATATATAATATTATATATATATATATATTTACCGATCAAATTCGAATTAAACTGAATTTTCTATTTGGTCGATATAAAAAAATTTGCATACTCCTACCCATCATCACAACCCTGCATATGCCAAAGAAACAATTCGGAGGGTTGTTTCATTTACGAATAGGCCAAGCCTTATTTCTAAGCTGCAAATGAGCCGACCATTTAAAATACGAGCTTTTATCCAGCTTATTTGTAGGTACAATAACTTCCTCTGGCCCTGGTGGAAACCCTTGATCTTAAAGCAATTAAGCCATGTTGTATGGATCAAATGCAGGGCATGGCATCGATACAGTTGGTTAATAAGTTAATCAGTAGCAACATGATCAAATTTTGCACAATGCATAATCACTGATAAGAACATCGGCCAACTCATAACAGTAACATAAAAGAAAAGAGGGAAAAAAAGGAATTTTCAGAAGCCATGTTGTTTTAGGAGGTGCCAGTAAAAAGGGCAGAAAGTAGATGTCCATTTAAGAGATGAAACTAGACCCAAAATTGAAGGCCACGAAGTCTGAAAACTTGCACAGCACAATATGAAAACTCATGAAAACTTTCATGGCTCTTACATCTATTTCCATTCAAAAAACTAGTCCATTATCCTCGTCAAAATCAGCATGAATCCCTCAACGAGTAACTGCAATCCGTCCAGCAACCTGATCGAGATCCCTCTGGCCACTAGATGTAATTCTTCTACCGCTGGGTCAACAAACAAAAAAATATCAGCACAATACTTAATAGACATATAGTTGAGGAAGAAAAAGGAAATTGTTTTATACTTCATTTTTCTTATGAATTACTATTAGCATAGTGTAGCTAAGCATTTCAACCCCTCAAAAAGGTTATAAATTCCATTCTCTAGAAATCAACAGTATAACCCAATACATATCAATCAATTCTCATTGCAAATCAACTTGAAGGAAAAAATAACAGTTATCCAGCTGCAAATTTTAAATAACACAGAAAGCTAACCCCCTGGGATCAAGGTCAACAATGTTCATGTTCTGCAATTGCTGTAGAATATGTCGGGCAATAGACCCACTGCTCTTGCCAAAATGTGGTGGTCGACTACCATTCCTCTTGCTTCCTCCATAGATTCTCCTAAATGCACCAACACCAAGACCGCCCCTCAAGTATATTTTCCTAGCCATGGAAGCTGCATTGCGATTTATATTAAATTAAAAGAAGAAGGCGAACATCATACTAATCAAGCAGAAATGCAAATATGAAGTGCGTTAAAGAACTATGGACAACAGAAACAGAGAAAGAGACAAACCAGCCCTCACGTAGTACCAGTCAGGATCATATGGAGCCAGCTCCTTCAATGTGCCAGTCTTCACAATATCAGTCCAATGTGGAAGCTCAATCTGTAAGAAAACATTGATAAAGATAATTTTTTTAAGAATTATTTTAAAATGTACACACTGCAAATTAAACCTGTCAATACGTAAACAGACTTCTAAAAAATTTCCAAGAAAAAGTTTGTAGTGGGAAATATCAGGAAAAGTAGTTCATGCAACCACAACAAATCCAACAATGCAAACAATCATCATCACTACAAAAAAAAAAAATAATAATAATAATAATAATAAACGACTTCAAAATATGGATTCTGGAAAAACCAACCAACTTCATCGAAAAATACATATTAATTTAGCATTAAACAAATCATTTACTGATTGAACATATACTATGATATAACTTGGAAAAAGCCCAAAAACAATTAAGAAAGAGAAATAATTAAATCAAAATTCAATTTCAGTAGACAAAGATCATAAAGTAGCATTAGAAAATTAAATAAAAAACTCCAGAAGCAAAAACCCAAGAGCATGAACCATATATAAGCTTCAAGTACACCAAGACAACTTCACAAAAATCAAAATAAACTCAAATACGGAAAAAAACGATGAACCGAAGACTACTGACAGAAAAAAAATCAAGTTTCTAAATAATCTAGTTACTAATTGATCTTGAAAGAGAAAGAAGAGCATATACAGAGATTGAATTATAGAGATTTAAAAAAGTAATTGAAGTAGCAACTTACCTTGCCGGAGCGTTTGAGGTGGGCGGCGTAGGCCTTGACGAACTCGTGAGGAGAGACATCTTTCACCATTCTTGTTGTCTCCATTTTGTCCGCTGCTGATGCTAACGCTCGCCGCTGCCCCGCTGAACTCCGACCGAGAAGGGAGTGGGTGTCTGTTTTGCGTGAAGAAAATAGAGAAGGTTATGGTTTCGGAACTAGGGTTTTGACTAAAATCTGGGTTGATACCACTGAAATTATATACTTGCCCACGCTGCTTGTATACAATTACGCATATACCCCTTCTCTATAATTTTTTTTTACAACTTCGTACTTTTTGTTTTACAATTTTACGATAGTTTATAATATCCTTTTCATTTATACGGCAACTATTACTTGGTCATTTTTTTATTATCAAATCTTGTATTTGTTTATGTTAATTTAGTTAAAATTTTTATTTAATATAAATATTGAATAATAAATTATTATTATGTTTTAAATTTTTTTATTTAATAAACTTATGTTATTTCTATACTGTTTTTTCCTTTTCATCAAATGAAATCAACATAATAATTTTTTATATAAATAAATTTTATAAATCATAAATTCACAATTATTTTAAAATGAATAAATTTTATTTTTAAAATTTCATATCATTGATTCAACGTGTAAAAAAGAAACATTTAACTACATGTACATATTTTTCAAACAGTATGTTATAGTTTCATGCATATTTTTCATTTTAGTATATGTAATTTTATATTAAATTTTATATTTTTTTAAATTAACCACATTTTTTTCTTATGAATTTTAAGTCCTAATATATATATATATATATGAATGTATATTTTTAATACGGAAACTAATAATAATACAAAAAATTGAAAAATAAAAAAAAATTATAAAAAATATCATAAATATACAAGTAATAAAATTATATTATCTAATGAAATATGCAATTTAATAAACAATAAAGAAATGAGATATACATATTAAATGATATCCAAATACAATAATGATGGACTTTGGAATAAGTTCATCAACAGCATATCTTTCAAAATTATTTATGTTACATACTTACATATACCTACATATATGTATAAAATATGAATTATGTTATATATTAAAAAAATATTTTTAAATATTTTTTATAGTATATGTTAAAATTATTTAATAATTTTTATAATATATGTGTATATATATGCATATATATGAATATATGTTAGTATATGTAGGTATATATTATAAATACTTTAACTAAAAGTGACAATATATGTGTATATGTAGATTTATGTTATATACTTCAACAAAAAATAATAATATATGTTAGTATATATTGATATATGTAAGTATATGGTGGTATATATAGGTATATATTGGTACATGTATATATATGTTATATATACTTTAACTAAAAATAATAATATATGTGTGTATATATGGATATATGTGAGTATATTTTATATATACTTTAACTAAAAAATAACAATATATATTAGTATATATTAGGAGTGGACAAAAAAAATCATGAAAATCGAACCGACCGAAAAATCGATTAACCTACTTGTCGGTTCGGTTTTCGGTTCTAAATTACATCAAACTGAAAATATTCGGTCGGCCAGCGGTTTCATTGCTCAGAAAACCAAACCGATCGAAAACCGACCAAATTTTTTTGGTCTAAACCAAAACCGCTGGTTTATAATGAAACTGACTGAATTTTTTTTTGTCTAAATCAATTTTTTTGGTCTAAACCGAAGCCGACCGAATTTTTTTGGTCTAAACCGAAGCCGACCGAATTTTTTTGGTCTAAACCGAAACCGACAGAATTTTTTCGATTCGATTTTTACTCGGTTTCTACTACTGGTCGGTTCGGTTTCGATTACTAATATATTTGCTCGGTTTTTGTTCGATTTTTACAGTTCAGTTCGGTTCGGCCAACCGAACCGAAAATGTCCACCCCTAGTATATATCAATGTATATGAGTATATGGTGGTATATCTGGAAATATATAAGTATATGTTATATATATCTTAACTAAAAATAATAATATATATGTATATATATGGGTATATGTTACATATATTTTAACTAAAGAATACCGATATATGACAATATATATTGATATATATGGCTATATGACGGTATATATAGGTATATGTTGGTATATATAAATATATATTATATGTACTTTAATTAAAAATAATAATATATGTGTATATATATGAGTATATACGAGTATATGTTACATATATTTTAATTAAAATAATAATATATGTCAATATATATTGATTTATAGGTATATGGTGGTATATGTATGTATATGTTATATATATATTTTTTAGATTATATTTAATAGTATACATGAATATATGTAGATATATGTTATAAATACTTTAACTGAAAAATGGTATTTATAGATATACATGGATATATGTTAGATGTACTTTAATTAAAGAATGATATATGTGGATATATGTATGTATAATTGCATATATTTTAATTAAAGAGTTATATTTATAGGTATATATAGATATACATTACATATATGTCAATGTATATAAATATATATTATATATAATTAGATATATATATATATATATGTTACATATATGTAAGCATATATTGGCATATACTGATATATATATATTATATAAATATACTAAAAAAATAACAATATATGTTATATATATATATGTACATGTTGGTATATATGGGTACAAGAAAATTTTTAAATTTTATTTTAGTTTAAATATTTTTTATTTTATTAGAAATTATATTTTTTTGTTAATATTAATTAATTAATTTATAATATTATATTAAAATTTTATTTTATGAAAAATAAATATAAATTAAATTTATTTATATGATTTTTTATTTGAATATCTCAAATATAATTATTTTACCTAGATTATCATCAATAAAAAATCAAAATTATAATATTTAATTTTAAATTAATATTTGTTTAACTGTTATATTTATTTAATTAATTTAATATGAAAAATGCATTAATTAAATTATGATAGTTAATTTATATAAAAATAAATTAAAATAATAAAACATAAATATCAAATAATTTGTTTCACTGTTGCATTTAATTAATGAAAATATTATATGTATACTTAATATATTATATGTACTATATATGAGCATATAACAATATGTATCAATTGTATATTAATATTTTATTTGCAAACCAACCAATATATATTATTATATATAACTATATATATTAGTTTATATAAAAATCTTGCATCCTAGTGAAAATTTAACATAATAAATATCAAAGTTATATATGTTATATATAGATAAATATATTTTCGTTACATATTGTTATATATTATATATAAGTAGAAATTTAATATAAATATTTTAATTTTATATTTGAAAAATTATAATTTGAAATTTATTTTAAAAAATAAAAAATATAAAAAATAAATAGACTAAAAAACAAAAAAAAGGTAAAAAATAAATAAAATCACAAAAAATAAGTACATAAAAATAGAAATAGAAAAGATAAAAAAGGATAAAAATCACAAAATACAAATATTCAAAAAAATTATAGTAAACAAATTAATGGTTTGATGTATTATAAGTACACAATATTTTTTAAATTGATTTTCTTTTTAAAGTTATTTTAAAAATCTTATTTTAAAATTAAAAATGAAAAAATATAAATGGACACTTTGATGTTACGTAGCATAAAACAAGTGACATTTTATCTGTAAGGAGAATATCAAACGGGCGGCCAAAAAATATTACTTAAAGAGGGTGTGTTTGTATACCGTATTTTTATATAGGTTGCTGTTTACAAATTATTGAATTATGCACCAGTTCCTGAGACGAAGTCAAAAAACTTTCAAGGATAAACGAGGAGTTCCAGATGCCTGGGCTCCCTCCCATTGTTTTCTGGTGCAGCACTATAGAAGCAAGTAGCCGTGAAAAGCCAAGTTCATCTCGTCTCTAAAATGTGCCTTGGTAGGAGGTAGAAGCACTTTATCACTTTGCTGCACCTGGGGCTCCATTTTTTTTTGGAGGTAAATTACTTCCATTTGAATTCTTCTCTTAATTTCTAATTTTGCAGTCTCCTTATTTCAATATGATTGCTGTTGGCAAATGATTTTGTAATCCTGGCTTGCTATATTAAGCAAATATTGGTTGCTGAACCTCATAACAGATTTCAGTTTAGCAAACCATAATAATTCTTATCAGTTCTATAAAAATATAATTGCTTAAGTCCATAATTTTAGAAATCTTGTAACATTTTTTTAAAATTTCTACCTTAGGAATCTTATTATAATATTGCATATAGAAACATATGGTTGTTTTCTATATTTTATATGGGAATAAGAATATAGAATATAAAATTATTTCCTATTTTCTACCATATAATTAGTGGGGGAACTAGAAAATTAGAAGTGAGGTCAGCAGAATGAAATGACGGGAGGGAAGAGGGCACCAAGTCAAAGTCATGTGAAAGATAGCAGAAAACTAAGGGATAGTTCATCGAAAACTAAAGGATTTGCCGCTAGCATGGAGGATCACCGGCCCTTCCGGTCCCTCCCTGACCCTCCCCTGTATATAAATAGACTCTAATATAATGAATTACCTGCAAAAGCCATTGTCTGACAATGGTGCTTCCATCCCTCTATACCCATAGGTCACACCATATATATTCTGCATTGTCATAGAGTCTTCACTTCATATATATATCTTTCAGGTGGGAAATTAACAAGGTCTATAAATGTATCTTGCAGGGCATAGATTCTAATTCACTTCATAAGTGCTTGTGAGTTTTCAGGATGGAAACAAGGTCCAGGTAGAAGATTTTCTATGCCAATGGGAGTTGAAAATTGGAAAAGAACATCTACTTGTTTCAAGACTTAGATCTCTAAAATTTAGCAAGAATTAAGTGAATAGCACATTCTGCTCTAGCTTTCGTATGCACTATTACCAAGCATGATAAAATCTGACATATATCAATGCTTGGATTACTGTTGTTCTAACAAGCCAAAGAAAGTTAATTAATACAATTATTTTCTGAGTCCTTAGTCGGCCAGGAGAGGGTAGATCGACTAATTTTCAACTCTTTTTTTTTCTCTACCCTGTTGCATGCTGAAGATAAATATACTTTTAAAATTGGGATATTTTTAATTCAGAGATATTATATTATCTATAAGGTGGCATATGAGTTGATTAAAAATTCAAAACAGAGAGGACCTCAACCCAAAAGAGAAGACAAATTTCTTTAGACTTCCATAGATCATAAACAGTAAGAATGAAATTACGAAACCCTTTTACTTAACGAAGTGTATTCATGGTGGGAAACATACATAAAGAAACAATTAACCTTGCTAAGTGTTTTTTTAACTAATATTTGAATTAAAACATTCCCTTTTATAATGATTGCTATAATAATATATAATTAATTAATTAAGAGGCTAACAATTAATTTATAATTACCATACCTAATTTCTCATTTTGTGATTCTTTTTTTTTTGAGCAATCATTTTGTGAATCTTAGACAATAGACGTCAACATGCCAAAGAATCCCATTCATGGACTACCACGTACACTATCTCCCTAACAATATTAATTACATATGTTATAAGTGTTTGTCTTGCATACCAAGACACAATTATTGTCAATAAATATCCTTAATTATATCCTTAAAAAAATTAATTAATAATAATGAGAATTAATCATTACTTTAAAAAAAATGATAATTAATCATTATGAAAAAGTCTTCAACTTAACAATAATAACAAAATATATAGAACTATATATATTTGGGTATCCAAGTTATACTAGGATTCACCATTCCACGATTTCAAATCCGATACGTGCGTGCAAATTTGTTTGTACACAGAAATAAATAAAGACGAAGCTCTCTGCGTTCCATTTCCTCTCTTCTTGAACCTCAGATTTCAAGATTTTCAAGAAACATTTATATATGGCTAATGGGCAAGAAGCTAATAAGAATAATATTATGGCAGAATTACCAGTTGGGTATAGATTTTCTCCTACAGATGAAGAGTTGGTGACTCATTATTTGATGAACAAGGCGTTTTATAAGCCTCTTCCTGCTGAAATTATTCCAGATATTGAAGCCAGCCATCTTTATAGCACCACTCCAAATAAGCTTGGTATAGTAATTTTTTATTCTTTTCATTAATTTCTTTAATATCATCATAATTTATTGTGTGTAAATTAAATATATGTGATATATAATCACCTTAATTAATTTCAATATCAAAACATGATGGATGAATCTTTCCTTAATTTTCTGTTAGCCATTTGTTTTATCTTAAAATTAGTTTTATTTTCTAGATCATGGGTGAACCCAAAAGAAAGAATGAAAGAATTGAAGAGGATCTAATCACAATTATATGAAGAAATGAAGAACAAGAAAATGAAGAACAAGAAGATAAGGAGAAATTCAAAAGTAGAAGAACATTTCCCATATACTTGATCGAAAGCAAATAGTATGAAGGAAAATTAAAAAAAAAGGAAAAAATACGTAAATTGAAGATAAGATATATATATTAAAGGAGAAATTATCCATTGCAGTGAATTATAGAGAAATGCATAAGGCAAAAGAAAAAAAAAATGAAGAGATGGAAGGTGACAACATGATTTTGGAGAAATATCAATGTAGAAATTTTATAGGCTTGATCTTGTCAATTTTAGTTTCAAATTTCACCTCCCTAATTAAAAAATAATGGAATTATATAGCAAAAACCCACAATTTTCTAGGACTAGCTAGGAATTGGCAATTAGTATTTGAAATGTTTCATTGACATTGCCCAACTTAAAGGAAAAGATATCATCAACTAGAGATCTAATTAGATCCTTCATTTTCTTGTAATTATTCTTGTACGTAATCAACTTAATTATTCTCTTTTTCCACACACACACACACATATATACACACACCCTGTAAAATAATAAAGAAAGCAATACAATCATCTGTGTAATAAATCCAGTATTGATTCCTCGCTTTTTTCTACCAACCAAAAATAAAAAAAAACCAATACTTGGCATTGTTTTGCTTTTCTTGCATTCTATTTAATTGAGAGAGTTAAAGTTAATTTGCAATGAGTTTTGGTTAATCTTAGTAATTTTTTTTTCTGTTTTTGTAACAGTTACATTTTCTTGTGAAGAAAGGGAATGGTATTTCTTTATTCATGAAGATGAAGATTTTTTTGGAGAAAGCAAAGAAATTAGAATTGTTGGAGATGGAATTGGGTTTTGGAAATCAAATGGGCAACAAAAACCCATTTACAATTCAGAAGGAACTGTTTTTGCTTTCAAATTTCATTTTACTTATTTCTCAGGAAGCTTTCCAAATGCCAAGAAAACTCATTGGAAGATGGATGAATATCGATTGCCCAATCAATTTTATACTGAAAATTTTAAGGTAATTAATTTTATTTAAATCCTACACATATTATTATTGATTAATAATTAATTATCAATTGGATTAAGAAAAATTTTATGAATTTATAAAAAATTTAATATTATATAAAAAAATTCAATAATTTTTAATTTAGTGTATTTTGCTAGCAGAAAGAGGAATGGGTACTTGGAAGATTGCAAAGAGGAATGGACTATAAAGATTATGTTTAGTTTTATCCAATTATTCTTTATTTATTCAATTTTGTTTATTCTATGTGAATAAAGGTTGAGCCACGTTCAGCAATTTTCCTCGAAATGTTGTTTTTTTTTTCCCATATTCTTTGTATAAGTACTTATAGGGTTATAGTCATATAAATCTATAATATTTGTTTTTTTTTTCTTTTCCCTTCTTGTCTTTGTTTGACCCCCAGAATTTGTTTTGCCTTTTCATTTTTAATTATTAATTTTTTTGAGAAAATTTTAATTATTATAATTAGAAGTGTTAAAATGGATTGGTGAATTATATTTGTCATATTAATTTACTATAATAACACGACTAAAATAAATATAAATATAATCTATTTATTAATTTTGTGAAATAAATCTGTCACGATTTATTTAACTTGATTATATAGCTTAAAATAATATTTTATTTTTTTCATAATTAATTAAAATATTATTCACAAAATAAACTTATATATTAAAGAGATTTTTCAAAATACATAAAAAATAAAATATATAAGACAAAGTGGAGGAGATGATGAGTATTTTAGCATTCAAATTTAGCCACATTTTAAAGAAGAGGTAACTCATCTAATGAATTAAGGAACTAAAAAGAAATTGAAAGCATAATCAAAAAAAGAAATTTGAGATAACATATAAAATTAGAATTTTTATCTTTTTTTTAGATCTCATATTCATGATCCCATTCTTTTTTCTCTTTATTTTTGTTTTCTCTATGTATTATCAAGTAAATTTAGAAGCATATATATGTATATATATATATTCTTAATTTATGTATTATCGCTGAACTCAATATTGAATAAAATGACAATCAATTTCAATATGTTTAGTTTGTTGGTATTGTTGACAATATGGCGTTCCGCCTTGACTATCATAATACAAAGGAATTGGGCAAAATGAGTGACATATATTGCCAAAATTTATTAAATAAGCAACGGTTAAAACACATATATTGGAGCTTTCTTTGATTAGCTAAAAAAAATCCTTTCACAAGTCATATGATCAGAAGCTCTAGAGTTTGATATCCACTTATTGGACCACTTATTAGAGAAGTCATATGTCCATCGGTTGAAATCCGACTAGAATTAATCGATCTGCTATTTCCTTTTCTGTTTTTCTCCCACCAATATGAGTAGCCATGCAATTCAAAATAGGTCTTGTTGGTATGTTGTGACCTTTTACAATGATCACAAAAAAGTTACCTGTTAACTGATGACCGAAAATTGGATGGCTTGGGATTTTCTTTTGGAGTTGCAAAAGTCACTCCCTCCGATGAGTTACTTCCTTTGTTAGCAGCAACTTGCTGTTGTCGTTCTTCTATGCCACCAAATTGTTACAAGCTAAAGTAGGTAAAGGTTAGTATTTAAAATTTGAGATTGAATGATATTGAATTTATCATGTGGTCCATTAAGAAAGTGATGAACTTTTTTTTTTCTTCTTTTTCTTCCATAAATTGCTTAATAGCACCAGATGTGCATTTTGGTATGTTTTAATATGATTCATATTCATCTAAAAATCCCACTCTTAGAAATATATATTTGATATATTTGAAAAATATATATTTAAAATATTTCAAAATATATATTTGAAATAGTTCACTTTCAAAGATATACATCTAAAAATATATATTTAACATATTAAAAGTATAAAAATTATATTCTTGAAAAAAAATAAAAATGGCATATAATTTAATTTTCTCAAAAAAAATCTTATAATCATTTCAACAATACTCGAACCACACTACGAGAAAATAGTTATTACGCGATGGAAAATTCCATCGCTATAAATAGAGAATTCGTCAATAAAAACATTTAGCTAGGGAATGCCCATAGAAACTCTCCCTTGTCTACGACCTTTGTAACTAAATGATGTGTCAAAGGAAAAGTTATCTTCCATCACCATATATTTTTTAGCTATCGGCAAATCATTTCCTACAAGAAATTAAAATTTTGTTGCTAAAATATGTAGTAGCAATGTTTCCCTCACTATCCCTCGGAAAAGTTCACTGGCTATTCCCTTGCCAAACATCTGTCACTAATCTTTTGTTATATTATTTTGACATTATCATAGAATTAGTTAAATCTCTCACTAATCGGTATTTCTTTGCCAAACATCCTTCGCTAATCTCTTGTTATATTATCTTTGAATTATCATAAAATCAATCAAATCTCTCATTAATTCATTGCTAATTCATTTTCATTTTTCTCCTTTTCCCCCTTAATTGCCTTTAAAGAAAAAACTTTTCATTTCCAGTTTACATTGAAGTAAAAATTCCATTGCTCTCCAGCCAAAAAAAATCATCATTTTTTATTTCTATTATTTGCATATTTAAACCTTCTATAATATCTAGAAGTGAATGCATAGTCCTATTAGAATTTATGTTACTTGAGAGTCTTAAAGACATACTTGAAACCACTCAATTAAAATCACGTTGGACATAATTAAGAATTGGTGTTTCATGAAAATCAATTTATCTTCCTTTGATGGAGATTAATATTCATATTCTAGCTGAATAATATATTCACAAAGTTATAGCGGTTTCATAGCCATTAGGCCAACAACTTAATGTTTGAGTACTGTTAATTGTTGGCTATATATAAGGTTTTGCTATCTCGCATTGAAAGTTTAGGAGATGGAGGAGGAGGTCTAAGGCTATAAGAGGATCCCTCCTCCTCTAATTAAAATCATCCAAAAAATAAGTATTTCCTATTACGAGGCTTTATTTTTTCTTCTCTCTTTTTTATTTCTTCTTTGAAATTAATAACACTATAAAAATATTCGGCATTTGCGACGAAAATCTGCGACGGACATGTTTTCGTCGCAAATTTGCTACGGATCTGCGACGGATTTGCGACGGAAGGACAAGTCAGAGAAATTTTGAGAAATCTGTCGCAAATCTGCGACGAAAATCATTCCGTCGCAAATAATCGTCGCAAAAGTTGGCGCGAGAGAAAAAACAATTAAAAAAGCAATTTGCAACGGAGATCTGCTACCGTCTATTGCCGTCGCAAATTTTACTATAAAAATATTCGGCATTTGCGACAAAAATCTGCGATGGACATGTTTTCGTCACAAATTTGCTACGGATCTGCGACGGATTTGTGACGGAAGGATGAGTCAGAGGAATTTTGAGAAATTGGTCGCAAATCCGTTGCAAATTCGTCGCAGATCTGCGACGAAAATCATTCCGTCGCAAATAATAGTCGCAAAAGTTGGCGCGGATACTTGGCGGGAGGGAGACCAGCGTATTTTTTTTATGAAAATTTTTTCCGTCACAAATTTGCGACGAAAAATTTCCATCACAAATTTGCGACGGATCTGCAACGGTTTTGCGACGGATAAACACACTGAAGAAATTTTGAGGAAGCCGTCGCAAATCGGTTGCAAATTCGTAGTAAATCTGCGACGGTTGTCTGATCGACGCAAATTTTCGTCGCAAAATATTTATATCTTGATTAAAAAATATATATTAAAAAATATTTATATTTAGACGAGTTGCCAATATTATTAAATTAAGAACATAATAAATTTAATGTGAATGATCATCTAATTTCAAAGTTTTGAGTCATTAGAAGATAATTAATTATTATAATTATAGAAATCATTCAAATTAAGTTTAAAAAGCTTTAGTTATTTCTACTTCTTATAAAAAATCATTAATTTATAAACAACCATTGTCCTATGATAAAAGTTTAAAATTGAATGTGGTTCCAAATAAAATATTTTAGTTTAAAAAGTGGAAATATTATTAAAAATATTTCTTGTCTAAATATTTATTTATAGTTTTTTTTAATTTTAAAAAATATATATTTTTAATTTAATATAGTTAATATATCAAAAAATGTACATCTAGTCTTTCAGAGTTATAATACCATCATTTACTAAGAATTATTTTTTACTAGACTTCTGTAATTTATTGAGTTAAATCTGAATGCTAATCAATTATTTATTTGAATGTTTATAGCTATTCATCTTTTAAAATTTTTAGAGATTTATTTAAATTATTACATATATTGCATTAAATATATTTGATTTAAAAAATATAAATTTTATTATATTATTTCTATCATAATACATTAGAAATTATTAATATTTATTTTAATGAAAATAATACAAATATTCATTAAAAAATCATATTAAAATTATTTTATTTGAATTTTTAATCATTCAAATATCCATTAAAAAAATCTTTTCTCAGGGGGAGTAATAATTATCAATATTATAATCATATTTTTATAATTTTCCGAGGTTTATTCTAATTTACAAAAACGTAACAATACAATAGGATTGGTGATAATTACGTAATTTCGTATCCATATCCCTTGCGATCAAACAATAAATTCATTCGATTTTAATTCTCAAACAGAAAAAAAAGCTCTCTTTTCTATCTTCTGATTTTCATCTCTATAGCTTATTTATGGCAAACGTTTCTTATCTTCACCGCCACCTCCACCACGACTGCGACGACGACTCTGAACGCCGCCGTCATCTATGCTCCCGTTACCTATCTATGGACCCTTACTTCCCTCTGTTCTCCTCCTCTTCTTCTTCCGACCCTCATTCCCCGCACGCTACTCTCCATGACCATCCCTTTCCTCTCTCTGAACCCACCAATTTCAACGTTCGAGCCCTCGATGATGATGAAATATCGGATCCCGAATCAGTTATAATTGGTGGCCCCGATCTCTTGGACCGCGAGAACCAGGTCAGTTTTGTCATGGATCTGTTCCAACAGCGTGTCGAGCAGTCTCAGGTTATGGGTCATAGTTCTCATTTGGTTTCTGATTCGCTTAACGAATCGAACTTTGGTGTTATAGAGGAGAATTGTGAATTGGGTATGGATAATTCGGAGCTTGATTTACCTTGAAAGGAATTCTGATGATATGTTTGGGCGCAGAGAGGTAATGGTTTCTGGATATTGGAAAATATGAGTTCCTCCTATTTTGTTTAGGATTTCTTTTAGTACCAGAATTGAAGTGATCATGATGTTTTACATTTAACTTCATGGTTACATGATGGAAAGGTCAGAATTTATGTTAATGTTAATGTATACCCAGTTGAAATTTATGATTCATTAAGCTTGGGTGAGTTTGAATATGGTCAAATGAGAACTGAACATGTTTTTGTGTATAATTAATTTTGTCATGGACGATATTTAACTGGGTAATTGTCTGTTTTTGATTCAGGGAATGAGAAGAGGAGATTGAGTATTTTGGTTCTTGTGTTTGGCCCTTATTAGTGGAGTGAAAGATGGAGTTGTTTTCTCATTTTAGAGTTCGTGTTTGGTTTTGGGTTTCTATAGCACTTTTGTTGCTGAATGATGGATTAGTATTCTCGGATGATTACAAGTATCTCATTGGACTTGGAAGCTATGATATTACAGGACCTGCAGCTGATGTTAATATGATGGGATATGCTAATGCTGAACAGGTTACTTCTGGGGTTCACTTTAGGTTGCGAGCTCGGACATTTATCGTGGCACAGCCACAGGGGAACCGGTTAGTATTTGTTAACCTGGATGCTTGTATGGCCTCACAAATTGTGGTAATTAAAGTGATAGAGAGAGTGAAGGCAAGGTAATTCTCATCTTTGCATATTAGTGCCTCAAACTTTATTCTAATCTTATAGTATGTAAAAGGCAAGAGCTTGCCTGTTTGAAAGAGTAATGGCTTTATAATTGTAGAGAAAATGAAACATTTCAGAACAATTTTCTATCTGGAATATTGATTTGATAAGGAGAAAAGTAGTTCTTGTTCTTACTTAAATTTAAAGGATTGTGTTTTCTTAGTGAAATGACTTTGTTATGTGAATAAAATGGCAGGTATGGGAATCTGTATACTGAAAACAATGTTATGTGAATAAAAAAAAACACGAAAATAAAATATCTTCAAAAACATGAAAATAAAATTATTTTTAGTGAAGACACACTAAAGCAATCCATTCCAGTTATAACAGCTTGGCAGTTAAATGAAAGAATGTAATGATATAGTTTCTGCTCTTACCCTTTTGATTGTAATCCTGAGACTTGCTTCTTTTTTTTCTTTTTAATATTTTTTATCGTACAACTTATGAACTGGCCATCTCTATAGGTATGGAGAATTACAAGGACTAAATAAGCAGGAAACGGCAGACAGATTTGGGAAGGAAAAAGTTCACGAGTGGCGTAGAAGTTATGACATACCTCCACCAAATGGCTAGAGTTTGGAAATGTGTGCTGAAAGAGCTGTTGCTTATTTTAAAGATCATGTATGCATGATTGTGCTTTTCATTGACTAGACTTTTATGGAATGTTTGACCTCAATTTCGCATTTTACATTTGATGTTTTTAAAGATTCAAGTGATTATATATCATTCAGACTACTGATTTATTGCACTTCAGATTGAACCACAGCTTCTTTCTGGGAAGCATGTAATGATTGCTGCCCATGGGAATTCACTAAGGTCCATTATCATGTATCTTGACAAATTAATTTCCCAGGAGGTGATAGACTGTTATGATATTGCAATATTTATTTATGTGGCAGGTTATTAGTTTAGAATTATCAACTGGAATACCTATGCTTTACGTATTCAAAGAGGGAAGATTCATTAGAAGGGGAAGTCCTATAGGACCAACTGAGGCTGGGGTCTATGCCTATACTAGGGTATGCAATTTCTGTTTATTGTTATTCTTTATCTCCTCTGGAAATTGCAGATTTTCAATTTTAAAGTTTATATTTGTGAACATTATATGGAAGGTCTAGTTCATCAACAATTAGAAATGCACTTATATAGAAATATATTGGTCTCAAGGTCAATAATGCTCCTATTTTTCCTTTTTATGTTCATGACTGGTATGTCATTGAATTATCGTAATTCCATTTTTAGAATTGCTATTGATGCTGGTGAAGTTTTGATATCAAGCTTTATGTTACATTTATTAGGAAAATGATCAGATTCAAATTCAATATGTGTTGTGTGCTGTTTATGTTCTTTGATATAGAATTCTTGAGTCATCTTAAGATTTGCCTTTTGTTTTGCTACAAATTACATAATATTGCTCATATTGCAGCTTATTAATGCAAATGTTTGTTCAGGTTCTCTTAAGAGGTCCAAAGAATGCCCGTGAAGCTGTGAAACACTTTGGCCCAGCTCCTGGTGTGCCACACAGCCATACTAAACCCTATGTGCGATCAAAGGGAAGGAAGTTTGAGAGAGCTAGATGAAGGAGGAACAGCAGAGGATTTAGAGTTTGATTTGTTTTAAGTTCTATATTGTGAGACACTTGTGTTACTTTTTTCCAAATATTGTTATTTTCAAGATAGATTTTTTGTAGTAGTGTTCTTAACACATGCATAATTAAATTGTAAAATATTTTATTATATTGAAGATTAATAAAAGAATTTTTTTTATGAATGTAATTAGTTTTTTTTTTTAGATTGTGTTTAAATGTTCTAAATGTATTTATAAAGTTCTCATAAAATTAATTGATAATACAAATAGTTCCAATAAAAATCAATATTAAATTGTTACGGATTTGCTACGAATCTGTGACGGATATCTGAAATCTATGACGGAATCTGCGACGGAATCCGCGACGACAATCTGCGACGGAATCTGCAACGAATTTGCGACGAAAATCTGCGACGGCATTCTGCGACAGAATCTACGACGGCAGATTTGCAACCGCCGAGTGGTTGCAAATCCGTCGCAATCTGCGACGGCCTGTCGCAAAATTAAAAATTGCAACGCCTTTTTTATTAACGGATCGTATCCATCGCAGATCGGTCGCAAGACTTGATTTGCGACGGATTTGCGACGGATCTGCGACGAATTTTGTCCGTTGCAGATAGCGTGTTTTTTTGTAGTGTAATATTATTTTGGTGGTATCTAAAGACTTAGACAAATTGACCGAATCTCATTAAATTTTGATTTTTTTTATTTTTATTTAATAGATATTATTAAGTATAGTTGTGGTGATATTTTGTGTTATTAATTATATGTCTAGAAAAATTTTATCTAAGGAAAGACATGGTATTTAAGTGTGTCCATTGTGACCCACATCTCTTTTTTGAAAATATTTATAGTATAATTATTAGTACAATTATTCACACATTATATATATTATTGGTAGAAAATTAATCCAATTTCTACAATAATTGGTATCATAGTCAAGATTTTTTGAGTATACTCTGTGGTTGCAGTTTAGTCTGATCTTCCATATCAAAAAAGATTTCTTGGATTATTTATATTCCGCATTTGTTAGCTATTAAATAATTTTTGAAGCAAAGATGATAGACGACTCAGACTAATTATTCACTTCAAATGAGATAACATCCACTTCGTTAATTTGATCAATTACTACCGTGTCAAATACTAGATTTGCAGTGAAGATTTTTTATGGTACAAACTATTTTGGTATGTAGCAAAGTGAGGTTCTAGACTCTCTCTTTCAGCAAGATCTAGACATTACCATTGAAGAAGAGAAATCATGAGATATTGATGAAAAAAATTAAAAAGACATCAACCATGTGACTTGTGGTACAATTTGATCATGTCTTTCTAGAAAATAGAAATATGTTTTCTCTTAGGAAGTTTTCGCAAGTAAATAATGGAAGGCATAGGAGAAATTTTTTTTAAAGAAAAGCAGTCAGAACAAGCTTAATATAAAGAAGAGATTGTTTCGCTTCACTTACATTCCTAGTACCACTATGAATAAGCATATCACCAATTTTAACCGGCTGGTAGCTGATTTGATGAATTTAGAAGTGACTTTTAAAGATGAAAATTTGGCTTTGATGCTGTTGGAGTCCCTTCCAGAGGAGTTTGAGTTTCTTGAAATAATTCTACTCCATGAGAAAGCTGAAGTAACTCTATCTAAAGTAACTGTTGCATTATATAGTTACGAACTACGAAATAAAGACAAGAAAGAGAGTTCAAGTGGAACAATAAAAGCATTGATAGTGAGAGGTCACTCTCAAAGCATGAAGAGATAAAAAAAGGAAAGATTGAAATCCATACCAGCTAAAGATAAATATGTCTTTTGCCTGAAAAATAATATTAGAAGATAAATTATCCCAAGCTGAGTAATAAAAGCAAATTTGATAAAGAAAAAGTTATTGTGAATTCAAATATAGCCAAGTATGATGATAAAGACTTAGACCTTTTATTAACTATTGTGTCATCAACAAGCTCTTCTAGTGTATGGTTACTTGATTCTGGTTGTAGCCATCATATGTGTCCCAATCGGGATTAGTTCTTTGATTTTAGAGAACTAGAAGGAATAATTGTTTACATAGCAAATGACGGTCTATGCATGATTAAAAGGATTGGTTCAATTCAATTAAGGAATCATGATGGATCAATCAGAACTTTGATAAATGTCCGATATGTACCGAGTTTGAAAAAGAATCTCATCTGTGTGAGAGTCCTAGAATCAAAGGATTTCATTGTAAATACAGCAGATGGAGTAATAAAAATAATCTCTAGTGCACTGATGATAATGAAGATATTAAGGAAGAATAATAACTTATATTACTATCAAGATAATGTAATTATTGGGACAACATCACATTTATTTCATACTTAATATTCATATGAAAGATATATAATATCAATTTTAAGTGATATGTATTCTATGGTATGTATTAAATAATTTCATTCTGTTATATTTAGGGGTGGACCTATGGGGTCCATGGAGGGCTCTAGACCCCCCTCGTCGGCGGCTAGAAGGGGGGCTATTTCTTGGCTGCTGGTTATGGCCATTTGATAGCCCCTTCTCCCATGCTTCTTTTGTCGGCAACAGAGACAGAGAGAAACGAGAAAGACAAAGAGAGGTGTTGAAGAAGAAGACGCCACTCTCATTTTTTTTTTTATAAAAATACCCCTGGCTAAAACAACGTTATTTCAGCCATCATTTATATATAAAAAAAAATCCATGGCTGAAACGGCGTCGTTTCAACCATGGATTATTTAGAAAAAGCAAATGTTGCTGTGAAGAGTAATCTTCACAGCAGCCTAGCGAAAGCGAGAGGAGATAGGATAGAACAGAGAAGAGGAGGAGAGGCGAGGGAACGTTTTCTGCGACTGAGCCACCACCAGTGATCGCCCAGCACCGACCGGACAGAGCCACCAACCGCCCAATGTCGGCGATTGAGGTATTTATTATTTTTTTTTTCTTTTTCTTTTGTTTTGTGTGGGATTAGATTAGGTATTTTAGGTAAATAAATTTGGGAATTTTTATATATATATAGAATTAAGTATTAATTAGAAATTGTATTACGTTACTTAAAATGATTAAAATGATTTCTAATTTTATTGAATTAATTTGTGTTTGAGATTAGATTTAGATAAATTTTTGGAATTTTTTTTTGTAAGATAGAATGTAGTTTATTTTGAGAAAAAATAAGTATATATTATTTATCTAAATTCTAAAATGATTAGTAATTTTGTTAAATTAATTTGTGTTTGTGATTAGATTATGTTTAGTTAACTTTAGGGAAATTTTTTAAAAAATATAGAATGTATTTTATTTTAAGGTAAATTAAACATAAATTATATTAATTTAGCTAAAATGATTAAAATGATTAGTGATTTTGTTGAATTAATTTGTGTTTGCGATTATGTTTAGTTAAATTTGGAAAAAAAATTTAAAGTATGGAATGTATTTTATTTTAAGGTAAATTAAGCATAAATTATATTAATTTAGCTAAAATGATTAAAATAATTTGTGATTTTGTTGAATTAATTTGTGTTTGTGATTATTTTTAGTTAAATTTGGATAATTTTTTTTAAGTACAAAATATAAGTATACGTTTTTTTAAGTATAGAATCTATTTTATTTTAAAGTAAATTAAGCATACATTATATTAATTTAGCTAAAATGATTTGTGATTTTGTTGAATTAATTTGTGTTTGTGATTATGGTTAGTTAAATATGGATAATTTTTTTAAAGTATAGAATGTATTTTATTTTAAGGTAAATTAAGTATAAAATATATTAATTTATGAATTGAATATAAAGTATAAACTGTTTATGAATTGAAACATATATAAATAAATTTGTAATCAAGACTAAGAGGGTACGGACTGAATGTGGTGAATCATCGAATATTCCGATACCGAGTAGTCATTGCAGTAGGGAGGAAACTAGTGTTAGAAGAGAGTATGAGGAGATTAGTTTTGATGATATTGTTGGTGACTCAGCATTGCGTAAGCCTATTAATGAATTTGATATTGGGATTAAAGATGATGTGAGGAGACAATATGTGGTTAAAGTACCATGTCAACCATATGATCATGATTTTCTATATAGACAATTTAAAAAAATTAGGAGGAGTTTTTAAGATAATTGGCTCTATAAATTTGAGTGATTGGAATATAGTATTTCCAAAGATGCAATATTTTATTTTTGGTGTTATTTTTTTAGCTCAAATAGAGGAGCTAAGTGAAAGGATAATATTTTTACACATGCTGAATTTTGCAATTGGAAAAAGGCCATAGAGAAGTTTAATGATTATGTTGACGGTCCAAATAGTCCACATAATTATTCTAGATTACAAAATGTTAGTTTAAAAAATCAAAGACAAAGTGTATCTCATGTTTTATCTTCTCATATCAAAGAGCAAGAGATTTTTTATCAAACACGTTTGACAGCTGTTGTTGACTATATCAATTTTCTTTTAGCAAATGGATTAGCTTTTCGAGGACATGATGACTCAAAAAAGTCACTTAAGAGGGGTAATTTTTTTGAACTTCTTGACTGGTATAGTCAACGAAATATTAAGGTTGAAAATATAATTAATGCAAATGCTGCTAAAAATAATCAACTCACTTCTCCACGCATCCAAAAGAATATAGTGAGTACTTGTGCTTTGGAGATGACATTAGCTATTATTGATGATATTAGAGATGAATTCTACTATTTGTTAATTGATGAGGCTCGAGACAATTCAATAAAAGAGTAAATGGTTGTGGTATTGAGATATGTTAATAAGTTAGTACAAGTGGTTGAGCGATTTATTGGAGTGGTACATGTTAATGACACATCTACTTTGTCTTTGAAAAGTGCATTTGATGATTTCTTAACTAAAAATTGGTTATTACTAAGTAGAGTTAGAGGTCAAGGTTATGATAGAGCTTCTAATATGCGAGATGAATTCAATGAGTTAAAAACTCTCATTTTAAATGAAAATTCATCAGCAAGATATATTCATTGTTTCGCTCATTAGCTCCAATTAGTGCTTATTACAGCAACAAGGAGCAATAGATTTATGAGTAATTTTTTTTATTATGTTGCAATAATTATGAATATTGTTGGAGTTTTATGTAAAAGAAGGGATGTTCTCCGTTAAAAATAACATGATAAAGTAGTTCAACGCCTCAAAAGTGGTGCTATTCAACCAGAAAGAGACTTGCATCAAAAGATAAATTTAGCTCGACCTGGTGATACATGTTGGGGTTCTCATTATAAAACCATTATTCGTTTTCTCTCTATGTGGTCACCAGTGAAAGAGATTTTTAAGAACATTTACGAGGATGGTTTAGATGTAAGAAATCGAGGAGCAGTTGTGGGCTTGATTGATAAAATGGGAAGTTATGAATTTATTTTCATTGCTTTCTTAATGAGAAAACTTTTAGGTATGATAAATGATCTATCTCAAGCCTTATAAAGACATGATCAAAATATTGATAATGTAATTCATTTAATTGCAACTGTTAAATAATAATTGCAAAACTTTAGGGATAATGGATGAGATAATTTATTGGAAGTTATTAACGACTTTTGTATAGATCATGATGTCACAATGTCTAATATGAAAGATAATGCAGGTTCTCTACATTCTAAGCGTGCTGGTACTCCTATTACTTATTACCACCACTTTCGAGTGGAAATATCTTGTCAGGTACTCTTTTTTCTTCTTATTACAATACTTAACTATTTATTATGCTACAATCTAATTTTCTTTTAATCAATTCTAGGTTATTGATTTCATTGCTCAGGAAATAAAAAAAATCGCTTTACAGAATCAAGTGTGAAATTGCTTTCATACATTGTTTGTCTTTCTCCTAAAAACTCATTCTCTAACTTTCAGCTATCTAAATTACTTTGTCTTGCTGAACTATATTCATATGATTTTTCCATCACCGTTCAAATGATACTTGAAGATCAGCTTAATACTTACATTTGTTGATGTTAAAAGAAATGTAGATTTCTCTGATCTTGATGATATTGGAGCTCTTGCTCAGAAAATGGTTGAGACATGTTATGACACTATATTTTCTTTGATATATATGCTTATCAAGTTAGCTTTAGTCTTACTTGTTGCAACTGCCACTGTCGAGAGAGCTTTTTCAGCAATGAACGTTATCAAGATGGATTTACCTAACAAGATAGGAGATGATTTTTTGACCGACTATTTGGTGTGTTATAAAGAGAAAGATATTTTTTAAAAAGTTAAAAATGAGACTATTATGCAACGTTTTCAGAATATGCAAAATCGTAGGATTCAATTATCATCTGTTATGCGTAGTTAATTTAATGTGAAAAATTAATTATTGAATGAATGTAATATTAAATGTTTAATTTTATAGTGAATTCACCTATAATTTTTTTTCATAGCGAATGAGCCCCCCTTCATTCATTTTCTGTGTCTGCCACTATTTATATTCGAACTGAAATTTCTTTAAAAATATATATATATAAATTCAAATTCAAATTGAAATTATCAAACAAAAAATTTCTATGAATATTTTATTTAGCACGGGCAGGTGACAGGTTGGGCTTGTAATATTCATAAATGGGCAGGGTAACTTCATCCTTTTAGTTAGCTGGCTAGGGTTTTAATTTCAGTGACTCGGTTAGGGCTTTTGGCCTATGTTTGGATGGAGGTAAGTTAGGGGAGAAATTAAATTTACTTTAATGAAGAAAAGATGAGTAATGTAAAAAAAATTAGGGGAGAAATTAAATTTACTTTAATGAAGAAAAGAGGAGTAATGTAAAAAAAATTTACTCTATATTATTTTTTTTATTTGGTAGTTTTAATAAAGAGAAGAGTTATTTAAATTTTTCTCTTATTTTTAAAGAAGAAAATGAGGGTTAAAGTGATCATTTCATTTATTTATATAACTACTTACCTCCATTTATCTTTATTTCTCTTTATTTTGAAAAAAAAAAATATATTTTTGACATCAAAAAAAAGTAAAAAATTAAATTTGTTTTATTTTATTCTCATTTACCCTACCAATAATTATACCAAACGTGAGAAAGTAAATGAATACACTTACTTTCCCCGTTTACTCCCAAGCAAACAAAGGCTTAGTCTTTCGTATTACTTGTGTATAAATGTAAGTTTTAACCCTAAAATCAATGCCTCTTTCCCTTTATCAGTAAAATTTTTTGTCTGAAGGGTTTTTTTTTTTTATCTTTCGTCCTTCTCAAAAATCTAAAGCTCCAAGCCGGCTGGTTGTCCCTCTTTCTGGTTGGAGAAAGATAACAGTGACTTTTAGCTTGGGTCCTTGTGGTAGGAGTAAGATAAAAGGCAAGAAAAATCTAACTTTTCTCTTTCTTGCCGTTCTCTCGTTGTCTCGATGTTCACTTTTTCAAATAACTGTTCTCTCTTTCCTGTTGAAATAATGGTGCTAGCCTATTGGCATTTTAATTTTATAGTGTTTGCCTTTCTTGGTCTATATTTATTCTGTTTGTGATTATTGTTCCTGGGATTTCTCATTTCCTTTTTGGCTTGTGCTACTCGCAATAGCAATCATAAAAGACTTTATTTTTCATTTGTTTGTCTAGATTTGTGAGGAAATATGGGCTTAGAAGGTTTTTGTTCTTTGATTTCTGCTTCTATTTACTTTGTTGAATTTATTGTTGTTTTAGTTTATATATAATTTTTGTTTTGGTGCTTGTGCGTTTTTAGAAGTCAAGAAATTGGGAGTTTTGATTGTCTTTGTTTCTCTAATATAAACAGATAAAACAGAGTATTTTCTAAATTATATGAAAATATTGCTATTTCTCTTAAATTATTTGAAGAACAGCTCAATGTGCGTTTTCTGCTTCTATTTACTCTCTCTTTTTTTTTTAATTTTCCAAAACAGAAATGAAGATTCAAACTTAAAATTATATATATATATATATCAATTTTTACGCGCTTTAAAAGTTTAATTTGTTGATGGAATGAAACTTGATAAATCATTTAATTAATTTCTTTCTGAAAAAATAGAGATGGCAATTTATTTAGTTAAAACTCATTTACCCGTAAAGATTTCAAAAGTTTTGTACAAGTAGTATCAAAAGAAAAAATGAATCTTTTCAAATACCTTCAAAAGCGCGAACTCAAAATCAAACCAAGTAATGCACGCGGTAGCGTAACTAGGATCATGTTGAAGGGGACAAAATTTTTAAGCTAAAAAAAATTATAGATAAATTTATATTTAATTTTATTTTGATATTAAAAAATTAATATAAATAGTTGATATTAATATTAATATTTTATTTTATTTTTTATTAAATATTTAAATATTAATTTTTTATCATTTTATTTTAATATTTAAATATTACTTTAAAAAATTATATAATATATATTTTTTAAATAATATTTATATATTTTTAAGTTATTTAAAAAATATTTAAGCTAATTATTTTTCACTAAATTTATATGATAGAATATTTTTTGCAAAATGATTAATCTAAAATATTTTTTGCTAATCTAATCACAAAATTTTTAAATCCAATTCATAATTAAATTACAAAATAATTATTAATATCAATTTTAGAATACAAATTGAAAATAATTAAAACTAATAAATATATAGATTTATTAATTTAATATATATTGTAAAAATTTAATTGTAAAAATTTAATATAATATATATTATTTATTAGAATATATTTATAAATATATAATATATATATATATATATATATAAATAAATAAGTAATGTATACACATATCCACACACTAAAAGGGGGCAATATACACACATAATATGACTTTGAAAATAGGGCAATATACATACACAAAATATAACTTGGTGTGTGTGTGTGTATATATATATATATATATGTATATGATTGGTGGAAGGGGGTAATAGACCCCACGTGACCCCACATACATCCGCCACTGAATGCATGTCCTCTTGAATGATAAACAACGATATTTTTATCTTTTCAAATATACTTATAAAAACATACTTTTAATAAGTCAAAAGTATATTATTAGTATTTTATTGATATATCTAAGGTATGTATCTAAGGTATACTATTTGGCCATAACAATTTTCTCATTTTTTTAAAAGGATAATTTTCTCATTTAATTTTATATTAAGTAATATACCTTTAATATACAAGTTAGAAATTATATTTATATAACTTTACTACCATGGCCATTACACTTAAAAATAAATTGAAACTACATATCAATGATATGCTAATAATATATATTTAGAATAAAAATTCTAACTTGTAGTGTAGTATATTGATGGTATATCCAAAGTATACCATTGGTATACTTTTTACACATACAAATTATATACTAATGGTATACTAATAATACCTTTGATATAAAAATTCTAATTTTGCATTGGAGTATATTATTGACATATCTAAGGTATACCATTGTTATACTAAAGATAGCAATAATTTACTAATAGTATACCTTCGATATAATGATTCTTACCTTGTAGTATATTATTAGCATATCTAAGATATACCATTGGTATACTTTTGATAAACTAATATATACAAATAGTATATTAGTATATTCATCTTTGGTATATTAAAATATACCTCCACAACTAAATTTCATCTTTTGAGAAGAAAAAATATCGTTATTGATCATTTTCATAACTTAAAAGACTTTCAAATTTTCACAAATTTATGTTTTATGTAAAAGTAAATATAATTTTAGTTTTGCAACAACACTACCAAATCAAATTAAGAAACTAATACTAAAACTGGCATCTCCTATAGTGTTTATAATTCTTGGCTTGACAAGTGACTTTACTTCTAATGTAGATTATAAACTCCCTTATCATAACAATGATATAAGTGAGATTTGTTGTGCTACGTTTAAGTATCTTCATCCAACACGAGTACAAATCCAAGGATAGTGTGATCTTTTCTTCTTTACCTTGTAGATATAAGCAATGAGGTTGCCAATATACCAATGAAGCTCTTCCTTGGTATTCACTCTCTCAATGGCATGTTGGTTACTGATTTGCTTGGACTTAATAAATTAAAATTTTTTAATTTATTAAGGAAAGGAAAAAAGAAAAAATCAATTAAGAGCGGAGCTTTAGCTTATGTTGGATTGATAAGATTGTACAATTGAAATTATAATCCTAAACTTGCAAATCAAAAACTAAAAATATTATTGAAATTCGTACCCTTAAAGACAATGAAATCAAAGTTGCAATTTCCAGTTTGTAGAATTTTTAGAAAATGCAATTTCCAGGTCGATGACCAAATTGATGGTTGGGTCTTAAGTTTGAAATGGATCAGATTTTATTTTGAAATAAAAGGTGCAGATTTGAAATATTATTTGCTTTAAGTAAAAAATAAAGCATTTTTGAAATGATAAAAATAGAATGGGGAATTTTTGAAATGTTAAAATTAAAAACATGCATTTTAGATAGATTTTTAAAATGATGGTGTAATTTTGAAAAAAGAGCTAAAAATGTGACAATTTATGTAATTTCCTCTTTAAATTATATGCTCATTTCATCATGCTAATTCTCCTACTTTCATACTTGATATGTCTCTTTGTTTGTGAAATTCCTTTATAAACATTCAATTTTATCTTATAATTGTAATAAATGATGAGTCTCTTATGAATAATGAATTTAAGTCGACAAAAGACAGGCTCCATAAGCAGGCGATACAATCTGCTATACTACTAATTTCTCCATTACAAAATAACTACAAAACTAGTCATATGATTGTTTAATGTTTTCATTCCAAAATCTGAACTCTACTGAACCATCATCAAATCCAAATTTTAGTACTCAAATTAGGGATGACAATAGTTAAGAGCTGATTGAAAAAAAAAAGGCCCATTTCTTGTAATTTATTGACAAAAAAATCAATGTGCTAAAATGTGAATAACAAGAGGTTGCTCATTTTTTATGCTTTGTCACTCTTTTTTTTTTTTCTTGATTTCTCATTTTCTCATAATCAGTATTAAGTTCATTGTTTTTTTGCCACAGGGCTAGAGCAATCTTTCTTCTTCAACATCCAATTTTCTAGGATGATGATCAGAAATTTGTTTTTGCATTTAAAATATATGCACCATTCTGGTGAATCTCTTCCATTCAGCATCACCTTAACTTTCGTGAATAGATTAGTTGTACACATGGGGAGAGTTCCTACCGTCGACATCATCACTATGTAAAGTAAATGATCATGATTAAAGTGAATATATATATATATAGCTATTGTTGAGTTTTTGAGAGTTTGTGCCCTTTATAATGAACAAACATATATAAAGGCTTCTGTTCCTAGGCTAAATAAAGATACAGTAAGATTTTTCCATTTATATATTTACTTTTGTATCTATTACTTTTATGTTTTTATTCCATGTTTATAATATGATTGTTTGTTTACTCTTTTTAGGAAGACGATCATATAGAGATAGCTTAGTGAATATTATGATCACAAATCGCATTTAATTTGTATCACTTTTTCCCCAATGCAATGCATATCATATACGCTGAAATTTATATACACTTTCGTAGACATTAATTGTTTCACTATATGATTTTTTTTCTTTTTTAAATTTTTATGTCACAAAAGATGGATATTTAACAATACATGACTGCATTCGCACTAACTCTAATATATTTTTTTTTTGTGTCAAATGTATTGCTCTATCAAGTTTAAAACTTTTGCTAAAAAAAATACAATTAATTTTAAAATTATTTCTTGCCTATAAAATGTCAAATTTCACCATAAAATAATAGGTTATATCAAATTATTAAATAATTAAATAATATTTATCTAATTATTCATATTTTGTTTTGGAACTAATAAATAAATAAATAAAGTCATTATCGAATTATTGAATAATTAAATTTTGTAGTGAATAATAGTATTGTCACAATCATCCTTTAGCTAGGAATATTTTGAAGTATTTTCTCATAATTAGTAACTGTTGAGCTACATTTTTTAGAAGTTCAAACTTTTAAAATTTTATTTCGTCGTTATTGTGAATTAGATGATTTGTTACTTTTTTTTGCTAAAAATAAATTGTTTTATTCTTGTTGTTAGTTTGTAATATAGAATTGTAACTTTATTTAACACAGAGCAATAGATTCTATTGAACAATAGAATCTATTACTCTGTGTTCAATAGAATCTATTGCTCTATATTAAATGAGGTTACAATCTTATATTTCAAACAAAGAATACAATAATTTATTTTTAGTGAAAAAAGTATGGAAAAATATCTAGCTATGGAATGATCGTGACAGACCTATCATCAGCTGCAAAATTTAATTATTCAATGATTCAATAATGACTTTATTTATTTATTCATTTCACAATAAAATATAAGTAATTAGTTAAATATTATTTAATAATTTGATAAAAACTATTTTTTGGCGAAATTTGACTCTTTTATAGAGAAGAATTAATTTTGAAATTAATTATTTTTAGAAAATAAAATTCTTTTTTTGGCTAAAGTTTTAAATTTGATGGGGCAATACATTTACCACAAAAAGTAATAATTAGAGGTGCTGCGAATGTGGTCATGTAGTGGCGAATATCTAATTTTTTATGACAAAAGAAAATTTTAAAAGGAAAAACCATATAGTGGAATAAATAATACTTACAGAAGTGCATATAGTTTCTCCCCAAAACTATAAAAAATTCATTGTATATGATATGGACTGCAAAAAGTGATACAAATTAAATGTAGTAATGACCACAATATTTGCTGAGATATCTTCATATGATCCTCTTAAGAAGTGGAAAAAGTAGAATCACAATCAAATTATAAGGATAGAATAAAGATATAAAAGTTACAGACACAAATAATAAAATAAATGTTAAAATCTTACTGAATTTAGTTTCGTTTAGCCTAGGAACAAAAACATTTATATTTGGATGTTCATTATGAGGATAACAGTCTCTCAAAACTTATCAACACCTACATGAGCACCATACTTTTTTCGATTTTATCATGATCACTTACTTTACACAGTAATGATCTCATTGTTAGAAATAATTCTCATGTGATACAATTAATTCATTTACAAAAGTCAAGCTGATACTGAATAGGAGAGATAAGTCTAAGTAGTGTATATATTTTGAATACAAAAATAATTTTTTGATTGTCATCTCAAAAAATTGGGTGATGAAGTAAAAATATCACTTTTAGAGTACATAATAGTGATTATGAAAGGAAAAGAAGGTAGTGAGGGAATGGTAAGAGAGACAAGGGGAGAATAGAATATAACAAACCGATTTATATTATTGTGAAATTTATTCACTCTCTCTCTCTCTCTCTATATATATATATTTGCTTTCTAATTTAATATTTTGGGTTTTCATTCCTTTTTACATTTTAATTCTTTGTTATAACAAAAGTGAGAAAAGTCTAAGAAAATCAAAAGCTCGCTTTTCTTGGGTAAGATACTCCCAATAAATCATGTTGTATCAAGCAGTTAGTTTCTTCGGGAGGTTCCAACAGTTAATGAACATCAACTGAGAATCTGCATGCAAATGAGGTAAGAGTCAATTTGGTTTGCCACGGTGAATAAGAGTCCCAGCTGCAAATATGCAACTGTGGTGAAAAAAGAAACATTAAATAACAAGTATAGAACATATATGAACTAGATAACTGATTTCTTTCTTGGTAATAGTGGCAGAAGGTTGGGAAGTAATGCTATTTTGACATATTACTATTTGTTTTTGTAGGAGCCAAAGCAAAAAAAAAAGGTAAGGAGTTTGAAGGCAATCCCAAGCAGGCAGGGATTGAATCAGATGAGGAATCTCCCTCAAGAAAGATTACATCTCATCGGCGATTGGCAATTGTTTATGATAGTGATGAAGAATGAGAACTTGATGGAGTTGTATATAGTATAATTTTGTGGTCTTTCCATCCACTACCATTGTTTATAAATTATAATGGTTGATATTTTTCACAGTAACTTGTTTTGATATTAGGTTTAAGGGATATGTTCAGCTTCAATGTGCATTTGTTTGTGCTTATATAAATTAAAAAGATGATTAAATGAAAGGTCAAAAGTCGAAACATGTTGCTGATGATTTATGAGAACACCTGCATTTCTTTTATCTTAAGAAAATTTTGGAAATTAGATAGTCTAATTGAAACTGGAAGGAAGATGAGAGGTCTCCCCTGCGTAAAAGGGTTGAGGAGCAAGAGCAGGAATATGGAGAAGAGGAAGAACGTTATGAAGAAGCAGCAGTTGTGGGAGCATCAGAGGAGGAAGAGGAGGCTGAGGTATGCATGACCTTTTTTAAATGTTCCTTATTAGTTTTGTGGTATATGCATTAAAAAACTATGTAAAAGTGACATCTTGTACAGTGCAGAAAATTCTTCTACCCTTCTGATACGGTTGCACACAAGGAAATCCTCGATAGTATCATTATTTCAGAGTTTAATATTCAATAGTTTAAATCTGCCTCACATGGTTCCTCACATTTTTGGAGCTTATAGGATATAACATGGTTTTCTGGGTCCTTGATACCTTATTAGATTCTTGAATTTCCAGGATCCTGATGTTTAAGTATGCCAACAATTATTTTGTACGCATATGGATCTTTTGTAATGCTTGTGCAGTGGGGTCAATAATGGACTTAGGAAAATTTTGCAATCCTTGACCCTCTTTGTATCCAACATAGTAACTAAAATTCTCTAATAACTTCAATAGGAAAACAAAGAGTGAGGGTTTATTATCAAGGCTAGTAATCTTTAGATGGGAAATATTGTACAAGGAAACAAGTTTTGAAAAAATGACTTATTTTTTGTTGCTTGATTGCAAAACTGAAAATTAGTTGGACCTTTTTTTTGGCAGTTGGGAAGTAATGCTATTAAGGCCAATCATGTGCACCAAAGAGAAACATTAGTGATAAATTGACTATCATTACTTGTTTTGAACTTTTTATTTATTGGCATTATACGATGGGGAGCATTAATAGAATCCCCTATTTCTAATTTTCTTAGCATGAAACATACAATTTTGAATTCCCAAGTTCCAATGATTGAATTATACATTTGAGTCAAATCCAAACTTGGTTTTGCCATGGTGAATAAGAGTCCCAGCTGCAAATATGCAACTTGTGGTGAAAAATAAAACATTAAATAAGTATAGAGCATATATGAACTAGATAACTGATTTAGTTTCTGGTTATAGTCGCAGAAGGTTAGGAAATAATTCTATTTTGATATATTACTGTTGTTTTTGTAAGAGCCAAAGAAAAAAAAAAAGCAAGGAGTTTGGAGGCAGTCGCAAGCCGGCAGGGACTGAATCAGATTGGGAAATCTCCCCCAAGAAAAATTACATCCCATTGGCGAATGGCAGTTGTTTATGATAGTGATCAGGAATGAGAACTTCAAGGAGTTGAATGTTGTATAGTTTTGTCGTCTTTCCATAGCCATTATCATTGTTTATAAATTATGAAGGTTGATTGTTTATAAATTATTTTTCACAGTAACTTGCTTTGATATTAGTTTATGGGATATGTTCAGCTTCAATGTGGATAAAATATTCTCTTATTGTTGTCCAAACAAATGAAATGAGAAAAATAAAATTTCCATTTTCTTACTTTTTCATCCATTTCCTTCAAAACAAATAAAAGCTTATATTTGAATTGAATTTTTTTAAAAAAATTATGAACTGAAATTCAAATTATTTTATATATTAAGTTCAAAATATGAATAATATAAATATTAATCTAAAAGTTTGTGAAACTTATAGCAAGATAATATTTAGTAGTAAAATATTATTAAAAACTCAAAAAAAAATTATCATTGTTTCGAGGAATAAATTTCTTTATATAATCTTTTTATTTTTTTTATATAATGCATATTGTAAAAGCTAATAATCATTTAGTTAACTATAAAAATATGGTAGATTAATATATACTAAATTATTTGTATAATAATAATAATAATAATAATAATAATAATAATAAATAATTCATGGGATGATGTGAGATTGTTATAATTGAATTTGTAAATTGTTTGGAGTGACAAAAATGTGTTGCATACCCAAGAATTATATAAACCGTGAGATTGGGCTTTCTAAGGAAATTGAAATCTCACCAACCCAACCATGATATGAACACACCTTTTTATGTCTAACACCAACCACGTATAAAAGTCTAACAACTTGCCCAAGCTTTTTGTATTATCAGCAACTACTCTTCCACTTTTCAGCTAACTGGTTCAACTCTTTGTTTTCGCCTTTTGTGAACGCGACTAGTATTACCCAGGCCACTTTGTTCCTTGGGTTTCCCAATCATAAATTGCAACTTTTCTTCCAATTTTCAGGTAATTGGTAATCCATCAGTAGAACTTATTATTGGAATATAACGAGGATGAAGTGAAGTTAGTCTCTGTAATTAGATAGCCCATTTTTCCCTTTGAGGAGATTTTTGTACGTGTGGTGTTAGATTTTAAATCTTCTTATGCACATCTACAGGCATTAACACAATTGGGATTATCGAGCATCCATATTATAAGCAAGCATCCATATCAATAATGTTTAATCCCTCGTCTACTCCGAATGCCTCCCTGCTAAGTCATCTACTTTCAGAACAAGGAACCCTTATTTCATTCAGAGCATATATATATATATATATATATATTGAGTTCTTAAAAGCTTGAAGCTGTATCCATTGATTTAAGAGAATCAAAATAAAGGTGCTGCCATGAAAGGCAGAAGGTGCAAAGCATGAAAAATAAAATTATGAATTTTATTAAGGTAGTTGCACATAGTTTCCTCAAAAATTTGTCAAATCAATCTCCATAGCAGTTTTCAGAACCAATAATCATCATCGGACAGAAACAAACCTAGAAAGGTCACTGTTTCTCTTCTAAATCTCTCATTTAAGGGATCTCAACTTTGTGTTTGTTGGCTGGTCCCAAGTAGTTTGTCACCAACCCCATGATTGCAAACCTGATTTCCAAATATAAAATTGTAAAAAATTAATAGTCAAATATAGCAGGCATATATTCAAAGCATATCAATTCTTGCATTCACGCATCACTATTAAAAGGACCGATAAAATAGCAAATCCTCACAATTCTTCATCGAGAAAATCTCCCTAATGGTTCATTTTATAAAATGTTTAAAAAGCCCGCTCTGGTAAATGAATCAGTCATTTCTACGTAGCCTTCCTTTAAACTAGCTTGAATGCTAAATATTGTGGACCGAGCTTACAAAGGGTAATGACCATAAAACCTAAGAATCAATAAAATTTTCAATCATGGTCAAGCCTTACTAAAGCTCTATTACAAGTTTGTAGATTAATCATATATTACAACTGTGGTCATTCTCAAGAGACCTTCAGAAGCTTCCCACAGGCAACATGGTTAATAAAATAACTCCTCATCTATTGCAAGGTGATGTATTGAGCTCAAGTTGAATTTTGAAGGAGTATATAGATCTATGTAACAAATCTCAACGAGTTTGAGATTAAAACATAGTTAAGTTGTATTTATTCGTATATAAAAAAAAAAAGACTGGGATCGGAGAAAATTATTAAAAAATATAACTTAATATATAAGAAGGCATAAGAAGATAGGATGAGCCATCGATAATATCATGCGAGAACTGAAAATTTTGCTGTGCCTAAACTCCACAGTAGTCATATATATTATATATTCAGAAATCTACATACCCAAAAAAGAAACTAGAAAAAAAAAAAGTATAACCAACCTCAAATAGTTTCAGATTAAGGCTTCCTTTTTCTATGTTATTGTGATACAGTGGGTTTGAGTTGGATGCCTATAAGCTCTAAAAGATATATCCTAAAATGGGTTTTCTTTATTCAACAATGCCTTTGCAGGTATTCAGAGGTACGACTTGGTTATCAGTTTTAATGAGGGTATTTAATGCTTGATTAGGAGTGGTTTGTGGTGGTTATGAGTTTTGATGAACAGGGATTTGTTTTTTGTTATGACCATTGGCAAACTCCAGTAGAAAGAGGACTTGAAGAAAGCAAACCAATAACGGTGTAATTGAGTCATAACCATAGGCAGAGCAAAGGTAGTTTTGCCTCCACAAAATAGAGGCTCAGAAGGCGTTAGCTAACTCAGCAAAAAAAAAAAAAATTCAGGTCCCAAAGTGTTCTCTTAAGGGCTGGCTTGTAAGTCATAATCAAGAGATGGGCTACAATTAGACTTGGCTATTATTGTGAAAGTGAGTCCACGAAATTTCTAGATATTAGTGCTTGATCAAAACACGAGAATGAGATCTGAACAAGTGCAACAGTATTTGGCATGCCAAAGCAGCATACTTGTTGCCCTAATACAGCCACTTTATGCTAAAAGTGACACTCTTTATCCAAATCACAAAGTTAACAGATCACCATTTGTGACAAGTTTAGTTGGCCTTCATTAATTTTAAGAAGTGGTAAAAATATAGGCCAAATAAATAATGCAAGATCAAAATAACATACATGATTAATAATAATAGCAATTCTTTTGTCAAAAATGATTTCAAAATATCCTTTTCCACAGAAACCTTAAAGATCCATAAGCTATTCGTTTGAAATAAAATAATTTAGCAATCATGCTTATTTTCATGATTTGACACTTCAAACTCAAATCCAAATAACAACAATTTCAAATGACCTTTATCAAAACAAACTCCAAGATAATAGAGCAAACCTATATATTCAATCCTTAAAGGCCCAGACTTTTTAAGCATGGTTAAGGAATAGTTGTTATTTATTCACTTTAGAAAGAGAAGACAGAAATGGAGGGCATTTAAACAGTCTGTTCCATCCCTTGCAATACTCATCATTTATAGATCCAATCAAGATAAACTCTTATGTATATATATACATATATATATATATATATATATATATTTGTCAATAGTCATATTATTGCCAAAAAGGAGGGGGACAAGGGAATACATCCCAACAGCACAAAAACCCCCCACTACAAAAGCAACCGAACAAAAAACCTCTCAACACTACTTACAAATCGCAGCAAATAATGAAAGAATTACCATCTATCGCTAATTCTATTATGTACAATATGTGATCAGATAACTCTTACGCATATTATATCTGTTTCTAATCGGAATAATCATAATCTTTCTTATGGTCACAATAAAAAAACACCTTGCTAGACATTCAGCACAAACAGTTCTCAAAAAAAAAAAAACTCACAATACAATCAACAAAAACAGTTCTCAAAAAAATTGACAACACATACAAGCATGAATCCAAAATTATAAAGAAAAACACAAACTTACATGGTAGCCATAGAAACTTGTTTAAGATCATTCTCAAAATTCCTCATGTTGGCAAGTGATTGTGCACAAAATATAATAGCAAGCCATGAGCAAATCTTATACTGCCACAGAAATATCACAAAAAAAATAAATTAATTAAAAATAGGAAAACAAAAAAGAAAGCAGCAGGACCATTAAGTAAAAAATGACGATAAGCTTAATTAGAAAGAGAATATGAGATTAATTTCATGCAAATAAAAAAAAAGTGGTACAAACCCTAAACATGACGCCAGCAACACCGAAAACCACGGCGATGAAACCAGCGTAATCGACAGGAAGATCTTGAGGTGAAAGCATCGGCGGCACGTAAGGCTTCGCCGCTGATGGCTGGCGGGGATCGTTCGCCGACGATGAGTTGTTGTGCGACGACATGCCCAATTTTAATCTCGATTTCTCTCACTATTTTTCGTATTACTAAATCGCTAATGACAAAGGAAGCAGAGGTTACTTCGATTTGTTGGACCGAGTGATTTGCGTCGTCTGCTAATTTTAGCCACGTCAAATTATATGGTGACGTGGCATAATCTGATTCCTGTTTCTGAATTTTTCAATTAAAATCGATTTTGACATAAATTATAAAAATTATTTTTTTATCATAATCTGTGAATCACTTTCGCGGTTGGGTGAACGGCGGCCTAAATTCAAAACCCACCATCTATGGAGACGCCGGAGCGAACGACCACCTCCAGCTCCTCTTCTCAAATCTCAAACCCTAACTACAGCTCCTCGCCTCTGCCACCATCAGTCGCTCGTCTATGGAGACCAGCTGCACAACGAAACTTGAGAAATCAATGGGCAAAGTTAGCCTCTTACGGGCCTCAATGGGTGTCTTCGTCTTCTGCTGGAAGATCTCACGCTACTTCCCTCTTTAATGCTTTTCTCTCTCAAAAGTATTGCTGGCTGAACTTCTTCTTCTATTTCACTTTGTTCGATTCAGATACATGCCCTCGATGGAGCTAGGGGTCCTGAATGACATGCCTGATATACGAAAGAAGGCTTGTTTGAAATTATTTAAACAACAGGTGGCTTTCTCTTGCAGTAATTCCGCTTTATGAATTGGATTTTTTTTTTTTTGAGGAATGGTCTCTGCATCTTTCTCTTATTTATTCCCTTCTTTTTGAAATTCTTAGGAGCTTCATCGAAGCAAACTTTTGTCATCTTACAAAGATATGGTAAGTTGTCAAAGCACATACTTTTATCTGTTGTAATTTTGAATACATGGCAAGTTTTATTGTGGTTGAAGAATTAATTTACGGGTAAGAATCTATGTTGCTTTTTATTTAGCAATTCAGATTATGGAAGCAAGATCGAATATTGACTTTATCTTTGGGTGAGAAATTCCCAGAATATGTATCACTATGCGACATGTCTGTAGTAACTTGTTTGAGTTGTTGTTGGTAAATAAATCTTTGCAGGTGACTCTTGTAACTCGCATGGTGAACACTAGTAGATCCATGAGATACTATGGTAAAGGGACAACCAATAGTCCAATTTTGCAATTTTCTTGCAGTTCTGAGGATAATAATGACAATGGTGATGGTGCTGGGATCCCAGTCTTTACATTTTGGTCAATTTCTTCCTTTGGTATGTGGATATCTTATCTGAATGTATAGACTACAGTGGAGTTTAAACACCGTAAGAATTTTCCAGTTCATGGCATGGCATTACCATTGTCTCATCTTTATCTTATTTATCAAATCGTTTTTTCCGGTGGGCGTTTGAAATATGAGGCTCAAACTTTTCAGCAAATCTTTGGTTGTCTTTCATGATGAAACTTATGGTTGATGTTTCCTATGGTTGAATGATTTCAGAGCAGTTAGCAGAGGAGCTTGTTCAGATGTTTATATCTGAGCTGAATTTGAAGGTAAATTGCAATCTTTTACCATGAGGAGACAATCAAGTGATATGGCTGCTTCTTTAGACCTTTCCTTTTGTTATTTGAGACATTTTTTCTATATTTGGCTCAGAGACTGCTTGTGGTGGAGTTACTTACTATTAGCTGTGAGATTTCACAAGTCAATGAGTTGTGTTGGTCAAAAGAACTTTATCCAGGGGAATATGATGATCTGAGCATTTGTAACCTGTACTCAAAGGAAACTTGCACACCGGTGCCTCCAAACTTGGTGGAAGGGAATTATGACATGCCCACTTTGCAATTCAAGAGTCAACCAAACCATGAAATTTTGCAGGTATTGATTTCTTTGCTATGTATAATAATGTATAAGTATTACTTTAAGAATAATAGCTTTTCATATAACTTCACTTACAAGATGTTTATTGAGAAGTTGTGTAAATATTGTCAAACGAGCCATGCCTTAAATAGTTTGAACCCTAATGGTGCACCATCATTCCATGCTGCTGAACCTCATCAAAGAGTATGTATCACTTTGCATCATGCGTATTACATTCCCTCAAGAATTGAGTGGTCAAAGAGGCAGGAAGCCAAGTTTTGCTCATGAAGCTGCTAGCCTTCCACATTAGAATACATTCACATCTGCATAACTGTTGAGTCCTATTCTTTATCATGGGTCTGGTATTTTCAACTATGGATTTTGGACTGGGGGATTTGAAATGAATAGATTTGGATTTAATTTTTTAGTTTAAATTATGTGAACAGCAGATTGTACAAAGTTATTTTTTATTTTTTTGGTGGATTCAGTAATAAATATTGGTTTACTAGTTACTTGTCAAATACACACTTTAAGATTTGGTTGAGCATATTTTTTGTCATTTACAAGAGACCTTTTGTTTGCTATTGGAAAAGATCAAATTCATATCCTGGTTTCAATCTTTGGGCTCTTTTTTCTTTTTTTCTTTTTTTTTTAATAGCAATCCAGGCTTTTCTTCAGGTGTCAAACATAATAGAAGTGATACCCTAAGTTCATTGAATTGCAGGTTTATCTAACAACATGGCTAGCAGAGGTGAATATAGATATCCACAGGTAAGATTGGAACTCAAGAACTGAAAGTTCTTTTTCATGTACACTTTGATATCCACTTAGGTGTTGCTTCAATTATGAAAACAACATTAAAGGAAGCATTTTTTTCATTCTTTATTCTTGAATTTTGCAAATACCATTAGTAATTGTATGGTTGAGTTGCTACGTTTCCATGCATGTGGACGTGTATTCAGAATTATAGTCTCTTTGCAATAACTAATTAAATTATCATTTTTCAGGATAGATGAAATATTTGCAATAATTGGAGAAGAAATTCATGTTAATTTGTCATAAAGCTCTGATTCCAGATGATGCACCATAGCAGAATGATGCTACCAATGCTTATACCATACTGGTGGCGCTCTTGTCAATGCATCGATAATCTTGCAAACATGTGAAGCTCAACTTTTTAGCTAAGCTGTGTCTTCGATCCAAAGAGCAATAAGAACTTTTAAATCAGGCGACAATATTACCTTTTTTGCCAGTTGCTACCTGCTCGCTGTTGGTCACAAACAAAGGACGGAAGAATTGTTGGGGTTGAAAGACTAGAAGCATGTTCAGGACTGTTAAATAGTAAGATATGGAGAAGTAAAGAGAGGATTATCGTGGAAAACAAGTTTTTCATTTTATTGAAAGAGATTCTGTAATTTTTTTTTTCATTTTTTCCAAAAACCATGAAATGGAAAGCGATTAAACAATTTTTTATTCCTTTCATTCCTGTCTTATTTTAAGCGAACTGCCTAAACAAGAATTGAAAAACTTTCGGATCCTATCTTTTCTATTTCCTGGTTAACATTTTTCTCACTATATCCCATTTTCATAAAGTACTGCTTTGAGATATTGCGCATTTATGAACTTTGTATATACGCCGTTTTTGAATTAATTACTGATTTAATTCCAAACTTGTTGGAAAGAGAGAGAATCCTCGGCCTTAAAAAGAAGACTACTTAGATGATGGTCCTCGTCCCATAGAACGAATTCTTATTACTATTACTATTGGTATTTTGAATTTGAAGTCTTAACCTCTGAATACATAAAACGAAATGTTATTCACACTTTGTAGTCAACATACTTATTTCACTTATAATTTTTGAAATTGCCGAAAATAAATTAGTAAAATTATTAAAGATAAATCACATAAACCAAAAATATTTAATTTCAATCAAGTGACTAAATGCAAAATTTTTGTAAGGACATGACTAAATTTCTTTCACAAGATAAAGCAAGAAAATGAAGTGGTTTAAGTTTGTTGATCGGTGTCATCAGTACCCATTTCAGGTGGATTCAGGCATAAATGAATATAGCGTACGGTACATAATTATAGATCAATTTTTTTATTTGACTATGAACCCCCATTAAAAGAATAGTTGTGGGCAAGATACATAGAAAAACCCCAATCATTAACTAAAAGCCTGGAAAATTGTACAAAAAATAGATAAGTTCTCTTATGAAATCGATAGATAAATTTGCTATGATTTATCTACTACGAGATCAATAGTTAACAGAAGTATACCAAACAGAAAAGTTTTGACCAATAAAACAATCTCTTCGTAAACTAAAATTCTCTCAAAAAATTCTCTTAATAAATTAGTATTCTCTCAACATTTTTCAATTTTCAATCACAATTTTATTTTATTAGTTTGAAGAGAAAACAATTACTTTCTAGAAATAGTTATTACTAAAAAAGATGGGTGTTGAACTTAAAATTTAATATCAATTAAAATTTTACCTAATTAGCTAGAAATCCAAAGCAATAAATAAAAACAATAAAAACATTTGACGAATAACTGGTTAACCTTTTTCAACTGGTGGTCATATTTAAACTTGAATTCCAAGGCCGGGTCTAGTGGGAGATCAGATAATGGAATATTTTTGCATTCATAATAGGCCAGCACTTGAATTCCAGTTCTCAGAAGCCAAACCAAAAATCAATTTAAAATGAAAAACAAGTTACACGCATGGAAAATCATCAATAGCACAACTTGAGTAGTCAAAACTCAATAATAGAAATAATAACAATGAAGGTATCAGAAAAGGGTTATCTCAATCCCAAAATCTATCAACCATTCTATACAAGAAATCACACATTGAAAAGAGAATCAAATCAAACAGTTAATAGAGTTCTGTTTGCTCTGAGGATGGGAGGGTCCAAGAAAGATGAGAAAACTGCCCCCCACTTTCCCACTATGAATTATGGAAAAAAAAAAAAAAATATATATATATATATATATATATGTCCAGTTGCATTCATTTTAGAATCTAAATTGCTTAAACAATGAAATAATGTTCCAACTTAGGTAGATAAGCTTTACAGCCAAAATATGGGCATAAACTTGCTGAAATGAATTTTAAGGATACAAGAGTTTTGAGTCAAATTGAGACAACAGTTCTCAGCAAACAAAACATGCCCATATTGACAGATGCAAAATGATATCAGAACAAAAAGTGAAATGGAAACTGCAATGCACTTCTATATCAGAACATTCAAAATGGGATTCACATGCAATTTTTCTAAAGTTCTCTTAGGGGAAAAATAGATGAAAAAAGTAATTACTAAGAAAATAATGCTTCTGGAGTCTCCAACTGTTTTTCCAATAGCCTTCGGGAAAGTTTCATGTGCCGTTGACATTTTCTAATAGGATGATGTGGAAAAGAAAATTTTGGTCTACCCTTCCCACAAAGTCCAAGACATACTGTGAATGTATTAATTCTCCATAATCATAAACCATTCCTGCACCTTTTGCCTTCTAATGCACAAAAATGAAAAATACTAACATTGACAAAAGTCCAAGACTGAATCTATAATTGAAGATTTTGGGCCATGAAATTCAAGATTTTGGGGCATGAAATTCAGGGGCACCCTCCCCTCCCCGACCCGTGCAACACCACCCACCACACACATCTCCTCCCCAACCCCACCCCCCCTCCCCCTCCCCCTTCCCTCCCCCAACCCCCCAAACAATAGAACAATGTCTAATTTTTCCCTCCTCCAAAGAAGAAGAGCGTACATTGGAAAAATATAATTTCACACATGAAACCCATGATCAGAAGCCTTGAGTAAGAGCACACTCAATAAATTTATAGCTGTGTGAAAATCATTACTAAGCCAAAATGCCAGATGTTATCTCCCCACTTACTGAAAAAACATAGTGGGGACAATTTATGCTAACCATTCATGAAGTATACGAGACCGTATGAATCTCTCGAGAATGAATATAATAACGGCCTAGACTGAAAAGATCTAACAGGCTCCATTGCTCTCAAGGAGACAATCTAGCATCCAAACCTCCTACATTCCCATCCCTGCAGTTCTACGTTGAGCACCAGTATATAAGTTGGTGGACAAAATGAACCAGAGAAGTGCAAGGGATTTGGAGATAATTGGCCAAGAAAAGAGAAAAAAATCAATTAATTAATGATTAAAGTGAAAAACATTGTACCCTGTCAGGGAGATTCCTAGGCATGGGAAGTGCAGTAACATATCTCTGGGGACAGGATTTCAAAGTATTTGTAGCTGCATCAGCAGCTGATGAGGCCTCAGCCCCATCAGATTGGCTTCGTCCATGGAACTTTGCAAACCGATTGATAACAGAATACTTCTCTAGCTCTTGGCATTCCACTCTGAGGTCTAGAACAAATGTTCTTTTATCCAATCTGAATCATCAGAAAGTAGCATAAGAAATGTGAGATTACGAAAAAAAAACAAATACACATAGCTATCGTAAATATGAAAATGAGAACGACACCAAATGAGGAAAAATTCAGCAGCAACTGGAGAGAGATGAAAAATGCAAGTTTTATGCTCATGCAAAATCCTGGAAGTATGCAAGCCAAACTGATTGAAAAAGATGAATCCCTCCAATTTCTAGATAGGGCAAATTCAATTTGACATCACAGCCTCCTCTTTAAGATTTTTACACCTTCTAGACGTCCTAGTCTTCCCAATCATCCATCTCAATTAAACATACATCACTCACTTCTATCAATTTCATAAACAAAACAAAATGTCATAAATGATATACGCTAGGCCTCTGTTTCTGTAAAACAACTTTAAAATTAATATCAAGTATGCTATTCAGTATGAGAACAGAAGACAAAAATTTTACCTCAATATATCATTCTCTAACTTCCTTGCTCTACTAACCAGCTCTTCCACAACTTTTGAGAAGTACTGATTGCTAATTCGCTCAGATGACTGGAGCTTCTCAGGTAAGCTGAGGGGGAAAATATTTTATTATCAGCATAGATGCGACGATATTTCCTTGGCAAAAACTATAAACCTCACAAATGATAAAAGGCATAACAAGAGAAATTTCAATGTCATTGAAGAGTAGCTCTTACAAGTTTCCACTGTTGGAAGGCACAGGAGTATCACTTCCAGCACAAGAAAGTGCGCTGCAAGCGTCCCCAAGGGTTGACCGAGCAAGACTGTGCACAACACTCTCACAATGTGAAACAGTATCTGCAAACAGAACTGACGCCAAAGGAGGGTGAATCAGCAGCTGCATAAGCTGTGTTGTCAATACAATCCTTCTCTTTGATCTAAACAATGATGGTCCATCCTCTACCATTTCAACTTCATCTTCCACCTGTCATTAAATGAAGCCTTGGAAAGTTCAGATGACTGACAGAGACCTAAGAGAAAAAGGTAATAATTGATTAAAAGAACCAGCAATGCCTATTTCAACTGAGCACCTTCTCAGTCAATCTGTTTGCTGCATGAGCCCAATCTGCTTCTGCTGAACTGCAAAAATAAACTAACATGTGTTATAATAGTTGGGAAAAGATACCACTCAATGCACAAGAATTTACAGGAACTGCAATTTTCACATGTTAGCTGATTCATATATTCAAAGAACTTCAAAAAAAGAAATTCATGCATCGTTTCATCAATAGAACCAAGAAGGCACTCATCCATAAGAAATTTACATCAACCACCTGATGTTCTGAAGACTTTCAAGGCCATGCACCACTTGCTTATGCCATGGTACAAGTTCTGAAGTAGCCGTTTTCCGTTTCTTTGGTCTCAAAGCAGCCGAGCTCACATCAGGATGCATTAACTGCAGGGAAGAGAGATTCTCACTTGCCAGTGGTGAGGGGGTTGAACCTTTTTGAATGAGCCCATGCTGATTAACATCAGCAGCAATTGCACTCCCATGCTCCATCGGACCATGAGTAGGCAAACTATTTGCAGCCCTTCCAACTGCGAAGGGAAGCTCCATACTCTTCATGATGGCAGTTTTTTGTGCATCATTTAATGGTAATATCTGCCCATTTTTAAAGGTTCCATATTGATCAAACCAGGATGGGGCCATCTGGGGACTGATCTGAGAATGCTCAGCTCTCACAGAAACTGGGCCATTATTAGCAAAATTCTGAGAATCATTTTGACTAAATGCAAGCAAATCCTGAGAAGGCGTATTTGTATCCTGGACATCTGTTGGTTTTGCAGAAAAGCTCAGCATCTTAGAATCTCCAGAGGGAATTGAAGCAGAATTTGGTGATGCATCTCTGACCATATTATTGTGGCCATAGTACATTTGTCCTGCGGGACCCACCTGCTGAGCATCCACTGCACTATCAGAACCTTTAAATCTCTTTAAACTCCTATTACCTGGATCAACATCTGTATTTTTCATGCCCTGCACCTGGTGCATTAAGGAGTAATTTTGCTGCAAAATATTGTTGGGCCTCAAAGATCGACCAAATGCTTCAATCTCTCTTTGGGTACTGCTGGGGTCTCCAACAGAAGTGCTAGTAAGACTATTTGCAACAGATTCTTTCCCTTGAGAGACAAAAATCATCTTCTGTGTATGATCATTCTCAGGTAAAACTTGTGGGCATGCATCTCCTTTTGCTAGTTGTTCATTCGCAATAGAACCATGCGAACTTACAGAAGATTCAGATGGGCCATTCCCTACCATCTGTACATTGTGGCCTTCTAGCTTCTGTGGTCTAGAGGAAGTTGTTTCTGAATCATTATTTGATTGAAGATTGGTCTTGAACATATTGGAGGAAGCCTTAAAAGGCTGTGCACCAAATGAACGTTGCTGTGTTGAAACACTGGTCCATACAGCAGGTGAAATTTTTGCAGATGCATTCTCCTGTAATCCAGAAACGGTAGAAGCCTGACGATCTGCCACAGTTTCCAAAACAGGAAACTGTTGGGGAGGGTCTGTTACATTCTTTAGGTTATTATTACTCAGTTGGTTCATGTCACCAGAGGAAGTAACATCATTATGGGAAGTACTTCTATACGTGTCTGGCACTGGCTGACTACTTTGAGCTCCCTCAAAAGACTCAGTCATCTGTTTCTGATGAGATGTAAACCTATCAAAATATGCATTTAAAGGTTGGCTGCTTGTTGCCTGTCCACCCATATCATACATGTGTGTATTTTGATGAATTCTTGGATAAGGAAAACCCAGGGAAACAGCAGCAGAAAAATTACCCTGGGCATTTTTGCCAGTTTGTCCTGGGGTACCAGAAATATTATTTCTCATTTCTCCTTGAGATACTTCATGTGAAGGAGGCAACCCATGAACAGAGGATGTGGAAGCCAACCATCTATGACTCTTCTCTCCTACTTCATAATTGACATGATTCGAAGAGTTATTTGTCTGTGAGAGACTCTGACAAGAAAGTGCATGGTCTTGAATGGGCAAGAGTTGAGATGGGGGAGCAAGTTGTAAACCAAAACCTTGAGATGAAGTAGATTGATTTTGTTGGAGGGAAACAGATCCATCAGGATTTTTGGCATCATGCATCTCAGAAGACTGATTGCAGTCAGAAGAGCTGAAGTGGGTTGCATTTCCTTGCTCCCTCGATTGATCCACCTTATGAAGAAGCTCAAGAATATTTTGACTGCAATTGATTTGAACACAGAAAGTATAACTCTTGAAAGTGAGAAGATACTTAGGAAAAACAATAGTAGCATGAAGAGCAAACCATACAAAAGAACAGTAAGTTAATGGGAACTAATAAAAATGCCGGACGAGGTTTCCCTATCCTTTTAAATAACTGTTTCATTTTTTCTCAAAAAATATAATAGCTGTTTCAAGATTATGAAAAACCTAACGCGAGAGGCAAAACAAAAACCACCAACTACCTTGACGGTATCATCTTGCTTGTTGCATAATTATAAACGGCTCTGTCAAAGGAAGTAGAAGTGCTAGGTGCAGAACCTGGAAGTATGTTTTTCGAAGCTATCTCATCTAAGCCTTTCATTTCCCTTTGAAAACTGGGAAAACCACCCTGTAAATGAATATTAAGAGAGAAACTGTCAACAAATGTTTTAAAAACTTTTTTCTTGTTTTTGGTTTAACACCAACTATTAACTTAGCATGATCCTAAAATTTGGTAAGTGATTAAAAAGAAATGGCCTTGCCTCATAAAAAGCAAAGGTAACAGTTACCTTCTCAACTTCCATAGAATTTCTAGACAGCTGAGTGGGAAATTTTGATTGCCCATTGGCCCTGTGATCAGGACCTTTTAACCCTTGAGAAACATGCATTTGCATGGGCGGTGAATGAGCAACATGTTTTTTTTCATAAGAAGGTTCCACATCAACATCCAGATCACCCATAGGATGATACTGAAATTTACGAATTCCTGAAGGCTTTCGACCAGTATGAGCGGATGACTTCAGTTTTTCCCCTGACAAAGTAAGTGAATCATTTGCATCTAGCCAAGCATTGTCTCGCACACCACTAGTGGAAGTATAGTGAGACACATTGAGGAAGCTATCCGTTCTGATTTCTTTTGTACCAGGGTATTCATGAGCTTCAACTGCCCCATTGCCCAAACTTTTATTTCCAGATGACTCAAAAGTTTGATGACTCTTATCCATATGAGGCTGGTACTTTCCTGGAAACTCATGTCCTTTTTGGTTGATTGAAGAATCAACATGTTTCCAGATATCAATATCATTACCGTTGGAAAGTTGTTGGCTGCTTTCCTGGTTAGCGTTTACAGTTCTTGAATCGGGTAATGCAACAACATTATTCAGGTTGGAATCTTCTCTATTCATATGTGGGCTACATGTTGTGGATTTTCCCTGCTCCAATTCAACAATTGAATTAGAAACTGAATCAGTTTTCCATGTGCCAGCACCATAGTCCATTAGCTCAAACATGGGACCCTTACGCTCGGTACCCTTAGATGCTTGCAATGTGTTCTCATCTGCTTGGTGCTTCAAAGTATTTCCTGCTCCAGGGGACACAGAATCAACAAACTTCCAACCATTTGGTCTATTGCCTTGTTGGCCACCAGTACTATATGAGGATATATTTTGTTGATTTGTCCAAGAACCTGAAATGCCCTTTGCATTTGATTCTGCATCTGGGGAATGAGCACCCTTTTCATAATTATGACTGGCTGCAGAAACTGGCTTTTGCATAGAATTGCGACCCAACCATTTGGTCCCTTCTCCTGAAAATGACTGAAAAAATCTCTGAGAAGGCCCAGCATGCAACCTCTCACTCTGTTCATGTGATGTACTGACTCCAGATTGCTTGACACCTTGCATATTATTATAGTTGATACTTGAGTTGGCACCATCAGACATATTGTAGGGTCTAGCATTTGGCAAAGCCTGAAATCTGTTGTCAACCAAAGTAGATTGCTGTTTGCCACTATCACTGATAGTTGGGGTCTGTTGATTCCCAGCAGGAAATTCACTATTCCGGAAAGTCGAACCACTCCATTCTTCATGCATAACTGTATCAACACTTGATGTTTCAGCTACAGCAGACTGCATCAGAGCACTCCAACTCCCACTTTGCACAGAAGGAAATGCACTGGAAAAATCAGAGCCATCTAACATATAACCTCCCGAAACCATGTTGGTACCCCTGCCAAAAGCTTCCCACAAATTATCATCTGAACCAAACAAAATCCTTTCCTCAGTGGGATCAAGGGTAGCCACGTTCTGTGAAGGTGCAACATGTGTTTTCTCCTGCTGTGCTTCTGATGGACCTGCCAGATCTTGCCTCCCATTAAAAACCTGCCCAGGCCCATCGCTTTGCTGAGGATTTACTTGCTGCGAGTTCTCCAAATTAAACCCACCATTTAAGCCTTGACTATCAGAAGTCCATGTCATATGTTTTCCTTGATATGCCTGTCTAGAAACCAAATTACCATCTTGTACGCTAGCTTGGTCTGAGAACCCAGTATACTGATTACCTGAAAAAGAATTACTGCTGCCTGATATCTGCTGTATTGCAGACTTATCCATTTGGACAGAAGAATAGTGGATAGGAGCACCCCTTGTTCCAGAGATGGGGACACCATAAAGAGATTGATCAACCTGCTGGGGTATCATTCCAATCAAGCGCGGTGCTTGGCCATGCTCAGGGGAAAACATAAACCCACTGGAGGATCCCTGCATAAATGGAGATATACCATGCTGTTGCCAGTTTGCATTAGTTGCCATAAGGTCAGACTGCCACGAGTAATTAGATGCATCATGGATTAGAATGCCATTGACCAGTGCTTGCGGATGACCAACAGCTGCCTGTTTTGCAAAAGAGGAAACCTGATTTACAGAATTCATTTGTCTCACTTCTTGTTGCTGCATTTGTTGCTTCTGATGCTGTTGCCTTATTTCTTGTTGCTGCATTTGTTGCTTCTGATGTTGTTGCTGCCTCTGAATTTCCTGCATTTGCTTGAACATTAGTTGTTGCTGTAGTAGCTGCTGCATATCTCTAATCCCTGACTGCTGTCTTGGCAATGATTGCAGCATGCCAGGCTGCTGGCTACTCATTTGCTGTTGAGCTCCCAAAAAATCATAATTAACAGGAGATTCATTAAAATCCATCCTTACTGAATTTTTCTTGTGAAGTTCAGGGCCATTCCCCAATTGTGCATCAAAAACTGAAAAGCCTCTTGATGTGATATCACGAAGATCAGATTCTGCATCCACCCCCAAAAAGTGTGCATCATTCTGCCTTGCTTGGAAAACCTGATTCCCATGCATATAGCCATTTAAAGGTGGTTGCTGGTTTTGAGATTGGCCTCTAGCAAACTCAGGCCTCAGAATTGATTGAGAAAAATTCACACCATGCTGCGCATTTGATGACTGTCCCCCATGTCCTCTCTCAGGATCAGCTAATATCACAATAAAAAAGTATGTTTAATATCAGAGAAGCCTTTAAAACATACCACATGTATAAACTTCAAATTATCCCCATCCTTAGACTGGCATTATGACAAAATGGAGAGCATAGAAAAGAACCTTTATTAATAATATATTTTACAGGGAAAAAAAAAAGAGATCAGTGAAACTAAGTAATTCAATGTGTATAACTGATACCTGATTGCTGTACAGACTGATTCTTTAAGTTAGAAACTAAAGGTGTCTCAATCTGTCTCTGACTACCAGTCCACGGGTTGTTACCTAGCCCTGGCCAGGTCCCGTCGACAACTTCTGAGTGATGCTGGCCCTGAGACAAGTTCTCCTGGCCAAAGAAATTATGGATCCTATCCCCAACTTCGTTGCCAGGCATAGATAACCCCACCTCACAACTTTTCAGCAGCTAAAATATTGTGGGAAGAAAATCAATACCTAAAATGAACACCAAAAAGTTCCAGCTTTCATAATTTGGAAAGTGATTGGAGAGAGTAAATTGCATAAAGTTTTTTCAAGTACATGAAAATTCAGACCTCCTTTCCGCTCATTTAAGTATCACTCCAACTGCAAAGTTCATGTCATTCAAATTCTGCACGCAATGAGATAAAGGGCACAAACATTGAATTAATGGAGGTTTAGGGCAAAAACACAAATTAAATAAACTCATACACGTATGTGCTTGCAGTTGACAAAAAAAGGTTAGTATGAAACAAGAACTTCAATTAACTTGGAAAACATAAGAAGATCTTTATGTCCTTCATTTAAATGACTTGATTAGGGAATAAAAGAGGCGTGTTCAGGTGTACATAACCCACGAAAGAAAAAAGTATTATCAGTGAAAAAGAACATTAAAAATTCTCACTTTTTTAAATAGATTAAATATGTAGATTTTGGAAAAACAACGTCATGAACCTACAAAGCAAAATGTCATATCAAAGACCGAGCTAGCAACTATGGTTCCATTGTATAACTTGGATATACTCCAGTTCTCATAAGCTAGAAAAAACCTGCATTAGATGGTTACACAACTCAACCAACCAACTAGAGAATGGAAACTGATTTATATGGGCCAAACTGCCCTCCCAAAAAGATGAAATCCAACTCAGCTGATGTCCTTAATAGTTTCTGAAACTCCATGAAAAATTTTCATTAAAAACCATTGTGCCACATCCCACCTACATCTGCTCGGTAACAATCAAACTTATCAACTAATGAAGCAGTGAAATTCAGAATAGACCACAGGTGCACCAAAGAAATACGAGCAATCAGTGGGAATAACAAATGTAGCATTTAGATTCAAACCGATAACTGAAGCCTCTTTCTTTATCTGAAGTCCAATTCAAGTAGTCAATCATTTTGCACTTCCTCAAGTAAGGTATGACAGCAAATATTTCCTTCATCACAACCGCAAGAGCCTCCCCATTCAGTGGTCAAGCAAATTAAAAAGGGTATAGACACTTAAACTAGTGCTCCATTACTTTCCAGGAAAAAAGAAATCCCCAAAAAGGATAATTTTCAACAGCCCTATTTTTAGACTCAAATTGCACAACAAAAATACCTGTAGGCATAAGAGACATAGGACCTAAATGGCCTCCCTCTATCTGTTTACACCACATGCATTTATATTCAAGTCCAGCATCTTTGTATAGTTTTTCACAGTTTGCTGTTTATACTGAACAAAAGAAGACTAAGCAGGGAGTTATATCCACACTCCTCCAACACAGTGTTTGGTTCAGAGGAAAGAGAAGAAAGAAAAGAATGCCATATTTTGACCATTTGATTGGAGGGAAAAGCAATAAACTAAAAAGAACATCTCTCCCTGCTAAAAATTGGTCCCATAAAAATCTTTCTAACCAATTTAGGAATATTGAGAGAAAGGAAAAGTTCTAAACGGGTTATTTTTACTATTTTTCCCTATAAACTACAAAAGTTAGTGCATCTTGATTGGAAGAACATAGTCCTATCTTTCCCAATTAGTTTCCAAATAAGATGAAAAATAGCAGTTATTCTTCTTCATTATAACGATTCCTTTTGTTAGCAGACCTCCTCTCCAACAAAAAGTGATCCCCGACCTTTTCATTATGCATCTTCCAAAATACTGCAGCTCTCAAGCAATTATTATGGAGCAATCTTGAACAAGACTAAACTCAAGTATCTTAATAAGCATCCCTAAATTCAGTTTTTCTTATCCAGTAAATATTTCACACCAATACAGCTATTATGCAATAAAACACGATAACCTACAGAACAATGGAAAATCCTAAAAAAAATCTCCTCATAACTAAAACTTGCATCTCCTACCCATCAAGGGAGGGGACCATGAGCCATAGGTTTGCAAGTCGACTGAATAGTTGAGAGTTATTCTTCTATAAATAATTCCTTTTTATCATTTCAGGACAAGTACAAAAAGGTCTTCCAATTCAAATACATGTCAACCACAGATCTCTACTAGAGTGCCTATGAACAACATTCTCCAAAATCAAATCAAGAGTGGAACAGCCTCCATGAAAATTCCATCATTAAGAAAAAATAGTTTACCTCTTTCAAATCATAACATCTTGGGGAAACAACAAACATATCAGAATATCCGATCTTATTGTTAAAATCTGAATATTCCTACAAAGATGACTCGCATCCATTTAACATGGGATCTTAAAAGATGCAAATGTAAAATGAAAAGAAACAATATTCCTCTCTTAACTGCCATTGGATAAATGAATATACTCCATAATTGGATAGCTGGATACGAAGAACAGTCAACGCAGATAATTAATAATAAAGATTTAGGAGAAAACAAACATCAAATAAAACACAATCAAGCATCTCTTAGTTTTAAGTTGTTAGACTATACCTGCAATAGCAACTAACCTAAAGTGAACTTCACACCAAAAAAATTGTACAAATACTGAATCTCTTACATGTTTGTGTTTGAAAATCCATAAATTCCCACTAAACAAGAGCAGAAAAACACAGAAGAAGAAAAGGTTGATGCAAACATCTAAAACAACCGTAAAGCTTGTAAGATACTAAGATATTTGATATAACTCTCATCAACTTCAATAAAATACAAGAAATCCAATACAGAGTGTTCAACAATATCATACAATCACTCAATCTTCTACTGCAGTTAAAAATTTAATGCACGTCATGAAATACTGGGATGTGTTTCGAGACCTTGTTCTCACATTTATCTTACTGCCAAATTATACTTTTTTACTCAACCAAAGATGGAAAATAAACAATGAGGCATTTACTAAATTGCTTAGCTTATATATATATATATATATATATATATATTAAAAGCTCGACCCCCGAAATACGGTTTTTATGGGGATCGAACCCCTGCCCTCTCAATTGAGAGTAACAACAGGTGTGTGTGTGTGTATATATATATATATATATATCTGTCATCCAACAGGCTCAACACACTACATGAGAACACTAGAATAGCAAGCTTTGCTTATATATTTAGTATACCATTTACTTTTCAAATACAGAGTCCAAAAAGCCCTTTAAGCATGCATGAAATATCAACACTTGATATTCTGAGGTTTCTCATTTTCCATTCTAAACGGATTTCCTCTTCAACAAAATATCTGTGACATCCATGCCATACTTGATAAAGTATATCTCTGAGGCTTACTGCAAACATATCAATCATACCACACAGTTCCAATTCCATGAAAAATAAAACTCTGTTTTTACAAGCAAAAACTAACATTATAATTGAGATATTTTTTCTTAAGGAAGCCAAGTGTTACCACTAAGCAAAACCTTTAAATTAGCACAATTTTGCATCTACGAGTAATTAACTTTGCGAATATCAAATAAGATAATAGCATGAGTAATATCAAGCCAATTCACACCAAAGAAGTTAGAAAGAATGAGCCAAGTGGAAATGAAAACCTTCTCTCGCACTCCCAGAAAAAGACTAGAGCAACAAATGCCACCATCGCCAGCTTAACTCTAAACATATTTCATAAGACCCAGAAACAGTGTTACGAGCCATTCAAATCTCACATAAAACCCATTTTGCTCATAATGGATCACTGAGAAAATGTGGGAAATAAAACAATAATAAAAACAATATACCACAGAACTTGAACACTAGAACTCCATATCCAGAAACAATTGTGAAGGAAAACAGAGGAAAGAGCGCTTTGCAAGCTACTCCTACAACTTCATATCAAATTTAAAATTTTGTTTAACATAAAGCCGCTAAAAGAAACGAACAAAATTTCCATTTCCACTCTTTTCCTTTCCTTTTTCAGCCTTGCTTCGGAAAATAAACTAAGTCTAAACTTAAAAAGTAGGCCAAAATCTCACATTAATCGCCAAATTCACATAAGATCGGACAAAGCAAGCAAAATTCAAATCCCGATACAAAACCTTTTATACTCACGAATACAATTATAAAAGCAACACAAAGCAAGCTAAAACAAAGCTGCCCACCCCCTAAAGCACCAAGCCTCTGACGCAGATTCGGTCTGCAAGGCAAAATGGCTTCTATAGAGGTTAAAAAAAAGTTAGGGTTTCCAGAGATGGAAAGGAACACTCACAGTTTCGCCCCTGACGCTTCAGTTTGAGCTGGAAGCCGATCTTCAAACACTGTAAATTTGCCAAATCATTTAGGGTTTGAATCGAGAGATGTAGCAAGAGATGTCGAAATGAGCCGTCTCTCAGCTCACGGAGAGAGAGAGAGAGAGAGAGAGATAAAGCGATCAAATTAGTGTGCGAAATATTCAACGAACAGAAGAACAAAACTGAGGTTCGGGCCCGAGGCTCAGGCTTGGATAATCGCTAGAGATAGGTTTGGATCCGAAGCTAAGGGAAAAAAAGAAAAGCGCATAATTGAAAGTTAAACTAAAATATATAAATATAAACATAATGAAATAATAATTTTTGTAAAAAGGAGGCACGTGGAGTTGTTGACGGTGAACAAAGAATTAAATGGTCTTGCAATTAAAATATGCCACGTGGCAAAATATTGATAACGAACCCACTTGGAGAAATCGGAATTTGCCAATTTTGGGGTGATGGAGATTATGATGGAGTTTGCCGTGACGTTGATTTGCATATGATTTGGGTTTAAAGAATTAATTAATATTCTCTTTTTTTTTAATTTGGGAAAGCATATTTACTTTATGTACATAAAAATAAAATTTAGAAAACTAGTGAATTTCTCTTTTTTTTAAATGGTTTTTTATGACCATTTCATATTCAAAGAGATTAAAATTTTCAAGACTTTTTTTTTGAATGAATACTATTAATTTTTAGATTATGATAATATATCAATTAAAATTTATCAATTGAATTAAATTTTAAATTTAAATATTACACAATACAATAAGATTATAATTAGTAAGATTACAAATTAAATGCTAAATTTTAAGTGATAAATAATATAATTCATGTAATTTTTAAATTATGAAAATATTTAAATTTTCAATCACTTAATATTTTTAAATTAAAATTTTTAATTATCATTTTCAAATGATTTTAATTTAATTGAGAATTTTAAAATAGTGTTATCAAATGATTTTAAATTATTAAGTGTTTAAAATTTTGATTTTAAGTAATGAATCTAGTTACCAAACATAACTTAAGTCATTAAATTTAGAAATAATTTATAATTTTTGAATACTTAAAATTCAATTATTTTTACAATTTTTAATTTTTAATTTTTTTCACCATTATCTCAATACTTGTTGTATCATCTAAAGATTAAAGAATTTTTAAAACGGTAATTGAAATAATTAGTATTATTTATGGTGGTTTGATGCATTTAGCTATTCGAACAATTTTGTAAAATCCAAGGGTTATAAAATTTAAAACTATAACCACAAAGTTGAAAGTTAAAAAATTATAATAATTATAATAAAAACATAAATAATTTTTATAGTTAGATTCAACATTTAAAATTAAAATTCTTAATATTTTTAAAATATTTGATAATTTTAAATTTCTGCATTTTAATTATTCAACAAATAAAATGCAACTTCGATTATCAATATTTCATTTTAGAATTTGTAAAATATTGCCTCTAATATTATTCAATATTTAAATAAAAATTTTCAATGCTTGTTAAATTAAATTGTTAATAATGTATAACTTGGAAGATTTTTCGAACAAATGCTTCCTTCCTGATGGTATTAATAAGGGGTTTCTTCAAAAATACGTTAAAAAATAAAAAATATGTTCAAAAAACCCATTTTTCTTTTTATTTTAAAAAATATATTTTTTTCAACTTTTAATTTCAAAAAACACCCATTTTCAAATATATATTTTTAGTATACATTTAGTACACTATAGATATACTCCATTTTCAAAGATTTACAATGAATGTACATTTAGTATATTAAAAACATACTAAAAAAATATAATATTTTTGAAAAAAAAATTAAAAAAATATGTTATACGGTGTAATTTCCTCTGTTAATAATATCATCATTATATTGCATTCAATATGCAACATGATTTACAAGATAGTATCCAAGACACTTACCAATAACATGAACTAGTTATTGTCATATGTGGTAATGGGTACTCAAAGTGCATTTGTGTCATCGAGGATTCAAGGTTAATAGCAGATGACCTCTTACCGACTTTTGAAATTAGACACTGGATGAAGAGGAAAAAGCAAGGCAGAGAGGGGTGGGCAGCTTTGAAAAGCAGACATAAGTAACGTATATGATAAGATTGAGTGGGGATTCTTGAAGAATATGATGTTGAAGTTGGAAGTCGATGAAAAATGGGTTAAGCTATGTCGTGCGTGACAACCATAAAGCAAGGTGATTGCAAATGAAAAAAGAGTTTGGCTCTGTTGAACCAAATAGGGGTCAAGGAAATGAGATTCATTATCCCCTTATTTGTTTATCATTATGCAGATGGGTTATCTTTGTAGGATCAAAATCTATTGATGAAAACCATCATCAATCCAAGATCGTTCATGTTCAATCATCAAGAATAGTTAAATAAAACTAAAAACGGAAGCGTACCTGAATCCATATGGAAGATCTGAATCCTTAGCCTTATGGTTTTGATCTTCCAAATTGACGTGTTTGAGAGGTTTTTTTTTTTTTTTTTTAGAGAAATCTCTTCTATCTTAAGACTTTAGAAATCTTTGCTTTTATAAGATTTTTTGAAATCTTAACTCTTAAGACTTTAGAAATCTTAACTCTTAAGACTTTAGAAATCTTAGCTCTTAAGACTTTAGAAATCTTAGCTCTTAAGACTTCTTCCTCTCTCTTTATCTTATATATGATGGGATATATATAAGAAGAAACTCAAACACATAATTTGGGGACCATAACCCTAATGTCTTTATTTCTAATTTAGCCCATCATAAAATTAGAAATTACATTAAAGTATCTACACATATAGACCCATACTTTACAACCTTAAATATGCCCATAATTAACCTAAACCAAATTAGATCACTTTAATATTTGGGCCAAACCTTTTATGATAGTATATATATATGACATACAATTATTTTAACCTAATATTATATTTAATGTATAAATATTAGTCCATATAAATAATCCAACAATCTCCCACTTGGACTATATTTGTACATAAATATAACTTTACAACTTTATAATCTTATGCCATAATATAACCTTATGAGCTCAAAACTTATCTATCATAACCAAATGGTTTTCTGAACAATCTCGTCCATTAGCTATATCAATATAGAACCAAGGCATTATTTATTATAGTTACATCATAATAAAATTATCCTTGATTACATATACCAATATAACCAAATGACATAGATCAAGTATGGATGTGTAGCATGGAAATTACATGCAATGTGATCTAAACATGTCTATTTCCAATTGATCCTCCTAAAACCATGATGAAACCACATCATGCCAAAATCAAAGTGGAATAAACTGAAAAACTTTATTTCTGCAGAAAATCAAGCATAACATAACCAAAGTTTGTCTATTATAAGAAAGCATAATACAAAACTCCCACTAAAACTGAATTTCTTCAAATGACGTAACACCCATATGAGCAGTGTGCTCATGAAAGACCTTGGGTGGTAGTCCCTTAGTAAGCGGATCCCCAATCATGGAGTTTGTACCAATATGCTCTATAGACAACTGTCCACTTTAAACTCTTTCTTTAACAACTAGGAACTTGATGTCAATGTGCTTTGACTTCGACGAGCTCCTATTGTTATTGGAATATAAAACTGCTGATTTATTGTCACAAAATAACTTAAGTGGTCTTTCAATATTATCCACAATTCGCAGCCCAGTGACAAAATTACGTAGCCATATTCCATGATTAGATGCTTCATAGCATGCTACAAATTCAGCTGCCATGGTGGAAGGAGCTACAAGTGACTGTTTAGCACTTTTCCAGGAAATAGCTCCACCAGCAAGCAGATAAACATAACCTAATGTAGACTTCTTGCTATCTTGACATCCAGCAAAGTCGGAATCTGAATATCCAAGAATCTCTAATTTATCCGACTTTCTATATGTGAGCATATGATGTTTTGTTCTCTGTAAGTACCGCATAACTCTTTTGGCTGCCTTCCAGTGATCCATTCCTGGATTAATCAAATATCTGCCTAACATTCCACAAATGTACCCAATATCTGGACGCGTACAAACTTGTGCATACATCAGACTCCCTACTGCTGAAGCATAAGGAATCTTCTGCATTTCCTTTTCCTCAAAGATATTTTTAGGACACTGATCAAGACTAAACTTATCTCCTTTAGCCACAGGGGTATCTCCTGGTTTACAGTCTTGCATGCCAAATCTCTTTAAAACCTTTTCAATATAGGCCTTTTGTGATAATCCAAGTACACCTTGAGAGCGATCTCGATGTATTTGGATTCCTAATACAAAAGATGCATTACCAAGATCTTTCATCTCAAAGTTCTTAGCTAGAAATCTCTTGGTTTCTGATGCGTGCCGTATGCTATATGCAATTACCGCAAGTGCACGGGTCGCCCAAGTAATAAAGTAGTGAGTGAGTTATCGTTCCACTGAGGACAAGGCCAAGCACTAGTGCAAACCTCAACCGTTGTTTAGCAAATTAATATTTTTTGTGGTGTTTTATAATTAAAGACAATTAACGTAAATGGATGCAAGTAATGAAATACAACAAACCTAATGAATGCAAGTAAAGATAAATTGAATGTTGTGTGTAAAAAGGATTGATATAAATGATACTATCCAGATATTGAATCCCCCCTAGCCACAATTACATCACACATGATGGAGTTGAATTGGCATTCCTCTAACTTAGACTAAAACCTCTCTCGAGTGAATTAATCCCTAATCGCTAAGTAGAGTGCCGGAATCTCTTCTCAAAACACAATTAAATAGGTCATGCATTAAGAACAAGGAACTATACACAAAAGGATCTTGTAGGTCTATCTCTAGCACCCCAATCAATCATCAACCCTTATGAGTAATCAATTCATGCCAAGCTTTCTCAAGTCAATAACATGAAAATGGCAACCAATCAATAAGCATGCTATCATCAATTGGCAATAATCATTAAGCATCACAAGAATAAAACAACTCAATCAATTAAAAGTATCTAGTTATACAAATAGGCTAGGGTTCTTCAATATCTAGATAGATAATGAATTAGTTCATGTTCAATACAATTAATACAACAACAACAACAACAATAACAAAATACATAAAAGGAGAAAATAGAAAAACCCCTTTCAATGTGTGCTTCTTGAATTTGCAGGAGCTGTCAATGGAAGATGAAGATGATGGAGATGGAGGATGAAGATGAAGAGTCAAGGAAAGTGTCACTCCCTCCTTGCCCAAAACGTGTATGCCCAAGTCTCCTCCTCTCAAATCTTTCTTCTCTGTTTCTATCTCTGTTTTCTGCAAAAACCTGCAACTCTCCCTCTCTGCAGAAGCTCCCTTTCTTCTTCCTTTCTTCTTCTTTTTATTTCCCTCCAAGCTCAAGTCCATGCTTTCCAACTCACACACCTCTCCATTGTCCCCCACATTCTCTTTGTTTAATATTTCTTTCCATCACTTAGGCAAGCTTTTCTCTTCTTTAATCTTTCTTTTGGCAAAAGCAAAGTCTTTTTCCCCCACTTTGTCCATAACTCGTGCAGAAAATTTAACTTTTCTATAGGTGACACGCCCAGTGACACGCCCATGTCACTGGGTGTGTCGCAGCTACTGTGATTTTGAATAAATGGCACGCCCAGTGACACGCCCATGTCACTGGGCGTGTCACAGCTACTGGAAACATTATAAAAGGCACGTTTGGTGACACGGGCATGTCCATGAGCGTGTCCATTGATGAATTTTGCTCTTTCTTCATTGTTTTGACCATCCAAGGGAGTTTTTCCACTTTAACCTAAAACAAACACTTAAAACCAACTTTAAACAAAAATCAAATGAAACATTAACTAAAAACACATTAAAATCATACTAAAAACAAGTATAAAATCACTCTCACCAAATACCCCACACTTAAATCCTTGCTTGTCCCCAAGCAAGACTAAACTCAAAACAAATTAAACACATTAATTTTGTCAAGTTCAAGAGTTATAAAAATTGTATTAAGACTTCCCTATCCTTAAATCCGCAATCAATATCAAATAGAACAAAATCGATACCAAAGCAATTAAGTGGCTTTCCATGCACAACCTACATTGTCACTCTCTCACCAACTCTTAAAAAGTGTTTGATCAAGGTGGTATTTACACTCATAACAATCAATGAAAGATTATTGCCATAAGCTTGCTTATTTATCAAATCTCCACCACTTAATTACAATCAAGCATCAATCAAAAGGTCTTTTATTGGGTTGTAATGGGGTTAAGGTAGAGGCATGATATTTAGGAAATGTGAGCTTAATCATTAAGTTCAAGAGCACTTCAAGAATGAAGTAACCAATCATATGTATCACCTAACTATCTCAAAACACCTTGCTCTTATTTACCCCTTGACATTAAAGAACTTTTCAAGTGAACTCACTTATTACATCTTGCAAGGATTATTTCTAAAACATATCCAACCCTTTCAACAATAACAACAATTTTTCTTATTTTTCTTCTTTTTACTTGATTTTTATTTTTTATTTTTTTATTTGCAATCTTAAATCTACTAAATTTAACCCCACACTTAATTTAACACAATACTTGGTCATAAACGCTCTTAAAATGCTCTTGACCTAATGAAAGGGTAAGAGTTAAAAACAAGGTTCAAGCTAATGGTGTTGTGAAAAAGAAAGAAAAGGAGAAATGAAATAGGCTCAAAATTGGCTAACTAAGGTTAAAATTTGGGTAGGTCTTTTTAAGCCAAAGTGGGTTCACCTAATTGCCTTAATCATCTTGATACCAAATTGCAATTTTTATATAGTCTTAAAATGTATGTCAAAGCAAGTTCTAGCAAGTCATCAATCAAAGATGTCCACACACAACAAAAATAATCAGTTGATGGCTCAATTCCTCACTAGGTTGATGGTAATGCAAAGAAAAACCAACATAATTGACAATAAGCATCAATTCTACTCAATTCTCAAATTCATGCTTCAAAAATTAAAAGGGTCATCAATTAACAATGTTTATAACAATTGAACTTTTCAAAATTAATTTATTTAAAGAAAAACATTTTCAAAATTAATTTATTTAAAGAAAAACATTAACTAAACTAACACAAAAATAAACTAAAATTAAAAACACAAAACATAAAATTAACAACACAAAACACAACATGCACCCCACACTTAAAATTTCACATTGTCCTCAATGTGAGCATGCATAAACTAAAGAGAGTTTAGATAAAACCTGATTTTCACCGCTCCCATATGCGATGTGTAGGGCTCCTTCCACCCGTAATGCAATTGGAGTTCATGATTGAGAGGATAGACAGCATGCAACTTCGAAATGTGCCCAATGCATTGCAAAGCTTAGGTAGTATCTTTGGTTGAGCAAATGGCCAATGAGAACTCATGAAGGCTGTCTTGGGGAGATTTTCCAATGCTATAGGAACTTGGTAAAAATATTCTTCAGTATGCAACATGGTTATATTCATTTTTTGTTCTTTCTCGCTCCCGAAATTGGGAGGGATAATCATTGATTGCATATTGTTTTCCCCAACTAAAACAAATTTCAAAATTTTTGTTGTCTTTTGGAGTTCAACCAAGTTTGGTTGAATCTCTTCCTCATCCTCTTTAGCAATTTGAAGTTTCATCTCAACAACCTCATCGTTTAACAGTAATTTGCTCTCCTCAATTTTTAGATTGGAAATATTAGGCTCCACTTCTAAAGTCATAGCTACCTCAAGCTTATCTATATTATCTTGGCTATAAGACATGTCATAGAGTTCAGGAATATGCATACCTTGGTTTTCTTCCTCCAGCCTATATGGGGAATAAATTGGTGGCATAAAAGGATTTGGAGTCTCATGTAATTCTATCCAAGTTGATGCTTCCAGATTCTTCTCCTCCTTTGATTGACTCATCTCCTCCATGTTGGATTGGATCTCTTCGCCATTTTCTTCTTGATTGGTCCCTGCATCAAAGAAATCACAAAAATTGTTATAAATTACTTGTTCACTCCTTAAATTTGTGATTACCTGAGTTTGCTTCAATTGGCTAGGAGACTCCTCTTGTTGGTATGCTTGGGGTTGATGTGCCAGCTGCCCAACTAGAGCATTCAACCTCCTCTGTGTTTCTTGCAAAAATTCAGACCTTAACTCATCTTCCACTATGTATTGAGTTTGAAACTTCTCTGTGTCTTGAATGAAAGCATTCATTCTCTCCTCCAAAGTGGGTTTCTCAAGGTGGTCTTGGTGTGAAAATTCTTCTTGAAAGTAAGGACCTCCTTGGTAAGGCTGAAAACAATTTTGAGGTGGAGTGTACTGCTGATCTTCCCAATAAAAATTTTGGTGGCTTTCCCAACTAGGATTGTAAGAATTGAAATATGGGTCATTACCACCAATCTGCTCAAAATTTTGGTATTGCTGGAAATTTTGGTAGTCATATTCTTCTTCGTGCCATTCTTGGTATCGTTCAAAACCAAATGAACATGTATTGGCACTATGTCCTGCATTGCCACATGCTGCACAAATCGTGTTAGAATTATAGTCCCTATCATAAACTTCTCCGTGCCTTGAAAACTGCATCTTTACAAAAGGCACTCAGCAATTTAAAGAAAAACAAACGAACAAACAAACAAACAAACAAATTCAAACTCAATAAACAAACAAATTTACAGAACACAAACAAACAATTCAAAGAGAAACACACAAACAATTCAAAGAAAAACAAACAAACAAAGAAATAGAACTAAATCAACAGTCTTAATTATATTACTAGTATTGAAACCATTGTCCCCGGCAGCGGCGCCAAAAACTTGATGCGTGCCGTATGCTATATGCAATTACCGCAAGTGCACGGGTCGCCCAAGTAATAAAGTAGTGAGTGAGTTATCGTTCCACTGAGGACAAGGCCAAGCACTAGTGCAAACCTCAACCGTTGTTTAGCAAATTAATATTTTTTGTGGTGTTTTGTAATTAAAGACAATTAACGTAAATGGATGCAAGTAATGAAATACAACAAACCTAATGAATGCAAGTAAAGATAAATTGAATGTTGTGTGTAAAAAGGATTGATATAAATGATACTATCCAGATATTGAATCCCCCCTAGCCACAATTACATCACACATGATGGAGTTGAATTGGCATTCCTCTAACTTAGACTAAAACCTCTCTCGAGTGAATTAATCCCTAATCGCTAAGTAGAGTGCCGGAATCTCTTCTCAAAACACAATTAAATAGGTCATGCATTAAGAACAAGGAACTATACACCAAAGGATCTTGTAGGTCTATCTCTAGCACCCCAATCAATCCTCAACCCTTATGAGTAATCAATTCATGCCAAGCTTTCTCAAGTCAATAACATGAAAATGGCAATCAATCAATAAGCATGCTATCATCAATTGGCAATAATCATTAAGCATCACAAGAATAAAACAACTCAATCAATTAAAAGTATCTAGTTATACAAATAGGCTAGGGTTCTTCAATATCTAGATAGATAATGAATTAGTTCATGTTCAATACAATTAATACAACAACAACAACAACAATAACAAAATACATAAAAGGAGAAAATAGAAAAACCCCTTTCAATGTGTGCTTCTTGAATTTGCAGGAGCTGTCAATGGAAGATGAAGATGATGGAGATGGAGGATGAAGATGAAGAGTCAAGGAAAGTGTCACTCCCTCCTTGCCCAAAACGTGTATGCCCAAGTCTCCTCCTCTCAAATCTTTCTTCTCTGTTTCTGTCTCTGTTTTCTGCAAAAACCTGCAACTCTCCCTCTCTGCAGAAGCTCTCTTTCTTCTTCCTTTCTTCTTCTTTTTATTTCCCTCCAAGCTCAAGTCCATGCTTTCCAACTCACACACCTCTCCATTGTCCCCCACATTCTCTTTGTTTAATATTTCTTTCCATCACTTAGGCAAGCTTTTCTCTTCTTTAATCTTTCTTTTGGCAAAAGCAAAGTCTTTTTCCCCCACTTTGTCCATAACTCGTGCAGAAAATTCAACTTTTCTATAGGTGACACGCCCATGTCACTGGGTGTGTCGCAGCTACTGTGATTTTGAATAAATGGCACGCCCAGTGACACGCCCATGTCACTGGGCGTGTCACAGCTACTGGAAACATTATAAAAGGCACGTTTGGTGACACGGGCGTGTCCATGAGCGTGTCCATTGATGAATTTTGCTCTTTCTTCATTGTTTTGACCATCCAAGGGAGTTTTTCCACTTTAACCTAAAACAAACACTTAAAACCAACTTTAAACAAAAATCAAATGAAACATTAACTAAAAACACATTAAAATCATACTAAAAACAAGTATAAAATCACTCTCATCAGTTTCATGCAATAAGCCTATATCATTACTGGCAAGCAATATGTCATCAACATATAAAACCAGAAAAATATACTTACTCCCACTGAACTTATGGTATACACAATCATCAACCAAATTCACCTCAAAACCAAATGAGATGACAACTTGATGAAACTTGTAATACCATTGTCGAGACGCTTGTTTAAGTCCATAGATGGATTTCTTTAATTTGCAAACCATAGACTTTACATCACCCGATACAAAATTTTCTGGTTGCACCATATAAATTGTTTCATCAATATTGCCATTGAGAAACGCAGTCTTAACATCCATCTGATGTAACTCAAGATCAAAATATGCCACTAAAGCCATTATAATCCTAAAAGAGTCTTTTGAGGAAACTGGAGAGAAAGTCTCTTTATAATCAATGTCTTCTTTCTGTGTAAAGCCCTTAGCAACAAGACGTCCTTTGTACCTCTCCACATTACCTTTCGAATCCCTCTTGGTTTTAAAAATCCATTTACAACCAATGGGTTTCGAACCTTCAGGCAATGGGACAAGATCCCATACGTCATTATCGCTCATGGACTTTATCTCTTCATTCATGGCATTAATCCACTTTTGAGAGTTAGGACTTTCCATGGCTTGATGAAAGTTGATTGGATCATCTTCCATCACTCCAATGTCAACCTCATGTTCTTGGAGAAATACAATATAATCATCTGGTATTGCATTCCTTCTCTCTCTAGTGGATCTTCTTAATGGCAATATTTATTGAGGTTGTAGAGTTTGTTCTTCTGAAACAATTTCTTGAACTTGAGTGGGAGATTCAATGACATTGTCTGGAATTGCATCTTGAACAATATCAGGTATGGAGTATTGTTCTTGATTATTGTCAAGAGCAATTAAAGGAATATTTACATTTTCCTCTTCAAAGTCAAAGTCTTTAACTCTTTCTCCCCTTGCAAACTCAACATCCTCAAAAAATCGGGCATTTCCCGTCTCAAATATAGCCTTAGTTGTGGGATCATAAAATTTGTAACCCCTGGATCTTTCAGAATATCCAATAAAGTAACAACTGACAGTTCTTGAGTCCAGTTTCTTTTCATTTGGCCTGTAAGGCCTTGCCTCAGCTGGACATCCCCATATATGCAAATGCTTAAGACTAGGCTTTTTACCTGTCCAAAGTTCATATGGAGTTTTTGCAGTTGCCTTAGTTGGAACTCTATTGAGTATATAAGCTGCAGTCTTTAATGCCTCTCCCCAGAGTGATTCTGGTAAGGTAGAATGACTAATCATACTCCTTACCATATCCTTAAGTGTTCTGTTTCGTCTTTCAGCTACACCATTCATAGTGGGTGAACCAGGTATGGTGTACTGTGGGACAATACCACATTCCTCTAGGAATTTCGCAAATGGGCCTGGACATTGTTCACCTGAACCGTCATATCTACCATAGTATTCACCACCACGGTCAGATCTAACGCTTTTAATCCTTTTGTTGAGTTGGTTCTCAACTTCAGCCTTATAACTTTTGAACATGTCCAGGGATTGCGATTTCTCATGTAAGAGATAAAGGTAGCCATATCGTGTAAAATCGTCTATGAACAAAATAAAGTATTGTTGTCCATTCCAAGAAGCCTTAGGGAATGGACCACAAATATCTGTGTGTATTAGTTCTAAGACGTTTGATTTCCTGTTGGCACCAAATCTCCGCACATTTGTTTGTTTTCCCATGATACAGTTTATACACACATCAAAATCTGTAAAATCAAGGGGATCAAGAATACCGTCAGACACAAGTCTCTCAATTCTCTTTTTAGAGATGTGACCTAGTCTCTTGTGCCATAACGAAGCTAAATTCTCATTTGTTAATTTGCGTTTTATGCCTATTGTATTAATAGACAAGGATTCATGAAATGAAGCAACTGTATCAATCATATATAGATTATCATGACCAGACAAAGAACCGGAACCAAATAAATTTGAATTTTGAAAAAGACTAAATTTTTCATCTCCAAATGAGCAAGAAAAACCAAATTTGTCCAATACAGAAACAGAAATCAAATTCCGTCTAAAAGATGGTACAACAAAAGTCTCATTCAAATCCAAATAAAGTCCAGTTCTTAATAATAATTTAAATGTCCCAATTGCTTCAACTTCAATCTCCTGTCCGTTGCCAACGTAGATGTATCTTTCAACATCATTAGGCTTTCGGTAACTCAGGCAACCCTGCATAGACACACTGATGTGAGTTGTTGCACCAGAATCTATCCACCATGTGTGTCTAGGCACAGAAGTCAAATTAACCTCTGAACAAACAAAATTAAGAAGCTTACCCTTTTTCACACGCCATGCATGATAATTGGTACAATGCTTCTTAACATGACCTGGAGCACCACAGAAGAAACAAGTAATCTGATTTTGTTCCTTATTTTGTTTCTTTTGTGGCGCTTCTGCAGCTTCCTTATTTTTCTTTCTTTTATTGTCTTTCCTTTTGTCCTTAGAAGTGGAAGCTAAATGAGCACTTGGTATCTTTTCTTGCTTCATTCTATCCTCTTCCTGAACACAGTGTGAGATGAGCTCATTAAGTGACCAAGATTCCTTTTGGCAATTATAGCTCACCTTAAACTGGCTAAACTGTGCTGGAAGAGATATCAAAACCAAATGCACTAACAAGTCCTCAGACAAGATCAAGTTAAGTGCTTTTAACTTTGAAGCAAGATGTGACATTTCCATAATGTACTCCCTTATGTTTCCTTTACCTATATACCTCATAGAGATAAGTTTTGCTAAGATTGTACTAGTTTCAGCCTTTTCATTCTTAGCAAATCTTTTCTCTATATCCTCAAGGAAACCCTTAGCAGTATCCACTTGATCAGACATAGTGCCCCTAAAAGCTTCTGGAACAGCACGCTTAATGATCATAAGACTTATGCGATTAGACCTTTCCCACTTTTCCATCTCCCTCTTTTCCTCAGAGGTACTCTTATCAGTAAGATCATCGGGTTTCGGAACTCTAATCGCATAGTCTAGATCCATGACTCCGAGAGTGATAAGTACGCTCTCTTGCCATGCCTTAAAATTTGTGCCATTTAACATAGGAACCGAATTAATATTGGCAGAAATATTAGCTGCGGTAGCATTAACTGAATCCAAAACAAAACAAACAATCAATATACTAACATATTTCCAAAGTATAACTGAAGTTGAATAATAAATTTAAATAATGGTAAATCCCATCTCAAGATACCGGACACTCCATTAAAATTTTATCTTTGGATAAAATATTAACTTGCAAGTGGTATCTTGGCGTAGCAATTAAATATTGATGATAAATTAACATGCCAAACAATATATCCTCCTTTGGGCTGATTTATTGCTCACATGTAAAACCAAATAATCATCACATATTTATCACCACAAGAGCATATGTGATTATGTTGAATATAAACTTTCCTTTGGGCCAATTTATATTCACATTAGTCACACACACTTAACTCTTTATATATTTAAAATAAATTAATCTCCACTAAGTTCACTTTGGCGAGCCTTATTGTGTCAATCAATTTATCTCAATATATATATATAATCTTTCTATTATTTAAATCTAAAATTCCCAAAATCCAAAAATAATTGATAAAATATATTTAATCAATGTCCAAACATGTCAAATACATCTTTTTCTAAATTTCAACATGTAATAATTAATGGGACCTATATGAAGAAAATATTTCAACATATCCACAAAACCACAAACATATACTATACAAATCACAACTCAAGTTAACCAAAACACATATCCATAAATGAACCAAGTCTTAATCCATATCCAAAACAACAATAATGAACCAAGTCTTAATCCATATCCAAAACAACAATAATGAACCAAGTCTTAAGCCATATCCAAAACAACAATAAAATAACTTGAATCTCAATGATTAAACAGGAAAAGCTCTGATACCAATTGTAGGATCAAAATCTATTGATGAAAAACATCATCAATCCAAGATCGTTCATGTTCAATCATCAAGAATAGTTAAATAAAACTAAAAACGGAAGCGTACCTGAATCCATATGGAAGATATGAATCCTTAGCCTTATGATTTTGATCTTCCAAATTGATGTGTTTGAGAGGTTTTTTTTTTTTTAGAGAAATCTCTTCTATCTTAAGACTTTAGAAATCTTTGCTTTTATAAGATTTTTTGAAATCTTAACTCTTAAGACTTTAGAAATCTTAACTCTTAAGACTTTAGAAATCTTAGCTCTTAAGACTTCTTCCTCTCTCTTTATCTTATATATGATGGGATATATATAAGAAGAAACTCAAACACATAATTTGGGGACCATAATCCTAATGTCTTTATTTCTAATTTAGCCCATCATAAAATTAGAAATTACATTAAAGTATCTACACATATAGACCCATACTTTACAACCTTAAATATGCCCATAATTAACCTAAACCAAATTAGATCACTTTAATATTTGGGCCAAACCTTTTATGATAGTATATATATATGACATACAATTATTTTAACCTAATGTTATATTTAATGTATAAATATTAGTCCATATAAATAATCCAACAATCTTCTCTAACATTGTAACAAGAAGAGATGGGATTATCCACGGGTGTAGATTGGCAAGAGGGGTACCTATCGTCTCTCATTTGTTTTGGCATGTGATAAAATATTTTTTTTCTTCAAAGCAAATGAACGAGAAAGCCATGGCATTGAGAATTATCTTGAACTGCATGGGCCAAACCACATGGGGGTAGGGGGGGTCATTTGCGCCCCTCCTCCTGGTTTCAATATATGTACATATATATACATAAATGTATATATGTGTATATGTATTTTATTTTTTAAAAAATTGATGTTTAAATATTAATTACTTTAAAATTTTAAATTTTATTTTAAAATTAATTATTTTGATAATTTTATTGGGTATTATAACTATTTATAATTATTGTTTAATTTATAGATTTTAGTTTATTATTTTAATTATTAGGTTATTATTTTGAAATTTGATTATACATTGAAATTTGTAGTCTTTATGATTAGATAAGTTATTTTGGAATTTGATTATAATATAAATTGAGAATTTAAAATTTTATGATTAGGTTAATTATTTTATAATTTGAATTTATAGTTTAATTATTAGTTTAATTATTCTATAAAATATATTCTATCATATAATTCATTTAAAAATAATTAGTTTAAACATCTTTTTTAAAATATCTAAAAAATATATAAATATTATTTAAAAAATAGCATATATTGTATAATTTTACTTGTAATTTTTCAGAGTAAAATTTAAATTTTAAAATAAAAATAATAAAAATTTTAACATTTAATTATTTAATATAAAAATAAAATTAAATATAAATATTAATGTCAATTATTTATATTAATTTTATTAATATAAAAATAAATCGAATACAAATTTATTTATAATTTTTTATTTATAAAATTTGCCCTCATTTCTTAAAGCTCTGATTCCGGAGCATATACCCACGCAATAAAATTATGAGAAATTATTTATTTTCTTTAGCCCAAATACTAGCGAGGGTAATTTTAAAACTATTTATAGGCTTTTGAAATGGCCAAAACCGAGAATCAAAGAAAATACCTTAGTCTACCATGATTGGGAGAAATAAGATGGAGGTGTTTTTCTACTTAAAAGACCATTTTTGAGCATATATAATAATAATATATTATTATTATTAATTATATTTGGACTCAAAAAATAATTATTAATTATTATTAATAATTATAATTATAATTATATTATTATTTTAAATTATATATAATTATAAATTATATTTATTATTAATTTTAATCTTACTGTTATTATTTATAATTATGTTATTATTATTAATTGTAATTAATTGAAAAAATAGTTTTTTTTTGAAATAGTAAAATGATTTTAAATAGGTAAAATAAATTTTATGTGTTAAAATAAAAAAATTAATGTTTTAAAATTTTTGAGGAATGATTTTAAAAAAAAATTTATTTAAAAAAATTGAAATCAAGGCCTACTGTCCAGCAGGCTTTGACAATTCAGACAATTCACCGAAATCAAAATCAAAGGTTTCGGTTTAGTTGAATTGAAAAAATATATATATATTGAGTCAAACCGAGAATTTAAATTTTAATTTGACTCGAATCGAAATTTAAATTTTTAATTTTAACAAAAAAAAAATACTTAAACTGAAAGTTCAATTTTCAGTTTAAGTTAAATTAAAATTTGGACTTTCAGTTTGAATTAAAACTCTTATATTTCATTAATTAAGGGAGCAAGTCCCACTTTTTAGTAAAAATATGAAACTTGCCCAAATATTTTGATAAAAATCCATAAATCCTCTTTCTTACTCAACTTATCTTTCTCCCTCAAAGCTAGCAGGTATGTAATTAATAACTATTTATCACTTTCATTAAGTTTCTTTTCATTGCTTCTTTTCTTTAAATTATTTGAGAGAGGTTAACCATAACAAGTTTGAATATTTAATGGATTTGAATTTTTGACTTCCTGAATACTGAGTATGCAGCAATACTGTCAGGTTTAACTGTTAAGAATTGAATTCTTATTCTTGTGGTGACTAAGAGATAGATAATACAGTCAAGATTTGAACTTCTAATCTTTTGTCGATGGATTGTAAATGAATTTTCTTAGGGTTGCAAAGATGTGGGAAGAGTTACAAATTGAGATGGATCTAAAAAGAGATTCATCTACAACACAAGAAGATAGGACTATAATTGATGTTTAGAAAATAATTTTTTTGTTTTGGTTGGCTCGGTGAGATTGTATATTTGTAGTTTCTAATATTTTTTCACTTTTGGTGTGATTTAGTAAATGTCATGTAGTTTGTGATTTTTGACTTCTTTATTTAGATTGTAGATCTGTAAATTTTTTATATTCTACTATTTTAGATTTTTTGTTTCTGTTTGATCTTCATGAACCCTAAATTTGCATTTCAAGTCTGTTTGCTATTTTTTTAATAATAATAACAGAAAAAATACTGGGTAACACTCTTTTGCCTAAGAAGACTAATGCCCGAAAATCTACCAAAATAAACAAATGCACTCTGGCTCGAGAGACCCAGCCCAACTCGGTCGGGGTTGACCCAAAGCCTGAGCTCATATCTATCCACGAGCCTAGAGTCATAAGCTAAGACCTGATTTAAGTTTGGGTCGGGCCTCGGGTAGGATAAAATCCAGCCTAACCCGGTCCGAGTACACTTTTATTCCAACTATATATAGAAGTATAATGGTTGCACAAAGTTTGCTAAAGGAAGGGTGTAGAAGGAGAATTACTACAAGAGAGAATACCGTTGCTGGAAAATATCATTGACTGACTAATGGGGTTGATTCTTACATTATGTTTGATTTGCCTCCTCACATCTTGGAGGATAAAATTAGCTCATTAATAGAACCATGGGAGTTGAGATGGGATGAGGACCTGCTAGGATATTTGTTCAATTATTATTATAAGGACAGTTAATTTGTGAAATTCCGCTGAGTAATAGAAATAATTGAGATGTCTGGTACTGAAAAGAAAAATAAAGGCCAATATACATTTAAAAGTGCGTATTGACTCTTTAACTGATAGGAGATTCCAAAATATGCAACTTGACAATATGGAGATTTTAAAGAAAATATGGAATGCACAAGCTCCACCAAAAGTTTGAAACTTCCTTTGGCATGCATGTCAAAATTGCCTCCCTAACTTGATGGCAATTGCAAGCAAACAGGTAGAAATAAATGTAATGTGTCCCATATATGGTGTTGAGGAGGAGTCAAGTGAACATGTTATAGTTAGGTGTCCACTTGTAGTCAATTATTTGAAATAGAGAGACGCCAAGGGAAATGTTGAGGTTGGAGGAATTTTAGTGGGGTGGCTCTGTTACATGATTGAACAAAATGATGACAACATAATGGGTTTAATTGCAACCCTTATGTGAAATGCGTGGAATAACATGAATGGAGTCATATGGAGAGGGCCAGGGAGAACTAAAATCCAGATTGTTGTAGTTGCTAAACAATCACTGATACAGTGGGTAGAAGCTCAAAAAGTGCAGAATAAGAAGGCTACAGAATTTGACGAAGCTAACATAGTTCAGAGTTATAAGGCGTCCTAATGAGTGGCATTGGATGTTGGCTTTGTTAAATGCATCGCAGATGCAATAATATTTGAGCGAGATAGAAAAGTGGGATGTGGGTGTGTGGTTAGGGACAATAAAGGCATGGTCGTGGCTACATAAAATGGGTTTTAGAGATGGATTTTAGATAAGTCTTAAGTTAGATTAAGAGGATGCAGCTAGAGAGGCTAGTGTTTGAAACTAACTCCTTAATGTTGGTACGATGTCTACTAGGGAAACAAGAAGATTATTCATACTTTGGCTAGCTAATTGAATACTGCCAGATTATGCTCAATGATATTTCAAGTAGTAGCCTAGATCACTCTATAAGATAAGTGAACCAGTGTGTGTACGTGTCAGCTCACATTCCTGGTCTTATGTGTAGTCCATACGAGTGGAGGAGGAAAATGTCTACGCCTTCATCCGTTCTACAAATTTTATATCAGATGCTCATATGAATTAATAAAATTATTTTAAAAAAATATACATATATGTAAAACATTTTAATATATACCAACTACTAATATCAAAGTTAAATATTATTTTAAAATTAATATAAATAAAAGATAATAGTCAATTTTATTATATAAAAATTAACTAACAAATTTTGAAAATATCTTATTTATAGGATTTTGTAAATTTAATTGAAACTTGCAAAAAATATAATGATATAGCAGAAAGATTTTATTAAAATAATTATATAAAAGATTATATACATATATAACCCCCCGAAGTTATAGTATTTAATTACTTTGTCCCTTAAATTTTTATTTTAACAATTTTATTTCAAGTATTTATCTATTTTTTTTATTAACAAACACTTATATGAATGAATATTAATCACATTTCATATTATATTTGTATATTTTGTACCAAATAAATATTTTAGTAATTTGGTATAATTTGGTGTAACTCGGCAAATTTGTATTTATAAAGTTTAATTTTTTAAAAGTTGCTTGATGCATACTGTGATTTAAAAAAAATTAGTCGATTTGGTTATTAATTAATCATATTTGGCAAAAATTGAAAGTTAAATTAAGGTATGAATTTTAAGTAATGTACAATATAAGTGATATAATTTTTAATATTGTAAAATTTTATAAAATATAAATTTTATCTTAAGAATAAATTGATTTACCATCTTAGTTATTTTTATTTTAAAATATATGTTAACAAATATTTAAAAAATTAAATATTAAAAATTTTAATTTTAAGCAACAAATGATGTTATTAAATACCGAATCCTTTGAATAATAAATATTAAAGCTTATATATATAATATTTAATATATTACTCAATTCATATATCGGTGGTTTTAATTATATATATTTTTATTTTACTTTGTATTTTTTAAATATATCATATTTCAATACGTGTACATAACTAGCATTCTACATAATTTTTAATTATAATTGGTGAAAATATAATGATTTAAAAAATCTATAAGATGATTTAAAAAAATTGGCGTGCAGGTGAAAAATTTTATAAACAATGCTAAAAAGAAGAATAATTGTATATTTATATATAAATATTTTCATATCCACGCGATATTTTAATTTTGGATAGATATTTTAAAAATTATAAATTAAAAAAATAAGTATTTATTTTAAAAATGAGTATTTTTTTAAAAATAATTTTACTATTTGACATTTTTGAAGAAATCTCAAAAATTTTAAAAAGTAAAAATATTTTTTTCAATAACTATTTTTATTTTTCAATTTAAAAAATATTTATTCTAGTAAGTATGTATATATTATTCATACACCGGCATGTTGCGCAACAATAAAATACAAACAGATATAAATAATAATAAATAAATATAAAATAATTTATATAAATTATTTAGTAAAAAAATTGATAATAAATTTGATTATAAAAGATAATAAAATTTGTTACTTTAATTTTCATGACACGAGTTTTGTTCGAACATTATCAATGAACATGTAAAATTCCTCTATTCCATAACTTGACATATATAAGAACAAAAATCATATTATAAATTTTGACTATAAAAATAAAGTTATAAACACTATAGAAAAAGAGTGAAAAATAAAATAAAAATAAAAATTTATGTAAAATTTTAAAAGATAAAGAAAAGTATGGATAATAATGTCAAGAGTTGTATATTTATACTGTTAAAATTCCAAATTAATTTTATTTGTATTAAGTAAAATTTTAAAGTATAATTAATATGTTAAAAAGATTAAAAAGTCATATTTTTTATTATCTAACTTTTTAAATTTCTAAAAAATTATAAAAATAAGATTATTAAATAAATTATTAATGTATAGTTAATTTATTAAAAAGGTTAAGAGACATTAAAATATTAAAAATAATTATATAAATAAATTAATATCATTAAATTAAATTATTAATATATAATTAATTTATAGAAAAATTTAATGGCTAATATTGAAGTATTTAACTTTTTAACTTTTATAAAAATATGATATAAATATAAATTTTTACAAAAAAGATAATAAAAAAATAATGATTACGTCACTTCTCATAAATTAAGCAAATTCCCTAGCATTTTTTGAATTATAATTTTAAGAAAATTTCCTAGCACCGGGAATACTAATGCAAAAATTACTAAAAAATTTAATGAAATTATTTATTTTGTAGGCTTTAGTTATTTTATAGTAGTGCTTCTCAAGGTCTTCGGTTATATATTTAAATTTGTACTTCAAGTTATTTAACAAGTGATACATACAAAATTTATGAAATGCATTTAGAAAAACCTCTGATACAGCCTTCTGAATGCTAAAATGTCTGCCAAATATAATAACATGATCTTATCTTTCATCGAAAACTTCCTTCAACCTCGTAAGAAACTATGTCAATGATATATAATTTTCAAAACCACCAATCCTGGATGCCAAATGAAATATCTGTTGGGTTGCATTGTGACAAACGACAGTGAAAAGAACACATCGATACTTTTCTTTCAGATGAGTGTCATCAATAGTAATTACAGATCTATAATTTTGAAAATCTTTTATTGAAGCATTAAAAGCAAAGAAATATACTCAAATTGATTATCATCACTGCATTGTAGATGTATCACTGTACTCGGATTAGTTTCGCCTAGCATATACAAATAGGCTGGTAGAATTGAGAAAGATTATTCTACAGTACAAAATCTGATATTTTCATACGCAAACTCACATCCCCTCCATGCAACGGAATAACTAATTTCAACACCAAATTTATTACGTATGTCTTTGATAATATCCTTAAGTTTAAAAATCCTCCCAAAATTTATGAATCGCTTTTTAACACACTCTATAACAATCCAACTAATTACTTGTATGTGTTTACTCTGATCAAAATCGGTTGGACATGTATGTTGGGTAACATATTTTGTAACCATTAAACAACCCTTCGGGTCTCCAAGACTTTTTGCTCTCAATCTCCACGTACAACTTTTATCAATACAACACACGATAAAGAAAGAAGTATTGGACTTGAATACCTTAAACTGGAATTTCTTTCTACTTGCAATGAGGGACGTGGTTGTCTTATTATTATCTATTTACTTAAATATTTTTATCTCCTCAATCATTTCAAATATATAACTTTCACCTAACAATTTTGTATCGCTCCTGTACAAATAAATTTGTCACTATTTCTTTGTTGTCAGGTGTCGTATGTTCTGCCTTATTATTGCAATTAAAATAAGTGTCATCGTTATGTTTCACCCCTGTATTATGATACTCTAACCCTACTTTAAAATCTACAGAAATATTAGTACTATGTTCTGCCGGTGAATTAGCCACATCATCTTCATTTTCATAATATTTGGGGCTACATGGATAGATTCAGTAATTGGTGCAACCCCTGCATCTGTATTGTCTAGATTTTGACAAAAATTCGGTACTTTTACTTTAACATTTTTTTAACATCGAGAAAATCATTACTGTCATGTCCTAATTTATATGCTTCTTTTTCAACACTAACAATCAATGTATGTTTAAGTTTATATTCCATTGAAATGCCAATGAATATCCTAACTGACCTATCATCTACCACATCATAAAGAGGATGTTAGTCATTATCAGTAACAAATTTGAATTATATCTCTAATGTGTTGTCAATATGAAGCACCTTTGATACTGATTTCTTAACTTCGTTAAAGTCAGCCATTCTATTCAGAAAAATATATTTAGTACCACCATCAATATATTTGCCGATGCTGATATCAAACATCCCACCATAATAGATGAGAATAATTATTTCGTCCATAAAATGGATTCATCATTCGATAATTTTCAAGTCATCCATCAAAACCCTACAATCAGAATCATCGATATCAAACCCATATCCAGTAAAAATATATTCATAAAAACTCATATCAATAACATTAATTCATATCAAACTCATATCAATGAAAATATACTCATATCAAACTCAAATAAGTATACTCATATCAATAAAAAGATGCTCATATCAAATTTATGTCAATAAAAATATATATCATTTCAAACTCATATCAATAAATATGGTCATAACAAGCTCATACCAAGTTATACCAGTAAAAATATGCTAATAACAAGCTCATACTAACTCGTACCAATATAAATATGTTCATATCAAGTCATACCAGTAAAAATATGTTCATACCAACTCATATGATTAAAAATATGCTCATAACAAACTCATTTCAGTAAAAAAAAATGGTCATAAGAAGCTCATATCAAGTCATACCAGTAAAAATATGACCATAACAAGCTCATGCCAAGTCATACCAGTAAAAAATTGCTCATAACAAGCTCATACCAAGTTATACCAGTAAAATATATGCTCGTAACAAACTCATATCATGTCAGATAAGTAAAAATATGCTTATAACAAACTCATACCAACTCATACTAGTAAAAATATGCTCATACTAAGTCATATCAGTAAAAATATACTTATGCCAAGTCATATCAGTAAAAATATGCTCATGTCAAGCTCATACCAGTAAAAATATGCTCATACAAAGCTCATACCAAGTTATACCAGTAAAAATATACTTATATCAAGTTCATAACAACTCATACCGGTAAAAATATACTCATATCAAGCTCATACCAAGTCATACCAGTAAAAATATGTTCATTCCAAGTCATACCGATAAAAATATACTCATATCAAGTCATACCAGTAAAAATATATTCATAACAAGCTCATACCAACTTATGTCAATAAAAAATACTCATAACAAGCACATATCAATAGATACCAGTAATAATATGCTCATAACAAACTCATACCAAGTTATATCAATAAAAATATACACATAACAAACTCATAAAAAAATATATTTTTCGACGCCAACACCTGCATGCTTTGTCTATATCTTCTCATGTTAGCTCAAATTATATATATATTTTTTAAAAAAAGAACTAACTCGATTTACCTTTTTACTTAATTGAGACAAAGCAAATTAGTTGCTAACAAATGGAGCCGCAAAGTTTATGGATTATCGGGCAAGACGAAAGATCGATAAGATATCGACAAAGAGAAAGATAGAAGTGATCAAACAAGAGCAAGAGAAATAAGAGATAAAAAAATAATAGATAAAAAAAAATAACAGAGTATGGGCAGGGAGAAAAAAAGAGCAAAGATAGAGAAAATGAATTTTATTCTTTTTTTTTCTTTTTTTAGGGGATTGAGGGGATATTTTTGTCCAAAAAAATCTAGTTAAGATTACTAAAGTTTATAATTTATTATTATTTTACTATGGGGTATATATCTGACTAATTTTCAATATTTAATTTTCTAGTTTATTTACTAATATGTCTAAAAAAATATTTTTTTTTGGTGTATCACATATATTTTATATTCTAGTTTATATTAAATATTCAAATAATATAATTAATAGTTAAAAAATTAAAATTCCATTACAATTATAAGAAGGTTAAGACATCTACATTAAAAAGATACATATATATGTATAACATTTAAAATTTTGACCTTACCCACACTATATAGATTCTTTTCATATATTTTGCATAAATCTATTATCTATTATCTATTGTATAATTTTTTAAAAAAGTAAAATAATTGTAACTAAATAGTAATTTTATTTTTTTTTATTTTGCCCCTATATTTTTTTTTAGTTTTTAGTTTTATGAATTGAATAATATATAATGTCTCTTAATATTTTCAAAAGAAATTTAATAGATAAGTGTTCATCTTCTTATAAATGTAACATAATAAATTAATTTTTTATTTTAAAAAATTATTAATATAATTATTAATTTTATATTGAAAGTCATTAAAGATAAATCATCCTAAACTAATATACATATAAGTTAGTTTTAATAAAACAAAATAAAAAATAATTAAGAAATAAAAATAAGTTTTGTATACATTAAAAAAAATTTAATAGTATCACTGAAATATAAATATAAATATATACATATATTTATATATAAGGACATAAATTTATATTTTATATTAAAATTATAATTAATATTTATATTTATATACTATGATAATTATTAATCATAAATGATATATATAATTAATTTAATTAGTTTAACTTATAATATGATATGCATTATGTGAAATTTGTATATATTTTAGTATATTATCAATTATAAAATTTAAATTTCTATTGTATGGTTATATAATTTATTAATTAATGTATTAATTTATCTTGATATTTAATTGTATTTTATATAATATTATAATTATGTATGATTTTGATATTTATTTCATATATATATATAATTTATTCTTTAATTTTATATTTTATTATTATAATATATTATAAATATTTTTCATTTAATTATGTGGCTAAAATTATATTATAAAAAAATAAAATGTAAATGTTTCCTAAACGAGGCGGAAATCATTGTGGATGACTAGCATTAAATGCTTAAAAAAAAGTAAATACTTAAAAATGACGCGGGACCCACAGTATGTGGGCTCCACCATCCCGCAACACTGCACCGTTTAGGCTCAAAGCCCAGAGCTCAATAGGCTGATAAGCATAAAGGAGCGGCAGTGGCTGTGGATCCGACTTATACAGAAATCCGAAGTAGTTCTCTCCGACCTGGGTCATTGACGGTGATTGGATTCTCTGAAATTCCCCGGTAAAGATAGAGATAGAGATGGGGGAGGAGAAGAGGCACCAGATGATGCAGAACCTGTTCGGCGATCAGTCCGAGGAAGAAGAAGAGGTCGATTCCGAGCACGAATCGAATCCTCAGCCTAATTATGCCTCTGTAGTAATCTTTATCTCTATCATCTTGCATACCATTGGATGCACATACTTATTATCTTATGTGTAATTTTTCATTGTTGTTGCTAGGCTTAAACCCCATTGTTGATCATAAATCATGTTTTCTTTTTGTTCAATGTCTTTGTCTCTATAGTATTTGAAGCACACACATTAAAATTCATGCTCAATTTCGATTGAGGATTCGAATGTGGAACTATTAGGCTATTCTTTTGGTTTTGACCAATTTATTTTTTAAATTCATGTATGGGTTTCGGAGAATTTTATGTCTATTGAAATTTCTAATGTGATTTTTAAGTTGATAATGGGCTTATTTTAAATGTCATTCAATAAGAGCAATGCATATATTTTGCAATTTGTTATATATTTTATTTAGTTTCTGACTGATTTTATTTACAAACAGAGAAAGCTGGTTCTTCTAATGGGATCAATTCAAATGATTTTTTTAGTAAATAGTTTTATTTTAAGGAAAAGAAGTAGAAAATAAAGTGCTTAAAGCATATATGCTTATAGCATTATTTAGTTTATTTTTGTGATGATTCTTCCTAGGATGAAGCTGAAGGAGGACTCAGGAATGAAGCTGAAGGCGAAGGTGAGGGCGAAGATGAAGTAGAAGGACATGAAGATGTAGAAATAGAGAGTGAAGGTGAAATGCATGACGTAGAACCTGATCCTGGAGAAAGTGAGGGTGAAAGAGAACCGAGTTCCGAAGAAGTAGATGTTGGTGATGAGGGGGAAGTAAGTGAAGCAAAAGATGCTTATAGCGATGACAAAGAAGATTATGGTCACAGAGTGGTAACGAGCCGAAGACGGGATATAATTGAAAGTGGGTCAGACAGATCTGGGGAACTACATTATGCTGACCATGAGGATGAGGAGGTTGATCAGGCCAGAAGCCCAAGGTTATTTCCTTTTCTTTCTCTATGGCATTGCTAAAGAATTAGCACAGTGCAACTTTTCACAAAAATAGTCTGTTAGTATACATACCGTTTCTGTCTTCTTCATAATTTGACCTTATTGACTATCATGAGAAAATTGATATCATAGCAGTAAATCGCCTGATGAGGAGAAGGATCACAATCACATTTCACAGTCAGCTGCTGAGATTCGTGATGTGTTTGGTGACTCTGACGAGGAGGAAGAGCCAGGGTATGTGGTTAGGAATGAAATGGAGCAAGATTCACAAGTGAGTATGAAATAAAAAAAAAGCAATTTACCTGCTTTTTTTGTATCTTATGTTGCTGTTAATCATGTTCATGTCTCTGAGAATGATGCTTGAGAGTTTTGTTCCTTAGAGCTCTCCAATGGAAGAGGAAGGAAGTTATGAAAAGAATTTAAGACCAGATGACATGTTGTTTGAGGAAGATGCTCGATATGAATCAGAAGAGGAAAACATTGAAGTTAAGTCTAAAGAGAAGCCATTTGGCCCCCCATTAGAGCTAGAGATTCCTTTTCAGCAACCTCCTGCTGATCCAACTAAGGTACATTGTCGTTTAAAGTTATTGCATTTTTTTATTGAATGATTTATGGCATTTGTGCATTCTGCTTGGCTTAGTTAAAAATAAATTGAAAGAAGTTATTTCTAATTTTAATATATCTGATTTGTTTTTGCACTATCCTTTTGTTTTACAACGTATTGTAACCACTCAGTTGCATGTAAGTTTTCTTTCGTAAAGATACATATGAAACATTTAGTTCCATCTGTAGCAAGTGCAGTTCTTCTTTCTGTGGAAGTTGCCTTTGCGAGTAATTTTCACGTTCGCACGCGCAAACACAGAAGAATGCAGCTTAGAATTGTCTTGAAGGAGTTGCCAAGTAGATAAATCATAATGATTTTACTTGTAATTGTGATGTCAAATAGGAAAATATGAATAAATGATCAGTTTGAATAAACTAGTCATCCTAAATGTTTACTTAAATTTGAGTGACTTCATCATGGACTTTTCTTAAGTTAACAAAAAATGCATGTAGAGTTAAATAATGAGAGTACTGTTTTACTCAGTTTAGGAGTATTTATCTTATTAAATTGAATACCCTTATAATTGATAAGGATTATTTTTATAAATTGCATTACTAACCACAGAAAATATTATTTGTGATTTTTAAGCAACCTATGTCTCTTTATTTAAATAGGTATCTATCTAGTTGTTTGCAGAGTATCTATTTGTTTATAATTATCACTTAATCATTCTATATTATTAAACACTTCTCCAAGAAAACATTTTACAGGGTTGTTATATATATATATATATATATATATATATATATGAGGAAAAAATCTTTTTGGCATTTATCAATATGCTGGGTGGCTGTTTTTGTTCGTACCTTCAGTTCAATTGATGCTTAAGTACTTGCTAATGAATATTCTCAATTAAGGTAAAATTTCAACATGTTTGCAGATGAATATGATCAAGGTTTCCAACATAATGGGCATTGACCCTCATGAATTTGATCCTAAGACGTATGTGGAAGACAAAACATTTGTGTCAGATGAATCTGCAAATGGAGGACGTATACGCTTGGAAAACAATATTGTGCGTTGGAGGACTGTTAGAAAACCTGATGGCAGCAGATCTGTGAGTAAATTCCTCAAATTTTACATGTTGGAATAACAATGTGCAAAAGAAAGGAAAAGAATTTAGCTGATGATTTCACGGTGTGTGATAATCTCTTCCTTGCATTCCCACAAAACAGAAAAAAATTATTGCCCATCATTTTGGGAATTCTGCTATTCATGAGTCAAAACAGGAAATGCTGAAAGCTCACTATTAATTTCCTAGGTATTTTGGTCAAAAGATTTGGGGCTTCAATCCTTTCAAGATTCTATTCAGATGGAGTGAAGTGAAGGAGACAAAGAGAAGGGTTTGGGGTCACTAAAATAAGGAAAGGGGAAGTTAAAAATTTAACCTCCTCTTATTTGGGGGAAAGTGGGAAGGTTCACTGAAGTATAAAAATTATAAAACTATTGCTATTCCTGAAAAAAATACAATGCTACACATATGAGGAAAAAACTAGATAACACAAGTTATGGATTTTTAGCGAGTTCTGTCCCTTCTTCACATACCAATTTAGGGTGTACACAACTGACTGAGACTTGGGGGGATAAAGAAGGGTAATACTTGCCTTTAACCCTACCTTACCCTCAACCCTTAAATGAAAACCTCTTCCAAACAAGAAGTCGAGAGTGTCCCTCTCTAGCATACTTCTCTCTCCCCATCTCCAACAGCAATTCGAAGATTCTACAAGAGTCTGGGTGTTCATGACTTTGAGAATTTAAAAGACTGGTAATTGATTATAGTTACTGGTCATTAATCATTTGCAACTATAAAGTTTATTTATCTGTATCATTTAAAGTTCTGCAAAAGCAAATAAATGGCCAAGCGCAGATTGTGCATCATTGCCGATTATGGATTTTTCCTTTCTCCACCTTATGTCTGAGACAGCTGTTACAGATGCATTACGAGCTTTAATTTTTCATTTTTTAAGATATTAAAAAAAGCTGATACTTATGTTGGGATGATTTTTAGGTTTAATACTTACCACAGATTTTCGATGATAATTTTTTCTGCAAAAGGGTCCTTTTTGGAGATGGGTGATGGATACATTGTTACATAGAATGGTGGTCTGTGTACAATATTGAGTTTCTCTTTTTATATCTCATGTTTTTGAAATCTTAGCTGTATCAACCTTAAGGTTAAGAATTACTTAAGCTGAATCGAGATGATATGGGATGTGTTAACATGCCTTTATGTATTATACATAATTTGATCTGGTGTCAATTAGAAGGTTCTTTTCTTCATATTTTGATTTGTAGATTGAAAGCAATGCACGCTTTGTGAGGTGGTCAGATGGCAGTTTACAACTATTAATTGGGAATGAAGTTCTTGATATATCTGTCCAAGAAGATCGGCATGACCAAACACATCTTTTTCTCAGACATAACAAGGTAACTTACTGTGTCTGATGCATAAAACTTAATTCAAATATATGATATCTTCATTCTTCTTATGCTTCCTTTTCTTTTGTCTTCATGCTCTCCCCATAGATATTGTAGCGGCTGCTAAGAATTTGCCTTAGTACCAGTTTTATTATGACCTTTAACAGCCTATCAAGATTCATAGCTTCTTATTTCCCTCTTTAACATCTACCTTTTGATGTCATTAATTTCTTTCAGTCTAATTGAACTGTTAAAACCTCTAGAAGACAATTTTTACCCAAATAATTACTTTGATTTCTACTAGGCATAATTTTATGGGTCCTTTTGCCCATTCCAGTGGCTGGCTTTTGCACTCTTCTAGTGTAATTTTGAACATAATGTCTGAAAAGGACAGGAAAATAGCAGCAATTGGCTTTGCATTTCAAACTTATGGTATCTGAGTCTTTGTTCTTTTCTTTTTTATTTTTTTCCCAAAAGAAAAAAAAAATGTTCTTGGAGAACCTACACTAAAAATAACTGATATTGGCAATACTCTGTGAAACTTTGATTGCAATATGATTGAAACATACTTTTGTTGACGTTAATATGTAGATGTTTTCTAGGGATCTGATATCTTTTTTCTTAAAATGGGACTTAAACCCATATGAGATATAGAACAATAGGCTATTCTTTTTTTTAAATTTCGTTGACCAGGAGATGTTGAAGCTGCATAGCTGCTGAATCTTCTACTGGTACATGGACAACTGTGTGGACCAATGGGCTTACCGGTGTTGATCGTTATAAAGGACGATGCTATGACATCGAGCCCGTTGCTGGAGAAGAAAATTAATATATATTTTTTTTCAATTCCTCTCTTTTTTTATTCTTCTTCTCTGACTGCTTACGGGGTGTTGCTTTTCTGGAATTGCAATGATATTCTATCCAATAGGGCTTTTCTTCAACTGTATATTGGGGATAAAGTAATACAATTTGTCAGTCCCTTGCATGTCGGGTATGCATTTAACTTTGAAATGCGATGAAGGTCCTATGTTGTACACTATTTTCTTTATGTACTAAATTCAGAATAGCTGTTGCTGGCTTTTGAGTTTCATTCTTATGCAAGATTTTGATCTGAAATTGTTAGACACTATGTTTCTGAACCTTTATGCTGTCTCATCAAGAGGACCTGTATGTCTGTACTTGTAACCAATGTACAAATCTTCAATTCTACTTGCAGTCTCTTCTTCAATCACAAGGAAGAATATTAAGGAAAATGCGATTTATGCCATCATCTTTGACATCAAAGTCTCATAGGTTGCTGACTGCCCTTGTTGATTCACGGCATAGAAAGGTTTACAAAGTTAAGAACTGTGTCACCGACATTGATCCAGAGAGAGAAAAAGAGGAAAAAGAAAGGGTAATAAATTGCTAAAAGGTTTTGTTGCAGCTATTTGCCTTGTGTTCATAGATTTCCAATTTATGTTGTCCTTGTGGTTTTATAGGCTGAAAGTCAAACAATTAGAGCTAATGTACTTCTCAATCGGAAGAGGGAGAAGGTTAACCGGAAGTATGTACAAACTGTAGAGCGGAGGCGTCAGCTTTCACCTGGTTTCTTGGAGGGTGCTCTTGATGAGGTTTGCAGTTACCAAATACATTGCTTATTTTGCTTCCACAGGTTCTGCTTATCTGTTTCACTTCTTCTTGAAGGTGTTTGTGATTAATGTTTTGCACATTCTTACTATTGGCATCGCCTTGATGTCATTTTAATTCGGTTTCTTTTTCCTCTGTTTGTGTGTCTGATATTTTTATTAACAAACCCATGCTAGTTGGGGTCAGCCACATGGGTCAGTTTATTCTGATTTGCTTGGTTCTAGAGTTATTTCTTTTAAAAGATTTAGCCCATCTAGATCTTTCCTTATCACTTTTTCTCATGTCATCTTAAGTCTTCCCCTGCTTTCTTATCCTCTTCAATTTTTAAGATATTGTACTTCCTTACAGGTATCTCTGGCATCCTATTATATACATGACAAACCATCTCAATATCAGGGTGTCTGATTTTTTTTGCTCATCTTAAAATACTTCTGACCATACTATATATAAAATTATTTATATTTATATTCTTCTTCTTTTTCTACTAGGATGATGAACCAGAATATTATGACTCTCGTCGTTCTCGCCGTCGCTTTGAGGAAGATCTAGAAGTAGAAGCTCAAGGAGAGAGGCGCATTATGAATGCTAAGAAGGTATCATAACCAGAAAGCTGTGTGTGAAATTGTTTCTTAATTAAGTGAAGATGTACTCTTTTTAATATTTTCACTAATGGTAGCAGGGACAAAGAGATATTCTACTCAAGACATCTTTGCCCACTGTTAAATCACCCAAACGACCAGTGAATTTCTCTGACAGTGAGAGAGAAGAGTTTGAATATGAAAGTGATGGGGAGGAAGATGAGAGGTCCCCACCTCGTAAAAGGATTGAGGAGCCAGAACAGGAATATGAAGAAGAGGAAGAAGAGGAAGAACATTATGAAGAAGCTGAAGTTGATGGAGCATCAGAAGAGGAAGAGGAGGCTGAGGTATGTATAACCTTTTATTAAATGCACCTTACTATTTTGTAGTATATTTTGCATGTAAAAGACTAAATAACAGTGACATCTTGCACAGTGCAAAATTCCTCTACTTGTCTAGCAGGGTTGCACACAAAATCCTCAACAGTATCATTATTTCATAGTTTAATATTCAATAGTTTAAACATCTCTCATATACTCACATTTTTTAAGCTTACAAGATATAACATAGTTTTCTGGGTCCTTGATACCTTAATAGCAAATTTGTGAATTTCTGGGATCCTGTTGTTTAGGTATGCCAAAAATTATTTAGTACGAATTTTGATCTGTTGTAATTCTTGTGCTGTGGGTGAATATTAGGCTTCATGATTAGGAAAATTTTGCAAAATCTTGTAATCCCTGGCTCCCTCTGTATCCAACATAATTACTAAAATTCTTTTATAACTTTAATAAGAAAACAAAGAGTGAGGGTTTATTATCAAGGCTAATATTCTGTCAATGGAAAATATTTTACTAGGAAACACATTTGGAGAAAACTTGTTTTCTTTTGTTTGAGTGCAAAATTGAAAATTAGTTGTGAATTAATGTGTATTGGAAATATTAATTCTTTCAGTTTAAGGTCATATTTGGAATTTTAAAAAATTCATAATTTTCTAATTAAAGTTCTTTATTTTTAAATTTTCTAGGGCTATTACTGGCAGTTAGTGATGGCTGATGCCTGCCAGGGATGATAGATTATGTTCCTTCCCTTTTTTCGAGTTTGTGAAACTCTAGAAAATGATTTTGTTTCAACCAGTAAAACATTTTGTGCTGAACAATTTTTAAAATGCTCCGAACACTGGAAATCACAGAAAATGATCATTGGGAAAAAAATTTCTGGGAAATCAAAGCCTATTATGATTGGATTATTGATCCTGTCTTAAAAGTTCTGTTCTTAGGTTGAATTGCTTTAACCGTGATCTAGCTCAAAAACTAAGGTCAACAAAATTGTAGTCGCAAATTAGTTACAAAATTGTAATCACAAATTAGTTGGAGGACAGTTGCATGTATGATTTTCCTCCATTTAGCTCTTTGTAGGGCCGTACAATCTCCTTTTTTCCCTTCATGTCACTTGTAAGTCCAACCATGTTCAACAAATGTGTGCAAAAGAGAAAGATTAGTGATAAATTGACTATCATTACTTGTTTTGAACTTATCATACATTGGCATTATACAATGGGGAGCACTAATAAAATCCCCTATTTCCATATAATTTTATCAATAAGCCTACACGTGGAAATTCCCAAGTTCCAATGATTGAATTATACTTTTTATTTGCTTTTTCTATTTATTATTTTTATTTATTTAGGAGCCAAAGCAAAAAAGCAAGGAGTTTGGAGGCAGTCGCAAGCGGACAGGGGTTGAATCAGACGAGGAATCTCCCCCAAGAAAGATTACATCTCACCGACGAATGGCAGTTGTTTATGATAGCGATGAGGAATGAGAACTTGATGGAGTTGAATATGGTATAATTTTGTTGTCTTTCCATCCATTACCATTTTTTATAAATTATAATGTAAATTATAATGGTGGATATTTTTCACAGTAGCTTGTTTTGATATTAGCTTATGGGATATATTAAAAAAGAAACTTGTTCAACTTTAATGTGCATAAGATATTCAGGCAGTAGATTCTCCTTATGTAAATTAAAAAGATGATTAAATGAAAGGTTGGAGCATGTTGTTGATGTATTCCTACTGGTTTTTGCATTCAATCATCTATCTTAGATTTGGTTTTCTAGTCGGTAGTATCTCCTTATCATTTATGAATAACACCTGCATTTGTTTTATCCCTAAGACCCATTCCTCATTAAATAATAAACTGGGAAATTTTTATCATGATCGGGTGTATTTGTAATCGAGCCGATCAAAATTAAATTAAATTAAATAGTTTTATTATAAAAAATTGATTTTATTTAGTTAAATAAAATAGTTTTAGTGTAAAAAAAAGTATTTATTTTATGTAGTTTTGATATACATGGTCCATGGTACTGTATTCCATAATAAATCAGCCTTTTTCTTTTGGAGTAAACCTAACTATTCCGAGAACTACCCTCTGAAAATATCCAATTTCACTCAGAAAAAACACCTGCAACCTGTTAAAAATGTGGGGACAGGTCACCAATGGGCCCAAAAGAAATTGGTCTTTACAGACCACCGAAGATTCAGCCGAGGATGATGAATGGCAGAAAATTGGAGAGCCTGTGGAGGATGAAAATGAGTTAGAGAAGAATTAATTGCCCTATTAAACTAAAAGGGCAACTAAACTGGGAAGCTAATTATGATCCCTATGGATAGTGGCGGCACCCACGGTTCTATGGATTCTAAGATAGCCAAAGACCTGAAACTTAGCATCAGTCAAGCAACATCAGTGTTTCAATTTATATGGCAATCATATTACAGATTGAAGGCGACAGCGCCATCTGGCCCTGAGCGCTTCAGTATCTGAGGATTGATTTTTGTTCACAATAAATTTGTGGTATTTAAACATGATTTTCTATACTTTTTGATTTGGCTGCAGCTTGCTACTCTTATCAGACAGGAGGCCTCGTAAAAAAGAGATATTTTGATAATAATTTTTTCACTAGATGTTTAGTAGAGATATATGAGTCATATATGGATTCAAAGTTATTTAGTAGAGATATTAGTCATTTGGATAAAACATGTGCAATTGTTTGGAAATTTAATAAACAAAACAGAAAATTATGATAATAAATCAAGGATTAATAAATAAACTAAAATAATAATCAAGACGTAGCCTGGTGGTAAGGAGTGTACGTTGCTTTCATTTATATTTTAAACTTTCATTTATATTTTAAATTCGAGTCTCCTGAATATTCCTCCTAATTTATCAACAAAAAAAAAACTAAAATAAAAGAAATCCATTTACAAATTTTCATTTCACTATAATCAAAATATAAATATTAATTATAATAATTAAGCATTTGAGACTATCTTTTAACTTAAATATTTCATTGCAATTGAATTGATTTTTCATAAATTAAAAACATATTTACGTTTATATTTACTTTCAACAAATTAATAATTAACAAGAATAATTATTTATATGACTAATTTCAATTAGTTGAAGAACACTGAATTAATGAAATAAAATTATCAAGGTAATAAATAGGGTTTTTTTTCCTTTATAGATCTATTAATTTAGACAGATATATATAGATTTTTGAAAGAGTTATCTTTAAAAAAATAATTTTGTAGGTGCATAAAAAAATAATAGGTGAATTTAAAGAAAAAAATGGTGGTAAATAGGAAAATTTTCTTCTTTAGCTTCTGACAAAGTGGGTTGCCTGTCGCAAATTGTTGCGAAATATATTTTATTACGCAAATAATAAAAAAATACATAATAAATATATTAAATATAGTTGTAATATATGTAATAAAATATATAAAATATTTATTTATATATAAAATATAACAGTTATATATTTAAAATTCATGAATGAAATTTTAAACACAAAGTGTAAAAGTAAAAAAATAAAAATTTACTTGAGAAAATAAAAAATGATTTTAATTAAAATTAAATCATATTTCAAAAATAAAAATTTACTTGAGAAAATAAAAAATGATTTTAATTAAAATTAAATCATATTTCACTTTTTATATAATGTATTTTCATTATAGTGTATATATAGTTAACAAAAATGTAATAGCTAATATAAAAAGAAAATAAATAACTAAATCTATAATTTTTATAAAATCTCAATTTTTTTATTATGAAATAATAGTGTTATTAATATACATTTAATAAATTTAAACTTTTAAATTTCCTTCTCTTCATATTAGGGAAAAATATCAAAATAAGAGTTTGGAATAATGAATCTCTTAGGGATAAATTGAGAGAACTTATTGATACTGTAGAGAGAAGAAAATTTAATATCGCTTGTATTCAAGAGATTAAATGAGTTAGATGAAAAAATAAACAAGTTAAGAATACTAGATATAAAGTGTGGTATGTAAGAACAGATAGAGGTAAAAATAGAGTAGATATAATTTTGGATCGGAACCTAAAGGAGACGGTTCTAGCGGTGAATAGAGTAAACAATATGATTATTTCTATTAAACTTGTACTTTAGAATGAGACAATCAACATAGTTAGTACATATACCCCTCAAGTTAAATTGGATGAGGAGAGTAAGTAAAAATTTTGGGATGATATGGATGAATTTATGGAAGGGATTCCAAATGATGAAAATATTTTTATAGGAGAAGACTTAAATGGACATGTAAGAAAAGACAAATTAAGTTTTGAGAGATACATGGAGGGTATGGTTTTGGAATTAGAAATAAAGAAGGTAAGATTATCATTGATTTTGCTTTAGCCTATGGTTTGATTTTGACAAACACATATTTTATAAAAAGAGAATATCATCCAGTGACCTTTAAAAGAGGGCAAAATAGAAGTCGGATTGACTTCATACTCACAAGAAAAGTCAATCAAACTCGATGTGAGAATTGTAAGATTATTCCAGATGAGGCTTTGACCACTCAGTATAGATTAGTGGTTTTGGATGTTAAGTTTAAGAGCTTGACTAGTAGGCCAAGGAGGAATAGAATTCCTAAGACTAGGTGATAAACTTTAAAAGATGAAAAATAATTATTGTTCAATGATGAGTTGGTCAAAACTAAAGGGTGGAAGGTAGATATGAGTATGTCATAAAATAATATGTGGATAAACATATCTACAATAATTAAAGGAGTAGCTGGAAAGATTCTTAGAGAATCTAAAAAGTGTGAGCATTCCTCGAAAGAGTCTTAGTGGTAGAATGAGAAAGTATAAAAAGCGGTAAGAAGTAAATGGGAATGGTATAAGAGTTTGTCCAAGTATAATAACAATGATGCCTTTGAGCGGTACAAACAAGCAAAAAAGATGCTAAAAAAACAGTTAGTCAAGTAAAAGCATAATTTTTAGAGAGTTTGTATGAGAAACTTGAAACAAAGGAATGTAAAAAAGCTATCTATAAATTGGCTAAAATAAGAAAAAATAAATACAGTAATTTAAACCAAGTAAAGTGCATTAAAAATAAATAGAATAGGATTTTAGTTCAAGAAGAGGATATAAAGGAATGATAAAGAAATTATTTTGAGAAACTTTTTAATGGTAATCATAGTGGTAACATTGAGGGTTTAGACGTTAGGCCTGATAAAAATATAAAGTTTATTAGATGGATTAGGTTTTAAAAAGTTAAGAAAGCTTTGAAGAAGATGAAAGTTTGTAAAGCCTGTAGACCAGATGAGATACCTATTGAGGTTTGAAAATATTTGGGAGATATAGGAGTTGCATGGTTGACATCTTTATTCAATAAGATCCTAAGTACAAAGAAAATGACTGATGAATAGAGACAAAGTAAGTTGATACCTATTTTAAGAATAAAGGAGATATTCAGAATTGCTCAAATTATAGAGATATAAACCTTATGAGTCATACTATAAAACCGTGGGAGAGAGTTATAGAACACCGTTTGTATTTAGATACTTGTATCTTCCCAAATCAGTTTGGCTTTATGCTTGGTTGATCAACTATGGAAGATATCTTTCATATAAGAGATTTGATGAAAAAGTATAGAAAGATGAAGAAAGACTTACATTTGATTTTTATTAAATTGAAAAAAGCTTATGATAGAGTCCAAAGAGAAGTTTTATGGTGAGTCTTAAAGCGTAGAAAAATATCTATATAATTTATTCAAGTCTTGAAGGATATATATGAGAGAGTTATCACCGGTGTCAGCACTGTGAGGGGGGATACTACGGATTTTTTCATTTTTATTTAGTTACATTAAGGTTCAGCTTTGAGCCTGTATCTTTTCGCCTTAGTCATAGATAAGCTAACAAGACATATACATGATGACATCTCTTGGTGTATGATGTTTCAGATGATATTGTATTAATATATGAAACTTAAGCAATGGTAAGTCAAAAGTTAGAGTTATAGAGAAGCACTTTGGAATCTAAGAGTTTTAAGCTAAACATGACTAAGACTGAGTATATGCATTATAAATTTAATAGCGAGAATAGAGAAAGAGGCAAAATTATTTTAGATGAAATAACAGTACCTCATAGTACTCATTTTAAGTACTTTGGCTCTATTCTTCAAGAAGATGAGGGTTGTGAAGAAGATGTAAGTAATAGAATTAAAGCTGGTTGGGTGAAGTGGATATGTGCTACAAGAGTTCTACCGCACTGCAATACGGCTTGCGATGATGTATGGTAATGAGTATTGGGCAGTAAAAGGACAACACATGAGTAAGATGTATGTTGCTAAAATAAAAATGATAAGATGAATGTGTGGTCACACTACGATAGATAGAATCCACAATGAGTGCATTAGAGAAAAAGTGGGGGTAACATCTATTGAGAATAAGATAAGAGAGCATAGATTGAGATGGTTTGATCATATGAAATGAAGACCTAGCGATGCACCAATCATAAAAATTGAACAAGTTAGAGTAAATATAGCTAAGAGAGACAGAAGTAGGCCTAAATTAACTTGATCAAAAGTGGTTCAAAATGATCTTATGACGTTACATCTATCAGAAGAGATAACCTTAAATCGTACTGAGTGAAAAAGAAAAATTCATATAACCGATCCCAATTAACTTTGGAAAAAAACTTTGTTGAGTTGAGTATCTATTCTAATTAAAAGACTGAAATTTAAAATTCATGTTATTTATTAATTAAATTATAATTTTTAAAAATTTTATTATAAAACATAATTTTAATATTTTTTAAAGTATTGATAATAATGAAAAAATTTAATATTGTGATTATTCGAACTATAACTTTTATTTCTAAATTAGCTTAAATTATTAATTGATTTTAAATATAAAAATATTATTTAGTGAAAATATATAATATTAAACAAACAAATTATTAACAATAACATGTACGAATTAGGGTTTGAGGAAATAACATCAATAAAAAGGAGATTTAAATAAAGGGCATTATGGGCATAGAAAAAATAGCACATATACATATATAATAATATGCACTCCAAACTCTGTGTGCTTTTCGTATTTGGAGCTAAACTCTGTGCTTCAAAGAATTTTGTTTTCTTCTAGAGAGAGGCGTCTATTGCCTTCTCATTGTGTTTTAGGGAGAAAGTTCAGCAACAATTGCTGCTGGCAGTAGTTCTTAGATTTCAATAGCAATGAAGTTTTCTCAGAAGTATGTTTTAATTTCTTTTAAAACCAATGACCGCAGGTGCTCTTGGGTTAAGGTCAAGATGTGTTTGGAAAAAGATCATTTAGGTGTGATTAACGGTGAAGAAAAACCATTTTTTGAATATGACAATTTACATGATCCGCATCCTGTTTTTATGGGGGGCAATGTCTATTTGATTGGGTGTGTGTGACAATCAAAGTGCACTTCCTAAGTTATCGTCTCATGAATTTATGAAGTCTTTTGAATCCCAATCTTCCGAGGAAAAATTCTTTCAATTTTTGGAATATCTTAATAATTTTCGCTAAATATACAATCCTTAGCTCGACACGGTTCTGAAATTCGACGCAATCTCTTCTAATCCTGAATTAAGGAAGGTTAGCTCGATGAACAGGTCGATATTAGGATCCGTCAGGGTTCCTTTCAAAGGAAAACTATATGTGTTCGGTGGTATTCACTCACCTGATCTTGTGTGCAGCATTGGCTATACTCCTACAGATTGGAGAGCTGATATAAAAAACTGGGCAGAAGTGTATGATCCTGAATCTACCTCTATCTAGCCCACCCACAAAAAGTCCATTGTTTGGACTATTACCATATATCAACTGCTCCAGTTGAGGATATCGATTGTATTTTCTTGATTGACTGGGATTTGAATGCCTTGTGTTATCATCCCGGCGATGACAGATGGGAAGAAATTAATATTCCAGAAGCTAAGCCCATCAAATATAAGCGTTACCTTTCCATGACATGGAGTTGTGTGGTTTGTGATGGTATTGTGTATTGGTTTTGCCTACAGAATGAAGCTCTTTTTTCATTCGATCCAAAGGCAAACACCGTACTCTCTGTACCTTTGATAGAGATACCGAATGAGTTTGTCTCTTACGAAGAGGTATTTCATTCTAATTTCAAAGGTTACATTCTTTCTCCACCGATCATACTGCATTTGGACTGTCCATTATTCTGTCTTTTAATGGATGATGAAAAACGCTTACATTTCAACAAATTTTTTGTTGACAAGGTGCTTGAAGAAGGTAACTTAACCCTGAGAGCTGCCTTCGGATCATCCCTATGCTTCCCCAAGCCTGAAAGGTTTAGAAGAATTTCAACTGTAACTGTTATGTAAGCTTATCCATCTTATCTCATTTCAATCTATTTTTAGTCAATTTTTTTTTATCATTACAAACTGTTTGTAGATGGGTGGATGATTAGCTTTATTTTGTTTGGCAGCAGATAAAGGAGGCAGTGCAAGCCTGCAAAGGAAGTGATGGAAGAGTGGGCTTGTGCTAAAGATTATAAAACACAGGAGAGAAGAATTGCAGCTGCTTACAATGGTTCTCATCTTCATTTTGTCAGTTATATAGAGATGAGAATTTTCACTTAATAGAATGGTGGATGCAATATTGTTACATTGCTTGCATGAATTTTTGGACTATGAATGTAAATGTGAGCATGTTCATGCAGTAATTTTAGCAGTTCTTTGCACCTTTGAAAATTGATCTCTAACATAAAGAAATGCATTTTGTGAACTCATTTTAATTGAAATAATCAGAATTCACAACATTTTGTAGTACAAAATTAGACGACGTTGAGATAATGGATAAAGTATTAAAAATATTGAAGAAATAAATAAAGAAGAGAAATGTAAGTTGACAGATAAATTATCCACTTTTCTCAGCTTGAATAAAAATTTGAAATCCATACAAAAGGTTTGATTGTGGGAAAGAGCCTTGGCTGCAGTTTATGGTTAATTTTTTAATTAAGAAAATTAGTATCTTATAAAATTTTTAATACATTATCAACAATTAATAATTTAATTATCTTTCTTCATTATACTACTTTTCATTATTGGATTAAATAAAACTATAACTTTTGAAAAGTTATAATTAAATTATCAAAATCAAAAATAGAAGATAAGTTATATATATTCTGCAATCGCGCTATCGATTTTAAAAAATTCAATCATTTCTCTCACACTCGAAATTAAAAAAAGGTTTTTCATTTGTTAAAAGAAAAGGTTTTCACTAATTATCATGTGAAAGAAAGAAAATTAAAAAGTGGCAGACTACAACAGCGGGGCCTTCTCGTCAAGTGCCAGTATATAATAATGCAATGCTTAAATGATTAAATCTTCACATTTGACTCTTGACGAGTAGCGTGAGACGAAATGATAAAGGTTTTTTTTTTTTTTTTCTTAAGAGGTCTCTATTTTAAATTTTGTATATGAAATAATTTTAAAACTTAAGAAAGTGTATTTTACTTTTTAGTGAGTCTGCCGATTAAAATTCAAGTTAGTTTGCAATAATTTTTGAGTTGTAGAATGGTGAATAAAATGGCAGTCCGGTGCACGAATGCTCCAACAATAAGCAGAGTTCAGAAAAGAGTATAACTCATTGAGTCTTTTTCCGCGCGTTCCTTGCTAATGTAGAATGGTGAATGATTGGAAAAAATAATAAAAAAAAATCTTCACGTTTGAGCATTTCTTGTTCTTGTCTGGTTTCAACTTCAATTGAAAAATTAAAAAATCATGAACTAGTCAAAATTTTGAAAAATTTATATTTTTAAGTTCAGACTCTATGAATAAATTCTAGTTGAGCTCCGATTAAAACTAAATTTAATTAACTCTTAGCAATTTGGAATTTTCATGAAATTTGAAAAATATAGACGTAACAGTGAGATGTAGATAAGCTTCGAGACATTGAATTATCAATTTTAATCAACTACTTTATACTATTAAATATTTATTCTTATTAGCAGTAGACTATATGTAACTGGCCCCATTAATATTATTGAGAAATTGAACTTGTGCAATTAATTATACCAGAAACAAATTGATAGCTGCACTAATGTAGCATTCATCTAGATCACAAATTCAACCGACCCACTTTTCATTTAATAATTCAAACAATAATAAAAATCAAATTATATTAATTTTCCTTTTTTACATTCAATTAATTATTTCTTGCAGCTTATTACAGTTAAATACTTTAATTCTTCATAAAAAATAATACATATTAATTTATTTTTAATAATTTAATTATCCTAATATAATTAACAAAAGTTAATTATTTTAGATTAATTATAAGTATATATATATTAAAGGGTATTTTAAAAAAATAATAAATTCAATTTAAAAAAAGATATTAAATTGTGATATTGCATTTAATTATAAATTTTATCAAATTGTGGTGAATAAAATCTGGCCAAAATGAGAAAAATCAAAATAGTGAACCACTTGTTATATGTTGAAAATATACACAGATAAAATGCCTTTATCATATCAAGTAAACTATTAGGTTTTGAATCTTAGAATCCTTTGATTTGTTTACAATTATGGATAGTTCATCAATAATGAACAGTTAATGACTATTAGTTGTTAGATAAATAAATATTTTCTTTCAATTAATAATATTACGTATTGTTTATGAAAATATCATTAACAACATAATTATTTTTGCATATATATGTTTATAAAACTCTTTTAAATGTGTATGCAATATTTATTTTATATATTATCACCTATTAGTTAATTTTTTTTGCTTTTATAATTATTCAATATATATTTGTTTTAATATGGATAAGTCATAACTTTTCAATAAATCTTATAATTATTCATTAAGATAAGGGGGTGTTGCAGCTGCCCCTTTCTATTTTGGAAATATATATATATATTATTAAAATTTTTAATAATATTTAATTACCCCATCTAAAATTTTAAATTACCTCTCTATCTTTCCATTTATACAAAAATAAAATTTCTATAAATCATTCTTCTTCAAATAGTTATATCTCCCTTTTAAAAGATTAACCAAAAAATAATTAATATTTTTCAAAGGCAAAGAAGAAAAGAAAAAGAAAATTAGGGAAATTTATAAATTCATTGAGAAAGAATACAATATTAAAATTTTTATTTTTTTAATATATTTTTATTTTCTTGAAAGAATACAATGTTAGAATTTTTATTTTTTAATATGTTTTTATTTTCTTAATTTTTTTAATTTAGATTTTATTATTTACACCTCTAATATCAAATATTATGTGATAATTATTACTTCAGCTATTTTTTAAGAGATTATATTAGCATGATTTAATATTTTTTTCTCTTTATTTTTTATATTTTATTAGATAAATTTAGGAGCGCATATATATATAAATATTAAGGATATGTTCACTTGTGAAAAATTAGAGTAGTTTTTTTTAAAAAAAATTTATAGAATATAGAATATAGAAAATATAAATTTATATTTATATGACATAATTTTCTTAAATTAGGAAATATAATAATTTTTTAATTTTCTAACTTTGAGAATTTTTTAAAATATTTTTTTTATAAATAGAGTAAAATTTCCTAATATGGAAATACATAATTTACATATCAGCATTAAAAAATAATTTTTATTTTTATTAAATGAACATATTTTCTAAATTTTTTATAGAAAATAAATACTCTATTTTTAAAAAAAATAAAAAACTATTTTTCTATAAATAAACACACCATAATATTTTATGTGATTATATAATTATTATTGTTATTTTTTTTAAGTTATACAGAAATATTTTAAGAAAAAAATTATAATTGAATACCTATATTATGATGAATGGATAACTGATTATTTGATTATGTACATTAAAAAAGTACTTACTAAATATTATACACAATGAAATTATCATATGTTACTATTAATAAATGAAAATACAAGGAGAACAATTATATTTTTTTTCTTCTTTATATATAAAAGATATTTATATATTAATTTATGGATATATAAAAAAATTATTATTTATATTATTTTTAATATATACATGATTTTTTTTATTTTATCTCTTTTTATTAAAAAGTTTGGCTTCATCCTGTCATAAAATAAAGTTAAATCTGTACAAATTTAGCTTCATAATATACATGATTAATCAAAATCTGCTATGATTATATTTTTTTAAATTATTATCTACTGAAATATTAATTATACTTTTAAATTATTATTTAATGAAATATTAATCTTCTATTAACGAACTCATTTCCACTAAAATTATATAGTCTAACCCAAGTATTTAAGCAAACAATTATAACACTTTTTTTTTTGCAATAGTCAATCTTTTTTGATACGGATCCACCAAATGAAGAAATTTCAAACAGAGATAAAATACGGCAACATAAAATTAAATTTGCGAAAGGACAAAATATATATGGTTAAAAATCATTGAACGAATTTAAATTTTAAACCACTCTTATTGTTTTTCATTTTTTTTTATAACGGTCATAAGGTTAATTAAAAAAAAGGTATAATTAGAAAAAGAAACTCAAGTTGGCATCTCGTTATTCTTAAACGTCAGCAACGAGTGTCTTGCATATTCACGGTGGAGCCTGCCCACGTGTCCGTATATGCAATGATGCAGTCCCGCCAACAATTCTCATTACTTCTTTTCTATTTTCTCGGCCACACAAGAAAAAAAAAATCACCAAGGTTAAAAGTCTCCTAAGAGTTCACATGTATACAAACGTGCACGGTTATAAAGATGTAATAAAAAATTAAAAATTATGGTATAATCAAATCGGAATATGTCAATATTTAAAATTATTTCGAGTTTAAATTATAAAAATGCTATTTACCCAATTAATATCAAAATATTTTATAAAAAAATAATTTTATAAAAAAAAATACAAGCTTTGAGGGAAAATATTAGAAAGTTAACTATAATTTAATTAGTATAATTATTTTAGAAATGTAAGGATCCATTAATCTAGTAGTAAGGGGTGAAGATATATCAATATCGGCCAAGGTTTTTTTTTATTAAATCCAAGATTTGATAATATAGCAAAAAATTATATTTTATTTGGTGATTGTTATGAATAAGATATTATGTCTTTAAATTTAATTTCTTGAATGCCAAAACAAATTTAAATCTAAGAAATTAAATTTTGAAATATTAATAAAATTATTTTTTTCAATAAATAATCATTCTAGAACAGGACGTCCAACCGCTCTCATTAAAGATCCCCATATTAGAAGTAAATTATGAAACAAAGATAGAAAAAGAGGAACGATGCGAAATTTGATTGAATAGCAGAATATGTTTTTGTTATTTTTATATTTTACAAAATCTGTAAACTACTCAATTTATAGAATAATAAAATTTAATACTAAACACACATATCTTCTTGGATTTTATTTATATCTTCTGTGTTGTGTGAGATTGGGGGAGTTTGTTCTCTGCATAATGGAAAACTGTGTTGTGTGAAATTGAGATTTGTGTTTGAAGAAGCAAATCATTTGAGATAAGACTGATTTGGAATTTGGATTTAGTGAACCTGTATATATTGTAGAATAGGATATTAACTATTGATGATTGACAAAACAGCTAAGAGACTGATAAAATTGTTTGAACTGCAAAATAGAATTGAAAACTGCAAAACAAACGGGAAAAAAAAAACTTCTGCTAAAATGGACGATGATGACTATAACTTTTTTCTGCCATGAATGTTGTAGATGGTAGTGACGAAGAAGATGAAAATATCGATCAAATTTGAAGGGTTTAGATTCCTGCAGTTTAAGGACTTGCTTGGGTCCATCAAGCTCTGATACCATGTTGAGAATCTGGGCCCTAGGAGTTATTAGTCAATTCATCAATTAGTCAAATTCATTTATTATTAATTGGGCTTATAATAAGTTGGGTTCACCTTATAATCAAATTGACTTAAGCCAATTTGTAGGGATCCCCCTCCTTATTATAAGCCTTTCAATTCTTTTATTTTTAATCAATGTGGGATTACCACACAACCTTTACACTCTCCTAAGTGGCAATTCGGCCACTTGACAAGTATCGAAGGCCCAACCTGGGTTCGTCAGGGTACAGTAACTCAACCCTCATACTTCGGGTTCGGATCCCAGCTAGACAGACTCTGATACCAAGAAGAAAGTTATGAAACAAAAATAGAAAAGGAGGAACAATGCGAAATTTTATTGAATAGCAGAATATGTTTTTGTTATTTCCATATTTTACAAAACCAGTAAACTACTCAATTTATAGAATAATAAAATTTAATACTAAACACACATATCTTCTTGGATTTTATTTGTTTAATATTTGAAAGTCATCCTTATCATTATGATTTGGGCCTCAATATCCTTATCTGTTAATAATATTGTGCTCCCACAATTTTGTCTCAACATTATATTCACAGCAACAATATTATAATAAGTTACACAATATAAAATATATATTTTTCGCTTTAATAAACTTGTTATTTATTTAAATTTTTAAAAGTACTTAATATATATAAATTATTGTTATTTGAGTTAACAAATAAAATAATATATATATATATATAATTGTCCTTAATTTTGAATAATATTATAAATAATACATATTAAGTTTATTAAATGAAAAACTAAAAAATAATAAATATATTAATTTATAGGAATTATAATTGAAATAAAGACAACAAAAATTTTTTATTAGATGATTTCATATTCATTTAAATTTTGATAAGGAGATTTCATGTTTATTCAATCTCATGTTTTGCCTGATTTTTAAAATTTTTTTTTTGTTAATTTATGACTTTTTTTTAGTATATGTATAGTATTAAACATTTGAAAGAGTTATTTGACTCATATTTAAAAATTAACTAGTCAAAAATTTAATATATAAAAATTAAAATATCCAATTCAAAAATATCTAATATCATATATTCTTATAGTGCATTTGGTTGTATAAAAATTTTAAAAAAATTTTACTATATAATTATATTTGACTAATAATACCATATTTGTTTATAAATGATCTATATAAAATAAAATTTTGGGCCCACTAAATTTTACCAACTAATTAATAAAATATTTTATTTAGAAAGAGTATAAAAAATATTTTACTGAAAAAGCAATTTAAGGGATCCACATATTAAATGACAATCATATCTTATTTAATTTAAAATATGATAAAAAAAGATATATTATAAGAGTAGTTTAGGTATTATTCAAAATTTCTCTGTAAAGTTGGATTGTAACTAAATAAATTAATATTTTTTTCAATCCATTTTTTCAGTATTTTGTTATATCTTCTAAATACAGTAATATAATCATTTCCAATAAAATACAATTCATATAATATAACTTTGTAAAATATATTTTTCATAATTAATTTTTTTAGTAATTTATTAAATACACTATTAGTAATTTTTTAATAATTTATTATAAGATAAAATATTTTATTCTAAGTGTTATATTACAGTATACCGTAAACATTATCAAATTTAAGAATCACGGTTTCAAATAAGGTATTCATGAACTTAAACGGGTAAAATAAACCGTAACATAAATTTCGTACCACAATCCTTAAAAGGGAGTAGGGAAATCATACGGACTATTGACAAATGATTTTTTTTTTAATTTATATTTAATGATGATTTAGAAATAAAATATTTTTTCTGTTGTATGAGTTAAAATTAATCAAAATACATCAAATAATTGACTTAGATTATTCAAGTTTTGAATAATCCTTTTTTAAGAAATTATGAGATTATTTATGTCAGATTTGAATAAAATAAATTCGACTTGTCAAATTAGATAAAAGAAAATTGCAAAATTTAAGTGGGTGTTTTTTTTAGAAAAATTTATCTTAATTATGATAAATTAACAATAAGGTATGGGTTAAATAACTTGTCAACTTTAATATATATATATATTATTGTAAAATTTAACTTCATTAAATTTTAAAAAAATTACTATTGCACTATTGACAGTTGTCTTAATTAATAAACAACACTACAATTACTGATGTTGAAAATTCAAATACTTTTAATCATAATAACACTTTAATCTTTCTACATAAAATTAGAAAACTTCTTACGAAATCTTAATCTTTAAAATTTTAATTCATATAACACTTTCACCCTTAAAATTAAAAATATAATATATTTTAATTTTTTAAAATATTTTATGTTAAAATATTTTAATAGAAATTACTTCAATTCCTAAAAATTTAATATTTAAGTCAAATAAATTATTAGATTATAAAATATTTTAGCATCTCAAAATTTTATATTTTCATTTGAATTTACTTATGAACTAAAAATATAAATAATCAAGTAGTGTGAATCAAAATACTAATTTCAAGGGTTTTATAATAATAAATAATAAACCAACAAAACATGCTATTATTTTCTGATAATATCTTACGAATTAGAATTTAAAAATTTTGGGAAAATAAATAAATAAATAAATAAATATTTCTTTAAAATATTAACCATGAGAGAACGAGTATGAAACTAACAAAAAATATATAAATGGATATAGTTAAATGAGGAATTTTTTTTTCTTCTATTGAATTTTAGTAGGTAATTCTCAAATTTTATTTATTATTATTATTTTATTTTGAGCATGGTCTTGTTATTAGACTCTTTTTCTTGGGACTAAAATGAATTTTTTTAAAAAAATCAATTTTTAATATATAACTAGTGAACTGTTAATAACAACAATAAATTTTAAACAATGAAAAGCCCATTTTCAAAATATAAAGAATGCAATGCTCTGAGATTTTTTTTTTCTTCATGATATTTCATCACATTAAATGCTCTGAGATTTAGCTTAATTAGAATATCAAAATTTCAGGGATTGTTAAATATACATTGGGAAGAATTAATTTCTATTATTTTTTAGTGCTTAATTTTTTGAAGAATAATTAGAATTTAATTAATTTACTATTAAGTCAAAATGTACTATTATTACATTAAATTTAGGGATATAATATGAATTAAATTCAATTAATATTTTTAAAATAGTAACTAATTTCTCTACTAAATATGCAAATTTGGTTGAAGTAGCAGAAAGGAGATGCAACTTCTTTTTGCCCTCCTTTTCACTCTATTATTCTAAAATAATTGTTGAAATAGGGTTATCACTGGGATGAGAAATCCCTACTTCAAATGGGGCAAGAATTCCTTGTAATCATCCTTATGAGAACGGAGACTGGGAAAAATATTCTTTTTGTTGGTCGGGACAATGTGAGGAGGGAGATATAAAACATATATGTATATTATATATGTATGCTGTGTTTTAGTTATTTGTATGTATCGAATAAATTTAATTTGATATGTATTTTATATTGTTATATATATTTTTTGAATTTTATAGTATTTATTGATGGGAATTGTTCTTCCGCCTCGTTTCGTTCTTTGCCATAGCCATCTCTATGTTGAAAAAAAGGGGAAAAATAGTATTATTTACAGTAATAGTTTTATATTAATTTGTTATATTGTTTAATGCAAGATTACAGTATTAATCGATTTATTTATCCTAAAGTAGTCAGGAGAGGGTATTTTGAGTTTACAAAAATTCCATTACTTTAATTTTTATTTGCCACAAATTTTCAATTCTTGTGAAAAATGAAATATGTCCATCTTTATGGATCAAAGGGAGTATAAATTATCCATACAAGTAAAATGTTTCTTAAAAAAAATTAATAAATGAAATAATGACTAATAAGACAATGTAATAAATTAAAATAAAAATGTTGCAACAAAAAACGTTTTATACAACTCAAAAAATATTGAAGTTTTTTTAGTTTATTCTGAGTAAAAATCGAATTCAAAGTTTCTTAGTTTTAAAACTATCTTCAATATCATTAAATAAACATTAAATTGTTAATGGGATAAAATTATTGAGTTACTAGGCACCGTTTAGAACAAATCCTGTATACAAATTAATTTAAAAAGTTAAATTTTCTTATAATATTCAATTGAATTAATATATAATTCATGTATTTAAAATATATAAATTTTAAAATAATAAAATTTATTTGAAATCTATTAGTTGAAATGCAAAAAAAAAAATAATTATTTGCTCATTTTATCCTTAAATGAGTTGTGTTTAATTTAAATGATAGCATATTTTAATTTTTTTAAATATTATATTTAATGAATTGATTTTGAGTTTATCATCCAGACAGATAGATTTATTATCACATTTAGAGCTGTAATCGAGCCGAGCCGAGTTTTAAAAAGCTCAAACTCGGTTCGTTATAAAATAGTTGAGTTTAAACTCGAACTCGAATTGAGCTCGAGCTTGTATCGAGCCAGCTCATATATCATATATCTCGAACTTAATTTAAATAAGTTTAACGAATTCAATGAACTTATTTCAATTTTTATTTTTTATTCATCTTTTTTATATTTTCATAAAAAATATATTAAAATTAATATTTTTATAAAAGATAAATAATATGATTATATATTAATAAAAATAAAATATTATATTACTATAATGTTATATTTTATTATAAATTACTAATATATTGTATATTATTTAATTTATTTATCATATATATCATATATTAATAATTTATATAAATTAAAGTAGTCAAAAAATTAATATATTCACATATATATTTTAATATATATATTAAATTATATGTTTTTAATTAAATACACTAAACTAGCTAGCTTACGAGCTTAACTCACGAGATTTTTCAATGAGCAAGCTCACGAGCTAACGAGCCGAGTATTTTTTAGTTTGAGCTTGACTTATTTAATAAATGAGTTGTTTGAGCTCGAACTTGAACGAGCTTTTATCGAGCCGAGATCTAAGCCAAATTTAAATAGTTTGGCTCATTTACAACCCTAATCACTATCTCAATGTATTTTAAGTTTTTAAGAGTAAAATGTGAATTGAATTATTGTAAATTTTTTTCAAAACGATTTCAATTTTTTTTTCAAATCACTTTTTTAACTAAAAGAATTAAATTTTATAAATTATAGCTTTTGAAACATGAAAATTAGTAAAATTGAATTAAACTATATTAAATTCTCCAAAAACATTAGCTTCCAAAAAAAAAACTTCTGTCCACAAGTGGGGATGGTTTACCTACCATTCTAGCAAAGTTTGTTTCTACCTTACCGCGGTCACGTTTTCAATCTACTTAGCAATCTAACAATCCTTCTTATATATCTTTTATTATCATTTTTTTTCTCTATATATATTAATATAAATAACTCTATTCTATAAAGTTAAAAAAACCCCCAAACTTCTCTTTTATTTTATTTTAAGATGTCTCCCCTCATATTATACTCTATAGCTTCTGCCATCTTTATCTACTGCCTCCTCAACCTCCGGTCCCTCCTCCACCGTGTCTCCCGCCCTCTTCCGCCAGGCCCCAAACCATGGCCCGTTGTCGGAAATTTACCACACTTGGGACCAATGCCTCACCATTCTATAGCAGCCTTGGCTCGAACTCATGGACCTCTCATGTACCTTCGCATGGGGTTTGTAGACGTTGTCGTAGGGGCTTCCGCCTCCGTCGCTGCCCAGTTCTTGAAGGTTCATGATGCTAACTTCTCTAGCCGGCCACCCAATTCTGGTGCTAAATATGTTGCTTATAATTATCAAGACCTTGTTTTTGCACCCTATGGTCCTCGATGGCGGATGCTTAGGAAGATCAGCTCCGTCCACCTTTTCTCCAGCAAGGCGTTGGATGATTTTAGACTTGTTAGACAGGTTTGTTAATTATCTTAAACTACTAACTAAATTAATTAATTAATTAGTTAACGCTTATATCTTAATATGATAATTAAAAAGAGTTAGGAATCAATTAATACAGTCGATCCTCTAAAATATTTAATAACGGTTCATAATATCAGGAAATATTTTTAACCTTATTATTATTGTAGATTTTTATCTGTTTAGTAGAAAATGATTTTAGTGTATTTTTTAAAAAATAATTAGAAACTAATTTAATTATAGTATTTAAGTTGCTAAATATGTATGGTGCTTAAATTTGCAAAGAGTAATTAGTTTTAAATTTTGTTTGTAACTATACAAAACAGATAACAAAATTTTGTATAACCGACTGGATAGTAATAGTAATTAAATGCTAAAAATTACTTCCCATTTCTATTCATAAACCCTAAAATTATATATATATATAATATAAAAAGTAAATATTAAATTAAATAAACTGAAATACCAAAATAAATAAAATTTTATTAGGGTGTTTGGTCTCACTTATTATTATTTTTAATGGGATAAAAAATACTCATGTTAAAATGAAAGAAAATAAATAAGAAAAAATATTACAGCGTTTGAGAAAAAAAATATATCAGAGGTTCCTAGCCAATGAATTTGAACTATGTATTTTCAAATATCCTGATTAATTGAAAATAAATATTTAGCACTTTAGAAATTTATTTCATTTAAATATTGATTTTGAAAGTGAAGCAAATAAATTAACACTAAAAAATAAAATTTCCTTTATTTACTAGTTGAGATGTACCAAAACTCAAAGTCATATTTTTCATTAATATCTTCTTCATTTTTTCTTCTTCTACTACTTGTTCTTGATTTGAATAGTCTAACCATCATGGCTGACTTGAAGATGAACGGAAAGTATAATGAAATGACAATTAATGGTTTTTGACCATTTATTATTTTTCATATTTTTCGTTTTTGAACGTTATTATTTTGATTTTCTTTTTATTTTGTGCTAACTTTGACTATTTATTTAGAAAAATAGAATTGGAAAAAAAAAGTTTCCCTTATTTCAATTCAACGATGATGATTTTCAAGTTAAAGCTTTTTAGTTCTGTTATGTAAGATACAATTTTTCCTACGTATAAACTTTTTTTCTATGCATAAACTACCATTAGATTATGATTAAAATATATAAAATTAAATTTTATTTCTTTTATATTTCATCAAAATGAATTGAATTGATTAGAAAATTTTAAAAAAAATATTATCATCTACTTTCAATTGATAAATGCACTTTTATTTTCTATTTGTCTTAACTTATTTAATATGTTAAATTTTTATTCTATTTATATTGAATATTATTAATAAAAATATTTAATAAATATATGTCGCGTTAAAATAAAAATATATTTTTTTTGTGATTATTGTGAAATAAATAATATGCCTGAAGTATTTGTTTTTTCTCATTTTTCTTCTCCCTAATTAGGAATTATAAAAGAATTTTTTCAAAAAAAAAGTTGAAAATAGACAAACTCTATTATGCATGTGGATTTTTGTATTTTTTTACAAAAAGCAGTAAATGACTTTTACGTAACTTTGTCAAATTTAGCTGGACCACTTACTATATCAGTGACAGTGACGTTAATTGAATCATTCAGGAAGAAGTATCAATTCTCACACGCGCACTGGCGACTGCGAGTAAAACACCAGTAAACTTGGGGCAATTGCTCAACTTGTGTACCACAAACGCCCTTGGGCGAGTGATGATAGGAAGAAGAGTGTTTGGTGACGGTAGCGGCTGCGGTGATCGGAAGGCGGACGAGTTCAAATCAATGGTGGTGGAGCTGATGGTTTTGGCCGGAGTTTTTAATATTGGAGACTTTATTCCTGCTTTGGAATGGCTAGACTTACAGGGAGTTCAAGCTAAAATGAAGAAGCTACACAAGAGATTCGATGCTTTTTTGACTGAGATTGTGGAGGACCACAAGATGCACGGTTCCGATGGAAGTAGAAAACATAGAGACATGTTGAGTACGTTGATCTCGTTGAAAGAGGATGCTGACGGTGAGGGAGAGAAGCTCACTGACACTGAAATCAAAGGATTACTCTTGGTAATTTCATTTTTTTTTCTCTCTCCCAAGTCCCTTATAATAATAATAATAATTAGCATATAATATTGAAAAATAAAGTTATTTGCATCATAGTTCATTAGTCAGATCGGTTAAGATTAAGAAATTGAGATCTCCTTCATTATAAAATTTTATTCCTATGATTTTTGCTCATATTATACTTATCATATGATTTTTGCCATAAGATATTAGATTTATAATATTTAATGTAATTGTTAGTAAAAATAAAATAATTCTTGCAAAATTTTTCTCATCATCTCAAATTACTATATACACTTTTTTTTATTTATCTTAAATGATTGTCACTTATTAATTTAATAAATTAAATAATATGTTAAATTTCTATTATATTTCTATTTAATATTTTATATTAAAAACATTTATTAAGTATATTTTATATTTTTGGATTAATTATATGTAGAGAGAAAAAAATACTTAGAATTTGAATTCAAAATTCAACAAAAAAAAAATATTTCTGAGATTAAGTTAAAAATATATATAAACAAATAACTATTTTATGGTGTTTCAAAAATAGTATAATCTTATTGTATGTTGTGGTGGCCGCAGAACATGTTCACAGCAGGTACCGATACATCATCAAGCACAGTGGAATGGGCTATTGCAGAACTCATTCGACATCCAAAAATATTAGCCCAAGTCCAAAAAGAACTGGACGCAGTTGTGGGTAGAGACCGTCTAGTAACTGAATTAGACTTAACCCAACTCACTTACCTTCAAGCTGTCGTCAAGGAAACTTTCCGGCTCCACCCATCAACACCATTATCGCTTCCACGGATTGCAGCTGAGAGCTGTGAAATCAATGGTTATCATATTCCAAAGGGCTCAACTCTTTTGGTAAATGTATGGGCCATAGCCCGTGACCCAAATGAATGGGCCGAACCGCTCGAGTTCCAGCCCGAAAGATTTCTAGCTAATGGAGAAAAAGCTCATGTTGATTTGAGAGGAAATGATTTTGAACTTATACCATTTGGTGCTGGGCGTAGAATCTGTGCTGGTATGAGCTTGGGATTAAGAATGGTTCATTTATTGATAGCAACTCTTGTTCATGCATTTGATTGGGATTTGGCTGGTGGATTGGTGCCTGAGAAATTGAATATGGAAGAAGCTTTTGGGCTAACTTTACAACGTGCAGTGCCCTTGATGGTTCACCCAAGGCCTAGACTATCCTTAAATGCTTACAGTGCTTCTAATTAAATTGCAACGCAGTGCACTAGTCTTTATGTGTTTAGATTTTGGCTTTGAAGTTGCTGTATGAAAAATAAAAATATGCTTCTTGTTTCAATGTTATACTTAAATCTGATCCCTGAACAAGTTTAATGATAATATATTAATTTGAATTGATGTTATACTCATTTCATTCCCGTGCATTTTTTATTTTATAAGAATTTTAAAAATAATTATTTTAGTTAAAAAATATAATTTTGAATATGAGATATATTCATTAAATGCTTTTAATAAATAATGTTGAATATGAATAATAGAAATTTAATATATTAACTAATTTTTAAATAAATTATAATATGAAGTAAATAAAAAAAAGTATGTATATTAATTCGAAATAGATGAATATTATTTTTTATTTATAACACTGTCTATATATATTTTTTTTCTCTTTTTTTTTCGTTCATAAATAACAATGGCTCTATGTTCCTGACAATTGTTAACAAGAAGTGATAAATCGTATTATATATATATATATATATTTTTTTTTTGGTAAAAACAAAAGATAGCATAACCAACAAAGAAATTACTGCATAACGTCCAGCATCGTCGGCCAAGCAACACCGGCCACCACATCAAACTTGAATCAGTTGCTGAATCTTGGTTCTTGGATCAATCTGACTTCTAACCCCATTAATTATATTAATTTAAACTAATTAAATTAATTAATTTTACTTTATACTTTACTAATTAAAATTAATTAAAATTAATAAAATTTATCAAACTCCATTAATTTCTATTAATAATGATCAGTTTTAAAGAATAAAATTTTTAATTTTTAGCTTATGATGGCTGTGTTGGCTGGCTACTAAAAATTATGTGTATTTAAAATTATAAAATTATTTTTTAATTTTTTAATAAAAATTTATTTTATATTAAATAAATAAATAAAATTATAAAATTCACTTGTCAAATGGAAAATTAATAAAATAGAATAAAAAATGATTAATTTTCATTTTTTAAAATTATTATGTAATGATTGTTAAAATCTATTATCAATAATATAATGTTTTGTTAAAAGCAATGCGATTCAATCGATTTTTCCGATTTCTGTCTTCCGATCTCTTAATCAGTTGTACGATCAAAGTCCTTCTAATTCAATGATCTCCAACGAAGTGAGATCTCCGCCGTCCAATCTAGGAATCTAATGAATCTCGAAGCACTAGGCTACGCAACTTCGCCTTCACTTGCGCCAAAAATCTCCGATTTGCGTAATATAATCGGAGGCCAGGGTGGTCAGCCCTTGCCTGCCACCGGCGATCGGAAATGCCACGGAGCCTGGTACGTTTCGGTTTTAGTGTTGCCGGCTTTAGTATTTGTGGTGTACTTGGGGATCAATGTGAAAAAAAATTTGAGGAAACTATGGCATGGAGGATCGTACATTATGATTTCCTATTATGCCCTTCTATGGCTCGCTAGCTCTCTCAATCTCGCTTGGTGCTGTCTTCAGGTTTCTTTATTGTTATTATTTTTGTAAATTTTTCTAGGGTTTGGATTCATCATTTCATAGAGCTTGTGGATGATCTATCCATGGAGGATTTTTCAGTTACATTTTAGATTAAAATAATGGATGTTTTCAAAGGCATTAGATCACTGGATTTTTGTGCTTATTGTTCAACTTGATGAACAGGCTTGGCAATGTTCTTCTGGGAAGGAGGTTGCTTGGAATTTCCTATCACTGTTCACAGGGTCTGCAATGCTTTGCTTGGAAATTAGCTTAATGGCATTCTTGCTCCAGGATAGTTATGCTAGTGGGTTGGAGACTTTAACTCGTACTTTTGCTGTCTCAGGAATCATTGTTGGTGTGGATATACTTTTCAAGGTCCTGTATTCTTTTACCTTTTCTTAGCTATTTTTATAAACTGTTATTGGCTCTGGTTTAACGTCAGGAATTGCTCATTAGCAGATTGAAACTCAGTATCCTCTATCTTGATAATCTTTGAGAGGGTATATTTTGTGTTGTCTGATTTCCACCCTATACAGATTTTCTACTCTTACTATTAGTGGAGTACTGTCTTTGAGCATTTTCATCCCCTTTCTATAAATATAAATGCTTGGAAGACATCATAACATACTTTGTTTCTTTTATTTTTTGCCGATTCAAGTTTTGGAATGTAAAGCTCCATTTAGAACTAGGAGGTTTTATTTGATTTGTGATTCCTTAGAGAATTAATGCTAGGAGTTATTGCAAAATATGAGGAAACATAGAAAAGCATCATATCCCAATATCAGGTGGTATTAGGTCTGGATTCTCATTCTCCCCCAAGTTTTTACCCCCCTTCAATCACCCTGAGCTGTTGGGAGTGAGCTTTGTGGCATTTTTTAGAAAAATTAGGTATATCTGGAGGCATATTGGACTGCGTTTCAAAATTAAATTTAGTGCGGTTGGAAGTAGGAAACTAGCAGAGATCCTAGAAGACTACCAAATTTCCTGAGTTTTGCAGTATAAGACTGGTAATTATAAGTAAGGATCCTTTTCTTACCTTTTCTACAGATTTCTGCTTGCAGGACTTTAGGGGTGCATAGAGTTGATATTTCATTCTAATTGGAGAATGCTACTTCTCTATTCTGTTAATTTTCTTCTTCTGATATACATTTAGAGGACACCTTGTCTCCAAGTTGTATTTCCTTCCTAAGTAGCAAAATCTTCTTCTTCTATCTGAGAAAAAAATATTTAAAAAGAACTTTTGCATACTTTTTGAAGTAACATAGACAGTGTTGGCATCAAATTGCTTCTGAGTTCACTTTAGTTTCACCTCTACTTTGCATGAACACATGAGGAAAAAGCACAAATTCCTCGTATATTGTGTTTTATGAAGCATGAAAGTGGATCAGCTTAGTACACCTTTCTTGTAACTTGTTGCTTTGAAGAAACCTGGCTAGTCAATGACTGCGAGAATGCTGAATTGTTCATGTCAAAAGTGTGACCCAACTTTTATGGATTTTTGTTAAGCCCTTTTGCTATTGTCACTAGAATTTGTCAATATAATTACAAATGTAGTCGCCAGACATAACTGAATTTTAAGAATGCTCACAACAACTTCAGTTTATAATAAAAATCATGCAACTTCAATTTGTTTTTTCGCTGGATTATAGTAGATTTCAGCTAGAATTTTGATGTAGACGCAACAAATTAAGTTTTTAAAAATCTAACATTTTGGGTAAAATCCATTCAAATTTGCAGAAAATGACCTTATTGAAACACAAGTTAAAATTCATTTGACCGGCGGTGGTGGCTCGCCTAAAGCCACCAAAGAGACATGACTCCTCTCAAGATTCAAGGTCATGGTTGCAGGCGAGCCATGACTAATGGTGCTAATTTGGTCTATTTATCTATCGCCTTGTTTTGTCTGTTTTTTGCGATTTTTGTTATTTCTTCAGGAAATGGCTCTTTTGGCAAGAAATCTCATATATGTCCTGGTGACTGTGGCTCGTTGTTGCAGCCAAAGTCACTTATTATTTTTTTGAAAGCTCAACTGGATCCAATAGAAGCTGCTCAATCTTCCTCGCTCTGCTTGTTGAAGTGGAGGGTCAAGACTATTGATACTTTTTCCCAATTTATTATATTGATTGGTTCCCTTTCTATTCAGGGAGATACCACAATTCCCTGTCTTATAATCTTGGATATCCCCTTGTGGGGATTTAGTCTCTTTATTTCTTATCCGGAGCCTTATCAACACTGGTATGTATGGCTCCTAACGGATAGCTGGACATGGATCATATGGCTTGACGTATACTGCTGTAGGAAGGTAGGTATAATAGTATGTCCTGTAGGTCTCCATAGGCTAATTCAATGTTGTATCAGGCCTGAGACCTTTAGTGTGTTTCTTATGTATGCACAATTTGTCCCAAGTGTAGTAGATTGGCTAGCTTCTCCTAGATTCTGTCTGAGTTTTTTGCTCAGTAAAGTTCCCCCTCACCTTATCTGAGTTCTACTTATGTATCGGGGTTTATTTCTTCTAGTAATATATTTTGTCTTTTCTGATGTATCGGGGTTTATTTCTTCTAGTTATATCTTCATGTAGTGCATTCATTTTCAAATTTATAACCATCTTGGTTATGAGTCTGATTGCATTCTTTGTTTTTTCAGGGAATTTACGTTTTTGGATTTGGTGTCCCACTTTTCATAGATGGTGATGATGACAGTACACAGAGAATGAAGTGGCGCCTGTGGATTATCCACAAGCTATTGCTTACAGCAGTTTATGGTTACATATTATTTGTGCATTTTTCAAAATGGAGAGAGAAGTTACCTCGTGGGTATATTGATTACACTAATTATGAATTAGTTTTTCCAACTCAACTGATCAGCTTCCCTTTCCTTGCAGCCAGACCGGCGTTTTACAACTACATTGTTGTGATGTTTGTAACGAATGCCACGGCATTATTTACATGCGGGCTTGCTGTAATTGGGGCTGGCTTCGGCATTTGGTACATTGAAAATAAATCATTTACAATTTACAATGAAAAAGCACTCACAAACATGCTTTGCAGTTTAATGTGATATTAAGCCATTTTCATCTGCTGCAGGTTATATGATTTCATGGTCGTCTGTTATCACTCTTTTTACCTCCCATTTCTTTTTCTAACATTTCTATCGGATTTTTTCCAGGTAACCATCCTTTTGACAATTTGTTATTAATCAAAAACTTCGTGCACTGGGAGAGCATATTTACATGATTTTGAATTGGCATGTTTTGCAGAAGGAAGATTTCCTCTTAGATAATGCTTACTACTCTGAAATGAAGGATGCTGGGTTCTTCGATGCTGATTGGGATTGATTCACTAACCAGATAAAACGACACATTTTACTTGTATTCACTGTAAATAAAATGCGAATGAATCTGTTGATAAAGCAACACAAAATGGATGTACTGTGACCTTTTGTTTTTTGGTTCTGCAAATAGTCTATATGGTATGTTTGCAATGATAATTTATACTATAGATGACATAGTTTATGCATGTTGAACCGAGTTTTATGATAATACAAACTATGGATGATTCATTTTTAACTAGAGCTAAAGCCAAGGGAAATTGAGGTTAACCTAGATGGCATAAAAATGTCGCAATTTTGTTTTTCCTTAATCAGGCGGACCTCACAAACGGGGCCCTGTGGAGAGCCAACCAACTGTTCTACCCAGTGTTGTTAAAACTGGACCGGACCGGCCCGTCGGACAGAAAAAATCGGGAACCGGCTGCTTGTCCGGTCCGATTTATATATTAATCCGGATATAGGATGAAAACTGGATTGGACCGTGAAATCGAATAAAACCGGTGGACCGGACCGGTTTGAATTTTTATTCTAAAATTAATTAGGTTTGTTTTAAATTTTTAATACCAGAGAAGACTCCTCTGCTTCCCAAAAGTGTGCAATCAATTAAATAATTCATACTAATATATGTTTTACACAAATTAATGCATACTAATACTAATAGTTAAAAATTAATTTGTGTAAAACATATATTAGTATGCATTATTTAATTGATTGCACTAATTTTTAGATCAAGAGGAGAATCCAATTCAAGTTGGAGAAGAAGAAGATGATGACATTGAGCAAGATGAAAATCTCGGTGTTAATTTAGATGATATTGATTTTAATATTAATATTTAAGACGTTAAGTATTTAGTTTCTTTACTTAATTATATGATTTATATGTTATCATGACATAGTTTTATAATATAATTTAGTTTATCCTTAATTTTATATTATACAAATTGGTCTCCCTTTTAGAATTTTTAATATTTTTATGCGTAATAGTGCCGGTTCTAAAAAAGTCAAAAACCCGGTTGAACCGGTTCAACCAATAAAATCAGTGACCCAGTCGGAATGCCGGTTCGATCTCCGGTCCGGTTATGAAAACATTGGTTCTACCCCATCTTGGCATAAAAAATGCCATAAATTACGTGCAAATAAATTGGGCCCTTTTAAGGGATTAATAGCCTAATGTGTCTCTACCAGTGTTGTTAAAACCGGACCGGACCGACCGGTCAGACCGGAAAAATCGGGAACCGGCTGCTTGTCCGGTCCGATTTGTAAATTAACCCGGATATAGGATGAAAACCGGGTTGGACCGTGAAACCCGATAAAACCGGTGAACCGGACCGGACCTGTTTGAATTTTTATTCTAAAATTAATTAGGTTTGTTTTAAATTTTTAATACCCAGAGAAGACTCATCTGCTTCCCAAAAGTTTGTACAATCAATTAAATAATGCATACTAATAAATGTTTTACACAAATTAATGCATGCTAATACTAATAGTTAAAAATTAATTTGTGTAAAACATATATTAGTATGCATTATTTAATTGATTGCACTAATTTTTAGATCAAGAGGAGAATCCAATTCAAGTTAGAGAAGAAGAAGATGATGACATTGAGCAAGATGAAAATCTCGGTGTTAATTTAGATGATATTAATCTTAATATTAATGTTTAAGACGTTAAGTATTTAGTTTCTTTGCTTAATTATATAATTTATATGTTATCATGACATAGTTTTATAATATAATTTAGTTTATCCTTAATTTTATATTATACAAATTGGTCTCCCTTTTAGAATTTTTAATATTTTTATGCGTAATAGTATCGGTTCTAAAAAAGACAAAAACCCGGTTGAATCGGTTCAACCAATAAAATCAGTGATCCAGTCGGAGTGCCGGTCCGATCTCCGGTCCGGTTCTGAAAACATTGGTCTCTACGATAACAATTTGCAAAACATTAGCATGACTGTTAATGATGTTAGGATCTATTGTTGTAATACAACAGATAGTATCCAAAATGAATGCATTAGTGAAAAAGGTGAAAGTAAGAATGGATACAGAAAAAATGACCAGACTGCTAAAGAAAAATGAATACATCAGGAATGAATATATTCTGATCTTTTTCCCCCTCGACAGATACTAAAAACTTGAATAGATAAAAAGATTAAAGGGAGAAAAGGGTTACAGTACGCTATACGAAATTAACAATATGTAAAAAAAAAAATCACAGCTTCAAGTGTTCTGTTTTTTCGAACCAAAGTTTTAGGTGTTTAAACAGGTGCAGGAATATATCACTAAATCAGGCCCTTTACACATAATGAGTTTAGATGAGAATTACTCCATCGAACTAATCACCTTGTTCTCACAATCGGGTGAAATTTATTTAGGATCCACAACTCATGAGCGATCGCCGAGCAGGCTCATCCAATAATTTTCATGAGATAAAATATACAACAATACATTATCTAAAAGGCCAAATTTTCACCAACTTAAATACATAAAATAAACAGAATTTATAAGAGTCTGCAAAACTAATCACTTGGCCAACCAAGAAGTGCGGATTGACCTAAGGATCAGATACTTGCCATTTCAGACATGTTGAAGCTCTACTCAAGAGTAGTTTTCCTTGCTCCATACACCTTTTTGTCAACCTTCTGTATGCTATAGACCTCTATGAATACACATGGTACAAATAAAGCAAGCCACTTAAGCTAAGGTCAAAATATTTTACTTTTGAAGGATGCTTACTTCAATAATGAACTCTCACTAACTGTATTGGGGCAAGAATATCTTCAATTCAAATTCTTGTTTCCATTTCTTGAGACTTGATTAATTCTTCAATGCGATGTTCTTGTTCAAAGCCAAGGTAACAATCAGAAACTAAGATCATCCCCTGGAAATGAAGTTGACATGAAAAAGTATTTATTTAGTAACAGATGTAAACATTATGAACACTTGCATTTTAATGTCTTTCCATGCAAGCACAAGTCGATGCCAAAAATCACAATGGAAAAAGAAAGGTATTTGCCTCCTTACATCACACTAGAACAGAGATAAACTCCAAAATATCCTCAAGGATATTTCTTAAGGATTGTGATTCAGATACCTTCAAAGTAGGGTCCTGGAACAGTGACTCAGATGTTGATTCAGATACCTTCAAAGTAGGGTCCTGGAACAGTGACTCAGATGTGATCCTCAACTGGACCCTAATTTCAGTGTGTTGGGAACTTGGTTGCACTTGAGGATGTATGTTGGGAAATGATCCCATATCAAAATAATAGTAAAATAACTCCAATATTTATAAGTTGATGTTTCGACCTTGTACAACCCAATTGGTTTTGTGCAATTGGGATCCAACACTTGTCCACTTATAAGTCTACCTATGTAGGGGCTGAATATCCAAGACTTGCGTCCAAAAGGGCTGAATCCTCGGACCTATATCTACCTATGTAGGAGCTGCATATCCAAGACTTGTGTCCAAAAGGGCTGAATCCTAGGACTTATATTCAAACTCTCATGGTTGGACTGTTGTTGATGTCAGTGTAGATCAAAATTGTAGAAAAGATACCAGTTGGTCTATTTGTAAGCAAATGTCAACATGGTTGTTAATGTTGGGCCAAAGGTATAGGTGAATAGATGTTAGACCAAGCATATGTCAATTGGTTTTATGAAAGTAAATTGGCCACTTATAATCCGTATATGTATGGGCCCAAAGATTTTAATACTTAAAATCTACTCAGAGGGCTTTGAACAACTACTCATGCTTGAAAACATGATATTTCACATATATCATAAGAATTAATCTATATGTTCATTTTAACGAGAGCCTACTAACTTTTGTTCTTCCTTTATTTGTAGAGATAGGCATGGATAGAACAAACTAAGATGCTTTTCTTTGTCTACCGTGAAGAACCCTAACATAAAAAGAAAGAGCATAGAAGCAAATGGAAGAAAAGGTAATGGCTATGAAGGAAAAGAATTTTAACCTGGAAAGAGGTTGAGGATGCTGGTAAATCCATGAGAGTAGCCAAACGATCAGAGAAGGAAATTCTCTTTAGAGCATATAGTTCAAAGGTGGATGGATTAACCAGAACTAACCAGCATGCTTCATCTTTTAACTGCAACAAATAACGACTCAGGTTACTTTATCTTAGTTTATTTTACCAACTATTACCAAAAAAGTGGCATACTTTTACCTTAGGGAACCGAGGAACAAAAGCCCTTGACATGCTTTGCCAAGAATTGGTCTTTTCCAATTTGATGTTTAAGGCAAGAGACTTTGTACCATCAGTGTCCCTTTTCTGAAGGTTAAACTTCATCTTAATGCAAGGAAAATGCTGCAGATCCTGAGAAAACAAAATACGAACACATAAGTTTATTTCAAATACAATATAAAAAGTTTCGCATGGCTGCATGCACTGCTCCCCATCCCTCCATGGAAAACACAGACAGACAACCATTATAGTTCTGCACAGTTGCCTTCCTGATGCTGCATGCATAGCTCTCCTATTTTCCCTTCCTCTCTTCCCAAAACAATATACATGCCAACCGCCTGAAGTGGGGGAACACTTCAGCATAAGTATGAAAGATGCTGTCATTTCCTATTGAATGAAATATCAACACTTAGAAGAAACCCTCAAATCCAGCATTTACTTGTTCTCAAGGACTGAAAATATCTGGTCAGAAGCTATCGATCTTACTAGTACCAAAGGACTCTTTGGCCCAGTCCTCATTCAGTTGAATCACCAAGTGCAGCACATCCACAAACCATTAAGGTATTAAATTGAGTCCAACCATCCCTCCTTTCTGAATTTGTGGAACAATATAGAATTGAGTGCAACCTTTTTTAGGTTTATGGATGTGCTTGCACTTAATGATGTGGACAATGAAGAGTTGAAACTTGTACGTGTTTTTCTTCTTTTATATTCTCTCTCATCTATTTTTTGGTGACACAGAGGTAGGGTAGGGCGGCATATGACTTGTATCACTTCCTAAAATGAAAATCACAAATAATAGAAGTACGGTAGACACACAAAACATACAGATAATCAGACACTTCACCTGATATAGTCTTGAAGCAAGACAATTTCCAACCATAGCCTGTAAAGTTGCCTTAGGAAGGTCTAATAGCTGCTGCACAGTGAAGATTCCTTTTTTACTTGATGATGATGATGCAAGATCAGCATTCATACAAGGCAACATCTACAGGGAAGAATCTTTGTCAAACCACAAGCCCTGAAAAAACATGAAATGCATTAGAGAGGGAATAAGAACAAATGATTGAATCCAAAACCACAATTATTAAAAGCATTACCACAGAAAAAGAAAAGATATTTTAAAGAAAAACCAAAAACAATTATAAATTTCATCCAACAATTATACTTTTCCTGTAATAAAGAAAAACCAATGCTTAAGATAGCCAGTATGTGTGTTCCTTGAAATAAAATTTTAAAGTCCTATGATGTTCCGCAGATTAAATGGCTCATAAATACATATTTCAAATTGGCAACTGATGCAATGAAGCCAGATTTTTTTTTCTTTTTTTTTTAAAAAAAAAAAGAAAGAAAGAGTGAATTTTACACCAAAATTATACTTCCAAGCAGAACCCATATTTGTTTACTACTTTAACAACACATAAAATTCTGATAAACAGGCTGTCACACAACAGCAGTTATGACTTAATACTGATAAATCACAGTGAAGATAAGAAGAGAACATGTGAAAGGCTACTAGCCAGATTGTTATTTCCCATCAAGAAGCTCTCATAAGGAAGAAACAAGATGTAGAACTCACAAAAACTCAGACAGTAAGTAACAATAACATTTAGGCTTCTGAAAGTGTCAAACTTTCATCAATAGTCTTCATAGTTAATATCAATAACCATTTCTTGAAAGATGTTTATGAATATTTACATATCCCTAAAAATATAGTCAGAAATTTCACAATATATTATAGCTTTTTCTTCTATCCGTGTGAACAGACAAAGCTAACATCTTGATTTCTTCAACCAAAAACATCAAGCCACTGATTGTATCATAGCATTCTTTCCATGTTAGCTACTGAATATCGATATGTGGCTGATGATGATATTCTTATATCCAAATATAAAAATCAACCAAGCAGTATTCAAGGGCTAGAACAGAATGCACAATCATGAAAAGTTCTGGAAGTGAATATCCATTAGCAACCATGGAATATAGGATCGTCAAGCACATGAATATTTAATAAATGTAATGAAATTAAGCATTTAATTATAAACATGAATTCAAGAAGTGTACTTTTATCTTGAACATCCTGAGATTGTAGATATCCTCGAAGTTTTAGGTTCATTAGTGTTTAACATTTACATTTATTGGCGCTTCATGTGTACACATTATTCAGAGAGGTCGCACCCACCCTCCTCCCTGGCATTTTCTAGTACATTATCCCAGTAATGTTAGTATAGGACAATCTTGCACAATAAAGATAACATAATCTATACAGAAAAACACTTATATAAGTTTTTGTTGTGATATAACGTATCCATGATGCTCTACTCAACCAAAATCTGAAAGATACAATAGGCCAGGAAAGTACCTCATTATACCGCACAGGAAGTTCATCATATTCAGAAGCTCCAGATAGAATATGCAAAAACACCTATGACAAAGACAACTCTGAGAATAAGGATTTAAGAATAAAAAAAGCTATTATTAAGAGAACATGCATACACTTTTTTTTAAAAAACTTCAATTGATATATCTGGTCCTATATTTGATCCAAACATTGATACAGTCAAGTAACTGAGGTAATACTGTGATGCTATCATGCCCAACATCATGGGCTCCACATTGTTTTCATTCATCTTGATGCATCCACTGTCTTCCAGATCCTCAAATGTGTTCTGAACTAATCTGCCAAAAATAATTTATCAAAGCATTGTCAGCAGCAGAGAAGTGTAAGTTTTCACATTGAGAATTCTTTGCAAATGAAGAGATGTCAAAGGAACTTCTTCCTACTCAAACAGATCCTCTCCTGCATCTATAGAAATATACAATAAATAGGATATATATATATATATAGAAAATATAGAAACAGAAATATATTAATATTATATTATTAATATTATTTGTATGGGCAACCGGAAAGATGTGGTACTCAATTTGACTTCATTATTCGGTTAGGAGTAATTGAAAAATCCAAACTCAATATAGTATCTTTTGGAATCTTGAATATGACACTACACATGATAATACTAATCCACATATGTCTCTATCAATCAATACTAATTGAAAAAATTAAAATTCCTATATTTGTATTTAGTTTGATTAGAAATGAAAAATGAAAAAAATATATACAATAGAAATAATATAAAATCCAAAATAAATAATATAAAAAATAGAAATGAATAAAATAATATATGAAAAAAATAATATTAAGAATAAATAATAAGAATGATCCCTTTTGGAATGAAATTGTACTAGTTATCGAAAAGGGAAAAGGGGAGATGAATTGATGTATCACGGGAAAAAAAAAAGCCATGAAGCACGGCAGTCATGTTATGGCCCATTAAAGGTGATAATTGGTGACCATTCATTTAGAAAATACTTGTTCAATAATCAATTGAAACATTATTAAATTAATTGGCAAAAATATTTTTATTAAGAAAGGTCAATTTCTCACCAGTACTATGGTCTGGGAAGGCGGAAGCATTCAGTCAGTTATTTTTATGTTGGTGAACAAAAAATGAATTTTAGTAGTAAACATTGCTTAAAATTTTAGTAAATGAGCAAAATAATCAATGAGAAAAGCCTTATTACATGGACAAATAAGAACTCAGAGTTTCAGGTTCTGCGCTCTCTAGACCATGGTAGGCTGGATTAACCATCTGCAATGGACTGTTCATATCAGCCATCTCAAGTGAAGCAAGTATCATTTTTACAGGTTCTATACATGGAATTGTTATCAAGAGGAGTTTGAAAATGAAGATCGATAATAATTTAGAGAAAATCTATGGTTATTGTCTAAAAATCTTTACATATAGCTTAATGTTATTATTATAATTTTTTAAAGTAGATCATTCTTTTTTTTATCCCAATTGTTTATCCCAAATAGCCATACTTCGATAAATCCAATACCCTGACAACTAAAACTTAACCCACAGGTTTCTACATTAAAATATGTGAAGAAGGTAAAAATCAAAGGCATATTTTCACTACTTTAAACATGTCATTACTTAATATTTAGAATATCTACGACAAAATATCTTCACTAGTTAAAAGAGCATGCTGAAAACACAGTTGGAGCAGATAAAGTAAAAAGATTGGATTATGACATAACATAATATACTGACAAGCAGCAAAAGTTCTGCTTTCATGAGTCCTAAAAGCACATTAAACATTAGATTACTTATCATTACTTACTTTTCATTGGCAGACATCATATTTTCAATTCCTCAAAACATTCCACGAAATCTCAATAAAGTCTTTTTAACTTTTTTTACTTTTAATGGTGTCATAAAACTATAAAAAATGATTCAAAAAATTGATTGTAAACCTAATAGTGTTAACATACATGTACCCTGTTTTTGACCGAGTCCTAAATGCGCTAATAAGTCCTTAGACTAGCTTTTAACCCTTAAATGGAAACTGGATAACTTGTAAACTGGGTCACTTTAACCATCTCAAAATATTATGCTCCCTATTTGAGGAGAGGCTTCCTGTACAAGGTAGTATTAGAATTACCCCTTTAGCCTATCAAATATAATTACTAACTTCCAATTGAGGACCAGAACTTTCATGAAAACCAATTATTAAAAGAGCCTATATTTCATTTTCCATTCGGATGATCATCAAAATTATACCAGTCTACGGAATAAGTAGGTCCAAGTAAGATAATGCACTGCATCCTCTTGATGGCAAATTGTCCCGGTAACTATCTCTGCATTCATGTGATCATGCAATTGCTCCTTGAGACTACTCTCAACTGGAAATGGTTCATATAAAAACAGCAAGAAAAGAACATCCATGTGAGTCCTGCCTTGATAAACATAAGACTGTTAATAGTACCATAATATACTCAGAAGTCACCAGTTTTAATCTTGCCTTTTTATAGAAGCTCTTTTTGGGTCCATGGACAAGAATGACTTCTTTTCCATGCTGATCATATTGTGGGCGACCTGCACGACCCATCATTTGCAATATATCCGTGATGGGAAAAGTAACATATCTCTTTGCCTTTCCATCATAATATTCCATTCCCTGTGAGAGAGATGTATGTTTTACTGAAATAACATCATACTGTACGGCAAAGCTCCCAAAGACGAGATATTAAACTCAAAGATGCCGAATTTAAGAATTTAAGAGACACTTCAAATACTCTGATCAAGGCAACACACTTGTGTAGTCAAAATCCAATCAATCTGCATGTCAGTAAATTGCGTGCGCACTTGTGAAGAATCTTAGAGAAGACCACTTATATGCCTTATTAATCTATCAAATTACTTCGAATCATTGTTAGTTTTCTTCGATTTTCGTACGAAACCAATTATCTGTATTGAAACTTGTTTTAGTTTTATGTATACTAGAGACTAACATCTAACCTTGCAGAGGGTTAAAAACTTAAAGTTTTGCCTCAAATCACTGTGGAACATGTGAGTACTTAGAAAGCTCATAATTTGGGGAAACATTACACCAATGATTCACAAAACCAAATAGAATAACTCTCAAGACTTTTTTACACAAACAGTGTGTAAAAAAATTATTGAACTTCTTCAATAGACTAGTGACCTGTGACTAATATAGTTTGCCTCACCTTGATAATAACCAGATAAGCAGGAAGATTCACACCCCAAGCAAGTGTGCTCGTACATACTAACACCTACAATCCAATAAACAGAATCAATTTTATGCTTAGATATATGTCCTTCCAAGGTAAGTAAAACAATAGACCATTTTAAGTGAGAGATGCCTGGATCTTGTTGTTTGCAAAAAGTTCCTCAACCAGAGATCTGTCTTTGTCATTTAATCCTGCATGGTGTAACCCAATGCCAAATTGTAAGGTGTGCCTCAGGTTCTGATCATTGACTTGAGATAGAACCATCTGCAGTGCTTCTTCTGCCAAATTCAGAAACTGCCTAGGATGCTCATCCGCAGCTGCGAACTATACGCATAAAAACACCATGTTTAAAAGGTAATAATTCGAAGGTATAAGTTTACCCAACTTAATGTTGCATCTCACCTGAATAAGGTCAAGTGCAGTAAGCCTTGTCTGGCGACGAGAGGATACAAAAATGAGCACTGGTTTTGTAGGTGAACGTGTACATATTGCAGCATATGCTGGTCTATTCATGCTATTCATCCTTGGGCAGTAGAACTTTCCAGGATATCCCTGTTTATGACACCATTTCAGGAAATGCAAAATATAAGGTGCTCATCTATTTGCATATCACTAGAAAAGGCAGACTGTCACAATGGCACAGCACTACGGTATGAGACCTACCTTAACCTACAAGCCTCCAAAATCAAAACTAAGATGCACATAATAATTATAACAATTGGGTCCAATCAGGCAAACTCCAATATTACATGTATTTTGAAATGAATAAATAAATAAGATTCATTTTATGAGACCTAAATAAATCGAACTATTTCAATTCATTTATGAACGGAGCAAAACATGACTTTCAAAACCAACAATCCACAAACCAACCAATTCATTGGCGAGTTCAAGGGGCAGCTAATCCTTTCTCTAATTGAGTATATGTTTGGAGTCCAAAAAAAGCTAAAACAGAGCTAGCTGTGCTCATTGGCGACCCGAGAGAATGATCAGAAGCGATGTCTTTTATTTCCATCTTACTCCACTCTGCAGTGTTAGTTTTCATTCTTTTTTTTTTGATGTGTGTGTGTCTCTCTCACCTGACCTCCAACACAAAAAGGCAATTGGCTTCATTGCAGATAACTAAATAACAGGACACGTGCCACCATTTTTTTTCGCCAATAAGCTCTTTTTACCATGCGTAATATACCTATGTATGTATATGGTTTGACAAACAGAAATTTCTAAAATTTAAAGATGCATATGAGCTCATTTAAACACATGAAATACATGTAAGTATATGTATAGTTTGGAAAACAGAAATTTTTAGATATTGAAGATATTGCTTTCATAGATATTAAAGATACATATATTAGTACTATATTGTTAGAGATGTCAAAGTTTACAATCACTTACAAGGAGTTTAGGGATCTAGGGGGAAAGGAGAGGGCTTGAGAATACATTATGAACTCCATATGCATATATTATGTGTGTGTATCTATATATATAATATAATTACATTAGATATTAACAAAATAAAGAAAATCCATCACTGGCTCATCTAATGTATATGCAGACTATAATTATAGCAGAAAAAGACATATGAATCCAGATTAAGAAAAACTCTTGTTGAAGTAGTATTTTAGTAATATAGTAGAAACAGCCAAGTCATCCATTTACTAACCAAATATATTGAAAAAAATAATGCTCAAAATATTTATGGCAATCCATCCACTAAGCAACTATAGCAAAGGGTATGTGCTACCAGCAGGAGAAAAAAAAATCTCATATTGGATCCCAGCAGTAACTGCTGCATATCAGCAGAGCATCACAGGCAGCTCACTTTCCTTCTAGAGTACTCAACAACACCAGGTCATATTCACATAAAAAGTATATTTCATCACAAGATCCCCAGTGATGAAATACACAAATAAAAAGTATATTCGTTGAGTTGAGTTATCACTATCCTCCCAACTTGAAGGACAATTCTTATGATCTCAACGACTTTATCAACCAAAATTGCAAATGCAGAATTTATTTGGCACTTAGCCAGTTAGCCAAACATCATGATAAAGTCAGTCCAAATGGGAAACAATACCAACCCTATTGTAAATGATGCATTTATTAAAGAAAGGCCTAAAGACAATCGGGGACCAACTACAATATACATGAGCACCAACAAAAGAGGGGAAAAGCAGGAAAAACGAGAAAGAATAAAGAAACTCCAAGAATGATATAGAGCTTACAAAAGAGGTAAAACCATGCTTAAAACTTAACCATGATCACCGAAATCAAGTTGCTGAAATGTTGCACTCACCCTATTAAAATCCACACACAAAACAGTACCATTATTAACAAAACGAGATCACTTACCTCTACACTTTAGCACCTCAAACATTAGCAAACCACCCATATCCAGCAGCAAGAAAAAATTACTATTACATAAACGACTCTCATATTCAACTGTAGCTATAAAAAGTTGTCACTTAAAATAATCAAGACATAAGAGAAGATCTTTGCTACACTCTGATACTGCATTTCCCAGTTTCTTATTAGACAATTCAAAGGTGATAATCACAATCTAAATAATTATTTTGATGTATAAACTATCCAATTAATTTGATGCATTTACATTTTTCTCAATTATACTTGAGAAGACACATGCAAAAATAAATAAGACAGCTAAATTCATATAGATTTTGGGAACTACATTGGCAAATTGATTGCAGATTTATAAAGCCATACTGAAGAGAAGAAATATCAGACTTATTTTCTGTTATTAGAGAAGTATTACTTGCCTGGATATGTAATTCCAGAGGTACAGGCCTCACACTTGGCTTGAAGTTAAAGAGTCCAATTTCACCAACTCCCAACCAATCAGCCAAATCACTAAAAATAAAAAAGAAAATTATAAGAAAGCAATCTCAAAAGGGAGTTACTAGGGCAACATCATCTCACTGGTTCTTAAGGGTTGCTGAATGATCAACAAAATGCTGTATAATTATAGCCATAAAGCATGACTAAAATACCTGATAAACTTGAATGAGATAGTGTAGTAAAAAAAGGTTCTACACAAGATATTTTTATAATGAGATTTTTTATAATGAGATCCATCTCAGCACCCTCTCATTAGCTGCAAATTATTACTTTATTTTTAATTAGTAGCTAAAACCTTGTGCGGCATGAGTGATTGTAGAATTCATTTGAAATTTTATTGTCATGTTTGGTATGAATGAAAATGGTTCCTTTACTCCTATAATGAAACCAAATTCTAGGGCTAAACAATGAGTTCTATACTTCAAATCATTTATCTAAACAAAGGGCAACATTATTATGACATTTCCCGTGAAAAAAAAACCAATATTATAGCGAATAGGGTTCAAAGAAACTATTATGACAGGTTTTCACATTTCATGTTTATGTGTATAGTAAATAGTTGGAAAATAAAACATATTAATAAACAAGACATGCAAAGAGCAGATGCTCAAATTATGTTCCATACAAACATACCCAGCATTTGCCAAAGCTGTAGAAAGACCTACAAAACGTACAGCCCATTCTGTTTGGGATGATAAATATCTCATCCTCGAAACAATAACCTGGAAACATGAAGCTACATTGTTTATATCTTCTTGGAAACTAGAAATATAATTTGAAGATTAGGCAAACTAGAAGCAGTACATATTGCTCTTCACTCTTTAGGAACAAAAGGATCTAACATGCATACTTCCTTTGTCTGATATCCACATTAGCTAGCAAATTTGTAATTTTGACATATGTACCTATAGTTTTTTATATTTCAACCAATTACTTAGCCAAACAAATCAGGCATCATTTTGGATGGTTGTCTATTATTTAAATATAACACCAAGTTTCAACTGACATCAAAGTAGAACTAAGAACAAATGGCATTCCCCTCTAATTCTATTGGAAGTTAAAAACCACAGCACAGTGCATCCATAATCCGACTGATTCTGTATTCAGGATATTTGAACATACAGATAATAAAAGTGAAAAGAATCATTTCAACAAAAATGGCCATAAAAATTACTAGATGATGACAACAGATGAAAATAATACAATAGGCAATCAGGTTGGCAGGATCAAGGACTGGTATCAGTTCCAGTTCTTTATAATCATGCAGGATCCTGAAATTGACAGTTGAACACAAGCAACAACTTGTAGATGTGAGTTGGTAGGCCCAGGTTAAATTTTGTCAGCTATATCAATGTCTTTACAGTTAAGTTCAACTATGTAACCAATGTCTATCAAAAGACCATATTCGGCTGCCCAATCTAAAATGGTCAATTGCATGATACCTTTGAGATATCTTTAGGGCATAGTCCTTTTCTATTCCATGTCGAAATTTACATCTTTATCATCCTGGTGCTTATTCAGTTAGTACACCATGTATGTACTTCAATGATACCTTTGAGATTCATTAAGATATTGTTTCTTATCCAAAACTTTTCCCTCCCTTATAAGAGAGGAGAAAAGAGATGCATCTACTGTCAACACAGAAACTTATTCCATCTTTTGGCAATTCTAGACGTCAATTTGACATATGAAATCACCATTGAAGTAGTCAACAATATTGCCACAAACCACTTTCACATGAACAGTGTTATGGTGTCAACTAATGACAGTAGCAGATTAGGAGTGAAATAGATTGATAGGCCGAACAATAGAATAGGAAGAAGAAGAAATGTTGAAAGAGTAAGCTGAGACAGAATAGAAAGGACAAAGAGAAGAATGAGGAATAATCAATAATTCATTCAAGATAATGATTGACAACATCAGCACCTATTCTTATGGCACACACCATCAAAATTACAATCCTAATAGTAATACCTCACTTACTAATAACTAATTCTGTTATGCAATTTATGTCCCATCTACGGCTAATAATTCCCTCATCATAGCCTCTCATAATTTGTCTCTTCCACAGCATTCTCTTTTATTCCCTTTCTCTTACCCTTCTTTCTCTTAAATCTAACACAGTCCAAGGTCTTATGCAAAATAAATGCTCAAGAACAAAGTATAGCAAATAGCATTTAGTAAGTGATACCTCAAGGATGGGTCCACGATCAGCTCCTAGTAAGTGAATCTCATCCAAAATCATAAGCCCAATCTATTGATCAAAAGTCCCACATTTAGAATAAGATATTAAAAATGATTGAACATTACGAAAAATAGATAACACAAGACTATTTGACTTTTTCTAATAGAAATAATGCTCAAACATGAAAGACCAAGTAAATACACATTTGTTACATAGCTTCTACTATGCCAATTGCGACTGATACCATCCCACTTCTCAGGGGTAGATATGATAATATCTGCTATACTCCAGTCATTTCAACCTGAGGCAACATCCAACAAATTCCTGAAACATATCTTAGAAAGTATACACAATCACATCATATATCCATTCACGCACACACACACACACACAAAGACATCTAATGAATTGAGTCATCACCATCTTTTTTCCAAGCTGAGAGACAAGATTCTTTCTCCAATCATGCATTCTTTCTCGTACAATAGCCTTCAAAGGTGCTATGTAAACAACCTGCCTTCATATAAACAATTAAGCATACTGCCACAAAAATATGAAACACCCAACATTTCACAAACTTGAAACGAGTATATTACAAACTAAATACAGTGCCTCCTATAGTTACTTTGCTCAAAGAACATCTACTTTACAAACAGAACCAGTTTCTTCCTTTCACTCCAAACTACATTTCTTTACTCAAAATTTGACATTTCATTTAACTTATAAATTACTTTTTCTCAATCTATTTTCCTATTTTTCTCCTTTTTTTATTTCCTCATTATTTCTATTTTTTTACAAATTAAATATTTGAAATGTTCTACAAAAATTTCAAAAAATTATTTGAAATCAATAACTCAAATAATTGTCCACAAAGAAATATGAAAACCATTCTCAAAAAATAAAAGAAAAGAAAAAAAAAATGAGAACATGTTACAAATGAATAACAGGGCATGATCAAGCATTCGACTTCCATAATATCATAAATGAATAAAGGAAGCCATTAAAACATAATTTTACAAAAAAATTATAAAATTTATCAAAAAAAAGTGCCATATCATAGGAAAATTGTGAAATAAGAACAAGTGAAAATGCATTTCTTAAAAGTCATCATTCCATTAAAGTACCAAGGATTTGGTAATCTGGATAACTAATTATAATTTGAAACTACTATGTAAATTTAGAGATTAAGAAGTCATGGCTGGTATAAGAACCCAAATTTACCTAAACATTAACATTTTATAAGTAAACATTCAACTTTGCAAATTTATGGCATGTTTTCTCGCAATCTTTTCATGCAATGATCTATTTTCACATATGATTTCTTCAGGAAAATTAAAATATGATCGAGAAATAATATCATTATAGGCCTTCTATATTTCAAAGGTGAACCACAATCTCAGTAGAAACTTAGTCATTTTACTGATATGGATAAATAACAACTTCATAAAGATTGCATTAGCTTTATAGAAATTTAATGCCACTTCACAAATTTTTTTTTTTTAAAAAATACTGTTTCGTGTTTTAAGAAAAATTAGAATATTATCCATATATACTATTTACATCAAGTATAAGAATTCTATATTTACACAGAAGTCTATGATTTTAATAGAAATTTCAATTTTTACCCAATTTAGATAAACAGTAACTTCACATAAATTATGTTAGCTTCGTCAAAAATTTAATGCCATGTTGGGATATTGAAATAGTGCTTCACAGAGAAATGAGCAAATATATAATTTCTTAAGCATAATTGAAGTATTAGCTAAAAATAATATTGAAACAAATTATGGCAATCTAGATTTCATACGCACACTATTTTAGTAGAAATTTTATACTAAATATTACACTAAATATATTAATCTAATTTCATAAGCATTAGTGTCATATTAGACACATAAAACTATGGTATACATGGTTTTCATGCTACCTTTGTCACTTTATCATCTTTGATGTTAGGAAAAAAAAAACTAAAGTTGAAATCAGATATCCCAGTATACAAAGTGAATTTTTTCATGTCCCCGTATTCTATTAGTGCTTGAAAACAAAGTATGAAATCTAGATTTCATACGCACACTATTTACTAGCATGAGTCAATGGCAACAAACCAATCACCATATCAAGAAAAAAAAAATACTGCTATGTAACCCAAATGTAGAATATATTATCATTATCTGAAATATAGTCTAGCTGTAGTTCAATACCATACATGTTTACCATTTTAAGGTATATTATGGTCAATAGTTATTTGCTTTTATATTATATTTTAATTTTGAGGAACACTTAATCCAACATTTAGTTCCTTTTTTTGATATCCAGTACAACGTCACTCTGGTGAACGAATTAGCCTTTGCTAATTGAATTCCATATGAAAAGAGAGAGAAAGAGAAGAGGAAGACCTTCATGTCAGGTTGAGTATTGAAGAGGCGAAGCATAGCAAGTTCAGCAGATATAGTTTTCCCACTCCCAGCAGGAGCTCCTAACAGAACATTGTTGTCTGTATGATAGAGAACATGAAAAATCTGCAATTACCAAACAAAAGCATCATGTTACCAATTCAGAATGGTATTTAATACTGCTAAAAACCATGAAACAGATACAGAAAAATAATACTGAACTACACCTGTGTTTGTATAGGATTAAAATGTGAAAAATTGTACAAGGTCTCATATGTGTCATTTCCAAGTGAAGTCACAGGGAGTGGTTTTAAATCCAGAAGTTCTGTGTGCATGGTACGAGCCTGAAAGAGCATAGTCCTTCAGTGAGATTCGTAATTTAATATTTGGCACTTTCAAAGTGCCAAAAAAGATGAAGAGACAGAATGGAGAGAAAGAAAACAAGCATTACCAAACTATCCTCGAAAGAATAGGATGAAACAAAACATATGTACCTCTGGCAGAGCTAGATTATGGAAAGAGATAGTGTAGAAAGCTTCTGCATGCAGCCAAGAATCAGAAACAGCATGAATGTAGTACTGTGGTGGATGTGGTCCAAAAATTGGGACAGTGAAGCTGAGCTTCTGAGGCTCTCCTCGGGCCATCCGCTTTGTCAAAGTGAAAAGTTCTGAATGGTAGATGTGATCATTCTCAGAATCCTGTTCAAATTGTTGTTAGGCCACAGTAATGAATGAAGTAAATGTGCATTTAAGAGTTGGCAAGTATTCAACTCAAAAAAGCCACAAAAGTAAACTAGTTCAATATTCACTTGAAATTATCCTACGTATCACAAGAAAACTTTCATAGAATCTCAAAATTTCAGAACTGCATTAGAGCATCAATGAGATCAGATTCCACTCAGATAATGATACTGTGCCTAAGTGAACACACAATCCCATTATTACCAGCAAAGGCATGGAAACAAATTGCCAAGACAGTCCCTACAAGAATTTCTTATTTACAACTTATTAAAACCTAAATTTTATGAAAAAGTAGGCATAAATTATTACTTAATATAGATTTCATGTTTCAGGTGCACATTGAAATACAACTGAGTGCACCTAAAAACCTAGTTTTAGGTGAAGCAAATCTAAAGAAACTTTATAATCTAGTCTGACAGAGTAACAAGACTTCTCTTGCTGAAAATCTAACAAGCAGAAGCAAGAGAATGATTCTAAGTCAGCACCCCAACAAGAATCCACCAACGTTTTGCACCACCATGAAAACGATCTTTCCATATGAAGTCTGGAGTTATGGCCAAATCCACCTGAAAATTAAATAACCAACATAAAAGAGAATTTCCAAATGATCACAGAAATATAAAATTCTGAATATCTGAAATAGAAGTTATTCTGCACGAGTTACCTTCAAAACAGTTCTGGTGATTGGACTTACAGTTGCCGATAACTGGATCCATGGGAAATAGCCCAAATATTGCTTAACCAACTTTGTTAACCACCCCAGAATGAAGATTAGGTAAAGGAGAGTGAATAATGATTACAAGAAACAAGAAGTACCATTATTTTCATATACATATACCTTTCCTCCGTGAGGATAATGAATAAGTGCTCCAATATCTTTCTCCTCCATCTCCTGTAGACGATCCAAATCAGCTCCTCCTTCTTCAAGCTTCCGCAGTATCTAGGCCAGTTAAAGTCATAATATTAAAAAAAAAAAAATTGTTCCCACAGGTATAGTTTGATAGTCCAAAATAAAAGTAAGCGAGACAAACTTCTGCTGAAATATCCTTGGCAAATTGTCTAAGTGGATGTTGATGAGGCCAAATTTGGCGATCTACAGCCTTGCAATATTCTAACATGAACATAGACATCTCACTCCAGCCTCTATGCAAGCAAATTTCAAATAATGCACGCATGATACGAGCCAAGCTTGCACTTATGTATGCAGCATCGGAGACTAATGAAAAAGAATCAATTGAGCCACGAGATATGTATAACTGCAAATTTACATAACCAATATCATACATCAAATATCATGTTTCTTCAACTCTGCAAGGAAGTATCAATAATGAGCAAAAGCTAAAACCTGAATAAGAATTGAAATTTTTCCATGCTTATTGGAAGGACCACCACGACCTTCTAGAGGGCATGACACACGCAATATCATCTCAAGCTCATTCTGCTCCTCCTCTCGAACAACAATATTCTTAAATTCAGAAGAATGAGCAACCATGTCAATAACCTACAGAAGAAGCAAACCATTATTATTATCGAATAAAGAAACAAAGAATAAAGGAGGGTGACGGAGGGAATTGAAAATGATGGATGGAAACCCCAAGATAATTAATTAGAGAGAAATTATTAAAAATGCAGTTCACCTAGAGAATACAAGCTAACAAATAACCAGTTCACCTAGAGAATAAAAACTAACAAAATAACAAGTGAAGCACTTATCATCGGCAAATTCTTGTTCTCAATGCCATTAGCATGTTAACTTTTCTTAAAAACTTGACTATTCTAAAAAGGTCTACTAAACTGATGCAAAGCAAAGCAATTACAAGGTTAAAAACAACCTCACTATCATTCATGTGACGTCTCAACATCTCATTGTAAGTTTCAACACTAGAATATTGGATATAAAAGTGGCTTGCTATGCGGCCAAGCTCTGTACAATAGAAGTTTCCACTTTTCTCATCAAACTGCATCATTTTAGCTTTGTCAAGTGCACGTGCAGCATCTGTTATGAGATCTCTTTGCTTCAAACTCAAAGAAGGATCTGCAACAACCTGCCAAATATAGAATTTTTTGTGTAAGCATTCCAGTGGTTAACCAGGTGTAGATCAAGAATATATTTTAAGATCCAGAACTATCCTAGATCATATTTTATAAGCATCAAATGGTGAGAAATAAATTTAGGCGTAATCCAAGCCAGTGTAGAGACAGCTTTGAATGGCTAAAAGCAAAAAATGAAGTCAAGAAAACTGCTCTTCTTTCTTTCGTGTTTCTGACAGCATTGAAAATGAAAGGGAAGTATGCAATAGAGCAGCAAAACCAGTAAACAATATAATACTTTATCAGCACATAATCCTCTCTGTTAATGTTTTGTTCAAAAATTTTAGAAGAAAAACAGCAAAAAGTTCATCATCAACTATTCTGCACTGAAAACAGGAGATAACTGAAAAAGACAAGGAGAACACTAATGCAAGACACCATTTGTGATCACTTGAATAAGATCAATGTCCAGAAAGAAAGTCACTTGTAACTGACAGAAAGCATGAAAAAACCCAAATGAATAGCGCTGACGAATTACAACTTTCTAACAACTTAACACACTCACCCTGATTCCAAATGTAACAATTTTTCAAAGAATACCATTATCTACACTAGATTATGACGCTGCTGATGCCTCTTACATGCTATCACAGTAAAAAGGACAGTTAATGGGAACCGCAACAAAGGTCATATGAGATGGGCTGGGCTGGGAGTATGACCTTTATTTACCAAAGGGCCAAATTTTCAACAGAACATTAGGGCAACCAGATGATTTTTCAAAATGCTTGCCTAGCATTAAAAAAAAATGTGGAGGATTTGAATAACGAATCAATCAGAGCTACAAAAATCACTTATCCAGATCTGCCGTTTCTACAGTTACAAAAAAGTGTGTCTAATATCTATTCAGAGTTAAATTGATAGAAAAATACTGGGAGTTACAAAAATCACTTATCCAAATCTGCCATTTCTAGGACATAGATTATACTTTAAATCTTAGTTAATCATCATATCATACAATACTTTGTCCCATCCAATACCATACGCCAAAGGATTCTGCCTCATCCTGATGAATAGATAGGTATATCCAAGCCATGCGCATGCTTCCTTGACATTAGTAACAGTACCCAATGCCACCTCAGCATTTAAATTGTCCTTTTTGGAGCTAATAAACTGCATGCAATAAATAATGCATATATCAACATGAAATTTGTAGGAGTTCCAATGAAGCATAAAATCAATGTATGATGAAATTGAAGAATACATTAATATCAGAATCACTTAAGAGAAAGAATCATTTGCACTTCTTTGCAGCTCAGCAATCTTACAAAAACATCCAAGTTTCATTTGGTCCAACCATGCAGTATACAATCTGTGATGTTATAAATAACCAATAACTACCTGACTTTTTATGGGAAGTTGACTTGTTAGCAACCTTAGATAGTAGGCCAGTTTTTCATGAGATGTGATTATAATCCCTTCACCACTCTTGTCAAATTGAGGTCTCCCAGCCCTTCCAAATATCTAAAACAGTAATATCACAATAGCGGTGAAATTAGCCATAAAAAATATCTAAGGTAATTATTTAGATGTGTGTAGAAGGTATTTTAAGTCCAACCTGCATAACATCGAGCATGCCTAGGTCTCGCCAGCCACCAGCCTTTTGATCATACAACTGAGTCCCCTGGAGGATGACAACGGATGAGATAGATTAGAAAGGACATAAATGAAAGACTATCAGATACCTATCTGGCTATGAAAGCAACCTTATGTACTGTTTCTGTATATCTGAAACCAATCAGCATGCAACACCAGAATTTATATGTTATTTTGAATATTTAACAATCAGCACGAACCTTAATCACAACAGTGTGAGCTGGCAGATTTACACCCCATGCCAAAGTTGCTGTGCAAACAAATACCTGGAACCATAGATAAGTTAAAAAAATATACAATCCAAATTCCAAATTCACAAGCTGAATGAGCTTTACCTTCAAGAGTCCCTCAGAGAGAAGCCACTCAGTCAAAACTCTATCAGCACGTAACATCCCAGCATGATGAATTCCAACAGCATATTCAAAAAGCTCAACATCTTTGTTTCTAGACTTAACAACCTCTTTCTGAAATGCATTAATTTGGGTAACTATTGACGTCAATGAAAATTAAACTATTAATGTTTATATGCCAAATATAGCATAAGCCCAATCGCAAATAGCTCAACAACATCTTTGTTTCTTGACTTAACCTCTTTCTGAAATGCATTAATTTGGATAACTACTGAGGTCAATGAAAATTAAATTATTAATGTTTATATGCCAAATATGGCATAAGCCCAATCACAAATATCAGTAGGCATAGCCACGGTCCGATTCCGTTAGGTCAAAACTAAAACCATGGCCAAACCAAAAACTAAATCATAATATATTATTTGGTTCAAATTCACATAAATCACAAACCGTTTAACACCGGTTCTGAATTGGAATCTGAACCAGCGATCCGAACCAGCCAGCAGCTGCATTTTTTTTTTTTAATTAATAATTTCTCCTACAAATATATATACTTTCATATATCAATTAATATATACACTCTTAATAATTTCTCATATTTATCACTCCTATAAATATAAATTATAAATACATTTATAATTTTTCCTATAAATATATTAATTACACATCAATTTCTCTTACATTTTCCTCTCCAATATTATCTATAATGTAAATTCTTTAATTTACTCTTTAATACTCTCTACAATCTATATTATTCAGTATTTTCTTTATTTTTTTAAGAAAATTAATTTCAATATATTTCTTTTTCACTAATCTTAATTCCAAATAGTTTTTTTTTCTCTAAATCCTTAATTAAAATCATCTATAAATTGCCTCCTAAGTTTCAAATTGCACCAAAACCATCTTTGAACCGCCTCAAAACCGTCTTATCGAACCGTTTGGAACCATCCCATCGAACTGCCCTCGAACTGGGCTCAAACAAGAACTAGCACTTTTAAAACCACCATTAAACCATCCTATAGGCAGTTCGGTTCAGGTTTGACAATTTCTTGAACTTGAACCAATGGTTTAGGCACCGTGGCCACCCCTAAATATGAGAGAAAGGCTGTATTACCTTAACTAAGGAAATTTGTGGATGTGCATCATTGCTAAAAAACTCCAGATCCTCATACTTTCGAGCAAGCTCAACCTGTCCAAGATGCCATGTAAGACTATGAAAGCAAAGAATAACATAAAAGGTTCAAAGCAAAAACAACTTCCATATACTATGTGCACATGAATACAAGCATGCTTATATCTTAAATACTTATACATGAAGTAATATACCAGACATAATTCTCGTAGCACAAATTGAAAACTAAAATTTTGAACAGTCTCACATTGTTAATAGAAGGGTATGTTATATACATCTCTCATCTTGATAGAGAATATGAAGAGTTACGATTAGTGTTCTAGAAAAAACTGGGTGGTATAGGAGTATGGTCTGTGTGGAACCTATACACCTTAATCTCCAGAAACATATAGGCTAGCAACTTCTATACTGTCTCTAGTTACAGATCCATCTGATTAAACCGTGTAAGATCTTGTGTTTTCTTATTGTTTCCTTTCTTCTATAGTCTTAGCAATTCTCCTTTTCTAGCCATAAGAAATGATATAAAGAGCTTATGGTGATTGGGATGTGTATAGATATGATTTTGTAATGTATAGAGCAGTAGAAAGGGAATTCGAAGAAGAGTAGGGAAAGATAGAGGGGTAGAGACGTAGGAAGAGATCGAGAAAGAGGAGTAAGGTGGAAGAAAGAAAGTGAATATTCATTGATAACTCTCCATACGTACAAAGCATAATTCATATAGGAAATGGCTACTGACTACAATACAAACAATACCAATTCCCTTTCAATCAGCACATTCCCTGACCAGGTGGTTGCACTCCTTTTGTCCTTTTTCACAGCTCATTCTCGCCTCACTTCCTCCAATTACCTTCTTACCCATGGACATACTCTTGATTGCCTTTTTCTTCCTCCTCTTGTATGTTACATATATTTTGTTTGCAACTTCAATAGCTACGACCAACATGGGATAAGGCTACAATGGAGACTCCGAATAGAGAAGCCACAAAGGTGCCTTATGAAACAATAGCCTGAATCATAAGAAAAGGTAACACTATATTACAGCATTACTCTTGGAGCAAAATCAGATCTTAGATAGAAGCTTTGGTGATACCACAATAATATTCGTGAAATAGATTCTCTGAAATGAAAAAAGATATAAAAATGCCAAGTTCCTTGTCTTAACACAGTTTAAGACTTCAAGTGAAATAGAAATGAATTTTCAAGATGGACAGAATTAAATGCTAGACTGACATTTTTTGCATTTGTTTCTCTAATGCCTATTTAACATTCGTTTTGAGATTTACTTGTTGAATAAGATTTTGAAAGTTGCCATTTCTAAGGCAATTTTTCCTTACAAAATAACAAAGGTAGATCTTTATAAATAAATGCTTGTAGCAAGAATTTGTGAATTCTTCAAGATCTTTATAAATAAATGCTTGAAGCGTTTTGGGAGTTGGCTTGAATACTGTTGTCAACACTCATACAAACCAGCCAAGAAAACCAAAATAACCAGTAACCAACCACATATCAATCTTAGATGACCCGTAGAGCATCGAGGTCAAGTCACTCAAAAAGCAAAAAACCTTCGTATCGTTAAAGCAAGTGATACAACCCCCTTGACTATTTCAAGGAAGATGTTGGAAGTAGCACCAAACCACACATCAACTTACATTGTAGTTCCATTTCTTTATTACTTATTTCTGAATGATAAATTTAACATCCTCCTATTATTTTTTAATATATCCTATCAAATATTTAATTTATATGTGCATATTCATTTCAACCTTGGTCTTACTCTCAGTTTCTCTATCTCAGTTATGAGGTAAGTTCTTCTAACATTTTGTATAGCCTTCTCTTCCAGTTTGTTATTCTATTAAAGGCAATTAGTTTTACATTTTCAGTTGTAAGCAGTAAATACTAAATACTATTAATGATAAGTCAAAAATTGAAGAGTATGCCAATGAGCGTACTAATTTCTCAGCGGTTTTCGCTGTATCCTTCCGTGAATGAACAAAAACCATTTCCTGGTGGCCTTGCCTTAATGAATCAACAACCTAGCACAAAAAGCATCAATAAACCTCTAAATTGCAAGTCTAAGACTGATATAAATAAGAAAAGGTTCACATAAAAACAGATACCTTCTTATAACAAATTTCATTTAATAATTCATTATGAGCTGCAAAGTTTTGCTCACTAATTCCTATATACTGCTGTGCAAGAGGAATAGGACGATAACTAGAATCAAAGAAGAAGAGGCCTGCCTCTGGATTGACTCTAAGAAATTGAGCAACCTGGAAAATTTAATGAGTACAGGTATAGAATCTCTGTGATAAAGGTCGAAGGCGAGAGAGAGAGAGAGAGAACATCATCTGTATAGCTAAAAAAAGAAAAAACCTCTAAATAATTGGGTGAAGTGGCTGAAAGCCCCACAATGCGTATCATTGTCTGCGTCAATTCCACCTGTTACAAAAGAACAACAGAAAGCACAAAAAGAGACTTACTAGCTTGCAACCACTCACACATGCAGGAAAAAATCTAATTGCAAGGGGCCATGCCAGGATTCAACTATCAAAATATTTGGCTCAACCATCATTCAAATCCTGACACATAACTGTTCACATCAATTGTCGTTAAACATGGGTAAAAACACTTCCATAAAAAAAATCAAAATTTTAACAATATTTTTTATTTATGTTTCATTATTATACCATGATGTCAATTCAAGAAGATTTTACCTGACGCAATGTCCTAGCAACAAGAGCCTCTATCACAGGGCCTCTATCATCATTCAAAAGATGCACTTCATCAATAATAAAGAGCTTAACTAACATTAAAAGTGACATGTCACTGCTTTTACGAGCAATAACATCCCATTTTTCAGGTGTTGTTACTATCATCTGATACAAGGAAATCAGAACAGGGAAACCATTAGCTATAGTATACAAGCTGACACAAACACATCCATAATAGGGGAAAAAAGCAACCTGGGTTTCTTCAAGTTCATTCTTAGAGAGCTGCATGTCCTCTGTAAGTTCTTTCACAACCATATTCAGTGGCGATAAGCGATGACTAAATGTTGATGTTACCTCTGCAGCTAAAGCCTAGAAAGAAGATCATAAGAGATTAACTTACCCAACCAAACCCCTCACGAAGAGAAAGAAGAGAGTGCACAGCTGTGGACTGATGGATTTACCTTCATAGGAGCAACATAAACAATCTTAATTCATCTTTGTGCCAGTAACCATCCTTGAAGTGCTGTCCAATCTGGAAGGACAAAGCCATTAATCATATAAATTCTGGAAACACTGGATAACATGCGATGTCACAAACTCTAATTTCTATGTTCTATGGCTCAGTAATATTTAAGCAAGATTGTCAACATTGTATCTTGGTACTAGAAAAGAAAGTTGATACTAACAATACCATCAATGCGGCTGTGTGTATGTTATACAACATAGGACGAGCTATATATTGAACAGGCAAAAACTTACAGATAGCAAATTTATAAAAGATAGGCAAACAATAGGATTTTCCAATGTATCCGACAACATTAAGCATCGGTAATTTCCCTTGCCAGAGTGGTGCCAAATAGACAGTCCATAAACCATAGCTAAAAGCAACATACCTGGCATAGGGCCTAACAAACACAATATACATATTATGACCAGATGGGTGCTTCGGTTCCATCCCAAAGCACCTCATACAAGAAACACAACATCTCAGGGAAGGAATAGAAATCAGAGTCCATTTATTGCGTACCTCATGTAGAATAGAAATCATAGGTATATTTGCTTTGCCAGCCCCTGTTGGTGCACAAACCTGCAAGTATAAAAATTTTAATGCATTCTAAAACCATTACTTCACCTGTGTGTTCAAGAACATATAAACATATAGTTGATCTTTAAAAACACTCTTAAGAACAATTTATCAACTCTTGATCAAATTTCTCCCTTACCAACAACAAACTCATCCAAAAAAATCTAAAATTTCTTCATCCAAATATATCATAGATCCACTAGGATTCTCAACTCCAATTGCAAATCTTTGTATTTATTTCCAAAGCTTCTTCATTTGTCTCACTATTACTAAACCATTTGTCACTTCAATTAGTGTTTAAACTTTGTCTTCATAATTCCCTTTTAATACCAAGCTCCTAATTTCCTCACTTCTTTTCTTTGCTTTTTTTTTCCTTCTCTCTCCCCATATTCAGTCGATATAGTTTGAAATTCCTATACGCTCTCAACTCTTTTATGCTTTACTAGGATAGAAGAAATTAAAAAGGAAATGCCTAGATTCGAAGATGGTCAGAATCATAAATATAAGCCCTCTGCTTGACAGTGATTTTGCCAAGCTAAAAGATACAATTGAGAATAAACAAGATGGATTCATCAGCTTTTTCCTGTACTTGAAACAAAGACAATTTGATATGTTAACATGTAGCTCTTTATAGGTCACCAAAATAAGAATATGGTTTCATGGATCAGCCATGCAAAATTGGAAGTATTTGCCAATATAGTGAAAAGCTAGCATGAACACAGAAAACAAAACTCACGAGTATATTCTCATTAGTGTACTAAACAGTTTGAAATATCCGGCTTTGGATGCGGTTCAGAGATTTGTATCCATGAAAAGCAGCTTGAGCAAAATCCTAACTCCTTGATCTCAATCTGAAACATATCATAATAAACAGATATACAATAAGAAAAAGAATGGAAAGTAACTGGCACATTTATAGGTTAACAACAACCTTCCCAGAAAGGTCACCTGAAAGAAGAAACAGAGAGAAAACAGAGCTCCAATTTGTATATGATGATGAATGGTAGAAATAACAATTGCAAAGCATGTGATCCACACTAAATCACTCTAACCCCACTAAAAGAGAATGGTTTTGTTATACATCGTCGTGCCTTCAAGTAATTTTTATTACAAAAAGTTCCCTAAAGAAAGTCCTACTTCTTAATTTTGCAGTACACCAGGACTCCAGGAGATATGGCAACAAAATGTAGCTTCCGTCATCTTGTTTGCTAGCCCCTCTAGGCAAAGGAGATCAATCTTACACTTAAAAATATAATGTTTAATCAAATATGCCGAATAAACTTTGAAGAGATTCTTAGAAGCATATCCTTTCTGCCTAGAATTCAAATTGTATAATGCACAATGTTCAAATAATAGTTACAGGCCCAAGCCCTTATCCAATACAATTGCAAAACTCCATATATGATTATGTCAGTAATGCTTCTTGCTATGTATTTTGGTTACCGCATCATTATAGTATGGCACATGAGACAATTTACAAGTTTCATTCTCCTAGGAGAAACAAGTAAACCTTAGTACAGAGGTTCTACTCATAGGTATCTTAGAGAATGGAATTGCAGTCCACACTTGTAATAAACAAACAAAAACTTACAAACCAGAGCAAGCATACGTGTTTTTCGTAAAAACAAAAATGTTGATAAAGGGGAAAGGAGAAAAGGCATTCTCCTATACATCTCAAGAGCCAACTATGAAACAAAAATAAAAATAAGCTTAAAGACAACTTCCTCCAATTAAAACACAAAAGAGACTCTTTAAATGCTTCAAAGAATTAGCCCATAAAGAAGCCAAAAACACCACCTTGTCCCACAACAAACTGAAGGACATCCGCTGACCATCCAAAGACACTAATAACACCAATAACAATACCAAACAAAAAAAATAATTCAAAAAAATTTTGGCATCTTGGTATGCTACTAACACATGACAGTTTAGAAAATAACCTTACCAGCATTCATGTTACGGAGAAATGAGGACCAAAAGAAAGCTCTTACCTAAAGTAACACATTAGCCTCCCAAATTTTACTAGATTAATGGAAACAATGGTCTTAAGACTAGAATAGGAGGATTTTGCATGTATCCCACTGGAATCCAAAAGACAAAATCTTCGCAATCATTCTCATCAAATGCTAGAATAAATTTGATCAACAGGATCAGACAAGCATCAAAGGGACCAAGCAGCCAAGACTAAAAGCAAGCAACAGAAACAGCAGCCAAGACTAAAACAAAGCAACAGAAAAAATGCAACCTGATTGGAGAGAAGAGTCATTCTTGGCATGCATCCCTCTTCCTCCACACAAATTAAAACAAGTTTCCAAATTATATTTGACGTCTACTATGAATCTTAACAATCAATCAATGATTTTCTTTGATCCGTCACAAATATGAGTAAAGGCAACAACTGTCTTATTTTTCCATCTGAAACACTTTCTTCATTGCAGGGAAACATATACCATCCTATTTTAAGTTATAGTATTTCCATTTTTCTTTTTTCCCTCTCTTGATACATTTCAATCACAGTATCAGTAAGCATGTCACATGTCTGTCAGTTAGAACACCAAGATAAACCATCAAGAATTAATACATAGAATTATTAATGATGAATCAAGACAGAAAAATATATCACAATAAACTACCAGCTTTTCTCCAGGTTTCATTTGTGCAGTTGGTGCTGGAGGGATAATAACTTCTTCATAGCCTTTGTAATGTTTCCTGGCAGTACCATGAGGAAGAGCTAATGAATGGGACCCCGGGCCGGACCCAATGAGATCATCCAATATACTTTTCCTCTCACTTGCTTGAAGTAAAGAAGAAAAGCTTGTAGCTGATGCATCAATCTCAACCCCATGTTCTACACCACGTCTATGTCGCTTTTCCTCCTTTCGCCTCAGGTTATCAATTTGCCTTTCTGATTCAGTGAGAACAGTGACCTAAAAGAGAAGCTTGGATATGAGTCCCTGGATAAATTTTTTTAGCTGTCTATTGACTCAAATTTAGTTAAACATGCAAATAGAACAATATTGATAATACCTGTGTGCCATAACTAGGCATACGTGATTGAGTGCTTGAAGCCATTTTGTCTGATTTCAGCAGGGACAAACCATGATGGATAGCATCAACAAGTTCCTTTCGATGCTGGAAAAGGAAAACCACAACTATAAACCTTAAAATAGGTTTTTTTTGAGATATATTCAATAGCCAATGATGTGAAGGAATGGCAATTGAGTGGTTTTACCATTGCTATCCCCACTCCATTAGCAATCAAAGCAGGAGGCAGGGTAGGGCAAAAAACGGATGAGACTGGGATTGAAGCAAGTGTAGGTATCCATCTTGCATTCTTGTTGTCATTTCACATTATTTTATTACATTTAGAGCATATATGCATAGTGTACAATATAAAATATTTTCAATGTTATTTCTATCTGAATATCATGTAATAAAAAGTATAGTTTATAAAGATAACTTTTTATATTTATAAAAGTTAAAATATATATAAAAAAATATTTTTCATATTTTATGAAAATGTAAAATATAAATTTCTAAAGTTGGGGCAAAAGTGGTCCAGAGGACCTAAAGTCTAAACCAATTCCCGCCCCATTACCATTGGTATGGTGGGTTCCTTACCAGGTTCAGGAAAGGAAAATTTGCCATCTCTAGGCCCTTGCCCCAACTTGATTGTTAAAGTGTTTATGATTATTAGCGAATGTGCCTGTGTGTAAGGATTAGAGAGAAATAAGAGCTCCACCTATCTCTTTCAATGTTATTAGGGTATTAGGCAACCTGCAAAGGCAAAAATCAGGGTAAAGCCTCTTTCAGTTACAGACAGCTGCGGATAAATCTCTAAATAGACTCATCTAAAAAATGAATATGCTAATTTTCATTAATTTTTGGTATATTAAAGGTAATTGAGGGCAGCTAGCTAAACACTAGGGCAGTTATATGAAATAGATAATTGCGCTTGCCTTCACTTAGAAACTCTACACCCCCTAAATGATTGTTTAAGAAAACTAGTGTTTAGACACTTCAATTTCAATCTACTTGTTCAACATTTTAGTTAGCATTCATTTCTCAAGAGCAATATTATCCTGCATATTACTAACAATGAGTCCATCCCAAAAGGGAGTTGAAGTTCAAAGGAAGGGTTCGTCAATCAACTAAGAAACAGAAGTAATTTATTCCACCTCTGTAACTTGCTGAAACGGTAATGTTATAATTCCTCAAAATAACAAGAGAAATCACTTATCAGCAAAAGAGGAGCATAACTCACAAATTGCATCACCTAAGGAGTAAATTTGAGAGATAGCAAGTCAGATAGTTACAAGCAACTGGATTATAGTTGATATCCTTACCGAGATTAGGTTTTGGACAGTGTCAAAGGCACCATCCCCAACAAGATCCAATGATTCACTAACTATCTAGAAGACGAAACGAAGAAAAGTATGAAGACCTTGGTTGTGATGAAAGACATGCACAAAAGTTGAAATCAATAAATCAGAGAAGAGAGACCATTAACCAGTACCTCCTCACCAGGTTTATCATAATCAAGCACACGGCATATTGCCATTGCCAAATCATCTTGGGACAACTGTGAGGTACTTTCTCTAACTATTTGGACACATGCATTTCTTAACCAACTTAAATTGAATTTTCCATCATCGGCTGCAGAATGATTGCGGACATAATCATCATGAAAAGAAGAAGAAAGTCCAGCGCTTTCCTCACCCAGTAGTTCCCCATCCTCCAAAGTAACATCCACCAGAAACCTTGCTGAAGCCTGGAAAACAAGGTCAGCCCCAAACTCTAGATCATTGCCACTCCCATTCACATGGATTTCTGAAACAACTGCAGCACCATGGCTGCTAAGCTGTAAACTGGAAAGTCTCCAAGCTTGAGCAGCAACTCTCTGGAGGTTAGCATCTGAAACCGCATGACCAATAAGTTTCTGCAATTCTAACCTGCATTTCAATATTACTTAATTCATTCACAACTCATAAATACTTGTTACCATCACTTTTGCAGAAACAATATCCAATACAAATGCATTGCAGTCTCTGCATTCCGAAAGTGATGTGGAGAAACATAAATGCAGCACTTACATATGCTATGCTCCACAACAAAGGGTATTGTCTATATGAAAAGTGAAATCCTAGCAAACTCTCAGAATTAATTTCCAAATATGCAATGATACAACACCAAGCTATAGCACCTCAACAATTTCTCTGTATTCATGTCTCAGTTCTATTTGAATATCTTCCCACTTAGGAGGAATAATGGGAATAACCTAAAAAACAAGAAGTAGCCCTCTCTCCCCCTTGCGTAACTTCCCACCCAACACCAATAATTTCAACAATATTTGATGGATGGTACTCAATCCCATTCCCCGTATTCCATTTTATCTTATTACGTTTTTTTTTCAAATGCCATATATATAATTCACATCTCATCAATAAATTTTCTCCCCCCATATGAACTCATTTCCAATAAAAACAAAATGGAGAACAAAGCATGAGAGAGTTAAATCCTTACTTCTTCTTATGAATATTGGAATCAACATTATCCTCCTCTCCTGGTCCTGGTCCCCCAAACAGATGGTAAGCGGTCAGTGCCACCTCTCGGAACTCCTCAGAGGGCACTTCTCCGTCTATCAACTCCACCACTGTTCCAATAAACTGCTTATAAGCTTGTCTGACTTCTGTCGAGGCTGTTTTACAAGTTCCAATGGACAGTAAAATCATTCTGCTAAAAAACATAACGCTTAATTCAGTATAATAAATACTATAATACCTTCATCACAGCGATCAACAATCTTCTTCGCAAGCTCCGATTTATTAAGTGAATTCACAGCACTGCATCATCCAAGAGTTCCGAAAAGAAAAAGTCAAACAGAAAATCAGCTAATTTGCAATTTTAACTATTTAACAGCTGAAATCAGTACAAATTCTTGAAATCAATAAAATTTTAAACACGAACTCCATGATCCAATATCCGTTTCATTGTTTAGTTAACTCAAATTACTTATTTCTGAACTAATAAATCAGAGCCACTAACGACCATTAAATTTCCTGCGTTTTCTAGCATACTAAGCAGAGAGCCAATGAAACAATTTTCTTTGTTTTTTCAAGTTATTATTATTACTTGCGAGACTTGAGGAGGTGGTTCTGGAGGATGCTTTTGCGCTGAAGATAAGCTTGGTCGATGTCGAACGGCTCTCTGAGAGAGTTCGTCAAGCGAAGCAATTGCACTGTCATTTTACTGAAACCTAGAAGATGAAAATTTGATTATTGCACGAAGAAGACGAGAGGAAAATAGCAATTGCTGGCTACTGAATAGCTACACACTGCCAGGAGAGTTTCGAAGCTGGCTTATATAGGTACATATTCGTATGCATACAGATTTCGGGAGCGGAATGGTCCGAACTGGTTTTATAGGGTCTGGGCTTGATTTGATGCTCGGTTATGTAATAGTGGTTTTACAGTTTAGGTTGGGCCTCGTTGTTATAGCACCTGAGCTAGTTTTTCTAGCTCCAGCCCAGCGTCCCTAAGCATAATACAAACTTGTGTGACAGGGATAATTATTTAGGATAAAAATTAGAAGAAATTATATGTCTGTTTTTTTAAAATTTTTTTATAGTTACCATTGTTAATTTTTTTTATTTATAATCTTTTTTTTCAATTTTACCTTTTTCAGTTTTTTTTCACTCTTATGGTTTTTCCGCAATCACATTGTCTCTCTTTTTCCGATATTTTATAAATGTTTTCTTTTTCTTTTTTTCTTTTGTGTTTTATAACATATACAATATATTAACCACTTATAAAAAGTTATATATTTTGATATTTGAAATGCAATAAATATATTAAACATTATAACATGTACACAATATAAAAACCTACATGACATATAAAATAATTAAATATTTTGATATTTATATGCAATAATTATATAAAATATATATAATATATATAACATATAAAATATAAAATATACGACGTAATAATAACTATATATTTTGACATTTGAAATACAATAAATGCATGAAATGTATATAATATATATATAATATATAAACAGCACATATAATATATATGTAACATAAAAAATAATCATGTGTTTTGACATTTGAAATGCAACAAATATATGAAATATATACAAAATACATATGATATATAAACAATATATAAAAAAATATATACTTTCATATTTAGAATGGAGCAAATATCCAAAATATATACAATATATATATGTGGAATATAAAAAAGGAAACTATACATTTTAACATTTGGAATGTAACAAATATATACAATTTATAAATAACATATAAACACTCACAAAAAGAAAAAGAAAAAAGAGGCCGTGCTATTTTGCATATTGTATATATACTATATAAGTGTGTGTGTGTGTGTGTGTGTATATATATATATTGTATATTACTTTTGGATTTCTAGTTCAAATAATAGGTATTCCCTCTCCTACATGTAATTAATAAAAAATATACATTTCATCGTTAAACCAGCAAAATTAAATTAAATAATTATTATATATTAAATTATTTAGACCTTGTTATGTGGTAGGATATTAACTATATTCCGCTATAAGTTTCAATGTTTCGCGATTTTTTTATTTTTGATTTTTACTAAAATGTTATTTATAATGTTAGAATTTCGGAAATAATTTTTCAAATATAGTTTTTATATATAGAGATTGAATGTGAGATGTTTTTTACAGTCGACTAAATAAAAGATTTGATTATAAACGAGGATAAATTAGTTTAAAAATATTTAAGAGGGACAGAAAAAGACATAAAAATAATAACAGAGGCAAATGTTCATATTTGATTATTTTATTTTAATTACTAAAATTATTTTTTTTTTGTAAAAATTTGATTTAATAAATTGAATTTTGATTGAAATCCAATCGATTTTCTAAAAAATAATAATAATATTACTGTGTTAAATACATTAATGAATAATTATTCAATCTGTGCAGCTGCAAGTCTAAAATTTTATATTATCATCACATTACTTTTGCAATTATATGGCAATGGTGAAGCTTTAGCTATTCAAACAAAAGGGAATATCATTTGATAAATGTAACGATGCATATATAATAAAAAATAGGGTGCTCTTTGTATTTTTATTTCTTATTTTTTCAAGAGATTTCTAGCATTTTGAAGAACAGTCAAAATATTTGAAGGTTTGAAGCCATAATTTTATTCATCAAACTTTGTTTAAGATAATAATAAATGATAGAATGTGTATAACTAAAAACAAAAAGAAATTCCCATTAATGATATTAATTAGCTATTTAATTTATTAATAAATTTGTTTCAGTACTTTAAAATATTTTCAAGCATATACCTCATTACAAATTGAAACTCTAGTTTGAATATAATTAAAAAATAATAGACTATTTTAATACCCTAATTATTATTATTAAAACTTCTATCTATTTGTTTTTTTCAATTGAATTTTTTGAAACTACCATAAAAACATACAACTAAAAAAAATATAAGAAATATCACACAAAAAAAATACAAACAAATGATCCAATTGATATAAAATAAATTTTCCAATATTAACATATAGCTTTTATGATTGTTACTTTCAAATATATATTAAAAAGAATTTAATTCGAATCAATATTAAAATAAAAAATTTAAGATGACATATGAACAAATATCATGGGAATATGATCCGAACAATAATCACTGTAAAACTTGTCAAACATCAAATATAATAGTTGAAAGTGGTTAACACTTAGAGAGACATATCTACATTACACTAAAAACATAAAAATACAAAATAAATACGGTATTTAAAAATATAAATAAATGATCTAATTAATTTATATGTAATTTTTAATAGTTAATTTTTAGAGTTGGTATTTAAAAATTTATATTAAAAAGAATTTAATTCTAATTAATATTGAAATGAAAAATTAACTATTTTTAATGGTCATACCATACCAATCAATAAAATAGTGAATAGCAAAGCATATAAGACAAAATAATTTCAAATTAAAGCAATAATAAAAGAATGGATTTTATATACATATAACCAAAACATAAAGATTAGTAAAAAGAATTTCAATTCTCAAAAAGAAGAAAGTAAAAAATAATTTATAGACTTTTTTTAATGATTGATTTAATTTCCACCATATGGGCTCCACAGACAACTGGTTAAAACTCATATAACAAATTTATTTATTTTTACTTTATGCTGTAAGCCAATTTCATGGCTGTGAATGGTCGATTATCGTTTGCTTTTGGCATTGGCTAATGAGGAGTAGCATGTCATCATATTGTTAGAAATCATGCAATTAGGAAAAAAATAATAATAATAAATTTGAGTGTATGATCTCATATCATGTTTTCCAATTAATTAAAAGAATTTCATGCAAGAAAATGAATTTTTGTTTACATTATGTGAAAATTTTGAATTTTTTGAAAGTAAAATAAAATTTTTATTAAATATGAATAATAAAAACGTTAACAATTAAAATATGTATAAAAAATGCAGATTAATTGGTAAAAGAATAATGAGTTCTAAAAAAATTGAAAAAAGGATAAAATTATGTCCAAGAAGAATTCATATTTTTTTGAGCCATAAACATCATTAGAAATTATATTAAACAGAAGTTTGTTCAAAAAAAAATATTAAACAGAATAATCTATACATAACAGAGAAAGTAATTGGCTAGGAGGTGAATTTCCTCAGTCGGATCTCAATCTCCTCTTCAGAATAGCAATACTATCCAAGCTGTTATTTGATTACAGCTCCTTTAAACAAAAATAAAATGGTAAGAAGAATTCATATTTATATTCATATAATTTTGTGTCATTAATAATTGAATTCATTGAATGTACTCATTTTAAAGAAATTCAATTAATCTTTCAATAACAATGAAAATTAAAGAATAAAACATTAAAATTAAAGAATTAAACATTCTTTTAAAATTTAAGGATCCAATTTTGCCACATAAACCAGCTGAAAAAAATAAAGTTTGTTTTGGCATTTAAAGCAGAAGACTAGCAAGTACGGGAGTAGATAAGAGGGGCAAAATATAAGCAAAGAGCTCAACTTTCTATGAACCATTTTCCTTTTTTTTTTTTTTCCTTATTGATAGTGGAGAAAGGATGGAGAATTGAATAGGATACAACATAGCATGCTAATGAACAAAATAAAAAAATGGTAATAAAAAAAACACTTGGAAACATAAATTTAACACTGGGCCAGCTTCACCACACAATCTGCTGCCTCACTATTTTTTTTTTTTGTCTAAATAGCCAGTTTTAGCCAACCCCACCACCACCATTTATCTCTCTATTCACCTCCTAGACTCTCATACTCTCCCAGTCTCTCTCTCTCTCTCTCTCTCTCACTCACTCCCTCAGTGGCTCTGCAAGAAACCCTTTTCTGGGCACCATTGATAACCATCTCTAAAACTTTGTTAATCCCTTTATTTTTTTCTTCCTTTTCTTATCACCAATGGGTGTTCTAGCTTTTGCAATGCTCATGTTGGCCATGACTGGCCATGCTAGTGAGTTTCTGCATCAATCATTTTTCCTTTCTTTTTCTTTTTATACATTTGAGTTTATTTTGATTCCTTTTTCCTTGCAAATAATGCTAGAAGCCATGATCTCTCCTATAAACTAACATTTTTTTCTTATTTCTTGTTTTATTTTTTTCCTCTCCCAATATTTTATCTTTGGGTGCTCCTATTAATAACTGTTTTTAAATAATTTTTTTATTTGTTGCAAAAATGATATTTTTGCTCCCTCCCAAGTTTATTATACACATTAATTTATACTGATATGTGATTTTAACTGGGTTTTCAGAGCAATGCTGGTTTTCATGATTTTTCCAGCCTTTTTTTTTTCTGGCCTTCTCTCTTTCCCTTCACTTTCTGTATACCGTTTACAGGGGCTAAAGATGGCAACTTGTGCCTTTCGTTTTCGAAACTTTTCTTTTGCTCCATTTTTTTTGCCATATTTCTTCTCTCTTTCTCTCTCTTTTAAATTTTATCTAGCTAATAACTGTTAATTGCTTCATTTTCTTGGATCCCTCTCTGTCTATGCAAATAGGTTTATTTTCATCTTTCTTTCCATATATTTTTTTTCTTGTTCTGATTTATTTTTTCTGATTTTGGTTAGGCTGCACATGGTGTGTTTGCAAGGAGACGTCTGATACAGCCCTTCAAAAGACTCTAGACTTTGCCTGTGGAGCTGGAGCTGACTGTAGTCCTATCCATCAAAATGGTGCTTGTTACCAACCTAATACTGTCAGAGCCCATTGCTCTTATGCAGTTAATAGCTATTTCCAAAAGAAGGGCCAAGCTCAAGGTTCTTGTGATTTTGCTGGGACTGCTGCCGTTTCTACATCTGATCCTAGTAAGCCATTCTTTAAATCCTTAACATGTTCTAACCAAGAAACAAGCCACCGATTTTTTTTCTTACTTGTCTAATTTGTGTGGTTCTTATAGGTTATACTGGCTGTTCTTTCCCAGCCACTGTCAGGTATATTGAGCTTTTCTTAACCATGCCTTCGGGATATTTGCTTCTTTCTATTTGCTTTTTTGGTTTATTTTGTTTGGTTGGTGTTTTTAATTTCTTTTGGTCTTTTCATTTCAAATTCATTGATTAAAATAAATGTGCTGTCAGCTCAGATCTGACATTTTCTTTTAGCATAGTGATTTATTCTCTTCCATGAAAAAAAAGAGGTGTGCCCTTAACATGTTGGTGAATGGGCCGCCCCTTCTTTGTTTAGGGCAAATGCCAAGATAAGACAGACACCCTTGGCTAGTTGCCAGTCCTGAATCCAAATAATTTGAACTTTTTTAAAATTTGAAAGAATATACCGTTTGTGGAAAAGTGAATTTCTTGGTGGTAAGCACCTTTCATATTGGTGTCAAAGAAGCATCTAGGCCATAGATTTTAAAATCTTCATAGTTTCTAGCGTTTAATTAAACATTAATTGATTTAATTTAGCAGATTGAAAAAAGTTTCGTATGTATCAACTTTTGTATTTTTATTTTTTGGTAAATAGAAATTTAAGTAATTATTTAATCATTTTATAAATGATTCTTTATTTTGTAGGATTTGAAGTTGAGATGAGACCACCTTACCTTTTAATAGTTTTACAGAAGCAAATTTAAGATAATTATAACAATTAAAATTGGGATTTATATAAATGAAACCTGTCTTGCTAAATTCTGCGAAGGCCTAGTTATGATCATGCTGACCTGTTTTGGTTCTTATGCTTCATGACTTTGCTTTCACAAATGCAAATTTTTTTTATCCGCTTGTTGGCATGGGCATCTTTCCTTTTATTAATGGGAAAACGGCTGTTTTTTCAAGAATTTTGGGTCTCTATCAACTATTTCTTTTTCTTTTCTTTTTTTTTTCAAGATGATCCTTTACGTTTGCAAATTGCAGAACAGCCTCTCTTTCTCGCTCTCTCTCTTTTATTTTATAAAATCACCTTTGATTAGATTCAAAATGAGCTCTTTATGTCATTTTGACTCATATTGGACTTGCATGATGATTTTCTTGATTATTTGGCTATCTAGTTGGTGACATGTTTCATTATCATAAAAAGATGCTTCAATAATTACGATCTACTGTCTTTTACTAAAGTTAAAAATTTTAATAGTATATGGGATAGTATAAAGGATGGCATCTTATGTGAAGACAATAATGTACCTTAATTAAAAGCCATACAATGCCACTGCTAGTTGATGCTAATACAAACTTGCTTATTTTCTTGAAAAATTAAGATTATTTTTAACATACTGTAGCACTGCTGAATATCAATCTTAGAATTTTGTAAAAAATTTCCTTAGAAAACTAAAGGAAAAGACCATTTCAATACATTTTTCTTGAGCCTTTGATTTTGGTCAAAAACGGTGTGTACAAGTATAAGGTAAAGCAGTGGTAAGGGAGGGAGGGAGGGAGGAGTATAGCTACAAGACTTCTTTTAACTTTGAAGAACAAATTAATTACTGTCACTTCGATGGTGGGGCTTATATTTTGAAATGTGATTCTAATGGCAGCATAACCTTGGGATAAACAATTGGGTTGGAGCCATCCTTTGAAGTATCTGGATGTCTTGACAGTTGTGCTTGTTGTGGGACCACAATTCTAAAGTTGCTCCTGCATGTATTGGATCATTTTTCTGTAGTCGCTGTTCTGGAATCTGCATGTTTTTATTTTTTTTAGTTTGGGCAAAAACACCATATTTGCTTTGTTATTTGAACCTTCATAGTTTTTAATAATATGGCAACTTGGGAGTGCCAAATTTTCATGACAAGTAAACACTAGACGCTAATGGTAGTAATGGGGATTGAAATAATAGATTTTCATACTGCACTAGTAACAAAAGAACTTGAAGTGGATTAGTTAACCACTATTTAATTAACTCTCATATTCACATGCAATAACAAACACATTAAGACAATAGATGCATTTGTGATTCCCTATCATAACCAAAGGTATCAACTATTATGGATATTGCTTCTGCATTGTGTTTGAACTGAAAAAGGTTAACTAAAATTTTTGATCCCTCACTCATGAATTTTGAGCTGTATTTCACATGGTGCAGCACACGGTTTGCTGCAGGATGGAGCAGCCTGCTTTTATCTACTCATCCTTGGACATCTGTAATTCAGTTTTTCAAGAATCATTTCCATGATACTTAGTTCAGTATGCACCTTAACTTTATATGTAGTTTCTTGACCTTCAAACATCTTTGTCTTTGTTTTTTTATTGTCCTCCACTCCCTTAATTCCAGTAACTTTTAAGTTGATGGGATGAGTAAAAGAATTACTTGGGTTTGGCTTTATTAGTACAGATAGACGTATTTTTAAGTTGAGGTCATAGGTCAAACACCCAAAAGAGAGAGAGTGATGGAGAAAAAGGAGAATTTTGATGGATTATGCAAATTGGATCCTTCTCTGTCTGATTCAAGATCCACTTGTTTTGAAAATCTGTAAATGCAATCACCAACTTTTTTCTTTTTTCTATTCCTGAACTTCCCAACTGGAGTTATACGTGCGTGAGCGTGTATTTGTTGAAACTTGTGAGTTGCAAATTAACAGTAATTTCAATACTTCTGAAAATTTGGTTAAGGTTGAGGTTGGACAAGAAGTGACTTTGGATTTTATTTAGTTTCAGCTATTAATAAATCAGTAAAAAAGGAGCTCCTTCTTTTGGAACATACCTAATTTTGCTTGGTTTGGGACTTTATCCCCTTCTGGCCTCATATATTCTATTTTTATATAATTCTTATTAGATCATCATTTAACTTAGTAGAAAACTAGATGTATGACTGCTGTTAAAAGTCCAAGGATTTTATGTATTTACTATTTAGCTTTTAAATTTGAGTGATTATGACATTGGATTCTTTGTTTACACACAATATGTGTTGTAATAAGCTATGGCATTGGAAGTTCACCGGCCTATTCTATGATCACCCATTTGTAAATACTGTGCAGGTCTAATCAAGCAACTATATAGGCATATTTAGATTAACGTATTCCTCTTTTATCTGGACGGACTAACACAATGATCAAAGTTTTTACATAATAAAAAAGCTAAAATCTTTTGCACTGTTGGGTTGTTTGGTCCATTCTTGATGCTTTTTTCCAATCATGTCACTTGCATGTTTCTATCATGATTAATTTAATTGTAGCCAACTTGTTCAATTTCATAAAGCATTACTTCTTTTTAATATTTTGTCTAGTTTCCTTGGTTATGGAATGTTGTTATTATAAGGATTATTTTTTATTATTGCTTTGCTTGCTTTCTTCAGTGCTTCAGGGACTACCACAACTACTCCAACGCCAATCACCACAAATTCATCTACCAACACACCCTCAACCACAACCCCAACAAACAGTACACCTACAACCACTACTCCATACACTACAACACCTTCCAATGGAGTCTTAGGAGGAATCGGCTCCGGCACAAGTCCAACAGGAGCTGGAATAAACACAGACATAAGTGATGTTGGTTTCAGAGTGCCGAAAACTAGCTTGTTATCGGGCTTTATAACCCTCTTGATTTCTGGTTTGATACTTCTGTGGGGTTGACGTTGCAAAAGTGGCCAAGATGGTGGTTACTGAGGTGGGGTAGGATGGGTCACAAGTGGTGCTGGATATCAATGTGCATATATGTAGGTATGCATGTGATTCTGCTGTTGTTTATCTAAAGACATGCTATGCTAGCTAAGTTTTTGTTTGTTTCTTCTCCTCTCCTACTTGGGCAAAAATATGGCTTCTTTTTCCTTTTGGATGGTTTTGTGGTCTTTGGTGGGACAACTCTATATCTGATTTTTTTTCCTTTCTCTGTTTGTACATCTAGATTTAGATCTAGAAAAGCAGTGATTTATTAGTCTAATGAGAGTTTGGCATCCACTTTCTAATTAATCTACAAAACTTGGTTGCTTACCATTTATTATATATGTAATGCTGCTTTTCTTTCGCTTTTTTTGTCCCTTTTATGGTTTTGTTGATATTGCTTATTAGTACATTAGTTTTTACTTGTATTGTATAGCTTTAAATCCTTGAATGCTGCGTTTTGGTGACTAGATGTTTGTATTGACATGGATCACTTCAACTCTGGGAAATATATGTTACAATCCTAGAGCACAAAATGCAGTTTTGTGGAAAGTAATGTTTCTCTCATTTCCGGGACTTCCCACAGCCATCAGATTGGTAAACAAACAAAAAGAATTAAGTTTGAAATGATACTTCTTTTGAAAAGATACTTTCTTGAAAATGCAGTAAGAATCATGTCGGCAAACAAACAAAAAGAAGTTTAGGTAGATAAATTTTGCCATTAGCTATTGTTGGATGCTGGAGTCTTGTCAACTGTCATGGTGCCAAGACAACCCAATCGTTTGTACATGAAAAGATATGAGAATACAAGAAATGGATCCTAAGTAGTTCCTTCCAAGTTCAACGTACTTTTTTTTTTATGCATTGGCGTCCTAACGGTAGGTTAGGTTATGCTCAGAAAGCATTATAAATTTTGTTATGCGGGGGAGGAGCAATCATAGGCAAAAATTTTCAAATCCGACTAATCCAGCTAAAAATTAATCAATTCGACTGATCATATCGATTTAAGCTGATTAAGTTGGTTGATTTTGAAATATAAATTTATTAATAAATCTGACTGAATTCAATAATATTTGATAAAATTCGATCGAATTGATAAAAATGATCGATTTTTTATAATAATTTTTTTCGATTACTATTAAATAGTCGGATGAGTTGAGTCTTCAAATTTAACTAATTCGATCTATACTCGTAACTAAAAAGGAGAATTAATTTTAAACATATATTTAAAAAAATATGCATTTAAAGCTATTATGGGTATTGATGTGCAGAGCGATGCGACATTTGGTTAAACAAATTGTTGGCTCTGTTGTAAAGAAATCATGTGCATGTGCGAATTTAATTGTATTTTGCTGTATTGATATAATTTAATTTAATTAATATTTGATTCAAGATTTGATAATAAAAGATATTCATCATGAGTTTTAGAAATAATTAGGCTAATAGCCATTCTCAAAAAGTAAAAATAAAATAAAATTGCCATTTGATCCAGTGGAAAAAAAGACGGCCTTTCACATTTGCATATGATTTTTACTATTGATTAATGCCTTTCCTCTTTTATTTTTTTTTTTGCTAATAAAAGAAGTTAATATTAATAGAGCTTGTATTATAATTTAAAAAAATATCAAAAATATTATTTTTATTAAAAATATTATATTTATTTATAAATAATTTATGTAAAAAATAATAGGTCAATTAAATTTTATTAACCATTTTATAAAATTTTTTACTTAGAGAAGAGTAAAAAAAACTTATTTCACTAGAGAAGAGAATTGTGAGGTTTAATATCAAAAAATAATTATATCTCTATTTTAGGATATAATAAATTGAGAAAAATATATTATAAAGTTTAGGTATTATTTAAATTTTTTAAAAAAATTAAATTATAATAAATTAAGTTAATATTTTTTCAATCTATTTTGTTAGTATTTTATTGTATCTTTCGAATACCATGACATAATATTTCTTAGCAAAATATAATTTTTATAAAATACTTCTTAAAATATATTATCAATAATTAATTTTTTTCAATAATATACTAAATGACCTTTAATAAGAAAAGATGATAATTACATAAACACAAATATGGGTAGATATACACATTTAGGATAAAAAATCAGAAGCTAATCAATTTATCACTTACGTCCAGAACAATCTCTCTAATACAGATATCATTGAAGCAAGTAAGCAGTTTTTTGAACTTGAGTAACATTCATCTGCAAAGACAGATATCATAAAATGTCTAAATATAGAGTAACATGAGTTGGATCCCTAAAGGATACAAAGCAAGATGAATAATCCATATATAGGACCATAAAAACTCTTCATTCGTTGAAGATGGCCACATTGATGAGTGAAGATGATGTGAAAGGCTAGCTGTCTAATAACAAAATCAATACAAATCTTCAATAAGAGAGACTTCCTAAGTCTTTGTACAAAGAGAGATGTTAGTTGAGATTATCACGGAGAGATATCTATTGAGAGAGACAAAAATCATCGATCACCAAAGGCTCATTGAGTAGAAAATCTTAAGCCATAAACTCCAAATAGGAGATTAGCCCACTTTCAGACAAATAGAAAGACAAGGAGAGCTTAAAAAAGCCACAACTACACAGAGCAGGGGGAGAAGAGAGTTCCTATGCTGAGGACATAATTCATCTTCACAAAAATCAAAACGCACTTATCGTTTCAATAAAAGATAAGAAGGGAAAATAAAGGAAAGTGAAAGATCTATAATTATAAAAAGGCTGGTGAAAACCCTAAATCTTAAGGAAAAAATAAGAAATAAAATCTCTATAAAAAGCAATGTTTTCATAATCGGACCGGAGATCGGACCGGCACCCTGACTGGATCACTGATTTTATTGGTTGGACCGGTTCAACTGGGTTTTTAACTTTTTTAGAACCGACACTATTACGCATAAAAATATTAAAAATTTTAAAAGGGAGACAAATTTATATAATATAAAATTAAGGATGAACTAAATTATATTATAAAACTATGTCATGATAACATATAAATTATATAATTAAGTAAAGAAACTAAATACTTAACGTCTTAAACATTAATATTAAGATCAATATCATCTAAATTAACACCGAGATTTTCATCTTACTCAATGTCATCATATTCTTCTTCTCCAACTTGAATTGAATTCTCCTCTTGATTTAAAAATTAATGCAATCAATTGAATAATGCAAACTAATATATATTTTCACTACAAAAATCTGTCTCTTTCCTGGGGGTTTTTTTAGTCTATAGAGGCGGTTTTAACCGCCCCTACAATTATTAGAGGCGGTTTGGAAAGCCGCCGAACAAGCGGCGCCAATGCCACCGTCTCTACGTCGTAGAGGCGGTTATTAGGTCCGACGGGGTAGCTTCAAAATTAGCGGCGGTTTATGTAGCAGCGCCACAAAACCGCCTCTAGAGCACTTAATGAACCGATCACAATTTTACCGCCAAAAATGAATAGTAACGTATGTAGCGGCGGTTAAAACCGCCTCTACGTTTATTTCAACTGAAAATGGAAATGCCGCCAAAATTGAGTAGAGGCGGTTTTAACCGCCGCTACCGCTAAAATTTAGTAGCGGCACATGTAGCGGCGATTGAAACCGCCTCTAATTTTTTTTCAAAAAATAAACAGATGCGCCTCTAATATTGTTTATCAGCGTATGTAGAGGCGGTTTAAAACCGCCGCTATAAATTTCATGCTAGATTTAAATTTTTTGTAATTTACAATTTTGCTAGTATTTATATTTGGCGATTATAGGGATTCTTTGAACAATTTTTTTATATTCTTTTTTTTAATGGAACTGATTTTGTAATCAAATAATATAAATACACATGTTAATTTGAAATAAATTAATATACATATATACTGTAAGCTAAAAAACAAATTACACAATTAAAACAAATTTATTTCATTCATCTTTCAATAAAATTTATCCTAACAAGTTTACTACTTGTGCTTTTTAAAAAGCACTTTGAGCCAATATGCCAAATAAGATTTTCATAACAAGCTCACTATTTATGCTTTAAAAAGCACCACGAGTCAAAATGCCAAAAGATCACTAAATTACATTTTAATATACCTTCAAACTAACCATCTAGACATTATCCCTCGGATTATGACTTGAATGTGACGAAATATTAAGTGGAGAATATCCATCTCGGTTACTTGCTGTATCATTATTGACCTCCTGTAAATAACATTAAAAATATTTAATAAAAATAACACTAGATGTCAATGAATGGAAATATATCAATCCACTAAATGAAAAGCATGTATTATGAATAAAAACCATAAAAGTTTATCCAATGAAAGAAACAAACCATTTTAGAGTTAATACATAAATCTAATATAAGATTATTAGATAAGCTATAATCACTGTAGTAATGTAATGATCTATTAATTATAAAGGTCAGTTTTGCTAATAAATTAGATAAGTACAGGCATATAAGCACCGTCCAATAAAACAATGCTAACTCCAGATAACAAATCATAAATGAAACAATGGTAATACAGTCAGTAGCTTTTCCTATTGAAGCAATATTGCGAGCAAAAGGTGATAATTTTCCTTTTGAAATCACTTGCAATATAATCTGTCAGAACACTGATATTCTCCTTGGGAAAAAGATAGCCATTCACCCTGTCATCAACCTAATTGTTATTGCTAATACAGTCAGTAGATTGTTTTACATACACAAAATAATAAAAAAGGTATACATATTTTGATGCTTTCAACCTTTTTAAGTCAAGTGACAATATTTTGATACTTTCAACCTTTTTAGGTCAAGTGACAAATTGTAAAGTTTTATTCATCATAATATAAATTAACACTTATATTTTAACTAAGACCTGTCCACATTTTTATTACCTGTTGACATTTTCCTTATAACAAAAATTATAGACATGCTAGATCAGTAGAACCACTAAATCAGAAGGCATATGAGCCACGTATGCATCTCATATCAATTGAATTCAAAAAGGGCTCAATCTCAACAGTTTTTAGTAAGGTGATGATGCATACTGTAAGGTGATGATGCATACTGTTAAATAATCTCATGTCTGCTATAATGGAAAAAAAAAATGGAACAAATCCTTATGAGAAGGATGAATAGCAGGATAGGAAGGAAAAGAGAAGGGCCAAGGAATGAGAATTTGTTGCACAATTAATAAAAGAGAATGGCCAAGGTATGAGGAATCTATTTCTAATATAATACATAGGCCAGAGGAGGATTGACAGACTAAGGATGAAGATGCGAACAAGAGCACAGTGGCTTACATGGTATAGATTATTGGAAAATGATACCTCTGAAAACAAAAGCAGAAACAACTGTATTGCCACTCATCCATGTACTGGGATAAGGCTGGTTGATTGAGTTTAGCTTATGAATGCAAATTTCATCTCACATTATTCATAGTCAAATTTTTGTACTTCGTAAGTACTGCTGGTGCACAAAGACAAAAGAGAAATCCCCAATTAGAAGCATACATATTTACTGATCATGGAGAGATCTGGGGCTATGATGGGTTTCCCAATGCACATGGCCTTCATTAAGATTTCTGGAAAAGATTGTTCCTCGTGGAAGGACCCATACACCACAATATCAGCTTCATATAGCATGCTGCCCTCATCCCCATCAATAGCTACATGCTTTACAGCACCTCTAGGATAATTTAACTGCAACTGCCTGGAGAGAAAAGGAGATGATGGAAATTGGATATCTGTTTTCAGAAACAATGAACCAAGATCAGCAGGCATTTTATAAATAATACCTCAACTGCCACGCTGTAGTTACTCATTAAATTCCCACTTAAAGCAATGATTTTAAGATGAGAATTTGAATTATCATCAAATGGGAAGTCTGAAAAAAGAGGTAATAAAGCCTGCAAAATGAGTGCATGCTCCAGCCACAAACCCCTGTACAGAAATTGACTTCCTACAACTGCAATGACAACCGTCAGGCCCGTAACCCATATTCACATGGACATTATCTTAGTATGATGCCATCATAGCATCTGCTTCCAATGCTTCAGCAGGAGAACCGGGAATAACGTAATAGTTTCCAGTATCAAATGCAGAGTACATCATCTGCATTTTAGCAATCAAACCGCTAGAGATAAATATTTACTTTAGCATCAATCCTAAGAGCATAAGATCTAAGTAAGGGTATACAAATACAATATGCTGGCTTGCAATTTGATATATGAGTGTGCATATGGTATTTGATAAAGTGAACCTTATTAGAAAAATGCAATCAGAAAAATTATAAATAGTGCATGGTATTTAAGAAAGTGAACCTTATTAGAGACATGCATGCAATCAGATGACTTGTAAATTGTATTTTCTCACGGAAAATAAACAACTACAAGGAAACTCCTACCAAGGAAATATAACCCCTGTCTACAAGATGAAAAACTTCCTAATATATAATTATGAAAAACTTTCTAATATATAATTACCGGCAACGCAGAATTTGGGAAGACAACTACAGTGGCACGGTTGAAAACTCTTTTCCAATCACTGACCATCTCAATTTGCCCAATCGAAGTATATTCTCTTGAACAAATAGCAAGTGCTCTTTCATGGATCGTCCATACAAGAGGTATGGACTTGAAAGGTTCCTGCATAAAACTGTAAAAAGTGAAATCATTCGAGTTAATTCACTCGGACAAGTAATATCACATGCAGATCAGCTCAATTATGACATTTCAATTCTCATAGATGTTCCTAGTGAACAACAGTCATAAAATTAAGGAAAGACCAATCATCTAGGATTAGCAAACAAATATTAAATAACTATAAAAATAAAGGTGCAAAGGGAAATCCAAATCTGTATCCAAGAAAACCTCAAGGATAAGTTTTTACAACAAGAAGAGCAGAAAAAACAAAAGATTAAAGCAAAGCATTTGGGTAAAAGCAAAAGATTTCTTACCATGAAAAGACAACCTTGGTTTCTCGAGAGTTCACAAGTATGCCATCAAACCTGCAACATCAATACATAAAAATTAGATGTGACAAAAAAATGTTTAAATCCAATGAGAAACCAAGCTCAATGTTTTGAGAAACAAATGACAAGCTACCCTCGATGGAAAAGAAAATAAACTCGACAGATTTTCTAGAGCATTTAAACTGTCAGAAAAGTAATATCACATGCAGATCAGCTCAATTATGACATTTCAATTCTCATAGATGTTCCTAGTGAACAACAGTCATAAAATTAAGGAAAGACCAATCATCTAGGATTAGCAAACAAATATTAAATAACTATAAAAATAAAGGTGCAAAGGGAAATCCAAATCTGTATCCAAGAAAACCTCAAGGATAAGTTTTTACAACAAGAAGAGCAGAAAAAACAAAAGATTAAAGCAAAGCATTTGGGTAAAAGCAAAAGATTTCTTACCATGAAAAGACAACCTTGGTTTCTCGAGAGTTCACAAGTATGCCATCAAACCTGCAACAACAATACATAAAAATTAGATGTGACAAAAAAAATGTTTAAATCCAATGAGAAACCAAGCTCAATGTTTTGAGAAACAAATGACAAGCTACCCTCGATGGAAAAGAAAATAAACTCGACAGATTTTCTAGAGCATTTAAACTGTCAGAAAAGTAATATCACATGCAGATCACCTGAATTGCTTCAAAACAAGAACCGCCTCGCTCGCTTTACAGTATAAATCAAAATCGAAATTAAAATAGAAATGGAAGAGTCAGAACTCCTATAAGCCCAGAGTCAGAACTGATTTTGATGATTTCAACGGATTTTGAAGGAATGGCTTGATGGAGTTTTAACGATATTCATGGAACGGCTTGAAGGATTTCAATATTCTCCGTTAGAGTTTCGTTATTTTGAAGGATGAAATGCGAATGAGAGATGTGTTATGGTAATTAGCGGAAAATTGAACGCAAACCGCGAGTAATTATTGAACCGCTATTAGAGGCGGTTTATTTGAACGCCGCTACCAAGCGCCACTAACAGATATCTTTTATATACTAGAGGCGACTTATAAAACCGCCTCTATATTTCCACCGGGAAAACCCACTTTTTTGTAGTGTTTACACAAATTAAATTTTAACTATTAGTATTAGTATGCATTAATTTGTGTAAAACATATATTAGTATGCATTATTTAATTGATTGCACAAACTTTTGGGAAGCAGAGGAGTCTTCTCTGGGTATTAAAAATTTAAAACAAATCTAATTAATTTTAGAATAAAAATTCAAACCGGTCCAGTCCGGTTCACCGGTTTCACGGTCCAACCTAATTTTCATCCTATATCCGGGTTAATTTACAAATCGGACCGGACAAGCAGCCGGTTTCCGGTTTTTCCGGTCCGACCGGCCGGTCCGGTCCGGTTTTAACAACACTGATAAAAAGAGAAAAGATTTCACAAAGAAGAGAAAACTTCACAAGAAAGAGAACTTTCCTTTTTTACTATTGATTAATAGTACTTCCTCTATCACTCTCTTATTATTTACCCTGTTTTGTATTTTTATTTATTTATGAATTTTAATTTTCTTTAATTTTTTATATTTTATATTTTTAATATTAATTTTTAATATTAATAGGATTATAAAAATTATTTATTAATATGATAAATTATTATTATAAAAAAATTATTAGCCCCTATATTAAAATATTTTTTATTATCATAATTTATAATATTCATAATATAATGATTTATAAATTATAAATTATTTGTTAAAAAATTTAAATTAGTTTATAAACATAATAAAATTTTTAAAATTTTTTTATTAACATAATAAATTATTAGTAATTAAAATTTATTTATTAAAAATTAAATTCAATTTGACCCGATATTTAATTAAAGTTCAAATTGAATCCTGCTATTAACTCAATTTAATGGTTCTATTAAAAAGTTTCAATTTAATCTAAATTCAAAAGAAAAAGTTTAAATTTAATCTAAATTTATAGGATAAAGTTTCAATTTGGTTCAAAAAAAAGTTTAAAGTCCAATCTTAACTTCAAATTATAGTACATGGTCCAAATTAAATATTTATCATATTTTTTTTAATACATGAACTAGAGTTAAATTGGATGAATATATAATAATTTGAGTGTTCAAAAATAATCTCTTAAATATTGAGTTAAAAAAATAAATTAAGGAAAACGATATGCTATAATATTTTAGGATTCATTAGTAATTATCTAATTATACAAAAAATTCAATATATAAATTATTTTCATATAATTATGAATAAAATAAGCATATTATAGAAAATAGTAATAAAAATACGTGAACATATTTTAATTATACTTAGCTAGCCAATGAAGAATTAATATTACAATAAATAATAATTTAAAAACTATAAACAAACATTAAAGTAGATGTTGGAAAAAAAAAATGGAGGTAAACTTAGGGTCAAATGTGAATAAGGATATTCAAGTAAATACACATTAAATAAATTTATTATTTGATTAACAATTTTCAATTTTCATATTGACAAAAATCTCCTCATTTTTTATTCGACTCAATTTGAGCCATTCATCAACGTGCCAAGGAAAATACTGATATTAATGTAATCTGATTTTTTTTTTTTTGAAAATATGTAATCTGTGTTCTTGATATTAATATGACTAATAAATTTTTTTATTAATCATTGATTAAATTGATTTGAGAATATTTTTAATGCTATTGATTACTCGCACCATCGAAGTAAAATTGCCTTTTCTCCCGTAACTTTACCCAATCAAAGAGAAACTGTGAAGACAATACCCAACACCACCACCACCACCCTTCTCTCTCTTTCTTCAGTCTCCCTATTTTCATCTTTTTTGGTCTTTGAGAGATAGAGCCTCTTAAACCCATTTCACCGCATACGCTATAGACAACTCGACAAGTGCAGGACCGCCGTTGGAGACCCACCACCACAGAGAGAAAAAAAATATAATAAATTGTTTTTGTTGTCTCTTTCACACCACTGTTATATAATATTATATAAAACAAACTTATGGCAGATTCAAGAAATACCCGCCTGGTAAAAACCCTATAAAAACCCTTTGTTTTCTGAGCACTCTTTATTCTCTACCTTCTTTTGATTTTGTTACCTGTTTGTACTGAAAAAGAGTTGTTGGGTCTAATCTGATTTTTTTTTTCGTTGGATTGATATAATAGCTTATTAATTATCTGCATCAAATAATGATAAAAAAATGGAGGGTTTAAATTTAGTTTATATTTTATGTATGATCAATGAGACAATGTAATACCTTGTATAGCCATGTGTTTTTGTCTTGGTTGCTTCTGTTGCTATAAGGTTAATTATAAAAATACTCATTGTACTCCATAGATGATTGGGAAGCATTTCTTTCACTTTAATTATATAGGGGTTGACTAGTTTGAATCATTCACTGAAATATAGAGTGCCAAATTTTTAGCATCCTGTGTGAAATGTATAGAGTGCCAAATTATGTCCTGAATTACTTTTGGAACAAAAAGTTTTGATTCAAGGTGGCTTACCAAACTTACCCTGAATATTAATAAATAACTACATAGAATGCTGTTATATTCTTTTTAACCTTTCACTGTTAAAATATTTAAATTTTGTATTTTTCATATTTAAATGAAGTCTATTACTAGATATACACTTTATACCAATAACCCAATTAGCAGCCTGATTGGAATGTTAAAGCATATGTGTTTCTTTTTTTTTATCTTGCATTCTTTTTGTGGTTTTGTTTGCACTCATCAGTTTATGCTACTTAACTTTTTATGAATTATGATGGTATAACTGTTATGATTGTGTAGAATTTGCTGCTCATGCAACAGCACTAACAAATATTTGCTGAGCAATGCGAAATGAACTTTCTTTTGTTCTTTTTTCACTCAAGATAGTAATATCTCCAGGAAGCGAAATTTAACCTAATAGTTTCTCATTTATTATCATTATCAATTCACCATCATCATTATTATTTTATTTTGTAGGTCAAAACTTGTGACATATGTGGAGATGCAGGCTTTTGGGAGACAATTGTGTGGGCGCCAGCCAACAAACTTTGATTGGTCAAAGTTTGTTGGTGCAGCAATTGAAGAAAACAAATCAAAGTTTGCTAGAGGCGCCGAAATTGTTGAGCCGCAAATTTTGATTAAAAAAAAAAAGAGAAAGCCAAATGAAATTCTCATCTGCTTAGCGTTTTCCCTTGCTTATAAATAGCAAGGGATGTTAAGTATATAGTATCCCAAAAAATGTGAGAGGCAGAGGAAAAATTGAGAGTTATATTGTAATTCCTATTATTTCCTTCTAATAAAATTCTTCTATCCTTGTCCGTGGTTTTTTACCTTAATTCGTTTAAGGTTTTTCCACGTAAATTCTGTGTCTCTTTTATCTTTATTTTCTCAAAATTTTAGCTGTGTTCTTGCTTTATCTGGTCCGTTTTTACAACAAGTGGTATCAGAGCTGTGGTATTTTGAAAAACCAAATATACCACGAGGAAGAGAAAATTACGTGGAGTTTTTTGGTGTGATTCGTTTTAAAAACGGGCGTAAACACGCGAAAGTTGTGAATAGTAACTCATCACTATTCACATGTTTTTTGAATAGTACTGTAGCAAAAAATTTTGAATTGTAATTGCATATTACTGTAGCAGGTCAACCAATCAAGTGAGCCGAGCACTGTAGCAGAGGAACTGTAGCAGAAAAAGTGGGAGCTAATTTTTGAAGATAAAAGCAATGGCGGCAAAATTTGAGATTGAAAAGTTCAACGGGAGAAATTTCTCACTGTGGAAATTAAAGATAAAAGCTATCTTGCGAAAAGATAGTTGTCTAGCGGCAATCAGTGAAAGGCCGCAAGGATTCACAGATGATACTAAATGGAACGAGATGGATGGGAATGCTATTGCAAACCTTCATCTTGCACTTGCAGATGAGATCTTGTCCAGCTTAGCAGAAAAGAAAACGGCAAAGGAGATATGGGATCACCTCATCAAACTGTACGAGGCCAAGTCATTACATAAAAAAATTTTCCTTAAGAGGAAACTTTACACCTTGAGGATGTCAGAATCTACTTCAGTGACGGAGCACCTTAATGTCTTGAATACTCTATTTTCTCAGCTTACATCTTTGGATCATAAAATAGAGTCACAAGAACGTGCAGAACTTCTACTCCAAAGTCTACCTGATTCGTATGATCAACTCGTCATCAACTTGACAAATAATGTTCAGCCTGATGCTCTGGTCTTTGATGATATAGCATCTGCTATCTTGGAAGAAGAGAATCGGCGGAAGAACAAGGAGGACAAGCAGGCAGGTTCACAACAAGTGGAAGCTTTGACGATGATGAGAGGAAGATCAACAGAACGTGGCTCAAGTGGGAGTCACAATCATGGGAGATCAAAATCAAGGAGTAAGAAGAATTTTAAATGCTACCACTGTGGCAAGAAAGGTCACCTGAAGAAGGATTGTTGGAGTCTGAAGAATTCCAATTCTCAAGGAAACGTGGCAAGCACTTCAGAAGATGGAAACGTGTTGTGTTGTGAAGCAGCAATATCAACGGAGAGCAGGAAGAAATTTGCGGATGTGTGGCTTCTTGACTCAGGAGCAACTTATCATATGACCTCTCGAAGAGAATGGTTCCATCATTATGAACCTATCTTAGGAGGATCTGTGTATAGTTGTGAAGATAATGCCTTAAAAATCATAGGCATTGGATCCATCAAATTGAAGATGTATGACGGTACAGTTCGCACTATTCAAGGAGTGTGACATGTGGAAGGTCTGAAGAAGAATTTGTTATCTGTGGGAGAGTTCGATGATCTTGATTGTACTATCAAAGTTCGAAAAGGAATCATGAGGATTAGCCGAGGAGCGCTTGTAATTATGAAAGGAGAAAAGATTGCTGCAAAGTTATATATGCTTTTGGGAGAGACTGTGCAACCAGCAGAAGCATCTGTTGCTTCAAACAGTTCGAGTGAAAGATCTATAATGGTGTGGCATCAAAAGCTTGGACATATGTCTGAACAAGGTATGGAAATTCTTGCTGAGAAAAAGTTACTTCCAGGCCTTACAAAGGTGTCATTACTCTTTTGTGAGCATTGCACAACAAGCAAGCAGCATCGACTAAAGTTCAGCATATCCAATTCTAGAAGCACGAATATTCTTGAATTGGTCCACTCTGATGTATGGCAAGCACCGGTTTCGTCACTAGGAGGAGCGAAGTACTTTGTGTCCTTCATCGATGATTACTCCAGAAGATGTTGGGTGTATCCTATCAAGAGCAAGGGAGATGTATTTGCAACTTTCAAAATATACAAAGCGCGGGTTGAACTTGATTCAGGCAGTAAGATCAAGTGTTTAAGGTCAGATAATGGAGGAGAATATACTGGGAATGAATTTGATAGCTTTTGTAAACAAGAAGGCATCAAAAGTCAGTTCACTACGGCGTACACTCCACAACAAAATGGAGTAGCAGAGCGGATGAACAGAACTCTGTTAGAAAGAACAAGAGCAATGTTGGGAGCTGCAGATCTTGATAAGGCATTTTGGGCAGAAGCAGTCAACACCGCCTGTTATGTGATTAACCGGTCTCCATCTACAGCAATTGATCTAAAGACTCCAATGGAGATGTGGACAGGGAAGCCAGTGGATTATTCAAACCTCCATATATTTGGAAGTCCTGTGTATGTGATGTACAATGCCCAAGAAACTACGAAGTTGGATCCAAAATCCAGGAAGTGTTTGTTCTTGGGATATGCTGATGGTGTAAAGGGGTATCGCCTGTGGGAGCCCACTGCCCACAAGGTTATCGTCAGCAGGGATGTTATCTTTTTAGAAGATAAATTGGAAAAAGAAGGTGATAGCAGTTTGAAAGAAAATTCAGAGACTACAATGGTACAGGTAGAAAAGAAGTCCACAGAAGAAGATTCTTCTAAAGCGGAACCAGAGCACGAGGAGGAGGAAGAGCAAACTGAGTCTGAAGAGTCGGAGCTTGGAAAGGGAAAGCGCACAAAACATACACCAGTCTGGCAAGAGGATTATGTTATGGGCAGTAATGTTGCTTATTGTCTTCTAACTGAGGAAGGAGAACCATCAACTCTCCAGGAAGCAATGAGTAGTTCAGATGCGTCTCAGTGGATGGCAGCAATGCAAGAGGAAATTGAAGCCCTGCATAAGAACAAGACTTGGGAGCTTATGCCATTACCGCAAGGAAGAAAAGCTATTGGCAATAAATGGGTCTATAAGATCAAAAGAAATAGTGATGATCAGGTGGAGCGGTATCGTGCAAGATTGGTGGTAAAAGGGTATGCTCAGAAAGAAGGGATTGACTTCAACGAAATATTTTCTCCTGTAGTTCGGTTGTCAACAGTTCGTGTAGTCTTGGCAATGTGTGCTACACTTGATTTACATTTAGAACAGCTAGATGTGAAAACAGCTTTTCTTCATGGAGATCTTGAGGAAGAAATCTATATGCTCCAGCCAGAAGGTTTTGAAGAAAAAGGAAAGCGGAACTTGGTTTGTAGGTTGAACAAATCTCTATACGGTCTAAAACAGGCGCCGAGGTGTTGGTATAAGAGATTTGATTCCTTCATCATGAGCCTTGGATACAACAGACTTAATGCAGACCCTTGTGCATATTTCAAGAGGTTTGATAAAAGTGATTTCATTATTTTGTTGTTGTATGTAGATGACATGTTGGTAGCAGGCCCCAACAAAGATCATATTCAAGAATTGAAGGCACAGTTGGCTAGGGAATTTGAAATGAAGGACTTGGGACCAGCAAACAAGATTCTAGGGATGCAAATTCACCGAGACAGAAACAATAGGAAGATTTGGCTTTCTCAGAAGAATTACTTAAAGAATGTCTTACGACGCTTCAATATGCAAGACTGTAAGTCAATTTCTACCCCACTTCCTATTAGTTGCAAATTATCCTCCAGTATGTGTCCTAACAATGAAGAAGGAAGGATGAAAATGTCTCGAGTACCGTATGCATCAGCAGTGGGGAGTTTGATGTTCGCAATGATTTGTACACGACCAGACATTGCACATGCAGTGGGAGTTGTAAGTCGGTACATGGCGAATCCTGGTAGAGAGCATTGGAGTACTGTAAAGAGGATCCTAAGATATGTTAAAGGAACCTCAGATGTTGCATTATGTTATGGAGGATCAGATTTTATTGTCAGAGGATATGTTGACTCAGATTATGCAGGTGATCTTGATAAAAGTAAGTCTACCACAGGGTATGTGTTCATTCTTACTGGTGGAACAGTAAGTTGGGTATCAAAACTGCAGTCAGTTGTGGCAACTTCAACAACAGAAGCAGAATATGTTGCAGCTACTCAAGCTAGTAAGGAAGCAGTCTGGTTGAAACTAATCATGGAGGAACTCGGGCATGAACAAGAGAAAATTTCTCTATTTTGTGACAGTCAGAGTGCCTTGCATCTTGCAAGGAATCCAGCTTTCCATTCTAAATCAAAACACATACGAGTCTAGTATCACTTCGTTCGTGAGAAAGTGGAAGAGGGCATTGTGGATATGCAGAAAATTCATACGAAAGACAACCAAGCAGATTTTTTGACAAAAGCAGTTAACACTGACAAGTTTATTTGGTGTCGATCCTCTAGTGGCCTGACGGAAGCATAAGCAGCATGGAAAGACAAGGAAGAAAGAATGGTGTGAAGATATGATTGATCCTCAATCAAATCTTCAAGTGGGAGATTGTGGGCGCCAGCCAACAAACTTTGATTGGTCAAAGTTTGTTGGTGCAGCAATTGAAGAAAACAAATCAAAGTTTGCTGGAGGCGCCGAAATTGTTGAGCCGCAAATTTTGATTAAAAAAAAAAAAGAGAAAGCCAAATGAAATTCTCATCTGCTTAGCGTTTTCCCTTGCTTATAAATAGCAAGGGATGTTAAGTATAGAGTATCCCAAAAAATGTGAGAGGCAGAGGAAAAATTGAGAGTTATATTGTAATTCCTATTATTTCCTTCTAATAAAATTCTTCTATCCTTGTCCGTGGTTTTTTACCTTAATTCGTTTAAGGTTTTTCCACGTAAATTCTGTGTCTCTTTTATCTTTATTTTCTCAAAATTTTAGCTGTGTTATTGCTTTATCTGGTCCGTTTTTACAACAAATTGTAACTTCCATTCGATGCAAAATAACTCAGGAACACATGTATGCATACATACTTTCCTTTTTCTTTTTGCTGAGAAAATTTAACATCATATGAAGATGACTGGAGCGAAAGGATCCATGTCACTCTCTTCCACTGGTTTGAGGCTGAGATTTGATTGAATCAGTTATGTGTGTTGCATTTTTTCTTTTTTGTTTCTTCTATTTTCGAGTGGAAACATGTCTTATTCCTTGCTTTATAATGATGCAAAGACTAAAAAAATTGAATCACAATTTGAAACTTTTATCTATTAAATATTATTAATAATTTCACAGACATAAAAAAAATAACGAGTTATATATAGTTCAATCAATTAATCTTTATCAATATAAGAGAAAGAAAATTCATTGAATTTTTTTTTAAAAAAATTACATTATACAATACACTTTTTAATTTTTTTTAAAATACCCAATTTTTTAGTATATTTTTATATATAAATATATATTCAATATATATTTTTAAAAATAGAATATGCTTTCAGAATATTAAATGTATACTAAAGATATATCTCTGAAAAATGGTTTTGAAATTAAAAATTAAAAAATAATATTTTTAAAATAAAAAATAATTAATTTTTTTAATTATACGTTAATTAATGAAATAAGGAGGAGGTAATAATTTTAACGGTGCAGCAGTCAAAATGGAAGAAGTTGCATACTAACTGGCGGTAATAACAATTTCAATAATATAAAAAAGAAATCGCGCCCATGCATTTTCCAATTTCCATACCATTCTAAACAAAGGAAATTGGATTCAGAGTAGCATCGCATGCACAGCCACTAACAAAAGTACCCCAACAAGAGAAAGAAAAAGTGAGACTCATGGCGAGAATGGGATATGTTGGAAAAATCGCTATTTTTTCGCACTTCGGACCGTCTTCAAGCAGGAACAAATGAGAAAATAAAATAATGACTGTGAAATTAAAGAGAATAAAACACAATGATTTAACGTGGAAAACTTCCGAATGGGGAAAAACCACGGTCGTTGTCTAACGACAACCAAGAAAAATATTCACTATGCGGCAAATTATTACAACCACAAATTACAAAATATTTTTCTAACCGACACCCACAAAACAACCCCCAAATATTTATACTCCAAGGAACTCCAAGAGATTGATTCTCTAATTCCTAATATAAACTACTTGATGTTTAACCTATAGCTCTCTTTAAGCTATATTTTGTGTTTGCTTGGTGTATCTATAAATGGAGAGAATGAGCCTATTTATAGGCTTCAAATGCAAATAAATTGTCAAACTAAATTAGGTAAAAATTAGGCTAAATTAGGCACTTCTCATTTTCACCTCACATTTTTGACAATTTCTTCCTTGTTAGACACATTGCATTTTTTACTTACTTTTTTTTTCATTTTTTTTTCAATTTTGGTGTGCTACCACCAACAATCTCCACCTTGAAAAATAAAAACACAACATTGTCTGTTACCGACAATCATAATTCTTAACGTCAAGAATTAATATACTCCACCATAAAAGAGTATCGCCACTTGGAATTATCTCGCCAACTCTAAGAATTTTTCATCGGCCATGTCGGATCCCGCTAATAGTTTATGGTGCAACCCTCCTGTTGACTTTTCCGAGAGTTCATTAGCCATCGACATAATTTTTTCCACCACATGCTTTGCATCAATTGTCAACCAATGTCGCACGTATTTCTGTGGACCAGCTACCAATAATCCGTCATCTTCCATGGCATCTCAATGGGTAGCAATCATGCCATGAGGACACACATCTCTCAACTACAGAGAGAACGCATCATCTCCTTCGCCACAGGAGACCACATTGGTAGCAACAACGTTAGAGCTTCTAGCCGAATCAGCTCCACAGTTCGGGTAATCCTTCCTCACGTGTCCAGTTTGACCACACCCCCAGCAGACAACCTTCCTCTTTCGGAAGCCTTTATTTTTTTATTGATACCGACAGATAAAGCTGAATTCTCATAAGATTTATTTTCCATTTCATTCAGTCTTCTCTCCTCAGTAATGAGCTTACTAACCACATCCGCATACACCACTTCCTTACTACCATATTTCAGAACAGGCTTCATGTGCTCATATGTTGAAGGAAGTGACAGGATGAGCCGGAGAGCTTTATCTTCATCTTCGGTTTTCACTCCAAGAGTTTCCAATTCAGAGATGATACCGTTGAGGACACTCAGGTGATCGGACAGCTTTGTACCTTCCGCCATTCTCTCACTCAAATACAATTAAATTGTCAACTAAATTAGGTAAAAATTAGGCTAAATTAGGCACTTCCCATTTTCACCTTACATTTTTTACAATTTTTTCCTTGTTAGGCACCTTGCATTCTTCACCCTTTTTTTTCATTTTTATTTTTCAATTTTGGTGTGCTACCACCAACAGGATAGACCCATTTGGGTTTCTCACAAGACTCGATCGGCATTACCACCACCCAAAATCGATTTGCCGTCGAACCCCCCATGGAAGGTGAAACTGAAATTGGTGGGCCTTTAAGAGAAATGGAAAAGGAAAAGGTGGGCACTGCTCTATTTGTTTCTGATTTTCTTTTTCCAATTTTGGCAAGATTTGTTATCTAGGTAGTTTATACAGAGAGAATTAATTTAATGGAGAAAGAAATTCTGTAATTTTATGGCGAGAATTAATTGCCTCTCTAATAATCAAAGATCTTTTGCAGATTTTTCTTTGCATTTCCTTTTCTTTTTGTATAATCTTGTATCCTATCAGGCACACTGAAGTAGATTGCTTTGTTTATTGTTTAAAATGTAATGGAATGAATGGCCGTTACTTTGGGTTCTTGTTTTTATCGTTGAACCCTCAAGAAATTTATGGGTGGTGTGTTTCTTTATTTTTCTTTTTCTTTTTCTTTTTTCATATTTGGGTGTGTCATTTTATATATGCTGGGTTGTTAATGTTGTTTAATTGGCTATTGATTGTTTATGTGTATCTTGTGAATTGAATTTCTAATGGGATTTTTTCCCCATTTCACACTTCACAGGAGAAAATTTGTGGTTTATGTGATTTATGTGGTGCTGTTGGTGATGGAGAACTGCTTACTGTTTGTACAAAATGTAATACAGCTTGTCAACAAGCGTAAGATGGTCTACTCCCTCAATGTCCGTTAATTTATGGCATTCTTGTTTGAATATGCTAATGCTAGTCATCCCTTCTTTTTAGTCGTCGCAAGCAAGACAACAACAAAGAAGTCATTAAAGTCCCTGAAGATATGATTCGTGAAGCCAGAGACAAATATAACGAGGAGGAAAAGTCTTCTGGTGATGTGGCAATCCCCACCAAGCGTTATAATGATCTAGGAGAGCTTAGTCACTCTAAAATGCAAACAATAACTCTTTCTTATAAACAATCAGCTACACTGTTAGAAAGAGATGCAAAAAAGCCTAGAAAGAGTAATTTGGGATACAGATCGGCCGCAAGAATTTCCTCTTCAGATTTTGGGAAGCCTTCTGAACATGAAAGAATCCAATCCGTTCCAATAACTAGTCAACAGGCACTTACAACACCAAAAGGTTACAATTCTTTTAAAGCTATAATAAAACTTCTACCTTAAAGCTACAATTAAGCTATAAAGCTTATATATTTTTTATTGCACTTGCCAAACCTGTTTATGGTAACTAATCATCACCTGATTAACTTATTTGCTTGAGGATATTCAAGATTTACGTCTTGGTGTTGTTCACAAAGATTTTCTTGATTTTGTGACGCCTATTGATTGCTCGTGTGCAGTATCCTAGATATGCAAGGACCAGAAAATAGCTTCCATTACGTCTGCCAAAGAATTTAAAACTTGCAACCCCGATGTGACTGCTAAAGAAGTAAGTAAAAACTCGCAATAGGAATGAAGAGGAAGCTGTGAACGAATCACCAGCCACACCTTCACTTATTGCAGCAGGTATGGGAATAAAGTTTTTATTATGACCAATTATTCCTTTATATCTTTGCCGTTAATTTACATCTGCATTTTTTCATTCAATGAAATTTATACCAAATATTTTAATCGGAGATCTCGACTTGCAGAGCAAGTGGTTATTTTGATTCTTGATACAAAAATGGATGTGGCATTGAATTTAACCTTTTATGAATTTTGAATTTTATCTTGTATCTAACACTTCAAATTGACTCTAATTCACTTGTCCAGAACCAATAAAGTAGAGTTGTCAACTCATCGTATTAACACTAATGAAAAAAGTTTGATAAATCTAAAACTAAAAAAAATCCAAAAACAAAATCAATAATTTATGGCCAAAGCCATTTCTCTTTCACTCCTTTTGTTATTACGTTATGATTCTTCTTGTTTTTCCTTTATCTTCCGTTCATCTTCTTCTTCATCATTATCACAGTCAGAATCTCCATTCAAATTCTCTGTTTAATTCAGCAAAATCCCATTTCTTTTGATTTAGTTCGTCAATGGAGAATTACCCTCCTGAGAAATCTCCCAGGATTCCAAGAAAATCCAATGGCGATGAAATTGTAATAATAATAGCAGCAATGTGAAGCATGAGCAAGATGGCAATGATGTAAAGCCTGAAACAGGGGTATTTTGACAAAAAAAAAAAAAAAAAAAAACAGAGCTTTGAAGAGCCTGCTAAACAACAGAGCATTGTTCAAACCTTGACAGAAGTTGATAAATATTTTAAAACCTTAACAAAATTAAAAGAAAATTCGAATCCGCCAGAAATTCCAAGCTCTATTGAAACGTTATTGAAATTAGTAGAAGTAGAGATGGTAAATTTTGATTTTAAAAGATTATTTTAGAAATAACTTTTCCTTTTTTTTCCCATTTCATTTTGTGTGTGTGTGTGGTCAAATCACAAGTTAGCTTAAAAAAAACTGATACAAACTGATACATTGCTCCATTGTTCTTGTAAATCTGGCTGCAAGTAGTGCTGACTGCCAAGAATCCTCCTTTTTTAACATTTCTTTGAGGAAGTAGGCAGGCAGAGAACCAAGTAATTATTGTTAAAGAGAAAGCTCGCAGTAACTTTTAGTTGGTTAACAGGAAATAGGAAAGTTCTGGCCTATTAAAAAATATTTGAGAGATCTATATCAAGCCGAATTATGTTACTATTTATGCATATAATGTGTATGTGCTGTTCAATATGCGTATAGTTCTGCACATGGTTTTCTCAGTTCCTTGATTGACATGATGTGATTTTTATTTTATGTTAACAACTCCTGCAGAGCGTGATCATGCCAGAGGCACAGAATGCAGTGATACTTCAGATATGGAAATCGACATGGAAGGTGGACAGGACATACGGAGAGTTGACAAAGTTGTTGTCAAAAGAAATGTCCCAGACTCAGAGAGTTAGCAGAGAAAAAAATCTCTCAATGAAGATACTGAAAGTTTTCAAGAACCCTCATGGTGATTTGGTTTCTATTTTGCAGAATGATTCAATGGCAATGCTCTCCTCAGTTTTAGTTAGGCTTAGCCCTCCACTGATGAACAGCTTGACCCTTGAATCACAGGGAAAAAAAATAGCATACACATTAAAAATAGATGGAAAATCTAATAGATATTAATCATCGAGATGGCTCTGAAGGTACATGTAATGTTGTAAATAGTGCTCCTTGTGATGGGCTTGAACTATTGATTGTGAAAATACATATTAGCATTTACAGGCAGCTTGATCTGAAATTAAATATTTGTTATGTTATTGAATAATATTTTGTGATTTTAATAAATTAATTATGGATAAACTTATTTTAATATGAATTATATAAAATATTAGATTAGAGGATATTTTTATTATTTTATCTATTTAAGAAAAAAAAAACGTTTAAATAATTTAACAGTATCATTCCATATTTTTAAATATGATACACTGTCAATATCATACAATAACATATTATATCACAGTGAACTTGCTATACCGTATACAGAAAATGCTCCAAACAGGGCCTTAGTAATAATTAAGAAGGATTTATAAAATAAAAACACTTTGATATTTAGCTCAAATTAATTCCAATTAAACAGGGAGATTTTTGTCTATATGAAAAATAGAATTTTATAAATCAAATAATATTAATCTTCCATTAGCTAACTACCTACAATTAAGATATATTCACATTGTTCTTGTTACTATTTTATATAATAATATAATAATTTTCTCATATTATTTTAGAAATATTTATATTTTATTTTTTTTATAAAATAATTTTAATTATTTAGTTACAGGAGAAAAAAATTTAAAATATATTATAACAATTAAAAATAAAATTAGAAAGTAAATAAAACATGTAAAAAATAAAATTGATATTTGAAACATTACAAAATAATTATACAACTTACTTATTTGAATTCAAATGATAATATTTTATTCTTAATTTTTAATTAATTTTTTTCTTTTTTTAAAAATATTTTTTATTTTTATATTTATTATAGTTTATTAATTATAATTAATTAATTTTATTATTTTAATATTATTTTTATTTCTTGAATTATTATTGCACTCAAGCACGAAGTTTTCATCAACCAATGATGTATTTGCTAATGATTTATGTTAATGAATTTGGACTTACTTTCAAAAAAAATGAATTTGGTCTTACTTTCAAAAAAAAAATACAAATAAAATTTACTTAAAAAAAATGGGTATATTTATTATTGTACTGTAGTATGAACAGTAATTTTTACTTCAATTATAAATTATAGAATAGATATGTTTATTCTTCTTCGTAATTATATGAAATAATTTATATTTATTTTTTTATGCAACTAAACGAGTACATAATAAGTCCTAAAATATTACAACTCAATAAGAATGCAAATTAACATAGTTGAGAGTTTAATTGATTTATATTGCAATTTTTTCACAAATAAAATAACTCCAATAATATATATATTTTAAATTATAGCAATTTTTTTCTATTAATTTAAATTGCAATTCTTATTTAGCAAAGATGAATAGTAATGGCCACACCCAATCAAGAAACAAATAATAATTTCCAATCATCAAGATTGAAGATTCAATGGCCAAGTTTAACTATTATTATTATTATTATTATTATTATTATTATTATTATTATTATTATTACAATTTGAATTTGATCTAAATATTAAAAAGATACAGAACTACTCATAATGAAAACTCTGTTAATTCTCCATTTCTTTTCCTTTGAATATTTTTATTTATTTTTAAATTATGATTTATTTTTTATTTTAATAAATTAATTAATATATTATATTTAAATTTAATGTTACTTATTACATTATTTATTAAATTTTTTTAATAATTATAGATAAATAATTAATTATTTAAAATTTTAAAATTTTAAAAAATATAAATATTCGTAATATTGTGCAAGGTATTTTCTAGTAAATAAATAAATAAATAAACATAAAAATTAGACAGTGAAATTATTTACTAAAAATAAATTTGAATGAAATTACATGCGTTGTTTGAAAAAAATAAAAAAATCAATTGGTTACAAAGTACAAAATTAAATTTTTTGTATGAAATAATACAAGTGTTAAGAATTTGGATTTATCATTATTAATAAATTTTAATATAATTAAAAATTTTAAGATAAATTTTTATAAAATAATTTTAAAAAATTTCAATTCTCAATATAAATATGACTAATAAGAAAATTTATTTTTTATTAATATGATTAATTAAATTGATTTGAGAATATTTATATCTATATATTGTTAAATTATACTAAAATAGTTAACGATTGTATAATATAATATTGTATAATATAATATTACGTGTCATCGTTTTAATTTTATTATGTGTCTTAAATTTTTATTAGAATTTTAAATTAAATTATTATTTATTATAATATTAAATTATTATTTATTATAATAGATATTTATTAGTCATAAAGAAACAAAAAAAATTATTTATTTTCTTTTTTTAATTGTCAAATTAATATTAGAAAAAAATTTATAAAGCTAATTTTTATAATTATAATTTTATTTTTTTAAGTTAATAAAATATAAATTAATAATTTTTTAGTTTATATTTTTTTTTCAAATTCTCTCCAAACTATTGAAAAAAGTGTAAAATTTAAGAAAAAAAAATTGATTTGTATTCTTTTGCCATGTTATCTTTATCTTATTATAAAGAAAAACTCATATAAAAGCCCTGAACTTTTCGTATTTTTGATACTTAAGTCCCGAACTCAAAATATTTGCTACTAACCTCTCATATTTTACGAATACATCAATTTAAGCTCTCATTTAATAGAAATAACGCGTGTATAATAAAAAATTTAGTAAAATCGCGTTAACTCTTGATGATATGGCAAAGTATGATGACTAAGAGAGAAAAATATTAGATCCAAAACTCACCGTTTTATAGCTAAAAATCTAAAATTAAATAATACACAAATTAAAATTTTAAACGCTAAACCTAAACTCAAACTTAACTTTGCAAAATCTTTCTCCTCTTAGAAACTAAACCTAAAACGAAACAAAATCAAAATCAACACCTAAAATCTACCTTTTCGAAGATCTCTTCTCACAAGATACATGCAACTTTAATGGGTTGTTGTTTATTTATTTTGCATTAAGAAATTCAAGTTTTTTTTTCCCAAATGTTGTTATTTATTTATTTCACTTTGAATCTATTGGATATTTAAAATTATAGTTCGAATTACTTTGATTAAATGGGGTTTACTTTAGAATTTGCAAATAATTAATTATTTGTTTTTTTCTTTTTATACAACATGAATGCGAGAAATATCATATTAACTATACATCGTGAGGAAATCTTTAGAAAAAAAAAGTATAGTGAATATTGGGATGGGAAATGTACAATTGCATAAGAGTCAATTGATGTGGATAGAATATCATATTCTGCTACAAATGGAGAATGCAGAAAATTACTGAATGGGAGCTCAATTTTTATAAAATTACAGACGAATTTACTATAAAATTAAACAATTAATATTACAGTAGTTTAATAATTAATTTATGTTATTAAATTAACTACGCCTAACAGATGATAATTATATTTTACAACTTTGTATATTTTAAAAATGTTTCATAATAGTCTTGTTTTCAATTTTTAAAAAAATATATATATTTCTCTGCATAATACACTAAATAGTCGATTATTTATTCATATATAAATTTTATCAAAAATTTTATAAATTAAAATAAAATTTATTTAAATTTATATATATATAATTCATATATGTAATTTATTTCAATTTAATTATATAAATGAATATATATATTCACATATAAATATAAAATTTATATATATAAATGAAATTAAATATATAAATGAACATATATAAATATATATATATATATTAATATATATATATATATATACTTTTTTTGGCTAAAAAAGAATGTGCATATATATACATATATAATATACATATATACATATATAAACATACATATATATGTATGTATATACAAAATTGAGGAGGGGGTCCAGAGCCCCCTTGGACCCCTCTCAGGTCAGCCACAACATGCTATTATGTCTCGTGTGAAGGACTTAGGAATTGCTAGAGTATGTGAGATATACCACGAGTTTAAAAAAAGTGAGAATTTTGTGGCATTGATAGAGGACAACAGTGCTATAAAAATAGTAAACCAACTTGAAGATGGTGATATATTGAATGTATATAGAGATAATTTAGGTATTGGATTGTCTATGCGATCAGATGACTTTTCAACTCAACCTTTTGTTGAGATTTATAAAACTAGCAACATAAAGTGTAGTGAAGATAAGGGTGGAGAAGATGAGGAAGTCGAGGGTTGTAGTAATGTTGTTGAGGAAATAGATGGTTGTGATAATGTTGAAGTTGAGGAAGGTGGTGATAATGAAGAAGTTGATGAGGTTGATGATGAGAATGGTAATGTTGATGAGGCTAATGCTGAAAATGGTGATGATGAAACTTACTACTCTTTTGATGATTTGCAAATTGAAGTTGAAGGCCTTACTATGAGAAAGATGATGAACTAAGAGCTTATAGAAAAAAGAATTAATGATCATAATAAGAGAAACTTTAATTTTTAGGAAAGCCAAAATAATCCGGTGGATGAAGGAGTTGAAGAGAGTGTGGAAGGAAGAAAATAAGTGTCTCATGATGAGGTTCTGGAATATAATTTTGAAATTGGCAAGGAGAATAATTTTGAATATTTTGATAGTTTTAAAGTAGATAATTTTGTGGGTAATGATGAGCAAGCATTTAGATGTTGAGAGTGATGATGTTATTTTTATCAAAATAATTATTATTTTAATATATGGATATTATTAAACAATCGATTAAATGTAGTTATATTTTTTATTAAATATGGGCTTAAATTGATACATTTATATAGTTTGAGGGGTTAGCAGCAAATGTTTTTGAGTTCACGAGCGAAGTACTAAAAATACGAAAAGGAGCCAAGTGTCAAAAACACGAAAAGTTGAACGGCTTTTATATGGGGTTTTCCAATTTTTATCCAAACATTTCCACTTATTTCTCTCGATACAAACAAAAACTTACTCACAGCCATCAAAGAGAAACAAGAAGACAGATCCGCCAGTCCGCCACCACCCGTCTCTTTCTACTCCAGTCTTTGAGAAAGTATTTTTACACCCATTTCGCTGCATCTGCTATAGACAAGTACGGTATATAAAACAAACAATGACAGATTCAAGAAATACCCGCCTGGTAAAAACCCTTTGTTTTCTGAGCACTCTTTGTTCTCTGCCTTCTTTTGATTTTATCACTTGTTCTGAAAAAGAGTTGTTGGGTCTAATCTGAACCTTTTCCTTTTATTTTGGTTTATTATAAATTATTTGCATCAAATGATCAAAGAATTGAGGGTTTAAATTTTGTTTATATTTTATGTATGATCTATAGTCTAAATGTGGATATGGTCATAACCTTACCATTATATCTTGTTATGTTTCAAAATTCACCAAAATACAATGATTTATTTAAATAATACGCAAGGTTTAAGTACAAAGACATGTAATACCTTGAATAGCCATGTGTTTTTTCTTGGTTGCTACTGTTGCTTTAAGGTTAATTATAAAAATACTCAATGGACTCCATAGATGACTGGGAAGCATTTCTTTCACTTTAATTATATAGGGGTTAACTAGTTTGAATCATTCACTGAAATATAGAGTGCCAAATTTTTAGCATCCTGTGAAATGTGTAGAATGTAGGAACATGCCCTGAATTACTTTTGGAACAAAAAGTTCTGATTTAAGATGGTTTACCAAACTTGCCCCAAATATTGATAAATATTAAATATGGATGGAATGCTGTTGTATTCTTTTAAACCTTTTCATTGTTAAAATATTTAAGTTTTGTATTTTTCACATTTACATGAAGGCTATTACCAGATTTACACCTTATAACATTATTCCTATTGGCAGCCTGATTGGAATGTTAAGCTTATTATTATTATTATTATTACTGATCTTGCATTATTTTTGTGGTTTTGTTTGCACTCATCAATTTATGCTACTTAACTTTTTTATAATGATATAACTGTTATGAGTATGTAGAATTTGCTACTCATGCAATGACGCTAACAACTATTTGATCACCAATGCCAAATGAATTATTTTTTTCCCCTCAAGATAGAAATATCTCCAAGAAGAGAAAATTAACCTAATAGTTTCTCATTTATTGTCATTATCAATTCATGATCATTATTATCATTTTATTTTGTAGGTCAAAACTTGTGACATATGTGGAGATGCAGGCTTTTGGGAGACGATTGCAACTTGCTTTCGATGCAAAATAACTCAGGAACACATGTACGCATACCTTCTTTCCTTTTCTTTTTGCTGAGAAAATTTAACAACATATGAAGATGACTGAAGCAAAAGGATCCATGTCACTCTGTCCCATTGGTTTGGGATCGAGGTTTGATTGAATGAGTTATGTTTGTTGCATTTTTTTTCTTTTTGTTTCTTTTATTTTCGAGTGGAATCATGTCTTGTTTCTTACTTCCTTTTTTTTTTCTCTGTCTTCCCTTTCTGGTTCTTGCTATTACTGATATGGAGGATATGACTTATGAAAAATGAATATTATTGATTAACAAGGGCAGAGTCCTAGGGTTGGTGATTTTGTTATCTTGAATTATTATTTAATCAGTCAAATAATTGTTTGCTACTACTAGAATGACTTGGTTTTAGGCCCTTATTTCCTTAAAAGCCTCACCAACCATGTTGGTCGGAGGGCCTAGTGTGCTTTGGTTGTTGCCTACTATTTGATGATAGAGATTGCTCATAACTTGATTGGCTTTCATAACTTACCATTTGATCTGTAGCCAAATTTTGTTTAATTAAATTATTTGTTAAAAAGAATTGAAACTTGAATGGGTTTTGAATGTGTTTGATTGATGGTAAGTGCATCTATTGATTTCTTTGTGCAGTTGACTGCGCGTAAAATAACAGCATCTATGATGCATGGATCATCTTAAATCTTTATTAAAATTTTATTGTTTCCCTTGACATTAGCTATTGCATGCGAGTCCTCCTCTTAGGTATCCCGGAAATTTGGATCTGTGAAATTTGCCAATCTAGTGAAGACAAAGAGTCTCAACAATCTTTTATGGAAGAACACTTAACAGTATGCAACTCTGAGATAGTTCACGGTGATACTATGCAATCTATGGATGTTGGCAAGCTTCCTGATAACTCAATGAGGTTAGCACGCATTTAAAAGGAATCCATTCCTGAGTTTGGGGAAGGAAATTTTGTTGCTGGTGAAGAAACAACTATTGTATGGAAAAATCCTCACCTAGTAGGCATGGTCCAACTTCAATTCAAACAAAAGTAATATCAACAAGGAAAGATATTGGATTTAAAAAGCTCCGTTCGAAACTTTCCCAGCAAATGATAAAAATGAGTCCTAATACTGGACTGAAAGGGCAGTCCTCTAGACATTGTATTTCAGATCACAAAGCATGTGAAATGGAAGGTGAGAATCGAGATAATGACCTTCACTTTTCCAGGATTATTTAAAAGGAAAAAAAAAATTGAACTCAGATTTTCATATCAAACGCTTCAAGGATAGTAGCCTATCTATGACTTCATTCAAGTCCCAAAAAGTAAAAAAGACTTGAATTTAGCAGCATATTTTTGGTTGTATTTAACTTGATAAGAATATACACCTGATATATGTTTCTCTAAGTAACCTACTCCTAACTAAGTATTTATGTACATTATCTTTGTATTTTGTCTGCTTTTGTAATTTACATATCAGATAAAAAGACTCCTCTGGAATATCAGGATAAGCATGTGAAGGAAGAGCCAGTAGAGATTCTTCTGCCTGCTACAAGAGTTGAAAACTCCAATCCAACTTCATCAGTAAAGAAGGAAATTAATTTTACACTTCACCATCAATGGATGTTCAATCCATTATTCGTTCAGGCAAGGAAGTTTCTGTCATATTCTGAATTTCACGTGTTTATGCATTCTGTAGACATATCTTTCTGTAGTTATCTGGTTCTGTTTGCTCATTAAAGAAATGTGTTTGTTTGGCAGGCAGCTCGGATGTCAATGTTAACTGCAAGAGTTTGTGTGTTCAAGAGGGTGATATATCAAATACTTTGCCCAAACTTGAGAAATATTTTCCACATGATCCTTCTTCAGAAGTGGCTTGGTGGTGAGTGGCCTATGATTTTATGAACTAATATATACCGACTCCATTTAATGGAAATATGTGGAATATTGTGAAAGGTTCAAGCAACAAATTACATGATAGTCAATAAAGGTCACTAGTTCTTGTAAAGTTGGAATCTGATACTAGCTACCACTACAATATATAGTTTCCTCTGTAGAATGATAACCGTTCACTCTTTAAAAGTATGCTAGGAAATAAAACGGTATCCAAATTGGAGCTAGGATAAGTTCTTGTGTAAATATTGGATGTTCGATGTGTATGACTTTGTTTTTGGAGGCGGGGCGTTGCCACAATAGAATTGTCTCTCTATTGTTAGCATCCTGTTAACCATCTGTCTTTATTGTCTAACTTCCTCTCTCATCTTTTTGTTTTTCATGCTCCTTAGTTTAAGCGATTAATGCTTCAACTCAACTCAATTCAATAAAGCCTTAATCTCAAGTTAATTAGGGTTGGCTATATGGATTCTTCTTTTTCACTCAGTACGATTTCGGGCTATCTCTTCCACTAGATGTAAAATTATAAGATCATTTTGGACCACTTTTGACCAAGTCAGTATGAGTTTATCCCTACCTCTTTTAGCTATATCTACTCTAACTTGTTCGGTTTTTTTGATTGGCGCATCACTAAGCCTTCATTTCACATGACCATGCCATCTCAATATATGCTCTTTTATCTTATCCTTGATAGACACTACATCCATTTTTTCTCTAATGCACTTATTGCGGATTCTATCCGTCCTAGTATGTCCACACATCCATCTTCTCATTCTTATTTTCGCAACATGCATCTTACTTATGTGTTGTCTTTTTATTGCCCAACACTTACTACCATATATAAATGCAGGCCGTATTGCAGTGTGGTAGAATTTTTCTTTCAATTTAATTGGCATCTTTTGGTCACATAGAAATCATGTATCACTCCTCCACTTCATCTAATCAGCTTTAATCTTATGACTTATATCTTCATCACAACCTCCATTCTCTTGAAGAATAGAGTCAAGGTACTTAAAATGAGTACTATGAGGTACTACTACTCCATTTAAAACAATTTCACCTATTTTTCTATTCGAGTTATTAAATCTATAATGTATATACTCAATTTTAGTCCTATTTATAGCTTAGAACTCTTAGATTCTAAAGTGTTTCTTCATAGCTCTAACTTTAACTTACTCATACTTGAGTCTCATATATTAACACAATATCATCTGCAAACATAATACACTTAAGTGATTAATGCTTCATTCAAACTTTTATACAATGATCTTATATTGGCATAATTCTCTCACTTGATAAAATTCATTCTTGTTAAAAATATATTTGTAGTTTGAAATATTAGTAATAGTTGTCAAAATTGAACTTCAATTTTTACTCTTTGAATTGAATTTGTTAATAAATTTTGGAGAGCTTCTTGTAAACCCTGGAAGCCTTGGAAGTTAGGGAGACGTGGGAGGGATGACAAACGCATAATCATTTCTCGGCATTACCTCAAAGAATCAATCTTTTTCATCTGTATATTGCTTCTAAGTTTTGGAACTTCAATAATTTGATGTGTATCTAGTAAGTTATTTTAGGAGTTCTTTATGCAATCTCAGATTGCATTGAATTTTCTCATTTGAGTAATTATTTCTCTTACTGTAATTGCCTTTCTATTTCTAGTGGAAGCCTGGAGATTGCTTATTCTGTTTCTACTAGCGAGTTCTTTAAAGGTTTTCAGGCTTATTTTCCTGGTAGAATCCATCCCAAAGCCTTTGAATGTTCAAAAAAGTTGCCTGGAGTACTGCTGTGTACAATGTTTCAATTTTCCAGTTTAGAAGTTTTTCATAATGAATGCCCAAATGTGAATGATATTGGATTATATTTTTTTCCTGGCAACTTTGAGAGGTATTTTTTTAATCCCATCTTTGATCTAAATTAATAATTCATTATGTACTGAACGTATGCTATCTTATGGCAGCTTTTCCTTTTGTAGGTCTAGACAGCAGTATAACTAGGGCTGTAATCGAGCCGAGCCGAGCCGAGCCGAGCTTTAGATAGCTCAAGCTCGGCTCATTATAAAATAGTCGAGTTCGAACTCGAACTCGAATCGAGCCCGAGCCGAGCCCGAGCTTGTATCGAGCCAGCTCATATATCATGTATCTCGAGCTTGAACTCGAGCTTGATTTAAATAAGTTTAACAAACTCAATAAACTTATTTTTATTTTTATTGTTCATTCATTTTTTCTAAATTTTCATAAAAGATATACTAAAATTTATGTTTTTATGAAAGATGAATAATATAATTATATATTAACAAAAATAAAATATTATATTACTATAATTTTATATTTTACTATAAATTACTAAGCTATTTTATATTGTATATTATTTAATTTATTTATCACATATATCATATATTAATAAATTATATAAATTAAGTTAGTCAAAAAATTAATATATTCACATACATAGTTTAATATATATAAATTAAATTATATATATTTTTAATCCAACACACTAAATGAGCTAGCTTACGAGCTTAACTCACGAGCTTTTTAAATGAGCTAGCTCGCGAGCTAACGAGCCGAGTATTTCATAGCTTGAGCTTGGCTCATTTAACAAATGAGCAATTCGAGCTCGAGTCTGAACGAGCTTTTACCGAGCCGAGACCCAAACCGAGCTCGAGTAGCTTGGCTCATTTACAGCCCTAAGTATAACCGTCTGTTGGGGGTTCTAGAGATGAAAGATCTGGTTCTAAGAAGTCCATTAAATGGTGTGGAATTGTTAGTTTTACCTTCTAAAAGTCTGCATTTGGATTTCATGGGTGAGCTTTGCAAATTTTCGTAAGTTTTGACGCGCACACTTGAGCAAGTGCAAACACATGTCCACGCACAAAGCCCACTTTACAGTACTCCCATGTTCAATTTCTCAATTTACAGCATTGACTATCTGTGACTTTACCCACTTGGTTAATTTATAAACATTAGAATCTGGTTTCATTATTTTGAATTCACAGGAATGAAATGAATAATTTTGTGGAATTCATTTGTACAAAACAGGAGGTTAAAGAAACCTTTAGAAGCAAGTGGTTATACCTAGAACACTTTCAAGCTTTCTGCAAAGATAAGATAATATGGGGTAAAAAAAGAGTTGAAAGTTTTATTATTTGCAAATGTTGATTATTTGACTTAAATTAGACATTTTTTTGAACTTTGATTGTAGGATTAGAACCGTTTCTTTGGGGAATATACCGGCCGATGCAAGGCTACCTCCTGTCCTGTAATGCAATGCAACTCTGCGAACATAAAGCTGCTTTGATGTAAAGACCAAGTTTAAACAGCTTAACAATGAGCTAACAGTGGTACAGCTTAACAATTCAGCTGCTTCAACTGGGTATCCATGAAGAGCTGCTGCTGGTGGTAAAGAAAGGTCTTTTATCTGTGTTGGAATGAGCTGTACGAGTATGGAATGTAGAGATTAGGATTAATGGGTATCTAGCTGTAGGAATGGAAATAATGGAAATCTAGCTGTATTGTTGTATAATTATAGGTAGAAATGCACTTTTTCTTATATATATAAACTGATTCTATTTGAGGAATTATGGTGAAAATGAGAAAAATAATCTCTTCTCAATCTAAAACTTAGTCTGTGTATTAAAATATAGAAAAAAAATTTAGTGTATATTGAAAAATTTGTTCTTAATCTTACACCAAAATACAAGTTTAGGAAATTATTATTATTTTATGAGAAGTAAATTTAATATTTTGATGTTCAAGGGTGGATTGAATAATTTGCGTCATAAAAAAAATTTAATGTAATGTATTAAATAAGTCTCATAGTTTTTTCTTACTAATCTTTCTAAAAATTTATTTTTACACTCATTCAATTTTTTTTAGCATTATAAAAAGTGAAATATTTTTAAATTTGAGACTCTCATTAAATATTATTAATAATTTTACAGATTAGAAAAAAAAAATTAACGCGTTATATTTAATGTGTGGTTCAATCCATTAATCCCTATCAATAAAGAAAAATAATTCAATGAATTTGTCGTTCTAGAGAAATTTATTAAACTTGTTACAATTAATTATAAACTCAAAATGCTAAAGAGAATTTTGTAATAAATTTACTTTCATTGAATTAATTATAAAAATAATTAATTTATGATTTGCATGTGGGAAAATTTAATAAGAGGCTCATTATAATTTTTTCCCCATGGAAAGATGAGTATATGCCATTAACCACAAAGTACTCTAAATTTCAAAATTCCAATAATATATATATATATATATTCTAAATGAAGAAAGATCTGGTTCTTTTTTATTTCCTTCTTAGTTTTCTTTTGATCATCTTAGGGAGTTTTTGACAGCCACCACTCCCAAATAAAATCACCTTACTCTCTTCAGTTTTAAAGCTCTTTAGAGCTTTTGCTTGGTTGTTTCTATTAGGATTTGGATTCCGATGCTTCATGATCTCTCTCTCTTTTTTTTTTTTTTTACCCAAACCTGTTACCTTTTAAAACTATAAATCATCACTCATCATTTGATAGTTAGTTTAAAGTTTATCCCCCTTCTCAGCAGTGTTATTTTTATTCAAGAAAAAAATATTTGGCTGGTTTTCTTGTTATATCTTATCTTTGGTGTGGCTTTAATGATATATTTCCTCTTTCTTTCTCGCCCCCCAAAGTAGGAGCTCTGATTTTTTTTTTTTAATTTCCCTCAATAAATTCACAAATTGAGGATGCATAGGATAGTTTATATTTCTTATTTGGTAGATCTATCAGTTGTTAAAAATCTTCAAGGTTCTGCATCTTTTTTAGGGATGTTTATAAAACTTGAAAACTCTAGCAATCCGGCCCAGTTAGACAGAATTGGGTCGATTTAAAAGATGCTCGGGCCTTGCTTCAAGCCACAATTTTTTTTTTAGATTTTGGATTGAGCTTTGAGTTAATTTGGCCATATAATATATATTATTATTATATATAATAATATATAATTATAAAGATGTTGCATGGGGCTTTTTTTATACATATATATTATTATTACATAAAATTAATATATATATATATATAAATATAAAGTCGTTGCATGGGGCTTTTTGTATACATATATATTATTATTATATAAAATTAAAAAAAATATTAAGCGTCTCTCAACTGGTTCAATCAGCCTGAGCCAACCTGACTCGTTCATGTATTTAGTGTGATTCATATATTTACATTTTAAACTCTAAATAATTTATTTTACTATTAAATAGTAAAATTATTAGAGATAATATTTTTTTAAAAAAATATTTTAAAAGCATAATATCTATAATTAAAATAAATTTAAAATAATAATATATAGTTTTTATATATTTAAATAAAATTTTATTATTTTTATCACTCACATAAATAAATATCTTGTATTATTTTTTTCCCTATCATACTATCATAAATTTTATACTACTAATTTTTTTTTATTTCCTTTTTATATCTTTTTAAGTTAAGGGAAAGACCTATTTATACCTTCCCGCCTTTTTTTTTTTGAGAGCAATCCCCGCCCTTTTCTTTATCGCCATATTTGCGTTGCGACTTTTAATTATTGAGGACAATTTGCAATTATTGACGCCTTTTATTTTTCAAATTGTACTCTTCTTCTTTAATTTTTTTTAATAGTTATTGCGGGTCCCACTATTTTAGTGGGACGCCGCCGACATTAAATTCCAGCAAATTGTAAATAAATATTAAATATTTATGAAAAAAAAAAACAGAGTAATCTTTAATGGTCCAATGAGAATGTCACAGACTTCAAATCACACAACCATTTGCTGATTTACACGATTACAGTAATCATGGGAAGATCTTACAGGAAAATGAGTAGTAATGCCCACACCCAATCAATAATATTTGAATAAAGAATCCAACAAGAGTTTTCAGTATTCTTCTGAACATCAATTTTAAAATATATTGAAATACAAAGATTATATAATATCTTTTGTTTAACGAATTTATTAAAAAAAGGAGTAAATTATAATTTTTTTATAATTTTTATCATAAAATTTTAATTTAAAAAAATTAATTTTGAATTGTGATCGTACCAGCACTAAAATGGAATATGTTGTACGCTGGCAGTAGTTATAACAATTTCAAAAATACAAAAAAGAAAGCTTGATTAACGCTGATAAAACGCGCCCATGCATTTTTCCATTTTCCATATCATTCTGAACCTTAGAGCAATCAATTTTTATTTTTTCCCCAACAGAGTACGATTCACAGTACATGCACGCCCACGAACCAGCCACCACTATCCCAACAAAATTACTCCCAGAAGAGCAAGAAAAAGCGAGACCCATGGCGGCGATGGTATAGACCCATTTGGGTTTCTCACCATACTCGGTATTACCCATGAACTGTGTGCTCTGTTTCTCCACCATCCAAAAGCAATTACCCATAAACTGTTTGCTCTGTTTCTCCACCACTCAAAAGCAATCTGCCGTCGAAGCACATGGAAGGTGAAACTCATTGGCTTTTAAGAGAAATGGAAAAGGTGGGTACCTCTCCATTTGTTTCTGATTCTTTCCAATTTTGGCAAGATTTTATCTACGAGGTTTATACAGAGAAAATGTAGAGAAATAACTTCTGTAATCTACTAGGTTTATGCTGAATTAATTGTCTTTCTAGTAAACATCCTTTGCAGATTTTTCTTTTCATTTCCTTTTCGTTTTGTATAATCTTGTATTCTGTGATGCACTCTGAAGTGGATTGCTTTTCCTTCTATGTTGGGTTGTTAATGCTGTTTGCCTATTTGGGTATGTCCTTCTATGTTGGGTTGTTAATGTTGTTTGCCTATTGATTATCTTTATCTATATTTTTATGTTGTGAATTGAATTTCTAATGGGATTTTTTTTCATTTCACAGGAGAAACCTTGTGACATATGTGGTGCTGTTGGTTTTGGAGAATTGATTATGGTTTGTGAAAAGTGTGGAACAGCTCGTGAACATATGTAAGATACGGTCTCCTCCCTCAATGTCTCTTAATTTATGTATTTTTATGTATAAATGAAAATGTAATTTTTTTGATGTAATGAGTAATATCTTATTTGTTGGTAATTGTAATTCTTATTCTCATGTTTCATTCACTGTAGATATGTGCATTGAAGGTAATCATTTAGTCATTTGAAACTATTTGACTATTTAAATTTGTGCTTCAAGTGAAAAATCATAAAAAACCAATATATATCTTCATCTTTTATTTAATCCGAAAACCCATATATATCAAATCCAAAAACTTGTTCATTATATGATTATTCATTCCTTAAATTATTTTAAAATTAAACTTAAAATATTTACATTTGGATTACGGTATTCACTTGGTTCACTTGCTCCATAGTTTTATTCATTTCTATTCCCATTCCAATTCCAAGATGACTCAAAAATATCCTCGTTCTCCTTTTTTCTCATCAACTGAATTTATGTCTCTTTAATTGTTGGAACATTTTATTGTATTTTATTTTGTAGGCAAAATTTGTTATGATTCTTTGCTTGGCTTATTTTTGAAATGCATGTTTCTGTTTTTTCCTGCTCATTTTTCTTTTGTTACAAAACCCTTATTAATGCATGGTTCAATCATTTGTTTGCTCAAATATCATGACAACTTGAATTTGTTTACCCTTCTGTAAAAACTATTATAAGACTCTTTATTTCTATCCTGAATATGCTAGCCATCCTCCTTTCAGTTATTGCATGAAGCTTGATAACAGAGACATCCTTGAAGTCCATGAAGAGTGGATTTGTGAAGACTGTATACCAGACAAAGACAGATGTGATGGGAAGAAAAATTTCCAGAATTCTTCCGGTACAGTTCACCATGATGTGGCAATGCAGGGATGCCCCACCAAGGCTTATAATGATCCACGAGAGCATAGTCATTCTAAAAGGCAAAAGCCTGTAGTAGCTGGCAAGGTAAAATTTCTTTCTTCTGAAGAAGTAATTAGACTATCATCAGAAGCTGGAAGAGAGGGTTTTCCTGCAAAGAGTAATTTGGGATGCGGACCTGGTTATTCTTCTGGCACTCCAAAGTTTTCTTCTCTAACGGTGAAATCGAACACAAGAATTTCCTCTTCAGGTTTTAGGAAGCCTCCTGAGCATGGAAGAATCCAATTTGTTCCAATAACTAGTCAACAGGCATCTAGAATACCAAAAGGTAACAACTCTTTTAAAGCTATAAAACGTCTACCTTAAGATGGGCCAATATGAAGGAGAAAAAAGAACTCAGAGATGGCATGTGTAGATTATATCTAACAGTTCTAGAATATTGTCGTCTCTTGGAAACAATGTAGTTGTTAATCTATTACATGTCTAGAGAGGTAACTTACAAAATGGACAAAGTGGAGGTGAGTACCCATATGCTTATTCAGATAAAATAGGAGTTGAGCTTGAAAGTATTTTATTTTGATGAGGTGCATGTATCTGTTATGGGTAATTATTTAGTTGATTCCATGCTAGAAATGATAGATTTTATGCCACACACACTTACACACTGTTTTCTTCTTTCTCTAACCAATTTTTGACTCGGCCTTTTGTGACTGTTGTACTATAAATTTGGTATGAGTTGTGTATTCAACTTTTCCACATCAAAAAAATCTAAGGAAAAACAGGAATATTAATAAAGCATTTTTTTTTGTTGCACGCCAAACCTGTTTATGGTAACTAATCACCTATTAAACTTATTTGCTTGAGGATATTCAAGATTTATGTCTTCATGTTGTTCACAAGGATTTTCCTTTTGTTTTTATGATGCTATTGATTGCTCGTGTGTTGTGTCCCAGATCAAAAGGCTACTGCTAATCTTGTGAATGAGCATAGTTGTAAGATTGGCTTCAGTTCTGTGAAGGAAAGCAATTGCAGGAACCAGAAAATTGTGTCCATTGCGTCTGCCAAAGAATTTAAAACTTGCAATGCCAATATGCTTGCCAATGCAGTAAAACATTGCAATGCCAATGTGATTGCTGAAGAAGTGAAAACTTGCAATAGGAACGCAGAGGAAGCTGTGAACAGAACATCAGCCACATTTTCAACATCATTGTATCATTCACGTATTGCAGGTATGGGAATAAAGGTTTTATGATCCACTCTACATTAATACCTTTGCCATTAATTTACATCTGCATTTTTTTTAATTCAATGCAATGTATACCAAATATTTTAATCAGAGATCTCATCTTGTGGAGCAGGAGGTTATGTTGATTCCTGATACAAAAATGGAAGTGGCATTGAATTTAACCTTTTACGAAATTTGAATTATATCTTGTATCTAACACTTCAAATTGACTCAAATTCACTTGTCGAGAACCAATCAAGTATCGTTGTTAACTCATTGTATTAATACTAATGAAAAAATGTTTTGATATAGTAACTGATGGTTTATATTTTATTATGTTTGCTTTAGTAGTAGTAATACTAGTTTATTTAGAATTTTTAATTAGGGTAAAAGATTATTTAGTCTAATATTGCTAGTAGGCATTTTTTGAAGTAAAACTAATTAATGTATTGTGAAAGCAATGTATCATTATTCATGACTCAAACAAACATCGCAACTGCTAAAAACAAAAAAAAATCAAATAAATTCATCAAGTTTTTATTCAAACCCAATATACCTAAAAAAAATTGATGCCTCAAAAATTGTGATTATTTTAGGACTAACTTTTCCCTCTTTGTTTTCCATTTCTTTTTGTGTGTGTGTGTGTGTGTAGTTAGATGATAAGTTAGCTCAAAACAAACTGGTACAAACTGATATGTTGCTCCATTGTTCTTTGTTTACAGAAGAAATGGCTGTCGTAGCTGCCACAGAGGGTCATTTCTGCAAGGAGGCGAATTCCTTTATAACTGCTAAAGAAGTTGAAACTGCATATATGGACACAAAGACTTCTAACAAAGCATCTTGCACTCCTCCACCATCAAGACTTTATCCCCTTACTTATGGTCAGGAAAGTCACTTTTTTCTGTTTATCAGTTGAACAAATTTAGAAGTATGTGGATTGAATTAATATTCTTGTTTTATTTCCATTTCTATATCTTGATTGAAAATTGATGGTTTGCCATGTCAGTGAACGAAGACTAAAGTTAACATGATAAAAATGATGGCTTCTGACTAGAAAATCAAAATTTTTGTCCCTGAGACCATAACTATTAATAATTTAATTCCTTAAATAAGTCACTGAAACTCTATTTATGCTTCCCTGTCTTTCATATTTACAGGCAGAGACCCTTATCCAGTTGCTGAATCTAAGAAGCCTGATGTTGAAGACTCAACAAATGTTCTGCCTAAACTTCACATGTATCTTCGTTATTCCCCTGCTCTATGTGCTACTTGGAAGTGAGTAACTATCCCTTTGTGAAATCACATAAAACCTCTTACTATATTAGAATATTACCTGCTTTGTAAATATGCATAGAAAAGACCATCTCCATTGAAAGTGCACTTGAAGTTATGAATTTTTTTTAGTGGTAACCAACTTTGGAGTAAGCTAACTTTAAGAAGTGGGTATCAAGAACAAGTTCATTAACTGCTTTGTATTTTTTCTGTTTTGATTTATTAATTTTGATGATTCTTTGGTAGTATTATCCTTTTTAAGTAGAATGTCAAATGATTGTAACTATGGCCTATGAGCACCAATTGTGGAAATCAATGTGGTTTTTTCTAAGCCAAATTAAAAGTGGTCAAACCAACTTCAATCATTTGAAGAAAATTCAGCTTCCATTATGGAGTTGATTTATAATTTCACTGGTTTTGCCTATGGACACAACCTTTTTTTTTCAGTTAAGAAAGAGAAGAAAAGATTAATTCATATGTAACAAATCAATTTGTCTTAGTGATAAAATTAGAGCAATCTTGATTTTGTTGATTTGTAATTCCTAGTCATTATCTCCAGTAGTTATTCTTAGTATGTATGTGTTCATGTTCATTTTATACCTTTGATCTAGAAATAATTCAGAGGATAGTTTCAATAATTTATGGTTTCAGTGCAAAGGCTGTTTCTTTATTCCATGTCTTCATTTTTTGCCTCTAACTTTATTTCAAGAGTTTAAATTGATAATGTAATGTTTTTCTAGTTTCCTACTTTTGTTAGAGACAGAATTTACAGAAGCAGCACATGCTTAATAATTCATCTTGAAAAGTTTCCATTAATGTCATTCTTCTTTTTGTTCTCTTTTTTCTCAAGGGGAGGCTTCAAGTTTTTTGATACTACCACAACTGGTAAGTTTTATGGTGGGTTCCAGGCTCAACCTCCATGCAGAGTAAATAGAAAAGCAAACGAGTTTTCCAAAACAATGCCTACAATCCTTCATGTTAACCTGCTTCCACAGCACCGTGTTTTGGCTGATCTATTCCAGAATGATTATCCAGATTTTCATGACATTGCACTGTATTTTCTCCCTTCTACTATTGAGAGGTATATTGTTCTCTATACTACTCTTTTTTTCATGTTCTTCATAAGTTTGTAGTTTAAGACTGTAGAATTCTTTTTGTAGATCCAAAGAGAATCATTCTTGTCTGTTCGAGCTTTTGGAAATTCAAAATTCTGTAATGAGATGTTACATTAATGATGTGGAGTTGACAATATTCACATCAAAACAGCTTCATACGGACTTGCAAAGTGAGTTGTGAGTTCTCTATTTTGTTTGTGAAAATTTTACTTAATTTTCCAATAGTTGAGTGCGTTAAGGGGTATATCTGTTGATTGTTTTTTATTTTTCCCCTTCTTTTCATAATTCAATTATTTTTCTGGTTAATGTTTAGCCAATCGTTGCTATATTGGCACTCGCCATTTGTTTTTCTAAGTCTGGCTGCATGTAGTGCTGAGAATCCTCCTTTTTTTAACATTTATGTGAGGAAGTATGCAGGAAGAGAAGCCAATAATTAATGTTGCAGAGACAGCTAGTAGTTACAGAACATCCTGTTTCTTTTGTAACTTTTAGTTGGTTAACAGGCAATAGGAAAGTTTTGGCCTATTAAAGAATATTTTTGAACATATTTGAGAGATCTATATTAAACCAAATTGTGTATATGTGTTGTTCACTGCATTCTATACTATATATGCATATATGCACGTGGTTTTCTCAGTTCCTTGATTCAGATGACGTGAATTTTTATTTTAACAGATGTTATTGAAATGTCAAGTTCTGGACCATTCCTATGGGGAGTTTTTCGTTACGGGAAAATGATACAATTCCTCCAGATGCCAGCGTAGAATGCACTGATATTTGTGATATGGAAATTGACATGGAAGGTGGACAGGACATAGGGAGAGATGACAAAGTTGTTACCAAAAAGCATTGTCCAAGAGGGTTAGTAGAGAATCTGTTAAAAAAATCTCTCAATGAAGATACCTTGAAAATGTCAAATGACAAGATTGTAAATACTTAGGAGGACATGGACTCCACAATTCAATAGTTTCTTTAGAATCTTAACGAGCTCAATACAATTTGTTCTCTCTATGTTCCGAAGTTGCTCAGAAGATCACTAATGTTTTGGCCTCTGTACAACCCTTGCTAACCAGTGGTCTTCAGGAGGTAACAGTAGATGGATATCTACAGTCTTGCCCCTTTTGCTGACTGGGATTGTCAAGTTCTTCACATTCCTGGAGAAGCTAATTGGTTTTGGGACTAAAAGTTTTTCAAGAATCCACAAGGTGGTTTGGTCTCCATCTCTTTCAATGGCTCTTTTTTGTCAGTTTAGTTAGGCTTAGCCCTCAGCTTAACCCTTCAATTACAGGGAAAAATATTTTGCATACACATTGAAAGAGATGGAAAATCTAACAGATACTAATCATTGAGACGGCTCTGAAGGTACAGGTAATGTTGTAAATGCTTCTCCTTGGCATAGGCTTTAATTATGAACGCACAAGATTTATTTTTGTTAATATTGCTCTGAAGATTATTGATTGTGAAAATACTAGCATTTACTGGTAGCACCACTTTTGTCAATGTTCTGATCCATTATGCTGAACTTGCACTTGCAATATTATCCTGTTTTGTTTTTGCAATATTAGTCAAGTGTTTGTTGTGTGAATTTTTCACATTCCTGAATTGTTTATCTTCTTCTTTTGTGTTTTATTGATCATGGAATCTCCTGTTATGTGGGAAATTATGTGTCTCTGGGTCTGCATAGGTGCAAAAAAAGGCAAGGCCAAAGCCAGTAGAAATGAAAGTTAGATCTGCACTAATTAAGTTTTTGGCTTGAACTCTCTTAAATTTGTTTCATTGATTAAATAGTTTTTCTGTAAAAAGATGAGACTTTACCCTAATTAGTTATAAATTATATATATATATAAATCCTATAAGTATTTTCCTTTCCTTCTCATTCACCAGTTTTCTTCTTCTTTATTTTTTTCATTTTTTTATTTGCTTGAAAGAGAGAAAAAAGAAGAATAAGACCCATATTGGTTCTTATTTTGAGAAAATTGTCCTGTATGTCATACATTTTAATTTTTTTAATTATTTATTTTTTTCATTATCTATTAATTTTTTTTATCATTTGAATCAAAATTAAAATTTTTAAATCAAAACAAACTTAAAATCTCTTGTATTTATGGTGATCGACTAGTGTTAAGAAAATGCATCATTTTCAATCAACAAGAAAACAGTAAATCTGATCTATTATTTTAATTCTTTTTTTTTCACTCTTAACCTTTGCACATCTTTTTTACTCTTAACCTAATTCTTCGCTCGTAGGAGATTCAATTTTTTAGATATCAAACGTATCGAAAAAACATTCTTGGAAGAAAAAATTTAGGAAATAAAGGAGCAAATGGCACAGATTTTTTTTTTTAAATCAAATAAAAAAAAAAGGAAATGAATACTATAATAGTGTAGAATGAGAGAAGAATGGTATTTCATTGATTGGAAAAAAAAGAAAAAAAGAAAGCAAAATGGCTGCTTCAATCACTAGTAGTTATAGCATATGTATTTATGGTTTATTACAAAGAAAAACCACAAGATAAGAAGAATGAATATATAATTTTTGATTCTTGGCCTAAATAAATATTATTGTTCCCTTCTTTAAGTTCAGTTATATTTTTTATAATAATTAAAAAGCATTATAAAATAATATACTAAAGAGAGTTTTGAAATAAGTTTTACGTTGTCGAATTAGTTATATGGTTTTTAATATAGGTAAGTAGTAATTTATAATTTGCAAATAAACTTAATAAAAAAATTCTCTTCATAAAATGATGAGTCATAGATTTATATGCCATTAAAACATTTGTATATGTAAGGTTTATAAAATAAAATACTATAAATTTTAAATTCCAATAATACATGTATTTAAATTCTAATTAATAGTATGATTGTAAATAAATATTAAATATTTACGAAAAGATCAAAGAGATCAATAGGGGTGTCCAACGAGAAAATCAGCTACTTGAAAACGTACGTGCAAATTAATCAGAGCGAGATCTCACAGTATGAAGAATAGAAATGTCAACACCCGATCAAGAAAAAAATCAAGAGTCAAGCTATTTTTCTCCTCTCTTTTCTTACTGCGACGTTCATAATCACATAATATGCTATCAATTGAATTTCTAATTTTTTTTTTTAATTTCACAGGAGAAACACTGTGATATATGTGGTGGTTCTGGTTTTAAAGAATTAATTATTGTTTGTAGAAAATTTAAATTTGTGTTTTGAGTGAATTAAAAAATTATAAAAAAAAAACTAATTTAAATTTTCTTCTTTTATTTGAATAGAGAAAAGTATAATATATATCAAATCACACGTGATATCTGAAATTTATTTATTCTTCTATAAAAACTATATTATGTGAATCGTTGCTTGAATTCTGAATTAATATGCTAGTCGTCGTCCTTCTTTTCAGTTATTGCATGCAGCTCGAAGACAAAGAAGTCGTTGAAATCCCTCAAGATTGGATTTGTGAAGACTGTGTGTATCAAACAAAGATGTGGCAATGCAGGAAGGCTCTGAAAATGGACACAATGGAGGTGAATTTCTTTGTCCTATTATAAATAAGAGTTGATCTTTAAAATATTTTTTTATTTTGATCGATGAGGATGCATATATATATTTATTATAAGATAGTGTTTTTACTGATTTCATGCTAGGAATGACAGATTTTATGCCACACACACTTGCAACGGGTGAAGTCAAACCTTTTAATGAAGCAGGATAAAATAAAAATATCATATATTTTTTAAAAAATTTAAAAAAAGATAATTAAATATTTTAAAAATTTTAATAATATATATATATATATATAATTTTTAAAATAGCTGGCCCCTTCTAATGCTAGTGTTTTCGCTGTTGACTTGCACACTGTTGTCTTCCTTCTCAATCTGCCATATTTTTTTTTGTCTTTTTTACTTGCCAACTTGAACTTTTGGATTTCAACTCCTGTTATTAAAGAAATATATATATATATATATATATATATATATATATAAAAGCATTAATATCTAACCCATTTGCAAGTTCTTGGTTTTTTTTAAATGTTTATATTTTTATTTTTATGAACTGCATTTGCAACTATATTTAGTGTATTTTATTGTTTATATCACCATAAGAATATATTAATTAAGTAAAGAATTTCTTTGAAATGTAAATATTTTATTGACATAAATATTTTTCTTTGTTAATATTATTTTTGGTTCTTTTCAATTAATTTTAATTTACTGCTATTTTTAATTCTTTTGATATTAAAATTATTTTTTTGGTTGGTGCTTGTTTATTAATTAGTATATAATAATTAATTTGTGTAAGATAATTAATAAGTATTAGTTAAATATATTTATTATTTTAATTAAGAAAATATAATTAATAATTATATAATTGATATATAATGTAATGTAATAACAAATAAAAGAAAGCATCAAAAATAGTATTATAAAAAAAATACTTCAATTAATATAATGGTTGTATCAGAAAAAATAATTGTAAATAAAATTATTGTATAAAATAATAAAATATTTAAAATATTTTTTGAAACATAAAAGAATGTTAAATATGCTATTACAGTAATAAAAAGGAAAAAAAATTACATCATAGAATTTTTACAGAAAAACTCAATTTTTCTTTAAAATTGATTAAAATTTTGAAATATGAAATTAATTCATATAAATATAAAAAGTTTATTTACAGAATATATTTGAATAAAATTATCGAATACAATTTTATAATTATATAATTTTACTTGAAGGAAAAATCATCATTTTTCCCTAAAATAATTTATTAAAAATCATTTGTTTAATTAAATAAAATATACAATTAAAAATATTAAAAAATGAATATATAAATTTCTATTGTTGCAATTATTAATGTTTTATATTATTTTTAGACATGACAAGAGATATGGGTAAAGAACTTCGTCAATCTTCTGAGGATTATCATTCTTTGTTGGTTATTGGTCTCAAGTGGTGGGACCTACATGATAATATTAAAAAAAAAAAAGAGAAAGATTTAATTGCAAACGTGGTCAAAATATAAACTTTGATTTTTCAAAGTTTAAAGTGTTAGGTAGAGTAGATGGCCTAATTTAGGCCAAAAGCTTGCATGATTTGCGGCATTTCTCTTCTATAAATAGAGGAGAGAATTGCCAAGGAAAATGTATGAAAAACATAAGCCACAGGTTACATTTTAATCTGTGAAGAATATTTTAGGAATTGGGTCCTAAAATTTGGGAGAGTAAAAATAGTGAGAATTATAATTTTTGGGGAGTGTTTTGTAAACACTGAGAGTGCCACTATTTTTTTTATTAATCTCTTTGTAGCCTATTATTTTATAGTGGAAGAATATTTCAGAGTTTGTCCCGTGGACGTAGCCCTAAAAGGTTAAGGGTGAACCACGTTAAATCTTTGTGTCTCATTTTATTATTTCCGCTGCCATAATTATTTTCGTAATTTCCTAGCGGGACCCTACAAAGTGGTATCAGAGCCCGGTTCAACAAGTGCGGTATCGGAGTTCAAGTATTTTTTAATTAAAAATTTCTGAGTATGCTCTGTGGTTGCAGCTTAGTCTGACCTTCCACATCAGAAAGAAATTTTTGTTAATCTATTACTTGATTTAAGGTCCAGCCAGTCAGATACCGGTACCAGATCCGTGGTTATATTTCAAAAATAAATATACCACGACGAAGAGAAAATTACGACGAATTTTTTGACGCAGTCCGCTCGGAAAGCAGTTGTAGAATTAAATTAACGATGAATAGTGAATAATAGTAATGGTACTATTCATTACTATTCCGTTGAAGAAAGCCCATCACTATTCACGTTTACAGTTACTATTCACAGATACAAGTACTGTTCATGTGTACGGATACTATTCACGAATACGTAACTATTCACATATACGGGGTACTATTCACTTATACGATACTATTCACGTAAATTCTTGAAAAAGCTATGGAGGCTAGAAAGAGCAAAATGATCAGTCTAAATGGCGCAAATTACCATATATGGAAAAATAAAATGAGAGATCTCCTCATGGTAACCAAAATGCATCTGCCCGTGTTTAGTACAAATAAACCGGAAGACAAGACTGATGAAGAATGGGCTTTCGAGCATGAGCAAGTCTGCGGCTATATCCGACAGTTTGTCGATGACAATGTGTATAACCACATTTGTAATGAGACTCATGCTCGGACATTATGGAACAAACTTGAAGAGCTGTATGCCTCAAAATCAGGCAATAACCAGTTATTCTATTTGACGAAACTGATGAACTTCAAATATCAAGAAGGCACTTCTGTAGCAGATCACTTAAGTGAAATGCAGGCGACTATTCATCAGTTGTCAACTATGGGCATAAAGTTTGATGATAAAATCCTCGGTCTTATGGTGCTTGCCTCCTTACCAGAGTCGTGGGAGACTTTAAAGATATCAATTACAAACTCTACACCAAATAGTGGAGTTAGCTGGGAATTTGTTAAAAATGCTGTTCTGAATGAAGAAATGAGACGCAGAGTGCAAAATCCTTCTTCATCTCAGTCAGATATTCTTTTAGTAGACGCTAAAAGAAATAATCATCCCAGGGGGAGGAGCCAATCTAGAAGCTCAAATACAAAAGACAAGAGCAGAGGTAAATCGAATAGATTTGCTAATGTTATGTGCCATCATTGTGGAAAAAAGGGACACATAAAGAGGTATTGCCGGAAGTTCAAAAGTGATCAGGAGAAGATCAAAGGCAAAGCGAAGAAAGAAGAAAGCAGTGACGATGAAGCCAATGTCATTGCTGAGCTCCAAATTATCATTGAAGATATTATTAATCTTACAACCCAGGAGACTAGTTGGGTGATTGATAGTGGGGCTACGCTCCATGCAACATCTCGAAAAGAGAATTTTTCATCTTACACACCAGGCAATTTAGGTGCGGTAAAAATGGCGGACGGTAAATTATTAAAAGTCGTCGGAAAAGGAGATGTTTATTTGGAGACAGAAAATGGTTCGAGATTAATTCTAAAAGATGTTGTGCATGTACCAGACATGCGTTCAAATTTAATCTCGATTGGTAGACTTGATGATGAAGGTTTCTGTAGCACCTTCAAAAATAGTCAGTGGAAGCTCACCAAAGGTTCATTGGTGGTAGCTAAAGGACAGAAAGATCCAAAGTTGTACGTGATGTATGCTAAACTCTCCCAAGACAGTTTGAATGTAGCGGAGAATAACGGTACAGTTGAATTGTGGCATAAACGACTAAGCCACATGAGTGAAAAAGGAATGACAAATCTGGCGAGAAAGAACGTGTTATCTGGATTGGATAAAGTCCATTTAGAGAAGTGTCCTGATTGCATGGCGGGAAAGCAAAACAGAGTAGCTTTCAAGTTATCTCAGCCTTCCAGAATGAAGAATGTGTTAGATCTGGTACATTCAGATCTGTGTGGACCATTGACGATGTCATATGGTGGAAATCGGTATTTCGTAACATTTATCGATGACCATTCTAGGAAGACATGGGTATACACCTTGAAGTCTAAAGATCAAGTTTTAGATGTTTTTAAACAATTTCTAAACTTGGTTGAGAGACAGACTGGCAAGAAGTTGAAGTGCATCAGAACAGATAATGGTGGAGAATACACTGGGCCATTTGATGCTTTCTGCAAAGAGCATGGTATTCGGCATCAAACAACACCTCCCAAGACACCGCAATTGAATGGTTTGGCTGAGAGGATGAATAGAACTTTGATGGAGAGAGTCAGATGTTTACTCTCACATGCAAAGTTGTCTAAAAGATTTTGGGGTGAAGCTCTACTTACAGCGGTTTATGTCTTAAATCGTTCACCCTGTGTTCCTTTACAGTTTGATACTCCAGAAAGAGAATGGTCAGGAAAAGATATTTCCTATGATCATTTGCGGGTATTTGGTTGCAAAGCCTTCGTGCATATTCCTAAGGATGAGAGGTCTAAACTTGATGTCAAGACCAAACAGTGTGTATTCATTGGCTATGGCCAAGACCAATTTGGCTATAAGTTTTATGACCCATTCCAGAAGAAGATGGTAAGAAGTCGTGATGTTGTATTTGTTGAAAATCAGACTATTCAAGATGTTGATAAAACTCAGAAGCAGACTGCCGATAGATCTGATGGTGATTCAACAGATGTGCAGATAGGTCCTCCAACAACAGAACAGAGACAAGTTGGAGATGAAGAAAATGTTCCACAAGAACAAGTACCAGAGTTAGAAAATCCAGAAGTTCCTAATGAGAATGAACCAAATGATGATTCTGATAATGTTCAAATTCAACCACCAGCACCTGAAGGTTCTCAAAGAAGATCTAGTAGAGTCAGACAACCATCTACTAGATATCCAGTAAACGAGTATGTTTTACTTACTGATGGGGGAGAACCAGAATGCTTTGAAGAAGCAATGGGAAATGAACATAGAAGGAGCTGGATTGAAGCCATGCAAGATGAAATGAAGTCCTTGCATGAGAATCAAACATTTGAGCTGGTGAAGTTGCCCAAAGGCAAGAAAGCTTTGAAGAACAAGTGAGTGTTCAAGATCAAGCAGGATGAACACAGCTCCCAACCACGGTTCAAAGCTAGATTGGTGGTGAAAGGGTTCAGTCAAAGAAAGGGTATTGACTTTGATGGGATATTTTCACCCGTTGTGAAAATGACATCCATTCGGACGGTGCTCGGATTGGCCGCCAGTTTTGATCTGGAAATCGAGCAAATGGATGTGAAGACTGCCTTCCTACATGGTGATTTGAAAGAAGAAATATACATGGAGCAGCCAGAGGGTTTCATTGAAAAAGGAAAAGAGGAGTATGTATGCAAGTTGAAAAAGAGCTTGTATGGCCTGAAACAGGCACCGAGACAGTGGTATAAGAAGTTTGAGTCTGTTATGGGGGAGCAAGGCTACAGGAAGACTACTTCGGATCACTGTGTTTTTGTGAAGAAATTCTCTGATGATGACTACATTGTTCTTTTGCTCTATGTGGATGATATGCTGATCATTGGTCAGAATTCTGCCAGAATTAATAACTTGAAGAAACAGCTAAGTAAGTCTTTTGCCATGAAAGACTTGGGACCAGCGAAGCAGATTCTTGGCATGAAAATTACAAGGACTCGGAGAGCCAAGAAATTATGGTTGTCACAAGAGAAGTACATTGAAAAAGTACTTCAAAGGTTTAACATGGAAAATTCTAAAGCGGTTAGCTGTCCTCTTGCTAATCACTTTAGATTGAGTTCAAAACAATGCCCTTCTACAGATGGAGAGAAGGAAGAGATGGAAAATGTTCCATATGCTTCAGCAGTTGGAAGCTTGATGTATGCCATGGTTTGTACACGGCCAGATATAGCTCACTCAGTTGGAGTAATGAGTCGGTTTCTTTCAAATCCAGGAAAGGAACATTGGGCTGCAGTGAAATGGATATTCAGGTATCTTAAAGGTACAACCAAAACATGTTTATGTTTTGGAGGAGATAAGCCAGTATTAGTTGGTTATACTGATGCAGATATGGCTGGTGATGTTGACTCAAGGAAGTCTACATCTGGTTATCTAATCACATTTGCAGGGGGAGCTGTGTCATGGCAATCGAGATTACAGAAGTGTGTCGCTCTCTCATCGACCGAAGCGGAATTTATAGCTTTAACGGAAGCGTGCAAGGAGCTATTGTGGATGAAAAAGTTCTTGAATGAACTCGAAATTCATCAAGAACGATATTTAGTGTTCTGCGACAGCCAGAGCGCGATTCATCTGGGGAAGAATTCCTCGTTTCATTCTAGATCAAAGCACATTGATGTAAGATATCACTGGATCAGGGATGTATTCGAGATGAAGCAGTTACAGCTTGAGAAGATCCATACAGATGAGAATGGATCAGACATGTTGACGAAGATTCTTCCGAAGGACAAATTTGAATTTTGTCGATTAGCTGCGGGGATGATGGAGAGTACGATTAACATCTCCACTTGAAGCCCAAGGGGGAGATTTGTTGGTTATTGGTCTCAAGTGGTGGGATCTACATGATAATATTAAAAAAAAAAAGAGAAAGATTCAATTGCAAACGTGGTCAAAATATAAACTTTGATTTTTCAAAGTTCAAAGTGTTAGGCAGAGTAGATGGCCTAATTTAGGCCAAAAGCTTGCATGATTTGCGGCATTTCTCTTCTATAAATAGAGGAGAGAATTGCCAAGGAAAATGTATGAAAAACATAAGCCACAGGTTACATTTTAATCTGTGAAGAATATTTTAGGAATTGGGTCCTAAAATTTGGGAGAGTAAAAATAGTGAGAATTATAATTTTTGGGGAGTGTTTTGTAAACACTGAGAGTGCCACTATTTTTGTATTAATCTCTTTGTAGCCTACTATTTTATAGTGGAAGAATATTTCAGAGTTTGTCCCGTGGACGTAGCCCTAAAAGGTTAAGGGTGAACCACGTTAAATCTTTGTGTCTCATTTTATTATTTCCGCTGCCATAAATATTTTCGTAATTTCCTAGCGGGACCCTACATTCTTGGCATGAAATCGAGGCAAGCACCTCATCTACACCGATGACTCAAACTCCACCGACTCATAGTCCATTGAGTCGGACTCCACCTACAGTTGATAACCCGTCTCCCGTCGAGCCAGCAACAAGTGATGCTAGCATAATACCATCACAGGCAGAAGTTGGGCTCGGACAACGCATACATATTACGCTCCGTGCACGAAAGTAAGTTTTTTTTTTATGTTCATTTGTTAATTATATGAAATGATTTTGTACATCTATTAATTTATGCGTACATTACATTACATCAGTTCAATACTAGATCCATCTGGAGCCTGTTCACGGAGAATTAGGAAAATAATGAAAGAGAAAATGGATCCTCGAGGGATTAATTGGAAGTCAATTCCGACAGAGGTCAAAGACTTCTATTTTGAGAAATTTAAGGTTTGTAATAAAAACTGATTAGTTATAAAAAATATTGTAATTAATATGTTTATTTCATTATATAAAATTATTAAATATCCTTTTTTTATAGAAATACTTTTGGTGGGATGATGCAATTGATTCCTTGGTAAACATATTGGGTTTCTCCCAAATGCATTGCTCGTTCAGCAACGGCCTCTCCTAATCGATTGTATAGCATCATTGAAGGTGCAGGTCTATCTATATATATAAAAGGTAGTAAATCTCATCATGAGCATGTTATTTTGTAAGTATAAGACTATTTTTGAGTTATTATTAATTCAAATTGTTGTTATATTAAAATAAAATCATGTAATTATTCTAAATTATTTAATAAGAGACATAATTAGAGTGACCTCCCACGGAATATGAGTTATTTATCCATACACACAAAGAATTATGATATACATACATTTATCGATCAACGTAAGATCAATGTCTACATTACTTTTTTCTATAAAAATGTACATAGTTAAAATATTTATTGTAACAATAAATAAATATCATAGGATCGATTTATATCCTTTCGAGGGCAGACATTGCCGACAGATGAGCCCATAAATGAGTCGCAATTGTTCATTGCTGTTGCCAGAGGAGAAAGGAAGAAGCGCATCTATGGATTGGGCTCACAATACGTCTCTAGGGCTAATTCTTCATCATCAACCAATTCTTTTACATTACATCAGGGAGTTGAACAGTTGAAGGCTGTCTTAAAAGAACGAGATCAATCTTTTCAAAAGCGTTTAGAAGTCCAGGAGCGATCAATTAGGGAACAAATGCAGCAAGAGGTCCAACAACAACTGCAACAATTTCTGAAGCACTATTTTCCATCCCGAGATTTTCATCATCCACCTCCACCTCCCTCTTCTTAGGTGTATGCAAACATTTTTTTTTTGTGCTTCATATACATTTTATTAATTATTATCACACAGTAATTTATTATAAATAATATTTATATGTTTATTTCCCTCATTTAAAATTCAACATTATAATTATTTTTTCTATAATTCAATTTTTTTATGAAATTTATAAAAAATTTAAAAGAAATACCTTTTAAATTTACGGATAAATTGTTAGACATGTTGTCTCTATATTTATTTAAAAAAATATATTTTTTTAATCTATCGATGGATCAGCAATTATAATAAAAGCAAAAAAATATAAATTCTTTAAAAAAATATCAATAGATTTTTCATTGATATTTACTAGTAATAGAAAGCAAGAGGTCTAGAAAAAAAAATTTAGTCGCTCCCATTTCTTTTCTCTCAACCCCAAGCATCGCTCCCTCTCCTTCTCTTACAGCCTTTGCCTTGAGCTGCCGCCGACCAGGAGTTCTCTTTTAACCTTGCTATCTCTCTTTCCCTTGCCTTTTCTTTTCTTTTTCATTTTATTGGTAGTTGATGTGCTTTTTTCTTTTCTTTTCTTTAGGTCTGGCTATTTTAGGTGTCATTTTGTCTTGAACCTTCAAGGTTTTTTTTTTCCACACAACAGTTGTTTATAAAGTGAAGACTCGTATTTGTCAAAAATAATGGCTCAATTTTGGTGGCTAAATTAAGGGTTTGAAAATGTTTGCAAGTAGTAATTGTCTTACATTTACAAGTTGTAAATAGTTGTAAATAACTCTTAAATTAGTCAATTTAGGTGGGCAATTTTTACCTATAAAAGGAGCCCTTCTCCTTCATTTGTAAATTGTCCCAAGCTTGTTTCCTCTCATCAATTTGGAGCAAGTTTCTCTCTTCTCTCTCCCTTTGTTGGGCAAAACTCTGTTTTGGTGGTTATTGTGAAAAGGGATTACATGTCTAGGTAAATTCTGTCAAACGACGATTAAGTTTAAGGAAAGTGGGTTTGAAGTGAGACCACTTGTGACTCCTCCACTTTCCTGGGAATTTACCTGGTGTAATTTTATCACAGTAATTCACAAATTATTCAGTAGAAAAAGCCCAATTTCCACAACAATTGGTATCAGAGCCAAGGGTTTGAAGTATTCACTGTGGTTGCGGCTAAGTCTGATCTTCCACATAAAAAAAGGATCTTTGGTTTTGTTTCCGCATTTTTTGAAAAAAAATTTTGGTAGCTATTAAATAAATATTTGTAGCAGAAATGACAGACAACAAGAAAAATACCACACCTGTTACTGCAGCATCGTCCTCGTCAACTTTAGTAAGGAATGCTGTTACAAATGCAAGATTTGCAGTGGAGATTTTCGATGGCACTGGTCATTTCGGCATGTGGCAAAGCGAACTTCTAGATGCTCTTTTTCAGCAAGGTCTAGATGTTGCTATTGAAGAAGAGAAACCCCAAGAAATGGAGGAGACGGAGTGGAAAACTGTCAATCGTTTAGCATGTGGTACAATTCTTTCTTGTCTTTCTAGAGAGCAAAAATATGCTTTCTCGAAAGAAACTTCGGCAAACAAATTGTGGAAGGCATTGGAGGAGAAATTTTTGAAGAAAAACAATCAGAACAAACTCTTTATGAAGAAGAGACTGTTTCCCTTCAATTATGTTCCCGGTACCACGATGAATGAACACATCACAAATTTTAATCAGTTGGTGGCTGATCTGTTTAATTTGGATGTGGTCTTTGAAGACGAAATTTTGGCACTGCTGTTTTTTGCATCTCTCTCTGACGAGTTTGAGTTTCTTACAACGACTCTACTCCACGGGAATAAGGAAGTGACTTTAAGTGATGTATGTGCTGATCTATATAGTCATGAATTGAGAAAGAAAGAAAAAGAGAGGACAAGTGGAGCAGAAGCTCTGGTGGTTAGATGCCGTACACAAGGCCGAAAGAAAGGAGGGAAGAAAAGCAAATCCCGTTCAAAAGCTAGAGTAGAAAAAGATGAGTGTGCCTTTTGTCATGAAAAAGGTCACTGGAAGAAAGATTGTCCAAAGCTTAAAGGCAAGGGCAAAGCTGTTGTTGATTCAAATGTAGCTGAGTGTGATGATTCAGAATCAACCTTCTCATTAACAGTCATGACATCCGTAGACACTCCTGCAGCATGTTCGACAAGTTCTTCTAATGCATGGCTGTTAGATTCCGGATGCAGCCATCATATAAGTCCCACTCGGGAATGGTTTTTTGATTTCAAAGAACTTGATCATGAAGTTGTCTATACAGCAAATGACAATCCTTGTTTCGCTGAAGGGATTGGTTCAATCCGCTTGAGGAATCATGATGGGTCAATCAGGATCCTGACTGATGTTCGATATGTGCCGAGTTTGACAAAGAATCTCATTTCAGTAGGAGTCCTGGAATCAAAAGGGCTCACGATTACTGCGAAAGATGGAGTGATGAAAGTCATCTCTGGTGCACTTGTGGTGATGAAAGGAGTACAGAGAAGGAATAATTTGTATTACTATCAAGGTAATGCAATTATAGAAACAACAGCAGCAGCAGTTTTTGGTGATGACAGAGATCTGGAAGCGACCAGATTATGGCATATGCGCTTGGGACATGCAGGTGAAAAATCCTTGAAAAGTTTGGTCGATCAAGGATTATTGAAGAATGTGAAGGCCTGCAAGTTGGATTTCTGTGAGCATTGCATCAAAGGGAAGCAGACAAGAGTGAAATTTGGTACTGCAATCCATGATACCAAGGGTATTCTGGACTATGTTCACTCGGATGTGTGGGAGCCTTCTAAAACTCCTTCTTTAGGAGGCAAGCACTATTATGTAACCTTTGTTGACGATTTCTCTAGAAGGGTATGAGTGTATACTTTGAAGTCAAAAGATGAAGTGTTAGGAGTTTTCCTCAAATGGAAGAAATTGGTAGAAACTCAAACTGGCAGACGAATCAAATGTCTCAGAACAGACAATGGAGGAGAATATAAGAATGATCCATTTATGAAAGTCTGCGAAGATGAAGGCATTGTTCGACACTTCACAGTTAGACATACACCACAGTAGAATGGGGTGGCAGAAAATATTAAACCGAACGTTACTGGAGAAAGTTCGGTGTATGTTGTCCAATGTTGGGTTGGACAAGCGATTTTGGGCTGAGGCTTTGACATATGCATGTCATCTCATTAATCGACTTCCATCAACTGCTATTGATGGTAAAACGCCTATAGAAGCATGGTCGGGAATACCTGCTAAAGATTATGATTCCTTACGTGTATTTGGTTCCACTGCATATTATCACGTTAAGGAATCAAAGCTAGATCCAAGAGCTAAGGAAGCCATTTTCATGGGGATAAGCTCAGGTGTTAAAGGATATCGGCTATGGTGTCCAGAAACGAAGAAAATAATCTTTAGCAGAGATGTCACTTTTGATGAATCTACCTTATTGAAAAAGGTGACAATAGAGCAGTCAGATGGTACTCCACAACATGTGGAGAATACTCCAAAACAGGTGGAGTTTGACAGAAAAATCTCAGCAGCAGATGTTAAAACTGCAGACACTCCTGAGGTAGAAGGAGAGTCAGATGAAGATGAGGTTCAAATCCAAGAACCTCCACAGCAACATGAATCAATTGCAGTTGATAGGCCACGAAGAGCTATAAGAAAACCTGCTCGTTATGATGATATGTTGGCCTATGCATTCTCAATTGCAAATGATAGCATTCCGTCCACTTTTAAAGAAGCTGTCCAAAGTTCAGAAGAAGTAAAGTGGAGGAAAGCTATGGATAATAAAATGCAGTCCCTTTACAAGAATCAAACATGGAAGCTAGCAATTCTGCCGAAGGGAAAGAAGGCGATTGGATGCAAATGGGTATATACAAAGAAAGATGGATTTCCTGATAGAGATACTATTCACTACAAAGCAAGGTTGGTAGCTAAGGGCTATGCTCAGACGTAGGGAATTGACTATAATGAAGTATTTTCTCCAGTTGTAAAACATTCCTCCATTCGAATTTTGTTAGCCTTGGTAGCACAGTTTGATTTGGAACTAGTTCAATTAGATGTAAAAACTGCGTTTTTACATGGAGATCTGAAAGAGAAAATCTATATGACTCAGCCGGAGGGATTCAAAGTTGCTGGAAAGGAAAATATGGTATGCAAACTTAAAAAATCGCTTTATGGATTGAAGCAGTCTTCGAGACAGTGGTACAAGCGATTTGATAAGTTTATGCAAGGACAGAAGCACACAAGGAGCAAATACGATCATTGTGTGTATTTGCGCATGCTACAAGATGGCTCTTTCATTTATCTTCTTCTTTATGTTAATGATATGCTGATAGCTTCAAATAATAAAGGAGAAATCGAGAAGCTGAAAAATCAGTTGAATCAAGATTTTGAAATGAAAGACTTGGGAGAAGCAAAGAAGATTATCGGCATGTAGATATTCAGAGATAGGAAATTGGGGAGACTTTGTCTGTCTCAGAAGCAATATCTGAGAAAAGTACTAAAGCGTTTTGGTATGGACAACAAGACCAAACCTGTTAGTACGCCTTTTGCTCCTCATTTCAAACTCAGTGCAGCTCAGTCACCGAAGAATGATGCAGAACGAGAATATATGTCAAAGGTTCCCTATGCAAATGCGGTTGGTAGCTTGATGTATGCTATGGTGTGTATGAGGCCTGACATTTCACAGGTAGTTGGAGTTGTGAGCAGGTACATGCATGATCCTGGCAAGGAGCATTGGCAAGCTGTGAAATGGATTCTACGGTACATTCTGAACACCGTGGATGTTGGATTAGTTTTTGAGCCGGATAAGAAAAGTGGTCAACGCATAGTTGGATATTGTGATTCCGATTATGCTGGTGATTTGGATAAACGTCGATCAACTACTGGTTATGTGTTTACGCTTGCAAAAGCACCAGTAAGTTGGAAGTCTACTTTACAGTCAACAGTAGCACTCTCTACTACAGAGGCGGAATATATGACAGTCACAGAAGCTGTGAAGGAGGCAGTTTGGCTTCAAGGGTTGCTTGGTGAATTGGGAATTATGCAAAACAACATTGTTGTACATTGTGATAGCCAGAGTGCTATTCATTTGGCAAAAAACCAAGTTTATCATGCAAGGACGAAGCATATCGATATTCGATTCCATTTTGTTAGAGAAATTATGGAGGAAGATCAGGTGAAGCTCCAGAAAATCGAGACCGCTGAAAATTTTGCTGATATGTTGACTAAGGTGGTGACAGCAGTCAAGTTCAAATATTATTTGGACTTGATCAATATTGTTCAAATTCGAAGCTTTGGCGCTGCAAAGCGCATTTGAAGACACTACAACTTTGCTAGAGAGAATTGATTTCGCATATGAAGAAATTTCGCCAAGGTGGAGAATGTAAAAAATAATGGCTCAATTTTGGTGGCTAAATTAAGGGTTTGAAAATGTTTGCAAGTAGTAGTTGTCTTACATTTACAAGTTGTAAATGAGTTATAAACAACTCTTAAATTAGTCAATTTAGGTTGGCAATTTTTGCCTATAAAAGGAGCCATTCTCCTTCATTTGTAAATTGTCCCAAGCTTGTTTCCTCTCATCAATTTGGAGCAAGTTTCTCTCTTCTCTCTCCCTTTGTAATATTTCTTTAGTGAAATATATTTTGGTAGTTTTCAAGGACGTAGGCAAAATTTTGGCCGAACCTCGTTAAATTTTGGTGTTCTCTTTTTTATTTATTTAATAGCTATTTATTGGGTAAAACTCTGTTTTGGTGGTTATTGTGAAAAGGGATTACATGTCTAGGTAAATTCTGTCAAACGACGCGTAAGTTTAAAGAAAGTGGGTTTTAAGTGAGACCGCTTGTGACTCCTCCACTTTCCTGAGAATTTACCTAGTGTAGTTTTTATTACAGTAATTTACAAATTATTCGGTGGAAAAAGCCCAATTTTCACAACAGTATTCAAAAGTGGGTTTCTCTCCATTAGTGATTCTACTTCACATGCCCTTCTTCTAGAGAAGAGATGATGGGCTTAGGAAAGTGGTTTGAAAGATTTATGGGTAGAAATATTTTTTTTTATCATTGTCCCTTTTTCTCTGAGTTTTAAAACCCAGTTAGTGGTTTTGGCACGCAACAAGAAGCAGTGTCTTTATCGAAGTGTGGTATCTGGGAGTGTTTTTATTGTCCAATGACTCAAAATTTGGCAATAAGAAGTTGTCAGCTAGGTGTGATATTCTGCACCTCAGTTCCAAAATCTGATTTTGATCCTTTGTTTCAATGTTTCAGTTTGTATTGGTTTTACTTGTGTTGCCTTAAAATGGCCTTTTATGTTATTTCTGAATTTGCCAAAGTGTTTAATCTCTCTAGCTGTCTATATTTTTTGTACAGATAATGCTTTATCAATGAAACTTTTCTAATGTTGATAGAAAGAAAGAAAGAGAAAAAAAAAAAAAAAAGAAAAGCAAGAGGCCAGCGCTACGCCTAGTAATAGCTACAACAGTTTTTCGTTGTGATTTTGATATTCTGTCTCTACCTCTCTCTTCTTAGGTGTATATAGGCAATTTTTTTTAATTAATTTTATAGACACACGCACACGAGCAAACAGAACATTTAAAAAATTTAAATTTGAGATTTAAAGAAGAATAATGTATTTTTTTTGGCTATCAAATTATATTTGGATATTTTTTTATTTTTTATTTTATACTTTATATAAAATATAAAATATAAAATATATAATGTATAATTTATTATTTTTTAATTGCACAGTAATTTGACTTATATAGATTTATCTTTCTCTCAATTAAAATACAATTTTATAACCATGTTTTCTATAATTAAAACAAATTTTACCAAATTGATAAAATATTTAAGAAAATTCCAACAAATTATCAACGGACATATGCCTATAGTTGTTATTTTTTTAGATAGTGAAATTATTTATGAACCTATTTCTATTGGACATACAATAGAAAAATTCTTTAAAATAATTAATGCTTAAATATTAAAATAAATTACTCTCCTCATTCTAAAATAATATGAATATTTATCATCTCATACATATTAAAAAAATAATATGAATATGTATCATTTAGTTATTTAGTTAATAGATAAAAAATTATCCATGTATTATTTATTTTATCCTTAATTTATATTAAATAATTATAGATTATTATAAAAATAAAAAATTAAAATAATTATTGATAAGATTAAAAATAATTATAATTTAAAAAATATAAATAATTAAATATAATATTATTGATTATAAATTATTTAAATAAGAGTATAATAATTAATTTATAATATAATTATAATTTAAATAAAATAATAATACTATATTTTAAGTTAAATAAAAAAAATTATGTTATTTTGAGAAAGAGGGAATAATTTGAAATGAATGTAGCAGCATATGTTGGAAACGGGTTGGTAAAATTTTGAAATTTAAAAAATTAAATTATCATGGCAGAGAAGAAAAAGGTCAAAAACACATTGAGAAAAAAACAAAACAAAATATTGTTAGGCGCTTTAGTCCAGTCGTCTCTCGTCTCGTGATCCATACTGCGGTTAGATCGAGAATATGGCGAAAGTGGAACCCGGCGAAACCAACAGCAGCAGCCAACGGCGGCTCGTGGGAATACTTTACGATGAGAGGATGTGTAAGCATCACACTCCTGATGATGATTATCATCCCGAGAATCCCAATCGCATCACCACCATTTGGAACAAGCTCGTTGCCAACAACATTCCTCAAAAGTGATTTCTCTCTCTTCATAATTGTTTGTTGTTTGGTTACTGAGAAAACGAAGGGAAGTTTTAATTCGATTTTTTTTGTATAATTTGTTAGGCTTTAGTTGACTTAGTGAGTCATCTAGCTCCATTTCCTTCTCACTTACTTTTCTTTACTGAATTTTCTCATGATCCAAACAGATGAATTATCCTTTTTTTTTATTCTGTTTTCTAAGGAATTAGTGAGACTAGAGATATAGAGCTGAATTTTGCTCCTTTTTTCTTATAATTTTCATGCTTATTGTGTTTAGAGTATCATTTAGACTTTTTTTTTTTTGTATTTGTAGATGATTAATCAGTTGAATAGTACTTTTGATGTGGTAAAAGTGGCTTTGTCTCTTTCAGATGTGTTGTTTTGAACGCCAAAGAAGCTGAAGATAAATATCTACTAGCCGTCCACTCCAAGAATCATGTTAATTTGATTAGAAATATTAGCTCCAAACAATTTGATTCTCGAAGAAATAGAATTGCTTCAAAATTAAATTCCATTTACTTTAATGAAGGATCATCAGAAGCTGCTTACATTGCAGCTGGTTCTGTAATACAGGTATTGTGGATAGCCTAGTGAGTTCCTTAAGATTACTTTATTGACACTGGTTCTTTCTTTGTAGTTTGTTTCCCTCTTATTTTCAGATGTGCTGCCTAAAATCTTAATGCTATGGCTTTGTTTCTGCATATGTTTTGAGAATTATGGATTTTCAACTGTGATTGTTGGCATGAGCATGAATAGGTGTTTCGGGTTTTGAAGGCCTTAAATTGTATCACTTCTTGGGGTGACAGATCACCTAGGAAGCTTAGTGAAATTATATCTTCGCATTTTCTTTCCTTAAAATTGTCCAAATCTTGAAGAAACTGAAGTTAGTGATAGTGCATCCATTATTTCTAAATTTTGCCTATGAATGTGAACTTAATGCGACATTTTCTGAATGATGCTAATTTCACTTGATCAAGTCATAAAACAGAATTGTTTATGGTAGAAGTTTCACAATTATTTTACTAAATATTATGTTTCAGTTTTATAAATCTAATTATAATGAGTTCTCAATTAGGTGGCTGAGAGAGTCGCTAAAGGGGAACTGAATTCTGCTGCTGCTATTGTTAGGCCTCCTGGACATCATGCTGAACATGATGAGGCAATGGGATTTTGTATATTCAACAACGTGGCTGTTGCAACAAGGTTTCTACTGGATGAAAGAGTGAGAGCTTAGTTTTAATAATATTCATATAACACACTCTTGTGTGTGTGTATTCTATTAATTTTTTTTCCTTTAATGAAATTTACGTAATTTTTAGTAAGGTTTAACCTTGTTTAGTGATTTCTTTTGTCTTTTACAGCCAGAATTGGGTATTAAAAAGATTCTGATTGTTGACTGGGATGTTCATCATGGTAATGGTACTCAAAAGATGTTCTGGAAGGATCCTCGTGTTTTATTCTTTTCTGTTCATAGGTATGATAGGACTTCTACATGTAATTTGTGAAAGGTTATGTTAGTGATAAGTTCTGGCTTGCAATAACTTCTATCTTCTTTTTTGAGGGAGGGTTTGAGTTCAAAGTTCCTTTTCCTTAATTTTGTTTCACAATGAATAATTTAATCAGTATTACCTTGTCATGGTGATTATTAGATTTGTGAATTTATGCAGGCACGAGTTTGGGAGTTTTTACCCTGCTAATGACGATGGTTTTTATACTATGATTGGAGAAGGGCTGGGTGCTGGATATAATATAAATGTTCCTTGGGAGAATGGGAGATGTGGGGACCCAGACTATCTTGCTGTATGGGACCATATCCTTATCCCTGTCACTAAGGAGTTTGATCCTGACATGATTATAGTGTCTGCAGGATTCGATGCAGGTCTGATGATTGTCATGTCATTTGCTTTGAAATTGCTGATTCTCTTTTTTTCCCTATTTAAGGCGGTAATGATTGCATCTAAGATGTTTAACTTTTTCCTTTTTATACACTTCAAATTCCTATTGAGCCAAATAGCTTTGGCAAGTAGATAGTATTTCAAGTATATATGATTTACAAATATTAGGGATGAGCAAAAATTTTCAAACCCGACCAAAAACCTACCAACCCGACCGACCACGTCGATTTAAATCCATTGATTTGGTCGGTTTCAAAGTATATATTTATTATTAAACCCGAATGAACCTGATAAAATCCGACGAACTCGACTGAACCGCCTTATAATGGTCGGTTTTTAGATATAAATATTTCCGACTGATTATTAGTGGTCAGGTTGGCCAACCACTGAAACCTTACCAATCCGACCACTGCACATCCATAACAAATATGGAAATTACAATTCTTTTTTTACTTTTTCCTAAACATGTATTTTGGTGGAACTCAACAAAAAGGTACTTCAAACTCAATAAAGCTTCCAACACTTATGGTTGAGAAAGTAAGATGCCATTGAGAATTTTCATATGAACTCTGCTAAACAAATGGGAACTTTAAGGGAAAGGACAAGGGTGTTGATGTAAATATAATCATATCTCAAAACATTTTAGAAATTACTTCAAAAATTTTGTTCAACGTATTTAGTCATCCCAAGTGGGCAATTAATCAAGACAGTGTCTAAAACATGAAGCAGCGGTAGTTAAATTGTGAGAAATGAAGAGGAAATTTATTAGTTTATCCATGGACTAGGACTTGACGGTTTTTCTCTTCTGATATTTTGGAATTAATGTTCGATGCAAATTAAGCTAAAATGTGTCTAGATATCGAGCTGTGGGAAAGTATTTAACTTATTTATATGGCCTTAAGATGGTGCCTAGTACTGGTGCGCCAATAAGAGAAAGCACCTGATCTGGAGATGGTTTAATTGTAAAGAACTTTTGAGTATAACCAGTTCTACAAAGTGACATATTGTTGGATAAATCATGTGCTTTTATCTTTTAAATGCTAATCTTTTTACTTTCATCTTACTTGTTAAGATATATTGGCATTTCACATTCAGATCCACTAGGGTTAAATTTCCTTTTGTTTCCTTGCTTTTATTGTTCATAAAATGGAAATATAGTTTTGGTCATATGGTGATTTAAGTGCTTCTAGTGGCTTTATGGGGAAAAAAAAGCTGATAGACCGTTTAATTTTTGAACAGCTATTGGTGATCCTCTTGGTGGTTGTCGAGTAACACCATATGGATATTCAGTAATGTTGAAAAAGGTCAGTGTGCAATTTAATCTTTCTTCTTTTTGTGTGGTTCCCATAGTAACTGTAGAACAGAGTTCTTGGTTGTTTGTGCGAAAAGCAATCTGATGATTGCATTACCAATTTTGTTGTCACCTCTTTCTGTCAAGTTGCCCTTTGCGGTTGGTCATTGACTTTTTTTTTTTCTGTTTAGCTCCTGTTACTTTGTAATTTTTTTCAAGGATAATTGGAATGCTTGCATATTTCATGTATCTCATGTTTTATATTTTCCTATCCTTTTAGTTGATGGATTTTGCCGAAGGTAAGATTGTGTTGGCATTGGAAGGAGGGTACAATCCTGACTCTATTGCAAATTCATTCCTTGCTTGCATGGAGGTATTGCTTGAGAGCAAGCCTATTGCTGGATCATCGGAAGCATATCCATTTGAATCCACTTGGCGTGTGATACAAGCGGTAAAATACAGTTATTACATTCTTTGCTAGGTTTTCCACTTTTTCCTTGATATCAGCTATGCTTCTTGTTTGTTTTATTGCTTATTTATATTGATCGAACTTAATATTTTATCAAGATTCTTTTGGTTGTTCTTCATGTACTATCTGTTCTCCAGGTTCGCAAGAAATTAAGTGCTTACTGGCCTACACTTGTAGATGAAATACCCTTGAAGTTAACCAGTCAAAAAGCCCCTTCTCCAGTAAGTCCTTTTCCAAAAGAAATGTTTTCTTCTGGAAACAAATCGTGCCCTTGCCTCATCAAAATTGGTAGTTTTCAATTGATTTATGTGTAGACAGACTTGAAAAAGAATACATGCACATGAACATATATGACACTAGCACTGAACCTACTGCCAAGAAGTATGTGTGGTTTAGTGTGAACTCATGCACTCATTGCAGAATGAATTTATTCCTGCAGTATGAATTCATCCTCATGTACATCATATAAACTTATGACTGCTCTAGTTATATATTTCAGTTTATGAGACAGAGCAAGAGATATACTTTTGCATGAATATTGCCTTATCATTCTTAAATTGGTTATATTATCCTGTTACCATTCTTAAATTAGTTTTTCAGTGAAATCCTTGAAATTACTTCTCTCTAAAGTGGTTATTTTTCAAGTGCTATACAGACCACTGAGCATAGGTATAAATGAGATACTAGATGAAGTGTCTTTCTTCTCTTTTAGCTTTATAAATGCAAAAGCTTAAGGTGTTTACTCAACTTATGATTATAGATAGATTACTAGTCAATGGACATGGGCACTGACTATGTGATCGTATTCTTAGAAGGAGAAAAGTTTTGAGTTCATTTTTTTTACTTTGCTCCTTCTAGTTTAGTTCTGTTTAAATCGTCGATCCTTTCTTTCACATACAATGTCATTCTACCCAAATAGACCACTAAGACAGAAGTTTTACATTGCAGCATCTTTTGATCTCAATCTCTGATTCTGAAGAGGAGGATGACAAAACTCCAGAGAATTTGTCAGTGAATACGGTGGAATTTGTGGACAAGGTTATCGAACCACTTACAAAGCTTAAAGTTGAAGATAGTCATGGTAAAGGAATAACTTAAGTCATAAGATGCCAAAATGTCAATATTATTCACTAACCTTATTTCAGTTTTTGACTCCATACTAAATGTAGATGAATTGGCCACAAAACCTATTCCCTGGAGATCAGAGCTTTCGAAAATAGACATTTGGTATGCCACTTTTGGATCAAATATGTGGAAACCATGGTTTCTTTGCTATATCCAAGGTGGTCAGGTATTACATTCAGTATCATGTCAGTAAGCTTGCATTATAGGTTTATGAGCAGTCTATGTAAGCATATAATTAAGATATAATTAAACATGCTTGAGCAGATATTAGTTATCAATTATTGTTTCCTCCCACCTCTTGCCTTGCCTGCCGCACGTCCCCCCTCTTCCTCCCTCCCTTATTTCTAATATTTATAAATGACTTGCAGGTGGATGGTATGACAAAGCCATGCTCTGGTTCAATGGACAGAAACCCACCAAAAGATATTTTGTGGAAAACTTTCCCTCACAGATTATTCTTTGGACATGAATCTTCCTGTGCGTGGGGTCCTGGAGGGGTTGCTTTCCTTCATCCTGAAAGTAGCATTGATGAAAAAGCTTACCTGTGCTTGTATAGAATAACGTATGTTGTTTCTTGTGCTTGTTTTCATTTCTAATGAGAATGTCTTCCATTTAATATTTTTAAATGACCTGTCTTTCGGTATTTTTTTAGTATGACAGAACACTAAAAAGCTCCTAATCACATCACTATAACTGGCTTTGAAGTACATTGACTGGGCAACAGAATCATCATCTCATCCTTGGCTTTTTCCTTTAACAGGCTAGAGCAATTCAATGATGTTTTATCTCAAGAAAATGTTTATCATGAGATGAGTTCACCGGTCTTTGATTTGGAAGCTCTACAATCCATCACAAACCAAGGGTCCATTTCTCTGGAGGTTTTTAAGGTACGCTCAATCTGTTGTTGACTATAAGATGCATATTCTTAAAATTTCTTACACAAGTTTCACTTACTGAATACATGTTTTTTTTTTCGTTTTTTTTTCATGCAGGGGGGTTGGTACAATAATGTAGTTTACTTGGGAAAAGAGCGGGATATTCCTATACTGACCATGACGTATGCATCAAAATAGTCTTATTTTCTCTGTTTCTCTCACTCTCTCGTTCTCTGTGCCTAACCTGGTTTTGACATTTTTGTGATAATTCGGATGCCCACTTTCAAATGTTGAAAGCTTCAAATCAGGGAAGATTCCGTTGCGTGCTCCGTGCAAAGAATATGCCAACACCTTAATAAGAGGCCTGGTAGGACCACTCTCAGAAGAGGAAGCTATTGCTTATATAAGAGAAGCCGCTACTAAACCATTATGAGGGAAAGGCAACTATCTAAGCTTTTGCAAATCTTTCTGTTAATTGTTTCAAAGGAGTTCCTGTAAATATATTACGTGCTCATGAGAATAAAGAGTTTCAGGAACTGAAAAACAAGTGGCTGATGCAAATTGGTTCAATATCAGATTCTTAGGATTGCAGAATAGTTAAGAGGGTGACAACAACGGAGTTCTATTCTGCCGTTGGTTTTGTGCATCTTGCTCGCACCCTATTCCCAGGAATAGCTTGAAAACAGATTTGGATTATTTGTACAGCTCTGGAGTTTTTTGATAATATCATTAAGTATTTGAGCTTAAATTTTCAAATATTTGTTAATTTTAAGTTGCTTGATGTTTATCACTTAAAAGTTCCAATTGAAATGAAAAATGACAAGGTAACGTTTGACTTAAAAATTCAGGCTACATGTAATAGGGGTTTATATTTTAAAATTTTCATTACTTGTATATTCAAGACTTGAAACCATTTTCCCTCTTCAAATATAATTAATGTTTGTGAGTATTCTGTTGATGAATCAGCATAACAGTTTGAAACCAATTTCATATTGGGTGAAGGCGTGGATAATTTTTGTAGCTGTCACTTATTCTTGGGAAAATAAGCTACTCAGTGTATGGGTCTCACTTTTTTTTTGTTGGAAAAATAAGCTATTTAACAGTGTTAGAAGTTCTGTTAAATGAGGGTTTTAGATCGTTGTTTTTGCAAAAGTCTGGACAATTGACAAAAAAAAATAGCAAGTGCGAAGTCGTATCCACACTACAACCTTCTCGAGTTTCATATTTGAAAAATGAATTTGACTCGGCTGAACAGTTATTTTTCTTGTTAAAAGAAAAGCACTTGCTTTGACGCAATCTGAACACTTATTCTTCACCATCTGGATTGTTTTTCATTAGCATCACTTTTTGCTGGCACTACACCATCATTTTTACCTCTCTCTTTCTTGCCCCTCCTCCTACTCTTCCGGTTGTTATATTCCCTAACTTCTGCTTCCTCATTCACATCCTCAGCAATAACTTCCATTGGAAAATCCTCGTCCACATGCCCCCCACCCTGATTTTTCCTACTTCTGTGCCCACTTACCATTGCTTCAAGCACACTCATCTCCCCCTCAGCATCCTCATTTTCATTCTCATGAACATTCGCATCTCCCACACCAAATGCTCCTTCCATTTGATCCTCATCAGCAGCATCAAAGAACCCATCTTCTTCATCACTCAATTCTGGAAACTCAACACCATTTTCTTCCTCTGTTATCCTAAACTCCTTTTTAAACTTCTCCTCTACCTCATCCACATTATGAAGTATTTCTTCGTCTACTTCAAAATCTTCTTCCTTCTCCTCTTCTATTTCTTCTTCATGCCTGAATGATTTCCTCAATTCAGCCACCTTCTCCTTATGCTTCTTTGATTGCTCATGATTGTTCCACTGTTTCTCACACTTAAACTTTTTTCCACACACAACACAATAGAACTCATTCCCTTTATTTACCTTCTTATCCTCATCTTCCTCCTCAAACTCCTCCAAATCCTCCTCATTCACTCTTGACCATTCTAGCTCCTCATATACTCTAGCTCTCTCCATCCTCTCTTTCTCTAACTTCTCCTTCCTTTCCCTTTCCTCCTTTTTCTTCTTCTACATCCCTGCGTTCTTCTTAACCATCATATCAATCACTCTTTTATCTCTCTTCTTCACAAATTCCGCCAATCCCCTCACCGTCTCATTATACTCCCTTTTCGCCTTCTTCCTCAACTTCTTGCTCTCCTCCTCCATAACCCTCCTCGATTTCCGGTTCGGCCCAGCCATCACATCGTACTGATCAACCCAAAAAAAATCCATCACTGTACAAAACCCTAACCAATAATTATAAAAAGCTGTCACTTGCCCATATGGACTATCCAAATTCCCCATAACCGGCGCCTCCCTGACATTCTTGGATCCTAACCCTAATTTCTTACAAAAACTTATCTCATTCGCGTAAATTTTACTAAATACATCTGAATACACCTTATAAAACCCTTTTCCCGTATCGGTATAACCCGAATAAACCGTATTAGAAAAGAAAGAAAACAAATTAGGAATAACAGAGCCAGGAACTGAATTGGTAGAGTTAGGATCGGAGAAGAGGATTTGAGACCGATGAGAGTCATACCAGGCACGTTCTTTGGGATCGGAGAGAACTTCGTAAGCTTGAGCGAGCTCTTGGAACTGAGCGGTGGCTTCGGCTTGGCTCAAACCGGATTGTACGAGCTTATCAGGGTGGCGCTGGAGAGCTAGTTTCTTGTAAGCGGAGCGGATTTCGTCAGGTGTACTGTCCCGAGAAAGACCAAGCACCTCATAGTGGCAACGCTTACCCGACTGCATTAAGACGGTGATTTTGCCGATGGCTTGGGGTGGTTTCTCGATTTGTAGGGTCGAAGAAGGAGCTGAGGAAAAGTTGTGTTTGGATTCGAGAATATAACCTTTTTTTTTTTTTGAGAGTGATTAGAGAATATAACTTGAGGTTTAAGAATAAGAAAGGCCAAAGGGGCCTTGTCAGTTGAAGAAACTTTCAACTTTTCCGACTATCAAAATTAAATTAGGCGCCATTTTAATATTATATGGTTTTAAATTAAATAAAAATAAAAAATATTCCACCAGTCTTATAAATACATAAAAATATAAATTTATATATATATTTTTTATTTTATTTTATTTTTATTTTAATATAAAATATACTTAATAAATAATATTAAATAAAATTATTACAGAAATTTTACACATTAACTAACTTATTAAAATGATAAATAAATTATAATTTAAAACAAATAAAAAAAATAAGTTTATTAATTTAGAACCAATAAACAATAACTTATTTAATAAGAATACAAGGATTTTAATTGAAAAGTATTGAACTATTCAAAACCCTAATTATTATAAAATTTTTATGATTATTATAAAAATATTTATTTTAACTGAAAATCTATTTACGATCTAATTAAATTAGTAATCCACTAGTCACAGAAAGTCAGGGCTAAAATCTTGACCGCACATTCCCATTTAAAATTTTACAGCATACAAAAACCATAAAAAAAAAAAAAAGGAAAGAAAGTATTGCGAAGAGCACTAACATCAAACAGCTTCAAGTTGCAATGAAGCCTTCAATAGTTTGAAGTGGACAACAAATGACACTGTATCAGTCGCTTCTTAAGTACAGAAGTATAGAAATGTTGAGAGGCAGAAGACCATATACAATTCTACATTTTCCAATTTCAAAATTTTGTTTCCAAGTCTCTGGCCAGCTTCGGCAAAGAAATACAACCACGCTAGACAGAATCTGTAAACTTCTCGTATGATGCTAGCTGTTGGTGATAGGTGAAAAGGTAAGATTCAAAACTGCCACCTCTCGCAAAGACGATCCCTTTTTCTCTATTGACAAGCTTGTAACTTCTTGCTTATTGTCTATATCTATTTCTTCATTGAATTGGTACCTGAGAAATTCCAAAGCCATGAAGGTAAGAGCAGAGGCTGGGATATACCATGTTATCCTGGGTATGCTTCCTCTGAACAATCCCTTGGCACCTTCAATCTTCCAAATTCTTTGCATTGCATCCACCAACCATTGTACCTTAAATAATTTTCAAAGATTATTATACATATAGATATACACCCACATTTACTGGTCATTAAAATTGCATTATATGATAGTTTCATCATAAAATTAATAAAGCTTGCAATATCTCTGGTCATGCGAATTCAACATTAATAATATACCTTATAGTTGATCCTTGGACTTGCAATCTTGTTTTGATGACATCCAAGGGAGTGGTAAGATATGCACTGATACCTGCTCACAACACCATGCAAGATGTATTTTTGAGTTGCACCGCAAAATTAAAATACTGCAAACATTAGCTGGTGTTTTTCGAGAACTACTAAACTATTTCAGCTGGAAATGGCAAATAGCAGCTGAACCATTTCAGCTGTAAATTTTCAATTTCTTCAAGTAAGCAACTTTACATGGTCCACTACAGTAAGAGAAATGAGTAGAATCTGTTGTCCAGTCCTCAACCTTCTATTTTCTAGTTAAAGCACAAGTGTAGCACATACCACCAGCCAATCCTCCTAGGACAAGTCCCTCCATGGTGCTACTGATGGAGAAATCTGAACTGGGCAACCATTTTCACTTTCCATACTCTGTCAAATCTTTCAGGGCTTCATAAAACATAACCTACAATCACAAATACGATAATAACTTAAATGAGTTTTATGGCAGCATCAATTAGGATGGACAAGAAAATTTAAAGGTGTTTCTTTCAGATAGAGGCAAAAAGTTTGTCAAAGTAATACAAACCATTAGGCCCGCAAATGGCACATCCCTTGCAAGTGTAGACCAGTACCTAGTAAGATGAGCAATACACAAATTACAATTATGCATTGAGATAAATAACTCTTTTGAAATGTTTTACAATCTAGTTGCCTGAAAAAAAACACTATTAAAAGTCACGACCAAAGAGGTGGTCTTTCAAGCTTACATCATTACATAAACCTTGATTTTATTTCCCTTGAATAAAGCAGGTCAAATTATGGAAAATCAAAGGATTTAAGACATTTTAATGGCTTATAACTCCATTGAATCTAGAATTTCGACTTGATGGGACATTAATACCAAGGCACTGTTAGTTTTAATCTTAAGAACACCTTTGCCCATGCATCAAATTTAAATCCGTAAGTTACTGCCATGTATCAAAATAGCTGCTCAAAAAAAAACTTTTGACTAATGCCTTATTATTCATCAGGTTCAGCCATGTATAAAAAGCCTTAGGAAATACAGCCAATGTGATCACAGCAGATAAAAATTGTAAAATAAATAAATAAATAAAAGAGAACTCATATTACAGGCAGATTGTTGGATGAGTATTTAGGCAATATCACAGTACTACAGGATGATCTCCTTTTCCTTGCATACAATGGGTTAAGTTGTGGTGTACCAAAAGACATGGATTCACAGCTATCCTTCATGGGTTGCGTCTTTCTTGAATTTGGGCACACTGATACATCAATTAAGATGCCATAAGAATTTTGAACAGCAAATCATAAAATGTGTTAAAAAAGATGGCCTAAATAGCACTTCCACAGATCTCTTTATGCCTTTATGGTCAATCAGATTTGTCCATTTTACGAAATTGATAAGCCAAATAATTAAAGTCAGTTTATTTAGATATTATGTCAACATTCATACGAGAATCAAATCGAGATGGATGGGTTACATTTTGAGAAGCTCTTTGATAAATAACAGTAATTTGATTGCCTGAGAAAAACTTTGGAAGGAATGAATCCATCCATAGAAAATCAGAGTTATCAGAGAAATGCAATGGCTGATTAGTCCAGAATTATAGAAATCGCCAATCTCTTAAACTGGTAAAGCTTTTTAATGTTATATTAACATAACATTGACAAAACAACTCAGTATCTCCAAGTACAAAACAAAATGTACAAAGATGCAAGAGTATGAAAATAAATGGAATTTTCACAAAGGGAATATTACACTATTTGTAACTGAAAAAGAGAAATATGACACATATGGAGTCAATTGCTCATAAAAAAAAGGCCAGATCATATGCTGATAGATGTCAAGTTATATGTCGCCAACACAGCTGAAATAGGTTTTCAATGCTTGAATACACACCACAGAGACTATCGCATATTGGTAAGTTCATTTGCAAATAGTAGAAAGTGTAATAAGATATTATCTGTACATCGGAATATAAGGGCAAAACTCTCAAGTTCGTACTATAGGAATAGGATTCAGACCTGAGACATCTTAAAGGATATCATTCATCCTCAGATGGAACATTAACATCAGTAAAAACAGAAAACGTCCCAACAGATAACAACTGATATTTAAAGAGTGATAACATAGTGACAATTGATCCCAAAGATAAGACTGTCATAAACCAACCTAAAATGTTATTAGCTGGCAAACTCAAATTATTAACAAAAGTTAAAACAGTTAAGAACTTAAGATTAAATTTCTATAGCATTCAGCCAACATTCCATAGTTCTGAATATCATTTAACCCTTAACGTTCACATACAGATATAAATTTTCAAAATATCATGAGACAACATTTCTGAATTATTAAAAAGAGAGAGAGAGAGACAGCTCACCAACAGCTCCAGCAATGAAATGTGCCCAGTGACCTCCAAGGCCAGGATGTGATTCTTCAATCCATTTTTTGCTTGACTCAATAAAACCAAAATATGTTGCTCCAGTTGCAAGAGGCCCAGTAATCCCAGGAGTTATACCTCTATAAAAACCTGAAAGACAATCAGTTAAGCCCAAACTCCATAATCATGTGTAAATTTTCAATTAGAAAACACAATACGTGAAACAAATAATCATAGATATACCTCTTGGTCCATCAGCAGCCCAGACAGCTCAGACCATGTGGAGAATGCTGTTTTGAGACTTAGTTGGACTGAGAATAGCTTGGCTCTGTATTCGAGTCTTTACAATATCAACAGGATGCATCATTCCTTCACCAAAAGCTCCAGCAATTGCTCCCCATAAGAATTCTCTCCAAACTTCACCATATATATACAACATTAAATCAAACACAAATTATAAAAAAAAATTTAAAAAAAAAACAAATAGAATGAAAAATTAAAAGATATAAAGCTCACCAAAGAACTGATTGTGAGTGGTAATAGAAGTGGAAGTTGGGGTCTGAACCGCCATTTTTAGCTGAATTGTGTTGTGTGTTTAGGGTTTTATAGTTTGAAGAGGGCGGGCTTTTTATTGGGTTTCCTTGAAAACGACCCGCAAGATACTCGTAGGGCGCTCTTTTGAATTTGGACTATCATTTCATTTCATGAATCAAAAATAGTAAATTCATTGATTATTGTAATTTACCATTATTACCCCTCTCCAAGGTGGGCAGTTATTATTATTATTATTATTAAGTTAAAATATTGAATATTACAAAATTAAATAAATAATTATAAAATTATAACAATATATAAAAATTTAGGATAAAATTTATCCAATAAATCATATAAAACTTTGAGGTTAATTTTTTTGAATTGAGCATATTCACTATTTTTATTAATCAGAGTTAAATTTATAAGATTATATTATGAAAAAAAAAATATTTATTATTTATGAATATTTTAAATTCAGCGTGAATAAATTAATTTTTTATGAAACAATTGGTGGAAAACAAAATAGGAGCAATCCAGAGTCCCAGACTGAGTTAAAAAGGCGCCGTTCTATGTTCTATCTGAAAAAAGGCCGCAAAATAAGTTCTATCTGAGAAAAGGCAGCAAAATAAAACGACAGCGTTGTATCGTCCACCGCTCAAACTCAAAGTAGTAAAATCCCTATTTTTCACAGTTTCCATTTTAACGGAGCAAAAGAGAAATATAGATATACAAAACACACCTGACCTGAACTCGCAGCTGCTAATTACAGAGATCTGTAATTCTCTAGGCTTTCCACTGAAACGAATCTGTCACCAATGGCGATGGCTGCTTCGAGACGCGAAGGGAGACGGTTCGCTTCTCCTCTAATGTCTTCACATCCGATCACCGCTATCCGATCATCTCTTATCGCGGAGTATGATCTCCTTTTTTCCTCGCGATAAAACGGAGAATAAGAGGATTCTCTTTTTTCTTTTTAAAAAATTTTCTGCATACTGTAAGTTTCTTTTTCGACAATAGAGTCTTATGGTAGATGAATGTGTCCTATTATCTTGCTATTATATATTCGTTTCTGTATTTGATTCTGTTCGTGTGTTTATGAAATGGGGAAAATTGTTTTTTTTTCTGTGTATGTATGTTTTATTAATTTTGTTTTTATAATGGAATGTTTTGGTTGGAAAAAAAAAAAGAGCGAATCCAGTCCTTGAATGATGATTTTAGTAGAAAAAATGAGGTTTAGAATTTGTGGTTCTGAATTTGATGATGATATTTCTTTTAATGGATTTTCGTAGTAGCAGTGAATTAGAGTTTTGTTTTTGCAGTGACATCAGAAATGTGAATGATTGCAAGGTAACTCGTGCATATACCCCATTAGTTCCACTGCAAGTGCAGGTCTATTTAGAGCCAAACAATTCCGACTTATTGTACTGATTACTTAAAAGGAAGCCATTGGAAATTATGAAAAGATGAGGACATGTGAAAAATTATATTTGGTTGCGATTTTTAAAACTGAAACTAAGATGTGGATTTGTTTGAAGTTTATGAAGTAGCATAAGTAACTAAAGTGGTCCAATTGAGATCATGTTGTTTTAGTTTATTTATAAGTTTTCTACTTTATTTGGTTTTTTTGGATCATATGATCTTGGTATTGTTATCTATGTGTTGCCTGTTTAGCCAAAATAGAAAATTTTGGCAGCCTTCGGAAGAAAAATTATGCTTAGTTTTCATGGGCCTTTGTTGTTTAATAGCAAAAATTGCCTGCAAAGTATTGCAACAAAAAAAAATCTGCAAAATAACTCAACCTGTTCAGCACATTGTTCTCTAGAAAGTTTAGGAAATCACCTAATACCTGGGAATTAGAATATATTAACATTCATGCAAATATATTCTTGACTCAATTAACATCATTGGTTGCATTTTTTTCTGTTTTAGAAAATTTTATACATTTGTTTGCATCTTGAACTGCCAAATAATTCTACTTAGATGCACAGGGAGCAGGCCCACTTGGAGTCCGTTCTATATCAACTCAAGTTGGTGAGTTTCATTTTCATTCAATAATTTATCCCTTTCTCTCGTATGGCGCTAAGTTTTTCATTTTTATTGTATTTTAATAAATTAAGTCCCTGCAAATGTGGATAATTTTTGTTGATACACCTTGTTCAGTCAGAAATCGTATGAAGAGTGTCAAGAATATTGAGAAAATCACAAAGGCTATGAAGATGGTTGCAGCCTTAAAGTTAAGAGCAATTCAGACTAAAGCAGAAAATTCTCGTTGCCTATGGCAGCCATTTACTGCGCTTCTTGGCGATGCTCCTAGTATGTTTACCAACAAACATTGAATCAATTTTTTTTATCTTGTCAAATTTATCAGACTTCTTATAAATCAATCGTCAAATTTATCAACAATTTTTGCAATTGGAAGAGTTTGATGTGCACTCTTTTCTCATTATACCTGCATTTTGTTAATTTTCATGTTATGAACTTATAATTATCTTTTAGTCATCTGCTTCAACTCTCATGTTTCCTTCAGAATTGGCAATGTCTAGGCCGTCTTTCCTTATTTGACGAATTCATAATTTTATATGGTTTTTAGGTGAATTTTTTTGTTTGGTTTCACAAATGATGTTATATATGGACTTCTGTTAATCACTATTGACTGCATGTTGTATGTATCTTGAAGCATGTGTATTTTACGGAAATTGATATTCCTTGCATATTCGGATGATATGAAAAAACATATATTGCCTTCAGGAAAATTTTATTATGTTCTTTGAGATTTAACCTAGCAATGCCATGGTATCTCTTTCATTCGCTGTTGTCTGCTTAGAAGCTTATAAAATTCGCAGAGGTAACATTTAAGACTTCAGAGCATGCAGTACTGTGAAGATTTTGGTTCAAACTTGAGAAAATTTAAGCTCTAGGTGGGTTTCGAGTTATTAATTATGATGTGCACATATGGAATTCTCACCAAACTTGATACTAAATCTAGGGCCTGTTTTTACTAGAAAATTCAGACTCATCAAGAGGAAGTGGATGGGTGTAGTTTTTGCAAATATTTGATCTGGAATGCTGATTCTGCCCTAATGTCACCACTTATGTGCCTTTAAATTGTCTTTTGCTTGGTGATTGTACCAAGTTCTTTTCTACTTTTTATTCTCTTTTTCCTTCTCTCTCTAAACACTTCTCTTTCTATAATTGCATTCATTTTTCCCTTGCTTCTTGTGTTTGACAGGTGTTGATGTTAAGAAAAATGTAATTGTCACTGTTTCTTCAGACAAAGGTCTGTGTGGAGGAATTAACTCCACAGCAGTCAAGATAAGCAGGGCTATGCACAAGTTGAGTTCTGGTATATTTTAATAATAACTGAATTTTTTCAGATTGTTAGTATTTGGTAATGACTAGCGAGGCTTGGATATTTGAACAATTTAAATGTATCTGCACTATCTTAGGTCCTGAGAAGGAAGCAAAATATGTCATCGTGGGAGAAAAGGCAAAGGCTCAGCTGATACGTGACTCAAGGAAGGATATTGAACTATTCATCACTGATTTGCAGAAAAACCCTCTGAATTATACCCAGGTTGGTTTTTTTATATTTCCTGCCTTTGCTCATCTTTAGAAAATGACTGATTTCTCTCTCTTTGCCCATTGCATGGGCGTGCACATGCACTTCCAGAGTAATGCTAATGTCATTTGATATTAGATGGCCAGGAAACAAATGCATTACTGAATTGATTTCTTTATTTCCTCATTAGATGGATTCTTTTATGTGGTTCAGAACAACATATGTTATGTGTCTGGCAAGTTCAAGAGTGGGCTGAACTGTTGCAAATTTGATACAATATATGGAGATTTTTTAATGATAATTTCCTTTCTCTTATTCTGAATTGAATTGTGGTCCTTTCAGGTCTTTGTGCTTGCAGATGACATCTTAAAGAATGTGGAATATGATGCTTTGAGGATTATCTTCAACAAGTTTCATTCTGTTGTTTCATTCATTCCAACAATGACAACTGTCTTATCTCCTGAGGTGATGCAGAATGCTGCACAGAATAATTTGGTCTTAGATTTAATAAGTTCATTGGGTTTTGGATAATGAGTGATGATATGCTGATTTAGGTTGTGGAGAGAGAGAGACTGAATATGGGGGAAAACTTGGAGATCTTGACTCTTACGAGATTGAAGGTGGCGAAACAAAGGGTGAAATACTTCAAAATCTTGCTGAATTCCAGTTTTCTTGCGTAAGCCTCACAAACCTCGTGCTGATTGGATGTAGGAACTCAGTCTATCATTTTGAAAATAATTACCATGTAAATTGTAAATCTGGAAGCCTAATGGTCCAAAACTTCTCCCTTTGACTGCAATTTTGTGGTATAAACTAAGGGTGTAATCAAGCACTGTCAATACAGTGCTGAGTTTAAGCACAACCAAATTACAAACCCAATGTTAAGCTCGATCAAGTTCTAATTTTCTTTATCAAGCTTGATTAAATGGATACCTAGTTCAACTCTACTCCGTCACTAATGCAAGTGAGCTCGAACTTGAGTTTGTGTTGATAAATTATTTTTACATATTATTTATAGTAAAAAATATGTTTCAAAATTATGCAAATCATTTGAATTGAATAGTATTCGAACTTGGCTCAGCTCTATTTACTACTTGAGTTTGAGCTTGACTCGAGTAGAGCAGAGAATATTTTCATATATTTCTCAAGCCAAATCCAAGTAACTTGACTCATTTAGACCCTTAGTAAAGAAACAAGGAATTGACTATTGAGCCTGTTGAAAAAGGTTCTTTGATTTGTTATGGGACTTCTGGTTGCTTGTACAGCATTGGTGATTGCCAATTTGCTCATCTGTCATGTTTGTTTCAGTGGCTGTAATGGTATAATATATTTCTAAGGCAAAATAATTGTTAATAACTTGAGATGTGTTATGCATATCATTTATAGTAGATTGAGGGTTTCTGGGATTTATCTTGAATACTTTTCATACTTCAGATCCTGTTCAATGCTGTATTGGAGAATGCTTGCAGTGAGCAAGGAGCCAGAATGTCTGCTATGGATAGCTCAAGCAGAAATGCTGGAGAGATGCTTGATCGCCTAACACTTACTTATAACAGGTCACTTTCTATATATCTACGGATATACAATACATGTAAACTGTATGTTTTGCTTTCATCTTCATGGCTTTACAGAAACCAGCTTGGTTGATCTTTAGTGGTCTAAAATATTGGAATTTTAGTACAAGTTGGTCTAAAATATTGGAATATATAGCTAATAAATCTTTATATGTTGTGGGACATGTAATAGGGTCCACATTTCATTCAATAATTTGTTTAACGATTTTGTAACAGAACTCGTCAAGCATCAATTACCACTGAGTTGATTGAGATTATATCAGGAGCATCAGCACTGGAGAGATCTTGTGGGTAGGCATGCGACAGTGACGAAATAATATCTTAGCAAGGGCTTTGTTGGATGTTTTTGTTGAGCTACTCCAATAATCTCCCCAGCGTTGTACTCTTTCTAGGAATTGAAAAATCATATTTGTGATGGATATCATCGATTTTTGGTTCATTTTTTCTAGCGCTTTAATCAAATTGAAACTCAATAACTGGTTTAAAACTTGAGAATTATTGTAAATTGTTTTTGTTTTTTCTTATACTCAGTCTGACTTCTCTACAATTACCAAGCAGAGAAGTTTCATTTCCATAGCTTAAAACTTTGTAGCATATTTATTATTGACGTCAACTCAAATGGACCAACGCAAAACAGGAGAAATGTAATTAATAGTAATTTATTAGATTAAATAATAATTATGTGTTTAAGTTTAATAAAAATAATTAATAGATAATTTTATAAATTTAATAATGATTTAATTTTATAGATTTAATAATGATTTTATGTATATAGTTTTATAATTATATTAAAAAAATATATAATTGAAATTACATATAAAAATGTAAAATATATAAGCATAAATAATTTCATATAGAATTCAAATAAATGAAAGTAAAAAAAATTATTTCTATGAATAATAAAATTCAATTAATTAATTAGATTTAATTAAACTTAAAACACTAAATGAAAATTTATTTTAATCTCTTTTTTGACGTGGTGTTAGTTTTCCTCTTCTAATCTTTCTTGTAAATAGTCAATCATTCTCATAGTTAGAGATGTTTTAGATAACTAAAATGTAAAATGGAATATAGGCACGGGAAAACATAATAAAACCATTTAAAGTTAAGTGTATCATAATAATTAAAAATTAAAATTAAAATAAGATCAACATTGATCGGTTTAATTAATTAACTGATCGATTAATTAAATTAAAAATTTTAAAATTTTTTAATTAAATTGATCAAATTTCCATTTTGATTGATTCGGTTAATTAACTGAATCAAATCAGTTGGTTTAATTAATTAACCGAATTGATTAATTTTTTTAATTTAAAAATAAAAATTTTATTTAGAATAAAAATTTAATATAATTAAATAACTAAATAAAATTTATTAAAAAATTAAAAAATAATTTTATTGTATAATAAAAATTTATATTTATAATAAAAAATTAATATAATTAAAAAATTAAATAAAAAATAATAACTAAATAATTTTTTTAAAAAAAAATGAATTCGATTAACGGTTAACTTATCGAATCGAACTAGTTAACCTGCCGAATCAAAATAAAATTTATGTAATTTTTTTACCGAACCGATTGAATTATTTTAAATTTAATTAATCGAATTGAATCTTTAATCAATTAATTAAAAATTTGGTTGATTAACTAAAATTTTGATAATTTTATCCACTCCTGGTTAAAAAAAAAACCTTAAATGTTAAAGCTAAAAATCCAAATTTAAACCATCAACTTTATTAATTATATTTTTCAATTTAATTTTTTATTTAATAGTTCTGTCTATAGGCTCTTGCCGGTTGAAAGTCCAACAATGAATACCTGAGTCTCCCTATAAATAAAAAGTCGGAGTCGCAATTCCCAAGCATTGATATTGGTTCTAGCAGCGAAGCAACCTTTTAAAGAAGGAGACAAATATCCTTTTTTTAATATATATATATATATATATTAAAAAAAATTTAAAATTTTTATTTATTTCTTTTCAAAATTTTAAATTATCTCATTTTTTTTAAACTTGTACAATTAACAAAAAAAAATAAATTCCAATAAATCAGTTTTGCATAAACATATTTCTCTTTTAAAAAAAATCAACAAAAATGATATTTTTGACAAGAAAAAAAAAAGAGAAACTTTTTTTACTTATTAATTTCAAATCATTCAATATATTAATAGGATATATATATTTTTAAATATGTTTTTCTGTTTTTAAAATTTCTATTTTTTATTTTTATTTTTTATTTTATTATTTATATTTTTAACATTGTGTGATGATTTTGTATTTAATTATTTTTTTAGCATGAATTTTTTTTATATATCATCACTTAAATTTAATAGTTTATACTTAAAAAAAATACATGAAGGGCGAAACTAAAACTTTTTTCATGAGAAATTTTGTCCATTCTCTTATTGGTATCACAGACGAAGCTCCATTGCATTCCATTTCAATTACCTCTAAAGGTTAAGCTCTTAATTTCAATAACCAAAATTTCTCAAGTTTCTGAATCAGTTTAAACTAAAAATCAATATTTTCAGTGTTGCTTGCACCACAAGAGCTGCAGCACTGCCGTGAAGGGACAAAAAAGAAAAAATGTTGACTGAACCAGACCTCAAGTCATTATAATTGATAACAACTAGAAAATTGGAACTCGAGAAGCCAATTGCAAACCTTAAGAAAGAAGAAAAACGCCATCAATGACGATCAAAACAAGCACCATTTTGAACGTATACGAGGGCAACCCAGTTTCCGTCACAACCACCAACCCATCAACATGTAATATAGAAATTCACCTTCTTTACAGATACCAAATAAAAATCCCATCAAACGAAGGCGTTACAGTTGTGATTGAAGATTTTGTTCTTCCAGAAATATTTGCTTCTTTCAGAGTTCCTATTGTCTTCCCTTTATCAATGTGGCGCGAGCTTTATTTAGATGATGTTCTGAAAAAATTGAATCTTGATCCTTCTGTGCTTAACTCCGTGAAGCCTAAGTTTGCAGAGTCTGCTATTTCAATAGCCCAGCGTAATGGGGACAAAGGGTTCACGATGGTTGTTGAGTTAGGGGTTTTGAAGGCTGAATATTTGGGTAAAGATGAAGTGCATAGAATTACTTGTGAGTTGATCTAGATGGAACCCATTTCTAAAATTGCCTAGTTCATCAAATAAGATGTTGTCTGTAACTTATCAGCTTTGATTGGGTATGGGCGCATCAATTTCTTTCACTTGGTAATTTTATCGAGCATTTTGTTTGCTTGCAGATTAGTTAGCAAGATTTGATAAGCAATTGATCATCAACTGTGTAAATGGACTCTTCCGAGCTCCAATGAAAGAAGATTTCTTTATTGTGAAAAACAAAATCTTCTCTTCATAACCGAGTTATTTGGCTGTTCTGGATTTTCTTCTGTGTTGTTTTTTATTTTCACTTTGTGTGGTATGGGAACCAGAACAACAGTCTCTTGCACCTGAAACGGCCACAATCGTTAAACGACATATCTTTTTACGTTAATGACTTTTCTTCCGGTTCGTTTGTTTAAACGACAAGTCGTCCTTTATTTTTATTTTTTTATTCAATAATCAATTTTCATTAATTAACATTTGAATATTAATTAAAAATTCGAAATATTTTAGAAAATAAAGTTTTATTATTTAAAAGAAATGAAAAATCTCACCAACCAACGGCAGCTAAAAAAAAATCCAAACCAAACACCAAATCACAACTCGCGCGAGAAAAAGCAGAGAACAGATCTGAGAATACAAAGGAGAAAGTACAGGAAGAAGCAAATTGCTGATTTTTTTTTTATCACTGTAAGTTCATGCTTATTGTTTTCTTGCCTGTTTGGTTCCCTGTAAATGATGGGAGGAAAAGGAATAGAATTTTAATTTTGATTAATTATATAATGATTTGTTGGTTATTAAGTAACGTGCTTTGTTTTTGTCCTTGAATTTTCTTGGCGTTTTCTCACCTACCAAACAGGGCGTAATGCTTGTGAATCTATAATAACTCTTTAGTTTTGGAATGTTATTAACTTATTAGTGGATGGCATGGTTTTCTTTTAATCAATTTACCTCACACGTCTTGTAGTTCTCAGAGTTTCATCTTCTTTGTTTAATTTTTATCCTTTTGTTTTGGGCACGTTCTCAACTGATTATTTTAAGAATTGGGTTACTCTCTTTATGTCAATCTAGCTAGTGGTTAAATATAATGGTATGCAAATTTAAGTTGTCATTTGTTATTTGTTGGCAACAGATTGTTTGATGGAAGGGTTGGTGCATTCACGAATAAACCCCATTCGTGCTACTTGTAGACAATTTCGCTCCCGTTTACTCCCAACTTTTTCTCTGCACTGGAAAAAGAATCTCACTGGAGGTCGAATTTTATGTATGAAAGATCTTCAATCTTTCAATACAGTGACTGCTTCAATTCAATCTTTAGAAGCCTCAACATTAGGCCACTTCAAAAATACAGTGCCTTCCAAAGGTTATAATAGTAACTTACATATATGTGTGTGTAAATTGTTCAAAATTATCTTTGAATCCTGCATTAGTTTCAGCTTCTGCACTGTGAGTTTTCCAGCTTTACATTTGAAGACTAATAAATATACATATATATCATTGTTTTGATTGTTACTGAACAGAGGTTCTTGAGCTCTGGAGAAATGCTGATGCAGTATGCTTTGATGTGGATAGCACAGTTTGCTTAGATGAGGGTATTGATGAACTTGCAGAGTTTTGTGGAGCTGGAAAGGCTGTTTCAGAATGGACTGCTAAGTTGGTTGTCCTTGTCATTTACTAAAACTTTAAAACTGCTTTATTTATCAATGTTATAACTTATCTTTGGTGTTGGATTTTGCCAGAGCAATGGGTGGCTCTGTTCCTTTTGAGGACGCATTGGCAGCCAGACTAAATCTGTTCAAACCCTCCCTATCTCAGGTCCAAGATTTTCTTGACAAGAGGCCCCCAAAGTATGTAATTCCTTAATTGCGCTTTCATTTGTTTCTTCTTTTGGCTGAATTAATGTTCAAGGTTGCTTATTTTTAGTAATCCAATTTGTTTGGCATTTCATTTCAAGACAAAAGTCGGTAGTGTCATGTGGAGAGCTTTCATCGCCAACACCAAACCATATAGTTTTAGTACCTTTCCCTCTTTCAACTGTTCATGATTGGAGTTTATTGTTCCGGAGGTTACAGAAACACAATTGACACATTTTGTAGAAACTGTTTGGGTGTCTGATTCTGTTGATATATTCCATTTCAAGTCTTTTTTATTTGAGAGGATCGATGCCTCATTTCACAGAATAGTCTCTTATATAAATCAAATTGTTCTCATTTTGCATGGCATATCCAAGCATTTAAGCTCCACTCAGCTAAGTCAATCTCAAAATAGTTGAGGTAGGCCACATAAAAATCTGCGTTCCTATATTCTATCCTATCCTCCCTAGGTTGATTGTTTGTGGGATGTTTAAAGATCAAACCCCTTATCACTTCAATTCAAGTTATTTTCTTTCAGCCCCTTTTCCTTTTTGTTGTCTGATTTCAGCTCCAGCCATGTTCTTTATATTTTTTATGTGGTTAAACTTTTAAAATTTGTCCATCTCATTATGATATGTTTAATATACATTGAAATTCATGAGAAGATATTGTGTAGTTTTAATTGCATATGGACCACAGTTTTTATCTTTTACTGACTAATATTTGAGTTGTTTGGTGGTTCAACGACAATACATAATTCTCATTCACTCTTGCCCAGTCAAGGACGGTGGTTCTTGATCCTGACAAAATGTGTCATCTTAGGATACTTCAAAATTTTGTTGTCTGTCACATCCTACGTATGCCTATATATTAGACTTCCTGGTAACAGCAAAGTTTTCATATTAGCATCTTATTTGGAGTCATTTGTTAAAAACATATCAGGAAAGATGGTATGCATAATCTTGATGGGTTATTTTATGCAAAATCCCAACTATTTTCACAATTTTGTTCTGTAAATTATTTAATTCAAAATTTTTTTGGCCATCTGATACAAGAGAAGGATTTATACTAAAACCACTCAACTTCTTACTTCCATATATTCCCTTTTTTTAGGGATATGAGTTTAAATTTTGAAGAGTTTTGTTGTGTCTATTTAGGATTTCTCCTGGCATAGATGAGCTGGTGAAGAAACTGAAGGCTAAAAACACCAATGTTTATTTGGTCTCAGGAGGCTTTCGTCAAATGATCAATGTATGCTACTGCATTTAATTATTCATGTTTTTTTTATTATTTCTTTCTTAGAATCATTCATCCTAGTTTTACATTTTCACTTTAATTTTAAACTTTAGACTAAATTGTATCTACTTTATGATACTATATGATAATCATATAGAACTACGGCATACAAAGTCTGAGTAACTAGATTCATGCCAGCATTTCAGCAGATCCTTGCATTATGTACAGATCATACCCAGTGAGTTAATAATTTTATCATGTATGCTCAATTATTATAGTGGTTCACCCTCCAAATACCAAAATACTATAATGTTTTAATGTTTCAATTGATAATAATTGAAAAACACTGAAAAGGCATAGTTTGTGCATTAATCAAAGATTATTATTATCATTATTTGGATCTAGAACTCAAAAGATTGCTGCTAGCTTGGGATAAATAAGATATTCTGTTGTTATTAGTCATCCAACCAATTTCCTTGCAGCCAGTTGCATCTATCCTAGGGATTCTGCCTGAAAACATATTCGCCAACCAATTGCTCTTTGGAAATTCGGGGGACTTTTTGGGGTTTGATGCAAATGAGCCTACTTCAAGGAGTGGAGGAAAAGCAACCGCAGTGCAGCAAATCAGGAAGGTTGGTCTCATAGCTAATCTGTTCAATATATGGTTTCTAAAAGTACATCTGAAGCTCGCTATAATGATAAAACAGGTTCATGGATTCAAGACTCTGGTTATGATTGGGGATGGTGCAACCGATCTTGAGGTATGTAATTTCTTTTGAACTTTCAAATTACAAAAATAAAACATAGTTGATGATTATGGAATACCCTGAAGTTGCAGTTCTATGTGACGTTTCTGCATAACTACTACAGTTTGATTAGTCAAGAATTATAACAAAAATGATTTGCCAATTAGGCTATAAAAATGCTTGGTTTTTTAACAAAAGAATGAAGTTCTGTTAATGGTTTTTTGCATTATTCAACAATATATTCTTCCAATTTATGTTTTTAATTATCGATCTATATTTAGGCTCGTAAACCAGGTGGTGCTGACTTGTTTATTTGCTACGGTGGTGTTCAACTTCGAGAGGCAGTGGCAACAAAAGCTGATTGGCTGGTCGTTAATTTTACAGATCTCATAAGTTACCTAGAATAGGTTGTGATCTTGTAAATTTGCAGATTTTTTTTATTTTTCCTGGTATACTAATTTGTTGGCCAAGTACGTGTGTTAAATAAGTGTTCACTTTTATTTTTTGTTACATTTTTCTTTTTTGCTTCTTATTACATTTTTCCTGTTATTTTCCCTTCTTTTCTAATTGCTATGACAGATTTAATATGCCACTGATCAACAGTATTTTGTGGTGAAAACTCTGTTGAATACAGAAGTGAAAGTATTTCAGTGAATTGAATTTTCTTATTCTGCTCCGACAATGCTTTGTGTTCCAATACAATGCATTATCCTGCAGTTTTTCTGGATTATATGCAGAAGCTAAAATAATTCTTGATCAATTGACAATTGTTGGTTTTGGTTTACAAGAACACACCAAGAGATAACCAGTCTATGTTTCTGAAAAATCCATGTCTTTCAAGTGTCCCGAAGGCACATTTTCAGGAGAATGAATATGAAAATATAAAAAATGTACTCATTCTTGATTAATTTGATTTTTTTTATTTTTTGAACTGAATTTACCACTACTTATTTGATTTGAAATTCTTGTTTTTTTCGTATGGCATATATATATATATGTATATACATCGAGATGTTTCTATAATTTGGATGTAATGTATAATGACATACTATAAAATTAAGCAGAAGATGGCACCGAATTATATTTCATTCATTTATTACATAATTTACATTGATTTTAAGCAGGTCGTTATTAAAGAGAATCAAAACAAAAGTAGCAATCAATATGCCATCAATAATGAAATTTTGCACATGTAAAAACAACATTGATTAAAGTTGCCCCCTTCTCCCAAAATATCTTAAAAATTAAAAAAAAAATTATTTTTTCTTTTTTTTTAAGTATTCATTTTTTAGTTTTTAATTTTAAAAATATCAATTTTGATAAAAAAAAAATACATATGATGTATCAAAAATATATACAGAATTGTAAAAATAAATTTTTAAAAAATTATAAAATATTTAAAAAAGCTAAAAAAAAGTGATATAAAAATATAATTTTCTTATTAAAATATAATTTTGTTATTGAAGTTTCTTCTTTTGTCCAAGCTAAATAATAGAGATGAGTATGGATTAGAAACTAAAACCAATCAATTTAATCAGTTAAAACTAACATGATCAGTTAAATTATTTAAAATAATAGTTGATTTGAGTTTATTCGATCCATTTTAGTTATCCCTGCTACGTAATCAAGTGCATAGACTTTGCTTTATACGCTAAATAAAGAAAATAAATAAAAATAGAAGCGTTTAGTAGGGTCTTTCTCTTCACGATTTGTGGGTTGCGACAATGGGTTGTGGCTGTGGAGTGAACTGGCAACTGCCTCTTATGTCCCTTCACATAACTTTGACTTTTTTCATTTTATGAAGCAAATACAAATACATTTAATATGTGTCCATCTCCTATCTATTCAACACTTATTTGACATGATATATAATATATGTCATGTATTAGTATTTTAAAAAAATTTTAAAAAATCAAATTATCTTGATCATATTATAAATGTATCTTCCTTTTGTATTCATATACGATAAAATTGAATTATTTATATATAATTTAGACCGTGAAAAATATTTTTTTTCCAATCATAGATATATATATATATATCTTTTTTAAACAATGAAGAAAAAGAGTTAATTTTTGTAATTCATTCTTTTAATAATTTTTTAATCTAAAATTTTAATTTTTTTTTCATTGTTGTTATTTTTTCTAAACAAAGCTAAGTGATCTTTTGATTATTAGAAGTATTATCAAATTCACAAAAGAGTGAGAGGAAAGGAAATGCATTTCATTTCAGGAATCATTGAATAGATGGGGTTGCCCCCATTTCAATCTTTTATCATATTTATTTATTTAACCATATTGAAAGTGCCAAAAGCTATTTATTCAAGTTCTTTTCTTTTTTCTTCTCCAATAAAATAAAATAAAAATGTTAAAAAAAACAACTAAAATTATACCAAAATATAGTAATAGTCCAATGGCTAAAATGTTAACATAAAAATTTCAATTTTCAATTATAAAAATGTTGGATTCATTTTATATAAACTGCAAATGAAGGTTACTCCATTGTTGAGTTGTTCTTAAATGATTAATTACCTAATTAATGCTTCAAATATAATTTATTACCAAAATTCACAAATGAAAATATCATTCTTTTTTTAGAGAAATATTAATTGCAATCACTTTAAAAAGTGATTATTGGACAATCTTTATTATATTGACTGAAAATTTTTTATTATAAATTTATTTATGATTAGAGATATTATAATTAATATTTTTAACCAATAAAAAAAATTATTCAATAATCACTCTCCAAAATGACTGTAATTAGCATTTCTCATTTTTTTATAGTTACTCCACCAAATATAAATATACATAATTTCCATTTAAAGCATTTTTCAAACATCCTTTAATTAAAAATAGAAAATTCAGAAATGGAAAAAAATAAAGATTTCAAAATATTTTTTTAGCATTATAATATGAAGGGAGAAATAAAATGTAAATTTTTTATAAAAAAAAGTATATATATTTATCATTTTACTACACCTCAATGTCTAATGTTGAAAACGATTTTTCTTAATGATGATACAATTTGAAAATCTCTTTTTTTCTTAATTAAGCAATTAATTAAACATTCAAAAAAAGGGTGCCACCCACCTTTTTTTTTCTTCTAATCTATAAATAAAATAAAATAAAAATATATATATATATATATTTGGTCAATATCCCTATTTATAGACTAAATTAATCACAAATTATAATTTAAATTATAATATTTTAAAAAAATAATTTAAATTATTTTTTTAAATCATAATTTGTGATTGGGGTATTTTATGAGTAAAAATATTAACTATATTAGAATTATTTAAAAAAACGTATAATATTTTGCCACGTGGCATGCAAAGATTGGTGAAAGAAGATGGTTGGGGAGGTGGATATTTCATAAATCTAACTCAGAAACCAAACATTGTATGCTTCTTCTTGTCGTCAAAGACAGGGAAAGGGGGGCGATTATACCTAAGCTTTTTTTTTCTAATATTTTATTTTACACCTAAATTCTATTGACTTCAAGTCTCTATCCCAAGCCACAAATATTCCATGTTTAACTTGTAATTACTGCTGGAGTTACTGACAAAAAAAAATATTTTTAAACAAATATTATAAAAAAAAATTTTAAAAAAAATCGCCATTGTAATAAAATTTTTATCCGTATTAAGAGTTATGAATATGTTTTCAAATTCAAATAAGAAATTTTAAAAAAAGAAAAATATTAAAGTAATTCATTAATTAAAATTTCAACGGATAAAGAAAATACTAATAAAAATATTAAATTTTAAAAATTAATTGAATATGGTTTTATGAAAAATCCAAGTGACTTTTTTTTACAATATTTTAAAAGATTAATTTTTGTGAAAAACATATTTTAATATAATATCATTAAAAAAAAAAACTCTAAAAAAATAATAACATAAACCCATAAAATTTATCTACAAGGTGTGGCGCTCTCCCTCTCTTTCTCTCAGCCAATTAATCATGAATCTATGATAAATTTGTTTATGATTAATAAAGGAAAAAAAAGGAGAAGAATATATATATTAAGTCTTCATGGGTGAGGATGGAGATCTTCGCGGAGTGGGGTTCGGCGGAGAGAAATATCTCTCCTATGAGCGAAAAGAAATGAGAAATTCTCTTTTTATGCGAGGCTAATTCCAGATCAATGGTGAAAGGTGTTAATGTTTAGATCAATGGGCATTACAGAGTGATTTGGGGATTTATGAGCTTTTAGAATGACCAAAAGTCGATTTTTTTTTTATTATTTTTTATGGATTGTAGTATATTTCTAATGAAGAGTTTTTAATTCTCACATAATTCATGATTCAGCTCCCAAAATAAATTCAGCAGTAAATTATTGATATTGACAGTGGAAATTCTAAATTTTGGGATTTTTCAAATGAGGTTTTCAAGTAACAATAATTTTTTTTTATCTTCTTTTTCATTTAATCACTTCTAAAGTTGATTATTTTATTTTTCCTATGAGAAATAAAAATTAGAATATTATAAAAGGAAAAAAGATACGTACACTTAAAACTAAAAACAAAATACTGGTTAAAAAAATGAAAATTTTATATTAAATGTAAAATTTTATAAAAGTGAAAGTCCATAAAAAAATAAAGTGATATATATAGAGATATAAATGAATTTTTTAATGAGTGCTGTGAAAGTATTAATTAATAAAAAATTAAATATGATTAAAATTAATATTTTGAAAAATAAAATAAATAAGTAAAAAATAAAGATTGTAACTTATCAATTGAGATGACAGTGATTGCAAAGAAATACAGTTTTTAAAATCTTTATTTTTTATAATTTAATTTATTGTTTATATTAATTTAATTATATTTTATATATAGAGGCATTAATATTTTATCACAACTTAAAATTTTTGTGGTCCTTTCTTTAATTAAGGTTATTCAAGTGGTTTCTCAGTTACCTACTTTGGGACACATGCCTTCCTAGAAAAATTAATGTCTTTAATAAAATCATCTCTGCAGAAATAATATTTTTCCTTCAATTTATTTAATTAATTTACAAGAACGATATTATTCAATAAAAAGATCTTTATGTCCTAAATATAATTAAATTTTTAAGAATGAATGTTGCAAATAAATAAATAAAGAAAAAATACACTCTGAAACTTAGTTTAGCAAGAAATATATATATTTTTTAATAGAATAAGTGCACCTTTTTGAATAATCTAAGATCAATTTTTTCTTTTCAATTATAATGCTAAAAAAAAGAAAAAATAAACATACCTAATTATATATTAATTTTTAACAAAAATGTCGTTTTAATTATTTACTTAATTGGAAATACACGCAAACCTACATTCAATTATGATACATCTATGCAAAGAATCATTTTTATGTTTTCATTTTTTTTTTAAATAGTTGTAGTGCTACACGTAAAAATATTATAATATTAATAAATCAAATATTGCTTATCATATAATACAAATGTCTTCTTATATTTATTTTTTTAAAGATATTTTTAATGTGCAAATGAATACTTACTAAAAAGTGCAAACAAATATTATAATAATTAGACAACTATATTGAAAAATTATATAAAGTGAACTATATTTTCAATTAATAATAAATCTGGCCTATTTTTGAATAATCATAAAAAATATCACTCTTTTTTTTTTAATAAATAATCATAAAAAGGAAGAAGCAGACTGGTGTATCTTATTATATCTGTGAAGATAACATTACAATGGGCCAACCTGCTTATGCTAGAGATTCATTCATATTTTTATTCAGCTCCGACAAAACCAACATCCTCTTCAAATCTTGGGTTTGCTAGGTTTTTTGCTTCTTAAGTATCAGAGACTATCAAAAGCCGAACTTTTCTCTTTTTTCTTTTGGAAATCGAAGCAGTAAGCTACTATTATCGCAATCTTTTTATCTCTGTTCATTTTGGCGATTCTGGTGGAATGGGTCATTTCTGTTGTTGGGTTTTGTATTTCAGAAGTTGTGTTCTATAACTTGTTTTTAAAACTTGATATCTTTTGGTCAAGTGGGTTTTTCCGTGCTCTTCCTGTTTTTGTTGTGGGAGGAAGGAGCTCATCTTGAGAAATGCGGTTTTGGGAGTTTATATGCTTGAAAAGGAATTTACTAAATGAATTTGGAATATAGACCAAGAAAAAGCACAGTAGTTTAGTTCTTTGGCACTTTCATTTGTACCTTTTGTAGCAATTAATCATTGCCAAAGCGGGTTTCCATTGTTTCGGTGTGGATATTTATTGTTCGCACCAAGAAATTAAATGTTTGGAATGGAGACAGAGAAAGATTAGTAAATAGCGTTCTCATTCTGTGGAAGTAGTTCCTTCCCACTATGGAACTCATTATTGGATTTAAGATTAGCGCTTTGAATGCTTTGGTTCAGTGAAACCTTTTTGTCCATTAAAGGAAATTATTGGCTTCAGGTTTTCTATGGTGGAAATTGGTATAAAGAGGAAAATTACTGGTGCGGACTGCAGAATATAGGCAATATTGTTTCTTTTCTGTGGGAGCACAAATGGATTTGTGGGTTTTTGGAGCAGCAGCTGCTGCTGGATATATTGCTAAATATTGGCAAAACGTTTCTAGGGATAGGGATAGTTTATCAGATTCTGGGCCTTCCAAATGTGGGAAAAATGACTGTACCTTCCCCCGATTGTCTCATAGAAATAAACTAGTGGAAGATACTTCTAGTGATGAGAGATTGTCAGACATGTACCAGGGAAATGGTGCTTCAGAAGCAGAAGTTTCTACTAGTGGTTATGTTGAAAAGCTTGGAAGTTTGGAAAATCATGAGTGCAATATACTACCCTTGCCAACCTTATCACCGGGGTTCTCCACAGATGATAACCTAGAAGAAAATGGGCATGGAAAGGGATTGAGTGGGGAAATGGATTCTTTTCATGATTCTAAAAGGAAAATAATCTCTCTTAGAACTAAACATACATGTGTTATTAAACCTATGAGTTCCCTCGAAAGTTGCCTAATGGCTCAGTTGTACAAGGAACACACAAAAATGGAAGAGTATGCATTTACTGTCTTTCCCTCACCATCTACAACTATGAGGCCGCTGCTTATAACTGATGGAAACCAAACAATTAACAGAGCAAATGTTGATTATTTCAGTGGTATGATTAGTAGTGAGCATGATGGGCTGTATAAGGAGGAAAATGCATGTGGGGTTCCTCCACTTCCAAAATTCAGTGCACTTGACATCCCCAATAAGATAAAATCTAAGAGACGAAAGGGGAAAATTGAAGGATTTCACAATTCCCATCAAGCGGGCAGTGGAAGGCACTTCCGTTCTCAAAATGGTATTCTTCTTACTATTTGATGATTTTCTATTATGCTAATGCAACAAGTGATTGCTATTTGCATTTTTTTTGTGTATGTCTTGATTGTGTTGTATATTAAAAATGAAGGAAATCTGAAGTTACATGTTTACTTTAAAAAAGAAAGTAGCACATGTTTACTGCCATCAATAAGGATGTTATATATGCTTATGTTCCAGTTGGCTACCATCACTGAACCTAAGGAAAATCCAATAATGTTATGATCATTTTAGTCCTCAAAACTGAGAAAGATAACAATCACTTGAACTACTGGCAGTTGAGAGATTCCCAGAGTACCATGTCCTTTTATTCTATTCACCCTAATATTTAGTTTCTGTTATTTTTCTTCTCCTTGCTATAGAAATTTAACTACTGTTGTCTAAAAATGAATATTTCCTGCTCTATCTATATTAGCAGCTTACAATTGTTTAGTGCAATATGGCTTTGCACAAACCTCTTGCAATAGATATATAGCTTATAGATAAATCTTTTTTCTCTACGTTTTGGACTGTTAGATACTGCCGCGTTTATCACAATGAGGATCTTGTGTCTAATAAATGATTTATTTATCAAATGATCTACTATGTTTTAACTGTAACCCAATGCATGACCTATTACTTTTCCTCGCATCAGGATCACGTGATCAAATGATTTTATTCTGTCTGGGTGTTTGTGTTGGCATAATCTCTTCCCTCCTTGCTAGAAGAAGAGAAATAGACAAATTAAAGGACTTGTTGAAGCAGTCTGAGAACTTGGTTCAAGATCTACAAGAGGAACTTGAGATGAAAGATTCATTGACAGTGAAGGAGCTAGCTGACGAGAACTGTGAATCGCAGGATACATGTGAGAACTCCTTGCTTTACAGGGCCCCAAATCCACTTCTTCCTGCACACAATGTGGATAACTCAACAAATAATGATATTAAAGAATCATACTATGAGAAGGCAGAGGAGACTTCAGAGGATATGAGCAAAATTGAAGCTGAGCTTGAAGCTGAACTTGAGAGGTTGGGCCTAAACATGAATTCATCTAGTTTGGAGAGAAGATTATCTGAGTTTGTTGAGGTAAACATGTTTATTTACCTTTTTATTCTTGACAACCAAAAAAATTAGTTTCATGATTATATGCTGGATTCACGAATGTTTTCCTTTTGCATGACATGAATTTTTTTTCATCTAAATTGATTTAGCATCCTGGAAGCCACTTGTTCCTTGGTGCTGGTAAGCCTTTAGTTTACTAACTTGAGAATGGTTATACAATTAGTTGATTGTCAAGTTGCTTAAACACCTATCCTTTAGGAATTGGCCACTTAGGTCTTATTGATATTTGGAGGAGACATCAGAGAGTATACTGTAACAAGTGAGAATATCTATATCTTTTCTAACCATTTGGTCAGGAGAATTTTCTGGTAATTTGGTAATTTCTGATCAGACTGGAGGCTGGAGCTGTTCAAAATGGAAATTTTTGCTAACCTGTCGTGCAAAGCAATTCTCTCAATATCCTCCAATATGTCGAAGGAATGGACTAGGTTTAGAATTGTTGTCTCATAGATACGCAGAGAAGCATTTGGAGAGTTATATGTAGAATTTGTTGAATAAGTATCTTCATTGAACAACATCAGTGGTTTGACTTTAGACGATCCCCTTAAGAATGTTACTGATCTCCTTAAGAATGTTGCTGATATCTATCACTCCTATGAAAAATCCATTAGCCCCCCATTGTCATTTGCTCTCCCAATCAATCCTTTTCCAGAGAAGTTGGAAAATTAAATATTAGTTGCTTGGTTTGAACAGTTTTCATATTCAGATGGTATAATAATCAAAGTCAACGTTTATTTGAGGATTTGGATTTTATTTTTAGTTTAAATTGCTTGAATTGGATTTAAGATATTTAGAACAAACCTTATATTGTTTTACTTTGATCTACATTTATTAAGTTTCTAGGGTGTCCTGTTTGAAGGGGAGCCTTGACGCAACAGTAAGTGTTGTCGCCGTATGACCTGAGGTCACGGGTTCGAGTCGTGGAAACGGCCTCTTGCAATTAATTTCAAGGGAAGGTCGCGTACAAAGACCCAATGGGTCCGATCTTTTCCCGGGAGCATTCGTGCAACGGGCTGCCTTTTTTTTTTTTTAGGATGTCCTGTTTCGTGATTCTTTTCTGCATTATTTTGCTTCTGCCTGTATGACAGGAAACATTCAAAAAGATTTTTTCTTTATTTTTACCATCACTGATTACACAAAACTATAAACTGCTCTCGCACTTTCTTATTTCCTGGGGAAGGGCCAGCTTGTTGCATCCATGGTCCCCACCTGGGCTTACCCTGTATTTTGTATGCTGTACCAATGAAGGCAACTTCAATGGCATTTTTCCCTGATTTATGATATTACTTTCATCTTATACAAGGTGGACTATTTTCAATACAGCTTCCCCCCTGATTGCTACCCCCTCCCACCCAGCCTACTTGGAAGTGTATATAATATCCTTATAATTAGTCTGATTTTTTAATTAGTCTTTCTAAAATTTTAGTCAGTCACTCCAAAATCAAGTTTTTATAAATAATTTCAAAATTAATTATTTAATTACTCCTCATCCTATAAATTTGAAAAAACAATAAAATTTATTTAATTAAAAATGAAATTTTGTAGAATATAATTGGTTATTATTTTTTAAAACAAAAATTAAGTTAAAAAAATAACCTTGCACGTTTTTTCTCCTACTAATTTTAGTCCCTCAAAAAAAATCTTCTGGTTCCCCCCTGCCATTTATGCAACTAAGACATCAGGTCATCCAGTTAGGTCCTCCCTTGTGTGCCCAAGTTTAAAGTTCTTTGTAGCCTTGACCATTTAGTCGCTGGATTAGTCTGGTGAGTCCTGGAGTTGCTGACGCGACTCATGACCTTTTCCTTTTTGGTTTTTGCCTGGTATCATATTGCAAAGTTTCGGCCTTCACTTCCATAAATTTTGTCAATAGCAACATGGTTGAATGGCTATGACTATCATAGTGCCATGAATCTTGGGAGAACCATACCTCAAAAGCTAGCTCAAGGGATTGGAGAGGCCAAAGTCTATATAAACCCCACATTGAAATCCCATGCTTTCAATGTGGGATTTTCAAGCTCTATACCTTGGCCAACAGGATTCTAATGTTTAGTTGTTAGCGACTGAACATGTATAATATTACATAGTAATGTCACCCTGGGCTGATATTTTATCTATATGCAGAGCACAACAAGAAGATAATTTACTTATATGGACTTATCCACCATTTAATACGTTTCCCTTCTGACAGATACGTCTGGTGTTATGTTTATTAGACAATAGTTTTTTATCTTTTTGATAGCTCATGTTTTTGTGCCTTCTTATATTATGTACCCTTATTCCACCAATGAAGGAAAAATGTCATCCAATGCCTTCCTTTTTACCAAAGATTATCAGCAATAAAGTTACAAAGTCCTGTGGAAAAGGATAAAAGAAGTATAAAAAAAACGTCACGATTATTTCTCTGTTCTAGTGGAAAACATCGCTATTACGTGTGTACACAATTTGATGATTATTTCTGAAGGTTTGTTATTTGCTTGTACTTTTCATTTTACATGTTTCTAATAGAGTTTGATGTTAATACAGCTGGACCCAGACTTTGTAGCAGACTTTGCTCAAGGTGAACCGAGGACAGACATGGTCAATAGGCGATCTGTTGCTCAACCTGATTCTGATCAAGATGCAAGTGGGACGGCAACCACTCACACTGGAAATTATGCCGTTTCACCACGAGATCTGAGCCTGCGGTTGCATGAAGTTATTCAATCCAGACTTGAAGAGTGTGTGAAGAAGCTTGAGACGGCCCTTCAAAACAGTCAGAGGAAGGTGCAACTTATGGAATCCGAGCAAAAGAATATTCGGAGGAAACTGCCAAGCTGTAAGCTAAGATATTCCTCAGGTGAAGAAAGTCCAATTACCGAAGAAGATTTGAATTCCATGGCCCAGCCTCTGGTTATGAATTTATCAGGGGAAGCTCTAGATGCTTACAATGAAGCTTGTGAAGAGCTAATGAGGATAGATGAATCGGAAGAAGAAGATTCGTCATCTGGGATTTATGAAAATAACTACCAAGGGGGCATTAATCCATTTAGTGAAAGCATTTTATGGGGTAAAAAAGGTGTAGCATATGGCTTCTCCACTCATCTTTCTGACAGTAAAGAAAAACCTTCTAGAGAATCATACTTAAATCAGTTAAAGGCATCGATTGAGCATGTTCAAGGAATTCAGGAATTGCTTTATGATGGTGATAGTGAAGGCGAAAACAGAGATTGCAATGATGAGATAGAGAAGCAGTTGATAAAGCAAATTGTGGAGAAAACAAGGAAAGGCTCTCCTGCAGTGCTCAATGCACAGAGATTGTTGTTTTCCATGGATGAAAACGAATGTTAAAATGATACAACACAGTTTTGCAGTATATAGATTCATGTACATGATTCAGTTCAGTTCAAAAAAGTACATGATATTCTTTTCATATGATTCTTTCCCTCCCCCCCCCCCCCCCCCCCCCCCCTTTTTTTTTTTTCATTCTGACCCCTGAGAAGCGCTCTTAGTTTTCTGCCATTAATTTGCTGATTGTCACCTACATAGAAAAGCTGGGTCACGTCTTCATGTAAAACTGTAAAATGGCTGGAGCCTGAGCCTGGATCTTTATAGCAATGAATTTTTATTTCTTCCCATGTCACTGCCATTTTTTTACTTCTCTTATTTTAGTTCCAACATTCATTTGACGTTCCATTATTCAAACAATTTTTTGGCAAATTAAAAATCTTCAAAACATGAGAAAAAATTTTGAACTACAAAATTCATGTAATACAACTGAAAAAAAAATTATAAGTTTTTGAGTGTATTTATATAAATATAACCACAAGGATACAAGTAGGTTTCCTGGTAAATTAAAAATCTTAAAAACATAGTAGAAAAAATTTTGAACTACAAAATTCATGTAATATTCAGTACAACTGAAAAAAAAAAAAATTAATAAGCTTTTGAGTGTATTTATATAAATATGGTCAAGTCAATAAAGCAGATTCCACTGACATTATTGTAATCCTCTCAATAAATTTGCGAATTGGTAATTTAGAAAAATGCCAGTGATGGAAATGCGAGTCAAAACCATTGAAATGTTGTCAAATAAGATCAACAATACAGGTTATTAGGAATCAGTTGACAGATGATGGGCAAACAGCTTCTGCACCTACAATTATTTCTAGCAAAAGGCCTTCTGTTTGTAAATAACGTCTCTTACAAGTTCACTTCACAGCACCAAATTGGTAAACAAAAAATGTTCAGAAACAGAGAGTGAAGAGGTAGAAACTTAAAAAAAATGCAGTCTAGTTTAAATATGGCTTTGGAAACAAGTTCAACTGTGTAAAATAGAAACGCATCCTGTCATGCCCTTTTGGCAAAGTCATCAGCATCATCATCATCATCCTTGGAGTTTCCTTCCAATGGTTTATATTGATCATATCCTGCAGCTGAATCATCCCAGCTGCTGCTACCGAAGTCATCACCGCCACCAGCGCCACCAGCAACACCATAGTTCCCAGCACCACTTTCATTAATGTTTCCACTGGCAGTATTACCATCACTGCTACCAAAATTCGAAGCAGCACTGCCATTTAGTCCAGGGCTACTACTGTCAAAAGTGTTTCCGCCAGCATAGCCAACATTTCCACCAGCGTAGTCACCACCACCACCAAAGCTTCCACCTCCATAATTCCCAACTGAACCACCATAATTAGTGTCAAAGCCTCCACCACCACTAGTGTTACCATCTCCATAATTCCCTCTGGGACCACCATAGTTACCTCCATAATTATTGTTATAGCCTCCACCGCCTGCACCATAGCCTCCTCCAAAGCCTCCTCCAAAGTTACCACGAGCTCTATCATTTGCATAATTCACCCTTACACGACGACCATGAAGATCCTGGAAACAAAGCATAAATCAATAAAAAAACAAAAAAAGGTAATCAAGGGCAAAGCTCCAAGTAGCTAATACCAGAACCTAGAGTTCACCACATCAGACATCCAACAGTGACATTACTAGTGCTCACACAATATCAACCCAGATAAAATGGTTAGTCGTGTTTACAACCCTATGAAACAACTGGCTGGCATACTTGCTTAAATCATTTTCGTTTTTTAAAAAAGTACCAATATGAAACAGCTATAGAAAAAATACACAAGAATATCACTAAGAAAGCAAACACTAGCAGGCTTCAAATGCGAGTCTAAACTAGTGAACTAAAACAAAAGCTCACAAGCCTAGCATGGAAAAAGTTAGGGGCAAAACAAAGAGAAAGGGCATAAAAAGAAAACAGCAGCAAATATATACCGTATCACTGTCTTATCTCTTATTACATAAAAATGTGCAAGTATCAAATGTTTCAGATACCACATTACATCCTCATAAAATCAGTAATATGCATGCAAGCCACAACCATGAATCAGTTGTGTTTACCATTTGTACTTCAACAAATATGAGTAGACGAATGAAAGACAAAGATCACAGAAGTATAAGCTTAGTTCTTCAACTAATTTAAATGAGTTGTTCCCTTTTCCAATATGTTCAGGTTGTCAACCTCATCTCATCGTACCCCTTTTTTTTTCTTTTCTTAAATGAATTTCTCTCTCCAAATCTCTCAACTAAAGGAGAGAACAGATAGAGGTCCTGTGGAAAATTAAAACTTAAGATTACAACAGATAGAGCATGCCCACACAAACATACATGAAGGAGAGGATGAGGGAGAAAGAGCAGCAGTACCTGTCCATCCAACGCTTGGATAGCACTAGAGGCCTCCTCACTGGAGGTGTAAGTAATAAAACCAAATCCTCTAGACCTACCAGTTTCACGATCCAGAATAACTCTAGCTGCAACAAACATTTAAGACAATCAACACTTTTCACCAAAATCATAACTTTTTTTAATACAGTATAGAACTTCCACTGAAACTTTTGAAATGAGAGCACACATTATACAGAAGGGAACCATTTATGCCTAGCCAGCAACTGAGTTTACAAAATATCACCCACACGAGTATGCATCCATACGGACATCATAACACGGCTAACCAATCTTCCTATTGGAAATAATATGGGTAACTTAGTTAATTACCTTCAATGACTTCACCATATTTACTAAAAGCTTCTCTCAAGCTAGTGTCATCTGTGGCATAAGAAATACCTACAAATCGAAAAAATTTGATAAATACCAAAGCCAACAAATAAATGGCTCGTTAACAATGATGACCACAACCATGCAGAGCTAGAATTTAGAAGTACCTCCAACAAAGAGCTTTGAAGATGACATGCATCGTATAGCTTGATATATAGATGGCCTGGATGCGGTAAGTTCATTACTAATCTGCTTACTTGCTGTCTGCCTTAGTATATTCCCAACTTTACTAAGAAAAGCCATAGCGACAACCTAAATGAAAGAAATCCCAAATTAAAAAAAAAAGAAGAAAAAAACAACTTTGTAAATTAATAAGAATCAATAGAAATTTAAAAGATCCAATTCCACACACCATAAATTTTCTTAGTTTATCAACTAAAAACACAGCAAAACATGAGAATGAAAATTATAAATTTCAGTTTCCTCAAGTTTCTTAGAGACCAAAGAAAGCTAGCACAAAAGGCAAAGCACAATAAACGAACAAAGTAAAGACTTTCCAATGTCGATCAGACATTACCTGAGTCAAACCCTAGAAAAAAACGATCAGAACAACAGATCGAACAGAACTTGAAACAAAATCGACAAAATAAAAAAAAAACAGAAATCAACTACCCAAAAAAAATTAAAAAGAAGAAAAATAAATAATTAAAGAGAGGGTTTTGATTTGAATCGATACCTTAAAGTTGTCTCTTTTCTGTTTCAATTCAGAGGAGGGAGACAGAGAGTAACTCAAAACCCTACAATCGTGATGGGGTTTATGTAGGTGAATATCATGTGAACAACAAGATATGGCCCGTTGGATTTCATATGGGACGTTTTCGACCGTTGGATTTGAAGTGTATCAATGAGGTTGAAGATTTTTGTAGGTATTTTTTATGATTTTACATGTTTGCCCTTTATCAATGAATTTTAAATATTCTGTAAAGATAATATATACAAATCAAAAAAAAATTATTCATTATAAATTTTATAAAAATTTTATTATAATTTATTTAAATAATCTTTCTCATATTTCTCATATTATTTATTTTTTCATTAATTAATATAAAAAATATTAAAATTTTTTAATTAATACTCTCTTAAATTCTTTAAAACGACACTTAAAATAAAATAGAGAGAATAATATTTTTAAAAAAATAATATAATTTTATAATTTTATACTAAAATATATCAATGTATTATTAAACTTATTGTATTTTATAACCACTAAAGTATAATTTGATGGTCAAGCTAAGAGTATATGGTATTTAGGCCTAAATTTAGAGTTGAAGTTTTTGATATGTTTTCCCTCTTTATATATAATTAATAAAAATAAATTATTGCATTATGTAAATTTCATTTTATAATTATTAGCTTTAATTAAGATATTTTTCTATTTTAATTTTTTTAATAATTTTTATTATTTTGTATTATTTTACTTTATTAAGGACATCATTTTTTTGATCAATTTTTTTAGTTTTAAAATTGACCAACTAAACTAGTTGTGAGATGTTTTATTTTAAAAAATAAAATTATTAAGGATTTTTAAAATGTAATGAAATTATTTAAACTTATATAAAAAATATTTAAATGTATTTTCCATAATTATAAACCAATAAAATCAAATTCTTTATAGACCTTAATTTCCATCCCATTATCCAAAAATTCAATGTACAATACAAAATATCTCACTAGCATTAACATTTAAATATCTTAATCCTAGTATATTTCCATATATTTATGGAATTATAATATATATCACACATATTATATACTTTATTGCAAAACACAAGTAGCAAATTAAATATCTCACTATATTATTTAAGAAAAAAATTATCATCACTATTTGTTTTACAATTTTATTATTTTCCATGGAATAATTTATTTATACAAAAATATTTATAATTTATTTCATATTTATTTTATTAAAATATTAATATAAAATACAATAAAATTTTTTTAATAAATGCAAAGCCATGTCTGCTTTTACAAAAAACCACATTGAAATAATATAAATATGAATTTTGAAAAATAATGAAATAATATTGGTTTTTTAGTCTTGACTGAAAATATCACAAACGATTGCTCAAAAAAAATATCACAAACGAAAAGATCAACAGTTAATAACGATGCTCCACCATCACTACCGTAAATATGCCGCACCAGAAAGTCAAAGAAACCAAACAGGCCGCGATAAATTCTATCATTTTCTCTTCGAAAATCCAAACAATCAAATACCGAAACACTCTCCAACATCCCCAATTGATGAAGGATTTGAACACCAAATGGCCCAAATCCAAAGACCCAAAAGCATTATTGATTCTTTAGGAGAAGAAATAATCAGAATTTTAACACCAGTTTCAATTTGCATGTTGATTGTGGTGATTCTTGTTTCAATCCTCAACACACACTCTTCCTCTTCAGCATCACCAACAATAAGTACCATAGCTACCATCGCATACACTGAGACAATCTCAGACTCCTTCTGGGATAAGCTCAAAGGTGCCCTTTTGAACTCACTTGTTTTTGTGGCTGTTGTCACTGTTGTCACTTTTGTTCTGGTGCTTCTTTTTTATCTTAGATGCACTCAGTTCTTGAAACTCTACATGGGTTTTTCTTCTTTTATTGTCTTGGGGGTGAAATTGCCTTGATCTTGATTAAGGATTTTAGTGTTCCTATTGATTGTTTCACATTTTTGGTGGTTTTGTTCAACTTTGCTGTTGGTGGTGTATTGGCTGTGTTTATGTCAAAAATGGCTATATTTGTGACACAGGCGTATTTGGTTGCCATTGGGGTTTTAGTTGCTTATTGGTTTACACTTTTGCCTGAATGGACTACTTGGGTACTATTGGTTGCTTTGGCATTGTATGATCTTGCTGCTGTTTTATTGCCTGTTGGGCCATTAAGGCTCCTGGTAGAGCTTGCAATATCTAGGGATGAAGATATCCCTGCATTGGTTTATGAGGCTCGCCCTGTGATTAATCATGATTCGGGCTCAGGGAATGGTGCAACTCAAAGGAGGTTGTGGAGAGAAAGGAGAAATGTATTAAATGGTTCTGAAGAGCATTTGAATCCTAACTCTGTTTTGGATTCAAACTTGAGTAACAGTACAGTTAATTCAACTCAGACTGGTCATCAGGATGCTAGATTGGTTAGGGCTGAAGTGGGGCAACTCATGGAAAGGGATTCTGAGCTTTCCACTCCATTACTTGACCATAGAAGTGGTATTCAGTTGCACAGGCAAGGAGATTCTGCATTGAATGAAAGTTCGCTGCTAGAGGGTATTGGATTAGGGTCAACTGGTGCTATCAAGCTGGGGCTGGGGGATTTTATCTTCTACAGTGTGTTAGTTGGCAGAGCAGCAATGTATGACTACATGACTGTGTATGCATGTTATCTTGATATAATAGCTGGTCTAGGCATTAATCTAATGTTATTGGCATTCTATCAGAAAGCTTTGCCAGCTCTTCCCGTGTCAATTGCACTAGGTGTGTTGTTTTATTTCTTGACTCGGCTGTTACTTGAAGCTTTTGTTGTACAATGTTCATTGAATCTCGTAATGTTTTAGTGATCTAATAAGTATTGTAGTTTAATACTTTGCCCCAGTCCATAGAAGATGCAGAGTTTGACATTCATCTACGGTTGTAACTTATATTCTTTTGCCAAATAATTGCATATTTTGAATTTACTATTCCTGTGGGAACTAATGTGAAATGTTGTAGGAACATGAAGATAGACCAACTAGCATAAGTTATCAATCAAATGAAGTCTATGTATAAACTATTTGAGTTTTTTTTTCTTTTGGATTTAATGAATGGATAATTCAGTTCAAATTATCTCAATAAATGTAAATGTCAGAATATTTTATAAGCACAATTCACAGCAAACACGTAATGGAAAAAGGTGAAGGAAAATCTAGCTGGTTAAAGTTTGACAGAAGGATCCTAGAGATGGCGTTGGGGGGAATTGTGGAAGGGATGCACGTGAGATGATCTTGAAAATTGGAAGATTGTTTAGAAATATAGAACAAACTATTTCAAAGAAATGCTTAAAACCATGCAATAAATCTGTGCTGATGGATTTTGGGTGCTCACTGCTGCTTTAGAAGCTACAAGTGCCGGAAGTCAAACTCAAAATAAAGGAACTTCATTTGATTTGAAGGGAACCAGAACATTGTTATTCGTAGAGCTTTAGGTCCTTAGAGAGTTTATAATATGCATGCTCATTTTTTAATATGTAAGCTTTCAGTACTGCAATCAAGAGGGCAATATGTCTAGTTTTTTTTCCAGTGGTTTTGCCTTCATACATGGTGGCAGTTTTTTGCTTCAGGAAGTTCATCTGCTTGAAGATAATTCCCTTCTTTCTGCCTCATATTTGGACCATAATTTCCATCTGGTTTGCCAAATTTTTATTATGACCATGTTCTAAGTTAAGAATATGAAAATTTCTTTGTGTTCAGTTATCGTGGTTGTGAAACTCTTTCTCTGGTTTAATGTTAAGGTGATTTCTCAAAATATTGTAATTTGGGATCTTTCTTAAACTCGTTTTCAATGTAATGTGATGAGAAGCTCCTATCTTATTTGGTGAAAACACCTATATATATAAATATATATATGTGTGTGTGTGTGTTTGTATTACTTGTTTGAACTAAAAGGAATTGTCAATAATAGAACTGTTATTGCTATACCGAACTTGAAGGTAGTTTTGTGATTACACGTTGACATATATGGAAGAATTGAGTTGGATGGAGACAGTTTAGCAGCCCAAAAATTGGAGAAATTGGGCACTGCTGTTATGATTTCACTCATAAACTGGTTTGCACTTTGGAGCAGTAATGAAGTTTGTCGTGTACCAGGTTTGAATGAACTGATGCTCTGTCTTGCAGCAACTGAGGAATCATTGTTACTATTCTTCTACCGTGCATGGAGCAGCAGTGTCTTTTAAATTTATGTTTTGCATATTGATGTCTAAATTTTACTTCCACCATGAATTAAGCAGCCAAGTACTACCTCGCAGCATGTGAGCTTCAGGTGTCTTCCTCTTCCATATCTCTGTAAATTGCTTGGAATATTTGGGATAAAAAAACTAAATATTTCATTGATTCACAAAGAACTAGAAAGGAAACAAACTCTTTTCTAGATATATTCATTACAGTTGTCCATGTCATATTGTATCATTGCACAGTATTTATAGCCGAAGAAGATGCTCCAAATACAACAGTATTTGGACATCTGATAAAATGATAGATCCACTTGTTCTCTCTCCCCTTAGTTTCAGCTAATAAATGTAGTTCTAAAGCGCAGGTATGGACATGTTGATATGATTATTCTTACAGAAATTACCGGATAACGTAGGTAAATAATATATATATATATATATAAATAGGTTTTAATTTCAACTCAACTCAACTGATTCAAACACAAATCTTACAAAATGGTTTTCCTTTTTAACCTAAACTAAGTGATCCAAAATCAAAAGTATTAGAAAAAATAATTTTTTTAACTGGGTTGAGTACTGAATTATAGGATTAATTAAATTCTAAATCCTTTTCAAGATGTTATAATCTATTATAATATATAAGCAAATGAGGTAAGCAAATTCATGTTCAGTTCACTTGCATGGATTGAAATAGATGAGCAAGCCAACATGTTGATTTTGTCAAAATACATATATATCTATATTCTATAATTTAAAAGATAATGGAATTCACTGTATATGAACAGTAAATTTTCCATTATCTTTTCCATTTTGCCCACCTTTTTTTTTTTCTTTTTTATCAACTTTTCTTTTACTCTTCTAATAAGCAATATGAACAGTCCTTCGCACGGTTACACCGCCACGTGATCATATGATTGATTGTCTGTGCTGTGTGTAATTTTATACATGTGATACCAATAAAAATTAAAAGACAAATGCAACCAATCGGGAATCTCTTTGATGAAAAAAAGGAAAATTTTTATAAAATTATATTTTATTATAAAAATAAATATATTTTTTATTCATTTAATTAATCTTAAAATTTATATTTTTAAAATAATATTTTTGAAACACTCTATTAATAAATTAATATATTATATGTGTCTATATCTTAGACTTCTTTTTAATATATTTATACTATTAAGTGATATGCAAATAACTAAATCAAAATTAGTTACTTTTTTACTTTTATAATTTATAAAAATATATAAATAATTAATAATTAAAATTTTTAAAATTTTTATTTTTTATAATTTTAAAAAATGATTAAAGAAAAAAAGATGTCAACTTAAACTTTTTTTAATGCAATAACACTTTATTACTAAAGATTATAACTTAAAATTCTTATAATATAATTGAGAGCAATATCCAATACTGAAAATCTACACTTGAAACAATTTGCTCTGACCATATTATGATTTACCATGTTAATAAATTTATTAACTCAAAATATTTTTTATGAGTATTTATATTTTTTTATTACATGAGTTGAATAAAATCTTAGTGTGTTTTGAAAAATTAAAAAAATAAAAAGAAACCATTTTTTATTTATTGTAGGAAAAAAATTGAACTCATAAAACAATAAAATATTTATCTCTTCTGACAACTAAATATTAATTTTATTTTATAAATTATTCAAATAATTTTATGAAGAAAAATAATATTCATGTGAATATATCATCAATTATAAAATTAAAATTTCTATTAATATTACCATATAACCTATCGACTAATTTATCAATTTACTCTAATATCCAATTGCAATTCATATAATATTATAATTATATATAATTTTGACATTTATTTTTTGTATATTTTATTTATTTTTTAATTTTACTATTAACTATTATAATATATTTTAAATATTAATTTATATAATTAAATAACTAAAATTATTTTATAAAATAAAATATATATATCTGTAAAGTAAATTGAAGACATCATTATAGTATATATATATTAAAACCTGTCTGCCTTTGCTTTTGTTAATTAATTATTATATATTTAGCTATCAAACCTCACATATAATAATAACCATTTCTAAGTCAACTGCTTTTACATAATCTAAATTAAACAAACTGAATGTGACCATCAAAATTTTCAGCACTCTTTGCTCTTTTATTCTTCTAGCTTCATGGCAGCCAACTGGCCCCTGAGTCTAGAGGAGGACGGCAATGCAAGGACATTTTAAGAGGCTTCCTTTATGCTATTATGACTTCAAAAATCTATTTTGGAGAACATCGATACACAGTTTAATAATAAATATATATTTCTTTAAACAATAGATCAAAAATTAATTCCCTTCTCCTATACCAATACTAAAAAAAATCTATTTTAAATACAATTTTACATTTCTTTTAAATAAATTCATATAATCTCAACTTTGATCATCTTCACATTGATTGACATATAACAATCAAGACAATAATTTGTTTGATTTATTGATTGCGAGTAGCTGTTAATGACAAATGATTTATTGGTTAGTAATTAATGTGAATCGCTAAATCTTTTTTAATACTACTATTTTTAGATGTTGAGCATATTAAATTCTAATATTAGTTCTGATCAAATAAAAATATATATATCTCATATTAGCAGTTGGAAGTTTAAATGCCAAATGTTGACACCTACCACTTATCTAAAACTGGTCCTTAAAATCTTGAGTGTACATCTCCCAAGAAGATATTCGAAGTTGACCTTATTTTACTGACCTGTAATGGTTGAGTCTGTAACCAAGAACTTCACCTTTTGAGCATAAATGAGTGAGTTCATAGATTTACAGTAGTGGACTCTGTTTATATGCATGTGAACTAACCAGGAAACTTGAGTTAGTCCTCTAAGTTGTAATTTCTATAAACAAGTAGACTCTCACCATCCTGTCAGAAAAATATAATAGCCCTTCCTGGATTTACTCAAACACAAGCATTCATGGCAGCACAGACATAATTGCATTTACTTCAACACACACACAAAGAGAGAGAGAGAGAAGGAAATGCTATGGTATACAAAGTACAAAAAAAGTTTTACATGGAAGTTGGAACAAGACTACAATCAAATTTCCCTTCAGAAATTCTGACAACAGGCAAATGCTATTATAATTATAATATACATGTATGACTATCAATCAGTACACAATTAGAGGAATGAAAACAAAGTAATGAGGCAAAAAAATAATAATAAAGGGATTGCAATTCAAAGCAATTTAGGCTTCACCTCCTGAAATTTCGCAGTGATCTTGGTGATCCAGCAAAAAGATCCAAAAGCAGTTCCTCCAACTTATCTGGAGTGTACTTAACATACTTCTCATCAACATTGCTGTTACTTGTCCCAAGAAAATTTCGATATGCAGGGATTACTCTCTGTGAAGTTGAAATTTGCAGATCTTCCCGGAGTTGAAGATCTGGAACGCACCAGCGTGTCTGGTTTTTATATACCTCCTCAAAAGCATTGCAGAATCTCCTGCACCTTTCTTTAAGAGTTGTCCTTCCATCATCTCTAAGCACAGAAACAACTGAACTCCATGTGGCTCGCACATAGCTAGTTGCATGTTGTTGAAACTTCCCAATATGTTTTCGGATCCATTCATCTCCAAAGCAAAGCCTGAGATCAGATTCTTTGACCTTTTTGACCATGTAATGGATGTTGTTGATCAAGAAGACATACTGCAAAGAATCATCCTTGTATAATTTGGATTTCTCAATAAGATTAGATTCAAGAGTGGATGTAATTGACCGAAGGTGGTAAGCCATTGGGCAACATGCAGAAGAAGAAAAGTCCAGCACATTACCCATCTCAACAACAGCATTTAGTTCATCTGCATCTTGGTCCTTGAGAAGCAAATTTAAAGTATCGGAATAAGCTGTTAGAAGCCTCATGTAATTCATGACGTACCTCGTGAGGGGATGAACTCCACCTCCCGGTAATGGGCTTGTTGATGCATTAGTTGCAATAGCATTTCCAAATTTCATAAAGGTCTCCCTTGCAGAATCACCTACTCTCTTCAAAAGCTCATGGAACTCGATTCTAATAAAAGAGCCATCATCTTCTGAGAACAAGCCATCTTTTTCTAAATGAAGATCTGCCATAATATCATACATATCAAGGAGACAGGATAACTTCTCTAACTCACGAGGACCCATTGCTACAGCTTGGCCAAAATTCAGAAGGGACAAAATTGAAGCTTTTGAGATTTCAGTGAAGCAAAATGAATTGGCAGAACCAAAATCTCCCAATATTTGGTCACAAAGGCGCTTCTCGCTTGTGAGATATCCTCTAATGATGATCTTCATAGCCCACATCCATTTCTTGATCTCACTGTTTAAACTATCCCATTCCAGCTTCAGGACATCCTCAATACTAAGTTTCTTCATTTCAAGGATCAACAAGTATTCAAATAATGCTTCTCTCCGGACACCAATGAAGGCATCACAAAATTCTTGAATGTAATTTGAAGCAGACATTACATTTGCAATGGACTTGACGTCAGGAATTACATGTGGATTAATTAAATCTAGAGCATGTTCCACAGATACTCTGTCATTCCTATGTCTCTGAGATGTGTCCTCTACTATTTCATCTTCCATAGAAATAAATGAGTCATCATAAACCACTGCCTGAGAACGAAAAGAAACGTATTGTGGCTTAAAAAATTGCTTATGTTGAACTAGTATGTGGCAAAGCTCTTCCTCAAGTCTAGACATTGCTCTCTGCAATACACGCTGAGCTCGGCAAGCAATCTCTCTTGGTTTCACATTTTCGCTCAAGGACAAACTTCTCAAACTTTCTATCACTGTTAAAATCTCACTGACAGCCTGCAAATATTCAGCAGCTTCCATGGGACCGGAGTCCCATATCATAGATGGATTTGATTCCCAATGCATAATCTTTATTTCAGCACATTTCAGCTGTTCCTCAATCTCATAAAGGGCCTCTTCCTTGCATTCAGTTATTATAGTCATCATGGACAAATGGGAGTCAACCTCCTTGAGTGCTCTTCTAAAATCATCATTCAGATTCTTACTAGCCTCTAATGCCTTCAGAATATGCTGAGTTGCAGCAATGATGTGTTGTTCTGCTTCATAAGTTGGCATGGTAGATTGACCGTTGTGCATCATCAGAGAAGGAAAATAGTACAAATGAAATGAGCACACAATGTAAATCTTGAATAATCCCCAACAAAATCCAGCAAAACCATCTATCACATGTCCTTGCCAAGGCCACAGAAAACTTTACATGAGATCTGTAGCAAAGAAACCGTGGCTTGCGCGGAACTGAACTCTGGTTGTTATTAAAAAAAAGAAAAAGAAAAAAAGGAGAAAATCGTGATGCTACAAAAGAAAGGACTCTAGTCTAAGAAGCAAACGAGTATTTTCAAATCAAGCACATTCAGATATTAGAATAAAAGGGTTAAGCGTACTAACCCAAACCTATTCAAACAATATAACATAGAATGTGGGGATTATAGAAATTACTGAGAGATGTAAAGCAATATATGCAAAGCATGGAGAGGATGAGACAAACTGTTAAACATAGGAATCAAAAACCTCAATAATGAAAAAGATCAACAAAATTAACCAGAATCTCGCAGAGGTTTTTGTAAACTTTCACTGTTTATTCCTCTTAAATCCCATCATATGCCCTCTGACATGAACTAACCATTGAATACTGGATAAAAATCATGCAAGAAAACTTAAAATTAGAGCCAACTATACAAGTATACTCAAAATTTGAAACCTATATAAAGTAACTATACTAACTGCTCAGCAACCCAGAACCCCACAAATATAGAATTAGCGATCAAACTCAACATTGGCGACAAGATCATGCTCAGATCACACAGTAATCAACTCAAACCAAAAAAAAATATGATCAAATCATCCAAAAAACAAGAACCAACTGAAACCCTTTATACCGACATGGTAACAAAATTAGGTACTAGGAAGTAAAAGAAATTGACGGAAAGAAGTGAATTTACTTTTGTTTTTCATGAGCAGGTGATGATGTTACCTGATATAAAGTAGCTGAAAAACTGAAAAATCAAATTCAGGAAAGAAAAGATGAATAAAAAGAAAATCAAAGAACTTGGGGGCTGTGGGGTTTGATAGGAAATTAAAAGGAAAAAGGGGTAAGATGAAAAATCGTTAAAAAGGGTTGGTTCTCTCCAATTTCTATGACAATGATTTTGTGTCTTTTTGCTCTCTGTGAAAATGCAATAGATTTGTTTCGGCTTCTTTAATCAAATTTTATAAAAGTAATTAGAGTCAAGGTCATGGCTTTTGACTTTTGACCGCCAAACAGAAAACCTTGAACGACCAGAACAAAGTAGCTGAGGTTGTTTTTAAGGTACTTTCATGACCGCAAGGACATCTCTGTAACGTCAACTTCCCAGTAACATATGGTGACGGTTTGGTGGTACCGTGTATTACTACGCCGTCTAAATCCCTTAATTTTTTCAATGCTTATTATTTACTAATTATTTTTTGTTTTTTTTACATCGTGCTCTCAAAATTTTAAGGGAAAATTGTATTGTAAAAAATTGTTTTTACTTTTCTTATTTTGAATATATATCTTTAAAAATAAAATATATTTTTAATATATTAAATGTGTATGAAAATATAAATTTTTAAAAGAAATATTTTTAAAATTAAAAATAAAAAAATATTGTATTAATTTTAAAAAATTGAATTAAACTTGGCTCTTTTTATATTATCATTCAAAATGACAAAAAAATTAATTAAATTTAATAAATAGTAGTAATGATAGTAGTAGTAGTTTTTATATATAAAAATATCATTTTAAAAACACAATTAAGTAAAAAAATATATGATAAAATTCATCTAATGTGGGATCTAATAATTAATTTAAATGTTAAAATTAAAATTTCTAAATTTTATAATTTGACTACTTAAGCGTTAAATATAAATTCTTAATTAGAATTATTTATTTAAGTAGTCAATACTATTTATTTAATACTAATTAAATATGTTCAAAATAAATTTATTTTTATTAAATCAACCAATTATTTCTGCCTTTAGATTACAAAAAAGAAAACACTTACAAAATCGTGGAACCTTAAAATTGAAGTGGAAATTACTATAAAGATAGGAAACCAATTAATCACTAAATTAAATAATTTTTTTTATTAAAAATTGACTTTTGAAAATACAACTAATAACTTCTTTTATTTTCATTTATTATTAATTACGTGGTAGGCAGCTTTTTTGACCTACATTTTAGAAAATTGTAGCTTGTTGGAAAATTTTTAAAAAAAATAAAAGAATAATTTACTCTCTTCTTAAATATTTATTTTCATGTAAAACAAATATTGAAAATAAAAAATTACGAAGAACATTCGACAATATAGTAAAATATTCGGTAATACTATTTGATTAACAAATTTAATAAGTAAATAAAAATTTTAAATTAAGGTTGAATAAAATAATTATTTAATTAAATATTTTTTTAAATAGAATAATTATTAGTAATAATTATTTTTAATAAAATCTAAAATATTTATTATATATAATAAATTATTACTATATATTTAAAATTTCGATTAAAACTATGATTAAGAACTTTCCATTCCATAACATAATTATTTTATATTTATATTTACACTGCATTAAATAAATATTCTGTTTTTTGTTTTATTTAATCGTATCACATTAAACCAAAAAATCCTAAAATTCGGAGTCACTCATTTGGCTAATAATTTAAAGTTTCTTACTCCAATTCTCAAATAACAATAAATAAATTTTAATGCGTAAAATAAATAATAATAATAATTTCTCCTTAAAAAAATTAAAACTTCTGTAAGTAAGATTATTTAAGAAACGACGTCGTGTTCGCCTCCGTCCTTTTGCAATCGTACGTACGGTGTTGGACCTTTGCATTACCGGTGTTTTCAGAACCGGATCGGACATTGAACCGGTCTCCCTACTGGTTTACGGTCCGACCGAATTGAAACGGTTGAACTGAATTTTTAATTTTTTTAATTTTAATATTTTACTAAGAAAATATATTTTTTAAGTGAAAAAAATAAAATTTTATTTGAAAAAAATAATTTATTTTTTAAAAAATAAATTTTCAACCGGTTTTGACCGGTTCAATTTTAAAATCCGATTTTTAATCTATTTTGAAAAAAATATAAAAACTGAACTGGACTGGCAGCCGGTTCCCGGTTTAACCGGTCCGACCGGCCGGTCCGGTTCGGTTTTAATAACACTGTGCATTACCCTCCCTGTTTACTTTTCAGAACGGACCCAATTGAACTCATGCAGAGCCCATTTGGCATTTGCCAACCGCCATGTCACTCGACTCACTCCCACTCCCAAAAGCGAAGCTCCTATGCAAGTATGCAACTATGGAGGCGAGTTCGCTCGCCATCTCAGCGGCCAACTCGCTTATGTCGGGGGCAAGACCCGGCTTGTCCTTATTAGTCGCTCCATCACTTTCATCGAGCTTCAAAACAAACTGAGTCAACGCTGTTGCACCTGTTAGAGATCAACTTCCAGCTCCCAAATGAGCCCCTTGATTCGCGGCTTATCTCCGTAGAGATGACGACGATGTAGAGGTGATGATGAGTGAGTTTGAGGCGGGGCAGAGGATTCCAATTTATGTCTTTGACACAATTACGAGCAGGTTTTTATTGGAGATAAAAATTAATATCAAATTAACCCAATTAGACGAAACTTCTGTAAAACATTGGAAAATGAAATATCTATTACTATTCTAGATATCCTCATCCAAGCAAAAAAACCAACGAGAAATCAAATGAGAGAAAAAGAAAAGGTCTTGCTGGAAGAAGAGACTAAAATTTTGTATTTTTCATGTTAATATTTTTTGTGGCTTGGAAACCAGAAATCAAACTCTTTTTTCTTTTTTTGCTATTTTGTGCTTTCTCGGTATTCTAATTTGAATGTCTTGGATTTTATCATTTTTCAGAGATAAGGCTTGTCCAAGTGTTTCCCAAGCAGCATTTGGCGGTCCAAACTCAACACACGGGTATAGAGAACTTGAAAATAGCTTAAGTTAGTGATGGTTTAATATGATGTTAATTTATCTGCTTATGACCGTTCCTGTTTCCAACTTTATTTTTTCTGGGGGGTCCATGATTTTGAAGTGAAAACGCAGTCCCAATTGATATCCAACAGTTTGCTGATGATGCAAATGATCTAATATCCCTTCCTAGGTATAAATATGGGTTAATCCATAGCAGTTAGACATTCAGATAAAATGCTTTGATTTGATTGCTGAATTTTCCTGAAGAGAAACTTTATTTTATTACTACCTAACCTGTATTAATTGGACTTTTGCAGTGTGCCAACAGGCTACAGTTTCTTTTTTTTTTTTATTAAATATAGAAAACACAAGTTACTAAAAATTCTACCTTACAATCATTGGCAAGTGCTCCTCTCTTTTTTTTTTTTTTTTTTGCCCTGATTGGTTCAATCTTAAAGTCACTGGCACTTGATTTTAATGATTATGAAGGAACTTAAGACATGTCGCCTTAGTGATTGCTTATGGCGCATGCTGACTTATTGCTGGAACAATTTTACCTCATGTCAGAATAGGGGACGATATTTCAGATAGTAAACAAGTAAATGTAAATGTACATTTATAGTAAGCAAAAGCAATAGTAATGTTATGAAATAAAATTTTACGATGCTGCAAGCCTCATGTTTGAAATGATGCATGGAAACAATTATTGCTGAATAAATTTTTCCCTTTTTTTTTTCTTATAATAAGATTAATCTAGGCAATAAGTGATCTATAGCAATTTTTTAGGTAAAATCTAGAGCAATAAAGTGTTATTTTTGAACTCTGAAGTCTGAATCCTATTTTATGGCAGTGATGTGGGTGATATATTTACTTTAAAATGTTACATAATTCTATTTATAATCATATAGTTTTTGGTTCTTCAAAAATTATGAACGGGGATAGAGACAAGTAAAGATTACTATATATAATATATATGAAACGGTTTAAAATTGGCCAAATACATAATTTGACACATAATGTTTGCAGCTTTTTCCACTTGGACACTCATCATTTCAAAACGCTCAATTAGACACCTAACATTTGCAGATTTTCACTCTTGGACACTCATTCTTTCAAAACGCTCAATTAGACACCTAAATTTTACAGATGTCAGACACCCAAAAGAGAAGCGATGAGTGTCCAAGTGGAAAAATCTGCAAAGTTTAGGTGTCTAATTGAGCGTTTTGAAAGGATGAGTGTCCAAGTGGAAAAATCTGCAAATGTTAGGTGTCTAATTGAGCGTTTTAAAAGGATGAGTGTCCAAGTGGGAAAAGCCGCAAACGTTAAGTGTCAAATTATGTATTTAGCCGTTTAAAATTCAATATCAGTATATGGTTTTTGGTTTAACATATTAAAAACTGTATTTTTTTTGTTAAAACTTTTTTTTTATGTTATATATTATGGTTTGTTTTGTTGATTTGGATAGGGACGATGATGATGATGATGGAGTTTGTTATTTCTGAAATGAAAGAGAAACAAAAATGCCTAAAACTATGCCTTACCATAAAAATCCTTTTCACCCTTTGTCTCTCTTCAACACTCACTCTCTCTCCCTATCTTTCTCTTTCTTTCACTTCCTCTTTCTCCTTCTTTTTTCCCCTTCTACTTTCTTGGTTTTTGGTTTCAGTTTTCCTTTTTTTCTTCCATTGATCAAGAAAATAATTATAATAATAATAAATAGCAGATTCCATATTTCTCAGCCTCTTTTATTATTGTTTCTTTTTTTTCGGATCCCTTCGTCCAGCAACTTCTTCTTGGGTTATTTTTTGCATTTTCCATTGTAAGTTTATTAAATGCTAATTAATTTGTTCTTGATTTCTATACGTTCTTCCATTTCTTATTCTCTTCCATAAATTGCATTGTTATTTTCCATAATTTGATTCTATTATTTTCTTTCATATGAATTTTTAGGTGTTTATTATTTCTTTTAGACTTGTTGCCCGCATTTGGATCCATAGGCACAAAGAGACATAAAATATAATTTCATAATTGGGTTTCTTTTTTTTGCTGTTTATTTTTTTACAAAATATTATTATAAAAGGTTGAATACCCATTTCTGCAATTCTCAAGACAAAAGCCAGTTTGTTCCCTGGATTTCATTTTGTTTTTGAGGCAAGGGGAAAATTCGAATAATATTGATTTTTAACCAAAATACAAACACAATGAAAAAGCTTATAATCAATTTCAATTCAACTATTGGATTTTTGAACGTTTCATGCAATTAAACAAAAAAGTCAAAAAAAAGTTTGTTGAGATCTAACCTTGTATAGAGATGATATGTGAATTCTTGTACAGAAAGTCAATGTCTGCTGATTATATAAATTAAAAAAAAGTTATCCTCTTTGTTGTCGCAGTTTAAGTTTCTGTGATGTGTGATAGAATGGGAACTTCAGAGCCTCAAGCAAACAATAATAGTAAAACTAATGATGGTTTGAAGAAAAATCCTGCCGTGGATTCTGGAAAAGAAAAAGAATCCGCCCATGATAGCAGTCGATTTTCCCCAGGTCAGGATGATAAAAATACTCAATTAGCTTCAGAGGAAAATGGTGATGAAACTCCTGTCAGTAGCAGATCAAGCGTGGACCGACCTGATGATTTGTACGCAGAGTACAGGATTCCATCTTCTGTGTTTAAAAGAAATAAATCTTCAGCCCCAATGGAATGGAGTGTTGCTTCTAATGAATCTTTGTTCAGTATTCACATGGAGAATATGAGCTTCACAAGAAACCAATCATGGTTAAGTAAGTCTGGAGAGCTTGGTTTAGCAGGTGAGATTAGCAATCTGTCCGCTCCGGTCTCCCCACTGGTTAACCATTCGAGTAGGCATCACCAGAATAATCTATCACCGATTAACACATCTCCAACGAATGAATCTGCCGAACACGATTCTGGTGTTAGAGTTTCCGATTCAAAAGCTGCTGAAACAATGAGGCAAGTCATAAAAGAGAACGATGGTTTTAAAGATAATAATACTGATAAGAAATCACATCGTTCTGCTAGTTTTCGTCGGTCAGATGTGAGCGGAGCCAGTGTTAAATCATTTGCATTTCCAATGTAAGCTTCTCTTCCTACAGGAAATCTGCATACTGTCTCTTAAAAAACATGTGTGCTTTGTGTTTTTAAGACAAACCCTTTTAAGTTTTAGTACAGCACATTCAATTCAACTTGTTATTATCTTGAAGGAATGATTGAATTGCTTGCTGTGTTCTTATGCGTAGATTGACAGACAAAGGCGATTCATCGAAGCCACACACAGCAACGCATTCACCATCACTACCGAATACTCCTAAAGTATCCAAAGAGCCAGCAGGATCACAGAACAAAGCACAAGCAGAAAACCATAGCTCGGATATTACTCCTAAGCCACCTTCGAATTCAGGTCAGAATAAATGGTTGGCTTGCTTACCTTGTTGTTCATCTCGTTCTTGATCAGATGCATAGGTGATCTGATCTCTGTTGCCTTCTGCAACAAAACTGTACCGTTCATGACATGATAATGCTCTTCCAAAATGCTAGAATAGTTATGCAGTTGTGACATTAAACAACACAATTATGTTTTAAAAAAAATTGGTTTTTCTGTTTCATTTTTTTAGTTTCTTTTTCTTTTCTTTTTTTTTTTTTAGCTTTTCAGTTTCCATATATTCTTAAATGGGTTAGACACATCAATATACTTCCAAAGTTTCAATCCTGTAAGGATCATAACACAGGCTTGTCAAATTTGATGGCTTTGGTTGGTGTGGCTTAATTTGTTGCAATCCCACATCGGAAGTTTTAAAGATAGGGGTGAGTTAGTTGCCTTATAAATAACTCATCCCTTCCAAATTATTTGTATCCCAAAATTAGTATACATTTTCGAAAATTTGTATATTGTAAATTTTGGTCTTCTCTTCCCAAATTAATAAGAGCAGGCCGCCTCAAGTAGTGCTCGGAGACGTAGGCATATTTAGCCGAACTCCGTTATCAAATTTCCGGGTGTGTTCTTTCCTTGTCTCTTTTATTTATTCCGCATTTATTTTGTTTCTTTTCTGTATTAGTATAGTATTCAATATTTATTTGTCGGGTTTATTTGTAGTGTATTGTACTATTCATTTGGGTATATTTTACTATTCACGTGTACGGTACTATTCATATATACACGGGTTTAGGTTGTGATAATATACTGTGCAAGTAAGTTCTGTCTAGGAGACTGGGTTTTAAGAGGGACCATTTGTGACCCCTCCAGCCTTTCATGGGAATTTATTTGGAATGGTAATTTTGTCTAAGGAGACTATTCAGTAGTCTTTCCTGGAAATTACCGAATCAGTGCAATTCACTAGTTGTAGTTTGAGGGAAAATTACCCGATTTTTCCAACAAGTGGTATCAGAGCCGAAGGTTCGTCCTAGGTCTGTTTGTAATATTATTTATATTGAATACTATTATTTGAGTCTGTAATGGCATCAGTAAATCCACCAACTAATAGTGCTACATCAGATATGGCACAAGGGACATCAGCTTCCTCGTCCACATGGCCAAGGATTCCAATGTCAAGTTTGAAGTTGGCGGTAGAGATATTTGACGGTACTGGCCATTTTGGCATGTGGCAAGGCGAGGTCATGGACTCCCTTTTCCAACAGGGCCTTGACATCGCCATTGAAGAAAAGAAACCAGAATACGTAGAAGATAAGGATTGGAGTATCATAAATCGGTTGGCATGCGGAACAATTCGATCGTGCTTATCCAGAGAGCAGAAGTATGCATTCAAGAACGAGACTTCTGCACATAAATTGTGGAAGGCGTTGGAGGAAAAATTTTTGAAAAAGAGTGGTCAGAATAAGCTCCTTATGAAGAAGAGGTTGTTCCGGTTTGATTACCAACCAGGTACTACTATGAACGAACACATCACTTTGTTTCAACAATTAGTAGCAGACCTGTTAAACTTAGATGTAAAATTTGAAGATGAAGATTTGGCTTTGATGTTATTGTCATCCCTTCCCGATGAATTTGAACACTTAGAAACTACTTTACTTCATGGGAAGGAGAATGTATCTTTAGATGCTGTATGTTCTGCCTTGTATAGTCATGAATTGAGAAAACAAGATAAAAGGAAAAACAAAGTAGCTACAGCAGATGAAGCATTAGTGGCGAGAGGTCGTCAGCAGAGCCAGTTGAAGGGAAGAAGAGGAAGATCAAAGTCAAAAAGCAGAGTTGCCAAAGATGAGTGTGCTTTCTGTCATGAGAAAGGGCACTGGAAGAAAGACTGTCCAAAGTTGAAGAATAAAGGGAAGGCTCAGCAAGATGCAAATGTTGCAGAATGCAAAAGTGATGCAGAGTCAGATGTCTCTTTGGTGGTATCACCTTCAACATCCCATCCAGATGAGTGGATTTTGGATTCCGGTTGCACCTACCATATGTCTCCCATTCGGGAGTGGTTCTTTGATTTTGAAGAATGTGATGGTGGAGTTGTTTATATGGGAAATGACAATCCATGTAAAACAGCTGGGATAGGTTCAATCAAGCTGCGGAATCACGATGGATCCACAAGAATTCTGAAAGATGTACGGTATGTTCCGAATTTGAAGAAGAATCTCATCTCTTTGGGGGCCTTAGAGTCAAAAGGCCTAGTTGTGATGATGCGAGATGGAATTCTTAAAGCAACTTCGGGAGCACTTGTGATGTTGAAAGGCGTGAGGAAGAATAATCTGTATTACTACCAAGGTAGTACAGTGGTTGGGACAGTAGCGACTGCAACGTCTAGTAGCAAGAAGGATTCAGAGACAACAAAGCTGTGGCATATGCGTTTGGGACATGCTGGTGAAAAATCCTTGCAAATTCTTGCCAAGCAAGGACTGTTGAAAGGTACGAAGACTTGCAAATTAGAATTTTGTGAGCATTGTGTTTTGGGAAAACAAAGAAGAGTGAAATTTGGCACTGCCATTCATGATACCAAGGGTATTTTGGATTATGTGCACTCAGATGTGTGGGGACCTGCCAAGACTCCATCTCTTGGAGGTAGGCATTACTTTGTCACTTTTATTGATGATTTTTCCAGAAGAGTATGGGTGTTTACTATGAAGAAGAAAGATGAAGTGCTTGGAGTTTTTCTTAAATGGAAAGCTCAGGTTGAGAACCAGACTGGTAGAAAGATCAAAGTTCTCCGAACAGACAATGGTGGAGAATACAAGAGTGATCCATTCCTGGAGGCATGCCAAGAATTTGGCATAGTTCGGCACTTTACAGTCAGAAAAACACCACAACAAAATGGGGTGTCGGAGCGTATGAACAAGACATTGGTGGAGAAAGTTCGTTGCATGCTGTCTAATGCTGGGTTAGGCAGAAAGTTTTGGGCTGAGGCTGTGACATATGCTCAACATCTCGTCAATCGCTTGCCGTCATCTGCAATAAATTGCAAGACTCCTTTAGAGGTATGGTCTGGGAAACCTGCAACAGATTATGATTCTTTGCATGTTTTTGGTTCTACTGCATATTATCATGTAAATGAATCAAAGTTGGATCCACGAGCAAAGAAGGCTCTCTTTATGGGCTTCAATACTGGAGTTAAGAGATATCGTCTTTGGTGTCTAGAGGCAAAGAAGACCATCATCAGCAGGGACGTTACCTTTGATGAATCTGCCATGTTGCATAAGGTAACTCAAGAAGAAACTGATGGTACTCCGCAGCAGGTGGAGTGTACGCCGAAGCAAGTGGAGTTTGAACAGATAATGGTGAGCCCAGCAAAAAGTACTATGAGTGACTCTCCTATGGCAGAAGCAGAGTCAGATGAGGAAGAGATTTTGACCCAAGAATCTCAACAACAGTCAGAGTCAATTGCTGTTAGAAGGACAAGACGAGAAATTCAGAAACCTGCTCGTTTTGTTGACATGGTAGCCTATGCACTTCCAGTTGTTGATGAAGTTCCATCCACCTTTCCTGAAGCCATCCGAAGTTCAGAAAATGGTAGATGGAAAGATGCAATGGAAGAAGAGATGCAATCTCTTGAGAAGAACAAGACGTGGAAGTTGACACAGTTACCAAAAGGCAAGAAAGCAATTGGATGCAAATGGGTATTTGCAAAGAAAGAAGGATTTTCTATCAAGAATGATGTTCGCTACAAGGCAAGATTGGTAGCTAAAGGCTATGCTCAGAAGAAGGGAGTTGATTATAATGAGGTATTTTCTCCAGTTGTTAAACATTCCTCAATTAGAATTTTGTTGGCCTTGGTAGCACAGTTGAATTTGGAGCTAGCTCAACTTGATGTGAAGACCGCGTTTCTACATGGTGACTTGAAGGAGGAAATCTATATGTCTCAGCCAGATGGATTCAAAGTTGCTGGTAAAGAAAATTGGGTTTGTAAACTGAACAAATCATTGTACGGATTGAAGCAATCACCGAGGCAATGGTACAAACGATTTGATAAGTTTATGATGGGTCAGAAGTACACAAGAAGCAAATACGATCACTGTGTGTATTTGCGCAGGCTTCAAGATGGGTCCTACATCTATCTACTCTTGTATGTTGATGATATGTTAATAGCATCCAAGAGCCAAATTGAAATTGATAAAATGAAGGCTCAGTTGAGTGAAGAGTTTGAGATGAAGGATTTGGGAGAAGCCAAGAAGATTCTCGGCATGGAGATAAGCAGGGATAGACAGAGAGGCAAGTTTTGGCTGACACAGAAGCAGTATTTGAAGAAGGTATTACAACGTTTTGGTATGAATGAAGATACAAAACCTGTAAGTACTCCGCTTGCTCCTCATTTGAAGCTTAGCAGCCAGTTATCTCCAAAGACATATGAAGAACGAGAATACATGGCGAAAGTCCCGTATGCTAATGCAGTTGGAAGCTTGATGTATGCAATGGTGTGTACGAGACCCGATATTTCACAGGCAGTCAGTGTTGTGAGTAGATATATGCATGATCCTGGCAAAGTTCATTGGCAAGCTGTGAAATGGATTCTACAGTATATTCAAGGTACTGTAGATGTTGGCTTAGTGTTTGAGCGGGATGAATCACTTGGTCAATGCGTAGTTGGATATTGTGATTCTGACTATGCAGGTGACTTGGATAAGCGACGATCTACAACTGGCTACTTATTCACTTTAGCTAAGGCGCCAGTAAGTTGGAAGTCTACTTTGCAGTCAACAGTGGCTTTGTCTACAACAGAGGCAGAGTATATGGCAATTACAGAGGCTGTAAAAGAGGCAATTTGGCTTCAAGGATTGCTAAGAGACTTGGGAGTTGGTCAGAAACACCTTGAGGTGTATTGTGACAGTCAGAGTGCTATTCACTTAGCAAAAAATCAAGTTTTTCATGCAAGAACGAAGCACATTGATGTTCGCTATCACTTTGTGCGGGAAATTCTCGAAGAAGAGGAGATACTTCTCCAGAAGATTCGGACTACGGAGAATCCTGCAGATATGATGACCAAGGTGGTGGCAAAAGCCAAGTTTAAACATTGTTTAGACTTGGTCAATATCCTGCACATTTGAGTTGGCGCCTGAAGGCGCAAATTGGAAGCACTACGAAGACTGTTTTGTTTGATTGGGAAGATGAAGAATGTTTGCATTTGGTGGGATTAGAAATTATGCCAAGGTGGAGATTTGTCAAATTTGATGGCTTTGGTTGGTGTGGCTTAATTTGTTGCAATCCCACATCGGAAGTTTTAAAGATAGGGGTGAGTTAGTTGCCTTATAAATAACTCATCCCTTCCAAATTATTTGTATCCCAAAATTAGTATACATTTTCGAAAATTTGTATATTGTAAATTTTGGTCTTCTCTTCCCAAATTAATAAGAGCAGGCCGCCTCAAGTAGTACTCGGAGACGTAGGCATATTTAGCCGAACTCCGTTATCAAATTTCCGGGTGTGTTCTTTCCTTGTCTCTTTTATTTATTCCGCATTTATTTTGTTTCTTTTCTGTATTAGTATAGTATTCAATATTTATTTGTCGGGTTTATTTGTAGTGTATTGTACTATTCATTTGGGTATATTTTACTATTCACGTGTATGGTACTATTCATATATACACGGGTTTAGGTTGTGATAATATACTGTGCAAGTAAGTTCTGTCTAGGAGACTGGGTTTTAAGAGGGACCATTTGTGACCCCTCCAGCCTTTCCTGGGAATTTATTTGGAATGGTAATTTTGTCTAAGGAGACTATTCAGTAGTCTTTCCTGGAAATTACCGAATCAGTGCAATTCACTAGTTGTAGTTTGAGGGAAAATTACCCGATTTTTCCAACAAGGCTCTCATATATATATATATATATAGCATTTACACTTCTGCAAAAATTACTTAAGCAGAGTTCATCGCTTGACTCAATAATCATTTAACAAAGAATCCTCCCTTTTTCCCCCTCCATAAATAAACTCAGCATTGTAGAAAAATTCGGATCAAGGACGAGTAAACACAAATTATATATATGTATATATATACACTGAAATCCAATAAACTTCATATTTTCATTCAAAATTTTTAATAATTCCAAATTATCAATTTAGCATTTTTTTATAAAAATAATAAGTTGATAGGTAGAACCAAATTATTTGTTTAGTTAGTTACTAGATATTAAAAAGATTAAAATCAAATGCATTTTTTTTTACCTTAATAGTAAAATTACTAATAAGAGAGTTTGCTCTTATCCTTGTAAAGCTAGATTCAATTATCAAAGCCAAATAAAAAAATAAAGATATTCCTTATTTATTTTAGTTTCGACCTGAATTATCTGTTTTTAATCAAATAAAAAAAAGATTTATTATGAACCACAAAATTAATTTATAATATAACATCAATCTTAAATTAAAAATAAAGTTTATTGATAATAAGCCAATATTAAGTTTTTGATTGCATGAATTTTACCGTACTTCCCTCAATTTACTTGGTAAATATTATTATATAATATATATGCATATAGTCATTATTTTTCAATCATACTAAAAAAAATAAATTAATTTGATTGAAATAAAACATATTCTGACCAAAATTGAAACAAATTAGAGAGAAGAAAAATATTTAATCATCAAAATAACTTAAAAAGGAAAATACTTAGGAGAGTATGTTACTCTTCAAATGTAATTATAGGAAATTTTCCTGAGGATCACATAACAGGTTATAATCAGTATTTACTGTCACATCTGGCACAAAAATCCGCTGCTTTCTTTTATCATCACAGGCAGCATAAAATTTTTATACGATAAAATTTTTGGAATACGTTCAGCATACATGTAGTAAGATTACTGATCATTCAGCACAGGACCAAATCAACATGTCAATTTTTCCTGTTAGTTATTACATGGCAAATATTTGAGTCTCTTTACTATTATCTATCGTCGTTTTTTCAAATAAAATAACACACCCTGATCCCTTAGCCAGTTCAAGGCCAAGTACTTCTAAGCATCTTTTTGAACTCTGCCTATTTCTCTTACAACAAAAGCAGGCAGTTCTTTTCTAAACCAGCACAACACAACTAGGCAAATTTTAAGAAACTGTACTGTAATGTATTGATATGCTAGAAATGACTGACTTCCATACTAAAATAATAAATTATTTAAGCAATAAATATCAAAGTAAATGCATTTGATTGGAACTAACCGTTATATTGTTGATCCCGGAATTTAAATCTCTGCTTCACTCGCAAGGTCTTCAGTTCTTCAAGAGTAAAATCAACTACATGCAATGGAAAAAAATTTCAGATTTTTATCTTTTTTTATTTTTCTAAAAAATGATAAATGCTGAAAAGATTCCAAATTTCGATGATAATTTAGGCCAAGTGTTGTGCTTAAGGATTATTAAAGCACCCAGCAGCCAAACAAAATCAACAAGGCTCCAGTACCGGTGAAAAAGCCAGTGGTGTTGACCCCTTGAACCTCATAGGTCCTTTTATGTTTTACAAACTCCTTATGTTTTGCAATATCAGTTGTCTCATCAAGGGTAACATCATGGAAGCATATAAGAACACCATCTTTGGAGGATAGAATATCTGTTTCTATAAAATCTGCTCCTTCTTCAATGGCTCTCTGAAAGAAGCAGTAGTTATCAGAAATACATATAGGAGCTCATATGCTTGCAAGATGAAAACAAGGGAAAAAAATTTTGAAACCAATTTATGAAAAACTGAATGGACTAGCTGTCTGAAATATATTATAATTTTGAGACAGCAGAGTTCTCCCTTCCTCTTAATATGCATACAGAAAATCCAAAAATGAGTTTACATTAACAAAATCGGCAAACACTTAGATACTGTCGCATATGCATACATACCGCAGCAGTTTCTTCAGGAATCTCTCCATTTGATCTCGATGTGCAATATTGTATGGACGAGAAGTCTGTAAAAGCCGTCTACTACCTTGGTTTAGTTTACTAGGTAGAGGATATAAGGGCCTTGCATTGCATCCAAGTATGAGAGAGAGAAATATGAACAGAATATAACCTGCATTTGCTGTAGCACCAAACTATTTATCAATCATACTGATACTAGTCCAAGAACAAGATATCATCAAAGACATCAAGAAAACTTGGGTTTTTATCTAATGCTTCATTAGTCAGTTCATCCACATAATATAGAGTACAAACAACCTTCCCATAATTTTTGATCTACAATTTGTCAAGAGATATTGGAACAAACCCGTTGAAGGGTTACTTCAATTGCTGCAACAAGACTTGATCAATATCTCAGCTTGAATTTTTCATATCTGTCATGTTTCAATCTTTTAGTTTTTATTTGACTCTTTCAAAATGTAACGGCTGATTAGTTGCTGGTTTTTAGGAGTTTGTTAAACATGTAAACATGCTCCATTTAGTTGCTTAATTTCAGGAAGTGTAGGCTGAATTTTTCTGTATATAAGCAATGTACAGTTCAATAAAAAAAATATACAGATTTTTTCAGCACATTTTTTTTACTATCCTTATTCCTTGCTTGCTATTACTCCTTGTATTTTAAAACACTAACAAATTGGTATCAGAGCTTTCTTCTTGAGGGACCTGTGAAAAATTAGTGTGAATTCATCAAAAGCAATGAAAACTGGACAATCAAGTTCAAAAAACTCTTTCACTGCCATTGTACCACTTGTGTTCAATGGTAAAAATTATCAGGTTTGTAATATCCCAAAATATACCCTAGATGTTTTGGGCTTTATTATTATTATAATTGAATTTATTGTATATGTTTTATTGGAAGAAAAAGGGGTTTTTAAAGGAAGTGTATATGTGATGTATATTAGGATATATATAACATATACCTAAGTCATGGAAAGTCAAAGTTTTGAGTTAGTGGAAGAAGATTTTTGTTGTGTTTTTGAATTTGTTATTAATTAATTAATAAGGATTTGAATGTGTGGAATAGGTTGAAAGAGATTAGTTTAATATTTTAAATTGCTTGGTTGAGAGGGTTTTAAGGAAAAGAGGGGTTTGACTTTGGATTTCTCTTTCTTCCTTCTTCTTTCTTTCTCATTGCCGTGGGTCACTTTCTCCTTCTCCTTCCTTTGCTTTGTTTGGCCGGTTAACACAAGAAACAGGAGAGCAAAGAAGAGATTTGAACCTCTAATTCAAGATCTAAGGAAGCTTTCAAGAGTTCAAGTGGAAAGTTAAGAGATTTCTTCATCTTTGGTAAGTTCTTCACTTGACTCTTTGATTTCTTTGAGTTTTTGAGTTGAGTTGTGATTGGTATGTGATTATGTTGTTTAAGATGGGTTTAAGAGTGTTTGGGTAACTGATTTCTTGTTTTTGGGGATGGATTGGAGGAAAGAGTAAGTTGTTGGAAGTGATTGTTTTGAGGTTGTGTTTTAGGTTTGTGTTGATGATTTTTGATTTGAGATTTGAGAATGCTTTAGTAGTTTTGGTGTTTTTGTGAGTTTGTTATGGTTTTTGGGTATGTTGAGATGACTTTGGTTGAAGTGGCTTTTGGTGAAAGAAAGAGTTTTGTTGGTTGTGTTGTTGTTTTGGCCGGAATCTGGGTTTTTGGCCTGACACGCCCTAGGGCACGTCCAGGATTTTAGGCGTGTCGATAGCTCTGTATTTTGGGTTGAGTGGCACGACCAGTGACACGCCCATGTCACTGAGCGTGTTGTAGCTTCTGTGTGGCAGTAGGATTGACACAACCAGTAACACGCCCGTGTTATTGAGCGTGTCATAGCCACTGTGTTTTTGGGGAATTGACACGGCCATGAGCACGTTCTTGATGTTGGACGTGTCAATATTGTTGTGAGGCAGAAGGTATTACACGCCCAGTAGCACGCTCGTGTCATTGAGCGTGTAAAAGCTTCTGTGTTGTGGAGTTAGGGCACGGTCAGGGACACGCCCGTGTGGGTGAGCGTGTTATGGTTAGAGTTTGCCCTAGTTGGTTCTTAGCCTTATGTTCTTATAAGGGTTTCATCTTCCTTTGGATTAGGTTGTGAAGAAGGTGAATTACTCTAATTCAAGAAGTGAAAGATTGTTGGAAAGAGAGGTGTTAATATTGTGTGGGTTGCATTTAAGGTAAGTATAAACTACATTATTGCATACATCCATATGATGTTGAAATTTAACATACATTTCATGATATTGATGATGCTTATGAATAATGTTATGTTGTGTATAATGTGGAATATGATGTGAACATTTATAATGATGTAAAAGATATGATAATGTGATGAATTGTATTTATGTGATGAGAAGCCATGATTGTTGGCTATGATGATGAAATAAATTACAATTGAGGCAAGGTTGCCTATTGCAAAAATGAGAATGAAATGAGAATGAAATGATTTTGTGTAAAGTGTGTTATTCAACCTTCAGAGTTCTGATTTTGGCAGGCATGCCTATTGTAGTAACAGTCTAGCCGGGTTGAGGATCTCCTCAAGTTGTTGAGTTGATGGTCCAAGAGACTGGGTCTGTTACTTTATAAATGTGAAATGATAAATGTAAATTGAAGTAACAGTCTAGCCGGGTTGAGGATCTCCTCGATTTAGTCGGGTTGATGGTCCAAGAGACTGGGTCTGTTACAGGTAACATTCTAGCCGGGTTGAGGATCTCCTCAAGTTGTTGAGTTGATGGTCCAAGAGACTGGGTCTGTTACCCTATCCATGGATAGAGAGATATGTTTATTGCCTACGGGCTTGATTATTGTGATATTGAACCGAAACAGCAACTCTGAACTTTGAATAACAAATTAGTGTCTTGTGGGCCCATAGGTGTCTTTGTTGAATGAGTATAATGGATGATGATATGATTATTGAAATTATGAAATGTAACCTTTATATATACTTATGATTATTATTGATTGAATGTATGATATTGATATTGACATTTCATATTATTATGATGGTTTGTACTACTGAGTTTTGGCTCAGCGCGATTGTGGTTCATCGCGCAGGTGGTAGAGTTGATAGGGTTGAGACTGAGGATTCCTCTAGACCTAGTTGAGCTTTACTTGAAGAGTTGGATTAGAGCTTAAAGATCAGAGAGTCAAGCTGCTAATCATGTATCTATTCTATGTCGTATATATTTTTGACGTTTATGTATTTGAACTTGTAAAAAAATTTGTAATAACTTCCGCTGTGAATTTATAAATGTTTTTATACATATTGTCTTTTGAATTTCCTTTAAACATTCGAGTTATGAGTTGTGTATTTTAAACAGTGGCATGTTCTATATTCAGTATACGTATTATACGATCGTATAAGCATGCTTGGTACGTATACGGGATATAGGGGTGTTACAAGGTTAGGGCTATAAAAATGGAGGCTTACCTGGATGCAAATGATCTTTGGGAGGTTGTTGAGGAAGACTACGAAGTTCTTCCATTACCAAACAATCCTACAGTAGCTCAGATGAAAAATCATAAAGAGAGGAAGACAAGAAAGTCTAAGGTAAAGGCTTGTTTGTATGCTGCAGTTTCACCTGCAATCTTTACCAGAATCATGACCTTGAAGACAGCCTTTGAAATCTGGAATTTTCTCAAAAAGGAGCATGAAGGAAATGAGAAGATCAAAGGAATGCAAGTGATGAACCTAGTTAGAGAGTTTGAAATGCAAAAGATGAAGGAATCTGAAACTATCAAAGAGTATTCAGATAGACTTCTCAATATTGTAAACAAGGTACGGTTGTTTGGTACTGAGTTTTCTGATACAAGAATAGTTTAAAAAATTCTTGTTACTATACCTGAAAGGTTTAAGGCTACTATTTCTTCCTTGGAGAATGCTAAAGATCTATCAAAAATTAGCTTGGCAGAATTAATACATGCTTTGCAGGCAAAAGAGCAGAGAAGGCTCATGAGAAATGAAGGGTTTGTTGAAGGTGCTTTGCCAGCAAAAGGTCAAATAAATCAAGGAGGCAAAGAAAAGCACAAAACTAACAAGAAGGAAAGTTTCGGTTCACCTAATAAATCATACTTTCCTCCTTACAAGAATTGTGGCAAAAAAGGTCATCCTCCTTTAAAGTGTTGGAGAAGACCAGATGTAAATTGTGAGAAATGTCAGAAAATGGGTCATCATCAAAAAATATGCAAGAGCAACACTCAGCAGAAAACCGTAACTCGAGATAATCTTCAGCAGGAAAATATTGCTCAAATAGCTAATCAAGTAGAGGAGGAACAAATCTTTGTGGCATCCTATTTTGCAACCAGCAGCTCAAATGATAAATGGCTCATTGATAATGATTGCACAAATCACATGACATTTAACCATAATCTTTTCAGAGATCTAGATACAACAGTGACCACTAAAGTAAAGATTGGTAATGAGGAGCATATTGCCATGAAGGGCAAAGGCACGGTTGCAATTGAAAGCTTCTCGGGTACAAAACTTATTCGATAAGTGTTATTTGTACCTAATATCAGTCAAAATCTATTAAGTGTTGGTCAGTTGCTTAAAAGTGGACTCAAAGTGATCTTCGAGGGTAACCAATGCTTGATCAAAGACACAAAAGATGAAGATGTGTTCAAAGTGAAGATGAAGGAAAAGAGCTTTGCACTAGATCCTTTGGAGGAGGAGAAAACAACCTTCTTTGCAACAAAAGTCAATGCAGAAATTTGGCACAAGAGGCTGGGTCACTTCCATCATAAAGTTGTGTTGAGTATGCAGAAGAAAGAGTTAGCTCAAGTCTTGCCTGACCTTGAAGCGAATCTACCATATTGCAAAGCTTGTCAATATGGAAATCAAGCTATACTTCCCTTCAAACAATCAAATTGCAAAGCAATTGAGAAGCTGCAATTAATTCACACAGACTTGCTGGACCTTACAAAATTCCTTCTCTAAATGGGAGTAAGTATTATATGCTCTTCACTAATGATTACAGTAGAATGTGTTGGATTTACTTTCTCAGGTTCAAGTCAAAAGTGGCTGGTGCGTTCTGGAAGTTTAAGCAATGGATTGAAACACAAAGTGGCTGCAAAATACAAGCTTTAAGGTCTGACAATGGAAAATAATATATTTCAGAAGCATTCAACCAGTTCTGTGAAGAAGCTGGAATTGAACATCAATTCACTGCTTCATATACTCCTCAGCAAAATGGAGTAAGTGAAAGGAAGAACCGTACTGTAATGGAGATGGCCAGATGTTTGCTCCAAGAAAAAGACTTACCAAAAGAGTATTGGGCAGAGGCTGCAAACACATCAGTGTTTCTGCTCAACAGACTACCCACTAAAACAGTGGAGGGAAAGACTCCTTTTGAAGCATGGAATGGATACCAACCTTCCTTGAAAAACCTTAAAGTGTTTGGTTGTTTGTGTTTCACTTATGTGCCACAAATCAAAAGAGACAAGCTGGACAAATGAGCTGCAGCTGAGATCTTTGTGGGGTACAACTTGGTTTCAAAAGCTTACAAAGTTTTTCAACCACATTCAAGAAAAATTCTGATAAGAAGGGATGTTCATTTTGTAGAAAGTGTAAAATGGAATTAGAAAGAAGAGCAATCAGTTCCTGAGCAAGGTTTTATGTTCCAGCTAAAGAAAGATGAATTGATTGATGATGTACCTGTTAGAGGCACAAGATCACTTTTTGATATCTATCAATATAATGTTGCTATTCTTGAACCAGCAGATTTTTGAAAAGCAAAAAAATATCCAAAATGGATAGTTGCAATGAAGAAAAAGCTAAGCATGATCGAGAAAAACCAAACTTGGCAACTAGTAAAATTGCCTGAAGGCAGAAAGGTGAAAGGAGTGAAATGAATGTTTAGAACCAAGTTAAATGCAGATGGCTCTATCAACAAGCATAAAGCCAGACTTATTGTAAAAGGGTATGCTCAAATCTTTGGTGTTGATTTTTCTGATATGTTTGCTTCTGTTGCTAGACTAAAGACCATCAAATTGTTGTTGGCAATGGTTGCACAAAATGGCTGAAAAATATACTAGCTAGATGTTAAATCTGTCTTTTTGATTGGTCTTCTTGAGGAGAAGATATATGTTGAGCAGCCTGAAGGATTTGCAGTAAAAGGGCATAAAGATGATGTGTATCTACTCAAGAAAGCCCTGTATGGTTTGAAGCAGGCCCCAAGAGCCTGGTACAACAGAATTGATAAACATTTAATGAAGCTGGGTTTCAAGAAAAGTCTTAGTGAAGCTACCCTCTACATCAAAGGTGATGAAATCAATTTTGTTGTGGTTTCCCTGTATGTTGATAATTTGCTGGTTACAGAAAGCAATTCTGATTTAGTTCAGAAGTTCAAGGAAGATATGATGCACACCTTTGAAATGACTGATTTGGGAGAGATGACATATTTTATTGGAATGAAAATCAAGCAAAAAAAAGGAGAAATCTTTATAAGTCAGAAGAAATTTGCAAAAGAAATTCTAAAAAAATTCAGAATGGATGAGTGCAAAGCCATAGCTACTCCTATGTGACAGAAAGAGAAACTATGCAAGAAGGATGAAGCTAAAAGAGTAGATGAAACTCTTTACAAAAGCCTGGTGGGATGTCTGATGTATCTTACAGCTACAAGGCCTGATATTTTACATGCAGTAAGCTTACTATCCAAGTTTACTAATTGTGCAACTGAAACTCATTTTAAGGCTGCTAAAAGAGTACTGAGGTATGTGAAAGGAACAATGGATTTTGGAGTTAAATTTTGTGCAAGTCAGAATTGCATTTTACAGGGATATTCTGACAATGATCATGGTGGTTCTCTTGATGACATGAAAAGTACTACAGATTATTGTTTTAATCTTGGATCAAGTGTGTTCTCTTGGTGTTCCAAGAAGCAAGAAATAGAAGCCCAATCAAAGCTGAGGCAGAATTCATTGCAGCTACAGCTGCTGCAAATCAAGTTTTAAGGCTTAGAAAAGTGTTGATTGATCTAAACTTGAAGCAAGAAGGGTGCATAGAAGTATTTGGAGATAATCAAGCTGCCATTGCTCTCTCAAACAATCCTGTTTTTCATTAGAAGACAAAGCACTTCAATATCAAGTTGTTCTTTCTCAGAGATCTACAGAAAGAAGGTTTTATTTGACTGAAATATTATAGAACTGATCTTCAACTGGCAGATATTTTCACAAAATCTTTGCCAAGAAGCAAGTTTGAGTTTCTTAGAGAGAAGCTTGGAATTTGCAGCAACTAAGCAAGGAGGAATGTTGAAGGGTTACTTCAATTGCTGCAATAAAACTTGATCAATAACTCAGCTTGAATTTTTCATATTTGTTATATTTTAATCTTTTAATTTTTATTTGACTCTTTCAAAATGTATTGGCTGATTAGTTGCTGGTTTTTAAGAGTTTGTTAAACATATAAACATGCTCCATTTTGTTGCTTAATTTCAGAAAATATTGGCTGAATTTTTCTGTATACAAGCGATGTTCAGTTCAATAAAAAATATATATAAATTTTTCCAACACATTTTTTTTACTATCCTTATTCCTTGCTTTCTATTCCTCATTGTATTCTAAAACACTAACAAATACCGACCCTAAAATTTTGATGTATTGTGTGATCATTCTTCAAGAGATTGAATATGACCAAAGAACCATGCTTGCATACAAAAACTAGCACAAACCCTTAAATTAAATACTTCAATTGCCTAATCCAGTACATACAAATGCCACTTACCACCAATTCACTATATTCCAAAAATCATTATCTGCTTCTTTCCAGAATACAACCCAAAAAAACCCAGAGCAAATAGAGGGGAAATCGAATGAAACCAGCAACTGAAATACAAAATAGCACAAAAAGGAAATAGTATATATCCAACATCAAACAACTCATAAACTGAAATAGGAAAAAAAACAAGAAACAACCCAGAAATTAACTTACATTTCAAAGCCTTGGAATTGGCTCTCAACTTCTTTGTGAAAGCCCTCTTCTTTCCTCTCTCTGCTATCTTTCAGTTTTGGCAACGCCCTGAAATGGGTTCAGCTCTACAAGTCAGAAAAATAATTAAAGGTGCCAACTTTATAAATAAACAGCTAATGATACATATAGGATGGCTTATAATTATAGGATACATATGATGAGCAAGAATATGGTGAGCAAGAATATTCCTTTTAGATATAATTATCAATTATCAAAATGGTTTTAAAAAAAATATCATTTACAGTAAAAAGATAATTTTTTTTCTAATTTTAAACAATAATTAATAATCACCATTGATAACGTAGAAAAATCTGGCAACTTGAATACTTTCGAATGAATTATTTTTTAATAATTATTGATTTTTTTTTCCATTGAGTTGTCTAATAATTTGGTGGGGACTGATCCATATGGTGTTTGTTTATTTGTCAAAACAGAATTTGTTAAGAGTCCAAAAAAGTCATTTAAATAGTCAGAATTTGATTGCTTTATCTTTGAGTTTCTTTTTTTCCTTTTATTTATTTATTTAGTTTTAGTTTTAGTTTTTCTAAAAATAATAACTATATTGGATAAATTTAAAAAAGCATATAATTATATTTTATATTTTTTTGAAACATTATTATATTTTATTAGATTAACATTATAATTATAAGTATGAAATTATTTTTGAATTCAACGGCAAAGTTTAAATAATTTATAAAAAATATTCAAATAAATTTTATAAATATTATTTTTTTAAAATTTTAATTTATATCAAATCAAATGAAATCTAATGCTCAAAAAACTAAATTAAACCACTTTGATAATTAGTCAATAATTATCAAAGTCATATGTCATATTTAAAATTTTCTAAAATAATTTTAAGCATTTTTAAATCAAACCATATACAATTGGATAAACGTTTAATTTTTTTCTTTAGGTTTATCTTTCTATTTCAATTAAATTCAAAATAATCTTTTAAAATCAATTTAATAATTAAACTAATTTCAACTTGAGCACAAATTTATGCGGATATTATAGGCAGGCAAACTAAATTAAAAAAATAATAAATTGAAAAAAATAATGACAACAACAATTAAATTTAATCCATTTTAAATCATTGTTTCCTTTTTTTTTCATCTTCCTGATTTCTAGTAAATTCGTTCAACAGCATCAATGCAGTGAATTTAAAGAGCTTTTTTTTAATAAAAAAAAAACTATTTTCATTTTCTTGATTACTTGAGTGGCGTACAGTGAAAAAAACAATCAATGATTTTAGATTTGTTAAAAGAAACAATTTTTCAAGAGATTTTCTGATTGGGACTGCATCAATCATCTGCTTCACAATGCTTTGGATGGATATGGGTGGCCGTAATAGTTATATTCTCAAGTTCGGCGGCCACATCCGCTCATCAACTCCGATTTTGGCCTTCACTCAACTACCAACACTGGCTTCAACCAAAGAGCTGGCGCGTCAAAGTAGCTGTTCATGTTTCTTTTTAGCATCTTCTCCGTCTGGTTTTTTTCTTATTTCTTTGATTTTTCTTGTTCGATTTTATTTATTTTCTCTTTTGTTTAAGAGAAACTCAAATTAAATCAATATTTTCAGAGTTTTCGAATGGTAGAAATTGGGTGAACTTTGGAACAATTTCATTAGGAAAATGAACAGAAACAGCTACTTTTCCATTAAAAGCTAAACACATTCCTTTCAAGAGTTCTTAAAAGAAAGGAGAAAAGGTCTAAATAAGAGCAAATAAAAGAACAGGGCATTAGAGGGGAAAATAAAAGGCAGCTTACTAGTTTCAGGTTTTTCTGAAATTTTCCTATGCCATAACCTTTCAGAATTGGAGTATACTCTAAAAGGAAAAAGAGGAGCATACAGTGATGTGCTTCATTGGGTTCACAACTTCATTGCCTCTAGCGTGCCTAACAAATTCTGCTGGAGACAGGAAGCTGCCATGGCAAATACATACTATGCTCACTTGACCTTTCCTGTACTTGTATAAAATTCCTTCTATTTTCTTTCCATTAGGGCCATCTCCTGTAGTTGTCACACTAGGCATCTGTTTCATTACATCCATCCCATTATCTTGAAAGCAATTGTTAAGAAGTTTTGCCTTTTTCGGTGGACTTTCGAGCTTAGTTTCCGCAACATTGATCGTTTTCCCCACTTGCACTTGTCCTTAGCATCACCTTTGATTCTATGTTATTTTCCGTTGGCAATGACTGCAAACTGGTAGCTTTCTTCTCTGCAGCAGAATATTCTTGTCCTGTATGAATATTTATTCTATCTTAGCTTAAAAAACATCTCAGAGATAATATTGAGAAATGAATCAAGACGGAGTTCAAGATTAGACAAAAACTAAAATCTTCAATGTTATAAGAGCAGAGATATTTTACTCAATCAGAAAACCTCTCTCCTATGAGGCAATTTTAATTAAATGAAAACCTCTGCCTTTTTATATGAAAATTTCTTAAAGCATGCTTATCGGCGAATAAGTTTCTCTATGCATTTTATAGGCAAATGATTTGAAGTCCCATTTTTTGTTCATAACCCTTCCAATGTCCTACTGCTCTTTTTATAAGAGAGAGGAAACAAAAGAGTGCGGGACTAAACAGAAACTTGTTCAAGTAATCATCTATAAATAATCTATGCTCAAAATCTTTAGCACTTTTTCTTTTGTGGTTTGTCTTCGAAGAGAAAAGGTTCTTGTGATAATAATTTAATAAATAAACTTATTGCATATACTAAATTCACGTGAACTTTCTTGTTATATGAATCATCAATAAGTTACTAGTCTCTGTGCTCACAAGCATAAATTACAACTAAGAGACTTACAAGCCAAAAGGAAAGATACCAAGTATAGAAGCAAGAGATCGGCAATTATGGTATAAAGAATGTGGAGATCAATATAAGAATAGAATGAATCTTGAGCACCTTAAAAGCGTTTGTGTGCACCTTATAGCTATTGAATTGGACGAGCACGAAAACTACATTATAACAAGTCTTGGAAGCCAGATAAAGAAGATTGTGGTGTTTCAGCCTTTCTCTTTTGATTGGATGGAGTCAATCTCACTTGATCGAATATGCTAATATGCTATCATCAATACTGACATTCAGGCAACTAATTTTGATGAAAAGTTTCAAATTGTCATCTTTTTGTTCTTTGATTCATTATCTCTCTGCCTCACTCATAGTTTTCAAGCTATTAAACCCAGAACCTGAGCTTGAAATTACGCATATTTGTGCTAGAGCCAGAGTATGCAAAAATCAAGCATACAAAGACAGCAACATCCACTTTCACTTCACTCGGCAACAACTCTGATAAAGTTAACCAATCAACTTCACTTTAATGTCTGAAATTCCATATTAACATAAATTATCCACCATCCCTAAGATGCTCGAAAACGACAATTAGCATGCAGATATGCAAAATGTGAAACCATGGAGCATAACTTCTTATTGTGGATTTTAAAATTATAAATGAAGTATAGTTTGTCGATATGCGCTAAGACTCGACTTCTATATAAGGCATATACATAGTGATTATGTCCTTTTAATTTTTTGTTGATACGCGGAGTGATTCACATTCCTTCATGTTTTGTCGGCTCGCCATTGAATTCAATGTATGATCACATCATTTCGTTACAATAGTTGCTACAAAATAGAATATTCTTAAACACCTTTGCATGTGGATTTCCAAAAATTCTCCTAGCCTATTGGCTTAACTCCTTTTTTGCGTGTTTCCTCTTATTAGTTCCATGAACAAGATGCCATACAAACTAGCACTTGCACTAAAACGCAAACTATGTAATGCAGCATTATTCTTCATTTCTAATCAAAGCAAACCGACTGTGACAATTTCACTAATTACAAAACCACTCTTCTTTAATCAGCCTAATATTTCACTACCCTACTATAAATGTCATACTTACTGTTTATCGATCATCCTACGAATTAATAAACAATTCAACACGTACAACTACACAAGAACTAATATTCTAAACAGAATTAAATGAAGTAGTGATAAGAATGCCATCTATTGAAATGTATTCAATGAACAAATGCTGCAAAATTCTGTTGTGATAAATTTCTAGTATCCAAACCCTAATGATTTTGATAAACAAGTAGCACACAGCTACTAGAATTAACTTCAATTCAATTAAATTGAGCACAGTGAATAAGAAAGATAGAAAGATAAAATTATACCTTCAAGTTTTCTAGTGGCAGTCAAAGAGGTTTGTTTCTTGATTTGAAAAAGGGCACGGCACAAGGCAGGGCTCCTAGCAGCGGAAGCAGCAGCCCAATCAGCCACTTTAGCCGGTGAAGTTGGCTATTGCTCTGTAACTGGAGATTTCTCCCTCTCAGAAACTGCCACATTTTGATCCCTTTTCCTAAAGATGAATCCCTCTGTGGCCTCAATTTTGCTCATAGCTAAAGCCATAATGGTTGCCTTCCTCTGTTCTTGCTCTGCCTTAGTAGGAACAGAGTAAGACCTTGCCAAGGAAAGGAAGGACTTAGACAATGGAGAACCAAAATTTCCGGGATCCTTGTTTCGAGTCAGCATCCCAACAATGGATGATGATCTAGATAATAAAGGCTTTTCATGGGAGCTTTGAGTCTTTTGACTACTGTAAATGCCACCCAAAGAAAGTCCAAGATTGATATCAACTGGTTTTTCATGAACTTTCTTTTCTTGATCAGTGCTTAATTGGGTTGTTTCTTGCGGTAAAAATCTCTCCAGCAAGTCTTTTGGATGCTCATTGTCTTGCATGGGGGAAAGCTTGGTCTCACTTTCATCAGCCTTCATGAAAACGTCTGCCCTTAAAACAGAAACTACAAGAATTAGAACCGGAACTCTTATTCTGTTATCAGAAAACAGATATTAGTTTTAAAAAAATACAGAAAATCGAACTGAAAGATTTTAAGAATCGGTGTAAAATGACAAATACCCGTGTGAAAAATCTTAAGAAATTAAGGCAAATCATAATGAAAACAACCAAATGATCCTTCAAAAATAAAGAAAAAACAACCAAATAATCTAATATATTTGAAAATTCGTTACAAAGCGACTGGATTATTTCTTTATAGCAAATATATTTATTTCTTCATGAATGTATTTAATTATAGAAAGTCTAATATTGTTTTAAAATATCAACTTATAAAATTAAAATGTATTTCTATAATTTAATTTATTATTATTATTATCATCATGAAATTTTATAGCAAATAAAAAAATAATTATAAATTTTTAAATTTTTTTAAGATTGATATATCATTCAGAAAAAAAAATATTTATTATCTAATTGTGTTTTTATATGTATAATTTTTTAAAATTATTTAAAAATTAAAAATTAATAATGACATTAAAAAATTAATTTATTTGATTAAAAATACTGTAATAATTGTCTTAATACTATAAAAGTAAGGATTCATGTGATGAGAAGAAGTAATATTTATTTTTAGTGGTGAATTTAGGAGGGGTCGGGTGGAAACTGATAACTTCTCTTGCCAGAGTTACGGTGTATTGACATAGGGGAAGCTGTGTCGCTGGCCGCCGATGTGTGATGTAGAGAGAAGAGGAGGAGCTGGCTGGGCTCCTGTGTCGCCGGTTGAAGACAGGCGTTAAAGATTGAAGATAACCCCTCACATCTGTAATTATAATTTTGATCCTGACTGAAATGAGATCATTTCATTCATGAGCTTTTAAATTTTTTTTATTGCATTACTTAAGACCAAAAAAAAAAATTAAAAGGCTACAGCGTTAACCCGAGCGAAAGAGAGGCAAAGAGGAGAGCACTGCACGCAAAGCCGCAGAGAGCAAGGGAGGAGAAGCAAGTGCCGACTAGTTACCGGCCAAACCACCGCCTGAATTCATCGGTGACGATGCGTCGACCACCACCAGTCCAGATTTTTAATATTTTATTATTTTTTTTTATTTTATTAGTTTGTTAATTTTTTGTAATTATTAGATTTTATTTTAGGTTACTAAAATTGAAGATTTTATTTTTTAAATATAAGCAAGATTATATATTGAATTTTAAATATAGAATGTAGTGTATTAATTAGTTGAATTAATTGATTGTAATGTATTTTGTGAATTAATGATAATTTATATTTTAGGTAAAAAATTGAAGATTTTGATAATTTTTTAGGTAAAAAATTGGAGATTATATTTTTTTAAAATATAAAATAGATTATATATTGGGTTTTAAATATAGAATATAATTTATTAATTAGTTGAATTATTAATTGTATTATATTTTGTGAATTTGTTATAATTGGTGTTTTAGGTAAAAAAATTAGAGATTTTATTTTTATATATAGAATATAGTTTATTTAATTAGTTTTAAATATATAATATAATTTATTAATTATGTTGAATTAATTGAATTTATTTGTGTTTTGTGAATTTGTGATTATTTAATTTTAAATAAAAATTGTGTAATTTTTAAAAATAATATTTAAATATTAAAATAAAATAATAAAAAATTAATATTTAAATATTTAATATAAAAATAAAATAAAATATTAATATTAATACTAATTATTTGCCTTAATTTTTTAATATGAAAATAAAATAAAATATAAATTTACTTGTATTTTTTTTTGTTTCAAAATTTTATCTTCCCCTTTAACGTGGTCCTAGTTTCACCACTAATATTTTCAATCACATTTTTTTTTATTTTTAGGGACTCATCGTTTGATTATTGTTTTTTTTATACATAAAATTTTAGCAGTTAAATGATTTTTTTTTGTTGCTTGAGTTTTGGTATACAATAAGCTAATATATATAGAAGGAGACAAGACAATTTATTAATAAAAACCTACATTATGTGTAGATATTAATCTACACTACACTTTCGAGGTAAGTGTATAAAGTCATTTCAACAAGTAGTTATCAAGCACTTTTCTAAATGCGATTTTTTTTAAAACTTTATAAGTGTGAATTTAAGTTTATATTAATCATATAACAAAATCAACATTCAACTTTTTTTTTCTAAAAAAAAATTCAAAGAACTTTATTTAATAAAATTAGTCTAAATTAATTAAAAATTGATAAAATTCCAAAATGAAGTTAATTGTTATTACGTGGCAATGTAGGACTCACTTGATAAAAAAAAATTAAGATTTAATATTAACTTTGAGCTAAAAATCAGGGTCTAAATTAAGTTTTTGTCATATTTTTATATAAAAAATTACTATTACACACCTAATTTTTACATAATATTTTAATTTCAATTATTTTTAAATAATCAATTTAATTTTTGAACTAATTTTAATGAAAAATTAAAAGACTATATAAATTAAAATATTAAACTATAATAAAAAATTTATAACTCCATAGATAATATTAAAATATTGATTATGCAATTTAAAATTATTATAAACTTATATTATAAATTATTGTGAATGATATGAAATCATTATGATCCCTTGTTAAATTATTATTAACAATGTTAAAATTTCCTATCTATATAAAATATATATTGAGATATTTTAAAAATATATTTCAAGCAAGTCGTATATTCATATACCAAAATTTGATTAACAACTTTTGTATACCATATGAATGTTTAAATATATTTAATGTTATATTATTTTTATTTAAATATATTTTAATTTTAAATATTATAAAATCTATGTAAGATATTTAGAATATATATATTTTAAAAAATATACATTTAATATTTTAGAATATACAATAAAAATAAAAATAGAAAAACCAAAAAAAATAGAGAAGTCACTTTCGAGGAACGATGAACCGAGAAGAGTCGTTAGCATATTATAGAATAACAATAAATATAAAATAATTAATAAGGAGTGGCAATAGTAATTTGAGTTTGAACGGGAAAGTAGAAAGAGAACAAATGGCGAATTTGGAGGGATGTAATAACGGCGTTGGCTTAATTTGAAAAAGCAACTTTTGCTGAGTTTAGAGAAGTGTGTGGTGTCAGAATTGTGGGTCTTCATTAGACACGTGGCTTAATTAAAAAAAGTAACTTTTAATTAATAAATTATTGATTTAATAATAAAAATATAAATTGATCTCAAGCTACGTTATGCTAAATAAATAAATTTTTATTATTCTTTTGACAAATCCTCATGCTTGAGAAAAGTTTCCACGTGATGATTCTGTGTGCCTTTGTTTTAAAATTTATTTGCTTCCAATAAGATTATTTACAGCTCTGAAAAAAGACAAAATAAGGTCAACGGATAGATAAACAACACAATTGTGTATATAATTATATAGTAAATGAAATTGTTAATATCGAAATTCGTCATTTCTGGTAGTTTACATTTTACGAATAAGAATAGCATTGATTTTTTTTCATGAAGTCGTATCATTAATTTTAAAATATTTAAAGAAAATTTAAATTATCGATTTAATTTTTGGAAAACTTCATTAATTAGTTCTTTCTGATTTACAAAATACACCACAATATATACTAAGGAAATCTCTTTAATTTGCTCTATCAATTTTCTATAAAAGAAAATTTTGGCCATCTATTGATCTCCATGTTATCGATCGATGAGGTTATCTTATTTTCTTGAGCGGCAAAGCATAAGCTTATGTTAAGGGATTATTTTTTATTTTTTTTAGAAAGGATAATTATTATTTATATCGAATATAGGGTGAATCCATATAGTCAGAAGTCATAATGTCTTTAAGAAAACTAAATAAAGAATTAAATGTATTAAAAAAATTCAAAATACATAGTTTGATCTACTATAAAGAGCAAAATAGTGGGCCACTTAATTTCCTTTTCTGAAAGGTGTGCTGGATAGAAAATGAACTGCTATTAAGAAGGGACTTAAGATGAGCAATGACAGGATCCGGAGCTTGAGTATAACTGAAAAGAAGAGCAACCAAAGTCTGAAAATCACTTTCAACTTGGATGTTTAAAAGATGATTATGAAGACACAAGTTCAGGCTAAAATGAAGAGCATTAAGTTCAGCCGAGGCTGCATTGATAGCGCTAATAGAGAAAGAGACCGATTATGAACGGATCAGCTGCATCGCGAAGGACTACTCCCCCAGTAAAATGAGAGGGAGTAAAAGAGGTGTCTATGTTGAGCTTCAAGAAATCTTGTGGAGGTTTGTTTCAATAAACAATAGATGATTTTAAACTTTTCAAACCGAACCATCTAGGAGAAAATCAGAGAACAGAAGGGTTAATCTGGCAAAATTGTCATTAGCAAGTGCTATATCCTATGTTTCATAATCGATTATTATTATTATTATTATTATTATATGCGTGTGTGTATAGTTTATATAAATAATGGTCTATGATATGGAATGAGTTGTTTATATTAAAGTGAAAGTCTTATTTTAATGGAAATTTTGGAGTTTAAGATCTATTGAATGAAGTATATATGAAAAATGGAAAATTTCTAATATCAACTGTATATGCATTCAGCCAATATTTAATAAATTATTGATGAAGTGATATTAAAAAAATTAATTTTGTTTAATATTTTTTTATTGAGTGTATATATATATGTGGTCCGTGATAATATTTTTTTTTTATAAAAGATAATATGTAATAGCTACATAGATAGTGTAGTTAAACATCAAATTAATTACACAATTTTTTTTTATTTATTTGTTCTAGATTGCTAGAGGATATATAATTTTTTAATCTTATTTTAAAATTATATTTTATTTCTTTATACTCGTTGGGTGTATAGAATTTAGAATTTAATCGTTATAATAATTTTCAATTGAAAATTGAGTTTTTGTATTCTTGAAATTATGAGTTTTATATTTGCATTGACTTTTTTTATTTTTCAAATTTAATTAAATTCTTAAATTCCTCAAAACTATATAAAATAATTGAGAAAAATATCTGCTAATAATATGCAAAACATTTGAGCTTTTAGTTTAACATTTATGTTTTAGTTGCTTGGTTTTACTTCAATTGACTTGCAATTTCATTTGACTGATCTGTGACGCATTTTTATATTCAAAAAACTGATTTTAAAATATTATTTGTATTTCTTAGTTTTAAATAACTAAAAAATTACATCATATGTTTTAAGAAACCATTTCTGATACTTGATGTTTATCTTAATTAAATTGCCTATATATCTTTACAAAAAATTCATTACATATTACTATTTAATTTATACTTATAAATTTCACTTAAAAATCTAATTTTAAATTTTAAATAAAGTATTTCATTATCTTATTTATACTTATACTAGAAAAATTAAAATATGATAAATTTTTTAGCATTAAATGCTATTTCCAAATAAATATTAATTTAAAAATAATTTTAATAATTATATAAATTAATATATAAAAATTTAAAAAAAATTGTATTATTTACTATTTAATAATTAATTTAATGCCCGTTATATGCGGAACTCCAACTATTTAAAATAATAATTAAATAAATATGGGCCATGGCCTATTAATTTTAATAAATTTATTTTAGAGAAAATTATATAATATATTACTTTTTAATTTTTCTTTTTAATTTTACTGCTCTATTATTTTTTTTAATTTTTAATTTTTAATTTTTTTAAATTTACGTTATCCATTATTTTTATTTTTAAAAATAAGTTGTTCTTTTTTATCTTTTTCTTCTTCTTGTTATTTTTTTTATCTTTTTCTTATTCTTTCATATTTAGTAATTTCTCTACCTTATTTCTTTTTTCTTTTTTTTTTTTATATCAATACAGTTTTTTCTAATAGATTTTTTTTCTTCTTATTTTTTTCTTTCTTTTCAACATATTTTTCTTTTTCTTTTTTTTATTTTTTTCAACTCTAAGCATAATTGACCTTTATTTCAACAAATACAACAAGTTTTTGAAGTGTCAATCCTACTCCCGAGAAGTAATTTATTCCGATTTAAAGATGATTATTATAAAAATTACTATTTTGATGATTAATTGGTTACTAATGAAAAAAAGAAAAAAAAAGAATATAGAATATATATGCTTTTTTGTTTTTCATTGATTTTTGGATTTCAAGTAAAATGATTGGAGAGTTTTTTATTTTTTAATCTAAATGCGTATTAAATATTTGATAAAAATATTTTTTAAAAAAAATTATTGCAACTGCATACTGAGATATAATAGTTGTATGCTGATATTATTTTTTAAAAAATAATAAGTATATATAAATATATAATACATATATCTTTATATACTAAGATATTACAACTGCATATCGACTTTTTTTAAAGACAATATACATATATAGTTATAGTTAGTATATATCTAAATATAATAAGATATAATTACTGTATATTGATATTTTTTCTCAAAGACAATAAATATAAATAAATATATATTGTATATACCTTCACATACCTTGATATTACAGTTACATTTTGATATTTTTTTTACAAAGATATTAGATATATGTAATTATAGTTATCATATTCCTTCGTATACTAAATATAATAATTACATACTGATATTTTTTTTCTAAAATAAGATATATATATATATATATGTATATTTTACAAATACCTTCATATATCTTAATATATCTTTATAGAAAATGATTATATATTAGTATATATTATATATAATTTAACTAAATAATAATATTTTTTATAAATAAAAATTCTGTATTTTTTATAATATATATGAGTATATAATAATATATATTTTATATATTTTCACTAAATAGTAATATATATTATATATATTTTTATTAAATAATGACATATTTGTAATTTACTTGTTTCGTATTTTTAAAGCTCAAACTGTCATATTTGCTTTGTAAATTTGCAATTTTAAAAATGCTATTTTCATAATTTTAAAAAAATATTTTTAAAAATATAATTTTATTTTAGATTAGATTTATAATTACCCTTTTATTTTATATACTTTATTATTTTTCGGGATAAATTTTGTAATACTGAATGTACCACGGAATTTTCATATCATTAAATTGACATTAATGTCCGTTATTAGTCAAATGGATTTTAAACAAGAAATTTTTGGCTCGGTAAAACGATTATCATGGAGCGAAATTAAATAATAATAATAATAATAATAATAATAATAATAATTTACGTAGTACTGAAGGTTTCGCGTTATTAGAGGTCACATCACATGGTCTCCGTTGTGCTTCTTCGACGGAGATAAAGTTATACCCACGCAATCATTAGTACGTGTATTTCACTGCCCATAGACGCATAAACTTCATGAGATGTCTTTTATAATATTTATATAAATATCTTTTTTTTCCTCAAAAATATTTAATTTTAATTTTAAAACTTCTCACTTTTAAAATATTTATATAAATATCTTTTTTTCCTCAAAAATATTTATTTTTAATTTTAAAACTTCTCACTTTTAAACATGTACATCTAAAACTATATACTAAAAATATACTTTATTTTTAAAAATATATAGATCTAGTATATTTATACTAAAAATTATAGTGTATTTTTGAAATTTTTTTAAAAGAAAATTGTTATTTCAAACATTAAGCAATTTCATAGAAATAAAAGAAATTTATTGATTTATTTAATACTTAAAGTTTTCTTTTATAATTTCAAACTTTTTAATATTACAACTATTTATTTTTCTTTATTTAGAAAAATGTTATAACTCATTTTTTATATTAATTAATCTAGAAAAGGGTTCATTTAGATTTAAAATATAAATGAAAGTAACACATATTATATTTTTTATTATCAAATTATATCTTAATATTTTCACATTCTTTATGCATTCATATATAATTTATATACGACGTTATTTTAAAGTGAAATAAAAAATAAATTACAAAAAACAACATGGCAATAATTAAAAAATTATTAATTGTATGGTTGTTGACTACAAAACCTACCTTTTATTAAAAGATATTTTTGGTAATTAATGAAATGCATAATCTTTTCATATCTTATAATTAATATTAATTCCATGTAAATAGTCATTCTCCTCACTCTTACCAAACAAAACCCATTCTTCTCCTCTCATTTCATTTTGCATTTACAATAAGTGTTAAGCTTCAAATAAAGCCATTGTTTATTCCTTATAATACAGTATAACAAAAACCAGAATTGAAAGCTCATTCAAATTAATTAAAATGGCTTCTTCAAGGTCCAAAAGATCATCTTATAAAGAACTCTTCACTCTCTCTCTTTTCTTATTATCATTATTCCTCGCATTCTTTTCTTTAACTTTGAAAGGAAATAAGCCTTATTACACCACCGAACCTTCATTAATTTCTCCTACCAATGACTGGTTAGATCTTCTTCCTAAAAAGATCAATACCCAGAGAATCAAGATTGGTTTAGTTAATATAGATGACGATATAAAGCTTATGTATGATGGTGACCGTTTAGTCGAAACAGTTTTTGTTGATTTCGAGCCTGTGTCTAAGTCTAACAAAACATGGGAAGATTTTTTCCCAGAATGGATAGATGAGGAGCAGAGGTGGAGCAAACCGGAGTGCCCGGAGATCCCCGTGGCAAGATTGGAGGATTACGGCGGCTTGGATGTTGTTATGGCTAGGGTTCCTTGTGGTAGTGGTGATGAGAAGAAGGGGATAAGAGATGTGTTGAGGTTGCAAGTAAATTTGGTGGTGGCTAATCTTGTGGTGGCAAATGGGTGGGCGAAGAAGTCAGATGATGTTGAACGGACGGTGTATGTTGTGTTCATGGGAAGTTGCAGGCCCATGCAAGAGATTTTCAGATGTGATGACTTGGTGGTTCAGGTAGGTGATTATTGGGTGTACAAGCCTGATTTAAAGAAACTGAAACAGAAGGTTTTAATGCCCGTTGGTTCATGCCAGATTGCTCCTGCTTTTGCCGAGAGAGGTTGGTATTTTTTTAGTTTAATCACATTTCTTTACTTGTTTTAATGGCTATTATATATATAATTTGGGGAAAATGCATTTTGAATTTTGCTGAATAAGAATGCAATTAATTAGATTAAATTTTAGAGTACTAAACAAAAAAAATTTATAAAGAGTACTTTATATATAAGCAAAGGGTAGATATAGATGCTTAACTTCAGCTAATTAAGGCTAAGGCTGGCTGGCTATTAGACATGAATAATTAACTGTTAGCAGATGATAATTATTATTTTTTTTTGAGAGAAGATGATAATTATTTTTTAACTTTTAATATTTCAATAGTGATTTTGAATTATAGAAAATGCTAGAAATTATCAAATATTTCAAAAAAATAATTGGATGTCGAAATACTAAATGCTAAATCTTATAAGTGCTCATTCAAATCAATTAACCCATAAGTCTAATGACATATAATACATTCTCCTTTTTTTATTTATTTTAATTGTCGTTTTTAAAAATTTTTTCATGTTACTTATCATTTTAAATAATCAAGGACACATTAATTATTTAATTTTACTGATTTTATTCTTATTCTATTCTAGAGAATTAATAGAGTATTTTGACTTTATACACTAATTCTTTTCTATAATTAAGAAGTTACTCCTTTTGTTGATAGTAATAATTTCTTTTTTTTATTTATTTCAAATTATTATTTTTTATTTGTTTTAAATTAATTATAATTTATTAAGTTAATATGTTAAATTTCTATAACGCAAAACATCACTTATTAATTAATAAATATATTTTATAATAAAATAAAAATATAATAAAAATATATATACATGTAACTCCTTTATATTTTATATATGTATAATACATATATTTAGTATATATAAAATATATATATACGGTATAAAAATATCACAACATAATTTAATAAAAATTTTCACATTTTCAATTTAAAATCTCAAAACACTTTAAAATGTATATTTAAATAATAAATAAAATATTTATTATTGACTAAAGGTTCTAAAATAGTATTTTATATGAAAATCTCTATAAAAAAAATTACTAGAGTTTTATCTATAATTTAGACATCTTAAATTTTCAACAAAACACAACCTGCACAAAATGCACTCCTAATGAATAATAAATTACACTTTACACTAATATTTCTCAATTTCTCCAAGTTTCTCAAAATATTTATACATATACACACACGCATATATATATATATCAAAAACACATATAAACATCACTTTACCCAACTTATCCAAAATATTCTTTATAATTTACAATATATACTTTAAAAATATAAACATAATATACATAATAGCAAAATATACTATAATATAAAATATATATATGCTAACAAATGTTTTCGATCTTGATGTACTCAAAAACACTTCAAGCTCAAAAAATATAAGTCTAGACCCAACAAGGTCTAGTAGAACTCTCCGGCTCTACCGGATCACTGTTGTTACCTACAAGCTGTATTACAATCGTGTTAAGCTAAAAACATAGTGGTACAAACTTTAATAACAATAAAAGTGTAAAACAATGCCAATGCATAATGCTTCTACATGTGATGTCACAATTTGGCATATAAGTTCAAAATTAAACATAACCTTTCATCTTTTATAGTTCACATAAACACACACACAAGCATGAATCCAAACAAACTAATACATTATTCAAATTTCAGAGTTATTATTTTGATCTATGTTAACACTAAGTGTCTAGCTTGAAGGCAAATCATATATCAGTGACACCAAGCGTCTAGCCCCGAAGGCAAAATTAAGTATCAGTGACGTCAAGCGTCTAGCCTCGAAGACAAAATCAAAACATCTAGCCCCAAAGGCAAATAATAAAGATAACGTCATAGGCATACCGTCAAATACAGAATTCTGAAAATTGAATAACATACTAGACACACAAATATTACATGTTTTTCATATTTAAATTTTTCTTATTTTCTCATATTCAATTAGACAAATTGCCTCATTTTCATATTTTTCTTATATTGCTTCATTTTTTCATTTTTCATCACATTGCATCATTTTCACTTTTTTTTTTTCCATTCATATCAATATCAAATCATCATATCTTATCATGTTTTATTAATTCATCACAATGCATCACATTTTACATTAAAAACACATTATATTAATTAAACACATACTTTTGTTTAAAATCCTAAAAATGACATAACCTTTTTAATTGAAGGTTATTCATTCCAACTCATTCCAATTATTAATCCAAAACTTATTTTCATCACTTATATCATTAACTAACATGCTTCAAATAATAAAATCAAACAATTAATCATTCTTTAAAAATTTTCTTTCCAAAATCCTAAATTCAACACTACCATTTTCAAACTCTAACCAAATTTAACCAAATTCATAATTTGATTTTAAATCCTTGTTTATGCATCAAAACGACACATTTGAAATCAAATTGCATAATTAAAATTTATGAATTCACAAGCTCAAATGTTTCATAACCCTAAATTCTCTCTCTTTATCAAACTCTACTCAAATTTAACCATTTCTTCAATCCAAGATTAAAATCATTATTAGCTACTTAAAATAACTTCATACACACTAATTCCAACAATTATAATATACTACTTCAAAAATTTAGAGAACTTACTATTTATAGTGAAAATTACTAAAATTTCACTTGAAACATTTAAATTTGTTTAATTAGTGGAGTTTGGAAAAAGCAAAAACTTGAATTGGGCATTCATGGAGGTTCGACTACCAACAAGAAGAAGAAGAAGAAGATGAAAATTTGAATATTCTCTCTCTTTTCACTTTCATTTAAGACCTTATATATATATATATATTATTTTATTATATCTTTAATTAATTGATTGATTATTTATTTATTTAATAAAAATCTTAATTTTCTCTTCCAACCAAAACTAAATTATTTTTAAATTATTTAAATTATTTTCATTTTTAAAGTATATTTATAAAAATACCACTTGACCTTTAACTTTTGACTTTTAAAAGTTGACTTTTTATATGTTATGTATATTTTACATATACTATTTATTTTTTTTCTTAAAATTCTTCTATTTTTTATTTAAATTATTTATTTAATTTATTCAATTCAATTTTAATTTATTTTATTTAATTTTTAAAAATTAGAAATATTACAATATATTTATATTTTTTAATAAATATAACTATTTTTTTAAATTCTTGTGGGACAGAAATTGTGTTTGTCAATCCAAAATGAATAGGGCATTTAATGTTTTTGTATTATCTAGAAAGGACAAATAAAATGAAAAGGACGGATCCTAATTTAACTAATCTGTACTCTTCTTATTATATCAATTTTTTTCAGTTAATATTATTTTGATCTCCTTATTAATTTGTTATTTATTGATACACACACACACACACACACACACACACACACACATATGCGCGCAGGTAAAGAAATTTGGAGACGTCAAAAGCAAAAGGTTGGCTATGTAACAGTGCTCCATTCCTCAGAAGCTTATGTATGTGGTGCAATTGCATTGGCTCAAAGCATAATTCGAACAAACTCCAAACAGGACTTAGTCCTACTCCATGACTCTTCAATTACTCCAAAATCTCTCATAGGTTTAAGAGCTGCAGGCTGGAAAACCAGGTTAATCCAACCCATCAGAAGCCCCTTTGCTGCAAAAGATTCTTATAATGAGTGGAACTATAGCAAACTTAGAATTTGGCAATTAACAGATTATGACAAAATTATCTTTTTAGATGCAGATATGATTGTCCTTAAAAAAATGAACAAATTTTTCGTTTATCCTCAGTTATCAGCAACTGGTAATCATGGGTTGCTATTTAATTCTGGATTAATGGTCATAGAACCATCCATGTGTGTATTTGAAGATCTGATGTCGAAAACTGATAAATTAGCTTCATATAATGGAGGAGATCAAGGGTTTCTTAATGAAGCATTTACATGGTGGCATCGATTGCCTTCGAAAGTTAATTACAAGAGGTTCAAGAGGCAAGGAGGAGATGTTGATTATGACAAAAACGATGAAATACCAGATGATATTTATGCAATTCATTTCTTGGGATGGAAGCCATGGATGTGTTACAGAGATTATGACTGCAACTGGGATATGGTAGATCACCACATCTTTGCAAGCGATAAGTGTCATGAAAAATGGTGGCAAGTGTATGATGCCATGCCAAAGAAATTGCAGGAATTTTGTGGGTTAACACAGCAAATGGATGAAAGAATAAGGGAGTGGAGAGAAATTGCTAAGAATTTAAGTTTGGCTGATGGACATTGGAAGATCAATGCTGCAGATCCTAGACAATTTCATTTTGTTGAATGAATATATAAATGAATTGTAGATTTATATATTATTTTGCCACATAATTCAGTTGACACATTAATTAATTTATTAATTGCAAATGAATATTTAGCATGTTATTAAGTAAGTTTTGCACATAAGTTTTTTTTTCAACTATTTAAATTTTTTTATATATAAATAATCACATACACATATTCTTTAAATATTATTATTTTTAAAATATATTATTCTTTTAAAATATTATACTTTTAACATTACAATAAAATTAATAATTACTATAAATTGATAAATAGTTAGCTAAATAACCAATTTACTATAATACATATTACAGAAAAGGAAGAACAATTTCAGAGAAGGAAAAAAATAATTTTCATGCATTTTAACTTCATGTATGCACTGGTGTATATAGGTAAAAGTATTAATATTACTATAATAAAATACGAAAAAATTACACCATATATTACTTTTTAAATTCTATTTACAATTTTGTTGCTTCTATTTTTTTTTTTTCACTTTTATACTCATTTTTAGCTTTTTCTTTATTTATTTTAGGTTTACGGAGTGGTCTCTCATCTCCTCTCCTCTCCACAATAATTTAAGTATGCGGTTCTCTACTTTTTAATAATTTAAGCATGTGTCTCATACTTTTTAGTTTTTCTTTTTTTTTAACCATTTGTTTTTTTTTTATATATTTTTGGTGTTTATTTTTCTTTTTTTATTTTATCTATTTGCCTTTTCTTTTTATAATGTTTGTTTTTTTATATTTGTTTTTTTTATAGTGTCCACAAATTATGATATTTCTTAATTTTTTTCTTTATGTAATATTTTTTTAATTTTTAATTTTATAGTATTTTTTGAAAACTATTTTTTTACTATATATTATATATAACTTATACAGTATATGCATATATATACTATATATACATTCATATATTAAGATATTACAGTTGTATATTGGCATTATTTTTTTTAAAATATATATATATATATATAATTATATTTAACATATACCTATATATGCTAAGATATAATAATTATATAGTAATATTCTTTTTCTATGACAATAAGTATATGTTACATATACTTTCATATACTAAGATATTACAGTTGTATATTGATATTTTTTAAAAGATAATAGTTAGCATGTATAATTAGTATGTACCTAAATAAAATAATATAACAACAGCATACTGATATTCTTTCTCTAAAATAATAAAAATATATATGTATATGTTACATATATATTTATATACTAAAATATTACAATTGTATGTTGATATTTTTTTAAATATATATATATATAGTTATAGTTAATATATATTTAAATATAATAAGATATAATAACTACATACTAATTTTTTTTCTTCAAAAAAATATGTATATATCGATATATATTATATATATCTTCATATACTAAGATATTATATTTGCTTTTTGACATTTTTTTTTTGAAAAATAATCTATTATAATTATAAATACTAAAATATAACTCCATACATATTATATATATTTTTTCATTTGCTAAAATAACAGCATATATATAATAACTAATATGTGAATTATGTTATATAATAAAAAATATTTTTAAATAATTTTTATATTATATATTAAAATTATTTTAAAAAGTCCATAAAATAATAATAAAATGAGCTTATACTAGATCGTGCATGCTCAAGGGCCGGGATCCACCAATTTCCAAATATATTATTTTGGCCCATTGTTTATGGGTGCGAGACACACCACTTTTGCAACCATTTACAAGTTTGAAAATGTAACTTTGTATATTAAGAGAATGTAGGCTTTGTCTAATATAGGATTCTTTTGAAATAGCTTGCATGTATATATATATTCTAACATAATATAATAAATTAATTAACCAAACTAACTTATAATTGAAATATTTATAAAAATTAAAATAATTTAGTGGTTTCTCAGCTTATTTTTTTTAACCTATATATAAATTGAGCTTGTAAGCTTATAAAATCGTATAAATAAATACATCAACTTAAAATCAAAATTCATCTAAACCAAATACTTTCTCAATTATTAGACATATTTTTTATCGTTATTCCTCCTATTACATTTTATTTTATTAAAATAATAATTATTATTTGTAATTTAATTTTTTTTACAAAGAATTGAGATTTAATTGAAAGATATTTTTTCAAATTATTATTTTAAATGATAGCTATTATTTTAAATCTTTTCATATGTATTTTTTATTCATTTGAAGTTTTATAGTTATGCAATTTCAAATTTATAATTTTTTTATAAGCAAACAATATCAATGTTATTTTACAAAAAAAAAATAGTTCAATAAAAAGTATGATATATTGCTTAATTTCCTTATATTTATTTTCTTTGATATTGCAACTTCCACTATTTAATTTAATTATTTTTCTATTCATTTTATCATTTATAGAATGTATATAATTTTTATTATTATCATTCATTTTTTTTATTTATAATCATGAATTGTGGTAATCTTAGTTATTTGATATTGCGAATTTATTTTTTATTTTAAAAATATTTTTAATTTAGTTTAAATTAAATTAAATGATTATTTAATAATTTATTTTTATTAAGAATTAAAATTACTATATAATTAAAAAATAAGAATTAATTAATATGCTATCAAATATTGAATCAAACAGCCTAAAAATAGAAATGCTATGCTAAATTAATTTTTATTATTGGCTTCTCAAATACTCATGTTTGAGAAAAGTTTCCACACAGTGATTTTCTCTGTCTTTTTAATTTGTTTGCTTATAAAATTTACTTTTATGTTATAAATAAAAGAAGAGAGAAGATAAATAGAGAATGATAAATCTCTATCTTATTAAATTATCTCTGATGAACCATCTATAATGGAGTATTTATAGTGGTATAAGTAGAACTTATATAAGAAGAAAGATTATAATTAAATTCTAATTTGAATAGGATAACATTAATTATAATCTTAATAGGATAAGATTAATCTAATAAGTAGATATCCTTATGAATATGCCTCGTTAAAATCTTGTTAAGAAAAATCCGTGAGAAAAACTTAGAGAAGGAAAAAGAATACAATATTCATAGGTAACTTTTTCTAAAAAATACAGCTGACTAAGATATATTTTTAACTGAACGCATACCAATATTGTGTACAATTGATGTCGGTATTGCCTTTGTAAATAAATCTGTTGGATTATCACTTGAACGAACTTTACAAATATCTACTTTTTCTTTCTTCATGAGCTCATGAGTATAAATTTTTTTTGATGATATATGTTTAGTTCTATCAGCTTTTATGCAGCTTTCCTTTATTTGTATAATACATACTGCATTATCTTCATGTAATATTGTTGGTTGGTTATTTTATATAGGTAATCCATATGTTCTTTTAATATGTTCAATTAAGTTTCTTAACCATATACGTTCACGACTAGCTTCATGAATAACTAATAACTCTGAATGATTTGATGAAGTAGCAGTGATTGTTTATTTTATTGATCTCTATGAAATAACAATATTATTACATATGAAGATATAGCCTGTTTGGGATCGAGCTTTATGAGGATCAGAAAGATATCTAGCATTAGCATATCCTGCCAATTCAGACTTTATTCCTTTCGAAAAAAAATAAACCCATATTGGATGTGCCACGTAGGTAGCGTAGAATATGTTTCACTTCATTTCAATGTCTTCTAGTAGGAGTTGAACTAAACCTTACAAGCAAGTTAACTGTAAAAATAATATCTGGTCTTGTATTATTAGCAAGATATAAAAACGCCCTTATTCCACCGAGATAAGGTACTTTAGGACTAAGAATCTCTTCATTATCTTCTCAAGGGCGAAAATGATCTCTTCTTACATCAAAAGAATGCACAACCATTAGAGTGCTTAATGGATAAGATTTATCCATATAAAATTATTTCAAGATTTTTTCAATATATGATGATTGATGGAGAAGAATTTCATTTGATAGATACTCAACTTGGAATCCAAGATAAAATTTTATTTTTCAATATCTTTCATTTCAAACTCCCTTTTCAAATAGTTTGCAGTAATTGAAATCTCTTCTGAAGTTTTCGCTATATTTAAATCGTCAACATAAACTGCAACTATAGCAACTCCTGAATTTATCTTTTTGATAAAAATACATGAACAAAGAGGATTATTTTCATATTCATTATTTACTAAGTATTCACTAAGGCGATTTTACCATATTCGCCCAGATTATTTTAGCCCATACAAGGATCTTTGGAGTTTAATAGAGTATATTTGTCTAGATTTTAGATTATATGCTTCAGGCACCTTAAATCCTTCTGGAATTTTCATATATATGCCATTATTCACTGAACCATATAAGTAAGTTACCACAACATCCATCAAATATATGTCAAGCCCTTTAGAGGCTGCCAAAATAATTAACAATCTAAAAGTAATAGCATCCATAATAGAAAAATATATCTCATCATAATTTACCCTAGGTTTTTGTAAGAATTCTTATGCCACGAGTCGTGCCTTGTATCTCATAATTTCATTTAATTCATTTCTCTTATGGACAAATACCCATTTGTATCCAATAGGTCTGACATCTTCTGGTGTCAAAATTATTTACCCAAATACTTTACGCTTAGATAATGAATCTATCTTGGTTTGAATAACCTCTTTTCATTTTGGCCAATTATTTCTATATTGATATTCTTCAATATTTTTAGGCTCGGGTTCATTATCATTAATTATTTCATAAGCAACAACATATGCAAATACATAATCAATATCAATGTCATCTTTTTCCCACATATTTTCAGATTTCAATGAGATCTCATAATTTTTCAGTACCGAAATCACTTCTGGAGTTATTTCTCTAGAAATATGAAGTTGTTGATCTATGTTAGCTTAGACTTCTTCAGGAGTGTTATTTTGTAAAATTTTTATTTCTCTTCTTTTTTGAGAAACAACATCTTTTAAACCAATTGGTCTACCACGCTTCATGCGCGTATTAGATTCATTAGCTGTCATACTAATAGGATGTCCTGCAGGGACAATTAATTGAACAGAAATATTAGCAGCTGAAATATGTAATTTACACATCTTTTGGGTGTCTGTAAAGATATCTGGTAATTGATTAATAACATTCAACAAATAAATTATTCTTTGAACTTCTAGTTCATATTGATTTGTGTGTGTATCAAAATTAGATAAAGTTAGTGTATTCCAATTAATTTCTAGTGCTTTCGGCCCTTTACTTTTATCTTCTCCTAATGGTGGAAAGACTGACTCATCAAATTAACAATTTAAAAATCTTACTCTAAAAAGATCACCTGTTAAAGATTCAAAATATCTAATGATAGAAAGAGAATCAAAATCCACATAGATACAAAGACGATGTTGGGGATCCATTTTTGTTCTTTGAGGAGGTAATATGAGGACATATACCTAACAATAAAAAATTCTAAGATGAGATATATTTAGCTGTTGGTCAAACACAAGTTGTAAAAGTGAAAACTTATGATATGTGGATGGCCGAATACGAAAAAAAGTTGCAACATGAATTATAACATGTCCCCAAGCAGCTGCTGAAAGTTTTGATTTCATAAGTATAGGTCTAGCAATTAATTGCAAACACTTTATAAAAAATTCAGCTAATCCATTTTGAGTGTGAACATGTACAACAAAATGTTCAACAATAATTTTTATGGACATGCAATAATTGTAAAATACTTTTGAAGTGAACTCGCATGCATTATTTAGATAAACTGTCTTAATAGAATGATCAGAAAATATTGACCTTAACTTTATAATTTGAGCAAGAAATTTAGCAAAAGTAATATTACGTATTGATAATAAACAAATATGTGACCATCGAGTTGAAGCATCAATTAAAACATAAAGTATTTAAATGGTCCACAAGATGGATGAATAGGGTCACAAATATCTCCATGTATTCTTTACAGAAATTCAGGAGACTTCAAATATAATTTAAATGGTGAGAGTCTTAGAATTAATTTATCTTGAGCACAAGAAGCACAAAAGTAATCATCAGACAAAAGAATTTTTTAATTTTTTAATGGATGTTCATTTGTGTTCTTAACAATACATCACATCATATTTGAATCAGGATGACCAAGACGATCGTGCCAAAGTATAAACATTTTAGGACCTGTGTATTTCTAGTGCATATAATACATCTCAACCATCTTTATTTTTGTATAGTATAATTCAATTGATAAACTTAAAAAATTTTCTAATATGAACTTCTAGTTCAAATTATTAGTAGTGATATATAAAAATTCAATATCATCATCGTTCTTTATTTCAATATGATATCCATTGCGACGTATATCTTTAAAACTTAGTAGATTTTTTTGGGATCTACTAGAATATAATGCATCATCAATATATAACTTTATTCCATTTAGGAACATAAGATAAACTCTTTCAGAGCCATCAATTATATTTGCAATATCAGATATTATATTAACATTAATTTCAGCTAATGTTAATTGTAAAAAATATTTCTTATTTCGAAAAATTGTGTAATTTGTACAACTGTCAACTAAACATATGTCGTCCTCCATAATATCAAGTTTATTATACTTTATCTAGTAAACAAAATAATTATATTAAAAAATAAAGTCTAACCTTATTATAATTTTTTAGAAAGAAAAATATTATGACTTATAAAAAAAATAAAAAAAATAACATAACTATGAAAAATATATTCTAATAATTGACATTTTCATCTCCTATCAAATGATCAATCTTGTCATCATTGTCTTCAAAAAAATCAGAAATATCAAAATCAATATTTAAAGGATGCACATCATTACTAGCAGGGTCTATAGCTTCTGAAAAATTTATTTCAACATTTTTTCCCTTCTCTTTTAGTGATGATTTGTAAATATCGATTAAATATTTTAGAGTACGGCATATTTTTGACCAATGGCCCTTTGTTCCACATCTATAACAGGTAGTGTCATTATTTTGCACCTTTCTTTTAGGAAGTTCTTTATTTTTGACCCATTTTATTTTATTCTTTTTAACACATTTGCTTTCATAATTGGTCAAAAAAAATTTCTACCCCCGCCCACGACTTTGAGAAAAATATTGCATTCACTTCAGGGAATGATGTTGAGCCAGTAAGACAAGTTTGATAATTTTTCATCAAAATTTCATTGTTTTTTTCAGTTACAAGTAAACAAGAGATTAACTCAGAATATTTTTTAAATCGGCGCTCTAGATATTACTGCTGCAGGAGCACATTCAAGTCACGAAAGGTAGAATATATTTTTTCTAATATATCCTCATTAGTGATTTTTTCTCCACACAATTTCAATTGAAAGCTAATATTAAATAAGACTGAATTATATTCACTTACAATTTTAAAATCCTGCAATCTTAAGTAAATCCATTCATATCGAGCTTTTGAAAGAATCACCATTTTTTGGTGTTCATATCTTTCTTTTAAATAATTTCAAAGGGCTAATGGATCCTTAATAGTAAGGTATTCGGTTTTTAATTCTTCATGTAAATGATATCGAAGGAAAATTATTGCCTTTGCGCAATTCTGCAGGGATGCTTTTTTTTTCTTCCTTAATAGTATCTCCAAGATTCATAGCATTAAGATGAATCTTGGCATCAAGTATCCATGATAGATAATTTCTTCCGAAAATATCGAAGGCAATAAATTCAAGCTTTATAAGGTTCAACGTTGCAAAAACACTATATTTTAAAATAATAGTCTTAAATTAAGTAGTTATAAATATATAATAAATCTATAAAGATATATATATATATATACATATACATACATATAAACAGTAACTTCATTTATAATACCTATACATTTAATCAAGAACCACATTATGTATATATACACAAAATTCGTTGCCATCAACTTTCTTTATATATATATATATATATACTTTGTTATATTGAATCCATACACAAATAAATAAATAAATAATCTTTATTCATGCAATTCAAAACTTTTATATTGCATATATTGCATTTGTTAATATATAAAAGAATAAATTGAATTGCTTAACAGAAAGTTAAAATTGTCTTTTATGTACGTATATAATACTAGCCAATAAAGACATAAAGACATGAAACTTGAAATATAGTACAATAATATTTTATAAAAAAGCAACTTGAAAGAATTTATAATAAACATTATTATATTTGTATATAATTATCATTAGCAAATCATCGTCATCATATTGTCACCACCAGCACATAATATTTTATGTGTGGTAGGTCATAGTATCGAATAAAAAAATTCTTATAATTCTGTTATGCTAAAAATATTTTAAAAACCTGACCATTATATAAATCAATTAAATTAATAACATATTTAGTTAATAATATTTCAATTCATTCATATAACATAAAAATATATGAACACATATATAAAAATATAAAAAAAATTATAATAATTATCTTAAATTTGAATATTTAGAATAAACAAATTGACTATAATTTCGTACTGATAACGTGTTATAAATAAAAGAAAAGAGAATATAAATAGAGAATAACAAATCTCTATCTTATTAAATTGTCTCTAATAAACCATCTATAAAGGGGTATTTATAATGATATAAGTAGAACTTAGATGAGAAGAAAAATTACAATTAAATTTTAATTTAAATAGGATAACACTAGTTATAATTTTAATAGGTTAAGATTAATTTAATAAGTAATTATCTACATATTATTTAATATTTTAAATATTTTAGTAATTATTTATTACTATATTTGTGAAATATTTATTAATAATTTCGATAGGATTTTCTTTAAATTAAAATAAAAAAATGAAAAACGAAAAAGAAAGCACGTAATTATATTTTTTTTCTTACAGGATAAATATTAAAAGGAAATAAAAAGTGAAAAATCTCAAGCTTTACAGCCAGAGCGCTAATGAGAGGAGAAAATCAAAAGAATCAGGAATCAAACTCACACTGATAACTTTGATATTCATATTTATAGTCTCTCTGGAGCCATGAATCATAACTTGCATTAAAATGCATGAAATAAAATGGTTTAACAATTTGAAGCAGTTAAATGCAAAGAAATAGGCGTTCAAATTTTCTGATAGAAACTAGACTTAAACTTTATATTTACATCATCCACATGATTTGGATTAAAATATACATAAAAATAGAAAAGAAAAAAAAAAGAACCACACTGTTTGCATCAGAAAAGTACGAAACTCTTGGAGAAGACAACTACTAAAAACACTGCATCTAAACAAAATGTAGCCTGAAATCAAACAGATGGAAATATGCACCATACCCAAACAATTTGTATACTAATAAAAGTTAATTAACTATTATGTCTCATTTAATTCCAAAGGTGTTTAACAACATGTCTGCATTAAGACTAGTAAAAAATTACCAAACTTGAAGGTACTGCAAACAGAATTCTAAGATAGATTCCAAAAACAACATACAATCTTTTCCAGAATTACAAAAAACTGCTAATACATCTTAGAATGTGTTCATCCACGGTTATATTGCCATGAGTTCACCGTAATTCCGCATTAAAAAAATGGATGCTCCAAACAATCCAGCAGCACGAAGCAATTTCTGCAAGTACAAGAAAACAAAAATAATTTATTAAAACATATAAAAGGAAAACTCTGATCGCAATTTACATGGATGAAAGACATGATAGTATGCTTGTACACCCACTTCATCGTTGGGCAACAATTTTTAACTAACCACCAATTCTAAGAAATTCCAAGTTATTACAAAGATCTGAATTAACACTAAGATTCTCCAAGGGAGGCTCATGAATAAATGGTATCAGAATTAAATTGGTGAATTAAAATAGAAAACAGACCCAGCTATAGTGGGAGATGAACAAACCTTCCTTCAAAAATGACCAAGATTTAGTGGGGTATTCTCTGTGTTATTTTTTGTAATACTTTTTTTTCTTTTTCAAACAGAATCCTACAATGATACAAAAGAAATCGAATAGCAATATCTGCAGTAGTAAACAAATAACTTAAAAAAAGAATAGAAAGAACCCACAAAATGCTTAATAGAGATCTAATCATTTCCTAAAAACAATAACTCATTGGAACAATAAAAAACACACATCAAAAATCAAGGCACAACAAACAAAAAAAGCCCGAAACAGCCAACTTTTCTGCTCTTACCCTCCGATCAAAGGCATATAAGTCAAAAATCGAATTTCAGAACCTTCAATAACATTATGCAAGTTTGTGTATGTAATGAAATAAACAAGAAATTGTGAACTTAGAGATTCCGAGAAAAATCATTGAAAGCAAGATACACACCATGTTCAGACCCCACTTCTCTTCATCGTATATTTGAGAGTTCAAGAAAGATTTAAGATTGTGGAGGGAAACCGCAGAATCGGCCATTGATGATGTCCTGTGAGAGATCAAGAGCTTAGCCAATTAGGGGTTTAGGGAGGAAGAAGAGGGTTTTTCCGTTTATCGGTGAGCCAATAAAGAATCTGTGGGCTTTTAGGGTTTAAATAGGCTGGTAGTGCAAAATTACAAAATAGTTAATAATCAATAATTACATTAAAAATATTTAATTTGGTTCAGTGAGGTTAAATATTATTTTATTAATTTTAATTTGATTTGATTATTATTTTAGATATGTTAAAAATTTTAATTGATATAAATTTTGGTTTAATCTGATTCCGTTAATCAATGATCACCTACTAGTCAATAGGTATATATATAAAAAATAACATTGATTGATAATGTTAAGGAAATACATATTTATTTATGCAAAAAAAAGGGGGATTCAGATTAATTGAAAGCATAAAAAATAAGAATAAGATTTTAAAATTAGCTTATATTAATTTTCACATTTCTAATCCTCTTAATTGCAAAAAATATTTTATTAAATCATTAATAATATTCAATTCCAATAAATAGGTAATCATACATTAAATTACTATAAATTGTTAATTAAACTGCTTTAATTATTATCCAAAAACTTTGATTCAGTGCTATATATATATATATATATATCCTTGTTTGTTTGATAAATTAACTATCAACACTTGTTAAACCTGAATTAATCCTAGATGAACTAATTAAAATTGAAACTTTTTATTTAAAGTAACATAAATTATTGGTATATAGGAGTGATTTAACTGTCAATTTCTATATGAATAAATAAAAATTTTAAAATAAATATTTAATTGCTTAAAATTTTATAAACAGTTTATATTAATTTATAAATATTAAAATTTTATAAATTAGGCCCAACAACCCACATAGAACTGGACTCATTGCCATATATGAATCTGAGTCTATATGGGTTACTCTAAATCTAAATCCTGCTGGAAATTTGGTCCAACTAACACTTCTGGACCGGTGTTTATATATATATATATAATCATATTTTCTTTTTTTTCCTCATAAATTACTTGATCTTTTATTTTTCATATAAATTTCATGTTTATTTTGAACTGATTGATTCTATTTTATTATTATTTTTTGTATTAATCTATACCATCTAATTTAAGTTAAATAGTATTTACATGTTTACATATATAATTTCGTCAGTTTAATAAATGGTTTATGTACTTATACTTTTTTTTATATAGAAGAAAATGATTTATAAATAGTGAGATTTGAATTTTGGTACTCAAAATTTTCCATTTAATTTATTAAATAATAATTGGGAATTGGCATGCAATTGCAACAAATTATATTTCAATAATAAATAAATAAAATTTAAAAAGGAAAGAATGTGAAGAAATTAACCAATAATTCTAAAAATAAATATGAAATTGATAGAAACTTTAAAGTACAGAAGATTAAATCAAATATTTAATTAATTGTATGGAGAATAAATGAGAGACATATTTAAGAGACATATTTATTTATTTGAATCGAGATGTATAGCTTCATGAGTCTGCATGTCTATATAGATCCCGTTTATCTATCAACGAAAATGTACAAAAGCTCTAGTTGGAGGTCGACCATTGTGAGCAGCAAGCCTGCAAACAAGCTGAAGTAACTCTTTTCTGGTATCATCCTTGTGAACTATCACCTCTATAAAGAACAAGCATTCCTTTTTCTCCTCCATTGCTGTCTCCATTGCAGCTATTAGTTCCTCTTCGCAATCAATCTAAACCATATATAAACAAGTATATATATATTCATATATAAACTGAAATTACTGCATTCTTTGTCAATAATGTCAAGTTGCAAGCTAGTTTATAATTAATTAATGCCTTAGTAGTCCAACACTTGCCTTCACCATTGTCGATTGCATTAACCAAGCCAATGTAATCCCAGTTCTTTATCACATTATAGGGTCCATCATGAATTTCAACCTCTATTGTGTATCCATCATTGTTTATCAAGAAGATTATGCTTTTCTGCCCACATCTAAGCATTGTTGACACCTCTTGCTGTGTCAGGGGTGCAGCTACTTATGGTGGAAGGGGGCAGCTGCCCCCTTCTATTTTGAATTTTTATATATATATATATGTGTGTGTAATTTTTTATATATATGTGTATATATATTATTAAAATTTTTAAAATGTTTAATTGCCCCCCTTTAAATTTGTAAAAAAATATATGGTATTTTTATTTTGCCCCTCTTCACTAAAAAGTCTAGCTTCGCCTCTGTGCTGTGTCATCTGTTACCCACATCTCATTTTCTATTAATTAATTAAGTATAATTAACCATGGACATGGAGATATATAAATAAATACCTGGAAGCTTCCGTCTCCAATACAAGCTATAACTCTCTTGTTTGGTTCAGCTTGTGCATACCCAAAAGTTGCACCTATTGACCAACCAATTGATGCATATAGCAGTTGAGTCTCATATCTGTTGGGACACATATAATCAAATGTTCTATCCTTTTTTATTTGTAGATACATAATCAATATAAACTACACAACTATTGATACTTATTACCTGCAACCTTGTGGCAATTTCAGTTTCTGGCCATGAAACCATGAGTCACCTGTCTCAGCCAACACAACCATGTCATCCAACAATATCTTCTGTATGAGTTTAAATAGAACATTAACCTTCAAGGCCTGTTTAGAGTCAGATTGCACAGGAATTCCCTCTGGAACATATATCCTCTGGTAATTTTCATTAGCAGTTGTGTTATAGTCAAGCCTTTTGGCCAATTTCTCAAGCAACTCCTTCGATGGTACTCACCAAAATACAGGCAAATTTGGAATGATTACTCTATCAGGTTCTGCAGCGAGAGCATTGTTCTTATTTTTGAACAAGGAAATATTAACACAGCTCAGATCATGAAAAACTGGTCCTACAAAGAGTGAGGCATCAGCTGTTTCTATAATTTCAGCAGTACAAGGAGTGCTTGCTGCTCCCCATTAAATTCCAATGAAGTGAGAAAGGGTATCCCTTTTGCTTCTGCCATTACTGAAATTGCGTAACCACAAGAATCTGCTAGCTCAATAAAGCTATTACAAGCTTTAGCAATTCGGAGTTTTGGTCGACCCATTAGAACTGGCCTCACTGCCTTGTTTAAGATTTCTGCTGCTGCCTCTATTGCTACTTCCACGGCCATATGGTTACTTACACTGAAACAACACACAGATTAAGCAATTACTAAGCAGTTACATTTTTTTTTTGGTATTGTGAAGAACCTTAAAAAGAAAAGGATTCTAATTAAAATTTCTACACTTGGAGACAGACTTGGTAGAGAAGATGAGTGGAATTGGATCTTGAATGAAACTTGGATGTGGAATGCCCATCAAATTACAACTAATACTGATATAAAAAGGCTTGCATTTTTCTAAACAAGTTGTAATTGCTCTATCAATTTGTTATTGTGCAGGTTCCAAGTCATTAATAATAACCTGCAGCAAGATTAAAACGAAGGATTAATTAGCAGCTAGCACATATACAATTTACAAAGTAATTAAATATATCAGGATTTAAATTACTTGATGACAAGTGACAGCCTTGAAGCAATGGAGCTCTTGGCTGAAATCTGGCAATCCCATAGTGTGGTGAAGAATTGTATTAGCACCATAATCATTAGAATTGGGACCTCCAACAATGCAAATGACACGCAAATCTTCACTATAAGCACCGGCAATTGCATTCAGAATACTTAGGCCACCGACTGTAAAAGTAACAGAACAAGCAGCCACACCTCTTGCCCTGGCATATCCATCCGCCGCATACCCAGCATTTAGCTCATTACAACAACCCACCAGGTTAAGCCCTGGCTCAGCTATGAAGTAGTCCAAAAGGGTCAAGTTGAAATCACCAGGAACTGAGAAAATATCAGACACTCCAACTTGAACAAGTCGGCGAGCCAAGTGGTGGCCTAATGTACTTGATAATATTGAGGGTTGTGGTATACATTTTATTATGCCATTGCCATTGTTGTATTTGGTATGGTTTCCATTTTCCATTTGTGGCAGGAAAAGTTGGGAATAGATGGTTTGTTATTCTGGTTCAAGCAAGTGCTTTGATTTGGATTTTAGGTGGTATTTATAAAGTGATTTGGTCACTGCTACTGTGCTGTCTTGACGACAGTTGTATAATATATACTTTTTCGCCTTCATGAATTTAAGTTTACCGGTTGACAAAGTCCAAAGAGATATCAGTTAACAAAATTAATTTACATATTTAGTTAGTGATTTTATTTTAAAAATTTATTAGTTTATACACAAATTTGTTAAAATTAATTAAAAGTTCATAATGAAATTTAAATATATGTATGAAATATATATATATATATATATTAAAATTAATTGTCGTTATTATAATATTGTGACATGTTTCTCGTTCTCATATATTATAGATGTAAAACTATATGCATATATTTTAAAGTGAGTATTTTTTAAATTTAAAAATAAAAAAAATAAAATTTAAAATATTAATTTTACTTTTTAAAATATTTTTATACAAAATTCTTAAAATTTTTAAATATGTGAATCTCACTATCTACCAACTATGTATGATATTAGTTGATTTTTACTAATTTAATTGCTTTTATTTTTTTAAATTTAATTATTTATGTAAATATGAGAAATCTAATAATAATAATAATTATAATAGATGTGACAACTTTGATAAGACGATAAGTTTATTAGGCCAAAGAAAAAAATTTAAAATTAAAAAAAATATTCTATTAATTCTATTATAACTTAATCAAATGATTAATCGAAGTATCCTATGAATTTATAGTGACTGTATCTAATCATATATGAGGAAAACTTAAAAAATTAAAATTTAAGGTAATAAAAACAGGAGACTAAATTCATTGTTGAGCAAAAAAAAAATATTATAAATATTATTTCATTAATTCAAATGAGATTATTATATAAAATATAAAAAATTTAAAAATTCTTAAACTTTTATATTGATTATCATGTTACTTTTTAATTATTTTTAAATATTTAAATTTATAAAATAAATGTAAAATGTTATAAAGAAAATAAATTGAACTTATTAAGAATGAGAATAAGTGGACGACAAAGAACGCGTTATCAACTAATTGATTAATGAAATGTGTGGATGTCAAATTAACATTTCAAGTTTTAGCCATTAAAAACAACTAAATAAGAAAGTGACAAGATATGTGTTTTTCACTTTCTTTCTAAAAAAAAATTGTGAACAACTTTTGTATATATTATTAATGAAAATATTATCCTCCAAACTATAAGAATTCAAGACAAAAGAAAACACCTTTAATTAGTTTTATTTATAATATTACAATTATTATTGATAAATGAAAAACAAATGCTAATAAACCTCTGACTAATTGCTAAACGTGTTAGAAGTTTGGTGAATAGATGATGGTTTTCTTGCCTAAATCTTGCAACTCTTTTAGATTTGGGTACTTTTGTTAGTAGATGAATATTGAGAATTATATTTTTTACATGGTTAAAATTCCAAAAAATATATAGTATGTATTTTTTATTTTTTTAAAAAATATCTTAAAGTTTGATGGGTGTTGAAGCCATGAAAAAAATAAAGCTCTCATTCTTAACAAATTTAATTGTAAGAGTGGTGTAGATTTCTCTATCTCTTCAAATCCCCTTAAAGTTATAAATGGTGATATTTGCAAGGCATAAACATATGCTACAATATCTTATTTTCATCTTCTTGAGTTGCACTAAAGATCAAACAAGCATCTAAAGAGTTTTCTCTAAACTTTTTTTCAAAGAATTCTTGAACTAACTTATTTTTAACATCAATTCTAAAACAATCATCTATAAAACTAGATTCTTTTATGGATTCACTAAGATTGAACTCTACATTCTCTTTATCTACTTGCAAAGTTATAACCTCTGCAGTAGCGAAAAATGGTCTCCCTAAAATTAAACAAATTTCAATATCCTCTTCCATTTAAAAAATAATAAAATTAACATGTATATAAAATTTATCAGCTTTAACTAAAATATTTTCAATAATTCACAAAGAAAATTTCACTGAACGATCTGTTAATGGAAGTATCATTCTTGTGGGCTTCAAGTCAGTAAATTCAAGCTTCCTGTAAATAGAATTTGGCATTAGACTAATGCTAGCACCCAAATCACATAAAGCTTTATTAAAATTAAAATCACCAGTAATACAAGGTATAGAAAAACTCCTTGGATTGTTAAACTTTGATGAAAGTTTGTTTAAGATCATAACGCTGCATTTTTCAGTGAGAGTAACTCTTGCATTTTCTTCAATAGATCTCTTATTGAAAAAAATCTCCTTCAAAAATTTGACATATGAGGACATTTGAGCAAGAGCATCCACAAAAAGGTATGTTGATTCTCAATTGCTTGAACACTTGAAGAAACTTCTCATACCGTTTCTTCACTTTTTGCTTTTGAAGCCTTTAAGAAAATGGTACATGTGGCACATAATACTTCACTTCACTTCTAGAAGGGAGTATATCAATTTTCTCCTTCTCCTTATCAATCTTTTTATTTTGCTCATATTCTTTAACTTCTTCACTTTCTCTTTTTGATTTAACCTTTATTGGAATCACCTTTTGTAAATATTTTTTGCTTCTAAGTGCAATCACTTTGCAATGTTTCCTAGGATTTATTTTTGTTTTACTAGATAATATCTCTTAACTTCTTGAATTTAAAGAACTAGCTATTTGCCCAATTTTTACTTCAAGATTCCTAGTTTGACTTACAATTTGATCCATCCTAACTTCTAGCATGTCATATTACTTATCTAATTTGTCAAATCTCTCACTAGAAACAGAAATAATTTTTTCTAAAGCAATTTCATAACTCATCTTGTTGTCTTAATAATTAGCTTGACCTTGATCCCTATTAGAAAATGGTAGTTGATACATCCCCTTTTAGTTGAAATGGTTATCTTAATTTTCTTGGTTCTCTTAATTTTTACCCCAAGATAAATTTGGGTGGTTTCTCCAAATAGGATTGTATGTGTTTTTATAAGGCATTAATTGAGCTCTATTTTGATTTACTATAAAATGCACTTATTCTTGAGCTGTACATTCAAAAGATTGGTGGTTTCTATCACACCCTTCACAACCTGCAATAGTTAGATTAACATACTCCAGCTTCCGAGCTAAGGCATCAAACTTAGCTAAAAGTAGTGAAATACCATCTATTTCTTGCACACCAGCCATCTTCTTAGGCAAAGATCTCTCACTAGACTAATGGTAATTATTTGCTACCATGGATTCAAGTAATTGCAATGCATCTTCTGAATTTTTATTTATAAGAGCCCCTCCTTTAGCTGCATTAATTGTATTTCTCAATAGCCCTTTTATTATATTATAAAATATTTGTACAATTAGCCATTCTGAAATTTTATTGTGAGGACACTTTCTTTGAAGGTTTTTAAATCTTTTTCATACTTCATAAAGCGATTCACCATCAAACTGCATAAAACTAGTTATATCATTTCTGAATTTTAAAATTTTTTTAGAAAAAAAATATTTTGCCAAAAATTCTTTAGAAAGATCATCCCGGGTAGTGAAAGTTTCAGCAGCTTGACCTTGTAACCAAGTTTTTGCCTTGTCCTTCAATAAGAAAGGAAAAAGCATAACCCAATTGCATCATCACTGACTCCATGCATCTTGATTGTATCATAAATTTTTAAAAATTTACCAAATGAGTAATAATATCTTCCTGGTCTAACCCATAAAACAGCTGTTATTGAGCCATATTGATGAGAGTTCGTTTGAGCTCAAAATTGTTTGTGTTTACTGCAGGGCGAGTGACGTTTGATCCTACCTGAGCATCAGGCATGACATGTTCTATCAGAGTAAGATTTCTTAGTTGAAGTTGATATTGTTGATCTGCCATATTCACTTCTTCATTACTAGCTTTTCCCACTTCAACCTTACTTTCTTCTTCTAGAGACTCATGTGCTCGAATTTGTTCCCTTTCTTCTCTTTTTAAACAAAGTCTCTCTCTTCTTACTTTATTATTTTTTTTGCACTGCTTTTTAATTTCAGAATTAAATTCTTCTAATACAGCTTATCTATTACTGTGTACATACATGATTTAAAAATTGCATATTCAACTTTCCAAATTATTTAGTACTAATGTAAAATTGTAAGGTTTGATATGAATATATAATTTAAGAAAAAGAAAATAGAAGCATACCCAATTTTGTTTTAAACCAAATAGTAGAATTTCTTTTACCAATTCTTATTTAAAAAAAGTTCATGTCATAAAATTACATTTTTTGCTTGTTGGCATCAAAAGAAAATGATCGTAGAGAAGAGAAGAGAATATAAAGAGAGATTCATCAAGAACATGTTAATAACAACATATTTAAGCGAAATACATACATTTTATTTATTTAGAGGTCGACTATTGTGAGCAGCAAGCCTGCAAACAAGCTGAAGTAACTCGTTGTTGTTATCATCCTCATGAACTATCACCTCCATAAAGCACAAGCAATCCTTTTTCTCCCCAATTGCTGTCTCCATTGCTGCTATTAGTTCCTCTTCGCAATCAACGTAAACCTTATATAAACAAGTATATATATTCATACATAAACCGAAAGTACTGCATTCCTTTTCAAAAATATTGTGAAGTTGCAAGTAAATATTTAAATACCTTTGTAGTCCAACACTTGCCTTCACCATTTTGTATTGAATTAACCATGCCAATGTAACTCCAGTTCTTTATCACATTATAAGATCCATCATGAATTGTAGCCTCTGTTGTGTATCCACCATTGTTTATCAAGAAGATTATGCTTTTCTGTCCACATCTAATCATCGTTGACACCTCTTGTGGTGCCATCTGTTACCCATATGTCATTGTCAATTAATTAATCAAGAATTTCAATTTCTTGAAACAAAATCAAGAAATTTAATTAACCATGGAGATATAAACAATTTGATTCATTAATATATGAATTAAAAAAAACCCTGGAAGCTTCCCGTCTCCAATACAAGCTATAACTCTCTTGTCTGGTTCAGCTTGTGCATACCCAAGAGTTGCACCTATTGACCAACCAATTGATGCATATAGCAGTTGAGTCTCATATCTGTTGGGACATTTGATTGGACACATTTAATCAAATGTTCTTTCCTTTTAAGCGTCTTCAACATACATAATCAATATAAACTAAACAACCATTGATATTTACCTGCAACCTTGTGGCAATTTCAGTTTCTGGCAATGAAACTATGAGTCATGACCTGTCTCTGCCAACACAACCATGTTACCCAATAATATCTTCTGTATGTGTTTAAACAGAACATTAAACTTTAAGGCCTGTTTAGGGTCAGATTGCACAGGAATTGCCTCTGGAACATATATCCTCCGGTAATTTTCATAAGCAGTTGTGTTATAGTCAAGTCTTTTGACCAATTTCTCAAGGAACTCCTTCAATGGTACTCGCCAAAATATTGGCAAATTTGGAATGATTACTCTATCAGGTTCTGCAATGATAGCCTTGTTCTTATTTTTGAACAAGGAAATACTAACAAAGCTCAGATCATCAAAAATTGTTCCTGCAAAGAGTAAGGCATCAGCTGTTTCTACAATTTCAGCAGTAAAAGGAGTGCTTGCTGCTCCCCAGTAAATTCCAATGAAGTGAGAAAGGGTCTCTGGGATAAGCCCTTTTGCTGCTGCCATTACTGAAACTGCATAACCACGAGAATCTGCTACCTTAATAAAGCTATAACAAACTTTAGCAATTCGAAGTTTTGGTCCTCCCACTAGAACCGGTTTCACTGCCTTATTTAAGGTTTCTGCTGCTGCCTCTACTGCTACTTCCACAGCCATATGATTACTTATACTGAAACAACACCCAGATTAAGCAATTACATTTTGTTTAAAAACCTGGCAACTCAAGATGATTATGGTTCTCAGCATCAAATATAATAAAAGGAAGGCAAAAACATTTGAATTTTGATGGTTGAGGATAATTCCTGAACCTGATAAATTCCCTTTAATTAATTGAATATACTAAGGTTTTCAATATTTTTTTAATCTTTTCTGATGGATTTTGTGCTTTTGTTTCTTCCATTTTCATTAATATCAAAGCAGCAAAAGCTGATCAATCCTTGTCATTAGAAATTAAATACTTGGGTACGACGATCAAATGGAAATCTTGAGGTTTCAATGTTGATATATAGCAACTAGCAAGGAAGATGAATTAGGTAAATGTGCCTAGGAAGGTGTGTGCAGCTAGCCAGTGGGATAAGGTGGCTGGTTGGGGCAAATTGGTAGTGACTGAAATTATAATTACTTGCATGTCAGCTAAAGCTGAAGCAATTAAATTATGTTTTCTGTTCTTGTTCAGGCGTAACAAATAAAAAACAATTAAAAAAAGCAAAGACATTTGAATTTTGGAATCAATTTGGAATCAAAATCAACCTAACAATTTGGACCCAAAATCTTTTTTTTTTTTTGTTATTCTCAAAGAAAACGATTCTAAATTTTCTACACTTGGAGACAGTTGAAGTCTTACTTGGTAGAGAAGATGGGTATAATTGGATCTTGAATGAAACTCGGAAGTGGCATGCCCACCAAAATTACAACTAATACTAATATAAACAGGCTTGCTTTTCTCTAAACAAGTTGTAATTGCTTTATCAATTTGTTCTCGTGCATGTTCCAAGTCATTAATAATAACCTGCACGATTAAAAAAGTATTAATCAAGTAAATAATTACCTGGAACATATACAATTTACAAAGTAATTAAATATATCAGGATTTAAATTGCTTGATGACAAGTGACAGCCTTGAAGCAATGGAGCTCTTGGCTGAAAACTGGCAACCCAATAGCGTGTTGAAGAATTGTACTGGCACCATAGTCATTAGAATTAGGACCTCCAACAATGCAAATGACAGGCAAACCTTGACTATAAGCACCAGCAATTGCGTTCAAAATACTTAGGCCACCAACTGTGAAAGTAACAGAACAAGCAGCCACACCTCTTGCCCTGGCATATCCATCCGCTGCATACCCAGCATTTTAGTTCAATACAACAACCTACCAGGTTAAGTCCCGGCTCAGCTATAAAAATTATCCAAAAGGGCCAAGGTGGAATCTCCAGGAACTGAGAAAATATAAGACACTCCAACTTGAACAAGTCGGCGAGCCAAGTAATGGCCTAATGTACTTGAGAATATTGAGGGTTGTGATACGCTTTTAATATGCCATTGCCATTGCTGTATCTGGTATGGTTTCTATTTTCCATTTGTGGCAGGAAAAGTTGGGAATATATGGTTATTATTATGGTTCAAGCAAAGCAAGTGCTTTGGTTTGGATTGTCTGTGGCATAAAGTGATTTGGTCAGTCCCACTGTAGGCTATAGGCTGTCGAACTGCCAAGGGCAAGCCAAATTTTAAAAAGTTAAATTTTGTTTATTAAAAAAATAGTTGAACTCAAATCCGAATTTAAGTTTAGTTCAGGCCGAGTTTAAGTTCATATCAATTCAGCTTATATTATGTATTTCAAGTTTGTATTTGAGGTCGATTTAACTGACGAACTAAATAAATTTATTTCAGTTTTCATTTTTCATTCATGTTTTCATATTTTTAAAATACTAAAATTAACAATATCTGATGAACAATCTAATTATTTTTATATTAACAAATATAAAATATTATATTACTTTAATTTTATATTCTATTATAAATTACTAATTACTTATTGAATTATTTACATTACTTATATATTATACTAAACATTTAACATATGTTAAGTTATCATGCTTTTATAATATTATTAGTTTCACCTAATATTAAATAAGTATCAATATTTATAATTTAAAATTATAATATTTAATATATAAGAAAAATTCAAATAAAGTTTATTGAACTGAATTATTTTGTGATATTAAAATTATTTTTTTATATTATTTTATTTATTTATCGCTTATAATTTATAGTAATAAATTATATAAACTAAATTAGATAAAAAATTAATATATTTAAATATATAATTTAATATATAAATTAAATTATATATATTTCTAATTCATCATAATAAACGAGCTAATTTACAAATTTAATTTACAAATTTTTTAAATGATCTAGTTTGTGAGCTAATAAACTGAGTATTTCTTAATTTGAGTTTAATTTATTTAATAAACAAGTAATCTGAGCTTGAGCTTACGAAAGCCCTATGTTATCTTCCTGATTCTAGGGTCTATTTAGATATTTATCATTATGATTTAGTGATATATGATATTATAAGATAGTGCAAATATGATATTATAAGCATTGTATCACAAAGATATTATAATATAATATGAGTAAATAAATTATTTTTAGTTTATTTGATAATATTTTGTAAGATTTTAATTAATTGTTACAATAATATATTTGACAAAATTACATTGAAACTCAATAAAATTTTAATTTTAAATTAATTGGGATTTACAATGTAGATTCTTTTTTTCACTTAATATAATTAGTAATTATGTGTTATATTTTCAAAAAAAATATAAAGATATATAGTCATATTCAATCACTTTTATCCAAGTTAATTTAGATCTCTTTAGATTTCTTTTGACTATATTCATTAATTTATTTAATTTTTTTAATAAGTACATCAATAACTAGGTTTCTATTTCATTTAGGTTTTTATGCATAATCATATAAAATTTTATTACACGGTATGAATTTACAAAAATATATTTGATGTTTAAAAGAATTAGTGATGATAATTTTAAAAGATAAAACTTTAAAATTATAATAAACTATTAAATTAATAATTTAATTTTTTTTAAAATCCATGATTTTCAATCTATAATACTCCTTTGAAAAATAACATCATAGAAATGAAAGTTAAAACAAATCTACCTTTGACACATTCAGTTATATGATTTTCATCAAACGCAGACTTTTTTTTTTTTTGAGGAAATCATCAAACGCAGACTTAGAAGTTTGAACGATTTCAAATTTATGATTTAGGGTGTGTTTATTTAGGTTATAGATTTTTTATTTTTGTTTTTTAAATCAAAAACTGTTTTTAATTTTTATTTTATATTCAATATAACATAAAAAAAACTGACTTTTGCTATAAATAAAAAAAATTTATCAATATAAAATATTTTATATATAAAATAAAATTATTGATATAAAAAATCTTCTCAAAATTAAAATACTTAAAATCATATTTTATAGATTTCATATTTAATCTTAAATAATTTTTATTTATTCATGAAAATTTAAAACTTAATAATATTACCTGAATATATTATAATTTTTTTCTTAAAATAAAAAAAAAATTAAAAACCAAAAGTGATTTCCAAACACACCCTTAGTTTATATATAGATTAAAAAAAAACATATAAAAGTGCAAAACTTTCTATTTCATTAAAAAAAATAAAATTACACTATTAAAGAAATATTTATTAAAGGTGTCAATAAATTTTTATCAGCTGAAAAAATTGATGGTAAGATTGTTAAGAGTTAAAATTTTCTTGTAAGCAGAGTAGTAACGTTTTTTACTGTCCACTATCGAAGATTTCTACCCTCATAGTATATTTGAAATTGCTAAAATCTTCTTTAAATTTGATCTAATTTTTTTATATTGTGTCATATGGACTCATATTATTGACTCATCTCTTCCATATATATATATATATATTTAAAAAAATTCAAGGAATTTTGTTCTTTCTAATGCATAAAATTTTTCCAGCAATGGAACTTTTATTTTTTATAATAATAATAATAATAAGAATAAGAATAAGAATAGGAACACGTCAATAACAAAAAAAATGCAAATAGATTTACCAAACAGATAGTGCCACGTGGACAACCCAACCCAAGAAAATCTATGATAGCTTCAATTATCCATCATTCATTGAGATTGCTCGTTAACAGGAACAAGAAGAAGAAAATGATGGAGGCCACTGCAATTTCTGCGAGTAGCAAAGCGATTCCATTCCTTTATTCTTCTCCTAATAGAATGAAAGCTTCAATAACTGAAAATTCTGCTTCTTTTTCACCTCTTCTTATCAAATCCATGGCTACCCAGAAACCTTTACCATCTGCTTCCAAAACTGTCAGCTCTAGAAAGGTAAGCTCTTTTCTAATTTCTACGATATACATTCTTTTCATTCATGGGAAATTCATAAAGATTATAACTTTATGTTAATGATAATGGAAAATCGTCTTGTTTCAATTAGAGATATTTGTTTATTTTCATGTTCCTAATTTTTCCCACGTTGATATTAATGGCAGAACTCAACTGTGTTTCCTCTTGGTGAAGAAGCGAGAAAAGGGCTATTAGTAACTTCACCTCCAATCAAGCTGTTAACAAGGGTAGAGCAACTAAAGCTACTTACCAAAGCAGAGAAAGCTGGATTGTTATCTGCTGCAGAGAAGTTTGGTCTTTCTTTATCAACAATAGAGAAACTGGGTCTTCTTTCAAAGGCAGAGGAATTGGGTGTTCTCTCTGCAGCAACTGATCCTGGAACTCCAGGGGCTTTGTTAAGCCTTAGCTTGGGATTGCTGTTTTTAGGTCCCTCTTGTGTTTATTTTGTTCCTGAAGATTACCTTTGGGAAATTGTATTGCAGGTTGTGGTTGCTCTGTTTTGTGTTGTTGGTGGATCTGCAGCCTTTGCTGCCTCAAATTTTGTATCCAACTTGCAGAAATCAAAATAAATTTGATATGCTCTATTTCTGTATGATATGAATCTGGACATTTCATTGTTCATGTTATTTTTTTTATTATTATTGTCACAATTGTTACAAACAATAAAAGGAAAATTTTCAGTTAACCGCAATGGAGGATTTCCATTGAACTCTAAAATTTACAGAAAATTAAGCCAACAGCTATAGGGTATAGGGTTGTGTAAATGGTAAAGAAAGACAGCAAGAGCAATTTTCAAAATTATATAAGCTTTAATGAAAGGTTACATGATTTGCACCAAAATAATAATAATAATATCCATGTCAGATAAGCTTTTATGAAATGGCCCGGGAAAAAAAGACAAAAGAAGGATTCTCAATAATATTCTTGTTCGGAGTAGCAAATATAAAAAATAGAAAATCTGAATTTCTTGTGCCCTGAAACCCCTCATTTGTACTGTCAAAAAATCATCTACGCACTCTCATTGGTCTATGTTCAAGTAGGAATTGAACCACCTTTTACCCCACCTTGACTCCCTCCCCTTCTACTTCCATTCTGATTAGCCCGCTGATAATCCTCTCCATCGCGTCCACCTGAACCCTTTGGTCGCCCTGAAAATTCACCCTGGTTTCTAAATTCATTCCTGCCATAACCCCGGCCACCACCAAAGTTTCCACGGCACGTGAAACTGTCACTCCGAAAACCAACTCTTCCTGAGGGATATCTCCCTCTCCCACTGCTGCTAACTACAAAACCAGTAGCACGTCACTTGCTATTGTCTGATTATAGGCTACAAAAGTACGCTTCAAGATATCAACCAATTAAAAAAGTTAAAAAAAAAAAATGAAGTTACCTCGGGTGTTGGTTTTCTTTTCCTCAACAATAGCTTGACGATCCCCAATGCTGATGGGTGAAGCCTGAAATTTGTATATTGAGAGTTTATATATTTTTTATCTTAATATCTTATGTCTTGCAAGAAGGAGGGCTGTCAATCTAACATGTAGCAGACTGATAAGCACATTCCAAAAATGTTAAAAAAAAAAGACCAACAAAAGGAGTTAAAATCATTAGAAAGGCAAGGCAGTGATAGATCTATTTCCAGGGGTATATCTCTGACAAAAGTAACCGCCACTCCCGCCCTCAAACAACCCCTTCCTCTCAAAGACTCAAAAGAATGGGTAATTGACAATATTGAACACCAATCCAACCTTATCAGTCCAGCCTCAAAACATCTATTTAATGACTGTCCTAGTCTCAAAAATATCGGCCATCAAGTATAAAACAGGACAGCAGCAACTTGAAACCAGAAAGAGGGGGACCTGGGACTGTTCATAAGGGGGCAGGGGAAACCAGACTCTCCAGCCTCTCCCCTAAGTGAATTTTAAATTGGTAATAAAGCAACCTAAAACAACCAACAAGCAATAACGGGAGTGACAATCAGCAATCCTCTATACATTGGCAATTTTAAGTAAATGCATAATTCAGTTTAAAAAGGTAACTGTATAATAACAGCCAGCAAAGCCATCAAGCAGCTGTGGTGACTGGTAAGGTAAATTACCCTATTGGTCATGGTGAAGATATTTCTGCCTAGGCAGATGGTTGAAGTGGTGGCTGCCTTGAGTGGTACCTTTATACTTCGTCTCAAATTGATAGGCTCACTTCACATTTCATAAATATTTTAAAAAAATAGTTATTTTTATTAGAAATATAAATTTGTATATATTTTTCCAATTATGTCTTTACTTTAGCATGAGATATATTTAATAAATAACATTAAATAATAGAATTATAGAGATTTAACATGTTAACTAACTTATCAAAATAGTAAGTGAGGTATAATTTGAGATGGACGAAAAAAAAAAGTGAACATATCAATTTGAGACGAGGAAGTAATTATTTTACATTCTACTACATCTTCTCACAAACAGGGGCAGTGGGCCAAAGCGAGAAGGATTATAAATGGATACTCTACACCGAATTGAAGTGAAGAGGCAGCAGCAAAATGGAGAGGGCAATGCAGCTCAAGGAATTATTTGTGTATGTTGATTAGTAGTTGGAATATGAAAAATTGAATGACTGCTTCATCCATGGTGAAGATTTTCCCAAGTATGTTTGTGGTGTATAGTGGGTGTTATGTAATACTTGCAAGAAAGCTTTGAGTTGCTCTATTGGATGGAGGGTTGCGACCGAAGTTAGGGAAGAAGAGAGGCCTGAATTTTGCTTGATGCAGATGTAAGGGAGCATTAAGTAGAAAGAAAAGAAAGCATTGTTACTTGGAGCTATTTGATAGCAAAAGGATAATACACACACAGTGTGATGGCATTCAGTTTAAAGCAAAGGAAAACAAGAAAAACGGAAGAACAATTTAGAGAGTGTCGAAAGTTAAATCCTACCAATAACCTGACTACATGGCCCGCTACAAATCTATCAATAATATTAATCCAGCCTATAAAAGGGCCCTTGCACTTGTCAAACATAGAATTTGTCTCTAAAAGCTAGCCTATCAAGAGAAGAGAATCCAAGACTTCATCTTCTACCATCGAGTTCCCTGATGTGAGATATTAGAACTGTACCATACTCCAAGGAATAAAAAATTTAAAATAATTATTAACCTTGGAGGACAATATGTCCAAATTCATTTGTGTTGAAAAATAACTTCTTAGCACTGTCAACCTATTGTGAAGAATATTCCAATTATTTGAGCCTACCCAAATAAAGATAAAGGAACAATGGAACAGATCTCCATTTAGGCAAGACATATCGTTGCTGAAATCAAGAACTAGATTGTAGAACTCAATCCAGAAATCACTAAATAATTCATGTCACTATCAGAATCAGACATCTACAGGATTGAGTAGGATTTTATAGGATTGGAAGAATTGTTAATATCAAATAGTACCATTAGGATTGGATTACGATGTGTGAATCTATAGAGCAATAAAAATAAGTTTCAATTTAGCATTTTGGAGGCTACCAAAGCTCTAAAATTGAAATAACATGATTTTTCACTAAAAAACTATAAATGATTATGGTTTAATACAATGTGGGGGAAATTTATCTTTATTTTAGTAATTGGACTCGGATTTTCAAAAATCCTATAATCCTAAATCCAATAATGAAGAACCTAAGTTATCCAAGGTAGGATCCTAGCTTTGATAACCTTGGTAAGCCACCAAAATACCACACAACATAAAAGAAGCATGCTTATTCAGCACAGCAGAATAATAAATATAAAACATGGGAAACGACAAAATAACCTACAACAAGTGCAATAAGAAAGTATCAGACGATACCTCAAGCGCACTTTGCATGGAATTCAATGTTTCAAATTCAACATAGCTAAAACAGAATCCTTGCTGCAGATCACAAGACAAATAACCATGACAACAATGTTCACTAACTATGTTCAATAATTGCTTAGTAGAAATACACAAACAATATACAAAACAGACCTTATTACTTCTAACTTGGATTCCATCGTGCTTAATGGGCCCAAATTTTTTAAAGACCTCATCAAGTTGTGCAGGTGTTGCACTAAAAGGTAAATTCCGCACATATATGGAGTACCCTTCTGCTACAAAAGAAATACAGATTATGAAAGTATAACTAAAAAAGAAACAGAGCATCTTCCACATGAAACACAGATAATATATATACATATACATATGTACACCCTGCCAGATCATCTTTTTCTTTTCTGCCTATGTAAGGGATTCCTTATCCTTAGCCTGCCCCATAGGCAGGCACCTATCCCACCTACCACCAAAGTTTCATCTATATCTTTTTCTCCCTGGCAAAAGGAGAGGTATTGTCATCAGGATGTCCCCCTTGGGAATGGTCCTGACAGACACAATACCTTGCATTCACACCATAATGAAAAATCCGTTTATTAGCAATCAAAACAGAATGGATCAAGATAAATTAAAAAAAGGGGCTACATGTGCACCTTAAAATCAATCATATGGTCATAAATTACAAATCTATCAAGCAAATTTGCATATACCTTCTTTGTTAACTTCGCTACTTTCAGGACCACCGCTAATAGAAGCAACAGCCTCCGGTATATAAACAGGTTTTATAGGGTTATGCGGTTGTTTTCCAATGTTTGCAGGTGCCACCTTTGCATTAGTGGTAGTTGCACAAACTGAAGTAGGTGCTGTACCTTTCACTACTTTCAACTACACAAGATTCAGGCTAGAAGGTGTCAAAACAAGTCAAAGGAAAAGGATTAAGAATTGCAACAGAAAGAACAATAATATCATCTCACAATTGAAGCATATGATTGCTTTGGAGCATCCTCCAGGTTCACAGGAGCTGCATCAACACTTGGGAGAACATTGTGAGTTGCATCATTTTGATGTTCAACAGCCTCTTCTTCAATCACTGATCCTTCCTCCTTATCAGAAGGATCACAAACTTCAGTGCCACTATTAAGATCCTCCTTCTCAAAGGAAGTAGCAGGATCCACTGTAAGATGATCAGTAGCTTGAATGGAATCTGGAACAAAGATTAAAGCAATTTCAACATTTCTACATCTCAAAAAGATTACAAGGCTTAATGACCAAAAAAATCCAAATCTTTTCAAGAAATAGTATTTGTACCTGAACATTCAAAATAAAATATCTTACGGTAATTTCCAAATTAGACCTATAATGTCTTTACAATTGAGAAGAAATTATGAAGATCATGATAGAATTGAGTTCATTAATGACTAGTTGGAGAAATGATACGTGTAATGGGCTAGTTTTCATTTCAATTTGATCACATAGGTATAATTGCAACTAAAAGTTTCAAATTAGAGTAAAATAGTCTACTTAAAAAGGTTTACTCGCAATATTTCAAAAAGATTTGGGCTTTATAGGTCATTAGCCATATTACAATGACGAGGAGATGAAGAAAATAATGCCAACCTGCTTCAGAAATATCACCCCAACCTGCTTCAGAAATATCACCCCAACCTGCCTCAGGAATATCACCCCAACCTGCTTCGGAAATATCACCCCAACCAGGATGTGTTGTTGAGGTAATAGGCGTAGCATTTTCATTGACGCCATGAATCGATAAATTATCCGGCAGCAATGATTCATTCTTGCCAACAAACCTAAATACATCATTCAACACAAAATAGCCTTTGTCTTGTGGAGCAAGGAAAAATGTTTGAGAGAATTTCTTATTCACATTGTCCTTTCCAGTTAAGCAGCCAGTTACAAGAACAATCACCCCTTTCTCATAAGACTCTTGAGCATCTGCATTTTTTATCTCAGCTGTGTAGTCTTCATAATTCAATGAAAGAATCTTGTCATTAATTGCCTGGACCAAAATAAGCAGCATGAAATAATTCCATCTAAACAACAGCCATATTTTTTTTTAACACTCAATTCAACTTCATAATTTTTTAACACTCAATTCAACTTGCCATCAATGTTGAAAATACAAGTTTAATAGACAATAGAAAAATCCCATGAATTTGTTGTCATTAATGGACTGCTTTAAAGAGGACTAGAATAAAATTGGGCCAATGTAAGTTCACGACACAAGTAAAGAGAAAAATCCCATGAATTTGTTGTCATTAATGGACTGCTCCGGAGAGGACAAGAACAAAATTTGGCCAATGTGAATCTGCAAAACCTTTTAAACTAATATATATCAATAAACCCCAATGAAGCATATCAAAGTCATAACACAGATCATGCATCAGAATCCTCCGAACAATTTCCTACATTCAAAGGTTTCTAGAAATGACTACACATCTCAGCACAACCTAATCACTAATGGAACAACCTATCACTAAAAACGGGTTTAGAAAGCAAGTTCCATGTAGAGATCAAACAATCTCCATCTAAACTCCATAACACTATGTTGCTCTCCCACTTACTAAGGACTACAAGGACTCAGGTTCCAATTCCTTCATCCACTAAAATATTGGTAAAATTTAAAGGGGTGAGATCAGGAAAGGTGGAAGCATTACACCCCAATTTTTATCTCTTACCCACTGGCAGCTTTTTAGAAGACCAAAAAAGATTTTATAACAGCTCAAAAGTTCCCAGCAAAGTTACCTGCATGGTAGTCACAGTTGTCATAGTGCCATCAGCATTCGGCCGGCTTAGCAAACTTGAATCCTGATAAAATTTATGCACCAGTTCAGGGGATTGGTGCAAAATGTGGTAATACTGATCCACAAAGGCATTGCCAACAACTTCAGCACTTGGCGCAGGGGTAGGAGCTGTTTCCTGCATTGCCATCTGTAGATAAAATCCAAAACGAACAATCAGTAAATGAAGCATATCAATGAATCAATCAGATAAACAAAAAGAATATAACCTAGAAGGAAAAAAAATGCAATGAATGACTTCCGAATTCAAAAAGAATTTCAACCAAGGGAATTTAATACATGAAAAAAGAGACTGATTAACTAGAGAGAAAAGGATTTCAGATTTCCAAACTAAGTTCAAATAAGTAATGTCCCGGCTGAGCCTTCATAAAAACAGAGAGGATCAACTATTCGAAATGCCAACTACTTGAGCTTAGAAGCTTTCTCTATCTGAGGCTATTCTCTAAATTATGCATAGAGCTCTTTCAGACTAACGGTAGCCAGGAGGGTTAAACCAAATGTAGAAAGTAATATAACAGAATTAGCAGAGCAACAGTGACAGAGCAGTGGATTCGTGTCTGCTTATTGTTGTCTTGATTTTTAAGACAGCAATCAATCAAGAAAAACCCAATTTGAGATTAGAATCTAAACAGCAATAAATCTTGAAAAAACAGAGCAAAGGAACAAATTAAAGCATGAACAGGATTGAAGCAGAATTCAAAAATAGCTTATAAAAGGCAGTAAACAGAGCTATATAGGAGAAACAAAAGATTGTAGATTGAACCCAAAAAAAAGGCAAAGAATAACAAAACATTAAGGAAAAAAAATCCAATAATGAAAATGACAAGTAGAATGCGAAATGTAGCAAGAAATTGACTAAAACCAAATATACAAAACATGGATCCATCATATGAAAAAAAAAAAAAAAAAAGGCAACAAAACAACAAGAAAAACAAAATATACATACAGGTGTCAAAAGTACCTTATCGGGGGGTTGTTGATTTGATTTGGGTATTGGATATTGAGAGAAAAAAAATAAACAGAAAGAGATCTGTTAAGGGCAGGAAAAAGATGGAAAAGAAGAATCAGAAAGAAAGCGAGAGAGAGAGCAAGCGTACAAATCAAGGGAAAGGAAAAGGACGGAGCAAAGATACTCTGAGATAGAGAGAGAGTTTCTGAGATGTAATGTTGGCAATCTTTTGGTAGCCTCAAGAACATAACATTTGTTTGATGCTTAGTTGAGATCATAGGTTGTTTGCTGTGCCTTTTTTTTTTTTGGTTATTAACTATTTTTAATAAAATTTATAAAGCTTTCTAAATATTTAACATTTAAAATAATAATTTCTTTTAAAAAAATCGATTTTGATCTTAATGTCAAATAAATTAAATAAACTATATTAGCAAGTTACACTATAATTTTTACTTTTTAAAATTAAAAATCTATTGATATATATATGATAAAAACTGAGTACAATAGTGTTGAAATTATTTAATATTTTTTCTATTATTTTGTATTTTAAAATTTTAATTAAAATTTATATAAATCATTATCAATATATATATATATATTATCATTTTCTAATCCACATGTATTTTATTTACATTGATATTTAAAATTATCTAAATTTAATAAAATAATATTAAATATTTAACTTCTATTTATATTATGTTAAAATATTTTAAAAATTAAAAAATAATTAAAATACTTGTGATGTGTATAATCATAAAATAAAATTGAATTGAGGGTTAATTTATTTACCTATTTGACTCAATCTAAATGTGATTCATTAGAATTTTGACATGAGATGATTAGAATTTATCAAACGAAAATATATAATTATAATGACTTATTTTAAACAAAAATTTAAATTAATGATTAATCACTAATTTAGTTCAACCATTTAGTTGGATTGGCTAATGACTACTACAAGCTGGCTACTGGTTTTACCTCAATTTGAAAACATCTCATCCTTTTCTTTCAATTGCATTTTATTTTTTACAAAAAAAAATTAATTTCTATGCTGAGATATAGTCCAATGATAAATATTTCTCACTTAAAAAATAAATTTAGAATCGATTCTCTCTATAATATAATGTAATATTAAAAAAACAAATTTACCTCAATTTAAAAATATTTTTAGTATAATTACATTCAAAAAACACTTTCTCTCCTCTTCTTAAAGAATTTATCGCATGCCCTCTTTCTCCTCTCTTCCGAGGTTCTTTATATTTTTTATTATTTAATTTTTATTTTTCAAATAATTTTATGATTTGAGTTAAATCAATCTCAGATCCAAATATTTCAAGGTTGTTTGGTTTATGGTGGTGTGCTCTATCTATGAAGATATGAAATTTTTAAAAAGAATTCATCTAGTAATTCTAAAAATTCAGTTGCTTTGGCACTCCAATATTATCTCCTTCAGCTCAAAAGTAAGTATCTCTTCAAACTATCCAAGTGGTTTTGTTTTTATATGATTTTCCCTTGTGTTGTGCTCCTAGTTGTTATACAAGGAAGTACCAGTGTTAGCTCCTTGGTCCAACTTTTCTTCCTAACTCATTTCCATTGATAAATGGGAGCTCTTTTTTTATTTTTTAAAGTTATTCCTTATTAGGGTGGTTCATTAGTCTTATCTAGATATGACTATAGTTCGGTTTAAAATTAGAACTGGACTGAAACTGAACCATAATTAAATTAACCCGAGTCTTCTCTCCCATTTTCGGTTTAAATTGTATATGCTTACGTGTATGATTTATTTATTTTTGAGCTAGACCATCAATAAAGTTGTTAATATAGTTGAGTGGTGAAATACATCAATCTTTTCTAAGAGGTCTTCTCCCCCATTTTCTACCAAAAGACAGTGAATGATGGCGAGTGACCACCGTTTCTAGACTCCTGACATCGAGATGATTCCAATGGTGCCCATCCCATTCTCCAGATCCACCATTGTCCGCGACGCATGGCCGACTGGTAGCAACTCCGGCGAGAGCTCCGATGATGTTTTGGTGAGCAATGTTAGAAGCCTCATTTTGATGTTTTTGATGTGTCGATGACTATTATTAGATGAAATTTCACAGGGTGAGCTTTCAATTACTAAATTTTATTTTAAAATTAATTTATGTCAATTTCTTCTGGGTTGTGCTTAATATTTATGAAGGATAGTTGATGGATTGAAATTAATTAATTAATTGATAGAATTATAATGATTACTCATCAATTGGATGATGAAAATTTTACTTGACTTTATTGTTTTTAATTATAAAGTTGTTGTATTTTCAATTATAATGTTGTTGTATTATGTTTTATTATAGAATTTAGTATTGTAAAATTAATTTAGTAAAATTATGGTATGATTAAAATTTTATGCATAATTATTTAAGTGAAAATATTATAATTATATAATTTATAGTATTTTGTATTTTACATAAATTATCTTAGTAAGGTATTTAAACGAGTATCGGATAATAATAAACGGATTTGGGATGGGTATGTGTAATAAATATATACTTATAAAAGGGTTTGGGATGGGTACATGTATTTCAAATTTACACGGGTTCGAAAACGGATAGAATATTTTTTGCGGGTACCCTACCCGTTGCCACCCCTATTTCCATTCCATCTAGCTATGCTTACCCATCCTCTTTTTCTTGACTATATGGCCATTATTCATGCTTTGAACCTCCATTAAAAGATGATGATGGTTGTTAAACAATAAAAGATGATAATTGTTGAACCTTCATTAATAGATCGGTGGAGCATGTGGGTTTGACTTGTAAGGAGAAGATATTGATGTCGCAAAATTAGTAGAAAACGATAATTAATGGTGATGGCACATATGAATATAGGTTTTTGATCGAGCGAGACATTTAATTCAAATGTTCAGGATTACAATTATGTTTTATAATGATAAGATGGTTATTTCATAATTGAAATTGCTGGAAGTGGCTTGAATGAGCTATATTGGTGATAATGATTTATGATTGTGAGGTGGAACTAGTTTATTATGATTTCATAAGTTTAATAATTTGCTAATATTGAAAAAAAATCATATATGAGAATTTAATCTTAATACTTCCATTAAAATAAGTAAATTATGTGTTCTCTCTTCATAAAGTTTTCTCCACAACTTTCTACCCTGAATCTAAGGTTACCATTGGCCTTCTGCCCAACGGAAACCCTATATATTTTATTTATCTTTTATATTTTGTTATGATTCATAGCTGCTGCCCTAATTTTGATCTTTCCTACTGTAATTTATGATTATTTTATGGGGATTTTTGAAGTCAAGATCTCTAGGAGATTGTGTCCTTACCCCCCTTAGTTTTTAATTATGCCTGATCCTTTGTTCTCACTCAGACTCCAAAAGGCTTTTCAATCTATAATCCACCCGCTTTTGTGTTCTTCGGATTTCTATTACTCTCCCAATTTGCTTTGGTGTATCAAGCTATGTTCTTGCAAATGAGACTTCTTCCTCAGCCCTTGTAGCTGAAGTTGGTGGTTGTTATAGTTGCTCCTTAGGTACTCTTATCCCTTGTGTGAATCTTATTCTTTTTGCACCTCGATTCACATAGGTTTTCCATTTTAGGTTTACTGGGACCATTGATTTGTTGCATGTCTATTGATAGTGTTCGGTCCCTTTAATTCACATAAGAATCATTTTTTTCTTTTTCTTTAGGACATTCACTTATCTTGTATTTAACATTTTCTAGCTGTGAGTACTCTCTCAAGTTTGTTTTCAGGTTCCCTAGGTAGATTGTTTTTGCATGGTTATTGTGCCTTAGATTTTTTTTAAACTGTATTGTGCCTTATATAGCCCTCACCCCATTTAAGGCTTTCATCGTACTCTATTTTATGCTCAATAAAATTTTATCTCTATTACTGCTCAAAAAATAAATAAATAAATTATTAAATATATTGATTATGGGGGATTAATCAGATATATATATCCTTGACCAAAATACTAATAAATTATAGATCTTAGTATCCTTAATTAGACTCTTCTAGACAAAAATACCCTCTTAATTTTAAAAGTCCGCTCATATTTTTAGAAGCAATTTTCTTCTTTCTTCATTTTTGACTTTCATCTTCTCATTTGTGTTCTCTGTAAAGCAAGAAACCCTCGCCAGTTGCCTCAATCATTTTTTACTGTCTGTTCTCTTTATTTCTGTCCATTTTAGTGTTTTAAGGTCGAAGTTGTTGTCTTCTCCATTCTTCTCTCGTAGCCGTTATTTCTTCACCGTTCATCATATCTATCTGAAGGTATTTTTCATCTCTCTCTCGATCTCTCTCTTGTAAATCGTTGTGCTTAATTTGACTGGAGAATGAAAATGTATTTGTGGAATTAATTAATTTTCAGTGAAATTTATGATTTTACTGGTATGAGTTGTATGAGCTTGTTATGACCATATTTTTACTAGTATGAGTTGATATGAGCTTATTATGACTATATTTTTACTGGTATGAGTTGATATGAGCTTGTTATGACCATATTTTTACTGGTATAAGTTAGTATGAGTTGGTATGAGCTTATTATGACTATATTTTTACTGGTATGAGTTGATATGAGCTTGTTATGACCATATTTTTGCTGGTATAAGTTAGTATGAGTTTGGTATGAGTATATTTTTATTGGTATGACTTGGTATGTGCTTTTTATGACCGTATTTTTAATGTTTTGAGCTTGTTATGAGCATATTTTTACTTATATGACTTGGTATGAGCATATTTTTACTGGTATGAGTTGGTATGAGCTTGTTATAACCATATTTTTACTCATATGAGCTTATTATGAGCATATTTTTTTTTGTATGACTTGGTATGAGCTTGTTATGACCATATTTTTACTGGTATGAGTTTGATATGAACATATTTTTAGTGGTATGAGTTGGTGTAAGCTTAACATGGTATGAGCATATTTTTACTGGTATGACTTGGTATGAGTATATTTTTACTGGCATGAATTGATATGAGCTTGTTATGACTATATTTTTACTGGCATGAGCTTGTTGTGAGCATATTTTTACTGGTATGAGTTAGTATGAGCATATTTTTACTGGTATGATTTGATATGAGTTAGTATGAGTTGGCATGTGCTTGATATGAGTTGATATGAGTTTGATATGAGTTTGTATTACTGATATGAGTTTGAAATTAGTTAGGTATGAGTTTGAAATGAGTATGATATGAGTTGATATGAAATTGATATGATTATGATATGATTTTGTATTGTTGATGTGAGTTTAAAATTAGTTAGGTATGAGTTTGAAATGAGTTGATATGATTGTTGATATGAGTTTGTATTATTGATATGAGTTTGATATGACATGGTATGGATTATTATGAGTTAGTATAATTGGTATGGTTTTATATGAGTTTGAAATTAGTTGGAGTGAGTTGATATGAGTTGATGTCAGTTTGATATGAGTTGGTATGAGTTTAATATGAGTTTGAAATTAGTTTGTATTATTAAGATGAGTATGAATTTGTTATGAGTTGTTTTGATGTTGACTTTGTAGTAAAAAAATTACAGAAAAAATGGCAACAGGTTCTCATACTAACCCATCTTCTCAAAGTGCTTCTCAAAGTGAGCAATCTCCCTTATGTGAGAACAAGCCAACCATACTCCATTCAAGTCCAGGTGTAATGTCGTCAGCTTCTCCTAAGGGCTGGAGGATAAAAAAAAGAGTGCCTTGTGAATCGGGTATGGCTAGTAAGGCAAAAAAGCCAAGATTTGAGGTGTTCTTTAATGACGACATGCCCATTGATAAAAAGAAAGTGGGAGGTGAAAATAGTAACAAAGAACGCATCGGAGTAAGTAATTACCAAAAATTTATTTTAAAGTGCAACTTTGTTTGAAAGTACAACTTGTCAATGATTGAATAACTAAGCAATAAAATATGTGCCATGATGTTGATTATGTCATCCCTCTAAGTGATTGGAGGTACTACTAGGTTAACAGAATAAGCCGTTAATTGCAAATAATTCAGCTGATAAAGAGCGTAATTGGTTCCAACAAAGAAAATGTTAGTATGATTTATAATGTATGACACATTTTGATTTATACTGCCACTGTATTCAATATGAGTTTATTTATTAATAACACTATTTTATTATTTTGGTGTAGATGACTTCCTTTAAATGATACAATGTTATCCACTTTTTTGGGCTTGATGAAGGAAATTTTAATCATTGGTCTGGGCTCTTTCATTGACTTTTCATACACTAAGTTTCAAATGAAAATAAAAATAAGTTTTCATTTAAGTTTGGAAAGTCAATTCTAACATTTGGAATTACTGAGTATTATTTAGTAACGGGGCTGAAATAATATGGCATGAAAGACATGGTTAGGGGGACTAAAATTCTTAGTTCATCGTTATGGTGGATGGACGTGGGAGAGATTATTTCATGAATTTAAAAAATGCAATGATACTGAGTTGCAAATCAAATTAGTAGTAGCTTGCTTGGTTGATATGTTGATTTTGGAAAAGGGTAAGACTATAAAGGTCGATCCTAAAATATTAGCTCTTATAGACGATGTTGAGGCATTCAATAACATCGCATGAGGGTTGTGAGCTGAAAATTTCTTTGTTCGAAGTTGAAAGAATCCCTAAAAAAATTGAAGAACAAAGTGGTTGGTGACTATTCTGTCATTGATTTTTTTGATGCCTTCATATTTAGAATGGAGGTTATTCCTAATTTACAAGAGCTAGGGGTAGAGAGGTGCAGAATTATGTTTTCGCTATTGATGAACTAAAAAATATCTTTAAAATATCCATATCCATACATTTGTTCAAAGTTATCACAGTAAGTATTTAACTTGATACGAGTTTAATATTTTCAGTTTTACCAATACCAATGCTATTATTCATAATATTATAATGTATAGAAGCTTACTACTATAAAAATAAAAATAACAAATATTGAGGCCGAGTCTCGTAATATGCAAGGTGTTTGCTAAAAGGATATCTAAAGACACTCGAAAAAGGAAAAAATTACTGACTCTTAGGTATTACTTGTATTTCTTTCCATTTATGGTATCATAATGCTTTACAAAATTATAGGTTTTATATTCTAATTAGTATATCATTTTTCAGAAAACTGGATTTGATAACAAACCAGTCAATGCTACTAAAGAAAAAAGGTTCATAATATTTGAATGCAGGAGCAAAAAAAAAAAGGAAAATCTGAGTGCCATGTATCAAAGAAAAATACAGGTGGATGTAGATGTGGAGAAGAATAAAATGGAGTTGCGCATATCGCTACTCGAGCATAGATGCAGTGCGTTAGAAAGTGAAAATACACTGCACATTCAATGGAATAAAGAGTTGAATGCTACCATATCCAGCTTGATCGATAGAATCACAACCTTAGAAGTAAATGAACATAAAAGGGCAGCAAAGAAAAGGGAAACCAAAGAAAAGGAGGCAGTTACAACTCAAAAGAAAAAGGAGGTAAAGGATGAAAGAGAAAATATTAATAAAGAAAATGAAAGTGAAGATGAAGAAAAGGAAAGGGCTCTGGAAGAAAAAGCAAATCAAAATGAAGCACTGGGATTGGATGATACAATTGTTACACCTCTTGTTGAGTATGCCGATTATAAATTATTGTTATTTATTATAAAATTTTATAAATACATTTATATCTAATCACTTAAAATATCACTACTTGCAAAAAAGATATATAATGGAGGCCAAGGACATACTACAGCTCAGTATGTCAGTGGTTGAAGTAAAGAAGACCACGTATGATAAACAAAGGAAGAAACGTTTACCGTGCCGAACTCAAAATATATTGGTGATGAGTGGACTCCTGAAGAAAGAGGTCAACACAGAAAAAAGGAGCAAATGTTTTCAAGTCCTTTGCCGGAAGATGGCGGATGAAGTTACATATGCAAGTATTTTGCCCCTGGATCCTTTCTCCCCCCATCTGTTAATCAGTGCCGAATTTTTTATAATTGGTGGCATATGCATTTGATAACTTAAAGTAGTAAGCTGCACTTTAATTACAAATTTTAGTTTTCATATTAATTATATTTAGATATAAATAAATTCTTCTTCCTATAACATTAATATTAGTGTTTTAATTTATAATAGTGATCCAAAAGTAGAACAACCATTACCCGGAGATCTACGATTTCACAGTGCATTTCACAAATTACAAGGACTTTTAGTATCGATTATTAGTAAAAAATGCTTGGCTATCAAAAGATATAAGATTTTTAAAATAAATGTATCTTGAAGTTAATATGAGTCGGTATGGGTTTATGAGAGTATGATATAAGTTTAGAGTTTGATATGAGTTGGTATGGGTTAGTATGAGTTTTGGTATGAGTTGTTATGAATTAGTATAATTGGTATGAGTTTGATAAGAGTTGATATGAGCTAGTATGAGCTAATATGAGTTTGAAACATATTGGTATAAGTTTGATATGAGTTTGTATGAGTTGATATGAGTTGGTATGAACTAGTATGAGTTGATATGAGTTTGAATATGTTGGTATGAGTTTGATATGAGTTTGTATGAGTTAATATGAGCTAGTATGAGTTGGTATGAGTTTGAAATATATTGGTATGAGTTTGTATGAGTTGATATGAGCTAGAATGAGTTGATATGAGTTTGAAATATATTGGTATGAGTTTGATATGAGTTGGTATGAGTTGACATGAGTTTGATATAAGTTTGTATGAGTTTGATATGAGTTATATGAGTTGGTATGAGTTGATATGAGTTAATATGAGCTAGTATGAGTTGATATTAGTTTGAAATATATTGGTATGAGTTTGATATGAGTTTGGCATGAGTTTGATATAAGTTGGTATGAGTTTGATATGAGTTTGTTTGAGTTGATATGAGATAGTATGAGTTGATATGAGTTTGAAATATGTTGGTATGAGTTGATATGAGCTAGTATGAGTTAATATAAGTTTGAAATATGTTGATATGAGTTTACTATGAGTTGGTATGAGTTGATATGAGTTTGAAATATATTAGTATGAGTTTGATATGAGTTTGCATGAGTTAATATGAGTTTGGTATGGGTTTGTATGAGTTTGATAAGAGTTGGTATGAGTTGATATGAGTTTGAAATATGTTGTTATGAGTTTGATATGAGTTTGAAATATGTTGGTATGAGTTTAGTATGAGTTTGTATGAGTTGATATGAGCTAGTATAAGTTGATATGAGTTTGAAATATATTGGTATGAGTTTGATATGAGTTGGTATGAGTTGATATGAGTTTGGTATGAGTTTGATATGAGTTGATATGAATTTGATATGAGTTGGTATGACCTAGTATGAGTTGATATGAGTTTGATATAAGTTGGTATGAGTTTGAAATATATTCGTATGAGTTTATTATGAGTTAGAAATATATACGCATGAGTTTATTATGAGTTTTAAATATGTTGGTATGAGTTTGTTATGAGTTGATATGAGTTGATACAAGTTCGATGGATATTACATTACAAATCATTGTGTTATATTATTAATATTAATGTGTTTTTATTGAATTATAGAAAATTGATGTCATACTATATTATGTGCGCTAAAAACATAAATATAATTCAGAATTTTTTGACAAAAGAAAAACATGTAGATCTTGTTATGTCAATCAAATTTTTATGTCATGTCATGAAGAGCTCAAAAAGAAAAATTGGAGGACTCCCAATTATGTAACTGATTTTTTTGAGGGCAAGCACAAATATTGCAAACATATAAAAGATGTTTACATCATTTATCTACCGGTGAACCAAGCTACACACCATTGATTTTTAATAGAAATAAATATACCTAAGTGGTCAATAAAGACATACGATTTGCTGTATGTAGACGTCCGCAAAAGCAATAGAATAAAATATGTTAATCCAATTGCGGAGATGTTGCCACATGCTTCAAATGAAGTTAATTTTTCAACCAGAGGCTCGAATTAAAGACTAAAAAGGGTACGAAGCTGAAAATAAATTATGAGAATAATAGATGTCTGCGCTAAGCTGGGTAAGCTAGTATAAACTGCCTATTCTCAGTCATTATGTAATGATTATTATTTTCCTTTTAAAGTTGATAATATTAATATATTATAACATAAAAGATTACGGAATATTTTTTGTCAAATTTATTGAATTTTTAATGACGACCTACCTCAACATATGAGACTACAACCAGCAAAATATAAAAATATTTAGATATAATACAACAGTTAATTTGTGGGTGCATGCCATAAATAAGAATAATAATACTTATGATAACAAATATCATTTTGAAATTTTGTACAAATATTGTGAATAGATTAGATTGTATATATGAAAATATTTCTTTCAAGTATATTGATTGTAATTAACAGGAAGCAATTATTTGATATTAAATGTTATTATTTTATGTCGGATGATATATGTAGCAATGGATTGATGCATGATGCTTATTTTTTATATGAGTTTGGTATAAGTTGTGGAAGTCTGATGATACAAGATGCGGTGTGGTCAAATTTTGTTGAATTTGATATGAGTTAGTATGAATTTGATATAAGTATTCTGAAATATTGATAAAAGTATGTTAATAACAAGCTCAAATCAACTCATACTATTAAAAAAAATGCTCATACCAAGCTCATACCAAGTTATACTAATAAAAATATATTCATAATAAGCTTATACCAACTCATACTAGTAAAAATATGCTCATACCAAGCTCATACCAACTCATACCAGTAAAAATAGACTCGTATTAATTTACTGGTATGAGTTGGTATGAGGTTGGTATGAGCATATTTTTACTGGCATGAGTTGTTATGAGCTTGTTCAACATATGAGACTACAACCAGCAAAACATAAAAATCTTTAGATATAATACGACAATTAATTTGCGGGTGCATGCCATAAATAAGAATAACAATACTTATGATAACAAATATCATTTTGAAATTTTGTACAAATATTGTGAATATATTAGATTGTATATATGAAAATATTTCTTTCAAGTATATTGATTGTAATTAACAGGAAGCAATTATTTGATATTAAATGTTATTATTTTATGTCGGATGATATATGTAGCAATTGATTGATGCATGATGCTTATTTTTTATATGAGTTTGGTATAAGTTGTAAAAGTTTGATGATACAGGATGTGGTGTGGTCAAATTTTGTTGAGTTTGATATGAGTTGGTATGAATTTGATATAAGTATTCTGAAATATCGATAAAAGTATATTAATAACAATCTCAAACCAACTCATATTATTAAAAAATGCTCATACCAAGTTATACTAATAAAAATATATTCATAATAAGCTTATAACAACTCATACCAGTAAAAATATGCCCATACCAAGCTCATACCAACTCATATCAGTAAAAATAGACTCATATTAATTTATATCAGTAAAAATATACTCATAACAAGTTCATAACAACTCATGCTAGTAAAAATATGCTCATACTAACCTCATACCAACTCATACCAGTAAAAATATACTCATACTAAGTCATATCAGTAAAAATATGCTCATAACAAGCTCATACCAACTCATACCATTAAAAAAAAGCTCATACCAAATTATACTAGTAAAAATATGCTCATACTAACTCATACCAATAAAAATATGCTCATACCAAGTTTATATAAATTTATACAAGTAAAAATAGACTCATATCAAGTCATATCAGTAAAAATATACTCATAATAAGCTCATACCAACTCATATCATTAAAAAAATGCTCATACCAAGCTCATACCAAGTTATACTAATAAAAATATATTCATAATAAGCTTATACCAACTCATACTAGTAAAAATATGCTCATACCAAGCTCATACCAACTCATACCAGTAAAAATAGACTCGTATTAATTTACTGGTATGAGTTGGTATGAGGTTGGTATGAGCATATTTTTACTGGCATGAGTTGTTATGAGCTTGTTCAACATATGAGACTACAACCAGCAAAACATAAAAATCTTTAGATATAATACGACAATTAATTAGCGGGTGCATGCCATAAATAAGAATAACAATACTTATGATAACAAATATCATTTTGAAATTTTGTACAAATATTGTGAATATATTAGATTGTATATATGAAAATATTTCTTTCAAGTATATTAATTGTAATTAACAGGAAGCAATTATTTGATATTAAATGTTATTATTTTATGTCGGATGATATATGTAGCAATTGATTGATGCATGATGCTTATTTTTTATATGAGTTTGGTATAAGTTGTAAAAGTTTGATGATACAGGATGTGGTGTGGTCAAATTTTGTTGAGTTTGATATGAGTTGGTATGAATTTGATATAAGTATTCTGAAATATCGATAAAAGTATATTAATAACAATCTCAAACCAACTCATATTATTAAAAAATGCTCATACCAAGTTATACTAATAAAAATATATTCATAATAAGCTTATAACAACTCATACCAGTAAAAATATGCCCATACCAAGCTCATACCAACTCATATCAGTAAAAATAGACTCATATTAATTTATATCAGTAAAAATATACTCATAACAAGTTCATAACAACTCATGCTAGTAAAAATATGCTCATACTAACCTCATACTAACTCATACCAGTAAAAATAGACTCATACTAAGTCATATCAGTAAAAATATGCTCATAACAAGCTCATACCAACTCATACCATTAAAAAAAAGCTCATACCAAATTATACTAGTAAAAATATGCTCATACTAACTCATACCAATAAAAATATGCTCATACCAAGTTTATATAAATTTATACAAGTAAAAATAGACTCACACCAAGTCATATCAGTAAAAATATACTCATAATAAGCTCATACCAACTCATATCATTAAAAAAATTCTCATACCAAGTTATGCCAGTAAAAATATGCTCATACTAAGTCCTACCAGAAAAAATCTGCTCATAACAAGCTCATACCAACTCATATCAGTAAAAATATGCTCATACTAAGCTCATACTAACTTGTACCAGTAAAAATAGACTCATAACAAGTCATATCAATAAAAATATGGTCATAACAAGCTCATACCATTAAAAAAACATTCATACTAAGCTCATACCAAGTCATACCAGTAAAAATATGTTCATACCAAGTCATACCTATAAAAAATACTCATACCAAGCTCATACCATTAAAAATATACTCATAACAAGCTCATACCATTAAAAATATGCTCATAACAAGCTCATACCATTAAAAATATGCTCATACCAAGTCATACCAGTAAAAATATGCTCATAACAAGCTCATATCAAGTCATATCAGTAAAAATATGCTCATACCAAGTCATACCTATAAAACAATGCTCATACCAAGTTACACCAATAAAAATATGCTCATACTAACTCATATCAGTAAAAATATTATTTTATCATACTCATACCATGTCATACCTATAAAAATATGATCATAACAAACTCATACCGAATTATATAAGTAAAAATCTTCTAATATCAAACTCATACTAAGCCATATCAGTAAAGATATACTCATAACAAACTCATTCCGAGTCATATCTGTACAAATATGCTCACATCAATGTCATAATAAACTCATATCAATAAAAATATACTCATACATTGATCATTCGTCCTTAATAATAGTATTATTAAATGCATACTGCCCCAGTTTGAGCTTATTATAAAATGTACTATTTTTAATCTGTTGACGCTCTTGAATAACTGTGCAAACAAATGAGATTTTGGCAAGTAGATCTATTACGACCATGCTTGTGACATCGGCTGCACCTTAGATGAGTTTTCTCCTCACCAAATGAAGGAATCCTATATTTTTTCTGTCTCCCAGTTGACGTGCGTCTATCTAGTGATAAAAGAGTGACGCTACAAATGTGCTCTGGGATAGACCAATTACTGATGTAAGGAAGTAGAGTTAAGACTTCTTTGTATGTTTGAAACCAATATTCGCACGAGTAATATAGAGAACACAACTCATAAGTGTCATAGCTGCTATTCTTAACAACCACAAGAGCATGCACGTACGGGAGCTGATCTAATTAAAACTTCCTGCAACAATAGGTCCTATTAGACATATCAACAACATAATTTATATCTACGTCCTTAACGTCGTATTTGTTGTTACTAGCAGGCTCAATCTGTGAAATATAAATAACAGTATGACATGACAAAATTATAAATAATGACATTTGATGAAAAATAAATAAAACTTTGACACTGGAAAATTAAATAATAAGAACTTATATTCATTTTTTGTGTTTTCATTATTCTCTTCCTCAATTTTTTTCTAAATCTATTGACATTTTATCCATGGACTGCTTTGCTTTGTTTCGACGTTCATAAAACCATCTTTGACACATCTTTCTAACTTCATTAATAAATGCAGTAATCGAAAGGTCTCTCACCTTTACAAACGCAGCATTGCCTGGTTTGGAGATGTTAGTCGTCATGATGTTATACCTCCTTCTATACATATGAGACTGTGTCCACCTATCTAACCCAACACCTTCTAAATATTCTCTTGCACCGAGAATACTAATGCAAAAATCGCTAAAAAGTTTAGTAAAATCATTTATTTTGTAGGCTTTAGCTGTTTTTGTAGCAGTGCTTCTCAAAGTCCTTTATTATATGTTTAAATTTGTACTTCACATTATTTAACAAGTGATACATACAAATTTCATGGATTGCATTTGGAAAAACCTTGGATACAACCTTCTGAATGATAAGGTGTTTATCAGATATAATAACATGATCTGTTCTTTCACCGAAAGCTTCCTTCAACCTTGTAAGAAATCATGTCCATGATGCATAATTTTCAGAATTACCAATCCCGAATGCAAAAAGAAATATCTGTTGGTTTGCATCATGACAAACGGCAGTGAAAAACACACCTCAATACTTTCCTTTCAGATAAGTGTCATCAATAGTAATTACATGTCTACAATTTTGAAAACTTTTTATTGAAGCATCATAAGCAAAAAAAAAAGATACTCAATTCGATTATCATCACTGCATTGTAGATGTATCACCATACCCGAATTAGTTTCTCCTAGCATATACAAATAAGCTGCTAGAATTAAGAAAGATTATTCTGCAGTATAAAGTTTGATATTCTCATATACAAACTCACGTCCCCTCCATATAATGGAATAACTAATCTCAACACCAAATTTATTACGCATGTCTTTGATAATATCCTTAGTTTTGAAAACCCTCATAAGATTCATAAATCGCTTCTTAACACACTCTGCAACAACTAAACTAGTTGCTTGTTTGTGTCTACTCTGATCAAAATCGGTCGGATGTGTATGTTATGTGACATAGTTTGTCATCATCTAACAACCTTCGAGTCTCCAAGACTTTTCACTCTCAATCTCCATATATAACTTTTATCAATACATCGCACGACAAAGAAAAAAGTATTAGACTTGAATACCTTAAATTAAAATTTCTCCCTAATTGTAACGAGGGATACTGTTGTCTTAATATCATCTCTTGACTTAAATATTTTTTTCTCCTCAATCGTTTCATATATATAACTTTCGCTTAACAATTTTGTATTGCTTTTGCATGTAAACAAGTTTGTTACCGTTTCTTCATTGTCGGGAGTCATATGTTCTGTCTTATTATTGCAATTAAAATGAATGTCATCATTATGTTCCACCCTGTATGATGATACTCTGGCCCTACTTTAAAATTTATAAGAATGTCAGTACTATGTTCTGTCGGTTTCTCTACCGATGAATTAGCCACATCATCTTCATTTCATAATATTCCTGGGCTATGGATAGATTCAATAATTGGTGCAACTCTTGCATTTGCATTGTCTAGATTTTGACAAAAACCTAGCACGTCTACTTGGACATTTTTTTCATTGAGAGGATTATTACTATTGTGTCCTGATTTATATACTCCTTCTTCAATACTAACAATCAATGGATGTTTAAGCCTACCCTCCTTTGCAATGCCAATGAATATCCTAAGTGGCCTATCATCTATCACATCATAAAGAGGATATTGGTCATTACCAGTAACAAATTTGAATTCTATCTTTAATGTGTTGTCAATATGAAGCACTTCTGATACTGATTTTTTAAGTTCGTTGAAGTCAGTCATTCTATTTAGGAAAACATATTCAACATAACCACCAATATATTTGCAGATGTTGATATCAAACGTCCCACCATAATAGATGAAAATAATTATTTCGTCCATAAAATAGATTCGTTCCACGATAACTTTCAAGTCATCCATCAATACCTTACAATCAGAACCATCAATATCAAACTCATATTAAGTAAAAATATACTCATAACAAACTCATACAGTAAAAGTATAATCATATCAAATTCATATCAGTAAAAGTATAATCATATCAGTAAAATGATACTCATATCAAGCTCAAATCAATAAAATTAAACTCATATCAAACTCATGTCAATAAAAATATATATCTTTTCAAGCTCATATCAATAACACTAACTCATATCAATATTACTAACTCATTTTCAAACTCATATAAAACTAGTACCAACTTATATTTACTCATATCAATAACACTACCTCATATCAAACTTATATCAATGAAAATATACTAACATCATACTCATATCAATAAAAATATGCTCATAACAAATTCATATCAAGTAATATCAGTAAAAATATGCTCATACCAAGTCATACTAGTAAAAATATACTCATAACAAGCTCATACCAAGTCATATCAGTAAACATATACTTATAACATGCTCATACCAACTCATACCAGTAAAAATATACTCATACCAAGTCATATTAATAAAAAATATACTTATAACAAGCTCATACCAAGTAATATCAGTAAAAATAAGCTCATATCAAGTCATACAAGTAAAAATATGCTTATAACAAGCACATACTAACTCATACCGGTAAAAATATGTTCATACCAATTCATATCGGTAAAAATATACTCATACCAATTCATATCAGTAAAAATATGCTCATAACAAGCTTATACCAACTCATACTAATAAAAGAATACTCATAAAAAACTCATACCAAGTCATACAAGTAAAAATATGCTCATAACAAACTCATATTAAGTCATATTAGTAAAAATATGCTCATAACAAACTCATACAAAGTCATATTACTAAAAATATGCTCATAACAAACTCATAAGATAATGTCTTTTTCGACGCTCAACACCTACATATTTTATCGACATATTCTCATGTTAGCTTAAATTATATTTTTTCAAGAAAAAAAAACTAACTGGATTTACCTTTTTACTTGATTGAGACAAAGCAAATTAGTTGTCAACAAATGGAGCCACAAAGTTTATGGAATATCGGGCAAAGCGAAAGATCGAGAAGAGATCGGCAAAAAGAAAGAGAGAAGTGATTGAACAAGAGCAAAAGAAAGAAGAGATCGAAAAATAATAGTTAAAGAAAAGAAAAGAGTATGGGCGGGGAGAAAGAAAGAGTCAAGGAAGAGAAAATGTGTTTTATTCTTTTATTCATTTTTAGGAAATTAAGGGGTATTTTTATCCAATAAAATCTAGTTAAGATCATAATTTATTAGTGTTTTACTTTAGGGTATATATCTGACTAATTCTCTTGATTATATATTCACAAATAATTTTCACTGGACAATTAATAATTTTCACCTAAAATAATATTGATTATTGAAAGGGTATTATAAATATATAAATTGACAAATAATGTTATAAATTATGATTATTTTTTTAGAGTAAGAACCATAACTATATATTATTAATCAAAGAAGATAATTATTATTAATATTATATAAAAATAATATATTTAGATATAAATGAAATAAATTCTTAATTTTTAAAATTAAAAAACATATAAATTAAATATAATAAAAAATAATTTATAATATCTTTCTATGAAATTATTATGCCTGATGTCAGAAATTAAATTAAATTTAAAATTAATTTTCTTAGATCAATATGCTATTTGGATTTAAATAAAATAAAAATGTTATTATAAAGTGTAACCAAACAAAAATTAAATTTTTTGTATCCAATATAAATTTTATATAACTATTACTTAATAAAAAAATTTCTAATAGTATTAATTATTTCTAAACCAAGTAGTAGGGAATAAATTTATTTTTATAATTTCTCGTATCTTTCTCAAATCATAAATCAGACCCCAAAAAGGCCTCCTCTTCTCAAAGGAATCCCCATCTGAAATGCCTCCTCTTTCTCTGCGACTCTCTGAAATGGCGAAACCCGCCGCCGCTGCGTCTTCATCCCTTCTCCAAACTCTGAGACGCTTCATCAAGAAGCCCTGGGAGATAACAGGACCATGCGCCGACCCAGAATACCTATCCGCCTTACCCAGCGCTCTAGAATACCGTGTTCACTGCCCCCTAAGATCCAGCCCATCGTGCCCACATCGGACCCGGATACTGTTTATGACATCAAGTACTACACTCGCGATCAGCGCCGTAACCGTCCTCCAATTAAACGCACCGTTTTGAAGAAGGCTGATGTGGAGAAAATGATGAAGGAGAAGACTTTCGATGTCACTGATTTGCCGCCCGTTTATTTGACAGCAAAAGTTGAGGAGGATTACAATGCGCGAGGCGGCGGCTACCAGAAATGAAATGGGTGAGTTTTTATTTTTATTTGGAAATCAGTGCTTTTTTAGGTTTTGAATGATGGGTTTTAATTTATTGCAATGGCATTTGTTTTTATTTATATAATCAATTTTGAATTTTTTGTGGTGTTAATTGGCAATTTGGAAAGAATTAGTGAATAAAAATTAATGCTTTTTTTGCTTTCAGATTTTGGATGGTCTGAATTGTGTTTTTTCACAGGCATTTTCGATAATGTCCTAGAGTTTTAGCAGTCCTGCTAGGATTTGTATTAGTTTTCGGGTTTTTCCAATGTTGTAATATTATTATTATCCATTGTTTGGTTAACAGTTACTGAAACATGTTTGTGTTGTGTATTATTGGTATTCCAAGTTTTTCCCCTTTATGAATTATGAGGAGCTTAAAGCTGGTGCTGTTGCTAGTTCAGCCAGAGATTAAATGAATAAATAAATGTGTGTAGGTTATTAAGGAATTTAAGCTTGAGCTGTTTGAAATGATCTTGAATACACTTATATATTGGTGGTTATGCTAATGTCCCATCTAGAATTATACAGAATAGTGTAACTTACTTATTCTGTTTATTGAAATTTAAATTAGAAAAATACTTGTTGCATTTGTGGTAAAAAAATATAGCTATAGCATTTGTGTGACAATGTGTTTGTGGGATTGATTCAATATAAATTGAGATAGACAGATATTCTATGGACCAGTGATTGAGAGTTGAGACCCACTGGCCACTGCACAGCAAGAAGGGAAATTGATCTTTGTTTCTATGTCCATTCATGAAGTAGGAATGACAATAATTTCTTTTGATTTGAGTGAAGTTGGATTTTTTGCATGCATGATTTCATTTACACTGCATGCTTGACCAAAGAAAATTACAATTTTCATATAATTCGTGGACATGATAGAAGCACATGATTATCCTTTCAATCACATGGTTATCTGACAATGCTCTAGTTAAGGACTAGTAAGGATTGCAGAAGCTTGTAAAATCATCGTATGGGTCAGAAAATCAGAACATATGCTTGTAGTTTTGGATATGATTGTAGAACGCGGATTTAATTTCACAAACTGAATGTCTGAATATAAATAACATCACATGTTGTGTTGTTCATAGAATTTAATACCTTAAATTTCTTTGTTCCCTGGTTCTGTAGATTAGACAATAAAGATTTTATTTTTTTAATTATTTTAGTGTATATATTATAACTAAAGTTAAAACCATGATTCTGTCTTAAAATTTTTTTATTGTAGGTGAACTTCTAAAGTTTCCCCAAAGTTTCCTTGGAATTTTTTTTAATCTATGAAAGGAAAAGAAACAAAAAACAACAGAGCTCTAAGGCTTACAATACCAATAAGCTATCCTTGCACCAGCACTCCCATACACTCTGACGAGGCCTATGGTACCAAACAGTCCGCTCAGTTTGAGTAAAAGCAAGTTTTGTTATCCCATTAGCAACCAAGTTTTGAGTCCTTGGAATATGCATCAAACGAACTCGCCAAGCATTGTTCAATAACAAACAAATATGCTCTAAACACTGATGTTCAGGACCAGGCGAAACAAAAGGAGAGCAAATTGAATTGACAGCTTCCAAGCAATCGGACTGAATAACCAAATTTCTCCAACCTTTCTCCCAAGCCATTGCAAGACCCCATTTGATAGCCAAAAGCTCCGCTAAAAGAAATTATTAACTCTGCCTACTTAAATTTCATTTCAATTTCTTTTGTCTTTTTGATTTGAATTCTGGAACTTGGTCAAGTAGACCTTTCAAATCCCTCTAAGAGGAAAATGGATAGAGATTCTTTAACCACGAGGCATTAACAATTTTGTATCTTTTTTTTTTGGATGAACACAATTTTTGTATCTCAATCCTATTTTAAAGCAATTAAGGGCAATAAGCTAATGTCCTAAGCATTGGGTTGAAGGCTTTGTGGGCACTGGTGCACCCTTTAGGCTATTTGAATCTGTACGATTTAGAATCCTGTGGCAAATAAAACTTCCCACCTTTGCCATTCCATCTGCATGTACATTCTATCATTTAGGGGTGACATTCATGCTGTTTGTATGTTGTAGTAAATCATGTTGGAATTCTATTCAACCCTGGGTCATGATGGCTGTTTATTGTGATTGCAAGCATGCCCTCTACTTCCTTCCTGGCAGAGATGGGTTAAGTCATTCTGCTGATAATTCAAATATTGTTTTGTTTCATTTTGTTTTTCTGTTGCTGTTTTTTTTTGGGCATTTTGTTTATCTATGTTTGTGTTGTTCTTAGTTGCTGCAAGAATTAACAAATCCTGAACCCCAAAAACTTTTTAGATAACAATGATCTCTATAACTTTTTATTCATACTCTCACAATTTATGAATAATATGAGATTTCTGGGCTCCAAGATACCATTACTGATACCAAAACCTTTTGGCTTCTTATCAGGTCTTGTGAGATTGTACTAAAATCAATATGGTTCACCACCTTTTGTTGATGTTTTCTGTTCAATGAAGAGGTGCAGATCTTTTTAGCATAATGTTAATATATTTGGCAATTGGCATCAATAAAAAGTAGTAATCTGCACCTGTTTAGAATTGTTCATGTATGTGTATAAAATTTCAAATGCAACAGCAGTTGGGAAGGCGGCTGATTGAGATGATACTAAAAACATCATGCGATGAAGACCTGTTTGTCATAAATTATGTGAAATTCATTTCATTTGTAAAGAACTATTACTTCCGTTTCATTTCAAATATTGTGTAAGAAAAATTTTTTTATTTCATTTTAAATATTGCTTTTAGAATTTTAAGAGAACATTACTTGAAAAGTTTCAATATTGTCTCTAATTAAAATTTTTATTTAATTAAAGAGAATAAATATAAAAAGAAATATAAAAAAGGGTGTTTAGATAAATTGTAATAAAATTTGTATAAAATTTATAATGAATAATTATTTTTTTAGTTTATGTATGTTGTTTTTACACGACATTTTAAATGAAGTAAAATGAGTATATTTTATGACAAATTCATTTATGCAAACAAGAAGCAAATTTGGTTTTCTAGTTTGAATAAAGTGTTATTTTAGAAGGCTCTGAAATGGAGGCAGACTAGCTCATAAGTGAGCAGGCCTAATACCAAGCTTATGGGATTATGTAATTCACGTAGCTTGTTTAATTAGTAATTGCCCTATTAATTAAACTTGTATTACAACTCCAATAAACAAACTTAATGTGATATTTAGCCATTGATGTAGTGAAAGTTGGACCTACTAATTAAATAAAATCAATAATTATGAGGGAAAAGCTGAGTGAAACAAAGGATATGTTAATTAAACTGAGTAGCTTAATAATAGATTAGATTATCAATTGTCCACATCTTAATTAATCGTTACCCAGGAAAATATGCATTTACATATATATGATCACTGATGGGATTGGATTTGAAATGTTTGAACTCTGAGTCCAAGTTTTATGGTCTCAACATCTATTTTATTCAAATTCTACTTAAAAATCCTACATCTACGAGAACTTAGCGACCACCAACAAAGTCCTTAAAAATCTATTTATATATTTACTAAAAACAGACAGTAGATGAGAGCAGAGCGTCTGCTAAATTTTGCCAGACAGCAAAAACCAAGTCCTCAAGTTCAGGTTCTCATTAATTAGTTTTCTTGTTCTTCACAATTCACATTTTAATAAAAGACTATAAATCTCTACAAACTGGACCATAAATACACTTTAAAATTAGATAAGGATTACTTTTGGGGATTTATTTGTCGAGTTACCTGAGCAAAGTAATTATATCACCATAAAGGAAAAAAAATCTAAATTTAGTTTCTTAATATATATAAATAAATGAATTATTGGGCAGGTTCTTTTTTTTTTTTAAAAAAAAAAAGAGATATTTATAGGTTTTAACTTTTACTCAGAAAGGTAAAAGATAAGAAATTTTTTGTAATTATTGACTGACTGACTCTGTAAATTACTGATACGTAAACAGAAGTGATTCGGGAGAATCAGGGCTGGAGGGTGCAGTAGAAGAATAAATAATAATCTTTTTTTGTCTACAAATAAATAATAAATAATAATCTTTTGCTCGGTATAATAAATGGTAACCTTCCCCAATTTTCTATATAGGATAGAGATAATTGGACCACTTTATATATTATATTATATACATTGGTGTTTGCGTTTGCTAAACTTCAACCTATTTTCAGTCATTTAAATTCCCTCATGGCATATGCTTAATCACTTAATCATAATTTAATTACAGCTTCTTCTTTTTTTGACCTGTAATTACAGCTTTTGTTTACATATATATAATTGTAATTTTTTTTTTATCAGAATAAAGGTTTTCATTAGAAACAAACTAGAAGTACATACACCCAATTAAGATTAGAGAAAATTCAATTGAGAATAGTTAACACATGAAAGAAAAAACAAGAAACAGGCATGGCAATCAAACAAAGTAAATAATAGCACCCAGGAGGAAAAAAAAACCAGCAGATCAGCAACATTCTCATTAGTTGTAAGCATCCAGATTCCCATAGAATGTAAACCTCCAACAATGGCCATCGAAACTTTAGGTGAAAACTGGAAGTAATAAATAAAATGCTACTGACACTTTAAACAGAGTGAAGTGTTGGAGTCAAATACAATAAAAATATAAACACGCATCTATATGCGTCTTATAATTTATTATTTTTTGAATATGAATATAATATTGTGGAGACATGAGGACACGGCAAAAAAAATATTTTAAGATACTTTAAAATATTTTATAATATATTTTGACATAAAATTTTATTTACATAATATTAATAATTTAATTATTAATTAGATAATTTTAATTAATTTTAATTACAAAACTTATTTTTTTTGTCAAAAAAAATATTTTTGATTATAGTTATATTTATATATAAATAAACTAATATATATTTATTTTGAGAATATGTTTATTTTTTATTATATTTTTTATCAATTAAAATATATATATATAAATGAATTAATATATATTTATTTTAAAATATGTTTATCTCTCATATTGTATTTTTATAATTTAAAACAAATATATATACATATATCTGTGTGTGTGTGTGTATATATATATAAACATATTTTATCCTTATGGTATCTCTATTTTTTAAAAATACCATATCGACATGTCCGCATTATAATGTGTTCATGCCTGATATCCATGTCCATGCTTTATAGATAGAAAGCCTTGATGATATTGGACCACCGAAACCAGTAGAATAATAGAATGAGGAACAAATAAATAGTCCCGCTGCCTCATACATCCTCATGTCTTGAATATGTTGAGGGGAAAAAAAATTAAAGATCTTACCTTGGGGCCAAAGAGGAAGAAGAGATTTTCCATTAAAGCCACACCAGAGAGGGGATAAAGTGACAGATCCTGACAAAACCTCTTCTATGAACAAACATAAAACTGAAAAGGAGTAAAAGAGAGCTTTGTGCCAACTATCAAATGAAGGTTGAAGATCTATAGATTTAGAGGATGACAATCTTAGATCAAAATACTTTAAACACTCAAACCCAAAATCTAACTGAAACCACTAGCAAAAGAGCTTTATAGAGGTTAGAGACTGAAAAGAACATGGTGATTTTATATGAGAATTGAGGTTGTCGAAAACTCCCAAATAGATTTTAAAAAAAATGCTAGGAAAGAAAAACAAAAGCACTAAATGCACTATAAAAGAGATAGAAGATGATAGGTCCCAATCAGGCTATTGATAGATACCAACGACTTAAACAAAGAATAAAAATAATTAATTCTGCTTGGGATGAAAATTAAACCACAAAAATTCTCTTAGGGTGAGAATGAACCACAATTTAAATTAACTTTCTGCTCTCCTTTTTACTGCAGAAGCAATAGGAATTAAATAGAAAAACTTGCAGCAAATCTCTCCTATTTCTAAGGCTACTACTAAGACCCACAATGCCACTTATTCAAATAAGTAGCCAAGAATTGCTCCACTAACAAATAACAACAACTTGACCTATTCTAATGCAACAGAGCAATGGAAACTAATAACATAAATAATAAATAAAAATTGCACCAGATACGTGGCCTATCGTTACCCTTCCCTTAAACAGCAACCTTGTCCTCAAGGTTTACATCGACAAACTTAGCTCCCAAATTTTAAGAATTTTTCCATGTAGCTTCATATGTTGACAGTGATAATGCCCAAGAATGGCCCATGGATATTGGCAAGTGTTTTTATAGTTTTTGCTTGATGTACTCGGACTTGATTGTAACCCACCCTTAAATCAAGTTTAGTGAAATAAACAACATTATAGAGTTCAGGAAGCATGACATCAATTGTAAGAGTTGGAATTCTATTTCCTTTCCCTTCTTTGTAAGTTTGCTTAAGCCACTGTCATCGTTGATTTGCCTGACCTTCAAGATGGAAGTATGGTAATGACACTTTATCAGCTTCATTGGTGTCTCGGAATTTGAATTGGTCAACCTTGGAAAATCATTCTATTGCATCACCTTCCAAAAAACATGGAAATTCTAACTTTGCCAATTTCGAGAAAAACAATTGCTGACCTCCATCCGTTTGGGCCTGTGACTTAGATTGGTTTAAGTGGTCAAGAGGAGTAGGACTAGATGTACACAATTGAAAAAAAGAAGACATTTTGCTAACTGTATCTTCTAATTGTTTGAGTTTGTTGTTCAATCCAATTTCCATTCTAGCGACGGCATTTTGGAGACCAACAAGACCTGACTCCAGAAATTCAATGCAATCTTTGTCGGTTGCTATAGCTCTGATACCAATTGATAGGTCTCAATCAGGCTATTGATAGATACCAACGACTTAAATAAAGAATAAAGATAATTAATTCTGCTTAGGGCGAAAATTAAACCACAAGAATTCTCTTAGGGTGAGAATGAACCATAATTTGAATTAACTTTCTGCTCTCCTTTTTACTGCAGAAGCAATAGGAATTAAATAGGAAAACTTGCAGTAAATCTATCTTATTTCTAAGGCTACTACTAAGACCTACATTGCCACTTATTTAAATAAGTAGCCAAGAATTGCTCCACTAACAAATAACAACAACTTGACATATTCTAATGCAACAGAACAATGAAAAATAATAACATAAATAATAAATAAAAATTACACACGTGGTCTATCAAAAGACGGTAGATCTAGAGCTATTATTGGAAAGTGCAAGCCACCCTAGATCTAGGGTTAGAACCCAAATGGCTCGGCAAGGCTCTATATACACAGAGGAATTTTCTTCACAGGGAAGAGAAAAAGGCTCAAATAGGGCTTATTTAAAAAAAAAAACTTATATAATGTTGATTATATATAATTGTAAATTCTCAGTCTTATTTTGCAGTGGTATACATTATAAATATGATTAAACTGTGACTTAGAATGACAACGAATTAAATATTTTTGAATATTTAATCTATTTTTATAGGGTATAGATAGTTAATAAATAATTTTTGATAAATACATATAGTGTTTTTACTATTCATGATGAATTCAAGTCGAGTTTAGACATATATCTTTGGTTATAAATTACCCGAATCCGTTTATTTAATAAATTTTTATTCATTATATTTTTATTAAATTTTAATTATATATTTATTATATTTTATTTTAATTTTAGAATTTTGGTATATAAAATTATTTTAATAAAATTATATTAATAGTATATTTTTATTTATAATTATTTTATTAAAAAATTTATAATTTTAAAATTTAAATTTTATTATATTTTAAATTTATATATTTAAATGGATACATATAATATACGGATAATTATAACGATTATGGTTGATAAAGAGATATTTATAAATGAATTTAAGATAAATATAAATAGTGAAAAAGTTAAATAGATTCAGAATTTATATCTGGTGATTTTTATAGATATCCTGTCTAGTAAAATATCTACAGTGACAATAGATTTTACGGGTCCAATTCTTTATAAGATTCCCCGTACTGTGGAAATATTCATGTACTAGACTAGACTGCCCTTATACATTATATATGAGTTTAGATTCTGATAATTCTATCCTTTTAAATTATTTTAATCGATAATAAATTTTATTGATATTATTTTTTTCTCATCTGATTTAATTTTATGGCCTAAAAATAATTTTGGGTGAAGTTTATATTTGGAATTTTTGTCTAAAATCAATTTTTTTAGTAGAAGCAATGTCAAATTATTAGCTCTAAATAATTAAACTAGTTAAATATGAATCATTAATTAGTTTTCAAAGGGAAAGGATTTAAGTGATTGGATTTGAACTTCTCTGTAATAATTTTGTTTATCATTACCATTTGAATTATTATCGTGATTAAAATTAATATAAAAATATTATTTTTCTAATAATATTAAAAATAATGCTTTGTTCAAAATTAATATGTAGACACATTTTTTGTTTCATAATAAAAAATTAGTTAATTTTATTTAAAATATAAATTTACATAAATTTATCATATTTCATTCTTATTCTAGTATGAAATATATTTATTAAATATTTTTAGTAAATAACATTAAATATTTGGATAATAAAAAATTAATATATTAATTAATCTTTTAAAATAATAATTGAGTTATAATTTGAGATAAATAAAAAAAATTTCTATTAATTTGAAATTGAGAAAATAATAATTATTTTTTAAAAAATAAATTATAACTCATTCTAAAAAAGTTCATAATTTCCAACCAGAATTAAGAAAAATGACTAATACAGAGGCAGGAAGGATGGGCACATGCACGCGTTTTTTCAAATGTATGGTGGCGCGTGAGTGAGAGAGAGTCACAAGACGAGTTGCAGTTGTTTTTCTTTTCAGAGGAATTTGTATTATTACACTGTGGGATTTATGAGATCTAAAAATTTATAGGGTTTGGCGCTGTCATTTTCTTGGCATGATACAGTATGCATTAATTAACTTCATTACCGCTGATACAGACATAACACAAAATCAACTATAAAAAGCCTGAAAAAAAAACTATAAAAAGTAAAAAAAATTATATTAAAATAAAATGGTTCGTTATCACTTAAAGAGATCATAAATTTAAGTTTTGAGTTTATAATTTTATGTATGCAGCTGTTTTTATTGAAAAATTCACCTATTGTTATTAAATATGCAATTCAAATTGAATCCAAATTATTGGAAGCGAAGCCTGAAATACCACACTAACATTAAAAAAAAAAAAGGCCCCATAATTCTTGTTCATTTAGCATTTACTTTTTTTTAGTTTCTTTATTTTTTTAAAAAAATATTTGTTTCATCATTTTCTCGTTCACATTTGTACACAGACAATGAGAATGTGACATTAATATTTATAATTATTTTCATGTATACGTGTATATATATATAATATGAGAGTACTGATAGTAATTTATAAGACGGTATAGGGTTTTCAAAGCCAACTGTTGCATTACTGTCAATTTGTCTACACCTTATTAATGTTGTCATTATATAAACATTGAATAAATAAATAAATAATATGGAAGAATTTAATTAAATGTTTATATTATAATAAGCAGTCTAATGATCAATCCGGGTTAATAATTTAGTGGAAAAATTCATAAATTTAAAACTACATATATTTCATCATTTTAAACACATTTATATATACACCTAACTACAGAGCCGTCTTAGACATTTTAAGAGTACCGAACAGAAATTAAAATATGACCCTTAATTATTATAGGACAACCGAGATATGTACCCCTGAAAATTATATTTAGCCATCCTTATAAATGATTATCTTTTTGTGATTTATCAATAAGACACTTTTTTTTAAGGTCCTGAACAACGTCTAAAATAAAACACTTTAGAAATTTTTTTGGGGGCCTCAGGTTGCTCCCCATTCAGCCGGGCCTGCCTAACTATGTAGAAAAAATAAAAAGTTAAATTTATTCTGAATATATAATGATGGACCTTAGAAGTTATGATTTCTTCTTCATGAACAGAAAAAAGGAAAATATATTTTCTTCTCAAAGAAATTCATGCCTTGAAAGAGGTAATATATATACGAGTTCCGATTTTGCTTTTTTTTTTCTTTTTCTTAATTGGAGAGAATATATATATATATATATATATATATATATATATTCAATCTTTAGGTTGAAAGTCACTTTCATCAGTAATATAGACTTGCAGTTTGCGAAATACATGTGGACAATCACTTCTCGATATTGAAAGGGATGTAAAGTTCATGCTGCTCATATCACTTCCATTTTTACTATCACAAAAGCATTGAGGCCTGTTAAGATTTAATTTAATTTAATTTTTTTTTGAATTTGTTTAAGTTCAGTGGTATAAAGAGTATACATAACATATATGTACACACATATGCATGTATGTACATTTTTTTTCTTAAGGTTAGAGTTAAAAAATTCAATATTGAAATAGAAGATATCACCAATTTTTAGTATGATATGTGCAGATCTCATTATGCATGGCATGAATTTAGATTTTTTGAATTGAATTTGGGAAGGAAAATTAATTCAAATTAGAAAATGTTTTTTTTTTTTACTTTCTATTCTAGAAATTTTGTCATATTATTGATTTTCAATATTACAAGCTCAATTGCTCTCTGTCTCCTCTACAGAGTTGTTGATTTTCTCCTATTTTTTTCATCTGGTTTATTTATTTATATCTTAAAATTACAATTAATTATAGTTACTCTTAAAAATGTTTAATTGGTATATTATAAATACAGTTTTGTCAATACAAAAAAAAAAAAAACTAACATAATGTATATTTTTGGTCTTCATGTATTATAATATTAGGAAATATTTTTAGTAATTACTGTTATTACAATATTTAGCAAGAGATTATTCAAATATTCATAATTGTTTATTTTTTTTTCATTAGATATAAGATGTCTCCAGCATATCAAAGCAATTAATAAATTTCAAAGCCAGTTCCCAGTAGGAAGTAACGTCGTCGGGATTGGTAGACCAAAATCACAATCAATTTACCTTCGTGAGATGAGATAGTAGCAATAGTTAGAGGTCTTGAATTCCAATTTTGAATATGGAGCATCTTTAAAATTTGAGGAAAAATAGTTTACCTCCTTAATAAACTACCCGACATAAATCTAAATTAATTTGCAATCTTTAAATTATATATATTGGTTAGCTAGAAAAAAAAATTATAATCAAATTAGGTATTAATATGGGCAAGTGGGCGTGCAAGTAGTGCTTGAAATATTGTGAGAGAAATTACTTTACCCCCTTAATGAGCCTACCAACATAAATCAAAATTAATTTGCAATCTTTGAATTATATATATTGGGTAGTTAGAAAAAAAAATTATAATCAAATTTGGTATTAATATGGGCAAGTGGACGTGCAAGTAGTGCTTGAAATATTGTGAAAAAAATTAAATACTTCATTCGCTAAGGATTATTATTTATATTCGATATATATATATATATATATATATTATAGACATATTTTAGTATGAGTTAAATTTATTAAATATATTTAGTAAATAATATTAAATATGAGTGTAATGAAAATTTAACATATATATTAATATAGATTACAACAGTAAATAAATTATAATTTAAAATAAATAAAAATAAAAATATATGTTTGTCAATTTTAGGCGTAGAAAATAATAGATAATTAATTATATATAGGGTTAGATATGCTTTTAAACTCTACGTACCATTTATATTTAACGTTAAGTAGGTATATATGGGTTAGCCAAATTAATTAACTGTCATAGCATTGGTGATTTAACCCATCCTTACACATAGTATAATTGTCAACTGCATATGACTATTTATAATTTATACAATTGTCATATATAGTATGATATCTATATAGGCATTATGTAATTTTTTATGGAATTAATTTGAGGTTACTTAATTAAATTTTTTAATGTGTTTTTAGTTGTTTCTCAATAAAAATTGATAGATATTTTCATATATATATATATACATATATAATATTTTTTATAAAATTTTACGTGCAGTTATTAGTATTGAGACACATGTATACGTGAATGTTAGAGTTCAATTCTTATTGATAATCTTAATCCTTTAAGAAAATTAATATATATATACATATGTTAATCAAGGATTGCCACAGATTGCATATCATTTCCATTTCAGAGTAAGTTAATCAAGAATAACTACAGTTTACTAATTAAATTAACCTTGAATGTTCTCTTTTCTTAAATAATTGCTTAATTAATTAAATATAGGAAAATCTTTGCTTCTACTATGATTTTTAGAAAATATTGTATTATTCGAATAAATCTTTCTGAATAACATCAAGCATAAGAATGGAAACATTTACCCCATTCTCTATGATTCGACAAAGAACAAAATAGCTTGGCAAGACTAGTGAATATTTTTGATTCGCAGACTTTTTACCAAAAATAAAAGAACAACCACTCAATTTTGCCAAAATCTCTACACATTAACCAACTAATAATAAACTTACATAAAAGCATATTTTAGAAGTTGAGAAATAAAACCTGGATATATGCTTGATTATAATTATAAATAAAATGGCACATCTTAGAAGTAGAGAAAAACTACAATAATAATTAATGGATTCAAATTAGCAATCTTAACTATAAAAATTTTGAAAATAATTCAAGTAATATTTAAAAAAAAAACTCTTTGATAATTTTTTTTTCATTTTCGTTTTATCGATTCTTCTCTTCTTTCTTTTTCTACTGCTTCTTTCCTTACTAATAATTTTGAGGAAACAACAGTGAAATGACATTAATTGCTGTGCCTGTAGAAACAAGCAGTGCTTGTCTTCTATTCCGGGACCAATTCTTTTTCCTCTTGTTCCCTTTTTTTTTTTTTTTGCAATTTTTTTTTTGGGGGGGGGGGGGGGGGGATCAGAACAGTGTTAAAAACCCTTTTTCTCGATGATGCCCACTATTTTTATTTTTAATCTATAATTATAACCCAAATCAGTAACAGATAATTCAAAAATATAAAAAAGGGAAAAATTTTCCATAAAAACCCTAAAAAAATAAATCAGAAAAGATATAATTAATCTGATATGGTAGTTAATATATAATTGATAACAATAAAAATTAGAATTATTATTGTTATGCTGTTTAAAAACTTTAAAGAGGGATATATTTCATATTATATGGTTTGTGCATGTAATTAATAGAAAATTATAGAGATTTAATTAAAAAATAATTTTGGAGATCAGTAGTATTTTAGGGTTTTGGATGAGATAGTGATGCAAAGCAGAGGTAAAATATCAGCTTTTGACTGGTGCAACTGCAACTGCAACTTACAGTCTTTTACACCTCAATTATTTTTGAGGATGATTCCATTTTCCATATTTTTAAGATAACTCTAAACTCCCATTTATATATATAAACGAAAAAAAAATCCTAATATTTTTCTTGTTATCAATTAAAAAATTTTAATTAAGATATTAAAATTCAAATTTGAAGCGTTAGATCTTGAATTTAAACTCTCCTTAAAATTAAATTTATTAGAACACCTAAAAAAATCAAACATGCTAGCTTTCTATAGTACTCTGCTGAGGTAAATTTATTTAATACTTAAATCACTAATAATCTCGGATAAAACTAAAAAAAAAGCTGGCAAAATAAATAAGTAGTACTAATTAATTAAGAACCATTTGTTAAATTGGTACTATATATAGAAACAATGCTTAACTATATATTTTTAATTTTGGTTTTATAATTTAAATGGGTCCCGTTAACAAGTGCGAGCACTTGTTAAGTAACAATTAATACACCACTTGTTATTTAATAGCATTAATTATATTAATTTTTACTTTTCTCATATTATTAATTGTTGAAATTATAATGTTAAAATTTTCATGTCATTATGAATTAGTCTTAATAATGTTAATTTTTTCAGAATTATATAAGATTGTAAATTTAATTTTTCATAAAACTTAAATAAAAATATTATTTAGAAAAATATTAATATAAATATTTTTATTAAATAAAATAAATGTAAAATAATTTAATAAGTATTTTTTAATGATGTTTTCATATTAATTGGATATATAAAACTATGTGTATACCAAATCGATAATTTTTTTATTTTTTTACTTTTAAGTTATTATTATTAATTAAATATGATTTATTTAACCTTAAAAAAAAGATATACAATGTAATTATACATCAACGTGTATAGTTCATATGTATCATGTTAGCATTTATTATAGTCCATATACGTAAAAAACAACCAGTAATATGATTGAAAGTGTTTTCTAAAAATTAATACTGAAAATTATTTTCCTTTATAAATTAAAATTTTTATAATTTAATTTTCATATGTCTTTAATTATTCTAAAATTTTAAGAAATAGTCTTCATATATTTTTATAGTGTATTATTTTATATGAACATGAATGTTAATCAAATATAAAATTTAAGAAATTAATTAACATAAAAAATTAATTCATAAAATAAATAAGATCTTATCTAATAATAGTTAATGCTTTAAATTCATATAAGAAAATTAACTTTATTGAGTTTATGAGTATTAATGATCTACCATTTTAAAAATAAAAGAAGTTAATAAAATAAATCAAATTTCCTGATTTAATGATTTTTAACAAGTGCCTCTAGGGCACTTGTTAATATTATCCAATTTAAATAAATAAATAAAATAATTAGCTTCCATGGATATAGTTTTATAAGCTCAACTTCTGCTATGAAAATCTTGCTGCCATATATATATGTGTGAATATATATATGTGGAAGTGGTCCTTAATTCTACTATCTATAAATGCTTTAAAGAACCTACTTTGGTCCCTCATCTACATTTTACATTTAGCTGTCTATCTATTTCTATCATCTAAATCTAATAACCCCAAATTTTTTTCAAACTTTCAAACCCAAATATATATATATATATATTAATATCACTAATTAATATTTGCCTAATTAACGCGAATCTATTTAAGAAAAATACACTTATCAAAAAATTATGTCTTGGTGTATAAATTCTAATTTTCAATTAATTATGTATATTATTTCTTGCGAATTAATTAAGTTAATATTTAGCTATATATATATTTACACACATATATATAGCTAGTTATTTGTTTATAATTTTCCTTAAGAGTTCAAGATTTAATGATATAGTTCAATAATATATACATATATATATATGCTAAAATTTTTAAAGAATTATACATATATATAACCTTTTATTCATGAAGGCATGCATTATAAAGCTACCTGTAGATGTCGATAAAGCATAAGCCCTTCTTTTCTAATTTGGTGTTGGATGGTCCCCTGTGGAACAATTAACCATAGAAAATTAAAAAAGAAAATAATTTTTAAGATATGTAAACTACAAGAAAATGCAATTCTAGATTTCATTATTAGGCAGGTGATTGTTCAGTATGTGGTATATGAATAATAATTTTTTTAATTAATTATAATAAAAATTGTTATTAATTAATTAGTATATAATAAAAAAATTCAAAGGGTCAACTTGAGATGGCAATACATATGGTCGTGAGCACGCTATGCCTTTATTCTTTTTTCATCTTATAACGTGGATAAATTCTAGCATCTTTTTTTTTTTTGGGTCTTTGAAAGATTAATTATTTTTTTTTTTGGCAAATAAATTTTGACGTGAATTTTAGAGCTGGGATCATTTAAATTGAAGACCAGACATAAGTTGGATTTTCATGATCCTTTTGCCTTTTCTGGCTACTTCTCCTGTTCTCCTCCTCCTCCTCCAAGCTAAACATTCAACTAGCAAAAGAACCCTACAGTTTTCAGTTTTCTTTCTCATGTAAGTGTAGAATATGTATTAAACTTATCTATATATAGATGCATATTAATTTGCAATTATTTTTTTGGTTTCCAATCTGTGCTTGAATTGTTATTATCTTCATGAATCAGATTGGTTTTTATTAGAAAATTTAGTTTCAGCTATAAACCCTAGCTAGCTAGATTCAACTTAACATTCAGTACTCTTTTATACAATTAATTCTTTTTCAAGTTTGAAATTGAGCAATATAGGCAACCAAGAAAACTGAAGAATTAGTTTTATTTTTTGCTTTTGTTATTATTATTATTATTTTTTTGCATATTATTTCTTGTTTTCTTGATGAATTATGAGTCAAATTATCAAAGAATTGCAAGAAATGGTGTAAAAAATTTGACGGAGATCTTTATAAATATATAATTATTACAGGTTCTTGATCATGAGTGGATATCTTGCAAGTCATCAACAATGATAGAAGTAATTACTATAATTATAAGATGATTTCAAGTTCAAAGGAAAAAATTTGTAGTTTTGAAGCAAAGCAAGGAGGTGATGGAACCAACAAGTTCAGCAAGGCACCACCAGCAACTTCCTCATCATCATCAAGACAATGGTCGGCATTTAGGAACCCAAGAATTGTTCGAGTTTCGCGTTCTTTCGGAGGAAAAGATAGACATAGCAAAGTCTGCACAATAAGAGGATTGAGAGATAGAAGAATTAGGCTTTCAGTACCCACAGCCATTCAATTATATGATCTTCAAGATAAGCTTGAGTTGAGTCAGCCTAGTAAGGTAATTGATTGGTTACTTGATGCTACTAAAGAGGATATTGATAACCTTCCACCACTTCAATTGCCTCCAGGATTTGGCCAATTTCATCCCCAGATGCTATTTTCTCATCATCATCATCCTCATCATTCCAATAATAATAATAATACTGTTAATGCAATTTCTCAAACTTCTCTTATTGCTTCTCCTTTCTTCCATGATCTGAATTCAACTTTCAATAATAAAGATGGAGAAGGAGGATCATTTCACTCATCCTTAGGGATAAACATCAACAATAGTACTAGTTCTGGTCTCAATAATGTTGGAGAGAATCAAGAAAGAATTGCAGTGAAATCAAAATATTGGGAGCTAGCTCAGCCAGAGACAGAGCCAGATCCAAATCATCCTAGTATTACTGAGAAAGGCAAATGGATCAAAACAAATTATGATCAAGAAAATAATAATCAAGATGGTGGGTTCTGCAATTACAGTACAAATTATGGTGGACAAGTCTCATTAGCTGCTCAAACGCTGTTTCCTTTAACTAGTAATAATTTTCAAAACAATCCTTTTCCTTTGATTAACTCTTATAATTACCATTCGGATGCTTCAAATCTATCTTTATCTCATGGTTTTCTTCCCCAGTCACCATTAGAAGCTTCCCTAAACAACAATGGTATTAGTAGTAGTAGCAGTAGGACTAATACTACTGCTACTACAGTTCCATTGCCATCATCACTAGCTGTCTCTTCCAATTCTCAATTCTTGTTTTGCCCGCCGCCTGCAACACTGTCTTCGCTCTTCCCACAATATTATCCTCATCATCCTCCATCTCCATTATCAGATCACAGTGACGCCTCGAGGAATTCACAACACATTCTCCCAAGTTCTTCTAGAACAATAAGCTTGCCAATCAAGAACTTCTCATTGAATGTAAATTCTGGGTTTGCTCAATATTATCAAAGTAATAACAACCATTACCAAAGACAACATCAGCAGCAGCAGCCAGCAGAAAAAGATACCGCAACTTCTTAATTCAGTGCTCCCCCATGGCTATATATATATATATATATATAATAAATTTTCTTTTTGTGAAGGTATTGGCATTATTAAATTTTCATGTATTTTAGTTTCTAGTATATCAATTATTATTGCTGCATTACAATTTCGTGTCTCGTTTGGTTTGATCGATCAATGTCTTCATACAATCGACTGGGACGTCAAGAAGATTATAAGCTTGTCGATTGGACCGACCATGGCTTGAATTGTTTTGCTTCTAATACAAGTAAGATACATATATACTTAAGACACTTCATTTTCTTCTGTGTATAAATTAAGCTTGCAATTTCATTTTTGGGTTTTAATTAATTAAGTTCTTGCAGTTACTGATGGAATTGTTATGATGATAATTGCATGAACATCAATTACTTGTTTCAACATTGGTTTTATTAAACTTGGATTTGTTTACATAATAATTAAGGTTATTTTTAGTAGATTTTGATGGAATTTTCAGCATTATTTTTTGCATGATTAAACTTTGGTTTAGTTATCATTGTTAGATTTTGATGGAAATTACTTTAGTCATATTGTAACTTTTAACAAAATACATTTATACATATATGTGAATATAAATGTTATAGAAATTGAAAGACTGTTAAAATTCATTTGAGATATCATAATGAAATTAAAGCCTTAATTATAATATTGTGTGTTTTATTCTAATTTTTCTATTTCTTAATAATGGTTATTTCTCTCATGAATATATGAAAGCATGTATATATATATATACTATAGGCTGTGACCACTAACACTGTTTGAAGACTTAACTTTTTAGAGAATGTGCATATGCATTTGTATTGGTGTGTTTAGTTGCTATATATGTAGATACCAATTAATGTGATTAGTAATTAAGATGACAAAGTGAGAAGTTAATTTTTGTCATGAAAAATTAAGATTTCAAAGAAATCAAAGTGTCTCTTGTGAATGAAAAAGTGGATGAAAGTAGGGGACCTTCTAATCAGAAATAATTAACAAAGCAAGTCACTTTATTAATTAGAGAAAATTAAAGCAGAACAGATTTTATGCCAAACTTAGAATTTTTACAAGATTGATCAAAATTTATTTGAGTTAATTAATTACAATTAAAGCAGACTAATTAATCATTTTAATTAATTATTCTGCTGTAACAGAAAATATTATATTTTGAAAGAAATATGATCATAAACTATACATAAATGATCAATAATTTGTTATAATTAATTAACTAAAGGTATTTTATACATCATGCATGCGCCAAATATATAATAGAGAACAGACAAAAAAATGATTTGTAGTAATTAATGTAATTTGATTAAATGTATAATTAATTTGTTATTTGTTGTATTACTGAATTTCTACTTGATTACGTACATTCTAATATTTTATTATATATCTTTTTTTGAATGCAAATTATTACATATATCTTACTAATATATATAAATATTGTAGTTTTCTAAATACTTCTTAAAATATACATATGTTAATATGCATATATTTATAATTAATTAACAAGTCAGAGGCACATATATTTTTATTATCTTCTGTGAAACAAAAGATCAGAAAAATCAAGAAATATATTAGAAGCCAAGTGTGTGTATCTATCTATTAATTAATTATAGTATATACTTTATACTCTAAGTAGTTAAATAATGCTAAATAGTTTCATTATATATTGCAAGATATGGTGTATTAATATATTATTGATTAAATATATATGGCACAATTTAAATATAAAAATAGTTACTTTATATTTTTTAATTTTTTTTTATTGAAATTCCATGTTCTTAATAATTTGAGGTGACTATACATTTAAGTTTTATATAATGGAAATCATATTTTACTAATAAAAAGTAAGTATCTGCCAATGAGCTTTCGGACTAACGATATTGGAGTCATTTTTTGATGGTAGGTCTTGAATTTTAGTGATTTCAAATTATTTTTCAATTAAAATAATGAGATTATTTTTAATTTAAACAAATGATAATTAGGAGTATATATTTTCTCAAAAAAAAAATATTTCTGCATCAATATTGGAGAGTTATTAATTAAGGATGTAGTCTCCACATTCAACTATTTAACATTTAAAAATTATTTTTTAAAAATTTAATTAATGAGAAAAGAAAGTAAATTTACTTGATAATTAATTCAAGTTCAAAGTATATACTATTTGAAGTATGAGAATGAGATTGCTTGAGGAATTAATGTATTCTTCCCAAACATAAATAGAATCTTTACTTAATTAATCAATTTATAAAATTATAACAAAATAAATAGGGAATTTTCTATATATAGGTTGGAATGGGAATATAAACTCTGCTAGTTCCTAGTTCATTGCATTATTCAATCTAAAAATATATACTATATAAAAGACTTACTTATTACTCTTACAAAGAAAAGAATATGCAATTCTCTTCTATCATATTTTTTTATCAAAAGTAAAAAAGAAAATTCAAGCAATAAATACTCTCCTCATCACTGCATCCAATAAAACTGCAACTATTAGATTTTAATTTAAAGTTGCCATCAAACAAAACATCATTTTCTACATCAATAATAATATTAATATATAAATTTAAATTTGTAAAATTAAATATTAATTCTTAATTTGTTTCTTACATTATCAAACAAAGTATAATTAAATTGAAATACTGTTTAAGTTAAATTATTTTACTAATTTCTTAAATAATAATGTAAATTAATAATTTTAAAATAAATAAATAATATATATGAAATGTGAAGAAATGAAATGTGAGCGTGGGATGGGAGAGTAGTTGTCATCTTCCTCAAGCGTGTAGGCGTGCTTGTCGATCAGTACTTTTGCTTGGATTTATAAAATTTTGTGGTCCTCTTCTACTCTTACCTAAATATTATAACAAAATTAAGGGACCATAAATTTCTATATAAAAATATAAAATTATATGAGAAAATATGAACTCTTTTTCTCTTTTCTTTTTTCACAGTCAATAGGTGTATTGCATTTTTCTTTGGCTTTATATTTTTGGATTTATAAAATTTGTATCAATTAGCATAATAAATTAATTATACTCGAATCTCTCTAAAAATTATTAAAAATAATAAAGGAAAAGAAAATAAAAAATTATAAAAAAGTATTTCACAAATAAGTTTATTTTATTTTTATTGCTTTTGCATAAATCAAGCATGTGGTTTAACATAACTTTATTCTAAGGTTTTTACATTGCTTAAAGCCTTTAAAAAAATGGACTACCAATTTCATTATTATATATGTTATAATGTATTTTTATGGAACTTTTTTTTTTGCATAAGCCATGTCCATTTTTGGGTCACAATATCTTAATTAAATCTTAATTGTGGCTGGACCATTTTTTAAATTAATTCATAATCAGTTATAAGATCGATCATATTGTGTCCAATCTTTTGCAAAAACTTAATATGAAAAAAAATATTGAACTTATAAAGAGGGCGACTCAATCGTAAAGTTAGTAAAGTTTTTCCTAGAAAAATAAATTTTTAATAAATATTTTTTATTAATTCTATTAATAAAATAAAAATTTTATATTTAAATTTAATTTTAGATGAATGTCTATGCTCTTTCCTTAAGTGAATTTCTTTGCCAATTACGAAGTGGCAATAACCTTTTTTGTTACATATAGTAATATCAACTTGATTAATTATTTTGTCATTTAATAAATCAATAAATAGCTCAAGCTATTTTTATATTAACCTTCTTCATTATAAACAATAAATAGATAAATAAATATATAATCTCAATTTTTAAATACTCTAAGTCTTAAAGTATTCATCATTGAACCAATTTTTTTTTCTTTTAATTACATATAATTAGAAAATACCTAGAACCTGAATATGAAACAATATTTAATATCTAATAAAAGTTATCTTTGTTAATTCTTTTAGAAGATCTCTAATAATCTAAGCCCTCTATTATTATTGTGAAAATTGAAGGATATAATTAATTGACTTATAAATTATCAAAAATTTAGTGGATAAATTTTAGCTTTAGTAATTTTGTAGAAGGCCATAACATTTGGTCATGAGCTTATAAATTATAAAAAACATATCCAAATAAAAATAATTGAATAATTCTTCCATGGGGTTTTTTTTGAAGGAAATTCTTCCATGAGATTGATAAACATATTTTATATTATGTTAATTGACGAATAAATTACATTCATCCTTCATGAGAAATATTCTTATCATGTTGTAATTTCTAATTCTTTCTATCATATAGTTATCTTTATTAAAGTAGTTAGATTTTTCTTGTTGTTGTCCTTCTCTCTATATGTCATCTAAAATCTTGATAGAAAATTAAAGTAATACATGATATGACATCATATTAGCTCTTAAAATAAGCTGACAAATAATATGATTTGTCATATTATTTTAAGAGCTGATATGATAGCACATTATGTGCAACCATATGCTTTGTCACATTATCTTAGAAATTGATGTGATATTATGTTATGCATCATGTACTATAAGAAAATGGCTTAAAATTCACTTAAAACATTGCACCTTTAGTATAAAAAACCAAAATCTTAATCGTCTAAGCTACATTCTATTTTTTTATTTATAAAATTACTTTATTTATATTTTAATTATAATTTTTTAAAAAATTATAAATTATAAAATAATTCATACAATAATTAAATAAAATTTATTAATTAGGTTAACAAATCTATGATAAACCATTAAAAATTCAATTTTTAAAATTATTTTTTATAATTTTTTATTTATAAATAATTTAAATTTTTTTCAAAAAGTAGATTATATTTGCAAATAATATAATTTTTTTATTTTTAACATTTGAATAATTTTAATGTAAAATGAAAATAATAATTAAATAACTAATAATTAATTTTTAAACATAATGAAATAATTCACTTAAATAATTAATAATTAAACTTTAGATTATAATAATTAATAATTATACCAATAAAATTAAAGATTTATATTATTTGAAAAGAATTTAGATTATTCAAAGGTAAAAATTTATAATAAAAAATAGAATATTTGCAAATATAATCTACTTCAAAAAAATTTTAATTATTTGTGAATAAAAAATTGTAAAAAATTAATTTTAAAATTAGATAATTTTAAAAAAATTGTTTTTTAATAATTTTTAATTTAATTAATAAATTTTATTTAATTATTAAATAAAATTATTTTGTAATTCATAATTTTTTAAAAAATTATAGTTAAAATATAAATAAAATATTTTTATAAACAAAAAATAAATATAGTTTGGATGGTTAAACTCTTAATTTTTGATAATAGAGGTGCACTCTTACTTAATTTTAAGTACTAATTTTCTAACAAAGTTGAGTTGAGTGGCGCATGACATGCCATCACAACAGCTTCTTCTACAATTTATCACATCATTCGGCAGAGAAGTAAACTACTTTGTGATGATAATAATAATACTAATAATAATTAATGCCATATAACATATATCATGTAAATTAGATTGTTTTAAGAATGAATACCATCATTATCAGATTTCCATTGAAGAATACATATAATATTATTATTAATAATAAATATAAGCAAAGGGAGAATTAATAATGTTAATACATACATTTTTAATAAAATAATAATAATTTCATAGCAATAACGTCAATTTTTAAAAAACTCTTGATTAATTTATAATTAAATTAGGACAACAGTTAATAATATTATATTTCATTTGTATTTCTAGATTTTGCTGCCTTCTCTTGGCAAAAACAGACAAAGATGGCGTAGGAATCATCAGAAAGAAAGAAAGACCCGTAATTAAAACGTTGAAGCAAAGCCATAGCCCCCGGCGAGGATCGAACTCGCGACCTTTCGCTTACGAAGCGAACGCACTACCACTATGCTACGGAGGCTTATTGCCATTTGAAGATTATTTAAAAATTATAAATAAAATAATTGTTAGCAGTGCTCACTAACTACCCGTAAAATCAGAATTTTCCTGATTATATAATGCATATTTGCAATGAGATTAACACAGTATGTGGGAACACTGGGATCCAATCCATAAAGTTTAAATTAACATGGGGCGACTGAGAATTTTACTGAATTAAAAACTTGAAAAAAAAAAAGAACAAGAGCAATAACTCTAGTCTTACTGAAATAAAAATTAAAAACAGAACTAGGTAATAATGGTTTTGAAAATGGAAACAAATATATGACTGAATCCTCTTTGTCCATCATGTGCTTAACATCACTATAACTTGGAATTTTGTGATTGTTGGAATACATAACCAAAATACCTATAAAGAAACTTCCATCCAAATTCCAAGTACTACTGCATATACAGCAAAATGGGAGGAGAAAAAAAAGGTTTTTGCATATATCTATATATTTCATTCTTATCAATATGTATACTGTCAAAACCTGAGAAACTATCTTCTTTACAAACCAACACAACACTCAGTTCTTACCCACAGATTATTTTGCTTTAATATAAAAAAATGTAAATGAGAATAAAATTTAAAGAAAAAAAAATGAAAAGAGCAAAAGTAAAATCAAGAGAAGATGCTGTTTTTGCAGATTGCTAGCTACTTTGCAAACAGCTGCCTACGTGTACCTGCTCTGGTGCGCGAACCAGCTGCTTCACCCATCACAATTTCATCAACTAAATCCTTAAAGATTAATCTCTCAACATCTAACACTACCCCAGAAACTTCAGTATGAAAATCAGTCCAACTCTCTGACCTGCACATTACATCATCCCACAAAATGCCTTTTAAATCATCCTCCTCTTCCTCTAAGCTGCATTCTGATTTCTTGGTTTGAAGTTGTTCAATCTCTGAGCATAACTCTTTTAGAAGCTGTTGAGCACTGAGGGTCTTCTTTGCCAGTTTATCAGATTTCAACCATGGCTCAGGATTAGGAACCACTATGGTTAACTTCTTAACAATCATCTCATTAACAGCATCAAATATGAGCTTTCGGTGAAACCTTTCAGGATTTGGCTTTGAATAGGAGCTCTTTCCAGGGCTGCACTCTTCCTTCGAAAGAAAAGTACTGGTCTTGGTCTGCTCCAATACAAAAAATAACTCAGGGTTAATGGGGTGGCCTGATGGATGGAGCTGAAACGTTGTCATGCAAGAGCCAAGGTCTCTGAGTAGAAGGCCTGAAGCTAACAAGATCTCAGAAATGTATCTGTGATCTGGTTTTGTGTTCTCACAAAGTGATGCAATGTAATCTGTGCTGGCTTCATCATGAGTCGAATTTAGTCGTCTGAGTTTCTGTACCAAATTCTCAATGTTCTGTAATTTCTTGCGACTGATCTCTGAAGTATGACCAGACCCCACAGTGTTAGATAACATGTTGCCAGAAAGTTTCCACTGCTTCACACTTTGTTGGTCCTTGGAATCTTCAGCGCCATCACCAGCTGCATGAGAGAATATTCAAGTGAGTGTTGGTAGATGAAACAACAACAATAGATAAGTGTTAATTTTTGTGGTCTTTTATTTCTAGTTGCTTTGTTGCCATGTTTTCCATGTGCTACGCTTGAAATAAGCATTTAGCCAGGTATTTAGGCTCAAAATAATTAAACTATTATAATCACAGAAAGCAATCTAGGTAAAACTGATTCATCTAACCTATTCTAAAGCAAACTAGCTTATTCAGAAGCTATAATAATTGGAAAATGTTCTTGCTGCAGAATAACACACTGGTTGGCTGACACGTAGTTGCAATAGAGAAACATACTAACGAGTACAATCCGAATGATGCCAAAGATAATGTTAGCTTTTCTGTCTATTTTCTTTTCAATTGTAGTGCTCCGGATAAATAATCTGTCCTATAAATTTTTATCAAAATATCAAGTATAACTAGAAGTTCATTGGCTAGCAATATCACGAATTTCCATTTTTGACTACCTAAGCCTAAAAGCAACTCATTTAGGAACCCATGATTAATTTGTTTCCATTTTCTGAATGCCTTGGTAAGAATGTAGATATTGGAAAAAATATAAAAGTTCAGCAGCCTAATGAGAACTTGAAGCCAATGTTTGAGCCTTGTATCAATTGTCATGTTAGGTTAGACAGATAGATTCATCCAATCTCATCACGTAAGATCCAGTAATTGCAATACTTCAATGTTCAGTTCTGTACAGTCTGAAGTGTGCCGCATTTGACTGTTCATATTCTAGACAGTAGAGCTTTACCTGTAGGCACATTTGGTATCTGCTTTACAGGAGACAGCACATCATCTCTATATACAGAAACATCAAGAACAGAAATGGGACTAGGATGCTCTGGGGTATCAACTGCAAGTTCTGCCAATGTTCCATCTTCTTCTAACTGTGAAGTTGGTTTATAAAATAAGAAAAACAAAAACATTTCCATGATCAGAACCAGTAACCAGAGAAGTTCAAGACCACTTACTTTCTGTTTTAAAATAGAGACCAAGTGATTGCCAGCCTTCATGTTTATACTCTGGCCAGTATTGATCTCTGTTGAATGTTCAGTACTGGTAACTTCCACATCTGTCTTTAATTCAAAGACAACTGTGCTATCGGAGTGAAGAGATGCATCATCACCTGGATGACTTGATTCGTTACTTATTTGGCTCAGTTGGTCGTCACTTTGTGGCAGTTTGTGAAATTTTATTCTGCCTTTCCCCCCAGGGGAACCTGATTCAGTTGGTATCTTGTTGGATTGCCGTCTAGGCTTATTTGAATCAGATGGAGGGGTAGGTGGACGAGATCGCTTCTCTAACTCGAGCTTTTTCTGTTGCAGTCTTGGGCTCACAGACCATGAGCTTTTTATTGAATTCGTGGTGCTCTCTTTTGGAAATTGTTGAGGCCTTGTTGAAGATTGAGAGGATCTATTCCTCACACTTGTTTTCTTATCATTGGGGTTGGCAGAAGGGTCCCAGTGAGTGATTCTAGGTGATTGATCTTTAGCTGTTCGGTTATTAGATGATCTATTTTTACCATTTGCATTTACACTACCTGGAACTTTATGAAGACCATGACTTCCATCTATTGGAATCACTGAGCAAGCAGGAATACCAGATTTCTCAATCAGTTTGGCTGGTTTCATGATCACAATGGGAGATTCACAAGTCCTCAGAGAATCAGACCCCCTAGTTGTGGAAATATTAACATGGTTACTGTGTTGATTTCGTTGGTTTAATGATCTTGGCTTTTGACTGGGACTAGTACAGCTTAGTTCATACTCCCTTTGGGTTCCAAAGTTTGAACCTTGTTCTTCTTTTCCGGTCTCCAAGAGACCCTTAGCCTGCATTGCTTCCAGAATCTGTTTAAGAGCTCTGAGACCCTTTCCAGATTGATTGAACTCAAGATCATTCAATCTTTTCTCAATTTCACTGTAAACTGTAGGAAAGGGGTTTGATGTCTTGGCTGCAATTTTTGCAGGTTTTTGAGAACCTCGATTTCCTTCCGATTGCTTCCATGGTGCTGGTTCAATTGGAAACTTTGATATGGGTTTCATGATCAGATCAGGATTTTTCCACCTTGGTGAAATTGGCTCTTTCGGTAAGCTTCTTGGGGACTTGGGAATCCGGATTGGCCTGTTCATATCATTTTCTTTCAATGATTTTGAGAAGGAATCTCCAAGTTCGACATGGAAGCACTTCATTGGACCTGACTGATCAGAGCTAGTTGATGCAGAATCTGGCAATGCATCTAAGCCCATCAACTTGGCTACAACATTAGAAGATCGCTTTTGGGTTTCTGATGAATGCTGTACATTATAGACCTTCTCATTTGAATTTCCACCATTTGGTAAATCTTTTGAAATGTAACTTAATCTTGAATCAGGGTTGGAGGCACGCATTGAAATTTCTTGACTGTCCAGTGAAAGTCTAGGCAGCTCTTTTAGCTTTAGGGTGGACTTAATGGTATCCCGTGATTCAAAAGATAAACGATTTGTTTCTCTCCCATCATAAGAAAACCGAGGAGCATCTCTTGAGATTATGCGTGAAGGCCCATCTTTCATTTCATGTGATGGTCTTCGTGGTTTTCCAGTTTCATCGTAATACCAAGGCGCTTCTCGAAGTTTAGCAAGAACTCTAAGAGATTCGTTGAGATCAACAGGAGAATTTTGCTTCCCCTTGTTCCCATTTCCATAAGATCCATCCACAGATGTGGAGAGCTGCAATGGTCTTGGGGAGTCTTTGTCCTTCACTGCATGTGCATGGCCCATTATGTCCTCTTTATTTGTAGCTTTGACTGATGGACCTCTGGCTTCCCTATACATTGAGTCCTTGACAACATCTCGAAGATCGAGGGACTGCAGCCCTAAATGTGAAGAGGTACTAGGCCGAGTTAGAACAGCATCCCTTGAGGGAGTTTCAGGGAAAATAATTCTGTCAAAGGAAGATGCTTCTGGCTGAGCTGTTTTGCAACAATCCTGAGAGGACAAAGAGGATGAACAAGAGGATGAGAAAGATGGTCTTGATGATTCCATAGAAATCCTTTGCTTCTCATTCACACTCCTGTTTAAATTCATATCCTGCAATCACAAGTTTACATAGCTCAGGTATGAGAAACATTCACAAATGCATAAAAAATCAGGACAAGTTCAGCTATAAAAATGCAGCAAATGGCTTTTGTAGGAAAAAGAATTTAAAAAAGAGAACGTTGGAACACATGCAGATTTCGTGGTACTCAACAAATTAATCATGAGATGTAAATTATATACGGTTAGGCATTGCAGATAAAGAAAAACCATAATGAGACAGGTTTTACTAAAGTACACCCCGTCCCATCTATTTAGCAATTAAATGAAGTTCCAAGATTTTGTCAGGAGAAAAGGGAGAAACCCAGAATTGAGACTGCTTACAGCTGCTGCAGGCTGATGGTAGACGTTAAAAGATTCCCTTGCTGAGTTTCCATTGTTCAAGTGAGTATCACCTGCATTATCACAGAATCATTAGGACTCCAATAATTGCAAAGAGCTCAAAATTAATCAAAATAATGACAATAATAAAGGTCAATTAGTAATAAACAACTTAGCATTGTAAAAATGGAAAAAAGCTCAAGGATAAATGATGAAACGGTAACACATCAAATTAAAAACTGCAGCTACACTTGGGTAGATAGAGAAATAGCCAATCAAGAAAATCATCTAGAAAGTAGAACAGGTCTGCATATACAGATATGTTAAATTTATGAACTTCAGCAATAATTTGCCTGAAATCATCAATGTATCGCTAAAATGCACCAAAAAATAAGAAAATTAGTTGAACCATTGGCCATAAATCAACAATTTACATTATCATATGCAACTAAATATATTTACATTTAGCACAAACAAATGAAAATAATAATTAACTAAACATGTTACTGTGAGATTGCACATCATAATCAGAGAATTGGGAAACAGCCAACGCCAAAAGGTTTTCCTTTTTTATCAGATTAGATGTTTACATCTTTTTATTTTTCCTGGCGTGAGAAGACATTGATGATAGCTCTAACAAGTTAATAATTAAATAATCAAATTTAAGCATATTCAGTTCCTCAGGAACAAGACAAGCAATAGATATTAACAGAGTGAAACTAATGTATGAAATGACTAACATTGCTTGAAAACTAAGCAAGATCCAAGTCAGGAAAATAACCTGCAGGAAGCCTCCTGTGGCTAAGCCGCCTACCAGCGAGGACATACTGGCAATCAAAAAGCTGAAAAATCCCAGTCATGCACCCTATTTGCTTCTGCAAATCCGGATTATCATCTGCTAGAGAATGTAAAAGTTTTGCTGCCATTTCCACTCCCTCTCCTTAGCCAAACTAATTGATTAGTTACACTTCAAACCAATTGAATAGTTACACTTCCTAATTTCCCATCATCCTTTATCCAAAACCGGAAAATTACAACATTTCAAGCTCCCACAATGATGGTAAAGCAATTCTTAGCAAACCAATTCATAAATATTGATATCAAATACTTCAGAGACTTTGCTTCACTCTGAGCCAAACTCCGACATTGAACTCTCTTATCTCCTATTAATTTTTTATCTTTTTCTTCCTCTAAAAACAGGTAAGAAGTATAATTTAAAGGGCAAACTCCACTTTTACCAACTCCATGGAACAAAAGAGAATAAAGTACTTTCCATATGCACGGAACTCCAAATACTGCATTTCCAAAAACAGAATTTTACCAACAAATTAAAAGGGAAGAGAATAAAATCCTTCTGGATATATAAGGCTCCTTCAAAGTATCTCTTCAAAATCCCCACTGATTCCAGCTAATTTCCAGCTCAAAACATAAACTTTTGGCATGCTTCCGTCAATACCTAAGATATAAAGAATTGTCCTTTAGCTATCAAAATCACAAGCTCACAACTCTCTTCCTAAAACATAAAAATGCCCATTTCAGGATTTCCATTAATTCCTCCAAATTCTCAAACTTTTAGCAAAAATCAATAGAAAATACAAAGGAAAGGAATAAACAGAGAGAACTGAAAATCAAATTCTTATCATCAGCACATGAAACAGAAGAAGATATTTAAATTGGTTTCTCAAAAGTCAAAGAATTACTTTGTAATAATAGAATCAAAAGAAAAGGCAAGGGACCCAATACCCAAAAACTCATCTCAATATGAAAAGAAAGAATGTACCCACCATCACATTCACAATTATAAACAACATTACCTTTTTCAGCAGTTGCCTACAAGAAGTAATACCAAAAACAAAACTGTAAAAGAATCTCTCCAGATCCAAGAATAGAATTAATCCTGGAATAAAAATGCAATTTTTTTCTTCTTTCTATCTATTGTTTCGTCAGATAACAAATGGAAAGACATCAAGAAGTGATAGGAAGATTTGTCATATGATCAACACGTATAAAAAAATTAATGAAACTAATATTATTAAAGAACAAAGAGCTTGCAATGGCATACATTTTTTAACAAAGACGCCCACATAGAAACAGAGAAAGAAAGAGAGGAAGAATTCAAGAATGTGAATGTGGGGCAGATGTCCTGTCTCTATCTCACTTATCCATGTGGAATGAATATGTGGGTGGGTCTGGATTTGTCTGCATGAGCATGTGGTCTTGTCAGGAAAGTCATAGAGAGAGAAAGAGAGAGAGAAGTGAAACAACAAGAAAATGGAATGGAGTAGAAATGGAATTCAATTCCTTTCCGTGTATTCTTTTTTTTTTTTCTCATACAAATACAAAGTCAGCTACTGAATTCCAATTTCAGGTCCCAAAACTCACCCTCTTTATCAAGTTCTCATTTTTGCCCTTTCCCAGTTTACAGTCTCCTCTCTTCTTCCCACTTCGGGTTTTTTCTTGAATCTTGACCATTTCCAATTCTTTTAAAAATAAACCACATTTTTGGCGGTTCCATTTTCTAGTTCCAATATATTGCCATGCCAGTTGTTAGACACTTGTTATATATTAAAATTTAAATTTAAAAATTTAAATTTTAATTTCGATTTGATCAGTTGAGATTATATTTTAACCAACTGAATCTGTTTATATATTAAAATTTAAATTAAATTTGACCGAAATTATATATATTTTTTAATAATATATATATTTTCTGTTTTGGTCAAATTAAATCAAATTATAATATATATAATATATATTATAAATATAATATATATATTATTATATGTAAAAAATTATAGGTTTTGTTAATTCGGATTATATAATATATATTATAATTTATAAATATATGTATAATATATATATATATGTGTCGGTCAGGGGTTTAATAGAAAAAATAAATCTTAATTTGACCACCTTAAACTTAAATTTTTTTAAAAATGCAAATCTGATTTAGCTCGTGTATATAATATAAACCGATCGAATCTGACTAAAATATGTTCTGTTCGGTCGAGTTTGGTTAAATTCAAAAAATTTGCATAAACTGTACACTTGTTGAAAACTATTTTAAAAAAATTACACAAACTTTTTTTTATTTATTGTTTATTAATTAATAATTAATATTTTGATTTTTGAATAAACACAGGAAGAAAAAACAAGGGGAAAGTTTCTCCATTGATGGGTAGTTGCTAAGATTTACCTATTATTAAATGCCTGCTTGCACAATTGGGAATTATAAGGACTCTTTATATAGAAATATATATAGTTTAAATTTTTTCCTCAAAATATTGACTTTAGTATTGAAATATTAAATGTTAATATATCTTTGTATGATTAACAAATAAAAATATATTTATATTCTACAGAATTAGACAAACATGCACTGCAATTCTCCACTTCACTTCCATTGAAAAGTTTCATTTAGGTGAAGTTTTAATTCACTGTACTCTAAAATTTAATATTAGAGGGAAAAGTACAATGTTAAGACTTAAAATTTGGATTTGGTTTGTATTCATTGAAACCATTTATACATATATAAAAATTTAATTTATCACTTAAAATGATTTTTTTTTTTTAATTACTAACCATAAAAGCATAAACCAAAGAACAGTGAGAGTATTTAAAAATTTCAGCTCTTATTTATAGCTTTAGTACTCAAGCAAACTTTTTTTTTCCTTTTTTGTAAATTTTAATTAATTCTTGAACTAATATGGTCCTAATTATAGTTGCAATTGAAGTCAGAAGACTTTATTACTTACTAATTTATTTTCTTCATAATTTATTCCTTTTTTCTGAATTATCTCTAGTTATATAATTATATATAAAATTTATATAATTTGGTTAAAGGAATTTGATAATTTAAAATGTAAATTACATTCAACAAACATGGAGGCCACTAAAGCTTATACCAATTAATTAGCATTAAAGGATACTTTTAAGCTTTTTGTTTTTGTCATTTTATAAAAAATAATGGCATTAGGTCGATGTTGACCTTTACTTTTATATATGAAAAATTTTTGCCGCGAGGATGTTTTTGTCATTTGGAGTACTCTAGAGAAGAATTTATATATTAAAGTTTTTTATTAATTATTTATCTTTAGGAAAATTCTAATCAATTTGTGATTTTTAATTACCTAATATATAGTTGCTGCTGAACTTGCAATTAGCTAAGTTGTATTTTTGCAAGTTTAATTATCCCTTTCTCCATATACTAAAAATAAGGATAATTATAATTTAAAAAAATGACTTTCTATCTCTCTAACATATAAGATAATTCTTCATCAAGTGATAAGAACATAAATAATTAAGCACCACCGAATTACACTATAATTTTATGTAATTAACCCTCCAAAACAAATTAATCAATATGAAAGAATGTTGTTTTAGCATGGCTTTATTTATCTTCAGAATCTGTTTTTGGCACAATAAGTATTGTACTGCACATGTGATTATATAATATATATATATATATATATATTGATATGAAAATTTTAACTAAGCCTAATAATTAATATACATAGAGTTTCTTTTGTATATGTTATATATTTACATTAATTATCATATGTAATATAATTTGAGAATGATGTACTCGCTTCTTAATAGCGAAATTATTACCTTCAACTTATACATATTTATTAAAAAAATTATTAAAATTTTTAAATATTATATAAAATTATTTTATATAGACTAAAATATTCTTCATTAACTCATTAATATTAAAATTATTATATTTTTAATATTAAAATTATTATATTCTTACATCATTAATTAATTTATTATAATAATAAGAATATAGGTAAAAAATAATAATTTTTCTTAATTGTATAAAGTGATAATTTTAATGAAATAAATTTTTTTGTGCAAAAATAATAATTTTACTAGATGAAAGAAGTATTAAAAGTTTATTTTTATATAATTTATCATTAAATTATGTTGAGGTGTGCAGTTTAACTAGATTGATTTTGTAAGGTTTCCCCTGAAATTCAAATCAATAATATATATGATATCTAGAATGTAACTCATTTATATAACTTAAATTTGTGGAATTAATATATAATTTAATTTTGCTTAAGGTTAAAAAAAATCCAAAGAAAGTAGAGATCCGCACAAATTTGTTTTATTTATTTTTATTATAAGATATGTTGAAAGTGACTTTATTTAATGGGTGTTATTATATGAATTTTTAAATAGGCACCACTTATTTGCATGTTGCAAGTAAATCAGTACGTCTCACCTAATTAAACTTCTTGAATTTTGGATTGATTTATGTCAATTTGAAATATTTATAATATTTGCTATTAAAAAAATTAAATTAAATTTTCTTAATAAAGGTATAATTACTCATTTAATCATCTATACTTTATGTTCACAGAATGACATAATTATTGATTTATGAAAGACCGTAATATAGTCATAAATCGTATGTATATTTATAATTTTTTTCATGATATTACAAATTAATTTTTAAAATGATTAAAATTTCTTTTAATGATTCAATTACAAAATATTTGCATTAAAATTAAAAATTATAAAAAAAACAACATATATTTATGATAATACTCTAAAATTTAGATTATAGTAAAATAGAAAAATAATTAATATATGTATATAATTAGGTATGTTATTTTCAAGTTTTCTTATATTTTTATCAAAATTCCAGTACTAGAATTTACCATATTTATAAAATATTTATCAAAATACCAGAATTTATAAAATATTTACCAAAATATAAGATTTTTATAGTTTACAATGAGTTTACAATGATTTTATCATGAGTTTATATTGAGTTTATAAATTTTACACAGTTTATAATGAGTTTATAATAAAATGACTAAAATACCCCTAATAAAAAAGTAAAAATTTTAAAAATTACGGTAAAGATGTCATTTTTTTTTAATTTTAAGATAAATCTAGTCCATATCCCAACTCCTGAACCCAAATAATCACAAATTATGATTTTAAAAAAATAATTTAAATAATTTTTTTAAATTTTATAATTTAAATAATAATTTTTTATTGATCTAGTCTATAAATAAGGATATGAATTAGACTCGTAATAAAATTTCTCAAAAATAATAGGCATGAGGTGTGCCTCCAATAGGTAAAACCAACAAACCAATCTCAATCATTATTCTAACCCATGTTTCCAGGAATCACTACTCATTTGATTGCAACATTATGGCTGCCTTTCCCTATTCTTTCATATTAACTCATTTATTATTTACTGATCCCCACACACCAAAATTAAATCATTCTATTTTCTATTGACACATCAATAAGAAAAATAAGGGAATTATTATAACCAACATGGTGGGATCATGCACATTTTCAAAAAACAAGTTTATCCACTTAATAATATTAAAAATATTTTTTAAAAAAATTAAAAATATTTAAAGTCATTATGATAAATATGCATGAAATAAGGATAGAACAATAGTTCCATGGTTTTCAAAAAGGTATTGTTAGATATTGAGTAAACATCAAACAATTGAGATTTTCTAGGGTTGGAGGTAAGCTCAATCTAGGGTTAACATTTGGGTCCCTCGTTATCAGAGATATACATCAGTTAGGTTTGATCTAATTGAAAGTAAATTTTAATTTGACCAAACCCGTATATATATAAAAAATTTAAATCGAATTTGATCGAATATATATATATTTTCGATCGAACTAAAATTTTTTAATTTCAGTCGGGTTCGGTATGGTTAAATCAGATTATAATATATAATATATTATAAATATATTTAATATATATGTATCGGTCAGGTTCAGATTGAATTGAAAAAATAAATCTTAACCTGATCATCCGACCAAATCCTAAATTTTTTTAAAATCTTAACTCGATTTTATCCGTGTATATAATATAAACTGATCAAACTCGACTAAAATGCACTCAGTTCGGTCAAATTCGATAAATTTACCCACCCCTACTCATTACTATTTATTGCTTTTTCTTTTCTTTATTTTAATCTCTTTTTTTTACTCAAATAAGCATAAAATGAAGGACTCATTAGAAAAATTAATAATTTCATCATGAGATTTAATTTTATTTAAATTAAATCACACCTTATTATTAAATTTAAAATTACAAATAATTTTTATAAAATATAAACTTATATAAACATATCTCTTATCATCTATATAAAATAATAAGAAAATAACCTTATATGTCACTTTTTTAATTTTTTTTAAATATTTCACTGTTTCAGTATATTTTTTTAATATAGCAAATACATACTACGTGTAAATATCTGAAAGTAAAATATATTTTTAGTATATTAAATATATATTAGACATATATTTTTGAAAGTAAAAGTTAAAAGTTAATATTTAATAAAAGAAAAATAGATATTTTTAAAATAATTTTACTTTTTAAGATATAATTTTTTTAAAAAAAATACCTAAAATAATATTCACAAACAAAATTTAATTTAATGATAAGACTTGCATAATGAGTTCAAAAAGTCAAAATCTTATTTTCGTTAGAAGGATACCTTTTGGAGTTGGAGGGGACAAAGTGGTTATGGTGATTAAAATGATAATGGAGGGGTGAGCCAAGTGATGATGAAATTGAGTTGCCATGTCATTGGAATCAAACCCCATCTAATATTAGCACATGCCAAATATTATTATATTCATTAAATAGTTAATAATAATGTAATTTATACTTATTAGTAAATCATTTCATTTGTGATTATTATCAATTTGGGTATTAGTTGATGAACTTTAATTAAGACATTATCACAAAAACACTGATAGTTTTGATTTTTTTTTTTAAGTTTTTGGATTTTATGGGCTTTTTTTCCCAGCTGGCTAATGGCCAATTCAAAGACAGGGCCGCCATTTTGGTGGTTAATAAATGTGGACCCTAACTGAGTCTTGGTGGACCCAATAAAATTTTTGTTTTTTTTTAAAAGGAAGATTAGGTTAGGCACATGTGACCTTAAATTATTTCCATATGCTACCCCTCCCCTCTCCCTCTTTTTTCTCATTTTATTTTAAATGTGTATGTAAATTTGTTTAACAATTGTTTTCTTAATGGAAATTTTAATTTATAATTTGAAATAATAATTATTGTAGTTAAATATAATATTTAAAAATGAAATATTGAGAGTTAATATGGTTGTAAGTAAATCCACTCCTTTGTTTATTCATTATGGTTTAATTTTCAGGATCAATTAAAAATAATTTTTAAATACATAAAGTGATGTAATTTTAAACAAATGATAAAATTTTACATTATTAAAATATTAAAAAAAATTAATATTCAGTTCAAATTTTAAATTAAAAATCTTGACTTATATTTTAGGTAATTTTCAAATGAATTAAAATTTTTAAAAAATAAATGTCAATAAACAATTTAAAATTTATTTCAGAAATTAAGTGTAATTATTAAATACCATTTTAATACTTTTAAAAATATAAACTATTAGACTGATTAATAATTATTACGTCAATTATAATTATTTTTTAAAAAAAATTTATTAATTACTTGAATTTTATTCAATACCTACGTACACTTGTTAGGAAAATTCAGTTAAAGGGATTGTACTTTGTAAACACGGCGGTAGTTGGTTGAGAAATCAAATCGCAAATGATTTAGACAAAAACCAGCGACCTGCATTAAGATAGATGGAGATGGTGACACTCAAAACTTTAAAGATTATTAATTTCTTGGGCCAATTGTCACCCACTTTTCTTGCAATGCCAATGGCAAGGCAACTAAAGTTTCATCACGACGCAACTGTTCACTTCAAAAAACTGCAAATTAAATGAAAAACAACAAATTCAAGGATACAAATATAGACTTAGAAATTGGTCAAGATTACATCCCCTTAACTCATAAAATTGGTCAGTGATTTGACCACTGCTTAACACATCAATAATAACTTCCTGTTGCCAACAAAAATAAGCAAACTAATAGCAGGTAAGTAGCAGATCAGGATTGTAATCAAGAGTTCGTCTTGTTATTATAGCACTTCGAGCCTAGTAAATTTATCTCTATTTTTAACTTTTTGCTTGACATACATAACCTCATGACACCTATAATTACCCAGAAGATTGAAAAAACTACAAATCCAGCAGGCTAGCTATGACCCAGAAACCAAAAATTTAACTTACCTCAAGGTTGAAGAAAACCAGATTACCAATTACAGCAGTTACAATACAGAAGCTTATGTAAACCAGCATCAAAACATGTTTCTGGGTTTCAACCAACTATCGAGTACTTGCATCAGGACTCAGCAAAATAAATAGAGACCCTGGCAGCAGCTTGAAGTACATCATTTGAGGCAAAAAGGTTGTTGAATGTCGATTATTACTGCTTCATGTTAGAACTACTGGCAACATTTTGTGTTTTGTATGTTAAGGAGTTTAAAATCCTCTTATAGAAGCCCCAGGAAGGGTTTGCTTCTGTAACAGGTCTCTGACCAAATGGATTTTGAGCAACAAATTCTTGAACATTTGGAGCCTCGGCTACTTGTTCAAGATACATTCGAAGGTCGCCTCCAGGTCCTGTTCAGAACATAGATTAAAAAAAGGAACATTAGTACTATAAGATTTGAATCTTTTCTGACTACTATAAAATACAAAATTAATAAAACAATAGAACAGTAATTTCAACAAGAGGACAGCACCAAGTGAAAAATGACACCCAAATTGGAATTAACCACAAGCAAAAAAACTACCGCATCAGAACTACAGCACAATAAAAACACAGGCAATAAGGTACTAAATATGGAAATAAAGAAATACAAAAAAGCTAGTAATATGCTTGATTACAATGTTAAAAGTTGGGAAATTTACAGCCAGAATATATATCCAGCTAATATTGCTGGAACAAACTCATTTGTGATGTATGTTGTAGTTCTACAAATATCCATAAAGCTAAAACTTCACCTAATGAAGAAATGTGAGCACTATCAAAAATCAAGGATAGATAGACAATCAAACTATCACAAAATGCATCTACCAGAAAATAGTGGCGAAAGAACCTAGCATTTATAGGTTAGATCAACCATGTATCCTGCAACCTTCATAAATGTATCATGTCAATGTAGCATCGTGCATGTTAAAATTGGTAAAATGGAATTCTACATCTACATTGAGAATGTCTCACCTAAAGAGGAATCTCTAGCATCCTTGTACCGGTATGAATGAGGGAATATAGCAGTGTGCGCCTATGAAAAGTTGACATACCAGGGAGACAAAACAAAATAGCATTAGAATAGTGTTCGGCAGGGAATCAAAATTATCCCAAATGAGAGAGATGAGAAACATACTGGATTGCTCAAGGCTTTATATGGTGAGTCATCCAACAATAATGTATTAGATTCATTATATTCCCCTTTACTCCATGGAAGTTCAGGCTCATACTTCTCCCATAATTTCTTCAATTCCTTCAAAAGCAGGGGTTTGTCCAAATTCTCAACAGTGGTGAATCCTGTATCAGTACAGTGAGATTGATGCTGCATAAAAAAAACCATAACAATTTAAAATGATGGGCATAAAATAATTATAAAACAACAATTCAAATGGTAAGAGATATGATGGCCTTGAAGTGCCTAACTGTATATCTACATCAAATGTTCCATAAACTTCCATCAACCCAGATATAATAATGTTCTTCCAAAGACACTTAAGTCAATGCCACCATACAGTTTTAATACCTAAACTTTACATATATTGAATTTAAATGCCTTCAGATGCTCAAAATCAAATATTACTCCAGCTCCAGAAAGGGAAAACTGGAAACACATTTGTCTAGGGAAATTCAGGACAAAATTTCACCAAGAGAAAAAATATTGCCACACAAGAAAAAAGCACAGTATCAAGAAAAGCATGAATGATAATGCCACAAAAACAGTGCCAGCAATCAAAATGCAAATCAGGTATTTTACACATTCTGTAATGCCCTTTATGGGAGGACTAGAAAGCCATTATTTCAATATGGAGAAAATTTCCAAATTTCATACGGCTAAGAATCATTAAAACAATTTGAAACTCCAGTCATCTTTATGTAGCAGTGGCAGTGTGCATTATTCAATTTTAAACAGCACAAATTTAAAATAATAACCACATCATACTTAAGAATCAGTGCATTTTGCAGTCAATTAGTTATAGAATGAGAACCAACCCCCTGGTAAACATATTTTAAATATGCATAAATATTATCTTATAAATTTGTAACAAGATTTTATTTATCTTATAGTTTTATAAATATAAAATCCATATATTTACAATATTTTTTAGGCTCCCCAATTAAGTTTAAGCCCTACTAAATTAGACACCAAAACATTATAGTTTAGTTTGGTATCATTTGGTTTTCTTTATCTCCCAGATATTAAAAAAAAAGTTTGGTTCGAAAATAATTTCTCCAAACAGGATCAAACTAAACTGTATACATCTCTAATCAATAGTATTTTCATGACAATACAATGACTTTAAAATGATACACCCAAAAACCAAAGCATGATTCCTTGCAATATAACATACTTACCCAACAAAATATTAACTTCTGTCTAGAATCTCCCATGAGAAAATCAATCACCATGTCCACATTTTTCCTGTAATTGGAATGTATATGGTTAGGTACAATGAGGATCATAAAGCACTCCTAATTTTGATGTATGAATATGAAAACTGATGAGTATTATTTGCTGAAGATGAAACATTATTAAGAAATGGTAAAATGAGAAAGTATAATTGCTTTGTAGGTAGAAGAATACTTTGTTCTTGATGACCAAATGCCAACATTAAATTTCTCAAAACAAAACTGCAGAAAATCATCGCAGAAAGGCCTTTTGAATACTGAAAAAGGGATAGCAACAACAAAGTTAGACTTAAGCTATTAAATAGAAAATGTAAAATTCTAATTATAAAAACAACTTTGCATATCACTTTTTACCTGCCTTTCTGGATATTACAATATCGGGCTTCCATGGATCATGACAATATGGAACAATATCAGCTAGAAGTCCATTAACATCAAGGATAAGAAGCTTTTTATTGGAAAATCCTGCACGAGATCCTTCTAGTGAAGATTGAGATACTTGTGCAAGAATGTTCTCCTTGAAATCAATATTCTTGCTTTCCACTAATCCGAAATCATCACTTGAACAGTAAGAAGACACATTCTCATTAAAAGCATTTTCCACAATCTTAACTGGAGCAGTTTGTTCCCCAGCTTGTACTCTTTGTAACTCTGACAGTTCAAATGAATGCACTTCATTTAAATCTGATGAACATTGTCCTGTTACATTGATAGACTTCATATTTTCTTCAGTCTCAGAAGATAGCCTTCTTTTCTTGCATATTCCAATATTTTCCTTCATCTGATGGGTTTTATTGTTTTCCTTCTCAACCAAAACGATACCAGCCTCACCACTGTTTATCAAACCAGAACTTAGACTTTTTTCACCACTTACATCTTCAGATATCAAAGAATTTTCCCCCACCTTTATCAAGTCTAACACAACAACAGGGGCCTGAGGTTTATCATCAGTCATAGTGGCAGTAAGCTTCTCCTTTCTTTTTCTCTTCTTTTTTGACCCATCCAATTCTGAAAGTGGGGTTGTTTCCAAATCAGTCTTCATATTAACATCAACTATAGACTCAAGAGGATCAGCATCGCCATTGTCACCATGTTTCTTCGTCAAACTAGTACATGGACTAGTTTGGGAATCACTTAGTTTTTCAGATATCAAAGCATTTTCATCCACCTTTATCAAGTCCGAATCAGCAACAGGAACATGAGCTTTGTCATTAATTGCAGCGGCACTACACTTCTGCTTCTTTCTATTTCTCTTCCTCTGCGACTGACTCAATTCTGAAAGTGGGGCTATTTTCAAATCGGTATTTGTACTAGTATCAGCTACAGACTCAAGAATACCATACTCACCGTTGTCATCATGTTTCTCCATCAATACAGTACTTGGACAAGGAGGAAAATCACTTTGTTGTCCAGGTATCAAAGCATTTTTGCCCACCTTTATCCAGTCCGGCTCAGCAACAGGAACATGAGCTTTATCACTATTTTTCTTTTTCTTTTTCTTTCTCTTTGCCTTCTTCTGTGACTCAGTCAATTCTGAAATCATGGCTATTTTAAAATCAGTCCTTGTTGTATCTGCATCAACTATAGATTCATGGCATGAATTTGTTTCAGTAGAATCATCCTTTGTTATGGCTGTTTTCAAATCAGTCTTTGTAATAGTATCAGCTACAGACTCAAGAATACTATAATCCCCATTGTCATCATCTTTTTCCATCAAACTAGCACATGGACTAGTAGGGGAATCACTTTGTTTTCCAGATACTAAAGCATTTCCCCCCACCTTTATCAAGTCTGGCTCGGGAACAGGAAGATGAGCTTTATCATTTATCCCAACAGCACTAAGCTTCTGCTTCCTTCTCTTTCTCTTTCCCTTCTTCTGTGACTCACTCAATTCTGAAGTCATGGCTGTTTCAAAATCGGTCCTTGTATCTGCATCAACTACAGACTCATGGCATGAATTTGTTCCAGTAGAATCATCCTTCACTGAGGTCTCCCCCTGACCATCTATCTTGGCATTCTCCCTAATTTTTGGGTTTTTCTTTTTTTTCTTCTTTTTCTTTGTTTGTGAACAATTTGACTCCAAATTACATTGTGAGTCTATTACATCTGACTCTATACTATCATTGATCGGAGGTTCTACACTTGTATCTCTTTCCAAGGATGTATTTCTCATTAAACATGATTTATTAACAGAATCATGATCTACAACATTAACCTTATTTGAAGGATCATGTCTCTCTCTTGACTTTTTTCTAGTCCTCTCAGCCTTACATGATGTCATTTCTGCATTACATGATGTCATTTCTCCTTATATAACCAGGAATCAAAATTATAAATCCCCTTTTTTCTGAATTTATGTCTATGGAACAAGTTGCCTCCCCAAAATATTTCTGAATCCCACTCAGAAAACTCCCTGTCATTCGTCAATTATCATCAAAATTGATATCCACATCATCCAGAAAAAACTATGATTAGCCTTTGCAGAACTATTCCAAGTAAGTCTAAGATGTAAACTATTTTATTGTATTTTGGTCCTCGTCTAGCAAATTACCTGAAATTATCCAGAATAACTAACAATAAACTTCACAAAACTCTGAATAACAGGGCAAATAAAACTACCTGCAAACAGAAACTCCACATGCTGGTAATTTATAAAAAAGAAAAAAAATCCTATTGCTAACAGAATCTTGAGAATAATTTTCAAAAAAAAATTACTCCTTGCCAACAATTCCAAGTAATTGTTAATATAAAAACACTAGAACAAAGGAATACATTGGCATAATATCTACAGTTTCATCAACTAAATATCTGGCATACATGCCCATCAAATAATTAATCAAGAATGAACTAAAAAACACAGGGAACATTATATATAGAATTAGATGCAACATATCTACAGCTAAAATTCACAATCGTAACATCTCTTAATAAGCCCATAATCACAATCATAAATTATGAAAAATCTAAAGTTATTTTAAATTCTCAAGCACACTGCAAACATTAATAAGCCCACTTAATTGGCTTTAATTATCATCCAAAAAGTCAAATACAGAGCATCAACAATGATAATTATTAAAACAGAACAAATCAAGAACAAAAACGTAAAAAGTTATTAAGAACAAATGAAACAACAACAAATAGTGTATAAAAGTGAAACAAAATCGAACCGTCGTTGATTGATGTGAATTGGTAAACCGACGCCAGCGAAATGAAACCGATGAGCAGCAGAGAGATAAATTGGAAGAGAATAAAGGAAATGGCGGTTGTGAAATCGGAAAAGCGACGGCTGAGTCTTATGAAGAAGAGGGTAGCGGAAGCGAGAAGTAAAAAAAAGGAAGAGGTTTTAGTTTTAGGCTAAAGTAGTGTAGTAATGCTCGTGATTTCCATCAATGGTGCTTGTTGGTCTGCATAAACTGGACTATTACAGCACCCATTAGGGCCGGCCAACAAATGCTTAACTTGGGCTTTATTGCGAATACCCTTGCTTTTTTTCTTTTTTTTTTCAATACTCATATTTAAAAAAAAAACTAAAATTTATATATATTTTTTAAAAATTAAAAAAAATATATTTTTAAAAATATTAATATTTTTAAGAGTTATAAATATTAAATTGAATTAGATAACTAATTTTTAAATACTAATTTTTAAAAATATACATGATTGGACTTTACTGAAATTGAATTAGATTTTGATTGAATTACAGCGAAGTGTACCCTAAATTCTGATCTGAATTTTATAAATTGAATTGAGTGAATTGATAAAAAAAACCTTAATTTTGATAAAAATCAGTTGAATCAATTAAAAATTTTAAATGCAGAATAAATGAGGATGTATTAAAAATATAGAATAGGAAAAAAGAAAACTATACAGTCTCATACTTATTTTAAGATAAAATAAAAGAAAATTATATTTGTTGTCTATCTTCACTATTGTATTAGCTTATGCAAGACGATAAAACAAAAATGATATTTAGCAACATAATACATTCTACATTTTTTATATTATATATCTTCTAGTTAAAAATAGGAAAAAAAAACATATTTTTATTAATTTAATTTTTATACAAAGTAAATTCTTGTTTGGAGGATAGGACAAAGCCTATTAAATAATTTTAAAAAGATGATTCATTGTTTCATCTAAAAAAATTTAAGAATATTCAGTAACTTCATCAACTATATATATTATATATTTTAAAATTATTTTTATTTATCTCTCGTAAATATAATTATTAATTACTAATAAAAATTTATTTTGTATTAAAAAGAAGATAATTCAGCCATTCCGTCTATTTTCACCATTAAAATACTATAAGAAAAATTAAAATACTTTTTATAATTAAAGTTTTCATTTTAACTCAACTTCTCAACTAAATTTAAATTTTTGGTCCCAGCAATTAAAAAGTTTAAATTAAAGTAATTCAAATCACTACTATAATTGAATTCACATATATCATATATAAGAAAGCAAATGAAAATTTATCTTCATATATGAACAAAAATTAAAGGAAATATGAAAAATGAAAAATTAAAGCACACAAGACCTGAAAAAATGAAGATAAGAGGAATAAAAAAATGAAAAATAAAAAATGAGAAAAGAAAGCAAATAAAAATAATAATTCACCCAAAATTAAAGGAATGAAAATAAAAGAAAACCAGATGTAAATACTCGTGCAAATCATGGTGATGGTGATGGGGGTTCATATAATGATGAATGATGAGGAGAGAAAGAAAGAGTTTACAAATTTCGATTAACATAATGACGAAGCTTAAGCTCCAAAAAATATCGAATTAGAGAGAAAAAAAATTATAAAGATACAGGCAATTTGAAAATAAGATTTTAATTGTTTTTATTTTTTAATTTTTTTTAAAAGAAAAAGTGAGAAAATAAATAAAATAATTAAATAATGTGAGAATCAAAACGTAGAGACATACTTTTTTTATTTATCTCAAATAGATATATTGAATATCTATTTTTGTTTATATTTAACGTATATGTTAAAAATATTTAATAAATATATTTTCATATTAAAATAAGAATGTAATAAAAATGTATATATAAATTTATATTTTAATAAAAATAATTAATTTTTATGAAATAAAACATACATTTATCGATTTAAATGAAAATAATAATTTTTTAAACTAATTAATTAATTAAAAAATTATTCATAATTTTAATTTATTACTAATTTTGGTCACATGTGTGGAATACAAAGAAATATGTTCCTGGGTAAATAATTTCTAAGTACAAAGTGAAAGTAGCGTAACATTTTTTTTTTAATCAGTAAAGAGAAATTCATTAAACCAAACAAATAGTACAAACGGCCTACACCAAGGCATAATCAACAGATAGAAGAATAACAAACCCTCCAAAGATAACAAGCTTAAAATAAACAGGTGAAATTCTTCCCAAATAACGGCCAGAAAAAGAGAGAGGCCAGCATAGATGATCCAAGTAAAAATCCAAGAACGATATATAATAATCCACCAAAAAATCTGTCATCCTCATATTGTAAAACACATAGATTGAGGGAATAAATGACCTATAAGGCCAAATCTGAATCTGGTGAAGAGCTCGCTCAGATGAGACAGAGATGAGGAGCCGGAGAAAGGAGGCCAGAAGCTCGGTCTGGATCTATGAACACCGACCAAGAAACAAACAAGGGAAGAAAGAGTTGAATTGCTTCTTTAGAAACCTTAGAGGAGAGCTGATCTACATCTGAGAACAAAAAAATCATCGGTATTTGACTTGTTTTCATGCTTTGCCATGCGAGTCTCTGCAGTCCAATAGCTCACCGATGATAACCAAAACACAGGCATCCAAGGGCCAGAACTAGTACAAAAATAAAAAAGAAACGAAGAAAAAAATACTAAAACTAGACGGAATAGTTAAAAAAACTATGGATCTGGGTTTCGGCCTGCGACAGCCCTAAATCTAAACTCAGTGCAAAGGTTGAACTTCAGAGAAAATAAGAACAGAAAGAAAGTTCTAGGTAAATAAGCCAAAGTGGTGAAATATTATCACTTAGAATTTATTTTTTTTTTCTAATTTTTGAATCAATTTATGCATTGCAATTAAAAAAAGTTAAAATGAAGAAAGTTAATCAAGCTTAATTATAAAATGCATTTTTTATACAGAGTTAATAACAAGCTTAAAACTTGATTTAATTCAAGCTTTCAAGATTTCATTTGAGAATCAAAATTAAATCAGAGCCATTTCCATTCAGAAGAGGCATACATGGTGCTTTTATCATTGCTGTGTGAGTGAATGTCAGACGGCAAATCTCATTTACATTTAAATTATATTCTCTTTCCCAGAACTAATACTCCTACTCAAATTCCAATAGCAATGGCTGCGGTAATAGTTCCAAAATACTATAAGCTCTTTGATTCATTTTAATTGTTTGTTTTAAAAATAATTACATATGCTACATTATTCATTATAAATTTTATAAAAAAATTATACTTTTTTCATTTCATTTTAAATATCATATAAAAATAGTACGTATAGATCAAAAAAATAATTACTCATTATAAATTTTATAAAAATTCTATTATAATTTATCTAAATAATATTTCTCATATTTTTCACTTTATTTATTTTTTCATTAATTAATAGTGATAATATTAAAATTTTTTAATTAATACTTCTTTAAATTTATAAAAGTGATACTTAAAATAATATAAAAAAAATTTTTTACATGATATTTTAAATGAAACGAAAAATATATTATTTTACTTAATTTAAAATTTTATAATTAATATTATTTTAAATTCATAAAAGTAATAATTAAAGTAAAATAACTTGAAATGAAATGGGAGAAGTACATGATAAGTGCCTTGAGTCTATTAGGGAATAGAAAATAAGAAAAAGAAAACCTTTGAACATGACAAATAAAAACTTCACAGCCAGAAATTGTCCAGGAATAATATCACTGCAATTTCCAAGGAAAAAGAGTAGTTGTACATTAGATGACAGAATTTCAGATGTAAGAAAGAAGAGATATTTTGCTAGTACTACCTATTTTAGAAGAAAATAATACCCAGGTCACAAATATTCAGACGCCAACCAGCACCATTCTTTGTCTTGATATGGCATTTGCATTAACAATCAAAACCATCCATTCATTCCTGACTTTCTGCCACCTGATCTGATCGTCCATTCACCCTCCAGTCTTCCACACCGCAATGGTATAGCAGAGAGCTCATACTAAGATTCACTCTTAGCAAATGTACAAGAGGATGCTCCAAAATCTTTGAATTAGTAGCAACTCAGACTGGTTAAAAGCTAACATTAACACATGAAGCTTATTTACAGTACCAAGTTTTGTGTAAGATACATCACATACCAAATTCATCCACCAGTAAAATTGACATCAAATTCAACCTTAAAAAAAAGGGGAAGTTAATACATAGACGAATGAATGCTACATCATAAAATGCTGATAAAAATTATAAGGTCAAAATCTCATACCTTGATCTGGAACAAAAGAATATACAACTAGAGAAAATACAGTTGCATGTTTGACGTGGAGATTCAAGGAGTAGAAACTTAACCATCATACTTGAAGCAACTTGCATATGGGTCAATTTTTGCATCTCTTTAGGCAAGGAAGTTGAGTAAGGGGGAAAAAAGTGATAAGGGAAAAGCAGAAGTTTATTTTACATTGATAGATAGTGAGAGAAAAAGGAAGCAACAGAACTAAGAGAGCACTAAGAATAATTTAACATAATCCTTCCAACATGCAATTTTGCCTTCTAAATACATGCCAAAATATTAGAGTGATTCCCTTCTGCATAGGAGAAATCTACAACCAGCAGTGATATTACAGAATTAAGGTCACATAGAACATATGTGGAAATCTGGAACCGATAGAAGAATTTATTATAGCTATACAAGTACATTATTAAAAACTACAAGAGTAAGGGACACGACATATAATCAGTCACATGAAAGAAGAAGAATAGTGTGCATATAAGTAGAAATTTTTATAACCAACTGTAAGTGAAATATTTTGTAAAAGAAAGAAGAAAAATAAATACCCACAACTAATTAGTGATGAAAACTCAAAAGTGATAAAAATCAAATTAAAAATGATCAAGGTATAAAACCAATTTAGAAAACAAGCGTGCAATCAACTATGAATATCTCAAATCCAAATTAATGACAGTTAAATATTCTTGCCTCAAATCAACACCATGAATGGGCATATTTTTATAATATATAATTTATTAAATTTTATTTATCATTATTAAGATTCATATTCAAATCAAAAAATGGATCATATATAATCAAATTTGATTACTAACGTACCATAAGACATCATTGAAATAAACATGCCATGGCAATTAGCATATAGATAGAGAGGTAAAACATCAGGCAAATGCACATTTGTCATAGCAAAAGTGTATAGTTTTCTCTTGGTTTCTCAGTTTAATTTTTCAATATGTCAGCATCCCAATTTTTCATCAGGTATCCTCACAGTGGTTATATTAGTTAATGAACCAGAAACCAAACATCTGCTCTGTAACTGTCATCATTATAAAACATCAGGCAATTTACACAGATTACTACAGAACAGAATAGCTAGAGAGGAAATGAAAGGCACAACATTTACATTCAAGGAAGCACGTGACATACACATTTTGGAGCTCCCTCAGAATTTTCCTGAGGTTGAGAAAGGATCCATCATTAAATTCATCTTGTCATGGAGTTCTATATATTCTTGTGCTAGCAGGTACAAGCTTCATCAAATACCAGCAACCTACTAAGGCCAACTGAAAATTGTCCATCAGTCCTCACAGCTCTGCAATTTGTAATCAAAGCAACCAAGATCTGAAGCTCCAATGGCAGAGACGTCCAAAAGATGGCGAAGTTCATCCATGTCAAAATCATCAAATAAAACCATAGGTAATATTGACTTTTACCCTTTGGCATACTTATCCACGTAACCCTGCAGAATAATTAAATAAACAGATTAATCTCAATTTTATATAAATCAAACCATTCAAGGGGGGAAAAAAACACATTCAACTTTTTCCACCTGAAAAAAAAAATTCCATGTCTACTTTCAGGTGTACAAAGATGCACACCATATTCATTTTTTGGAAGTACTAACCAATAGTCTGAACACAATCTTGACTTATTTAATGTACATAGGGCGCAAAGTTTTAGATTACTGTAACTAACAGAGTTTCCATTTCCATGCGTTTAATACAAACTCCCATAACTATGCGCCTTATTTCAGTTTTGATCATTCTTCTGTGAAGAAGGGCATTGGTGCACCCACTTTGAACTTAATCTTGTCATAAAATGTATCCACCGGCAGATCAATAGATGAAGAGACCTCATAAAACAAACTGCAATACCTATATTTATTGATGAATGAAGTATAATTTATTGCAGAAAACTAAACTACTATTATATGTAAACACGCCAAATTCCAAGTTGCACTCATAACCATTACTAACACAGAACTGGTTCTTGCAACAATACACCACTTCTAGTTTCTCTTCCTTGGAGGATAAAAAATGATGAATGCCAGCATAAGATGCCACTATAAAGGTGCTTACCGAGTTATGAAAACATATAGGATTGCTACATGTTATTCTCACTACAAACTGTTTATACAAAGTTTTAGCACGCATGGATCCAAAATCAATATTGCATTTTTCTGGTTGCAAGTAATTACAAAATCAAATAGACTTATAAGGAAATCCAAAAATATTTGGGATCCCTATCATCCAATAGGTTAAAGATTATAAGTCATCTTATTAGGGAACATTACCAGTTAGGTCCCATTATCTGTTGTCGTAATGGTCCATGTGTCCAATAAATTTATTGTGAAAACATTTACCCAATTTTTTTGTTCTTTTTACAGATGCATTAAACAAAAGTTTGGTTGGTATGCATTTGTCCATCAAGTCTATCTAAGAAAAGATGCGCTTTCCTAGACTAGGTTTGCATGCAGATCTGAAAACAAATTCTAAAATGAGACTTACCATCACAAGTTTCGTTAATTTCCTCTGCGATGAGTTGATGTATTGATTTATCTTTGCCTTAGACTTGGGTATCTGGTGGCTCTTCATTGCTCCTGACACCTTATCAACAGTCTTCTTGACAACAGTTTTAAATGTTTCCTTGCTCATGTTACCTTGTCGCCATGATGGCTTTAAAACTTCCTTTACAAAATCTGCAAGACAAGCCTTGAAAAGTTTCATTGATCTGGACTCCTTGCTCTTCTTGCCCTTCCCTGAGGACTTGATCTGATCAATCTCCACTTCACTCATGTTTGTGTTTGCTAAATCATCAAGATTCTGGCTTCCATTTTCAACATCACCAACTTCTTCATCTGCTGTTTCACCAAATTCCTCATTATCAAGAGATGGAGCAAGTGCAAGGCCAACAATCTCTTTCTTCTTGTTGTTTTCTTCCACATCAAGTAGTTGGTTTGAGCCCTTAAGCTTCAACATGATGTCAGAGTCACTAGAGGGTTCCCGCTTTTGCATATGATCTGATTTCTTATATGAGTTTGAAGATGGCTCAATGCTGTCAAAAAGTGGATCATACTGATCACCCCTGGTAGTTGATTCAACACCCTCCCCATGAACTGGAGCATGGCCCAAACTCAAAGGATGATCATGATTGCTAGCATATGTTGTGTCTTTCTCTTTTCTGAAGACATCAGAACTGAATCTGGAGCTGAGTGGTTTCTCAAAAGTAGATGCATAAGGATTAAAGTGAATTGTATTTCTAGATACTCCAAAATCAGGTAGATTCAACGAATGATTTTTGTCTTGAACATCTGGTGGATATCCGGATGAAGAACTAATTCTACCTCGCAGACCAAAGACATTATCAGGGATAGAATGATGGAAACCATAGAGCGGGCGAGGCTGCTGCAAGTATGGATGAATCTGAGAAGAAGACTTCACAATCTCTCCTGGATGTAAATTGTCATCAGAAAAAGATTGAGTTTTGGTTGCAGGTGCATCCTGTGAAAAGAACATAGGTTGAGGGTAATTGTTGCTCCCAGTGAAGGAGTCTGAAGCACTTAAAGCATGCATGGGAAGCAGTTTTAAGCGATCTTGTCCAACATGACAGGTACCTCCAAATTGTTGACCAGATGGGTTGCTTCCAGGTAGAGGCTTCAATCTAAAATCTTCCACATGTGAGAAAGGCTGATGAGGCTCCAGCACTGGTGGGTAACCTTGATGCTTGAACTCACCAACCTGAGAATTACCAGATGATGCAGTCGAGAAAGGCTTTGAGAACATCCGAGAGCCAAAGTCACTCCTTGGAGGCAAGCAATTCTGCTGAAATTGCAATGTAACACCTGGTTGTGCAGTTCCGGCGTTTACAGCCAGACCAGGTGGAGGCAATAGGTGGGGCGGCGGCGGCAAGGAGGCAGAAGAGGAATTCAGCGGTGTAGAAAAAAGAGAGATTTGATTGGGTAACATATAAGAAGGAAAACTTTCCAATGCAGCAGATTGAGATTGATATCCTGCAATCTGGGGCATCAAGTTGTAATCTGTTGATAGCTGTGCCATATGTGGAGCGGTATTACTTTCTGTGTTTGGCACAGGAGGAGGAAAAGGGAGCATTCGGGAGAGATTATGTAGAGAATCTGATAAATTTGAAAGAGTTTCGCTAGCATGAAGCTTCTTAGGAGAAGTTCTAGTTGTTTTATCTGGTGATGAATCAGATATAGAAGAATCATCAGTTTGTCGGGCAGTGTTATTAGCATCTTCAAGCACGGGATCTGGCAGACGAGACAGAGATTGCTGAATCGCAGAATCCTTCAGAGAAGGAAGTACATTCTCAGAAACTTCACCATGTGATTTCAGGAAGTTAGAATCAGTTGCAGGTTTAGGGGGAAAGCTATCAACAACTGGTGGCCGGTCAGATTCATCCACAAAAAATTTGATATCTTCAGACCTTTCTTTAACTATCTTAGTTTCTGGAAGTTTAGCACCAACCTCCATAAAACTGTCAGATCTAATTGTTTCTGAATCAACTAATGCAGCACCGACAGAATCTTCTCTGTTATTAACAAGGGTGTCATCTTTTGTAGCACGGCAGCTGCCAGCAGACATATCATAATTGCATTTTATTTCCCCATTCACAATTTCCTGGTCATGGTCCGATACCTTTAATGGAAGTTTGTTGTTATCTTCATGACTACTGCAATTCTTTGAACTGGGATGAAGTTGCTCATATCGCTGCTTGCTCCTATAATGCCTCGATGCATCGCTTTTCTCAGAATCATGATGCATATAGCGACAAGATGCTCCACGGTAGCACCTGCCTCGGAGAAAGTCAAAACATTCTGGCATCTGAACTTTTTCTCTTCTTGTATTGCCACTGCTAAATTCACCAGTGTGCCTGAAAGAGGGAGACCTGCTCCTGCTTCTCCGATTCCTCAGAGACCAGCTAAAACAAATACCAAGAAATTCAGCTTATTCCACAAATGATGAAAATAATGCCACAAAACAAAAAGAAATCAACCGGTATGTTAAATACTAAATAGCATACAATTTCTAAAGCATTAAAAGTATAACAAAAAGAAATACATATCATAAATATTGTACAATCACCTGCGAGATCTACTTCTCTTTTCTCTCCTCCTCCGAGGACTCCTCCTTCCCCTCCTCCTCCTCCTATCTACAGGCGACCAGCTCCGGCTCCTACTACGGCTTCTCCCTCTTTTATTACGCCTTCGAGCATGGTGTGAATCATCAGAATCACTGTCACTAGCACCCTCTTTGACCAATCTTCCAAACTTATCTATTTTCTGCACATTTGAAGTAAACTTTGTACTTTTATTTTCATTTTCCTTCTTATATTCACCATTAAAAGCAACTTTTGCCTGTGGACCTACCAAGACATCTTCTTTTGGTAGAGCCTTGAGAGAAGCAGAATGAACGGTAGATGATCGCATTTCATGTTTAGCATCAATAAGCTCACTGGTCAACCCACTTGAAATGGAATTTGGGATAGCCTCCTTAATTTCTCTTTTTGAATCTGTTGAAAATCCTGGAGCTCTATATGACATGCCAGATTCAGAAAGCCGCCCAGATCCCCTTTTAGACTCATAGGGACTCTTGGAACCAGTATCTGTATCCATCTTAAAATTAAGTCCAGCATCTTTATGCGTATATTCAGTGCCAACTCCTAGCAGTGGTGAAACTGTTTCATGATTAGCATCTTTGGGGCATGGATCCTCACCAATTTCCGAGCTGTCATTAGAATCATAGTCTTGTAGCAGTCTGAATGGACTACCGCCTTTCATCACTTGACCAGAATATTTGTCAGAATTTATGCGCTCAGCAGCAGCATCAGATGAACTTTTATCATTACCCAAGGATGTTGAAGAAGTTACTGTATTGCCAGAAAATGGAAATTCAGTATTTCCAGCTGAATTGACAACTGGATTTTCAGCTCTTAAAACTGCACTCCCAGATGACGATTCATCAGGCTTGGGCACGAATTTTGACCCTGACAAATTAAATCAAAATTAACTCGTCCAATAAACAATAGATCAGTTATTTCTAGTGAATTGAATATAAATAAGTAAATAACCTATATAAGAAACCAAAAGAAACATTTTGAAGTCACTAGCAAGTAACTATTAACTATTAACTATTAAATATTTACATGAACTTGAAATATTCATGAAAATCAGAAAGTTCTATGAATAAACAAATTAAAAGCTCCATAACATATTATTCTGTCATTGAAGCAAAAGACTAGAAATGAAAAGTTTCCATAGAAAAGAGGCAAAGAGGACAAAAATGCATAAACTGTTCACAATGAAAAAGACAACGCAAGAGGGTAAAAATTTACCTTGTTCACCCAGTCCCGAGGAGCCAGATAATAACAATTTATCAGATAAAACCATTGTAGCTGCCTCAAATCCTGCTGACTTTGACAGTATGTTTAACTGATTATTTGTATTATATTCACTGTTTAACTGATTATCTGTATCATATTCACTGCCTATAGGACCAGTACCTATAATAGGATGATTCGCTGCCTGGTCATTAACAGGCGTCGTGATATCATCTGAAAGCACCAAAGCAGAAAAGAAATCAGACAACAAATTAAGAATCAACAACTTCAAAAATGCAACTTCAACGCATGAACTTATGACTTTAAAAGCACAGCATAGTTGCCCAAATTTTATCAATTGTTTTGTTTGTTATTCTGCATGCAACTCTTTTCTTCTACTAACTAAGACACAACTAATCAATTCTGGGAAGTAATACAATAACGTTGGAAATGGCCACTTAGTGCAACATCGATTCAGGACAGACAAAGGCCATATTATGTATATTGTGTACTAAGCTCAAAGATTAAGATGGCATTTGAATAGTGAATTTGAAATCTAAATATTCGAAACTGAGTTGTTACTTTAAATGGTGTAAATGGTTTGTAAACAAGGCGGAAAATTCAATTAAATTTGAGTATAGCATGTAAAATTCACCTTTTCTGTAGATATTTCAAATTCCTTGCCACATTCATTAATATTTTTTAATTCAATCTCCATTCATAAATCTACATAAACCAAAGAAAAACTATGCAATATGAAGTTCATTCATGGTAACTGAAACTGAAGCATCAAATCTCAAAAATAAAAAGATTATAGACACCATTGTAACACTTCAAATACGATGTATTGAGAGTTGAGGGAGGGAGATAGTCTGAATCACATTAGCTAATGGACCATAAACATAATCAGCATCCAGACAAGGATTTTTGCAAAGGAAATGAACCTCTGCTTAAATTTGATGTCAATGAACAGTGATAGGATTGGAATTTGGAAATGACACACTCACTTGAAGATAATTCTTCCATCAAGCAAATCATATGATCGAGTGAGAACTAGTCAATAAAATGATCCATCCATATCATTCACCAAAAATGGCAGGTAATGACGTGTTACCATTCTAATGGGAAAGAAAAAAAAAAACATCAGAACAGTTGATTTACTGTTAGAGCCGACTTTGGTGCATTGGACAATCTAAGCATCTCCTTATTTCACTTACTGGTGCACCTCTTTCCTAGTCTCACCCACAGGATTTGTCAAGGTTATCGGCCATAGAATTCTATATCTATTCTAGGACCCATTCTGCATCAGTTTGCATAAATAAGCACGATAAGGAATCCAAATCATAGATTGTCTAATGTAAATGAAATTAAAAACTCTGAAGCTTGCGAATTAAAAAGTACAAGGCTCGGTCTTTAAAGCAGTCAAAGAAACATTGTCAAGGTTACAACCATACTGAGGTAACCACTCTCAAATATTGGAAGGAAAACATGTGGTAATGGTCCTTGAACAATCAGAATCAATAATAAGCAGCAGTGCTATGGTTTGCTCACTTTCAACAGTTAATCCTTCAACTGAACAATGAAATGAATGATTTAAAGAATTAAGGATCAGAATCCCAATCGCCAACATAAGGGAATAAGGATGCATCTTAATTGTCTAAAACTCAGTTGAATATTCATAAATCATAAGCTCCACCAAAGCTTGGTATGCTCTACAGTCTACATAAAACCGATAAAATTAAAAAAAAAAAAACTGTCTAGAAAACACAGTGCCAAAACCATTCAATTTTTTTTTTCAGGATTTGCCTTATATACTCAATACAGTCACAGATCACCTGCTCTGCATCACAGATTATGAATCAATTAAGAAAAAATGTGTTCATCCTCGGACGCATGCCAGATTTGCACGATAGGAAACTGATGGGTGAGTACAAGCCTAAGCTTCCATCTATTGTTTGCACACAAAACTAGATGACTTTTCCACTTTGCAGAAGATACCCATGGCTTACGACCGTTGAAGTTTAATCTTGAGTGATGAACTCCAAAAATTCCTATACATAGAGAAAAAATTGACCAACCCTTTCTATCTACTAAAGCTTTTTGATATATAAACCACAAATTTCCAAGACAACGAGCAATTTCTATTGGTTAGAGTGTGAACTGTCGGATCATCAAAATCCAAAAACAAAAACTATCAAGCATAAATACTTTCCCCATTTTATATTATCCTGAATCAACACGCCACATGTCATATTAGGTCTTCCACGAGATAAATGCTTGTAGACAAAAGAAGGGAAAAAGAGAAAGGAGGGAGAGACACTTTCAGAAAATAATAGACTTCAAAAAAATTCCAAATATGACATAATCCAGTTACACTAACCTTCCATCTCCATGTCCATATCAGAATCAATAGGTGAATGGGGTTCATTGGCAACCATCAAATGCTTAGCTGGCACTGCAGGCTCACTTCCATCCAATTTATTCGTCAGAAGGCATTGCTTCTTCATCCATAAGAAATACATATGTGCAATTTCCTCTTCACTTCCTGGCTTGCCACCAAACAAAAATTTGAACTCTGGATTCCTGGATTCCTTCAGGCGAGCCATTTCTTCATAAGATGAACCATTTTTAGCAATATGTAGGCATAATTCTTCAATCTTCTGAACAATTTTTTCTTCTGCTGGCTTGGGTGGAGGAGAAGGAACAGCACACGTTACAATTCTCTTTGATGGTAAGCCATCTCCTCCAAGAGAATCCTCCTTACTGCCATTTCCACCAAGCAGAAAACAACTACCATGTTCCTTGGGAAAATTGGGTGCTGGAATACTGTGCTCATCGCGATTGCGAGGTTTCACTTCATCAACAGAACCTGGATCACCTGACTTATAACCAGAAGGCATGCTGGAATGGGAATCAGAATGACAGGGCAAGCTTGAACCATAAGGGAGAGGAACAGACTTTGGCACTGGATAAGAGACAGATGGTGGTGAAGAAGGTGGAATCGGTGGGGGAGAAGAATATGCAGGTGGCAGTGGAGGCGGTGGTGGTGGGGGAGCCATGGAAGGCAGTTGAGAGTTTCCAACAGTTGCCTCTGAAATACTCGCAGATAGAGCAGAAGTTGAAAAACTAGAAGTTGGAGGTTGAGGTTGGGGTGGGGGTGGGGGAATTTGCAGCAGACCCTGCACACTAGGTGGCTGCTGAGGCAGCTGATGGGTTGAAGCGTTATATCCACTTGAAAGTGCGGGAAGTAAATTTATAGGAGGCAATGGAGCCTGTAACATTTCCATATTATGTGAACCAGGAGGAGGAGGGGGTCCAGGAGCTAAATAAGGAGAATGCTGTGGGTTCTGTTGTGCAGTCAAGTACATACGTATCAATGGGGCACTTACATGAATAGGCGGAGGATGCAAATACCGCTGGCCTGGGTTCGGCAATCCACCAGGTTGCCGAACTGCAGGATGTGTTCCCAAAGGACCATGCTGGTACATATGCAGACCTGGCTGACCAGGACGAGGCGGGACTTGAGATGGGAGCAGAAGAGGACCATATAAAGGAGGCGGAGCTGGCAGATGTTGTAGATTAGGCGGTGGCCTGGGGGTCTGAGGACCTTGTCCAGGTTGAGAATTGTAACTACCATGATTAAACATTTCAAATTCCGCAACTTGATTACCGCCACAAAACTTTTTCCGCAACCAGTATAATCTTCACTTCACTTCTATCAACCCATTAGTGGAAATAATTGAAGATGAAAAGCTCAAGTAGTTTATCTGAAAAAACACAAATAAGAATCTTTAATAAAATGAAAACAATTAATGAAGCAAAATACACCAACCTATCTAAACCCAATCATCAATAGAGTAATAAATTAAAATAAAAAAAATTAGAGGCAAAATATAATCAATCAATTTCCATTGCCACCTAAGGTTGCAAATAAAATAACCATTCAAACGCCAACGCAAATACCAGAAACTCGAAAGTTCGTCGCTTCTTCAATGTTCTTCGACTAACTTGGCGGTGAAAAGGAAGATACTGGAACAAAGAGGTAAGCAAATTGAATGAACAAACACGATATAATCAATAATTAATAATAATAAAAGAAAAAAGTTAAGTGAAACTTACCGAACAAAAAAGAAGATACGTAGAAATGGAAAGCGAACCCTAGAACTGGATAATTGGAAAAATTGTAGCATTGATTGATCCTAGCTTTTTGTGGGAGTGAGAAGAAGTCTGGTTTTAATTTTTATAAACCCTAATAAGGAAGAAGAAGCTCTTCAAGTCATGCTTTTCGCTGGTATTATTTTGATTCGGTTCTGTTTAACACAGCGTAAGAACAAAGAAAAGTGGCTTATAATAATAATTTTTGAAGAATGATGATTGTTTTAAGGTCACATGAATGCGTATCTTATATTGTACCACATTTCAATTAAATTTTAACATACTTGATAAAAAAATAAATAAATAAATTTTAACATTTTATTACAAGATAATATTAATGTAGTAATAAAAAAATTTAATATCATTTTATCAAAATTTTACCGTTTAATTTCTGTAAATTTTAATTAAATTTTGTATGAATTGAAATTTGTAATACCTCTTTTTGTCTCTTTTAGGCCTTGTTTACATAATATATCATATTATATAGCACTACATCATATAATATTATAAGTGTTATTTAATATTTTTGAAGAGATAGTAAATTATAATATGATTAAATAATTTTTTTATTTGATCTAATAATATTTTATAAAATTTTAATAGATTATGAAAATGAAATATAGATGACAATAATATATTTAGCATTTTGAAATTTTATTGAGAATGTTTTTGGAAAATAAAATCTTAAAATTGTTAAATTAATAATTTAAAATTTTTATTAAAATTTATGATTTTGAAAATGTCATAAAAAAATATGCAATACAAATAAAAATCAAAACAAATAAAAAACCAAATCATAATATACCTTATAAAACCATCATACAAACAACCTCTTAATTGATTCATTTTTTGTTATTATTATGTTAATATATAATTATTTAAAATATAATATTTAAATTTAATGGCGTAGCCAGAAAATTTATCGAGTAGGGTCAAAATTAATACAATAAAAAAAGACCTAATTAAGATAAAATAATAAAAATTTATCATAATAATATATAAAATCTACTCTGAAATCTACAATTGTTTTGTATGAATTTTCATATTTTAAAAATACTGGAATAGAAAATAGGTATATAGAGCCCAATTTTTAGGCTATTAATTATTGTTTTTCTTGAACTATAAATTATTTGTTAATTTTGGACTTAATTTCATTGAGTAGATTTAGGCTTTTTTAGTGTGGTTAATCTATTTGATTTATTAATAAAATTATCCGGTGGTTCCGTCCATCTTTACATAAAAAAAAACATATATATAAATATACATACATATTATTGACACCACTCATTATACATTAACTACGCCCCTATATTAGAGTATCTTAAAAAATAAAAATTAAATAAAAATATATAATTCTCCCTTACTAATATCAGTGTAAAGTATATAGATATTAACCCCTTTTACCAATACTTCATAATGTTATCTTGAGGAAGTTAGTATGGGTGGGCATTCGTCGTCGGTCGATTGAACTGAAATTTAATTGCTTGAACAAAAATTTCAGTTAGTTCAATTAATTAATTAAACTGAATCGAATCGATCAATTTGATTCGATTAATTCAATATTTAACCAAATTGAGTGGCAAAGATTCCCCACGCACATCAATTTCATTCAATCCATTACTTGATGTTTCTTGTTAACTCTTGCCTTGATTAATTAATTGATTTAATATGTATAGACATTACTTAATTAATTAATTAATATCATAAAACATTTGATGCATGGGAATTAATTAATTAAGCTCACTTTTTCAATCAGGGTAAAAAATTGCCTCATCTATGCAGTTTTCAAGTCTTTATCTTTTGCCTCAACCGCATTATGAACTCATACTGGTGGGATAGACCTGAAAATAGAAACAATATTTATTGGATAGCATGAGATAAGCTTTGTATCTTAAAAGCAGACGAAATAATGGGGTTTAGAAATTTACATCACTTTAATTTAGTTATGCTGAGTAAACAAGGTTAGTGTCCACTAACCAATCCTAGCTCTCTCATGTCTAAGATACTTAAAGCTAAATATTTTTCAGATGGCGATTTTTTAAATGTTAGATTTGGGCATAATTCTAATTTTACTTGAGGAGTATTATCGCAGCTCAAATTTTATTACGAAGTGGTGTATGCAAGGGTATTAGGTGTGGTAGGACAATTCATATCTGGACTGAACCTTGATTGCCTATAAATCAACATTTCCTAGTCAAGTCTTTCAGACCAAAGCACAGTGAATATAACATAGTGGCAGATCTCTTCAATAATATTGGATCATATTACGATGTAAATTTGGTTATATCAATATTCTTGCAACCAGATCTGAGGCTATCCTAAGCATGCATATCCGCATATTTGGTGCGGTTAATTTTTTGTTGTGGCATCATGACAAGCATGAGATGCATACCGTAAAGTCTGCTCATCATCTTTCTCTTACTTTCAGACCACCATTGGTCTCTCAAGTGCCTTCACCAATCTGAAAAATGTTATGGAGCGTTCATGTCACACCTAAGGTGAGGAATTTTTATTGCGTTTGTTATTAGATATTATTCCAACAAAATATACTATAAATAAGAAAAAGGGTATTTGTGGAGACTAATTACTCAAGATGTAGAGTGACAAAGGATCGTTTAAATGCTATTTGCTTTTGTTCATTCTTCTTAGCGTGTTGGCATATTTAGGGGCTGCAAACTTATCCTGTTAATGGTGACTTCTCTTCTTGGTTTACTGCAATTTTCCAGTTTTTGAATAAGGATAGGCTTGTTGAGTTTTGTGTCATCTGCTAGAAGTTGTAGGTGGCTAGAAATGGTCTTTTATGGCAGGATAAGGGAGAAAATGTTAATCATTTGGTTTCTCAAACGCTGCAATTTCTGTCATCATAGATATGTACAAAGAAAAAGGTGGTTGTAGCAGCCTCTACTGTACGTCGAGACAGGATCATGTCTGGTAAGTTACGTCCTGTATCCTATGGTTGGTAATGCTCAGTGAATAGATCGATTAATATAGCTAATAGATCTGTTGGTTTTGACATTTGCTTGTATTCTCGGCAGGCACTTTCATTTCAGCTACGTCAGGCTTTTTATCGGGTATAACAGAACTAAGAATAATAGAGGCGTTGGCTCTACGCCATGCACTAGAATGGATATCGTATAATTTTAATAGCCCTAGCTCTGTTTTTATTGATTCACATGAGGTTTATTTTAGAATTATTTCTTCTGAAGAGGTTAAGTCCTCTTTTGAATTAACAATAAGTGACTGTAAAGTGTTATTAAAATAAAAAACGTAATGTTACTTTAGTTTGGATTAGAAAACAAACAAATTTGATCACTCATCATTTGGCTAGGATGTTATTTTTTTATGCTAGTCTTCACTTTTAGAATATTATTTTCTCTTATATTACCTCATTTTTTCAAGTGAATAATAAAATCTTCTATTTTTATCTTTAAAAAAAAGTCTTTATCTTTTGCCTATAAAATAAACAAATAGCGATAAGTTAAAGCCATGAGCCCATGACAGACACTAGACAGACTTTCATTGCAGCACTTGTTGGTTTTACCTTAAAAATTCTAGAGGAGTATGTCATTGTTTCGCCCAGGATAATACCAAATATTTCATTTCCCTTGAAAAAAAAAAACAATGGAACGAAACACAATTTAATTAAGTTTTTTTTTGTTTAAATTTATTATCAAGGAGAAATCATAGAGAATACTGCTGCTAAAAATATAATGTGACTTTATAGTTTACATTATATGTTTCAAGATTTGATAAGCTGAAGACATAAATTAATAAATTAATAATTAGTGGGCAGAGATATTTCCAGCCTAGACCACAGTCATTCTCTTTTTCTCGTAACTGACAAATCAATCTTGGTTAACCATTCACCGACCAACAACTAAATTTTATCACATATTTTAACTGAATCGACGAACGGCAAAACAAATTTTCAGTTGAATAATTAAAAATTTTATTGGTTAACCATTTAATGTCCGCTCCTTAATAAAATATACAATAATGAAACAATAATTATTAAAATAATTAATTATTTCATAGTTATTAATATAAAATATTTAATTTTTATATTATGTTTATTTAAGTTAATTAATTATATTATATCAAACTTAAGAAAACAATTATTCAATCCATCCATCCTAAGTGATTATCACTTAAATTTATAAGTGGTAAATTTCACTAATAAAAAATGATATTTTATTTTCATGTGTACCCCTACATTTAATAATTTTCCTAAAACTAGAATGGTAAAAGAAATGTCAAATATTTCTGATAAAAAAAAAAAGAAATGTCAAATATAAATTGGAAATGATAAATATTAATTAGATTAGTAAAATTCTGTATATTTTAACTCAAAGAATTATACTTATATATGGAAAATAAAAAAATGCATATAATTAATAGCAAGATTATATTTAAAAATATTATGCTGTGAAAAAAGTCATTAAAAATTTGTTGTAAACAAAAAAAAATGTCTGCAAACAAATAATTGTTGTTTAAAAAAAAGAAAGCAAGTTATTAATCAAAAAAATTCGAAGCAATTAAAAAAATTGGTTAAAAAAGAGAGATCATTTAATGCATCCAACATACATGAAAATAGTTCATATAAAATGATAATCTCTAATTAAAAAGGCTATAAAAAATTTTAATTAAAAAATAATTCTTGAAAATTTATTATTCAAATAATGAAAATTGCATTAAATGTGATAGTATAGACTGTATAGTGATATTGTATTTTTTAGACAATAAAATAAATAATATAATATGTAAAAATAAAATAATATTTTGATTAGCACTACAGTTAATTTTTATACATATAGTTTTGGAACTAATATATTAAGAAGTATTAGTTAATGATAAATTAATTAAGAGGACAAATGACATAATGAAAGGTTATTAATTAATTATTAATTTAATTAGATAAATTAATTAAAAGTCCATACGTTAATTATGAATAATTTATTATTTTAGTAGTAAGATCATCTATATATTGAGTATGCATTAATGTTTAATATTAGTCATTTTAATATTTTACATATGTCATATATTAATCTTAAAATTTCTTATAATAAACTTATCAAGATATATAATTTTTTTTAAATCTAAATTTTTTTTCTTGATTAACATTATCATTCATAAACCATGATAAATTATATTTAGTAAAAAGGAATAAAAATATAATAACATTAATATTTTTATTATTTAAATATAAATAACAAAAAATATTTTATAATTTACAATAATATTTATAATTAAAAATTTTCTACACTTAATATTTTCTTAAACAATGAAAATAATAATATAATTAGTAATGACATTTATAACAAAATTCCACATTATAAATAAAAAAGTAATTTATAATTAGCTACACCGTATTACAATTTTATTGTTTCCCATTAACTTTAATTTTTATAATTAAAAAATAACTTTCTTTTCATTTATAACAAATTATCATATATATATAAAAAATAATGAACTAGCAACTCAATAAATTTAATATAAATAATATTTTTGTAAAAAAATAATGATTTAATATTAGTAAATTTACAACCGTTAATAATATTATAATTATGAAAAATATAACATAATTTAGAGTTTGACTTCATGCAGAGGAGTTTGAACTCGTTAACTTGAAAAACTTAAAATGACGCAATTCAATTTTTAAACAAAATTTATAACCCTATTATTCTTAAAAAAAAATCTTTAACTTGAAAATTATAAAATAACGCAATTCAAATTTTAAATAAAAATTTATAATATTATTCAGGAGTGAAGCCAGAATTTAAAATAAAAGAGAATAAATTTTTTTTTTATAAATTTTAGTTTTTCCGTAATTATTTATCTCACTTTTTATTTTAATAATATTTTATAAATTTATTAATAATATATTTTGATTATTAAAAAATTAATTAATAAAAAAATATTAATATATATTTGTACAGTATTTTAAATTTATAAAATTATTTATAACAAAAATAAAAGAAAAAGAAAAAAATTAAATAATAAATATAATTTTTTAAAAAATAATTAAAATAAATGAGTTATTTAATTTATTAAATGAGTTTAAATTAATTTAATAGAAAATTTTATTCATTTTTTAATTTTTTTTGTGTTTATATATTATTAATATTTTGTTAATTTTTTAAAAGATAATTATTGCATATAGAATAAATAATTTATTATAATTTTTTTATTTTTTATAAAAATTAAAAAAAGAGAAAGGTAATTTAAAATTTTGAAAAAAAATTAATAAATAATTTAAAAATTCTTAAAAAAATTATATGTATATATAAATTTTTAAAAAAATAAATGAATGTGTCCTCGCCCCTAATATCATTATTGTTATAGAAAAAACTATTTATCGTTATTAAAAATTTTTAAAAAAAAATTAAGGTGATTCTAATTTATGTCCCCACCTGTAAATCACTGGCTGTTTGGTAGTGGCGTTTTAGTTGAAAGTTCCTTTTGATATTCTCCTAATAGATAAATAATAGTGTCAATTCCTAAGTTGGGTTTTGAGAAGCCAAGAGAGGCAGTAGTTCTACTCGAGAAGGAAAGATATTGAAGAAAGCTAACTAAAAACGATTGCATGCAAGGTGTTCGACAAAAAGCGCCAAAGAAACTGGTTAAGAAAAATAGTAAAGGCGGTGTCTTTGTGTTCTTTGCGAATCAGTCGTTCTTCTCCGCAAACTCAAAGTCCTTTTCACCAAATCAATTTAGAAGATCAGTTTGCGAGCCCAAATATTTCAAAATCTAATAATAAAAAAAAAGGCAAATAGCAAGATAATGGCTTATGCTGTGGATCTTCCGCCATCGGAGCAAGAGTAGGACTTGCTTAACAGAAGTAACAAAAAGGTTAAACTAGGTGTTGGTGAGGAAAGCTTACTTAGAGGATATGTGTCCGGCGCTGTGGATGACGGTGGTAATAGACGAAAACTTTCTTTTCGTGACACTCTGATGTCTGATTCTGTTGGTCAAGGAGTGATGTACGATGATGACTTGGATGCTGATTGTTCTGATGATGACTCTGGCGCAGAAGAAGAGGAAGATGACCCCGAGTGTCCTATGATTGTTCTGTCTAGAGAGGAGAAGAGAAAGCTACGTGAACCTTGGAGGCTCACTCTGATCGTTAAAGTTCTTGGCTATTCGGTTGGTTACAACTATCTATTGCATCGGATGAAGACTATGTGGAGTCATGGCTGTTCTTTCAATCTCATTGATCTGGAGAATGGTTATTACATGGTCTGGTTCCCGAATAAAGTTGCGTTTGATCAAGTTCTCTATGGTGGACCTTAGATGGTGGCTGGTCACTATCTGACTGTCAGGAATTGGCAGCCTAACTTTGATCCTACTTCTGCTACGATCGATAAGGCTATGATTTGGGTCAGTGTTCCATTGCTTCCTATAGAATATTATGATAAGATATTCTTACAAAGACTTACAGAAAAGATTGGAAAACCTTTGAGGATTGATGAGAATACTTTAGAAACTATGCGTGGCAAGTATGCACGTATGGCTATAGAGGTTGACCTTTCCAAACCTTTATTATCCAAATTCCGTTTCCGGCGGAAGGTGCGACGGCTTGAGTATGAAGGGTTGCAGATGATTTGTTTTTCTTGTGGGTGTTTCGGACACAGGAAAGAGAATTGTCCTGTTGATAATGGTCCTGGGAACCAAGGAACTACAGAGGTAGCAGGTATCTCAAGTGATAAGCCAATGGAGGAAGTGGAAGATTTAGTTCCGGCGGAGGTGTTAGAACCATACGGTCCATGGATGGTGGCTAAGAAACCGGGTCGGAGGCAAACCCGCAAGTCCAACTCGGGCAAGGGAGCTAAAGAGTTTGAGTTGGACAAGAATACAAAGCTACCGCCGAAAATTATGACGGGATCTTCTAGCAGGTCAACTGGTAACATGTTTGCGGCGTTGAATGAGTAATTTCCACATAATGAAGGTGATGAGGTTTTTGATTTGCCTAAGATTCCCATGGATAATGTTAAGTCTGCTCAATGGGTCCCTATAATTAGTCAATCAAAATCTAAAAATAAAGGAAAACAGGTGGTTGTACAAGACTCCAAAGCACTTGTTCCTCATGACTTGTCCCAAAAGGGGCCCAGCTCTAATACCCGGCCTGTTAAAGATATGGTTCTGTCCACTTCTCATCCCCTTAATGTGTTAAGCCCAAAAGTGGTGCCTGTCCATAATCAAATGAATTCGGCTGTTCAAGATAATGAATTGGTGGTTTTAAAAAATGATTTTCAGGCACATGGATCTAGAATTGCTGCAGCTCAAGGTAGTCATACGGTGGTTTCGGGTGGAGCCAGCAATGATAAATTTTGTTCTACAGTAGTGTCTGATGAGGTTGAGGTCTTGGATCCTGGTGATAGAGAGATTTCGGTGCTTTCCCATCAAAATGGTTTTGCAAGGGATAGGACCAAAGAGGTTTTTCAAGCTATTCAAGCAGGGGATTGTGAGGTCATGGAAGATGATGCCGATGTGTCGGATCAAGACCGTTAATACGGTTTGGTTCTCTCTTTGTCTCTTCGTTATTATGATTTTTGTCTGGAATGTTATGGGTGCTGCTGGGAAGAGACGACAGAAAGCTCTCAAGGAGTATTGCAGAATTCATAAGCCTTTTATTTTGGTTATTGTTGAGCCTAGAATTTCTGGGCATGGTGTTGATCTTGTTATCTCTAATCTGGGTTTTCAACACTGGGTTAGAGTTGAATCAGTTGGCTTTAGTGGTGGCATTTGGGTCTTGTGGAATTCAGGTTTCATTTCTGTACTGCACACTAATTCCCAATTTGTTCATTGCTTGGTGGACGATACTGTGGGTCCTTCTTGGGATTTCTTTGCCATTTATGCTAGTCCTAATGAGCAATGTCGTATGCGTTTATTGAGAAATTTATCTCTTTTACCACGTCGTACTCATCGCCCTGTCTTGTTGGCTGGGGATTTTAATATGGTTATGCATCTTGAAGAAACCACTAGTGTTTGTCCTGGTACTAGTGTGCGCTGCGATAAATTTAGAGAATGGGCTAACTCTCTTAGACTGATTGATGTTGGTTTCTCTGGAGCAAAATTTACATGGATGCGTAGTTCTTCCTCCGGTCAGTTCAAATCTGCTCGCCTTGATCGGGCTTTAGGCTCCCTTTCTTGGTGCTCTTTGTTTTCTCAGGCTAAGGTAACTCACTTGGAACGTATTTTCTCTGATCACTGCCCGCTGTTAATTGACTTCTCCCCTGTCAATGTCTCTAGTCCTACGCCGTCATTTCGATTCCAGTTAGCATGGTGCAGACATGCTGATTTTCAAAGGTTTTTATCTCATCACTGGAATTCAGAGTTGTCGGTTGAACAAAATTTGTGTGCCTTACAGCTTCAGTTTTCTTCTTGGAAGAATAATGTTTTCAGCAATATCTACCAGCAAAAAAGGAGGTTGTTGTCCCGGATTAAAGGTATTCAGGAAAAAGTTTGTCATTCAAATTCTGCGGTTTTGTGGAAGCTTGAATGTAAATTGCGGAATCAGTTGGAGACCATTCTTGAGCAGGAAGAGATATTATGGTTTCAAAAATCCCGCGAAGATTGGATCTCGGATGGTGAAAGAAACACGGCTTACTATCATGCTGTGGTAGTCCGTAAAGGGCTCAGAAACCAGATCACAGCTTTGAAAAATGATAGGGACGAATGGATTTCTGATCCGGTTGTTCTTCTTCAAATGGCACGGAATTAGTACAAGACGTTATTTTCGCAAGAATCTAATTCTTCCTTGCCTTGTGTCACTCAATCTTCCTTTCCTCGGTTGAGTAATACTGGTCTTTTGATTCTTAATTCATCTTTCACTACAGAGGAGGTTCGTAAAGCAGTTTTTGATATGGCACCCAACAAGGCCCCTGGCCCAGATGGTTTTCAGGCAGGGTTTTATCAGCAAGTTTGGGGTATTGTGGGCTCTAGTGTGTGTACTTCGGCTCTCAAAATCCTGAATGATGGTATGTTGGATGAAAATTCCTGCAGAACTTGGGTTACATTGCTGCCTAAAGTCACTCTTCCGGAGTCTATCACACAATTTAGACCCATTAGCCTTTGTAACGTTAGCTTTAAAATTCTTACAAAGGTTCTCACTAATAGGCTGAGGCGTGTCTTTTCTAAGATTATAGCTCCTGTTCAGACAAACTAGCTTCATCCCAGGTCGTTTCTTGCATGATAATACAATAATCCTGCAGGAAGTTATTCATTCAATGCAGCAGAATGGGAGCGCTAAATCCATGGTTATCAAGATTGATCTTGAAAAAGCATTTGACAGGCTCTCTTGGAGCTTTATTGATGAGGCCCTCGGTTTCGCCGGTTTCTCTGATCATTGGAGATTTCTTATTGGTAAATGCCTTGGGGCTTGTTCTATGCAGGTTAAGTGGAATGGTGCCTTATCTGAGGATTTTTCTCCAACACATGGTGTCAGGCAAGGCGATCCTATCTCGCCATATCTATTTGTTTTGGGTATGGAAAGATTGGGGCACATCATTCAAGATTCTGTGAATTGTGGTGCATGGGTTCCTTTCAGAGTTTCCAGAAATGGGCCTAAACTGTCACATATGTTTTTTGCTGATGATTTGTTGTTATTTGCTGAGGCTTCTGTTGATCAAGTCAGTATTATTAAGAATTGCTTGGCTAAGTTTTGTGATAGTTCTGGAGAGAAAGTGAACTTTGCCAAATCTTCTGTCTTCTTTTCCAGAAGTACCGAAGCTAGTGTTCATAAGCAAGTTTCTGACCTCCTTAATATTAAGGAAGTGACATCTCTAGGTACCTATCTGGGTGTTCCTATGGTGACGGGTCGAGTCACTAGAGATTTATATGACCCTCTTTTGGAAAATATTGACAAACATTTAGCAGGATGGAAGGTAGGCTTGCTGTCTTTTGCTGGTCGGGTAACGCTTACCAAGTCAGTTTTAACGGCTTTGCCTAATCACGTGATGCAAGCTTCTCTGCTTCCTAAAACCGAATGCCATGCTTTTGACAAGAAGATAAGGTCTTTTATCTGAGGGGATTCAGACACACAACACAAAATTCACCTTGTGGATTGGAATACCATTGTCAAACCTGTGACGCTGGGAGGTTTAGGTGTCCGTTCCTGTGTTGACATGAATAAAGCTTTCTTTGCGAAGTTGGGTTGGCGACTCATGACTGATGCAGATGCTTTATGGAGGCAAGTTCTTAATGCTAAATATGTCACAGGGACTCCATTGATTCATAATTGGAAGAGGAAGTCTTCTATGTCACCAATTTGGAGGGGTATTCTTAGTGCAATCCCTCTTTTGAAGAAAGGCTTGCAACATGTGGCTTGTAATGGTTTATCTATTCGTTTTTGGACTGATTGGTGGATTAGAGATATGCCTTTAATTAGTCATGCTATTTTGCCAGTCCCGGAGGAGTATCTAGACCATTATGTTGTAGAGTATTGGAATGGCTGTGGTTGGAATTTTGATGTCCTCCGCCTGTTTTTGCCGAATGATATATTACTTTCTCTGTTGGCAATACAGCTTACTGCTACCGATCTTGCTTCTGATTCTATAGCATGGTCCGCCACCTCCAGTGGTAAGTTTAGTGTTGCCTCGGCTTATGGTTTGCAAATGTCTACTGCCCCTTCTGTTCTGAGTATAGATTGGTCTGTGTTTTGGAAAATCCAGGTGCCTCAAAGGATTCGAAGTTTCTTGTGGTTATTCCAATGGTGGAAACTATTGACTAATGTGGAGCGGCAGAAACGGGGCTTTACTAATGATAATTCTTGTGTGTCCTGTGGTAGGGAAGAATCTCTAGAACATCTCTTTCGAGATTGTCCTGATGTATCTGCTTTTTGGAGGGATTTCCTTGATATGCCATCTTGGCATTTGTTCCGATTATAACCAGCAGATAAGTGGATCGATTTGTCCTCTAAATTATGCTTTCCTCTACTGCTTGATTGTGATTATATGGCTGTTTTTGCTATTGGACTTTGGTATATTTGGAAATGGCGTAATGAAAAGGTGTTTCAGGTGGATGTTCAGTCTCCACATGCCTTTAACCATCTAGTCATGTATTGGGTCAAGACAAATCATGATGCTTGGTTGAATAGGCATAATGTCAGTCCTAAAAGGAATGTTATTTCTTTTATTTCTTGGTCTCCTCCACCAGATTCTTGGGTGAAGGTTAATGTTGATGGTGCTTCAAAGGGTAATTCTTGGAAGATGGTTGTGTGGACATATTGTACATCTTGGCATCTGTTCTTCCATGATTGCAGAGCTGAATGCTCTTGTCTTTGGTTTACAGCTTGCTTGGCAGCAAGGCCATAGGAGGGTTGTGGTTGAGATGGATTCGGCGGATTGCCCTAAAATGGTCTCCGATTGTTGTGATTTCAGGCCCAGGTTTGCCAATCTTTTGGGTCAGATTAATTTGCTGATTAATATGAGTTGGGAGATAAAATTGTTGCATGTCTTCAGGGAAGGAAACAAGGTGGCTGACACTCTTGCTAACCTTGCGGTAAGGTCAACGCAGGTTGATAAGTATTTAGACGTCCCTCTTTCTGTAGTTCGTGATACTTTGAAAGCAGATCGCCAATAAATTACCTGGCCTCGTACCATAAGGGTGTAATAAGGTATCCTCCTTTGTATTAAAAAATAATAATAATAATAATAATAAAACAAAATCATATTGGGCCCACTTCATTTCTCAACAGTAATGTTAAATTCCTACTTTCTCAACGTCTCAAGCATCGGCTCAGATCTGATCCAAACTCCAAAGAACCCATTCACAGGTCGGTGCCGCTCTCTCTTTCCCTCTCACCTCTCTCTGTTTGTTTCGCTAGAAAATTTGGGAAACGAAAGGAAAAATGATATCGTTGTTTTTTGCAAGCTTTTATATTGCTTCTCTTTTCTCGGCAACCAAACAGATGTGCAGAATAACAATTTTCTTGAAGAATTTTTGTTGGCTGTATTGGTTGTATGTGATATTTCATTTTCTTTTTCTTCCACGTTTCCCTTGGATTTGTGAGATTTTGTTATTTAATCTCTCTGCTAAAGGCATTGCATGTTAATTAGGGGTAAAATATTCATAGTATAGCTTTAGATTGATCGAAAATGACATTTGTTCGGTTATTTTGGGGGTTGATTATTTTTTTGTAAGTATGCAGTTCAATTAAGGACGTCAATTAGGTATGAGTTTTGAAAAATCTTTCTCTAGTTAAAATATTTATATGGGAATGCTTTTGTTAGTGGAGGATACTCGCTAGGATAGCAAATTCAATTCCTAACCTTTTTGCATTATGAGGTAATTAAGTAATAGATCTTTAGTCTGATGGTTTCTGTGATCGTGATTGATAATGGAGGAAAAAAATCATGGGAATTGTACTGATGACCTTTTAGTTTAATAATATTGAAGTCATTCTAGTCTAAGTTGGGGCCAAAGTTTACCAAAAAAAAAAGATAGTGTATGCATATGTGTTTGAAAGTTCTCGAATGTTATTTGTACTTTTTGGTTAAATGTGAACTGGAAATTTTCTCTTTCTGTTCTGCTAGTTTCGTGAACTTAATTTTTTGTTTATGCTTCTCCTTTGCACATTTGCTAAACAACTTTTTTGCCTTTTTTTTATGGCTAATATTTGTAGAACGTAGGCTCTGTCAATAGTTCAAATTGGGATAATGGGTCGTGGAGTTAGCAGTGGTGGAGGACAAAGTTCACTGGGTTACCTTTTTGGAAGTGGGGAGGCTCCAAAACCAACTAATAATAAGGCTGAAGCTTCTCAGAATGTGGGACAGGTTGCCCGCAATGAACCTGCTCAGAAGCCTACTCCTGCTGCAGCACCTGCAGAGGCCAACAAGCAAATTCCAGCTGGTGTTCCAGCCAACACAGCCAACAACTATTTCCGTGCTGATGGCCAGAACTGTGGCAACTTCCTCACTGTAATGTTCTTAATTGCAAATATATTTTTCTGCAAGTTAAACATGTGTTGCTTTAGACATCTATGACTGAGGTAGAAAAGGATAAATTAACATTGTGTAGCCAGTCTTTGTGATAAAAACCCTACCCCAAAGGGGATAAGTGTGAAGGGTCTATCCCCAAAAAGTAGCAATAAAACTATGGTTCAAAGATTAGATTTTGAAACAACTAATGGTCTTTTGATTAATTTTCTGAATGGAAATATGCATCTGACCGTGTTGATTGTTGCATGTAAGTAGCCGTTGCATATTTTTGCAGCATATGGATGTTCTTATAATCTCATTATTCACATCATATGCTGGATGTTCTTATAATCCCATTTATCATATCAGATGCTGGATGTTCTTAGTATCTCATTTTTCATGGATATCTTATCAATAAATTAGCATAGGATTAGGCTGCATAAAGTTTGCTAGAAAACATGTTAAAACTGCAAATTTTTTGTGAACAATATTTCACTGGAGGCAAATTTGGGCAACTCTTGGATTGGGGTGTTGAGATTTTAAATGCAGTAAGCACGTTTCATTTTTAGATACATGATAATCAATAGATTTTATTTCGGGAGCTATGTATCCTTCCCAAATATAGCATACAATTCTTTGATGTACTTTGTTCTCTACGTGTGCTTGTTTTCTTCTTTTTTCTTACAATGAAGTTTTTTTGAAATTACTTAGACACACCTAGCTCCATCTTAGGCACTCTAAGATCTTTTTTTAATTTCTTATCGAGTTAAGAAATAAATAAGTAGATACATCCCATTGCACTAATCAAAGGCATTCATAGTGACTGAGGGGTCGAAGACCAAGAAGCGAGTTATTTTTCAGCCAAGTATCCTTTTTATAGCTAGATCCAATCTCCCAAACCCATTGAAAAGGAAAAAAGAATTTCACCTCCAGCAGCTTTATCTAGACCTCTGAGAAAAGCATTAAAAAAAAGGCTTGAAGGGTTCCAAACTCAATTTTAAAATCAAGATAAAAAGATAGGGATTTATGGATTTGTCCAAAGACCATTTATATGGAAAAATGAGGGTTGAATAGAAGATAACAACAACTAATCTTGTTAGACGTGACCAATACAAGATACTTTGTAGGGCAATACCTCCTGTATGGGGCACCGCCATTGCCTTTTTATATAATTAAAAAAATTTTAAAAAAATATTATGTGACAGCTTGCAAATTTGCAAATTGCAAGCTGTCACCGCCATGCTTAGGTGGTTGGAAGGAGGTCGAGAAGGCCTATTTATGGCCTTTCCTCGTCAATTTAAAACATAAGTGTTGGTGTGTGATGGTGAAAGTGCCATTTTGAAAGGAAGAGAAAAATTAGTGCGATACTTTTTGTGAGTGACAAAATAGTGAGGATTTGTTTGGGGTGTTTGAAAAATACGTCATTATTTTGCGTTTATCTCTATTGCTAGCTTAACTTGAAAAAGGATACTTTGCCAAATCTTGGAAGATTTGAAGATTGGTTTGATTATAGCCAATTATCTATGTTTATGCAAAGCCTTCGAAGAATTCTATCTACCTTTGAAGAACACAAGGAGGACTCGAACCACAAGCTAGGGCTCCTACAATCCAATCAAAGCCTGGCGAATCATTATGTTGTTTAGAAGATTTGGTGTCACGCCACAGTTGTAACGGTCATCGTACCGATGTCGCGATCAGCCTCTCGGTCGAAAGTTAAGGAAAAGTTTATACAGCCTAAAATAGTTGGCTATAATATCTCAAGAATCAATTATTTGAAGAAGCAGTAGAGCAACTCTGTTGCTTTGAAAGACTTGCGGCCAACAAGAGAAATTCTTGGCATGAAGATAATTAGAGACAGGGGCACCAAGAAATTATGGTTGTCATAGGAGAAGTACATTGTGAAAGTATTTTAAATGTTCAATATAGATAAGTCTAAAGTGGTTAGTGTTTCTTTTGCTAATCAATTTAGGTTGAGTTCGAAACAGTGTTTTTCCATGGAAAAAGAGAAAGAAGAGATGGACAAGATTTCTCCATATGCCTCAGCGGTTGCGAGTTTGATGTATGTCATCGTATGTACACGACCATATATTGCTCTCGCTTAATGGGAGTAACGAGTGGGTTCCTTTCAAATTCCGGTGAGGAATATTGAGCTATAGTGAAATAGATTCTGAGATATCTCTGTGGAACTTTCAAAACATGCTTGTGCTTTGGAGATAGAAAATGTGTGCTTTTTGGCTACACATTAGAGATGGCCGGCAATGTTAACTCAAGAATGTCTACACCAGGTTATTTGATTCTATTTGTAGGGGAAACCGTGTCATGGCAGTCAAAGCTACAAAAGTGTGGCTCTTTCAATGAATGAAGCAAAATTTATTGCTACAACTGAAGAGCTCTTGTGAATGAAGATATTCTTAGATGAATTTGGATTTCAACGGGACAAATATTCACTTTACTGTGATAAAGTATCATTCATCTTGGAAATAATTCATTCTTCTATTCTAGATTGAAGCATAGTAATTTGAGATATCACTAGATTAGAGATGTATTTGAGAATAAGCTCTTACAGCTTGAAAAGATTCATACTGATGAGAATGGCGTAGAAATGTTGACAAATACAAAGAGAAGTTTAAGTTTTGTCAATCATATGCAGGAATGATAGTTAACCCTATATAGTTGATAGGGAAAAAATTGCCGGGCAGTAACTTCTGCATGGGGTCCTGCCATTGCCTTTGTGTATAATAAAAAAAAATTATATCACCGTCATGATTAGGCAATTGGAAGGAGGTTGGGAAGGCATATATATATGGCCCTCCCTTCTCAATTAAAAACATAAGATTTGGTGTGTGATGGTGAAAGTGTCATTTTGAGAGGAAAAGAGAAAAAGTAGTATGTGGTATTTTTGTGAGGAACAAAATAGTGAATATTTGTTTGGGATGTTTGGAAAAAGGTAGTGTTCTATTTTAGAATATTTTTCTAGAAAAGTCTGTCTTATAAGTTTACTATTTATTAGTAGAAGAAATATTTCGGAGTTCAACTCACAAATGTAATCCAAATAAAAGAGTGAACCATGTTAAATATTTATGTTCTTTTATTGATTATTTTTATTTTGTTCGTATTTTATTTATTTACTATTAATGTGCCTCGGGCTGCTGATCTCGTTTTATCGCTAACTTGGGATTTACTTTATTTTTCCACTTCATACTTGACTAGCTACCTGGTGGTCTTTTTGTGATGAGATGTAGTCAAAAGCCATCGTCTTTTTAGTTTCCCTAAAAAAAGCATTTCTCCTATCATTTTATTGTTGTCTTGTTTAGTTGTTGGCACAAGCATAATGTCATCACTGTAGGAAGTATAAGACTATAAAAAGAATTGCAATGTATTATGTTTGATTGTTGGACAGATACTCTTCAATAGATGACTTTGTTAACATTCTGTGTACAGGATCGTCCTACAACAAAGGTCCATGCAGCTCCTGGCGGTGGCTCTTCACTGGACTTCCTGTTTGGTAGCGGGGGAAATGAGATGCCATAGAATTAAATGATGATCCCGGTTGTTGTTCTTCACTGGACTACCTGTTTAGTAATGGTGGAAAATGAGAAACCACACGTAGGTTTGCTTACAAGCTACTTTTGCTGCAGGTTTGCTGCACTTTCAGGACAAACAGTATCTTCATGTGTTAAAAAACATGGAAACAATTAATCTGTATTTGCAGAACGTATAATGCCCTAAGTGGGCTTGTTGATGCCTTTCTGTACAACTTTTTGAACTCTTGAAGGTTTGAACGTATTTTGTTGATGCTGTTATAATTGCCTTAGTTTTATTCCAGTTTCGTTTGCAATTTAAAGAGAAAGGAGGAGCAGAGGGGTCGGAAGTTGGGATCGCAACTTTATTCTACTAGTGCTTTGTCCGTTGTTTGGGGCTTGAGGAGTATAGGAGTTAAGCTATTTGTGAACTATTTCAGGCAGTATTTGCATGATTTGATTAACTATTGTTTTGAACGTTCAATGGTATACGAGATAATTTAAAAGATGAATGTCTCACTAAGGGGATGGGTTAGAGCTCAGACATATTAAAGTATGATTCTAGACTAGGACCACCAACCCTAAAATCTCTCCTATTGATTTTGATCTCCAAATCATGTCCCTGTGATTACAATTGCACGACTAAAAATTTGAATTAGAATCTCAAATTAGAGCTTATCTCAAATTGTTAGACGTAATATGATCTAATTTTAACCAAATTTCTATCTAATTTGATCTATTTTTTAACAAAATTTTTACTAGAACTTAGCTAAGTTCGGATTTAAAAATTGCAGATGCAGGTCACTGATGGACAAAAGAGATGCTTTAACTTCAATCTCCCATGGGCAGCCCCTATTGTCATTAACAGCCTGCATGAGCACTTGATTATCACATCCAAATATACAATATTGATAATAAGAATATTCCAAAGCTTTCTGGACTGCCATTAAAAGTGCTTGCGCTTCAATTTTTTTCTTTCAATGCAGAATAAGACCCCAAAAAATTGTTCTTCAACTCTTCATTGCGAGCCCGCCAGAGAACTATGAGCATTAGGGCTTTCGACGTAATTGACTAAAAAAGCCATTACTTCTACTAAAATACCATCCCCTAAAAATTATTACCATTATTAGATTTTTTTATTAATTAACATAAAATACAAAAAAAAACTCTTCCAAACCCAAAGAAACGAAAAAAAGCAAATATGAAAAAACTCAACTACTCCAAACACAAAAATAAGGAAGAAGCAAATTAGAAGAAAATTAAATCTTTAAATTTAATTGAACAAAATCAAAATTCAGGTAAATCAAAACATACTATTTTTTCATTCAATTAAATTACTAAAATATATTCTAAAAATTATGAAATTTCTTCCTCTTCTCTAATAATAATTTTTCCAATTCTTTAAAATTTTATAATCAATTCATGTTTCTTGTTTGAAATACAAAGAATTAAAATATTTAGTTTATAATAAATTTATAATAAATTTAAATTGAATTTCTAGACAAATTTACTTATAATAAATTTATAAAGAATTTATGATAAATTTATATTAAATTTATAATAAGTTTATAATGAATTTATAACAAGTTTATATTCAACTTTTTATATATATTTAAAAAATTTTGAATAAATTTATTTTTATATATATTTAAAAAATTTTGGATAAATTTATTTATAATAAGTTTAGAAAGAGTTTATGATAATTTTATATTGAGTTTTTAAAAAGTTTATATTGATTATATAATAAGTTTAACGGGGTTCTTATATAAACATGTTTCATCAAAAGATTGAACAACTTTTTATTCGAATATCTTTATTACACACTAAAATCAATCGAAGAATATCCCAAGGCTCAATAACAGATTGAAAGCATTTCGTATCTCATTCACTTGATTCTTCAACTCATTTACTTGGATTTAAATTTCCAGAACAAATTCCTCCACATTTTGCCTAATTCTTTCATATCATTACCTTTTAATTCGAAAAACCTCTCTCTCTTTCTCTTTCTCCACCTCCTCTACCTCCTCTAATTCACTCTTCAAAACACTAAATCAATCCAATGTTTAGAACTCAAATATAGCTCAAATTCGTTTATGAAAAGATCCAAATTACCTCAATTGATGTGAAATGGTTTAGTATTTGGCATCTAGGCTTTCGATTTTATATCTTAGAGAAAAGATTTTGAAGTTTTGCACCATGGATCAGATATCTACTAATTTCGAAACCAAAATTTGCACCTTGTTCGCTTGCAATTCTTGGAAAATCCTTGTCATATTTTGTGTCCAAGTAATTTTTTATTTTTAATAATTAAAAATCGGCTGTATAAAAAACTACTCAATTAAAAATATGTAAAATGATTAATATTCACGCAAAACATTGCAGTCTTTGACAATAGCTATTAGCTTGGTGAATATTTGAATAAAATGTTATAAATAAACTAAATTCAATTTTGCAGTCTTAATTCGTTTTTGTAATATAAAATACATCAATAAACAATACATTAATATATATCTTGTAAGATATCTAAAGTTAATTCCATTAAATTAAAAAAAAATAGGCGTAAAATGAAACAAATGATAGTAATAGTTCATGAATTCTCTGTTATCATTTTAATATTTTTCTTTTAGTTTTTGTTACATTTTTCTCATTTTTTTTCCATATATATAATATATAATATTATATTATTATTTATAATAATATAGTAGATTCAGCAATTTCATGTTCATTTTTAAGTATAATATAATAATAGATTTCTCTACGCCTACAAATGGAGAATAAAAAATAAAAATAAAAAAAAAGATACAAAGAATTGAAGAAATGAAGCATGGGCACCGCTATAAAAATGATATCCCACGGATTTACTTCCTTTCAGAGAAAGAATTACAAATAATAATAATAATAATTCATGCACCGTCTGTGAAGATATCTATATCCTACGAGACATAACAAATTTTTCTGAAGCTATTTCAAGCCTACTTTGAAGCTACTTTGAAAACAAAAAAAAAGCTCTTTTCACCCTTTTTGCTGTAATTAGTTGGATCTGAAGCAGCAACTAATCAAGAAACTTTGCAGGTTTTATAAAACAAAAAAAAAACATTTTAATAACAAAGAAAAGCTAATTTGTAAAAGAGACCTATTTAGTTGGTGAAAAAAGGAAGAACTTCTAGGTGGTGGATCACACCAGTTAGAAGGCAGAATCTGTGCATCTATGACCACCTTTTAGGTCACTAATGTACAGAGGCAGGTGGTTTTGTCGAGCCATTTCAAAAAAAGGTTAAAACGTTCACCAATCAAATTGAGTTCCCTCGGTCACCTTCTATTTCAACAGTTGGTGTCTCGCCATCTGCCAACAACAATAAGTAGTTACAAAAACCTTGGCAAAGCACATCATGTAAAAATATGTACTAATGTCCCTTTCTCTACTGCATATTAGCTTAAAACTGCATTATGGACAATACTAAAACCACACAATGTCATGAACACAAAATGTCTGTTCTTTGCAGCATTCTTTTAGATGGAAAACAGGAGGCAATCCTCTCCTCCCCCATCCTTTAAATGAACCAAAAAAAAAAAAAAAAAAGAAATGTATTCATCGCTACATATCATGCAGGATTCAATTCTTTTAATGTGCAAGTCACACTAAATCAGGCCGTCTGAGCTGCAGTGTGAAAAAAAAATGAAATGCAAAAAGTCATGTTGTGCTTCTGAATTAAGCAGATACTCGTGTTTGAAATATGGCAACAGGCTACAAGCTTGTCAGACATTCACCAAAACCAAAATCCAGCCTTCAAATAAGCTTCACAGTATAGTGACATATGATAGTTGAAAATCTTGAACAAAATTGCAGTAGTTCATGAACTAATACCATAAAACTAGAATGTTGATTGTTAAAAGCCTAAAATATACGTTGAGTTTTGGGGACAATGAATTTAACCTAAATCCAATGGGACATCCTGCCATCACATGAATTGCGTATTTAGCTATCATTTTGTATTTGAATAAGCATAAAATGTCACCTTTCAAACAAGCTTGTTAATGTTATCCATATTAGAGGTTTTAATATTCCTTGCCAAATATATGCAGAACATTTATAAAATTGAGATTATTACAATTGTTGGGTCCATTCAACCCCCTTATATACCAAACAAACCCATTTCTAAATGCTTTCCAACTTACTAATCTAACCTAGCCCAATGTTGTCAGTCTATGGTTTAGGATTGAGCAAATGTGACTGGGCTGGAGTTTTATTTTTAAATCCCCTAAATGGCCATACATATAAAAATTTGCAGGATTCATACCTTGCTTTAGAGACAATGTGATAGAATCCTTGTCTGTGGTTGGGAATTCAGTATCAGAGTTTGGTGCATCAGTTATCATATCATCATTTAAATTCAAAGGTGCCACGGATGGTACTGGGTTTGTGGGAACCTGCAGAAAATCCAATAAAGGTCAGTAAACATCAGACTAATAAAAAAATGTAGAATTAGGTATTTGACCGTATTGGTATTTGGATAACTGTTGATAATGTTATGAATTGGTATTTCAGATCAAAAACGAAAAGCACTCAGAAAAAAAGAATTTTAAAAAAGAAAGGATAAAATAGCAAACAGGTTTTAGAATGCATAATTAACCACTCATCCAGTATGTGGAGCAGAAAGTGCATAGTTTTAGCATCTCATGAGATGCTTGATGTGATGTAAGAGAAAAGAACAGCTAATTGCATAGCGCATACAAGAGAAAAGACCAACTAATTGCATAGCACGTCCAAGTAAGAGAAAAGAGCAACTAATTGCAAAGCACATACAAGACAGAATATTTACTATCACCTTTTCATTTAAACTTCTTTCTCTTTGTGAAACTTTTGAAGAAAACGGACGAAAGAAACAACTGAACTGATTACAGACATGGGGAGTAGTGAGAAAGGGTTTAACAACTTTAGAAATTTCTGAAGATGCAGCCCTTAACTAAGAGAACGGGGATCCATATGTCTCTCAACTGGATTGAGATTAAGACTTATTTGAGATGAGTATAATCTTCACAATTTATAGTTTTATCAGCATTAACATTCTAAAATCACACATAAGGAAAAGTTAGGCAACAACAAATGTTTAGTGTTCTGCAAAAAGATTCTAAATGTTCTCCTTGATGAATTGACAATGATCTTAAGACATCAAAGGAAGTATGCCGAATTTTGTCAGCGATAGCTGCTATGATATTTGCAATTTCTATAACAAAATAAACAGGAAAAAAAAAAACGTAATTGTGCAAATTGCAGCTCCCATCATTGAATGCCTACAACCATATTCACAAAGTGCAGCACAATTTAGCCCAGGGAGTTTTATTTGAAAAGAATTTTCAGAGAAAAAGAAACTCATAATACTAAAGGATCTGAAGGGATGACAGGCAAAAAAGGGGAAAAGGTTTAGACCTCCAGGATCTGAGAAACATTGGACAAAGCAATATTCTTCAAATTAGGAGCCACAGCAGGTTCTGTCTTGGGTTCATGTGATGCATTCTCCTTCCCATGAACATTGTCTGATTGCATTTGATCTACTGCATCCTGCTTGTGGTCACCATTCAACACAACACTACCAGTTTCCCCACCAGTCCTTTTCCTGGCACGGTCAATACATCATTATAGGATAACCATAATTCAAAGGAGTGCAATGTCATTAATTAATAATTAGCAAACAAGTAAAACGAAAATTACTGCTCGGACCTAGTATTACTATTATTAGCCATCTGGAGGGAAATTGGCTTGTTGGCAAATAATATTCCACGCAGAGGCTTTCCATCTATGATGGTTTCAATGGTATATCCATGTGGGAAGCTTTCAGTAACTTTGGCTTGAAACATCTTCTTCCCTTGATGAAGCAGCACTTGATTCAAGTGCAAATTATCTCTGTCTGTGAACAAAGTACAAAATTTTCAGAAACACAATTCACATCCCTTTTCATAAATAACTCATGCCACTGTTACCACAATTTCCTCAGTTTATATTTAGTGTAACCAGACTTTGAAATTCACATGTCAACCAACTTCCAGTAACAAACAAACTAAGACCTCAATGGCCCAAGCCCAATTTACTTGCAATAAGATTATCAATATGCTAGCGTAAAAGGACATTCAAACCAAAAGGCCTATTATATATCTACGACATTTATACTTAAAATCTGTGGAAGAGTACTCAGGAACCAACGCTCTTTTCCCCTCTGTGAGCAAGCCTAATGTAACGAGGCCAAACACAGCAACATACTATGACAAGAAATAACAGGAAGCACATTGAGCTTGACAACACCAATCATAAACAAGCCCAGCATCTGGATCAGAAACATGGTTTCAAATAATGGTTATCTCATAAAGTTCCAAAATTTCATAACAGTGGCCAAACAATGACAAACATGGGAAAGTTGAATTGCAAAGAAATACCAGCTTCAATTTTATAATAGAAATTAAAATAATAATAATAAAAAAAACACATAGTAGTTTAACGCTTACTTGGTCGGGCATAAGTTGGCACAGTTTGATGGAAGTCAGTTCTTGTGACAATTTTAATGAGACCTTTATCATGCAAAGGAGAATTAAGAGTTTGTTCTTGGCACTTTAGCTTCAACTGCTTCCTCAAGGACAATTTTTCCAGGCGCCTCTCATCTCGTATGCTTGTAAGTCCTAAAACAAGACAACTTATTATGCTATCCAAATAATACAGAATTCTGGGCTCTTGTAAGAGTGTGTTTAGAATCATATAATCAAATCAGCATAGAAGATACAAAACTCTAGTTCAGGAAAAACTTGAAAAAACAATATTATACCTGTGTAAAAGTAATACATATCATCCAATGCCTCAAGACTCTTATTGCAGCCACCTATGAACACAAGTACGCCACCCATCTGCGGATCTAAACAGTCCCCAGCAACAGAAAATCTAGCAGAAGGTCCAATTCCTGTGGTCATCACTTTTGTCCATACACCAGTGTCTGCAACTACGAAGGAATGTGGATGATTAGAAGAAAAAAATGAAATCTAGACATAGCAATAAATATATAAAGAAATCAGCCAATATATATAACAATAAATGTATAACAAAATCAGCCCATATTAAATAGCCACCCAGAAGGAAATTAAGTAGTAAATAACTAGAATTAAACAATTGCAAAGAGGAAATCATAGACATTGGACGCTTCAAACTAGCCACATATTTGAACAGCCTTCCAACCTTCACACAAGACATGTAGTTGCCCAAACACTAGAATTTCTAAAATGTTTAATATAACAGCAGCACTGAATCTAAGAAATGGTGCTTAAAGGAAGTCAATAAGATTCATTGATGGCTCATGAAAAATTAATGAAACACAGCACCAGCTTAATTAAAGATTCTTCAATAAATGGGATAAAAACTTTGTTTAGAAAGGCAGGAAAAAATAAAGAAGAGGATTTTGTATAGCCATTAAAATTAGAAAGCAGCATTATACATACCAACATCTAGCACATACAGATCATCGTACAGATTTTGAGCATCTGTAAATCCTCCAAACACAAATAAGTTCTTGCCAAAAGCAACAGTACAATGACCAGCTCTAGGTGGCAACTTCTGGCCAGAGGTGTTGAGCTCCTTCCATTCAAGAGTTTCTATTGAAATACCAGAATGCAAAACATTTAATAGAAGCAAAGAAATTTAATCAGCATTTCTCCACTTTTCATCTTTAAAAAAAATACATCAATTTACACACTTATGTAGCTCTAAAAACTAATCTAATGTGCATATGCCATTTGTGCATTTATAGGCATACATAAGAATAAGTAAAACCTGCATCTAAGATGTGTACATCGGACAGATAATAATCATGTCCATCTTCACCACCAATTACAATGATTTTGTTCTTCCAAGATGAGCAAGTATGACTATCACGTGCAGAAGGTGGACTGCCAGATGTTGATGCTTGTTTCCATACAAATGTCTCTGTCACAGCAACGGGAAAAACAATTCACTTACTGGATGTACAATAAAATTGCACAACAAGAAAATAATTGACTGAAAAGCCATACAAATGGAATACTTTCATATTTATCCAAATTAGGGTCCATGAGGAGAGTAAAATTAGAAATTCAATTTTATCTCTTTATTCCCAACCAACGTAGATGCATGATGTACATAGATCAGAAACTAACCAAAAATCCATTCTCGCCAAAGTGTTCAGACAACCATATATATACACACACACACACACACACACACACACACATACCTGTATTTAATATGTAGAGATCATTGTAATACACTTCATCATTATTATTTGAAGATTTTCCACATCCACCAAATATGAAGAGACATTTGCCAACAAGAGCAGCACTATGGCCCTCCCGTGCATCAGGTCCATCTCCTCTCACTGTTGGGGATATCCATGTATGTGATGCTACAATTAAAACACATGAGGAGTATTATGCAGATGAATCAGCAACTCATCATAATTACAAGCGCCAAAAGGAAAAGCAAACAACAATTTTGAATTTCCTCCCTTATGCACAGCAAGTGGAGACACGACATTAGTTGATTTCTTTGGTAAACACTATCTCATAATCAGTCTACCTCAGTGGAAAGAGATTATTACTACCTTACTGTAATTTTATGGTTACAATGCCAAAAGGCACATGAAATATTAGAAAGCTCATAGGGACAGAAAATAAGGACAGCAGTCACTCACAAGTATCTAATATATGGAGATCCTTGAGAGGGTTCATCCCATCAGTGCCACCGAACACAAACAGATTGTCACCAACAGTTGTACAACTATGGCTGTCCCTTGGGGTGGGTGGTGTCCCTTTGATGACTGGCTGGCTCCAAGTCTGTATGGCTGCAAGTCAGCAAGAGAGAGTAAAGAATATTTACGTGCAAAAAATATTTCCATAAGAAAATTCGATAAAACAAAAAGCAATTACATTGTTGTCAAAATAAGCAATGAATAACCTCATCGGAGAAGATAAAGTCATCATAAGTAGAAAATACCATAAATACTAAACTCTAATAGGTCAACCAAAACGTTAAAACACTCAGATAAGACATAGATTACAAAAAAAGGATACTCATTCACAAGCCATATCAACTTGCAAGCATAGGGGAAAAGGCATAAAATTAGTACCAGTCAACAAAAACTACAGGGGGAAAATATAATGGCAGTTTAAACGCAAATTCCATAACAAGCCAAGAAATGCCACAAAATTAATGCTAAACAAAAGCCCAACAAAGTGTTTATACCTCGCTACAACAACACTTCAATATTCCAAAAATAAACTAAATAATCACCTTAAGAAAAAAGTACAACAAAAATCTTGCATGAACATCAATCAAGACGCCATACCATCCACACGCACACCCTACTCCCGCAAATAATAATAATAACAAAAGAAGCAGAGGAAATACAGAACTTTATCTCAGCAGTCAACACTAAACATAATAAACCAACAAAGGTAATGCCAAGCAAGAAAAACCACTAAATAAACCAACAAAACCCCTAAAAAAACAGTTTTAGTGTCTTGCCATGATAACAAACAAAAGAGCCACAGTCGAATTTTTATTTTTTTACAAAAAAAAAGGAACTTTATTAATGGACGACTCACAACCACCAAAGCAAACCTCAAAAATTCCAAAACTCAAAACTGGACAATACATAAACGAAAGAAAAATGAAAAAAATGAGAGAAACCCAAAAACGAAGGAAATCAAGTGGAGACCCACCAGTGTCAAAGACGTGAACTTGGTTAGTCTGGCAGTTATCTTTGCCATAACCACCAAAAACATAGAGAAATCTCCCTCTTTTAATGGAATTACAGGTATGTCCCCATCTTTTGCCTGGCCCATTACTACTCTGTTGTGGTAGATGAGCTCCTTGTTGTTGGTGGATTTGTTGAAGAAGCTGAAGCCTTTCCCACCTCATTCTCCCGGAAAATTTTCTTTTTTCTTCTTTTTTTTTAGTGGCTGAGAAAGTGGAGGAAGTGAAAATTAATTAAAGAAAATACAAAATCAAGAAAGATAATTAAGTGGGAATTTTTGTTTGTTTGGAATTGTCATGCAGAAGAAAAAAAAATGGCTGAACAAATTTTGATTAATTAAAGAGTTCAAAGGGATTAAAGAAACAAAAGAGGAGGAGAACGAGAGACGGGAAAAGAGGGAGTCTTTGTATCTGATGGGCTCAAAAAAGAGGGCTCTGTGGACACATGGCTTGTATACAATCGTGAGATGTAGGGGGTCCCACATTGAACTCTCAGGTGAAGATGTGGATATGTCATATTTATAACATGGCCCATCAAAGGATTATGGCCCCATCCTTGTTGTTTATCAATTGTATATATTCTTAAAATTTATTTAATATTACTTAATTGATTATTATTATTATTATTTACTAAAATTAAATATTATTTTTCATAATTTAAATATTAATATAAAAATATATTAATCAATTTATTATATATGAATCAAATAAATAAATTAATAAATATTATTATATATCAAATAAAAAATAGTGAAAAGATATTATTCGTTTATTAATTTGTATAAATATTTAATTGAAACTTATATAAAAATAATTATGTGAAAATTTTGATAAAATAAGTTTAGATAATCTTAATTTTTAAAATAGTGGTTACAAAAAGAAGAAAATTCTAAACAACCTGATTTTAACTTTTATTTTATATATATAAACTAGTTGTAAACTTGTATTTTTATATATATATATTGATAAGATTTGCATTAAATTCAAAAAGTTTTGATCCTTTTATAAAAAAAAATATACGTATTGATAAAGTTTTCCATTGAATTTGTCTTTTCTTAAAACATTTGTGCGTAAACATTTTGTGCATGTATACACCCATTATATTTTTTATTAAATATAAAAATTATTTTTTAATGATTGGAATAATAATATATAGGCCAAATTTGTCATATTTGATAAAAAAACAAAATGATACTATTATATAATTAATTCCTATAAATTTATATATTTAAATATTACATTCATTGCATGGAAAAATTAATGATATAGTATGTGTCTTTTTAGTTTTTTAAAGTTATTTAAAAAGTTTATAAATAGTTTTTTTTACATCAATTCGTATGCACGTGGATTTTATTTATCGATGTTATTTATGATTAAATACGATGACGGCTAGAGCATGATCGAGTTGGGGTTAGCTTTAGTAGACTGCTTATATAAGTAAATGGGGCCACAGTTTATAATTGTCGAATATAATTTAAAAAATTCTTGAAAATAAACTGAAACTTATATATAATGGTTCAAATTTTGTTTAAGAACCGCTAGTTCTATTATGAATCCCGATTTAAAAGAGACTGTTTGAAAATAAAGTTTGAAAGGACAACTCATAAATAGTTTTTCACTATTTAAAATAGTTTAAAATAAATTATGAGATAAATTATTTATAATTTTAATTAAAAAATTAAAAAATATTTTAATAAAATTAATAAAAATAAAATATTAAGATTAATTTATTAAAAAAATAATACATATACAATTTTAAAAAAATTTAAATTATTTAAATATTATTTTAAACTAAAAAAAAATCATGTTTACGAATTTTTTTATCATATATTTTCTTAATTGTTAAATATTATTATCATTATTTTAATTTATTTAATTATATTTTTATGTCAAGTTATCTAAAATATTCATCAATTATATTATTTTTTTTAAATCTAAAATTTAAGCATTAATTATTTATTATTTTTTTAGAATTCATAATATAATAAAATTTGAAATAAAATAATAATAATATATAAGATAAAAAATTAAAAATAATAGCAATAAAATAAAAAATAATATTGAATGTAAAATAAAATAAAGTGATTAAGATTATAATATTGAGAATTTTTTTAAAAAAATGAGAAAGCATATTGTGAAAAAAAATATTAAAGAGTAAATTTAAAAATTATAATATAAATATAAATTGAAGAATGAAAAAAAATAATATAAATTAAAATTTAGAAATATAAAAAAATTTTAAATATATGTATTATTTACAGAGTTAGTAAAAAATTCAAAACTAAATAATAAAAAATAAACAAAATAAGTATAAAACATTGAATAACCTACACTAATTTAATAATTTAAATTAACAATTTTTAAATATTTAAAATAATAATTTCAAATCATGAAAATTATAGATTTGATATTTTTAAAAATTAACAACTTGAATTAAATTATGAATAAATATTTAGATTTTAGTTTAATCACAGTTCATATTTTAACTAATTTAGATTATAATTTTTATAAATTTAATTTTAATTTAATTTTAGTTTTAATTTTAAATCATACCGAACCATATCTAACTAGTTGAGGTTTTTATCCTCACTTGCAATAAAAAAAACACCTCGTGAAATTTATATTATTAAGGAGTTTTTAATTGAATAGTATTAAATTTAATTTTAGTTTTTTAAGTATTAAAATTTGTTGTTTGGGAAAAATATACGGAAGATGGTTATCTTCATATTATTTTGGGAGTAATGTTTACTAAAATACGATTTTTTTATTATATTTACATAAATAAATAAAGATTTTATTAAATATAATAAAAAATATAAAGATGGTTGTCTAAACTTAATTAAATGCAGAGCAAATAGTATTCACAGGTATAGCAAAAAGTTATATTTGATGTTTGATGTTATATTCAACTTTATGCAGTTTGGGATTTCCAAAGCAATTTCTGACAAAATTTTAAAGAAAAGAAGTGCTTTGCTTTTGTTATTATATGAATGTTGTCAACGATAAGACCACCTGTATCTATCTGTTTATTTATTTCCTTTAAGCATCATGTCTCTGCCAAGATTCTACGCCTTTCAAAGCGGTTATCTGTGATTTTTTTTTCTTTTTTGGGATTTTTCACTTTGGATTTCTCAGGTTTTGACAGATTTTCTCATGGGATATCAAAAAATTTCCAATGAAAAAAATTAGTTTTTTTTTATTGAGAAAATTACTTTCCCTAAGTTTTTTTTATTAAAAAAAATTAATTTTAAATTTATTATTCAGCAAAATATATTATTTACTATGACTAGCTGTGAATCACAGTCAAATTAAATATATATTATATAACCACCAATATATAATCTGATAATTATAAATACATTAATCTGATAATTATAAATACATTTCCTTTTTCAGATGTCACCTATCTCAGCATTAATTAATTAATTGATATAAAAAATACATCTTATATATTGTGCTAATTGTTAAGGATTTAGGAAAACAAAATTTAATGCCATTATTGTGGTTTGAGATTTTGTTTGTTATTTGGTCAATAGAAATAAATTAATTGGATAATATTATTTTTTAAAAATTTCTTAAATTTTGATTTTTTTTTTGTATTATGAGGAATAGTGTTCTTTTTTTATATTAGAAGATGAATATTTAGTGGTATTTAAGATAAAATTTAAGGCTATTTTGTCTGTGTTATTTTATTTGGTCAATTTTCATTACAGAGAAATAAAAAAAAAAAAGAGGGTAAAACGTTCATTATGAAAATTAAATATATGAAAAAATCAAATGGCATTGAGCCAATAGTTGTTGATTTAGCTTTTCAATCGTCTAAAAAAACCTGACTATTTTCTTGACACGTAAAATCTGTAATTTGCAGCTGTGAAATGAAACTTTGTCAATGCAACTCTCATAAACACAACACCCCATCATAACTTATAAATAGCAACAAGAGAACATTACTACAAAAAATTAATTTGTAGACACAACCACAAGAAATTTGTACACACAATCACAAGAAATCGTGATCCAACCACAAAAATTATGCATTTTCGTCTATGTTTATTGTACTTTAATATAGACGGTCAATATTCATAGTAATAGTAATACTATGAATAGAAGCCTGAAATAAACCAAACAGAATAAATTCTCCAAATACAACTTGAAGTTTAATTACGGTGCTGAAACTCACTAAAACCTTTAGTTGAGTAACCATGTATGAAAATCTTGTCCAGTCAAATGATCTTTCCTTACAATATCAGATCCTCATCTTACTGTTCACCTACAGCAAACTTAGATTCTAAATCAACGTCATATAATCAAATTTTCAAGGAATGTATCAGGCAACTAAACTACCACTAACAATCAGAATTTTCAGAGCATGAAGTTCAACCCAAGGCAAAAGCAATTGGAAAGAACTGCTGACTTACATCTACAATTTGGAATTTGGAATAAACTTCAGAAGAACATATTCTTCAGAAATGACCATTCAATATAAATCATAAAATCAATGTAAGTTGAACTAGAAGTTAATAGATCTCTCGAGAATTCAAAAGCGCCCCTTCTTAATTCGAGCATATGCTATTGCTGCAACTGCAGCACCCCCCAGATGTGCTGATCCTGATATATTACTATCTCCCTGCAAAAACAAATCAAGACCAATTAACGGTTAAGTGACATTTTAGATTGATTAAGATATAGTCGTTTCCACAACCAACAAGGAAGAGTTTTATCCGGAAGATGGTAACAAAAGCTGGAGGAAGAAACCAACAAACCTCTATTATCCTCAGCACATCCTTCCCAATTAAGAAGATTCCCTAGAACGACAAGTGATCAAAGGAATATCATAAGCATTCGCAAAAATGGACTAAGTTAATCAGTAATTCCTTGTAAAAGAATATTTACCAGTAAAATGGCAGGGACTGGTATAATGAAATCCAAGTAAAGGGTGGCTCTTGGATTTAAGAATATGTTGAGCAACATGATAGCATTGACAGCCCCACTAGCCCCCTAAAGAATATGAGCACATCCGGATGTCAAAAGTATTTCAAGCCAAATTAATGATCCATTTGCAAGTCCAGCAGATGAGAGGCGCAGCAACTTTCTGAAATGGACTTATCTAAGACTAAGATTTCCATCCATCTTCAGCGTACACAGAGTTGCTGGACAAAATAAATTTGGAGGTGTTCACCTCTAGGCAATTCACTAGAAAATTATATAGTCTTTTGCATAGAAAAGTTTGAAGCTATTCAGAAACCAAAGTAAAGCCGCCTATACAATTAAAGGCAAGAAACTAAATTTTACAATTTTCAAAATTGATAAACACATAAATTGGAAAAAAAACAAGGTTAAACAAAAAATCATTATATGGGAGAGGTTGGCATTATTCCTTATTTCTCGAAATCATTCCTTCAGATATCAGTTTGTTGGTTAGTTCATTTGTTAACCAGTTTCAAGTTCCAATGCATCAGTCTTTCAAAGATACATGCTCAACAAATGGTATTCTTCATAAATTAATGACAACAAATCATGGCAGTATTTCAACATTCCTCAACTTGAATTGCAAGCTATGAGTTGAGTAAAAAATGAAAAAGAAAAAAGAAAATAAGTTTGACATAAACAGTTGCAAAAGCATACCAGTGCTGGAGTTTTTGAAGGGTCCTTCACCCATATTCCTTGTCCCTGTGGTTACAAAAAGCTGAGGTCAGAGTAAAAACTTTCTAGGCCATTAAAGGCCCTAGATCCACTGTATCCTTGAACCAGAATTCCATCAAGAATATTCAGATTGATGCTGTAGTAAAAACATTAAAATTACTCAAAATAATATCTAAAACAGAATCTCGTGTCCATAGCACTATAAAGGACTCCATCATTGAAGAGCATCTGCATAAGCACGGTGCCATCAAATACATTTGGAAATATCAGTTAACCATTCTTGTGACTTCCTCAAAAGGGCACAACAGAATGGTTGTTGGAGAGCAGCTGTACCTTTGTTGATAAAGCCATAAAGGCATGGTGCACCAAGTAGAGCAGTGAACCACCAATCGCCCCAGCTACATACAACTTGAGCAAGTATTCAGGTCCAAAATTTCTAGCAATCTGACCAATGCGAAAAGAAAAGAAGACACAAGACGCAACATAGATATATACGTGCTTTAGAACTAACTGATGAAACAAATTTATGCAAAAGAAAAAGTTTGCAAGATATATATTCACAGTTTTCACAATATAGTGGTAACCATAAGAAGTTAATGTTCTACAAGAAATGAACTTTAATTTAACTAGCAGTAATCAACAAATTCTCTATTTCAAGCACTAATAATAAGTCCTAAAACACATTCCTTTCCACAATTTCAGCATATAACTTCTCTTAACTCTCATCTTTAGTCTTTTTTTCTCCTGAACCTCTAAATAAATTAACTTCAATCAAGATAGAATGGTAAAAGATAGAGGGAAAAAAGGGAACTAAGATAACATCATTAACTATAACTTTCAATGTTATCTGCTCTCAACATGTTTGGGTTAATTCAATATCCATCTGAACAAAATGGGTAAAACTCATATAAGAGAAAAGAAGTGCATACCAAGTGAAACCTGACCAGAAAATCACAAGCATCCAAGTTTATGATATATTATAAGGCACTGGGTATATTTTCAAAATCTCAGTACGAACTTGAACAACATGTTATGCAGTAAATTAAGGCCCTTTTTTATATACTACTAAAAAAGTAGTAAATATTCAGAAGTCATCCTAATTCCAATTTGTATTAATTTAGTAACACATATAAATAGGAAAAAAAAATCAAAAGCAACTAAGCACCAGAATACATTGATTGTTCAAATCTAGCACAGTAGACCTATTTTTATGAATAATTGTAAGGACAGTTCAATAAATAAATAACTGAAAGGATTAAAAACAGTTTCTCCAAACAAAGTTTGAAATCTTTCAAGTTATTGTTCTAAACTATACATCAAAATGCATATTTGAATGAAAGCCACAATGAAATCAACAACCAACTAAAAAGAAGCAGTTTATAGAAGCAAAAGTCTTGTAATGTGGAAAAGATTCCGAGTCTTGTAATTGTACATTCAATCCAAATGTTAGATATGATGTGTTCAGGAGCAATATGACTGAAAGCAGAAGTAACCGTTGTGTGAACTCGTCCACTTGTGAAATTTTCCAGTGAAATCTGCATATGGTCCATCAACATAGTTAGGTTTAAACTAGATTGAATATAATAACTGTTAGATTAAAATATTGTATCATTCTAAAGGGTCCATTCTTCATCATTACAGTGGATTTTCTATCCAGAATCACAAGGTAATTTACAACCACAAAAAATATGCCTTCACTATTTGTATACAATATAAATATTCTCGCAGAGGAGAAATAATTTCTAGAGATAATAAAAACAATGTTCAAGTTTGTTTGGAAAATAACAATCTTATAAGAGTTTCTCAAGTATTAGATCCTTGAATCCACCCACAATGCCACCAGTCCAATGGCAAGAAGAATGCATCCTGCGGTGAAGGGATCCAGCAATAAAGTTTCTTTGTGGCACCCGTTAGTAAAAAACTAGTTCATATACTAGGAACTCACCATAAAATTTTTCTTCATAAATTGTTGATCAGCAATCCGCCATAACATAAAGACAGCAACATTGGCTAGGATCAAGCCTAAAACCATGTCATGAGGCTTTAACCTATGAAGCCATCCTCTCCTGCATACAATAAAAAACAAATTATTCTGTATTCTAATGAAAATGATTACACTCATGAAATTACTTGCTTCCTGTGCATTAAGTATGAAATCTGCAAGTTCAATCCCAGAATTTCCATGTAGATCAAACCACCACTTGTTCTATCTATTACCATCATGATTGGCTTTGTTCCAAAAAGAATGAAGCAAAAATGACACTAATATGCAAAATTATTGAAACAATGATAGTGTCAACGAAGCTGTAGCGCCAGGCATGATATTTTTAGAGAATAAATAATTCCTGCTTGTTATAATGTAAAACACTGATTGAATACCTCCTGTACTAAGCTCACATCCAGTGTTCATAAATTTGTCATTAAATGAATATTTTTTTTCCTCCATGAACAAAATTATCAAGTTAAAAAGCAACATGCTGAAGTAATAACTCATTAGAATCTCCTAAACAGGCAACATTGCTTATGGATTAGGTGACCAGCAATAAAATTAAGGTCTAAAAATAGAACTACTAAATATTAGAATCCTCGATTCAAGTTGGATTTAGAAATAAAGGTTAATTAGATTTAGAAACATGGGGTTGAAGAAAGAATGAGAGAGTATTTGGCTAAGAATACAAGAGAACATGAAATTCAAGACAGCTGAGAATAATTCAACACAAGAAATTCAATGAAGCAAAGAGAAAGCAATATATTCATACAAAAGAAAAAAACCTTGTACTCCCATAGGAACCAAAACTTGCATTGAACCCAGAATACCCTCTAGTAAACTGAGGATTTAAGATGCCAAATTTGTAGTCAGTAAGTCTTTTTCTTGAGAACTTGAAATGGGTATTCGATAAGTTTGAAAGCAATGGGTTTGACAGAAACCCATGAACGTTCCTTGAAAACGAATGGTGCGATGGGAATGAATAGAAATGGTGAACTGGGTTTACTTGCGAAAAGCCAAAAATATGATTTTGTCGCTTATGTTTATGGTGGGATAGTTTGGTAATAGTGGTGAAGGTTCTGTGAGGCTGAGAAAATGGAAGCGAAGAATTTGTGTTGCTGGCTAGGTCTTTACAGAAATTTGATGAAGCAAGTTTGAGAGAGAGAAGCCTTTGCATTTTTATTTTACCGTTTTGGCTAAATGGTGCTCTGGGTTTTGAACAAAGAAAATTTTGGGATTGGTGGGTTTATGATGCAATTCTTGCTTGTAGAACATGGCAGCTCATATTGTGTTCATGTCCAGTTTTACTAAAATCTGCATTATTCATCAATGGATGGGTTAAAGTTCAAACATTTGTTAGTTTTTCAGAGAAAGTTCATGTATTATTAAATACTTAAAAAACAGTAAATTGACCAAATATAGGTAACTCACTTGGTTAAGAATAACTAAGTGGACAAGGGTGCAATTTTAAAGTCTATTAAATATTTGATTGGGAAGGTCAAGAAGTCTTAATATGCGATTATGCTCCGAATAAGATTATACTTATTTCTAAACCATTAAACAGATAGAGATGAACCCTAATAGATTATACGTACATTTAGAGAGTTAAACGAACAGAGTCGGATATATGTTTTGAAAACAAAAAAAAAAACACTAAATGGGTTGCTGTATTTCCATTTATAAACGGAAATCGTGATAATTATTTCGTTTGTGCTCAAAATTTAGTAGTAACATGATGTCCTATATGTATTTTACATAATATTTAAATAAACAATTTATATATTAATATATAATTAATATATGAAAGATAATATTATATATAAATGCATATAATATTAAAGTCTTTATATATATTTATATATTATAAAAATATTTATATTAAGGTATATCTAATATACTAAGAAATTTTTTGAATTGATTTGAGATTTGATAAAAAAAATTAAAATATTAATTTTTAATTTTTTTGCTTTGGTTCAAAATTAAAAAATAAAAATAATATATTTTTTATTGGTAATAAAAATAATATTTTAAATATAAAAGAATAAGTAAATTTTATTATTTACCAACATTTTTTGGACAAAAATAAAAAATTATAAAATTTAATTGAAAATTATATAATTAAAGGAAAATATAGTAATGGTAAAAGAATAAATAATTATATTAAAATCTATATTAAGTTGATATAATAAAAATATTTTTAAATGAGTAAAAATCTTTTTAAAATAAAGTAAAATAATAAAAAATTATAAATTCAATCATAATAATAACACGTTCTTTATAAATTATCTTTAAAATCATTAAATTCATATTGTTCGTTAAAAATTTAAAATATAATAAAAATAATAATAATAATAATAATAATAATAAAGTTTAAAATTTAAAAGTCATTGATGTATAAATTAATTTATAAAATCTATTAAAAGTTAAAATAAAAAATAAAAATTTGAAAAGTGGATATATTGAAACAATAACTTATAAAATAGTAGCAATACTAATAATACTAATACTAATACTAATACTAAATTACTGATACTAATACTAATTATATTACTACTACTACTACTAATAACAATAATAATAATAAAGGAAAAATAAAAAAAATAAAATGGTAAGAAGAGAAAAAAGAAAAAAAATAGAGATAAAATTAGAATTTTACTATTTATTATGTGTAAAAATTTTAGTATATACAAGCATAAAATAAGCCCGCATTGTGCTGTCGGATCATATATTTTATATTATATCTAAATGAATAATTAATTTATGCATTAATATATAATTATAATTCATATATTAATAAATAATTAATACATACAAATAATATTATATACATAAATGCACATAATGATAAAAAATTTTAATTTATATATTATAAAATATTTATAATAAGATATGTATAATATATTAAGATATTTTTTTGGCAAAATTTTGATCAAAAAATTATTGAAATATTAATTTTTAATTTTATTTATTTAATTAAATTTTAATTAACATTTTTTAAATTTTTGAAAATTTTATTAATTAAAATATTAAGTAAAATTTTTATTATAAATCTAATTATTATAATAACGTTTCCATTTTTAAATTATTTTAAAATTAAATAAATTTATATTATCCATTAAAAAGTAAAAATAAAATAATAAAAAAATTTAAAATTTTAAGGTCACTGTTCTAAGAATTAATGATTTCTAAAGCATAATAATAATAATAATAATAATAACAACAACAACAACAACAATATAACTTATGAGTTAAAAAAAGAAAATAAAATCAATTAATAACAAAATATAATACTCATATACTGAAAAAGAAAATAAAATCAACTAAGAGTAAAAATAAAAATATAATATCTAAAATTTAATATTTTTAATTAATTCTATATCTAAATGATAAATATAAATAGAAGAGGATAAAAAAATATAACTAAAGTAATAACGTATTTTATCTTATAATATTAAATTTAAACCTTAAATATTTTTTATTGAAATATTTTTCAAGTTATCAAATAGTTAAAAAAAATGAAAAAGGAAAAAAAGGTAAAAAAAAGAAAAGAGAAGCATTAAATAGGATGAAATCAATGGTTTTTGAGAAAATTAGCTATTTATTAGGTGTGAGTTTTTAGTATATAATATAATATAATTTTTTCAAGTTATCAAAAAGTTAAAAATGAAAAATAAAAAAGGAAGAAAAAAAATAGAAGAATTAAATAAAATGAAAGTAAGGTTTTTTTTTTTTTTTGAGAAATTAACTATTCATTAAGTATGGGTGTTTTAGTATATAACTAGCAGAATTGCCTTTCACCCTTAGTTATGATAATTAATATTACTATATAAATAATAAAAAAAATAAACAATAATATATATTAGACATGATAATAATATATACAAAAAATATAAAAAACATACATAATATATAAAACATGACTATTTATATCTATTTATATATATAATATATACAAAATATAAAATCAATGTATGTAGACATACATATTTAAAATCATAGATAAAATATTAAACCCAAAGTATGAAAGTAAAAAAATACTTATTTAAAAAAAATAAAAAATAAGTTTAATTAAACCCTTGAAAAAAAAAGAGGATGAATCGAAATATAGCTGCTACACCAAAATTATGTGCAAAAACCCAACCAGACTGACTTAGTGGATAAATTAGAAATACATAAATAAAAACAGCAATTAGACCAAAAAATACGATTACATTATAAGGTCGCAATTGCATGAATCAAGCAAGTTCAAATTGACTTAACATAAAACATAAACTAAATTGTGTTTCATTTTTAAGATAATATATATACAATCTATACTGTATACGTAATTAGCAAAAATATATTACCTAGTATAAAAAGATAATAAATAATTAAGTTTGTAATTTTTTAAAAATCTCAATTTTAGTGTTATTATCAAATCAACATTTTATTAACATATATTAAAAAATTTAAACTTTTAAATAAGTTATTTTTAATTTTGATGGTTAGCTGTTATAATTAAAACGTTGAAACGTGAAATTTCATTTGATATTATGTTATTTTTCAGTTTTTTTAAGCACTGAGAATGAAAATTTTAATATTAAGATTATTTAAATTATAAAATTTACGTATAAATAAACTCTAATTATCACTAAATTTAAAAATAAAATTTCACGTAAAAAGCAGATAAAAAACTGTTAAAATCAAGTAAAAAAATAAAAAAATTTAAATTCAAATAAATTAAAAACATATTTATTTTAAATTATTTTTTAGAAATTATATTTATATTACCAATTTAAAGATTAAAATAAAATAAAAATATGAAAATTATTCTAAAGATTATGACATATAAAATTCATCAAAATAAAAAAATAAAAATTTGAGAAGGAAAAGAATAAAAAAAGTAAAATGAAAAAGGTAGAACACCAATCAACCATATTTATATACACACATCTAAGATAAACACGGGCAAAATAGAGAATGATAAAAAAACTCATGGTTATTTTGATAATTCACGGTTCGTAGGAGTTTTAATATATATATAATATAATTATATTATTTAAATTTAATTAAAATTCATATTTATTGACTTTAAAATTTGAAATCTTAATTGCAATATGAAATGCTATCTCAATTCTTTCATTTTTTTTTTGTAATGGGAGAATGTGTAAAAATACTTCTACAATATTATTTAGAAGTATTAGTGATTCAGGGAAGAAAGAAAAATTGCTTTTAAAGAGCTAGATGGGATTTTCTGCAATATTATTTAAGAACGTTTATTGATGGTTGTTGGAAGTGTTTCTTTTTCTATTTGAATAGTCAAAGCCCATGCTGTATTTTTTTCCTCAGAATGGCAGGTCTTGAAAAATTGCAGGTGTCTAAAATGATTATTGTCGCTTCATTTCCTTGTCTCCTGCTTTTTATTTTTTACTGGGTTCATGCTTCAACTAGCATCAATTAACAGCAATATTAACATTATCTTCTATGTTCTTGTTTTTAGTTGTCCTTGGAGTTTATAGGAGGATTTCTTATCCTCCTCAGTGTACTCTTTTCATTATTTCTCAACAAAATTTCTTTCTTATAGGAAAAAAAATATTGACAATTAATTATACTTTCTATAATCACAGAGATGAAAGTGACAGGGTGCAAGCACCGTGGATAATAAAAAGTTTGCCGGTATTTGTTTGATGGTAATGAGGGAACATTCTCTCCAGCTTCAACTTGGTCAATGGCTGCTAAGATCTTTCATATTAAAACCGCTCTCCATTACTTCATGTCATCCTCAAAACCAATCCTCACTAATCCAAATGCAAGACTTCATTTCTTGTCCACAAAAGCAAAATCCTCAAATCAGTCTCTATACAGGAAACAGATTTCCGTAGCCAATCTCTTCCAAAGGTATGGTTTTCCTCTATCCCAACTCCACAGTTTCATCAGTGCAAATCACTTTCTTTTAAATTCCAATTTACATGACATTGAGAAGTCCCTAGGTATTCTCTTATCCTTCAAAATCGCTCAACAATCTATTGTTTCTTTGATTATTGAATGTCCTGGGGTTTTGGAATTTGAATTTTTGAAGAAATGGAAAATAGTGATTTCAAAATCTGGGGATTTGAGCATTTCCTCATTGGTGATAAAGAGTGTTTTGGCACATTCTAAAAGATTTCAGATTGATCCAGGTTGGTTAAGTGTGTTAATGTTTTGAAGGGTTTAGGTTTTAGTGAAGGCACTATAAGGAAGGTGTTGGAGGATTTTCCTGGGGTGATTACTATGAAGAAAAGTGAAATACACAGGAGAATTAAGTTCTTAACACAAATTGGGATTCCTAGGGATGAGGTTGATTGGATTTTTTATTCAAATCCGAAGGCTCTAAGATTTGGGGTTGAAAATAGGCTGATGCCATTGGTTGATGAGTTTGAGAATTTGGATTTTAACGAAAATTTTATTTCAAAAGAGATCATTAAGGAGCTACAAATTCTTGGTATGGAATTAGGTGAACTTGCATGGTGTCTCCAATTTCTTAGTTCATTGAAATGCCGAGAACCAATCAAATTAAAGATTTTTATGGATGGAACATTTAGAGCTGCGTTTGAAGTAAAACTTAGAGCTAATTGCGTATGCAAGCATGGTTTGATTCGTAGAGAAGCTTTTAAGGTTTTGTGGAAGGAACCAAGGGTAGTTATATACGATTTAGAAGACATTGAGCAGAAGATTGAGTTTTTAGTGAACACAATGAAATTTAATGTTGGCTCCTTGGTTGAAGTTCCAGAATACTTGGGTGTAAGTTTTGAGAAACAGATTGTTCCTCGCTACAATTTGATTAAGTATTTGGGTGCAAAAGGTGCGCTTGGTGAAGAGGTAGGACTAAAAGGTATGATAAATTTGAGTAGGCTTAAATTTTACAATCTATATGTCAAGCCATATCCAGAATGTGAAAAATGTTTGGGAGGTTTTCAGGAGATGTTCAGGTCAAAAGACAACATCCTGTTGGACTCTGGAAACTGTTTAAACCACATATGAATTCAGAGTCAAAAGAAGATGTGAAAAATATGAAGACATTCATGGAAGGACTTGTTTAGTGGAGATGACTGATCCTATTGCTTTTTAAAGATTGCACTTAAAATGATCCTTCATGGGCTTGTTCCTTTACCAATCTTTGGTATGGAATGATTATGTACAACTGTTATTCTTCTAATGCATAGTAACTGCCTTGTTGATTTTAACATACTTGTCAAAATAGAGTGGACTGGCGTTTGGACTTGATTTTAAGAATGCCTTGAGAATGTGGAGAAATTGAATTCTATTGATGGAGTAGTTGTTTTCATGTGTCCAAGTGCAAATGAAATTTTCCTTGGAGGAAAGCCAGCTGGTTGCAATATCTTCACATCAAGGGACTACACGACACTATCAACTACAACGAGGTAAACTAAGGGACTTTTTGGCTTGATGTTTTGTTGCCAGTTTAATCAACATTGTGAAAATTAAAAAAATAAATAAATATAGCAAAAAGCATAACACGTTTTGCTTTTTGCTATTCTTCTTTTTTAACAATGGGCTCAATCCTGGCATGTACAAATTTTTTTTTTTGGGATTTCTTCCGCCTCCAAAGAACATAAGTGATGCAGCTAAGAAAAAAGAAGATAAGATTTAGATATTATTTTTGTTTAATTTTTTAAATTAGGAATTTAATTGAGTTTTCCTAATTTAGTTTGTTTTAGATTTCTTTCCGATGTTTGTTTCTTCTTGACTAAGTTTTTTAAACAACTCGAAGAAACAAACATAGGAAAGAAATCTAAAAACAACTGAAGTAGGAAATCTAAATAAAATTCCTAATTTAAAATTAAACAAAAATAAATCCTATAACCTATCTTCTTTTTCCTTAACTGCATCAAGAAGTCTGTCCATATACCTCAGTGACAAATCCAAAATCTTCACTAGACAGCCACTTCTTACCTTTCTTGATAGCTGCTGATCGCCCTTCTCTTTCCAATACTTCCTGCTGCTATCTCTCTATGTTTGTTTGTGTGTGTCTGCGCAACATTTCTTTTTTGGCTTTTGTGGACATCACTTTCACTCATCTCCATTTTATTTTGCCTTCCCATCTCTAAGCTTCCACCTTTTAGCAGAGCTATTCACAAACTGTGATGTGTTTTGGGTATGTTAAGCATAATACAAATCCCACGTAAATTAAAAATAGAATATTGAATGGGCTTATATATAATTGAGCTCTCTAACCTCAATAACTAGTTTTTGAAGTTAACTATTTCAAGAGTATATAAGCTTTCATCATTTTTATATAGTATCTGAACAAAATGATATTTATTCCCCCTCTTCTATCATAATTCTTCTTTTATCATAATTCAAATTGTAATTCTCATTCAATTTTTAGTATGTTTCGGGTTTAATATCTTTTCAATTTTCATTCCATTGTGGGTTTAATTCGCCCATTGATGGACTTTCAAAATTTATTATTCGTCTGATATGAGATATCTTTCGGACTTTCATATCTTTCGCCTAGTATGAGAAGTTTCTCAGACTGTAAATTCTCTTAATCTAGTCTATATTATAAATTTGCAAATGTCAACTTGGTTTATTAAAATAATTCTCTTGGCTTAGTTGCTACTTAAGGGAGGGCTATTAAGCATAATACAAATCCTCACATGGATTAAATATAGAATGTTAAAGAAGCTTATATATAATTGGACTCTCCAATCTCAATAGCTAGCTTTTGAGATTGACTCTTACAAGAGTATATAAGCTTCCAACATTTCTACATAGGTTTGTCTCCTTTTTATTTAAAATATTCTCTTATTGTTTCTTGAGATGCATAATCCAAGTTTTGCTGATTAAAATATTTGTTATGTGGATTATGAAAAATTTGATGTTGGTTTTCTTTAGTTTGAATCTAATGAATTTGAAGAATTGGAACTGGTCAAACAATTGGAATTTATTTAATTCTCTAGGAGAAGAAGTTGGTTCTGCATTTCGTTACTGTTAACATTTTTTCTGCTGGGAAAATTTTCAAATTTCGTATCTTCTATTTGAATTGCTGTTTCAATCATTTTCTTTTGAACTGATTATGTTGTTCACGACCAATAATTAGTTCTCAGACTTTCAAAATTGTATGTATGTCGCTGTACATACAATTAATTCGCCCAATGATGGATTTTCAAAATTTATTATTCGTCTGATATGAGATGTCTTTCGGATTTTCATATCTTTCGCTTAGTATGAGAAGTTTCTCAGACTGTAAATTCTTTTAATCTAGTCTATATTATAAATTTGCAAATGTCAACTTGGTTTATTAAAATAATTCTCTTGGCTTAGTTGCTACTCAAGGGAGGCTATTAAGCATAATACAAATCCTCACATGGATTAAATATAAAATGTGAAGAAGCTTATATATAATTGGACTCTCCAATCTCAATAGCTAGCTTTTGAGGTTGACTCTTCCAAGAGTATATAAGCTTCCAACATTTCTACAAATGTTTGTCTCCTTTTTATTTAAAATATTCTCTTATTGTTTCTTGAGATGCATAATCCAAGTTTTGCTTGATTAAAATATTTGTTATGTGGATTATGACAAATTTGATGTTGGTTTTCTTTAGTTTGAATCTAATGAATTTGAAGAATTGGAACTGGTCAAACAATTGGAATTTATTTAATTCTCTAGGAGAAGAAGTTGGTTCTGCATTTCGTTACTGTTAACATTTTTTCTGCTGGGAAAATTTTCAAATTTCATATCTTCTATTTGAATTGCTGTTTCAATCATTTTCTTTTGAACTGAGTATGTTGTTCACGACCAATCATTAGCAATTACCTTCCTGTTTCATCTTTGGCAATTGCTGTGGACTGCTGGGTTGGTGGATTGGAGGCACAGATTTTGTGTTTGAAATACTTTTGAGTTAGTTTATTGTGGTGCTTGAATGACATGGATTCGTAGAAGGTGTTGTCTGAAGTTTTAGCATTATGTTATAATAGGCAATGGAACATTATTCTTTATCTCATGAACATATTTTTTTTTCCTTGTTTCTTTTACTTATAATGCATGCAAATACCTAATTCTTTCTGTACATACAATTTACAGGGATTGAAGTTCATTAACTCTTGGATGCTTTCTAGCACTGATAAAGTTGTTTTGGCCATGGAATATGGAGTTTAAACCAGATAAATGGCCCTTGGGGTCTTTCTTTGGGGTGTCATCCGCATATTCTGATCTCAGTTCATGCTGATGGATCAATGGAAAGTGGGCTAAGTCCACTTCAGTGGAGCAGACATCATGAGTTAAATGAGTGTCTTTAATGAGTGCCAATATTGGACTTGAAGGATTGGGTTGATTATTTGGCGGGGCAACATGGAGGTTTTCCATGGGAATAAACCTTGCTTCTTTTTTATGTTTTTGCACAGTAAGCTTCCTTCTTGTAATCAGGCCCGGCTCTCAAGAGGGGAGCACCTTGAGCGGTTGCTCATGGCCCCTCAAATTCAAAAAAAAAATTATATAATTCAGTAGTCGTATATGAGTCCCTCAAATATACAATTCATGTATTTGAACTTAGACTTATGTATATTTAGTTAATATATATGGGTCCCTCAAACTTAATAGTTGATGTATTTGAACTTAGTCATATTTGAACTTAAACTTAAAAGTGAAGTCCATCGGCTCCTCCTTCATTTTTATGTTGTGAAAATTTTTGCTCCGACACTGTTTTTTAGGAGTACATATCTTAATTTCTGCTCGGGACCCCTAAAATATCCAAGACGGCCCCGCTTGTAATCATAGCCTTTTTATTCCTTTTTATCTGATAAAATTGAATCCGAGCCTCCTTTGTCCATTTGACAAAATATAGCTAAGGAGGAGCATAGAGCGGTGGAAATGGAAATGGAAATGATGGTGATGGATTAATTGAAACAAAGCATTGGAATAAAAGAAAGAAGAAAGGGACAGTGATGGCGGAGAGAATAGAAGGCTGCATATGGCTTTACGTTGTGTCCATGTACACTTTGAATTGGCAGCTATATTAGGAATAATTATATGCTACAACCGTTGTAGCAATAAATGCCTACAACGGACCAATGGGATTCTTACACGTAGATTAAATGCTTACAAAGGACCAATGAGATGAATCATTTAATCTACGTGTAAGAATTTCATTGGTCCGTTGTAAGCATTTATTGCTACAACGGTTGTAGCATATAATTATTCCTATATTAGCTTGCCATTAGTGATTTTGACTAGAAGGATTTTTATGTAATTGTCAGAATAAGTTTTGATGATTTTTAAGCGACGAATTAAAGGTCAAAGATCACGATATACGTTAATATGTACACATTTGAGAGATGCCAAAAGTAATTGACACTATAAAAATTGTCCGATTTTTAATTTTTTTTTTCTTGTTCTGTCAATCTGTGTTTGTTTGTTTGTTTTGAAATTCCAAATAATAACGGATAAATATATTTTCATAATAAAATTTTCAATAAAATACAAAAATTTTAAAAAAATGAAAATCATCTCAAGTAGCCTACAAGCTAAAATTTTAGCACATCAACAGAACAAAGAGCTCAATGTTGTTAAAATGTGTAAATTGTAAAATTGTCTAAAATTAAATCATTTATAATATTTAGTATAATTTTAAGTTCAAACTTTTAAATTATCATCCTTAGATTTAATTTTTTTAACTTATTTTAAATAGATGTTATTTATAATTTTGTTAAATTTGTTTTAATTATTATTATTATTGTATTAGATATTTATTATTCTATTTTTTCAGTAACATCTATTGATTTGTAGTAGCATAATAGGTGCTGCACTAGGAGTTCTGCATGCCATTGGGTATTTATTAGAGGCGTAATTAATTATCGCATTCATAACTCGTTAATTAATTTCAAAATTGGGCAAACGAGGCATGAGCGACTTGTGTTTTGGGCTGGCCTTTGATTTAGCAGAAGCCCCTAGGGCTGAGTCTGCTTGGGCTTGAGACCTAATGAAAAATAATTTAGCTGATGAAAAATTAATATGTAATATATCAGTCAATTGTTGTAAAAGGTCAATGATGTTATTATTATTATCATTATTATTATATCACTTGTTTTAATTATAATTCACTAAATTTTTTAAGTTAATTTTTTTAATATACTTGCAGAATCTATACTTTTATTAATATGAGTAATACAATTTTAAAAATAAATAATATGAGTCAATCATTTAATAAAGATGGCTATATTAGAAAAATATTATTCCCTTCTCCTCCGTTTAATTTCAAGTATTATTTTAAAAATAATTATACATACTAAAGTAATTATTAGTAATTATAAATTTTATAAAAAATTTATAGTTTTTACTTAATTATTTTTTTAACAAATTTTTTTTATTAATTATTAGCATTATCTGATATGGATAAATTTAAAATTTTATAATTAATGCTCTTTTCATTCTGCTAAAATTATTACTTCATAAAAATAATTTGTTACTCTCGAATGGTCATTTTATATAATAAAAAATTAAAAAAAATATTTAATTATATTTTTATTTTTAATAATTTAAATAAAAAAATAAGAGTATAATATTAATAAGAGTATAATATTAATGAATTAATAATTTAACTATATATTTTTTTTAATAATTTAAATAAAGAAATAAAAGTATAATATTAATGAATTAATAGATTATATTTTAGTTTATTGAAAATAATTTTATATAATATTTAAAAAAGATTAATAAAATTTAATAGATGTGCCTGAGATAAATATTTAGTGAGATAAAGTGAATACTGCCTTGAATTTATAAATGTAATAATTAAAATAAAATAATTTTTTTTATATGACACTTAGCCTACATTTGGATGAAAATAAATAGAGGTAAAGGGAAAAAAGTAAATTCAATTTTTTTTTATTTTTTCTTATTTGGTATAAGAAATAACAAGGTAAAGAAGAGTAAAAGAGAATAAATTTAATATAAATTTAATTTCTCCTTTTTTTGTTAAAGTAATTTTCTCTCAAATTTACTTCCATCCAAACAGAGCCTTTGAGTAAAACCTAGGAAATAATAAAATTTATAGATTAAGTTATTCAACATCGATGACTACCTGAGTTGACCCAAAAACCTGAGGGCTACGCCACCTTGTTTTACAGCCAATGGTTTTGCCACATGTAACAGGCAATCTGTCTTATACCATTGCTTGTGCTAAAAGCAAGATACGGCCATTATTTATATACTATTCATTGGGAAGATCGAGAGATTTTGCATTCATTATTTATATACAAATTATGATTTTTTTTTATTTATGTAAACCTGTATGGCTGTTTCATTTATATAGACAATACATGCTAAAAATAAAAAATAAAACAGATCGAACATAAAGATATTTTTACATAAATACAGTAGTTGCCGCAAATTTAGCTTTTGCATTTTTCCAAAGGAAACAAACAGTAAATAATAAAATTGGTGTGAAGGGTCAAAATCAAACCCACATCATATAAAATGCAAATCCCTGTAATTGAGGGATTGATTTGTGTATATAGTCAAACTCGAGGGTTTGATAAACTTCCAACATTACGAGCTTATGTCGGCTGTCCATTGCCTTTCCTTTTTTTTATTTATTTATTTTTTAAAAAACTTAATTTTGATTAGGATTTCAAATTTAAAATATTTGAGTTTTGAAAACTATTTTAATAGTGATTTTTCAAATAATATATAGTCGAGGAAACTAAGTCATGATGAGAATATTTAATTAATTAGCAATGTATAGATTATTGCATTTTTATATTATACATAATCAAACAGTTCATATGCTGTCTGAAGACTTGCTAGCTCCATAAATGCATGTAACATATGACTTCTGCTAAGATATTACGACTTTTGTTTTTGACTATATATGATATAATAATATATTCTCTTTTTAACATATAAATGAAATTTATGATATATTCTTTTTTATTATAAATATATATATTCAATTAATGTTCCTTAAGTGGAATACCCAAAAAATAAAAATAATAATAAAAAATAAAAAATTTACATGGAGAGATCTCGTCTTGAGATTTCACACAGTTGAGTCTGTTAAGATATAGATTTGCAATTTATACTCTATATAGAAAGAAGGACCTAAACTTAATTTTGTCAAACAAAGTATATTAACAAATAATAATTTTAACATATTGTCCTTGTGAAATTTCTAAATTATTTTTATTGCACTAAAAAAATTAATACAAAATTGAAAAAAATGATAAAAAAAAATAATATACATACAAAGTATAGCTATATATAAATCACAAACAACTCATAACACTATTGCATGAGATTTATCTGTAATTATATTCATGAATTGATGCATATTCTTCATCTATATTAATAAAGACGGTATGTTTTATTTTTTACTCCGATCTTATATATGATATATTTTATACTTTATATTTTTGAAGAGATTTAAATATTAAAATTTTCTATGAATATGGACATCCCTGAGTAGTATTAGAACTGAAATACAAAAATATAATACTATAATTCTTTTTTTTTGACAATTATATATATATATAATAATATGATATAATATAATTATATAGAATGGCAACTAATATCTAAAAATTCTAATTTAAAATAATAAAAAAAAATTAAAGTATTACCTTTCATCAGCATTGTGAATTTCAAGACAATAATAATAATAATACTAATTTAATTTAGGAAATATTAAAAACTAATAAAGATACACGTTGATATATATATATATATATATATTACAGATAGATACGGTCATACAGATTATGAATTGGTTGATAGATATTATACAATAAAAGTTGGCCATAGTGGAAACAATTTGCATGACATAATCAACAGTCAAAAGTTAAACTTAGATATTATAATTCAGATATATTAAAATATTTTAAAGATGTAAAATGAATAAACATATAATAGAACCGCATACGTAACGCGACTAGGTACTGTAATATATAAATTTTGAAACATTGGCTACTATTTGCAGATTTATACGGTCATTAAATAAATATATATATATATATATATTTAGACCAATATGTAATTAACAGTTGATTACTTATTATTAAATTATAATCAAATAAAATATTCCATATAAAGCATATGTTCTTTGAATTTCATTTGTATTCAACACTGCAGGTACAAACAACTAACAATTATTAATTGTTTAATTAACCAATCAAAGGGCAATGCGCGAAGTTTTGTAGACAGCAGCCAGCCAGCCAATATAAAATGCAAACCTTTGAAAGATTAATTAGAGTATTTTACAATATAGTAAATTATTTAAAAATAGATAGAGTAAGATGTTAAGAAATTAAAGTATTTTACATCAAATTAAATATTTTTCAATATAAAATGTTCTTAAACGATCAAAATATATTATGTTTTTAAAATCAGTACAAAAGTATTTAATTAAAATTTTAATTTCGTATACAAAAATTATAATGTCGGTTACTAACAAATTAAATGTTAAAGACTAAGGTAATGATCTTAAAAAGCGGAGATAAAAGTGTATATAAATATATATTAATGGTTTGTTTGGTTAAACTGTAATTTCAAAAAAATTGATTGCATAAGTGTATATATTTATTTATAAATAATTTATATAAAATAAACTATTAATTTCACTAAATTTTATCAACCAGTTAATTAAATATTTTACATAAATTAATAAAAAAATATTATACAAAAAAAAGAATTAAAAGATTTCGTATTAAAAATAACTATATAATTACTTTAATTATCTAATTTCACACATAGCTCAATATATACAAGAAAGAGACAATATAATTATAGCTTAGCTATCCTCAAATTTATTCAAAATTTTTTAGTAAAATTTAATTATAACTAAATAAGTTAATATTTTTTAATATATTTTTATAGCATTTTTTTTTGTATCTTAAAAAAAAAAGTCATATCATTTTTTATAGTAAAATATAATCTATCTATAAAATATATTCTCAAATAATTAATTTTCTCAATAATCTATTAAGCACATGCTAAAAAAATAATATACTTATTCCGTTCCAATTTGAGTATTACTTTCACAAAAAAATCTCATTAAAATTATCAATTCACCTAATTAAGAAAAATTAATTAGTCTTTTTTAATTACCCCATTCGTTCATAAATAATTATCACTTTTAAATTTATTTATATAAATTAAGAAAGTTATGTAATATTATAATTAATATAACTATTTATTTTTCTTAATTATTACTTGTTTCATTATATATTTTTTCCATTCTAAAATAATATGAACACTTTTTTTTTATTTATCTCAAAATATAATCATGTTACTTTATTTATATTATAGTTATATCATAAAATAATTATTATACTCTTATTTAAATATTTTATAATTAATAATATTACATTTAATTATTTATATTTTTAAAATTATAATTATGTTGACTCAATCAATAACTATTTTGATTTATTATTTTTATAATAATCAATAGCTATTTAATATAAATAGAAGGTACACTGAGCATATTATATGAAAAATTTTATCTATTAACTAAATAATTTAATTTTTCTTAATATGTATAAGATGAAAATTATTTTTATAATTTTAAAACGGATAGAGTATTAATTATATAGAGGTAAATTAAAATAAAAATATAAAATAATATTAATTTTTTAAAAAATAATAATAATTTATAAATAAAATTTATCACTCTCATTTATTAATAAATGGATAGAGTATATTTTTAATATTAATAAATTAATTAATAAAATGGATGTATTGTAATTTTAATATTAGTGAGTTGATCGAGTAATATTTGAAAATTTTAATTATTTTCTAATAGGTTTATAAAAATGGACGGGGATAATTTTTATTGGACAGAGTGAGCAATAATACTGTAAGTTTTTTTTTTTGAACAGTAAGCATACTTGCAATCAGTTGTTCGCCGACTTTTTTCTTTTTCTTTTTCTTTTTTTATCAGCAAAGTTGTTCGCCGACTAGCTAGGTAGGCTTTCGCTGAATCTGTAAAGCTTAATTAATTTAATTATTAATTAGTGAAAAACAAGGTCAGAAAAATCAATGCGAATCAAATCTAACAACAATCAATATATCCATCGGATATTGGGAATAGATTATGCCATTAGTTCTATGCCGCATTTCACTTTATGCTGCTCTAATACATAATATAATTATAAGTAATGTTAAAAGGATTTGAATTAAATTTTTTTTGTATTAAATATATTAAAAAATAACTATTTTAATATTATATTTATTAAATTTTAATAAATATAAAATTAGAATAGTTATTTTTCTAATATATTTATTATATAAAAAAATTTTAATCCTAATTAAATTAATTTATATAACATTTTTATATAATTACTCCATCTCTAGGCTGTTCTCAATATCAAAATAATAATAACTAATCAATTTTCAAAGTAATAATATCGTAATTATTGTTTTTTTTAGGAAATATCGTAATTATGGTTAATAATGCGTGAGTGTGAATTTTGAATACCAATTAAAGTTTAATTAATTAATAATGCCATGTTAGATAGGGACCACCATGTGGCAAGGAAAAGTCAAATATTCAAACATTGACTAGTCAAAACTTGAGTGGCAAGAAACAAAGTCTCCTTGTTAATGGATCAAAAACTTGAATCTGTTTATTTATTTATACACGCATTGATTTCCATCATATATAATATATATATATATATATTTAATTTGTTTTAATTTATTTTAACAAAAAATGTAGGAAAATTATTTAATTATTTATTTTTCCTTGTAAGAGTCTTCTCGCAAGTTGTGCTTTATGACTTACTCATGTACATTCACCTCATGAATTTGCATGATAAATTAGACATTATATAATGTATCAATTTGATATAAAGTTTACTGATAAAAAATAAATAAATTTTGATATAAAGTTGCAACTATCACAACAATATAGACTTTATAAATATCAAGTAATATTAATGTAATTAATACAGCTTAATTTTGATAAAATTAATATGAAGCTTTAGGATTTTTTATTCTGAATTTAATCTTATCATTAAATTAAAGTTTTATAATTGGAAGCATGATCCATTTTTTCTCTTTTTTTAGGAGAATCGTGATTGATTTGATTAATTACATCGTATTAGATTATTTTTTTTTGACCCCAAAAAAAAATTAATACAATATAATTAACCAAATTGATCATGCTTCTGCTAAAAGAAAAAAAAATCGATCATTAGAAATGATAATGTATTAGAAAAATTGATCATGCTTCTGCTAAAACATAATTTTCTTTATTATTATTATTATTATTATTATTATTATTATTTCTACATGTCTTTTTCATTCATTTCCATTGAACTTCCAAGTTTAAACTAATAATTGAATCATCCAAGTTCACCTGACACCTATTTTGACCACTTCTGAACAAGAATGAACGAACACATGGTGGATCAGGCTCTATTGTCTATGCAATTCATGCTTCAATTTTTTTTTATCTTATTATATAGTATATATTTTAACTGTATATATATTTCTAACCTTAATTTGATTTATGTACTTCTGATTTAAATATAATGAAATCCTCTCTTCTGATAAAAAAAATACAAGTAGTTGACTAATTGTTGAGATAATCAAAGTGTGCTTCGCCTTAGTAGCTAGGGTTTATGGTTAAAACTAATATATCTAGCCTGTTTTTTAATATATACATTAAAAACTAATAAATTAAAAGTAAAAGAAAATGGCCATAATTAAAAATGAAAGACCTGCCATTATCTTAACTAATGATTATTAATCACATTAAATCAAACCGACCAATAATGAAAAGAAGTTTCCATAAGGCGATCCAAGTATAATTATCACCCTAATTAAATTGAGAAGGGCCTTCAGTTATAGGTGAGCTCCAATAGAATTATGGCGAACCATGTGATTACTTTTAATTTAATTATAATTTAATTTTGTAATTTATAATTTTATTGCTCTAATTAATTAATTGGCTATTTATTAGCTCTACCTCACCTTCAATCTATAGGCTGGTTACAGGAGTACTATATTATAAGATCCATGCATGCTTGAACCTTACTTGAATTATGATCAAAATTTTCTATCTCAAATTTTTTATAAGTTAGTCTAAAGATTTTTATTAACTTTTCATATAAGTTTTGCAGAAAAAAAATACAAAACCGATAAATTATAAATTACAGACGAAAGTAAAATATTACTAGAAAGGAATGATAGCATTAATTTATTATATATTTCTATAATTTAAAAGAGAATAAAAAATCATGAACAATAGATTTTTCCCTTTTTTTCTATTTTGTCCCAATATGCTTTTTTTTTTAGTTTTTTTTTATTTGTAGTATAATTTCTATTTAATTCAATAAAATATACTTAATAAATAACTTATATTTTACTAATTTCATTATAAAATTATAATTTTTTTTTATTTTTATTTTTAAATTTAAATATAATTTAGTTCTTGAATTTATATATTACAAATAATTTATTAATTTTAGATTAATATGTATTATGATAAATTATATAAAAATGTTAATAAGTTATTGTTTTTAAAATGAATTGTATGAAAAAAAGTCAAAATTTTTATAAAATTATATTTTATTATAATCGTAAATATAATTTATATTTTTCATTCATTTAATAAATTATGAAATTTATATTTTTTTAATAATATTTTTAGAATACTCTATTAATAAATTAATATATTGTATGTATTTATGTTTTAAATTTCTTTGCAGTATAATTATATTATTAAGTAATATTAAAATTAACAAATCAAAATTAGTTCATTTTTTACTTATATAATTTATAAAAATGTATAAATAATTAATAATTAAATTGTCTGAGATTTTTATTTTTTATAACTTTAAAAAATAATTGAAGAGAAATAAAAATACTAACTTAAATTTTTTTATGCAATAATACTTTATTGCTGAATATCACAACTCAAAACTCTTACAATACAATTAGAAACAATATCTCAATACTGAAAATTTACACTTGAACTTATTTAATACTTTTTATTTTTTATAACTTTAAAAAATAATTGAAGAGAAATAAAAATACTAAATTAAATTTTTTTATGCAATAATACTTTATTGTTGAATATCATAACTCAAAACTTTTATAATGCAATTAGGAGTAATATTTCAATATTGAAAATTTACACTTGAAACGATTACTCTAATTAGATTATAAGTTATTGTATTAGTAAATCTATTAACTCAAAATATGTTTTAAGTATTTATATTTTTTCATTGTATGAATATAATAAAATCATAATGTATTTTAAACAATTAAAAAATAAAAATAAATTATTTTTTATTTATCGAAGGAAAAAAATTTAAACTCATAAAATAATAAAATTTTAATATTCTCTAACAACTAATTATTGATTTTATTTTATAAGTTATTGAGATAATTTTATAAAAAAATACATTATTTTGTATAATTTAATAAAATAAAATAAAAAATTAATTAAGAGATAAAAATAAATTTAATGGACGCCGAAAAAAATTTAAATGGTGTCATTCATATATTAATACAAATATATACACGCATTTATATATAAGGATATGAATTTATATTTTATATTGAAATTATAATTAATATTAAATTTATGTATTATTATAATTATTAATTATAAATTGTACGTATAATTGATTTGATTAGTCTAACTTATAATATAATACTTATTATATGAAGTTTATATGTGTTTTAAATATATCGCCAATTATAAACTTAAGTCATCTACTGTTATGACTATATAACTTATTGATCAATATATCAATTTACCTTATTACTCAATTGTACTTCATAATTATATATAATAATGACACTCACTTATTATATATTTTATTTACTCTTTACTTATTTTTTATTATAACTTAAAATAATTTTAAACACAGATAATTATAATGACTTTATGGTCATTATAATTATATTTTAAAAGTAAAAATATATATACTTTATTTATTCACAAATAATTATTATTTTAGAGTAATAAATTTATTTATAAATAATTATTACTTTACAAAATTTAAAATTATTTTACACATGTATCCTAAGTTTACCATTATATAATTAATATATAATTAAATGAGTAATAATTTAAAAATAAGGGTAGTTTAATAAAATAATTATGTAAAATAGATTATTAAATAATTTTATCAATTACTATATAAAAAATCTTAAATTAATAATTATTATTAAATTTTATTTTCAGTGATTATTATTATTAATTTAATAAATTTATAGCTAGAAAAAAAATATTATTCTGTCATTATAATTTAAATAATTTACAGAAAAATTACATTCAACTTTAATAATATAAAAATAAAAAAAATAAAGAGTTTATAACTTAAAACAATTAATATAAGAGATAGAGAGTTTTTATTATAATAAATGTATATAAGCTTAATATATATATATAATATATAATATGTGAATGAATATATTATAAATCATACTATAATTATTTCATCAAATTACTATAAGAATAAAATTTTAAATAAATATATAAAAATGATATAATTTTATATTTTTTTAATTTTTTAATTATTATAACTTAAAATAATTTATAATATAAATAATTAAAATGATTTTATGATCATCATAATATCATAATAAAAGTAAAATTATATATATTTCATAATCTAAATAAATTAAAATTTTAATATTGGTAACATATTAACTAAATATTCAACTATTTATTATTAAAAAATTTATATGAAAATTTATTTTTAATTATTATTATTAATAATTTAATAAATTTGTAACCGAAAAAAAATATTACACTGTCATTATAATTTAAATAATTAAATATACATAATTATTAAGGCTTAGTTGTTGTTGTATATATATATATATATATATTAAATTTTGATGCATTTATACTGCAAATTTGCAATATAAGTACATTTAATATATGACCCGTTCTTATCGACCTATTTATTTTTTTTTACCTCTACTAGTGTATTAGTGTTATAAAATATTATAATAAATTTTTTATGTAATATGTTAATATTTAGATAAATGTAAGTATGTATTTATTATTATGAATATTATATATACTGCATCTATTAATTAAATTATTTAGTAATTTCAATGATAATATATATAGTATGAATTTTATTTTCTTTTGTAATTTTTTTAATATTTATATTAAATTAATTTTATTTATAATATTTATTAATTTTATTTTTATAATATATCTCTGTATTAAATAAAATTTTAATTTTAATTTAATTATTTATATTTTATTGTTAACAGGAAAGAATTATCACAATTTAATATAATTTATAATTTTTGAGTAATATATTTTCAATTAACTAACAGCATTAGTTTTTAAAAAAAATTGCATAATTTTAAATAAATAATAAAAAATAGATAACATATTTTTAATTAATTGTTGATATTAATTTTTAAAAAATTAAATAATTTTAAAAAATCTACATCTTTATTAATTTTTTTTTGAGGAAAATAGGCATCTTTATTTAATGAATAAAAAAATTCGAAATACAGCGAGGGCATTTTTATTTAATACGGAAGTGAAAAGTTGAAAAGTCGTCAACTTCTGAATGAATATGGAATAGAACAGAGAGTACGGGCGAGCCATTAAAATGAGATATACTGTGAAAATAGGCATGCGTACTCTTTTACATATATATATATTTATTGGTAGCCGGCATATATGCATATTTGCAGACATATAGAATCCTCTCGATATCAGAATCGAAGATAATGGATTCTAAACTGCATAGTTATCTGTACGTACTGTAAGACCTTTAAAGGCTCTGCAATGCGCGTGATCATTATTATCATCCAGAAACCAATGCCCCTCAAGTCTCAAGTTTCAAGTCAACTATGCCCATCAAGCTCCAACTAAAACACTATTTCACTCCACATATACCATTGCATTTCAACTCAAGGACAGATCATACGACATAATAGTCATTCCTGTTAGATTCTGTAGTTAAAATAGTACTTAATTAAATAATCATATATTACATGGTGTTTAAATTTTTTTCTTACATGGCACATGATGTGAGTACATTTGTGTTTTATGCGAGCCACATTTTCTGGTTATAGTAAAATAAAATTAGGTTGGTTAAATAAAAAACTGAGTTCAATGGAATATACGATGAATCAAAAAGTAAAAAAGATAAAAGTAAACTCAGATCCAACCCTAGCCATAAAAACAAAACCAGCTAAGAAGTGAAAGGTCACTTTTACATTAATTTTACATGTAGACTAGGACTACTACTCCGCCAGCACTGTGTGTGTAATTAATAATTATCACTTTTTCACCGCATTACTCTGATCCTAATTTATTACTATTTTTTTAATTCACCTATATATATATACAACAATTAATAATTAAAAATTGATTTTGAAAATTAATAATTAAATTCATGTATCTGTTTTATTATTAAACATTATTTCCTAGTATTAAATAGTAATAATATATTTGATTTTTTAATTTTACTCACATTGAAAAAGAGTGAGCGAGTGATGGAAGAGAATCAAGAGGTGCAGAGGTACGTAGAGATTCACTTTATCTCCTGTGGGCTCTGCACCCAAAACAATCGAGGGAAACTATTTTTATTTTTATTTTTATTTTTTCACTAATATGTAAGGGTGTATATTTGATTTATTAAAATTAAAATGAATCAAAATATAAAATAATAAAAAATTTTAAAATTTTATAAATAGTAATAAAGTCTAATTAAATATTTTAAAAAATTAAAATTTAATCAAATTAAAATATTTTATTTTAATTAATGAATTATTTTGGCCAATTAATTTTTTTCTTAATATATATTAGTAAAATTTTTTAAATCAATCAATTAATAAAATTTTAAAATAAATAAACTCATACTAATTATTTAATAATATTATTTAAAGTTATAGTTAAGTTAATATTTAATATTAATAATTATTATTATATAAATATAAATAGTCTAAAATATATTTTTAATATATAATAATTTTAAAATAATCAATAAATTTATAGCTTTAATTATATTATAAAAATCTTTAATTTCATACCATAAATAATTTAAAATATAATTAAAAACTAAAATAAAAAAAACACATCTAAACTAAAAAAATATTAATAAAAAATTATATTAATCAAATTATTAAATTTCCATTTGTATAATTAATTATAATGTTTAAATGGATAAAAGGTACAATAAATTTATATATGTAAAGTAATAATTTAATAAAATTTTATATTATTTTAAAACTAATCAAACTGAAAATTAAACATAAAAAAATTTATATGTTAATAATCGAACCAAACTAAAAACTAATTATTTTTCTATTAGAATTTTTATGGTTTAGATAGAGTATTCGGTTTTAACCGAATAATGCACTCTCGGACCTCGCTCTTTCTTGGCCTGTTTGTAGTAAATTTATAGCCAGTGGTGTGGCTTTAACCACGGTTAAGCTAAAGCAAGCTCGCCGCCCCTTCGCTCCTCATTTGGACGACCGACATTGAAATTCAGTAGTGTATAATATAATATAATATAATATAATATTATAAATAATATTTATTATATTTAAAAAAATTATATGATATTGTATGATTAAATATTATTTAATAATATTTTGTAAGATTTTAATATATTATAGTAAAAAAATTATTTATTATCATGTATTTAAAAATTTTAATCTAAATATTTTTAAAATATAAAATTAAAAAATTATGAAAAATCAACAAATTTATTATTTAAAAATTAATTTTTTCAAACCACAGGATTTTCATAAAAATTAATATCATCATGAGTGAAGATTAAAAGAAACAAAAAATTATTCCATACTATAACTTATGGAAGCATGACTAACTATCATCCAAACAAACTATATTTTTTTGTTGGAATAATATTTTTTTATTATTTGGACTGTATTAATAAAGGTAAATATTTTATTTTAACCTGTAACAATATTCATTTTGGCAACGTAATTTTTTGTTTACTATTTAACATGAAAAACAACTAAAAATTAATATATTTTGACAATGGCACTGATAATGATTGATTATTATTAATTATTTAGGTCAAGGTATTTATATGCAGTTGTCTAATTGATCTATTTTTCTTTATGTATCTTTAGGTAGATTTATCAGAATTTAGGATTAAGATTATATGCGTTTTTTGAATAATTTAATTGGTTTTTTTGACAGTATATAAAGAAAACTTTGTTCATAAAACAAATAAAATCTAAGTTAATAATATATATTTTTAAACTGAATTTAATTGTCGGAGTTTTAAAAGGATATTCAATTTAATCCTTCTATTTTCATTATTTCAAGTTTAACAAAAAAAAATATTGTCTAAATAAATGGTATAGGATTCGATCTCCTATATATATTATATTTAAAAAAAATTAAGAACAATTTCATTTGAAAACTAGAAACATTAAAATTTTATTTAAAGAGAAAAACGGGGACTGATTATTCGATGTGTTAGTTATAGAATATAATGAAAACAAAAAAAAATGATAATTTTTATTTTATTTTATAAAAAATATAATTGTAAGTTCAAATAATCAAGTTTTCATTAAAGAATCATGTTATTTATCATTTTCCACCTATTTTCTCTTTTTTATTTAGTATAAAACTTTTAATTGAGAGAGTTTTACTTTTTCTCACCACAATTTAATGTAACAACTAATTAATTAAAAAATAAAAATTAATTATATTCATGTTATATATTTTATATTTTTTACTTAATATAACTAGGTAAATTAATGATCCAATCACACACATGATCGATAATCATGTTGCTGGCTATTGAAAACCATAATTGTCCATAGTGCGTTACTTCGAACGAACAATGCGTTAATTATTACATCATTATTAATTGTTTCATAATTAAATAATTAATTTCATATTATACAAAAATTTAATTATTATTAATTTCGTTTTTGGAAAAGCAAAAAAAGGCTGCAAACGTCATTAGATTGACAATAATGATAATTATTCAAAACACAAACTGTTGATTTTCAGGTAGATTTTTTTTTTGGCTTATCTATTTTACATTCAACATATTATTCGATTAACGAAGTTATTTATAACCTATAGCCTGCCCTATAATCCCATATGAGTTAATAATAACATAAATTTTTTGTTACTATAAATTTTAATAAATTTCTTTTTGGGTATATAACAAAAAAAACGCCACCTAAATAAGGCTAAGTTTTATATAATATGATATTTCTTTACGTGGATAAAATTATTATTTTCAAACTCATATATATCTATTAAAAAATTATTTAATTATTTAAATATTATATAAAATTATTTTAAATTAATTAAATTTTTTTTTATTAATTTATAATATTAAAATTTTTAGACACATATTTTATTAATTAATTCATTAATAATAATAATATAATAAAAAATATTTAATTTTTTGTTATATAAAATAATAATTATAATAAAATAATTTTTTTATTAAAATAATAATTTTGCGCGACGAAAAGAATATATATTTACATTATTATCCTTTAACATGACCCCAATCATTTCCTCCACCTCCGCTCCATCACCAGTCTCACTGCCTGTCCATTCATAATTCCCGTATAGCCCCAAATGAAAAAAGAAATGTGGCCCCAAACTTGGCCTTCTTGTCAAAATTGTAATTTTCTGCACAAATTCTGCCCAGAGAAATAAAAAAATGTTAAAAAAAGAAAATACCTATAATGTAAAAGGAAAAACATTTTAAGTGAATTGAAAATAAAAAATTTAATTGCAATATTATTACATTAATAATCTTATCATTTACTATATTTGTAAAATATCAATGAATTCACATATTTACAATTTTTTATTTGTTAAAAATATATTATGATGGAAAAGGTATATATTATATATAACATTTTTTTTAGGATACCGTGAAAAGTGATATATAATTACAACTAAAGTAGAAATAAAAAATAAAATAAAAATAACGAACACTAAAATTTTACGTGAAAAAATCTCTAAATTAATTGGAGCAAAAACTACCGGCAAATTGTAGAAGGATTTTATTATAGCTAAAAGATTAAAATAATTTCTTTCTAAAATAAGAAGAGCACAATTGACAATATTATCTCTTATAATAGGGGAAATTAAATACTCTCTCTCTAATAAAAGTAAAGATAATATTTAGAAAAAATCTTCATTCTCTCTAAAACTCTCTAATAATTTTTGGAATGAATTTCAAGTGAAAGCTAAATAATTTATATAGGCTTCAAAAATGGGTTGGTGGAATTTTATCAATGGTTATATAACTCATTTACCAAAATTAGACACCTCCATTTTTGACATTCATTACCTAAGTTAGGCACATTCATTTTAGACTAAGAATTACCTACGTTAGGCACATTCATTTTGTATCAAAAATTACCTAAGTTAGTCACCTTCATTTTTTACTATACAAAATGGACTTTGCTATAACATATCTCCCACATAAAGTCACTTTTTGTAATTCTTATATCCTTTCTACAATTGCTATCTCCATGTTGCTTACGTATTTGCTAGGCCTAAGGAGGATCGAAACCAAATAAATTTATCATTATTAATCGACTTTGTTAACATATCTGTTAGGTTGTCTTTTGTATGGATTTTTTGTATATCCGCACTTCCTTCTTCCACCTTCTCACGAATGAAGTGATATTGAACTTGTATGTATTTTGTCTTTGAATGAAATGCTGAATTATTTGCCAGACGCAAAGCACTTTGACTATCACAAAATAGAACAATATTCTCTTATATGTATCCGAGCTCCTCTAGTAGCATTTGCAACCATATTGCCTCTTTGCTAGCTTGGGTAACTGCGATATATTCTGCCTCCGTTGTAGAAGTGGCCACAATAGATTGCAATTTTGAATCCCAGCTTATAGCTCCTCCAGCAAGAGTAAACACATAACCTGAGGTAGACTTGCTCTTGTCAAGATCACCTGCATAATCTGAATCAACATAGCCTCTGATAGTAAAGTCTCGTTCTCCATAACATAATGCAAAATTAGAGGTACCCTTGATATATCTCAGGGTCATGTTTACAACACTCCAATGCTCTTTACTAGGATTCACCATGTACCGACTAACCAGTTCCATTGCTTGTTTAATGTCTGGTCTTATACAAACCATAGCGAACATTAAGCTACCCACTGCTGATGCATACGGCACTGGAAACATTTCTATCATCTTTGTTTTATTGTCAGGACTCATACTTGAGGATAACTTGAAATTAATAGGAAGAAGGGTAGAAATTGGCTTACAATCTTACATGTTGAAGCGCCGTAGGATTTTCTTCAAATAATTTTTCTGAGAAAGCCATATTTTCCTATTACTTTTGTCTCGGTAAATTTGCATCCCTAGAATCTTATTTGCTGGTCCCAAGTTCTTCATTTAAAACTCCCTAGCCAACTGTGTCTTTTAGTCTATAATACGATTTTTGTTGGGCCCTGCTACCAACATGTCGTCAACATATAACAATAGAATAATAAAGTTACCATCACCAAATATATTGTAGCAAACACAAAGATCTGAACTATGTTTGTTGTATCCAAGGCTCATGATAAATGAATCAAATCTCTTATACCAACATCTTGGCGCATGTTTAAGACCGTATAGAGATTTGTTCAACCTGCAAATCAAGTTCTCTTTTTCTTTTTCTTCAAAATTTTATGGTTGGAGCATGTAGATTTCTTCTTCAAGTTCTCCATGAAGAAATATAGTTTTCACGTCCAATTGCTCTAAGTATAAGTCAAATGTAGCACATATTGCTAGGACCACTCGAACCGTTCAGAGCCGAACAGCGGTAGAGAGTATTTTATTGAAGTCTATACCTTCTTTTTGAGTAAATCCTTTCACCACCAATCTAGCACGATACCGCTCCACTTGATTATTGCCATCTCGTTTGATTTTGTAAACCCATTTATTCCCGATGGCTTTTCTTCCTTGTGGTAGTGAAACAAGATCCCATGTTTTATTTTTATGAAGAGCTTCAATTTCTTCTTGCATTGCTACCATCCACAGAGAAGCTTCTTAGCCTTTTATAGCCTCATGGAAAGTTGATGGCTCTCCATCCTCTGTTAGTAAACAATATGCGATATTTTTCTCCATGATGTACTCTGAGTGCCAAGCTGGTTCTCTTCTCTCCCGAGTTATCCATCGAACTTGTGGAATTACAAACTCAGCTTGTTCCTATTCTTCATGTTCTGATGATGCTTCAGAAGCATCTGGAACTTTTTGTTCTTATCTTTCTTCAACTTGAACTATAGTAGACTCTGATTTTTCTTTTGAAGTGCTATCATTATCTTTTTTTTTGTACCTTATCTTCTATAAATACAACATCCCTACTGATTAGCACCTTGCGAGCAGTGGGATCCCATAGGCAATACCCCTTGACTCCATCAGTATACCCTAAGAAAATATATTTTCTGAATTTTATATCCAACTTTGATGTTTCTTATTTGTTGTACATAAAATAAACATGACTTTCAAATATACGTAAGTGAGAATAATTAGCTAGATTTCAAGTCCACATCTCCATTGGGATTTTCAGACCAATTACAGTTGATGGGGATCGATTGATCAAGTAAAAGGCAGTCTTGACTGCTTCTGCCCAAAATGACTTAGACAGCCCTGCAGTTCTCAACATCACTCTTATTCATTCTAACAAGGTTCTGTTCATTCTCTCCGTTACTTTATTTTGTTGTGGAGTGTATGCCACCGTGAACTGCCTTTTGATATTTTCTTGTTGACAAAAGATATCAAATTCATCGCCAGTATATTCTCCTTCATTATCTGTCTTTAAACACTTAATCTTCTTTCAGTTTCAAGCTCAACTCACGCTTTGAATATTTTGAAAAATGAAAATTCATCTGCCTTATTTTTTATTGGATTCACCCAACATCTTTTGGAGTAATCATCAATAAAAGATACAAAATATTTTGCTCCTTCTAGGGACAAAATCGGTCCTTGCCAGACTTCAGAATGAATTAGTTCTAAGATAACTTTGCTTATAGTAGAGAAACTATTGAATTTTAATTTGTACTGCTTACTAGTAACACATTGCTCACAAAAGGATACTGAAATCTTTTGAGCCTTGAAAGCAACTTTTGTTAAGCAAGAATCTTCAATTCTCATTCTGACATGTGGCCAAGTTACGATGCCACATCATTGTTAATTCTTATGTTGAACTTGCTAATGCAGTAAATGCTTCTTCTTGTTGTTGTGTTTCTCCTTTAAACTTGTACAAATTTGCAGCTATATTTTTCACTTTCATCATTGCAAGTGCGCCTTTAACCATTTTCATGATCCCATCTTGAATATGGGGTTTGCACCCATTATTATCTAATTGTCCCAAAGATAATAGATTTTTCTTTAAGCTTTAACATGTCATACCTCCTGGATGGTGTAAATCGTACCATCATGCATCTTTAATTTAATAATACTAATACCAACAATCTCCAAGGCATGATCATCTCCCATGAACACAAATTCTCTGGAGATAGGTTCATATTGATGGAACCATTCTCTCCGAGGAGTCATATGCCATGTTGCTCCTGGGTTCATAAGCCAAACATCAGTGAATATTCTTCTGCTTTTAGTAACTATTGTTGCCTCACTATATAAAATTTTACCATCATCTGAGGTGCTTGTTATACAACCCTGAGCATTTGAAGACTCAGGATCTTTTTCTTTGGATTCTCCGTTATTCTTCAGATGCCAACACTCCCTTTTATAGTGCTCTTTCTTGTCACAATGATGACACTTGACATTCTTCTTAATTTTAGATTTTGACTCCTACCGAGGTCAAGTTTCGTTGATCTCCCTCTTGTTACTGTCAAAGCTTTAGCTTGTTGTTAACCTCCTTATCTATCTTTTTTGCTTTTGAGTCCACTTTTTTCTTCAAGAACCGCAGCTGCAATATCATCGAAGACTAGAACTTCAGTGCTGTTGATTAAGTTGACGATAAGTTGATCATACGAATCAGGTAGACTTTGAAGTAGAATATCAGCACGTTCACCAATCTCTATGTTATGCTTCATTACTATGAGCTGTGAAAATAAATTGTTGAGGGTGTTGATATGGTCTCTCATCATAGTTTACTCCATCATCCGAAGGGTGTAAAATTTTCTCATCAAAAAAATTTTATTGTGCAATGATTTGACCTCATATAATTTTTTCAAAGTATCCCATATCTCTTTTACTGTCTTTTTCTCTGCCACACTTGACAATACTCCATCGGCTAGTGCTAAGTGTAGATTAGTAATAACATTGTCATTCATCTCATTCCATTTGCCGTCGTTAGTGATATCATCAGGCCTATCTCCAATTGCCGCTAAGCAGTTATCTTTTTTTAAAACTGTTTTTATTCTCATTTTTCACAATAAAAAATTACTCCCATTAAATTTTTGTATTTCATACTTTGTTGTCATTATTGAAGATGCTTCCTTTCCACTAACTGGATCTGACTGTAGCACAAAAAAAGGCTACAAACCCGGTGCTCTAATATCACTGTTAGTATATTATGAAACGGGATACACAATTATAACTAAAGTAGAAATGGAAAACAAAATGAAAATAACAAACACCAAAATTTTACGTGAAAAAACTCCAAATTAATTAGAGCAAAAAACAGACAAATTGTAGAAGAATTTTATAATAGCAAAAAGATTATAATAATTTTTTTATAAAATAAAAAGAGCACAATTGACAATAATCTCTCTTATAATAGGAGAAATTAAATGCCCTCTCTAAAATAAAAGGAAAGATAATATTTAGAAAAAATCTCCATTTTCTCTCTAAAACTCTAATAATTTTTTAGATGAATTATAAGTGAAAGCTAAATGGTTTATATATGCTTCAAAAATGGATTGGTAGAATTTTGTCAATGATTAGATAACTTGTTTATCAAAATTAGACACCTCCATTTTTAACATTTATTACCTAAGTTAGGCACCTTCATTTTAGACTAAGGATTATCTAAGTTAGACACGTCCATTTTTGACCAAAAATTACCTAAGCTAGTCACCTTTATTTTTTACTCTACAAAATGAATTTTACTACAACAATATTTTTTCTTATAATTTTCACCGAAGAGATAAAAAAAATTCAAGTTCAACAGTATTTTTTTTGAGATATTTTAATAATAAAGAGTTTGAAATTTTGCTTAAAAAAAATAAAATCGAGCAATTTTTTTTAATATTTAGAAAGGGAAATTAAAATTTCTATTTATTTTTTCTATTGTATTGGCTTTACTATTAGATTATGTTTGTGCATTTTAAAAATTAGACGAGCATCATATCTTATATTTTAATATTTTGATGTGTTTATATGCCAAATTATAGTTTAACAATAAGTATACATCTCATAAGTAGATCTAAGTTTGATTCTCCCTCTCTATCTTATAATTCTCAAAAAAAATATTTTGATATGTTTTACGTTTAGATTTTATTCAATTAGATGTTATTGCAAATAATTAACAGTTGAAATATAATTATTTGATAAAATTATATTTGTTATTAATGTTAAAATATTAAATATAATTTATTTCCTTAAAAGTATAATTTATTATGCGTCCTAACTAGTTTTATGTTTAAACATACATCTCAAAATAATAAATTGATAGGAGTAGTTTAAATTATCAATAATATTTTATTTATTGAATATAACAATTTTTATAATATCATTTGTAATATTTGAATCGCTATTTTATTATAATTATAACGATATAAAAATAAACTTTTGATTTTTTTTTGAATAATTATAATATTTTTACCCAAATTATTAGGGGTGATAATTGATGGATTAAGAACTGAGGATAAATTTTTATTACTATCTCTCTCCTTGTTTTTGTTTGCGTAAGGACCCTCTCAGGAATGGGGATTTCGAAGAACAATTTATATTTTTTTATTTTTTGTAAATTAAAATTTAATAATACAGAGAGTTATTAATATCTAATAATTTTATATTTAATAACATAATAATTAAATAATTATATATAATAAAATACAATAAATATATAAATAACTAAAACACAATATACGTGATATTATATATTTATATATTATATTTATATATTATATTATAAATATAATTTTTAAATAAATAGGTGAAGTATGAAATGTTTTAATGTGCTAAACTAAAAAGAAAACTTAATTTTAATTAACATATATTAATTAGTTCAGAACGTACTGAGGAAAAAAAATATTTTTTTTAGTATTATACTTTAGAAGAGGAAAATCCATCTTGATTGGTTTAGAAAAGTGTATTTATTATAAGGTTAATTTTAAATAATATGTGGATGACTACTTATTAGATTAATTTTATATTGTTAAGATTATAATTAGTGTTATCATATTCAAATTAGAATTTAATTGTAATTTTTCTTCTCATATAATTTCTACACATACTACTATAAATATCCCATTATATATGGTTCATTAGAGACAATTGATAATAAAAAGATTTCTCTAATTTTTCATTCTATATATATCTTTTCTTTTCTTTTATTTACAATACTTTATCAGCACAATAGTCTCTATAATAATAGTGAAGAAGAAAGATTTAGTTTTTTCTAATTTATAAAAAAAATTTATTTTATCTCTCAGATCAAGGTACGTCTATGCTAATAACTTTTCTTATATTCTCATTATTCTGTATATGGAGAATTTTATTGTGTTCCTTAGCTTGATTAAAATTATTTTATATGTTAGAATTAATTTTAAATTGTTAAAATTAATCCTCTAATCAATCATAAGTGTGCGCTAAATATATTTAAATATTAAATATGTATTACAGTCAAATTAAAATAGTCAAATTAAAATTATGATCAAATAAGGATTGTTGACTATTGAGGTGTCCTACTCGTAATAGGATTATAAGTGTAGAGACCGATAAGAATTTCTGTTTTGTTGAAGGACAAAAATAGAAATCATCATCATCAGTTATAAATAAGGGGTCGTGGTCTCCAGGGGAATATAACAATTTTGAGAGAACATTACGTTCCTTCAGTAATGCTTCCGCTAAACTTAAAGTGTGTATCTCCTGGAAGTCGACAAACTCCAAAATCGTCTTCAGCTTCAACATACGATGATGTCAGGTATGCAATTTACCCCTTTGCAATTTAATTTGAATAATCTAGTGATCTATGCATGTTTTAGGTTTTAGGGGAATCAGATTTTCTCCCCCTTTCAATTAGTATCAGAGCCATATACTAGGTTGCTAGATTTTTCGATTAAATTGCGGTATTGATTATTGTTTTAATTCTAGAAAATTAATTCGGTGATTGTAATTTTCGAGAATTCATTTGAAATCGAAATTATTAATCTGAAATCAATTTTGGTTTGATTTGTTTTTGGATTAAATTACTGTTATTATTTAATTGATTCTGGAAAAATTAATTTCTGAACTTGAATTTGTGCTTGTGATTTTTTCTGGAATTAATTAATTTTTGGGTTAATTAATTATGTAATTAATTAATTTTAAAAAAAAAATCTGTTTTGAAACTGTTTCGTGAACAGTGTTTCGTTGTTCTTCGTTTTGGTTTATAAGAACACAGTTAAGGATTTTAATTAATTGATTAAATCTTTATGAAATTTTGATTTGATCTTCGATTAAATCGTAAAAAAAATTCATTTAATTTTAAAATTTCAATTTAAAATTTAATTCAATTGAGTTTAAATTTTGGTATTTTAGTCCTGATTGTGTTTAATATTTTTAATAATAAATTAATTGAAGCAATAAGTCACCAAAGTGGCCTCTATTATTTTAATTAATTTATTTGGGATATTAGACAGGTGTATTAAAATTCGTTACGGGTAGTATGCCGGCCCAAAGGAAGGCTGCTATCTGGCTGAGTTTTGAATACACATGTTACAATAAATATGTGACAATTATTTGGTTTTATCCATGTGGATAATATATCGGCCCAAAGGAAGGTTATTATCTGACGAGACTAATTGTCAATATTTTGATTGCTGCGTGAGATACCAATTACAGTTAATATTTTATGTCCAAAGATGAGAATATTAACGTTGTGCCTGGTATCTTGTTTCCATTATTTAAACTCAAAATCAAGTTTATAATTTGTGGATCGTGAGCGTACAATTTTTTATTTTTATTTTTCTCTGAATTTAGCTAATATGCTATATAAACTCCTAGTGTACCTTTTCTTTAGAGGTTAAACTTAGATTTAGAAATTCAAACATGTTGATTTATCTGGGACGCATGTATTTGGACTTAGCATTTAGGAAGGATGAACCTATTTCTCCTACTGAAGAGAGCAAAGATGCTCAGAGGGTTCAGTATGAGAAGTGAGAGATTTTTTATCTTGCTTGGGTCCAGTGATCATGCATCAAAGAATCCCAGAAATATTTGAGGAGCCACTCTGCTAAAGCTATAATGCTATGAATTACCTTGCCCAATTGGAAAGCGACTATGTCAAGTGTGATGAAGTCGAAGTGGGGACATTTTCAGCAATCTAATTTTCGTTAGGTATACTGGCAATGGTAGTATTAGGGAGCATATTCTGAGCATATCCTAAATAGTTAAGAGGCTAAAGGCTCTGGATTTAGTTTTACCAGATGACCTTTTAATCTATCTAGTTGATGGCTAATAAAGGGGAGAATGCTCGTTTGGTTGCTTCAGCAGATAAGGACAAAGGTGAAAAGAAGAATAAGACTGCTAATAGAAGGACTGTCCCAATTACACCACGCGACGTATAAAGAAGGGTAGTACCTTGTTTGGTTTATTATGAGGTTAATTCAACTTTAGTATTTAGAAATACTTATTGAATGGATTACAGTGCCACTATTCATATAAATGTTTCATTGTAGAGTTACTTGAACTACTGAAAACCAATTGACGGTGAAAGATACGTCTATATAGTAAATGGCAAACTGGTAGAAGTAGAGAAATAAAAACATTTTAGATTGTGTTTAAGAACTGGATATTATTTGAATCTTATAGATACTTTTATTATACTATCTTTTAGATAGAATTTGGTCACTGTTTCTTATTTGGACAAATTTATTTTTTACTTGTTCATTTAGAAACAGATAATTTACTTTATCTATAGATTCAAATATTTGATATTAGTTTCTTAAATGTTTATGATAATCTATATACGTTAAATGTCAATGCTTTTTATAATGAAACTCTGCATGTGAGTACTAGAGATATCAAAGGAAAGCTGGATATGGATAACTCAGCTGAACTTTGACACAGATGTTTGGATTACACATCCAAATCTAGAATAGAACATCTTGTGTCAAATGGTATCTTAGATACATTTGATTACAAATTTGGATTTCTATGTTAAGAATACTAAGTTAAAATAGACCAAACATAGAGATTAGGTGCTATTAAGTCTTCAGTTATCTTAGAGTTGATATATATGGATATCTGTTGTTTATTCTCTATAGCATCATGAATGACCAAAGATAATTCATATCATTCATAAGATGATTACTCACGTTAAAGGTACCTATATCTCATTCATAAAAAATCTAAGTCTGTGGACGCTTTATTTTAATCTTATAAGGCTGAAGTTGAAAATCAACTCGGAAAGAAGATTAAATCTATTACATCTGACTGTGGTTGTGAGTACTGTGGCAGATTTAATAGCTCAGGTGCATAGCGTTCTGGATCAATTGTTATTTTCCTACAGAAATGTGGTATAGTCCATCAGTACACAATGATTGGTATAACCAGTATGAATGGTGATGCTGAGAGACATTACAAGACTCTTTTGGATTTGATGAGGAGTATGATTAGTCATTCATCCTTATCAGAGTCTTTTCTAAGAAAAAGCATTAAATATAGCAGTCTATCTTTCTAATTAAGTACCAATCAAAGTAGTCTAAGTACTTTCATACTTAGGGATATCCAGCTAAGGCTAGGCCTTATAGGCCTAATAAGGGTAAAATTGGACTCCAAATATGTTAACTGCTACTTTATTGGTTATTCTGAGTGATCATAGGGTCTAAATTTTATATTCCTACTACCATATTAGTGTATTGAGATGTGTATTATGACATTCTTTAGGATGTTGAGCTTGAGGGGGGAAATAAGGTTATAAACATTGTCTTTGAGGAGAGATCAAGTTAGGAAATTTTGATTCTCATCATTGTTTTCTGGAGTGGTAGTGTCACTCTTATTCTAGAAGCAATTCTAGATCCAATATAAGACAATGTTAAAGAACTTTCCATTAGTTTGAAGATCCATTCTTAATTAGGATCAAGCTCATCAACCTTAAGAATTTGAGTCAGAACATGTGCCTTTAAATAGGTCCATTAGAGAGAAGAGAAGTGCTATTCTAGATGTTTATGTAGTATTTCTATAGGATTCTAACTATCATAAGTGGATTGAGGCAATGAGTGAAGAGTTTAAGTTTATGCAAGACAATAAAGTTTGGAATCTTATCCCATTACCTGAAGGAAAGAAACTTATTGGTTTTAAATGAATATTTAAGACCAAAAGGAATTCTAAAGGTAATATGGAGAGATATAAAGCATGTCTTGCAGTTAAAAGCTTTAATCAGAAGGAATGGATTGACTATAAAGAGATCTTCTCTTTGGTTTTATTGAAGGACTCTTTTAGGACAATCATGGCTCTCGTTGCACAATTGTTCTTGAGTTTCATCAAATGGATATTGAGATTGTGTTTATCTATGGAGACATTGATAAAACAATCTATTTGGTGCAGTCAGATTGCTTTGAATAAGGAAACTCAAAGCTACTGATATGCAAATTAAGAAAATCCATTTATAGGCTCAAGCAAGCATCTCGTTTGTGGTACTTTAGTTCCATCAAGTAGTTGTCTCATTTGGTATTGAGACAAATGTTATTGAGGACTGTGTATATCACTGTGTGTTTCACTAATTTAGTGGGAGTAGGTTTATTTTCCTGGTTTTATGTGTGGATAGCATAATTTTTTGTTACCAGCTGTAAGGTCTTATTGCATGAAAGGTTTAGATAAAGTTTCTTTTGTATTAGGGATCCAGATACTTCGAGATCACTCTCGATGTATTCTTGGATTATTACAAAAGAGCTACATTTAGAATATGCTCAAGAGGTTTGGTATGCAAGAATATAAATCAATTTATACCCATGATCATCATAGGTGATAAGTTTAGTCTCATACAGTGTTTTAAGGATGAACTTGAGGTTCAGTAGATGTAGCAGTTTCCTATGCATCGGCAGTTGGGATTTTGGTGTATACTCAAGTTTATACTTATCTGAATATTGTGTTTATAATTGGCATGTTAGGTTGATATCTTGGTGATCCAAAAATGGATCATTGGAAGGCAGCCAATAAGGTTTTAAGATATATTCAGAGAATAAAGGAACGTATGCTCACATACAGAAAGTCAGATTAGTATGAGATCATTTGGTATACTGATTCTGACTTTATCGAATGTCTTGAGTAGCAAAAGATCCACATTAGACTACATTCCATGGTTTTGGAATTTGTAGTATGCTATGAGACATTTGATCATGAATTTTTTTTTACTTTGCTGAATGTTACAGGGCTGCACATTATGGCTAGCATTGAAAATGCTAATAAAGTTTTAAGTGTGACATTAATTCAGCAGTTTGATTCTCCAATGATAGTAGGAGCTATTTGGTATTTAGTTTCTGGCTGTAAATGGAGAAAATACAGAGTGGACAAATATCCATAGAGCATGTTAGAATGAACTCCATAATTATAGATCCTCTTACTAAGGCATTGATACCGAAAGTCTTTCATGAGCACACTGCTCATGTGGGTGTCATATTGTTTGAGGATGTTTAGTTTCAGTGGGAGTTTTGTTCATTATGTTTTGAATGCTCTGTTTGGTTTTGGATATGTTAATTCAGTTTCTGCAGAAAATGAAGTATTCACTTTTGTTTATTACACTCTGTGTTATTTTTGTGGTTGATCTCAATTAAGTGTGACCAGTTGGAAATAGGCATGATTAGATCATATTACATGTAGTTTCCATGCTACACTCCTATTATTGATCTATGTCATTTGAGAGTATTGGTAATGTGATTGATGGTGGTTTGAGTCACGATGAATGTGGCGACTGGCCCTTCAGTCCTTTATCGATATAATCAACGGACGAGATTGTTTGAGGCACCTTCAGTATGACTGCTTTTATGAGCTCATTAAGGTATATACATTTATATTTAATATGTGTTAGCCCAAGTGGGAGATTGTTAGAATTAATTTTAAATTGTTAAAATTAATCCTCTAATTAATCATAAGTGTGGGCTAAATATATTTAAATATTAAATATGTATTGCAGTCAAATTAAAATAGTCAAATTAAAGTTATGATCAAATAAGGATTGTTGACTATTGAGGTGTCCTACTCGTAATAGGATTATAAGTGTAGAGACCGATAAGAATTTCTGTTTTGTTGAAGGACCAAAATAGAAATCATCATCATCAGTTATAAATAAGAGGTCGTGGTCTCCAGGGGAATATAACAATTTTGAGAGAACATTACGTTCCTTCAGTAGTGCTTCCGCTAAACTTAAAGTGTGTATCTCCTGGAAGGCGACAAACTCCAAAATCGTCTTCAGCTTCAACATACGATGATGTCAGGTATGCAATTTACCCCTTTGCAATTTAATTTGAATAATCTAGTGATCTATGCATGTTTTAGGTTTTAGGGGAATCAAGTTTTCTTCCCCTTTCATTATATACATACAATGATTTATAGGATTAATTATATATATTTTGGTTTAATCATATTTCAATAAGTAACATCAAAGTTACTCTATTATATATATATATTTTTAAATTTTATGGTTGAAATTAATATTTTAAGGGTTTAGATTAATTGAGTTATTAATTTTGTTGATTATAAATTTAATTTATTTAAGAAATAAAAATATGTATATTTTTATTTTATATATATTAATAAAATATGGATTCATGTATATATATAAATATATAAATTATGTATATATATTTTAGCTTTTGGCACCATCGTATACTATGCATAAAATTCTATCAATATATGATGACTTATGTATGGCCTATAATATGGATTCATGTATATATATATATATATATAGATATACCGATGTTGAAGTCTTGATTTTCGTGCAATTATATGTGTGTGGTTTACTAAATGTTTATAGAAACGGTATATATATATACATATAAAATGTGCAATTTGATTTTAATGTTATTGCTTTGATCGTTGAAGTTTTATATTGAATTTGACAACTAATATGAAATAAGATGTCTATACATCATTTCTTAGTTTGCATCAGTGCATCCTTTCTTGGTCTGCATAAGTACTCATGTAGCAACCATATGTCTTTGTTAATGACATTGATTTCCGTGTATATCTATTATGCAACGTGGTTCTTGAATATATATATATAATATATATATATATATATATGTATATTGAAGATAATATATTGAGTATATTGACAATATTTATATACTGTTAAAGAATAAATAAATTTTAAAATTTTATTTGTGAAATTTAAATTTAAATACTTGTTTATAGTTATTTTTGTATTTATGCTTTTATATCTAATATCTTAGTGCAATATATAAAAATTATGAGTACATATTTATGTATTGAAGTGAAGTTAGTAAATAAATTAATATTTACTATAATTTTATATGATAATTTGTAATTTTAGAGTTATGATATTTAAACTCTAATTTTAATTTTAGTCTTTATTGGTTTGATAGTTTTGTAATTAATATAATTTATGATTTTTATTTAAAATTATTATATTTACGTCTTAAATCTCATAAAACTTTAATTTACTATCCTGGATATTTTCGGAAGAAATTATTTGTTATGGGTATTTGATAATGAGATTAGAGATATTTGATAAGAAAATCAAACATCCCTGCAGAATCGCTTAGAAGTAATAATTTTTCTTTTGATTACTAAAATAAGAAATTAAAAATTGATTATCTCATTATTAATTAGTACAGTCTTTTTGTTGAATATTAAATTTTTTATGCCTCAAATATGCTCATGCAGTAGCTATATTGAGGGCATATATTCACAAATATTTTAAACTAGTTTTCTTTGTTTACTTGTAGCTAAATAAAATTTTCAACTGGCTTAATATCATTCCCCTAAGTAAATGTAATATTTTATTTTCAAAACCATTAATGAGATTTTGATAAAAAAGACTATGGCGAAATTTTTTTTTACCAATTTTGAAAATAAAAATGCTAAAAAGATATATATTAGCACAATTTTTATAATTCTTCAAGATTAGAAAATATTTATTATAGTTAATATTAACAGAAATTAATGTTAACATGATATTCGGTTCTGTAAATATAGTTGAAGACTTAAGAAGAGTCCACCTTATATTCTGAATTTGAGTAAAATAATATTTCAATGATACATTGTATTCAAATAGATCATGAATAAATCTATTAAGTTTTAAAGAATAAGCTGCAATGGATATTTTATTGAAATAAAGTGAAAGATATATTGAATTTTTATGTGCTAACTCTATAAATTTGAACCAGAAGTTCATATTTCAGAAATTTTAAATTTTTTAACTAGATTGTACTTTATTAAAAATAAAAATGGCCGAGTTACACTATATGCACCGAAAGTGCATAGATCTCAAAATTTTTATTCTTTGACATGATCATCTTGGTCATTTATATTCAAATATAATGTGACGTATTGTTAAGAATACAAACGAACATCCACTAAAAAAATTAGAAAATAATTTTTCTTAATGATTAATTTTGTGCTTCTTGTACTCAAGGTAAATTAATTATGAGACTTTTACCAGCTAAATTATATTTAAAATTCCTTGAATTTTTACAAAAATATATGAGGATATTTGTGATCCTATCCATCAATTTTGTAGACTATTAGATACTTTATGATTTTGATTAATGCTTCATCTAGATGATCATATGTTTGTCTATTGTCAACTCCTAATATAATTTTGCTAAATTCCTTGCTCAAATTATAAAGCTAAAATCAATGATTATTGATTATCATATCAAGACAATTTTTATATATAATATATATGAGTTCACTTGAAAAGTATTTTATGATTATATTACCATTGGACATTTTATTGCATATGATCATACTCGATATGGTTTAGTTAAATTATTATTAAGATTTTATGATCAATTATTATTCTTATGCTTATTAAATCAAAACTTTCAATATACGTTTGAATATATGTTATTATTTATATTACATCTTTAATTTGTATGATTGTCTTCATATCACAAGTTTTTCATTTTGCAACTTGTGTTTATCTGAATTAATATGTCTTATTTAGAATTTACGATATTAAAATTTCTTGTTGCAATGTATATATTCTTATTGCATCTCCTTAAAAAAATAAAATGAATTATCAATATTATTTTGATATCTATATAGGTTTTAATTGTCTACAATAGCTAGTATAGACCTTTATCGATAAATTTTTTAGAGTAAAATTTTTAGTGAGTTGGTTTTCACTTTATTAGGGAAAGATAAAAGTAAAGAGCCAAAAACATAATAGATTAGTTGGAATACACCAATTTTATCTAATCTCGATACATGCATAAATCATTGTGAATTGAAAATTTAAAAACTAATTCGTTTGCACAATATTGCAAATCAGTTACCAGATATACATACAAATACCTAGTAAGTGTTCAAATCACATATTTCAGCTGCTAATACTTTTGCTCGATTGATTTTTCCTATAGGACATCTTATTAGTGTGACAACTAATAAATATAATATACGCCTAAAACGTAGTAGACTACTTAGTTTAAAATATTAATTTTTGAGATAAGAGAAAATGAATAATTTTAAAATGACACTCTTGAAGAGGTCAAAAGCAAAATAAGTCAATAACCATATATATATAGAAAAGTAACACCAGAAATGATTTCGGTATCTAAAAATTATGATATTTCATTAAAATCTAGCAATATGTGAAAAATAGATAAAATTATTGTTGATAATATGTTTGCATATGTTGCTATTGAAATTATCAAAATATGCTTGAGCCTACAAATATTTAAAATTATTGACATCGAAGTTATTGGCCAAAATAAAAAGTAATTAAGACCAAACTAGATTCATTTGCTAAACATACAATATTTAAATCAGTAGTCCAGACACCAGAAGATGTCATATCCATGCGTATTGTATGTAAAGGAAAAAAATCATATGAGATTATGAAAAAAGTATATTTTCTCTATTATGAATGCAATTACTCTTAAAATTAGTTTTATTGTCCATGAAGGGCTTGACATTATATTATAATAATTTACTCATATAGCTCTTAAGAGAAATGAGTTAAATAAAATTATGATATACAAAACACAACTTGTGATATAAGAATTATAACAAAGTTTTTATATAGATTATGATAAGACATATTCTCTTATCATGTATGTTATTATCTTTAGATTATTTATCAGTTTGATAGCCGTTGAAAGACTTGACATATTTTTTATGGATGTTATGATAGTTTACTTATATAGTTCATTAGATAATGACATATATATGTAAATCCTTAAAGGATTCAAGATGCCTGAAGCATCAAGATGTCTGGAGCATATAATATCTTGATAAATATACTATATTGAGTTTAAAGATTTTGATATAAGCTAGGTGGATGTGATATAGTCGCCTATTTGAATACTTAGAGAAAATGTATATGAAAATAATTTTATTTGCCCATATATTTTTAGTTGGAAGATAAATACATAATTTATTATAGTTCCAATTTATGATTTAAATATAGTAAGAACTCTATAAGAGATCTTAATTACTGCAAATTATTAGCAAGAAAAATTAAAATGAAAGATCTTGAAAAAATAAAATTTTATCTTGAATTTCATATTGAATATCGGTCAAATGGAATTCTTCTCTATCAATCATCATATATTGAATAAATCTTAAAACAATTTTATATGGATAAATCTTATCCATTAAGCAGTTTAATGGTTGTTCATTTTCTTGATGTAAAAAGAGATTATTTTCGCCCTCGAGAAGATAATGAAGAGATTATTGGTCCTGAAGTATCACATCTCAATGCAACAGGGACACTTTTATATCTTGCTAACAATACAAGATCGGATATTACTTTTGTAGTTAACTTGCTTGGTTTAGTTCGGCTCCTACTAGAAGACATTGAAATGGAGTGAAACATGATCTACGCTACCTATGTGGCACATTCGATGTATGTTTATTTTTTTTCTAAAAGGAATAAGTCTGAATTGGTAGGATATATTGATGCTGGATATCTTTCTGATTCTCATAAATCTTGATCTCAAACAGGTTATATCTTTACATGTAATAATACTGCTATTTTATGGCGATCTGTAAAGCAAACAATCACTGCTACTTCATCAAATCATTCAGAGTTATTAGCTATTTATGAAGCTAGTCGTTAATGTGTATGATTGAGAAGCTTAATTGAACATATTATAAGAACATGTGGATTACCTATAAAAAGCAAGCAACAAATAATATTATATGAAGATAACATAACATATATTATACAAATCAAGGAAGACTACATAAAAGGTGATAAAACTAAACATATATCACCATTTTTTTATACTCATGAGCTAATGAAGGAAGAAAAAATAAATATTTGTAAAGTTCGTTCAAGTTATAATCTAGCAGATTTATTTATAAAGGCATTACCGATATTAATTTTTAAAAAATATATACACAATATTGGTATACGTTCAGTTAAAAATATTTCTTAGTCAGTTGTATTTTCGAGGAAAAGTTATCTATGAATATTATACTCTTTTTCCTTCTCTTAGTTTTTATCTTACTGATTTTTTCTTAGCAAAATTTTAACGAGGCATATTCATAAGGGTAGTCATCCAAGAAAAAGTGTTAAATAATATATAGATGATTACTTATTAGATTAATCTTATCCTATTAAGATTATGATTATTATTTTTCTATTCAAATTATAATTTAATTGTAATCTTTATTCTCATTTAATTTTTATTTATAATATTATAAATATTTTATTATAGATGATTCATTAGAGATAATTAATAATAATTTTTTTTTAATTTTTAATTTTTATATATCTTATCTTTTTTTTTATTTATAACAGTTAAAGTGTATTTGTTATAAGTAAGCTTCAATGTGCCAAAAAAAAATTAATTTATGATTTTATGTTTTTTTATATCATCTATTCGAGTAAACTTTTATTACAAGGTAAGTTTCGATGTGCCAAAAAAAAAGAAGAAAATTTTCAAATTTTTATTTTATTTTTTTACATCATCAATTTGAGTTTAAAAAAAAAACTATCATGTCATATCAAATAGTTTAACAGGGACGCTTTGTTAATATTATAATATATAAAATTTAAGCTTAAAAATATTTAAAATAAAAAATGAAGTAACCACAGTAAATATGTGTAAAGTTTTCCTATTTCTTCTTCTTTTTAACCATAGTTAACATATTCCCTAAAGCGCTCCTATATAAGCGCCATCTCTCCCAAAATTCATTCAACACCTGCAGCCTCTCGAGTTCTCAACTCTCAAGCTCTCTCTTCCTCTTAACATTTCCTTCAAGTCCTCTGTCCGTTTCCCAGTGCCTTTTCAGCTTCATTTTAAGCCTACATTAATACTATTCTCTGCCCCTCATCGTCTTTAATTACCTACCCACTAAACAGAAAATATACTTAATTTGTGCCTCTAAAACCCCAAAAAATATTAAAAAAAAAAGAGTGTCTTCTCGTCTTCCAGTAGCCTTCTTTCTGTTATTTGCCAACTACCCCATCACAAAAAATGTCGCAAGCTTTCGTCTTTGATTGTTTTCCCTTCATTTTTGGAATTGGGTCTTCACCATTTTTCAGTTTTGAGGTTGTTCTCTGCCTGTTACTCTTTATTTCTATTTTCTCCTTCTGGCTAGCTCCTGGGGGCCTGGCTTGGGCTCTACACAAAACCCTTTTTAATGTTCGATCAAAAACAGCAATCCCTGGTCCTTCTGGTTTTCCTTTTCTTGGGATGGCCTTTGCTTTTACTGGTTCTTTGACTCACAGAGTTCTTTCTAAGACCTCTCACCTTTTGAAGGCAGAGCTTTTGATGGCCTTTTCTGTTGGGTTCACTCGTTTTATTATCTCTAGCCATCCTGAAACGGCTAAAGAGATTTTGAACAGTTCAGCCTTTGCTGATAGACCCATTAAAGAATCTGCTTATGAGCTTTTGTTTCATAGAGCAATGGGTTTTGCACCTTTTGGAGAATATTGGAGAAACTTGAGGAGAATCTCATCTACCCATTTGTTTAGTCCTAAGAGAATCGCTTCTTTTGGAGAGTTCAGGAAAGAAATAGGGTTAAAAATGGTGGCTGTAATAAAAGATTTAGTGGTAGAAAATGGTGAGATCGAAATTAGGAAGGTGTTGCACATTGGGTCACTAAACAATGTTATGAAAAGTGTATTTGGAAAAAGTTATGATTTCAATGATAAGAACAATGTTGATGGATGTGAGCTAGAGGGTTTGGTGAGTGAAGGATATGAATTGCTAGGGATTTTTAATTGGAGTGACCATTTTCCTTTGGGTTGGTTGGATTTGCAAGGAGTGAGGAAGAGATGTGGGAATTTAGTCGCTAAAGTGAATGTTTTTGTAGGAAAAATAATAAAGGAGCACAGAATTAGGAGACTTGAGGAAGGAAGAGATCTTCAAAAAGCTAATGATTCTGGTGATTTTGTTGATGTGTTACTTGACTTGGAGGAAGAGAACAGGCTTACCGACAATGATATGATTGCTATTTTATGGGTATGCACTCATGACATACGATTCATTTTCTTTGCTAATTATTAAATTACATTCCTTGCTTTTGTTTTCCTTATAATATGATGTTTCCTGTTCCATTATTTTCATTCAAAGCGTATATTATTCTACTGTATATTGCACTCATTTTTAAAGGTTCCTTAACAAGGCCCTTACATGGCCAATCTAATCTAATCTATCTTTTAATTAGCATAGATGCTCAATTGTTATAAATCAATCGTTTCATTGATTCTTTATACCATAAATTTATCTAATAACTTTGTCTTCTACTTTCATGTTTTCCATATGTATTTTCTAAACTTTTTTTATTGTATGGGATTCTCCTGGAAACTATTATCTGTTTAGCAGATGCTAGAATATGGTTCGTTTGTGCCCAGGGACGATGAGAATCTGAATATTTTCACCTCCTCTTTCACTTGAAAATATTCTCTTTTATTGTCTTGTTTCTCTCATGCTTGTCACATATAACATAATCAATAATGAAAATTTAATTTAAATTAAATATTGCATATTATCAATTAATTTATTTTCTTTTCAGGAAATGATCTTTAGAGGGACTGATACAGTAGCAATCCTGTTGGAATGGATACTTGCAAGAATGGTTCTGCATCAAGAAATCCAATCCAAAGCTCAATCTGAAATTGACGAAGTTGTTGGCTCCAATCGTGCAGCTTCTGATTCTGACTTGCCAAACCTGCCTTATGTTCGTGCCATTGTTAAAGAAACATTAAGAATGCACCCACCAGGTCCCCTTCTTTCATGGGCAAGGTTAGCGATCCATGACACCCAGATAGGCGACCACATGATTCCTGCAGGCACCACAGCTATGGTGAACATGTGGTCTATAACCCACGACGAGCAATTCTGGTCAGAGCCAGAGAAATTTAAGCCGGAAAGGTTTATTGAGGAAGATGTAGGCATAATGGGAAGTGATCTCAGGTTGGCTCCTTTTGGTTCTGGCAGAAGGGTTTGTCCCGGTAAGGCTATGGGGTTAGCTACTGTTGAGCTTTGGCTTGCTCAGCTACTTCAAAATTTTAAGTGGGTTATTAATAACAATGATGGAGTTGTTGATTTGTCTGAGACACTCAAGCTTTCTTTGGAAATGAAGAGCTCTCTGGTTTGCAAAGCTCTGCCTAGGGTTTCTGCTTGAAAAAAATAAATAAATAGAAGTTTGGTTTGGTCTTGGCTTTGGCTTGGTGTTAATCAACCTCCTTCATGATTTTGGAAAAGCCTCTTCATGAGGTGATAAAAAATAATTAAGTTTTAGTTTGGTTTGTGGGACTAATTAGGTTTTTTTAGGGATTTGGGTGGGTTAATTTTAAAAGTATTTGCAGGCTTTTAAGTATTATTGTAAAAAATATATAATATATATGATGGTAAGATGCATGTTTGATTAATTAATACTCTCTCCATATATAATTAAGCATGGAATTTTGCTATGTATAAACAAGTTACTTAAGTTTACAATAATGATTATATATTAAAATTTAAAAAATAAATCTGTATATTATCCGCTGCAGTCATGTTTCTCTCATGAATTAGAGTTAAAATTATGAATTTACAATAATAAGAAATGTATGTAACAATTAATGGGCATGTGTATGTCATGAATTGATGCCAGGCGAAAAATGAGTTTATTGCCGTTAAAGAGTTTGGTTGCAGTTTAAATTGTGTGAATTATGTATGGTTGCGGTTGAATCTCGAGTGTCTGGTTTGAGTTTTTTGTATTCTTTCTTTTTTATATCTAATTAATAAAAAAAGGTTTAAAATATTTATTATATAAAAAAAAAGTGTGAATAGGTTTCATATTTTCTGACTCATCCATAGTTTAATTATTGAATATCGATATTTATTTCTCACTTCTTAATTTGTTGAAGTTAAAAATGAAAGTATTATCCAAAATCAATCCGTAGTTTAAGATTTGTTATTACTATTTTTTTTTATTATGATAACCCGCGTGATTGGCTTTCAAAACTTTTAGTACTCAATAACTAAAATTTTTATTTTTATTTCAGAAGCAATTAGCCAAATAATTGGAAATGTTAATATTTTTCTATATATATATATATTTTAAAAAACAAACGTAATAACTTTACTAGTAATATACATGTATATGATTATTCAGATGAATATGATTATTTGATTCTTTACTTGTTATTTTAATCCAGTAACTCAAATCAATTAAATTATAAAAACATATGTATGATTCATATGTTAAAATATTTTAGTAAGTTATATAATTCAAAAGAAAAAAATTTAAAAAAATCGTTTCATAATATACATATAAATGAAAATTTTCTTTTATTTTTAGTACATATGTAAGTCTTCTTGTCATATGAAAATTAAAAGAAATAAAAATGTTATTTTAATATTTATTTACATATATATATATATATAAAATATCTTCATGTATATATAAATTACGCATTTATTGAATATATTTTATTATTATATCTATATATTTATGCGTGAATTAATTATAAATGAAAAATGAAAAATTAATTAATTCCTTTCTTTTTAAATATTTTTATCCAAACAATGTAATAAGAATAACACAGAATAGTTTAATAAAAAAATATGAGTGTCAAAAATTAAAAGGGTATTAATATCATCTCCTTATAATTATTTTTTTTAATATAAAATTGACAAGATAATTATTTTTGACCTTTGCACGGGAGAAAGACAACAATTCAGCATCGCAAAACAACAATGTCAATAACTCATATGTCATCATTTTGTGAGTAATTCATGATGAGATGTTCAAATTTTAGTTAGGGAAAAATTATTTATTAGATAACTCCTCATAATAAAAATATATATGTTTGTAGAATTTATACGTATGCATTTTGAACTGCGATATAAATTAGCGTCATAATTATTAATTAAGTCTAATTAATCTAAAAAAAGGGCTGAATTTCTCTACATCACGTCTCACTCTTGCAATTGTATATGAAATTAATTGCATGCGTGGTGGTCCGAAAACTATATTCTGAGGAATATATATATACTGGGTGATATTATTTTTTTATTGTAAATTATTTTTTCGGAGTTAGTAAGCTTTTTTTATATAAATTATTTTTTTAAAGTTGAGTAAGATAATACTGTAAAGATAGTAAAATTTTTTTTACTGTATATTGAGGGACTCAAATTTAAAATCTTTAATTAAATTAAAATAGATGTCTTGGTAATTTATCTATCCGCTCATTGGTATTATATGATAATATTTTATTTACGTATGGGTATTATATATAGATCTTATGATTGAGAGCTTATATAAATTGTATTCAATATTTCCAAACGAAAATACTTTCATTTCTCTTCCTTTAAATAAGAAAATTAAGAAATAATTTTGTAAAGAACTCATCTTTTCTTGTATCATGCACGTCTCTCCAATTTCTTATTTTTTTTAAAAGAAAAAATTACTGCTAAAAACATAAATAAAAACTAACATATTCGAGCAATAAACAAGAAAAATTGTATTACCAATGCAATTGTAAGAACTATGCCATGAAACTTTAAAAGATAAATTGATAATACAATTTTCATTAATTCACAATACAATATATTCCTAAAAACTGAGAAAGAATAAAAAAGAAAACGACACAACCTTTATATCTTTTATTTCACTGTCTATATATCTTTATTCTTTATTCTTATGCGAGTCCTGTATTTTTCTCCCTTGAATATGGCCTTTTTGTATGTGAATAATGTATAAGTGGAAAAAAATGGGGTTATTAATTTATCTTGAATTGTATTTTTTTTAAATAACTCTAAGATTCCTCAGCTAATGGTTCTTTTTTGATTTGTTGAATCAAAATAGAGAAACTTTTAAATAATGACTGTAGAATAAGAACTGAACTAATTAACCTAATTAATATAAGAGTGATATGGTTTTCCTCTTTAATAAGTATCCAAATCTTATAATATATAAATTTTTCAAGAAGCTATTTATATATATATATATATAAAGTTTTTCTCCTTTTTTCCCACCTGTAAAGAGAAGATGCATATTGGATTTGAATATCCAAAATTATTACAATTAGGGTTTCTGATTTTTATGCAAATGAATGCAAGTTGAAGACATTCGTTTTCAATATTGATCGTCACACCTATCCCCTCTATATTCCTTTCCACCATGAATTTTTAAATCATGTGAAGATATAAATAAATATTATAAGGGGATCCATAATTTTTTTCAATGAAAACAATGTGTAAATTCTACGCGTTTTAATTTTTTAATGGAATAAAAAAATAAAATCATTTAACTAGAGCAAAGATAAAATATATGTGCAATTTAAAAAATAATTTTTGAGGATATCCAAAGGAAATTATATATATACACCTATATATATACCTTATTAATAGCAAATACAGTAAATTTGCAAATCCGTATATAAAAGCTTTACTTTACAAATATATTTTCCATTCAACATTGACATAATAAATAAAATTATCAATGCTTTTGAGATTATATTAAATTTGAATCCCTAATTATTATATTATTTTTTTTATAAATTTTTTTTTCAGAGTCGAGCCGAGTAAAATCACAATGACAATAAAACGCTTTCTATCGAGTTTTTTACACAAGTATATATCTATATTTTAAATTCAAAAAATCTGATTAAATTAGAATAATATCCTCTTAATAACTAATTCAAGCACTCGATATTTTATTATATTATTAATTATGTGTTTGAATATAAGTAGTTAATTAATTTAACAATCCAGTTTTCTATGCATGTATTTTTAATTTTAGAATTCTTCTTATCTCTACATAAATTTTGGATGAATTTAATTAGTTAAGACAGAAATAAATTAAAAAAAATGATGAATTATATAAATATCAAAGAAGCATCAAAATTTCCATTAAAAAAAAAAAGGAAAGGGGACATCAAAGTATTCGAAGTCCTTTTTATGGGCTGCATAGGGAATGTGTAAATAATGTAGTAATAATGATATAAAAAATGGTATGAAGAAGAAAAAGAAAAACAATAACTTAAAGAAAAGAATGGAATTTTGTCGAAAAAAAAAATCCCAAACGTTATTCCAAAGTCTCCGTGCACCCTTGATCTCTTGTTATTTTTCACTATCTTCGAATATGGAATCCTTTTGGATGAGAAAAAAAAAAGAAGAAAGTTTTTATCTGTGTTCAAATATTTGTCTCTTTTCACCAGCTAGCAGTTCCTTTTTTTTTTTTCCCTTTTATTTAGGTAATAATTGAAATTCATAATTTCACAATTTTAAAATTATATTATATATATATATATATATTATATTTTATATATTTTTTAATTTATCAATGAGCTAATATCACGTATCAATTTTTACATATTATAATAATACTAAATTTATTTATTTTTATTTAATTAATTACTTATAATTTTTTAAAAAAATTTGGAATGACTCTGTCAACATTTTAATGGTTGGAGCATTGTTGAAATAAACTCACAAATGACCAATTATGGAATGTTGTCTTATTTAAAGAACAAATAAATTTTAGAATTTGTGTCAGGGGATTGCAATTTTTTTTTTAATCAAAGAGGTAATGTATTTTTTATATGAGTTAGACGACAAGCAAATTCTCATATGTTAGCTTAAACATCAAATTTAAATGTTAACCACCATAGTTAAAATTATATTTTCTCTTGTATATATATATTTTTCTTAATGCTTAATAAATTTTATTGCAAGCTTTCAATAAATTATATTAATAAATTAGTAAATAATCTGAATATAAAAATTAAAGTTGCTATGATTAATAAAGTGATCAGAAATAAAATCCACCCACCAACCAACCAATCTTAAGATTGGATGAATATGTATTTTAAATGGAATAATTAAAACGAAAAATTAGTACTAATTAATGTAGAGGGTCATCTCATTTTTGAATCCCTAACAACTAACAATACTTGTACTAAGAAGCAAGCAAGGTATTGATTGTTATTGTATTATATAATTTATACAAAGATTAATCCATTAATTAATGTCACTAATGATGCTTAGTTGTTAAAATAATACCCCATATGACACCGACATTGTATAATGACCTGCTGGGTTTGCTTAAGGGCACATTGCCAATTAACTAACAAAATTTTAAACAAGAGGACATGAGTGCCTGCCTTTAGGGAAGCTACCATTATTTTGGGTAGCCATTTTTTTTTGGCCATAAATATTATATAAAATGCAATCCAATATATATATGGGTTTGAAACAAACCCAAATTAACAAATGCTAATCAACTACGTTTTCCAATATGAGATATGCAATTAGGATCTCAATCTAATCCATGGTAATTAGAGATCACCCAACTCTGAATAGCTAATCAATTAATTATATAATTTTAGAAAAATTATTCAATAGTAAATTGCTGAAAGAGAAATAATAAGAAAAAATAATTGCATTTAATTTTTATTAGTTGAGTATACATACATACATACATCGGATCCAAAATAGAATTTTTCATAATTTTATCAATGAAAAATTGTGAGTATATTAATATATTAGAGTTTGAAATTGAAGAATGAATTAAAAACGTAATAATTAAAAAAAAATTATTTTACCTTTTTTATTAGGGTTTTTTAGAGATAAATATATCGGTTGTGCTTGAATCATTAGTGTCTGTCGGTGCTCCTCTCCTTTGTAATCAAGTATTTGAACATATTTAAAAAACAAAATTCTAAATCAATTAATATAAAATTTGGTTCATGATTATCTCAATAAACAATATATTTCGTCGACTCTACTAGTCCCCTTAACTTCCACTTATTATTTCTCTTCTATATTACCTTTGTCTCTTTTCGCTTGCTAAAATTTCATTTTTCTTCTTTTAATTATCCCTACTACATTTCAAAATAAAAATAAAATAACTAGCTAGCACATATCATTTCTAACTTATTTAAAGTCTTGAGCAAAAAAAATAATATTTAAAGTTGAACTCATTCTCCATATATAAATGACAATACTTTTCACACATTTCTTAAAAGCAGAAATCAAAATCTAATTTTTGCACTTGTTTGGTTGTTAAGAAAATGTAAGAAAAAGTATAATGAAAGAAACAGATAAAATGGAAAGGTGGGTTTTTGTTTGAAAAAAAAAAGAAGTGACAATTAAATCCGATATATTATTTCGATTCACTGTATACATTTATTTTTAAATTCTATCTTAATGTGTGAATTCTGTCTAAATACACACATAATTATTATCAATAATAAATAATTCAAATTATCCTAATAGGATATTTAATTTTTAATAAAACTAAATTAAAGTAGAATTTAAGAATTCCCATCATTGATAGCTTATATAATGCAAAACTAATGCCAACTTTTGATTCAGAGTCCAATAGATTCATATAAATAATAATAATACATTAAAAATCTCATAAGTTCTCATAATTTATAAAAACGTTAATTATCTGAAAATCCAAAAGTTTTAAAAAGATTAATTGTAAAATTAATTCAGTAAAAGATTGGAAATTTATATTATATATATAAAAAAAAGTCCATGATGGAACGAAGTGTTAAAAAAGTAACGCATCATTAAATTTTTAAAATAACGCTATATCATTTTTCACTTTTCAATTAATTTTATTTAATTTTAATAATTTATTAAAATAAAAAAATTATTTTTTATATTTGTAACTATTAATTTTCTATTAAATAATTATATATTAATATAATTTTACAATCATAATTAAATAAATTATATTTGTGACTTTTAATTTTTAAAATTAATTATACATTAATATAATTAAATATTATTGATTAATTTATATATTTTTAAAAAATTTAAAAATTTAAAAAAATATGACTCTTAACCTTTCTAGTAAATTAATTAATTAATTAATAATTAATAATTATATTTTTAGAAATTAAAAAAATTAAACAATAAAATATATAATTTTTTATACAATATAAATTAACTACACATTAATATCATTTGATAATATTTTGTAGAAATTTTAAAAGTTAAAAAAATATAACTCTTAATCTTCATAATAAATTAATTAAAATTAAATAATTTATTTATAATAATAATTGATTTATATATTTTAGAAATTTAAAAAATTAAATAATAAAATATTTAATTTTTGACATATATATTTAATTTTTGACATTTCTAATATATATATATATACATCATCAAATTTTTTTTAAAAAAAAGCTAACTCACATTTTTTAATTGATTTTTTATTTAATTCTAATAATTTTTTAAAATTTATAATTTAATAATTAATAAATTATATTTATGATTTTTAATATTGTATAAATTAATTATACATCAATATAGTTTAACAATACATTTATATTTTTTAGAAATTTAAAAGTTTAAAAATATAAAACTCTTAACATTTATAATAAATTAATTATAAATTAAATAATTTATTTATAATAATAATATTAATTTATTTGTTTTAAAAAATAAAAAAATAAAAAAATGATATTTGATTATTAAATAAATATATATAAGTGAAGAAAAATAAAAGCATTATATGGTGCCATAAAACATATATATACATAATATAAAAAAATAATATTTATTGCATTCAGTAAAAAAATTTATCAAAATATGAATATAAAAGATTATGTATTAATAAATTATTAATATTTAGAATTATTAATAAATAAAATAAAAAATTTATATATTTAATAAATTATTAATATAAATTTAATAACTGAAAATATTAATATATAAAAATTAAATATCACATATTTAGTAAATTTGATAAATTCATAATAAATATTTTAATTGAAATTATTAATATATAAAAGTAAAAAATTATATATATTATATATAAAGTAATTATTAATAAATTTTTAACTGAAACTATTAATATATATAAAAATTAAAAATTATATATTTGATAAAATATTAATATTCAAAAATAAAATATCTTGTATATAAAAAATTTATTGGCCAAAAATTAAAAAATGAATGAAAAATAAATCATTACATTATATATATATAATATAAAAATATTATATATTATAGTTATTTATCTATTTATATATTATTGTATCCTATAATTTATTATATGAACCTATTAATATTTAAAAATAAAAAATTAAATAATATTTTACTTTTATTTTTTATAACTATATTAATAATTATTAATTATATTAAATATAAAATTTATTAACTAAAATTATCAAATATATATATAAAATATCACATATTTAATAAATTATTAATTTATGAACATAAAAATCTTATATATATATTATAAATTTTTTATTATATAATAAAAAATTATTTTTACACGTCACCATACACGTGGCTAAAACATAAAAATGTTTAAAGAAATAGTAGACCTTTACACTGCATGCGTGCGTGGTAAAGTAAGTGGACAAATTAATTTGTATAATAGTAATAATAAATAAATAAATAAATAATGTTTGGTGACCATCACAATAATAATATTCTCTTGTTTGATGCTTCTCCAGCATTACCTTTCATTTGTTAAAGAAACATTTTGTGAAAACTTCTTTCCATGCTCTTATATATGCTCTTAATGGACCACAAAATATATGAAACATTTGAGATAGTGCCGCACCTTAATATATATTTATTAATTACTTAATCGTATCTCAATCTAATTAATTCCCACATATGTGCCTTTCACGGAGCAATCAATTAATTAACTAATTAATTGCTATGGAAAATTCCATATAAGATGATAAATAATTAACCTTAATATTGGCATCACTTATGATCATATATAGTTTAAATATTCATCATAAACTCTTGAATTTCCCTTGTTTTCATTAGCTCGACATTATTGTACTTAATTATCATATTAAGTTCAATATTGATAAATAATTTTAATTAATTTTATTTTAAGATAATAATTTCTGATTGACTTGATTCACGAGTTGATAAATGAATCAGATACATATTAAAATTTTTCTGAATTATATTTGTTATCAAAAACTATATAAAATAACTATTATTAATTTTTTATTAATAATTTAGTAATATTTCAATGATATAATTTTTAACAAGCAAATTATTTAAATATTTTTTGAGTTTATAGCGAATCATATATTAATTAGTATATTTTTTAAATTTTATTGAATTGGAAGGTACGAAGAAAAAATTGTTTTAGCATATTATTATATATTAATTTGATATTGTGAAAAGGAAAAAATTTTAGTTATTGGCTGCATCAAAGGTTTCCTACTATAGGTTCACTAAATATAGTGGATGTATGGTTGATTTAGAATTAATGAGTAGGTCCATATATAGCAAAGTTAATTCATTATTAGTAAGCAACTAAGCAAGTGAAAGATGGGTTCCACAAGGCTTAGTACAATATGCCTAATTATGCATCTTCTTCATTATAATTATCTTCACCATTATATTTATTATATGATGACAATGATGACTCATGACTATTTCAATAATCATCATTACATGGATAATAACCATAAATTAATTCCACATTATATTTATATGTTTTAGTACAAATATATATAGTATTAAATCTTTTTTTAAAGTTTAGTCGAATAAAATTATAAGACTGATAAATTTTTTTAATAAATTTTAATACGATTGTATACATACTTTATTACTTTTTTTTTCTTTTTTTTGTAAGTTTTTATTTTTTTATTTATAATAATTATATTATTTATATTTTAATTAAGTAAAAAAAAAGATTTTATTAGTTTAACCATGAGAAGCAATTCTAGAATATCTCGATGAGAGATTAAATATTGAAATCTTTTTTAGATTATAGGGTAAAATTTTAAATTCATTGTATAATTTCGTTTTTTATACGAATTATATCGATATTAATAAAAAATTGAGTAAATATATTTATAAAAAAACTCAAAAAAGGATAAAAAATCACTGTCTATGCAGACATATCATAGTTTTTATCTAAATCTCATGAAACACTATCTAGTAGAATTTATTCTATACCAGTTCCAATAATTAAAAAAAAAGATTAAAAAGTAAAATTCTGTGTGATATGTATATATATAGAGAGAGTGAGAGATAAAAAGTATAGTAGATATGAAAAAAATATATATGTTAAAAATGGTGGAGAGGGTGATTTTACAGAATACCTGGGACCGTCAACTAAAGTTGTCGAGTCCCATTTCAGAATCTCTTTTTTGTTTTTTTAAAAATAAAGTATTATTCATAATTAACATAAATTGATGTTGACATTCCATGATAATAATAATAATAATAATAATATATTTTAATCCCAAGTGAATAAAAATATTTATATACAAATTGAAACTTGCTATAATTAATATTTCTGATGGCTGTGAATAAGATTGGTGATCGGTCATTAATTAATTAAATTAAAATAATTTTTTAATTAAATCGATTAATTTTAAATTTTAGTCAATTTAATTAATTAATTTTTTTATTTTATAATAAAAATTTTATTTATAATAAAAATATAATTAAATTACTTGATAAAACTTATTAAAAAACTAAAAATTAATTTTATTTTGTAATAAAAATTTATATTTATAATAAAAATTAATATAATTAAATAATTAAATAATAAATTAATAACTAAATATATATTTTTTAAAATTTTAGTTAATCGATTAAACCGAATCGATAAATTTTTAATTAAATTAAAAATTAAAATACTCTAAAATTATTAATTGAATTAAATATTCGACTAGTTAAAAGAAATTTGTCCACCCTGCGTGTGAATGTAATTGATGAAATATATTTTTTTTTTGTTGAAAGGTGAAGTAATATTTATATATATACATACGTGTTGCCCTTGTTAATTTTTTTTTCTTTGCATGAAATTTAAATTAAAAAATGCAATGCAAAATTCTAAAATTGATTAAGGTTTTGTATAGTCAGAAAAGAAGGCTTGGATTTTGCTATAGACCTCACCGAACAAATATAACAATAATAGATGAAATTAATTTATAAGAAATAAACTAAGTATTAATTAATTAAGTCCAATGTTTTCTAAATACAAGTGAACTTTCCAAACTTTGTCAGTTTCATGCCATCCAAAGGGACTTCTAATTATAACGTTTTGGTAACATATTTATACATAAATTAATATATGTAAGTAGTTGTATTGGCATAATTAACCAACTTTGCATATATAAACTGCTATGAGAAAAAGCTATAACAAAGAGGAAATTTAACTTTATATAGTGATTTTGAATATGATATTGACTTCCCAGTTGTTAGATTTGGAACAATTTTTGTGTGAAATGACTTGCATATAAAAATTCTTTTCTTGGTAGAAAAATCATAACCACATTAAATAAAAGCTTTCAATAAAATCATAAATCAGGACTATCTAATTTTTATTTATTCATTAGATGGCAATTACACATTTGTATAATTAAACATATATTTGGAGTCAAGTTAAATAAAGTTTTGGACAATAGTTGAACTGATCAGTCAACTGATAAATCTGAACCTTTCTCGCATTAATATCAACTGTGTTTAAGAATTGAAAGAGGTATTTTTTTTGTATTTATTTCTTATAAATATTCATAGCTTAATTTAGTACGTAAAAATATTAATTTTCTTTGATCAAAGCCATAAGTGAAGTTGACATGTTGAAGATGAATTATTTAAAATAGCATTTTATTTTAACCGAAAAAAATGAAATTATAAGAATAGTGAATTTAGATATGGATGGGGTTTATGGTTGACTAACTAGGTTTGATAAACTATTATCACTAATTCGTATCAATGGAAATTAGATTCGTTCATAAGTTGGATTTGGATTTAGAAAATATTAAATTTTTAAAGATTAAATTCACACGTTTGCAATTTTCTTTACTAATTAAAATTTACATGTTCATAAAATCTAATTAAAATTAAAAATTTTCTTGAGATAAATTTAAGTGTGTATGCACTTTGAATATGCTCAATGCCGACTTAGAATACCAACTATAATAATCGCCAAAAAAGAGAAACAAATAATCTTATCAACTAATGCGAACGTGGAGATTATTAATTAGATTGGTGCATTTCAACAGTAAGCAATCTTGTTTTATTCAATGGGAGGCAAGCAAAATCAAACATGCATTTGGACTTCAACAAATCAATTAGTTTTTTGAATATTAATTAGACACTAAACACTCACGTTGATGATACAAATAATCTTTTATTAGGTGATTAATTTGGCAAACCATCTTTTTCTAGTAAGTCAAATTAGTGAGTAATTCTATTTATAAGATTTATTATTATCACAAATTAAGAAAAAAACTAATGAAATTTATTTTAATTACTGCATTTCCTTCTCCATATCGAAAACTAAAAACACGTTGAACATGGATTAATATAAAAATTATTTTTGTCGATGTATAGCTCATATACTACATTATTTTGTTGAGGTATAGCTCAGAGGATAAGTACACTTTCCATGTATATATTCAGGTACGATTTTTCTCTTCCTATATTATAATATAAAAACCACTTCAATTAACATTATGAATCATTAGACAATACATGTAATTATATCTCATGCTAATAATCTTGTTTTTATTAATTAAGTTAATTTAAATTTAAGGAGTATAATTATACAATTGCTTGAGAAAGGTGTCATCAAACATATTCCAACTAAGAGAGGATTGACACATTTTTTGGAAGCAAGAAAAAGTGTAATCCTATTTAGCTTCACTTTAGAGAACAAATAATTGGAGTTATAATCTAATATTATTTATTAATTTTAATTCTTTGTGGTGCCAATTCCTAACACTAATAATGATTCTTAATTATATATAACCATTTCTTAATCTAAACGGAGCTTGGTTAATTATTAATTAGTTGTCAATCCTTAATCAAGATGTTTAATTTAATATATATCTTATTTAATTAAACCATTGATCATGTGTTTCATTTTTTTTTCTATTAAATTTAAAGTTAGATTCAGGTGAAACATTTTAATAATTTAGACAATAATATTCTCAATCAATTGTTAGTTAAATTTCTAATACATCCATTCTTATGTGGGTTATCATTTCACATTCTTTTTAATCAATCGATTTATATACATATAGAGATATAATTTTAATGAGTTTTTAAGGGTCCCTTGAACTTTACAATACAAGATAATTGGATAATGGTTTTAAATTAATTTTTTTAAAATAAAAAATTGAATTTTTGTCACATCTATTTCAATAATTGTGCTTAATAAAGATTTATTTTTTCTAAAAGTAATAGTATTTCCTTAGAATGGATTATGTTTAACACTAATAAAATTACGTGGACCTCATGTGTATAAAAGCTAGGGCACAATATTTCTTTTGCACAATATTTCAAAATAATTTCTCTAAGTCTTTCAATAATAAAAAAAACTATTTAAATAAAGTGCTCTTATTTCTTGCAACTTTCACTTTTGTTTAGGGCTAAATTTATTGTGTCCTTTTTCAAAAAGAGGGATAAAGAGTCCTAAAGCGAATAACCAAATCATTTGAATAGGAACATTTTTAATTCAAAAGTAGCATTAAAATGAATTATGGACCAGCCCATTAAAAGTTCACATAATGTATGCCCAGCCCAAAAAGAAGTTATGGTATTGAACACAAATTTACACCTAAATTTTATAATTTTTTCAAAAATATTTTTAAAAATATCTATTTATTTCTTTTAAAAAAATCCATTTATTAATTTTTAATTTAAAAAATCATCTAATATAACAAAAATATACTCTATTTCTAGATATATACTAAATATATATTTAGTATACTATAAATTTACAAAAATTATAAAATATTTAAAAAATTTTAAGAAAGTGAATTTCAAGTTTAGATGGCAATGAAACCAAATTAATGGAAAAAAAAGCCCATTTTTAAAGAGATGATTGCATTAGCCCATGAAAATATTGTTATGTGGCCCATTAAACATTCTAGTTACAGACTATATTACTGTCATAAATGTATGAAGAAGCCCTAAAGCCCATAATATTAGCAAACTTTTGGGCTTGGACTACACGGCCAATAAATCTTATCATGCACTTTTCCTCTCCAGATCATTCCCTGAGCTATGTTTCCAAGTTTCTCCATTGTCAGGGTTTTAGAAAGCGGAAAAAAAAACAGAGAAAAGAAATAAAAACTTAAAATGCCTCTTCTATCCTCTCTGCAACTCCGTCGTCTCCTCCACCATTACTGTTTCTCTCCTCCTCCTCCTCCGTCTTTCAATCAGGTCGCTTTATATTCCCTTTTTACCCCTACCATATCCCCAAATTCCCATTCTTGCCACTTTATCTCTCTAAACCTCTCTCCTCTCAGACCTTAAACCCTAACAATGATCCAGATCCCATCGCTCTCTCGACGGAGGTCATCAAAAACCCTGATAGTGATTCCCTCTCAACTTTCCAGACACTCAATCTCAATTTTTCTCACATCACTAACTCCATAACACCTCCAGTGGTCTTGCAGACTCCGAATCTCTCTCCGGATGCTGGTCGTACCATGCTAGGATTTAACCAGTGGCTACTAGCGGCTGCTGGATTTAAGCACACTGATGAAACGATATCGTTTTTTGTCGATTACTTTGGTCGAAGGAAGGATTTTCAATCGACGAATAAGCTCCTTCGCGATGGTAAAGGTGTTGTTGGGTGTAAAAGTCTGGAATCAATGGTTGATAGGCTTGTACGGGCGGGGAGACCCACCAAAGTTATTGGGTTTTTTTTTATAGGATGGAGAGAGACTATTGGTTTAAGCGAGACAGGGAGTCTCTTACGTTGATAGTTAAGAAATTGTGTGACTATGGCTATGCGAGTTATGCGGAGAAAATAGTGAAAGACTTGGCTACTGAGATTTTCCCTGATGAGATTATTTGTGATTTGTTGATCAGAGGTTGGTGTGTTGATGGGAAACTTGAGGAGGCTAAAAGGTTGGCGGGGGAGATGTATAGGGGTGGTTTTTAGATTGGTCCAATGGTTTATATTGCAATTCTTGATTGTGTCTGTAAATTATGCAGAGAGAAGGAACCATTTAGGTTATATTCTGAGGCAGAGAAGGTTTTGCTGGAAATGGATACTCGTGGGGTTCCAAGAAATGTGGAGACTTTTAATGTACTGATTAATAATCTGTGCAAGATGAGGAAAACTCAGGATGCCTTGAATTTGTTTAACAGGATGAGGGAATGGGGGTTGCTATCCTGATCACACTACTTTTCTTATTTTGATTAGGAGTTTATATCAGGCAGCGAGAGTTGGAGAGGGGGATGAGATAATTTATAGAATGAAAAGTGTTGGATATGGTGAAAGCTTGATAAGAAGGCATATTACAGCTTTTTGAAAATTTTGTGTGGTGTTGAGAGGCTTGAGCATGGAATGAGTATATTTGAGATGATGAAGGCGGATGGATGTAAACCTGGGATAAAGACCTATGATTTGTTGATTGGGAAGTGGTGCTCTCATAATCGTCTTGATAAAGCAAATGTCCTCTTTAATGAAGCTTTGAGTAATGGGGTGCCAGTCACACCCAAAGAGTACAAGGTGGACGCGAAGTTTTTGAAGAAGCCAAAGGATGTGAAGAAAGAGAAGAGGGAGACATTACCTGAGAAAATGGCAAGAAAGAGGAGACGTCTTAGGCAGATAAGACTAAGTTTCGTGAAGAAGCCAAAGAGAACGATGCTTCGAGCCTTTTGATCACACTAAAATTGTTTTTACCAAGTGGGATCATCAAAGGGTATGTCAAATGTCGATTTTTGGACTGCATGAATTTCTTTTTCATAGGGGTGACATTTTGCAATTTTCTTGGGTTAATTTTATTGTTGGTAACAGTTGGAATAAGATTTTGTTTAAATGCATTCATTTATTTCAAAGTTCAAACAACATGAGCATTGTTTTCTAATCAAGATTAAGTCGTCTTGACTTACATGTGCTTCAATGTTATGAAGTTGCTACTCAAGACTAGTGAACTTGCTAGGTTTCTTACATATAGCTACGGTACTAGACTACTTTTGACTTATGAACTTACTTTCTCATCTGGATATCTTTATTCAGATGACCTGCGTTGGAAGATATACCAAGTATGTGTAATGGTGAAAAGTTGGTTATAATAATGGAAACCCAACCTACTAATGTTCAGATTGTTTTGCAGCTTCGTTTATTTCATGCACAATTATGGTTATATTCAAAGTTCTGTACTCTCTTTTGGATGCTTGTTTTGCACTAGTTCAGGATAAATCTTGATATCTCCAGCTGATTTCGTTGCTTGATTGGCATCATTACAGCAGGTATTCAATCCTGTTTATTTTTTCCCACCAGGATGATAATGTTTATTCTTGTTATTGCATGATTCTTGAAGCGAGACAAACAAATTACATCCATATGGAAGTATGTTCGAGATTATTTGATATTAGAGATTGTTTTGTTATAAATATTAATGCCTTTGTTCTGGAGATTAAACAACCTGAAAGTGACGATGAGCAGAGCCTAAATGCAGCAAAGATAAACAATAGTTTTCACAGATGAGGATGAGGAAATGGGGAAAAGTATATCAATTTTTTTTTATCAAACAGGTCTATTTCTTAAAAATTATGGTGTTAGATTTTGCTTTCATGTTAATGCGGCTTTGTTTTATAAAGAATTCATGGGAACAAAACACTGTTATCTTCTCCAATTGATAAAATGGGATATTTATGTTAAATGATAATTCTATATTTGAGAGAACTTTATTCCTGATATCCTTGCGTACTTGACAGTGAAGATAGGGCAGAAGAAACAACCATTATATTTAGATGGACGGCAGTATAGTTTATTAATACATAATATTATATAAAATTATACATGTTATAATACTATAAGCTGTTTATCATATTTTAACATATGATATGGTACACTATAGTATTATAAAGCGTTTTTATTTAGTTTGATGATATGGAATGTTATGATTATAAAAATAATAAAATGATCATAATGTTTTCGAATTGAAATTATATTAGTTTTAATTATAATTAATAATTAATTTAAATTTTTATTTTTTATGGTCAATAATTAATTTTATTTTTTATTTTTATAATTAATAATTAATTTTAATTAAAGATATAAAAATTAAATATTAAAATTAATAAAATATATAACAAATTATTTTTTAATAATTTAAATTGAGAAATTTATAATAAAATTAATACATAAATAAAATAATAAATATAAAAAAATTATATTTTTAATTAGTAAAAATATCAATTTGAAATATTAATTTGAAAATAACCATTTATGGTGAATTTAACAAAGTAAAATATAAATAACAAAAGCAAAATAAATTAGATGAAAAAATAAATAATAACAAACCTTTCTACTTCCAAAGAAAAATGAAAAGGCCAATTGCTGTAATGGAAAAGGATAGAGAAGGATGAAAAAAAAAAAGTGTAGAATTTTGTAATATAATAAAAATAGCGAGGATAGTTGTCATGACCCTAGTCAGACATTTATAAGCATTGTCAGGCCCAGGAAAAGCAAATGGACTTCCAGCAAGAAGTAACAAGAAAAAGCCAATTCATCAACAAGAATATTCTGAGGAGAAAATAGAGAATTCAGAGGTGATGTCAGCAGTGATTGTTGATGAAACCAAGCTACTGATGATGATCAGTTCATGATTAGCTCATTATTGGTATAGATTGAGTTAGTTATTAGAATGGACATGTATAGAAAATTGATATGATATATGTATGTTGTGCTGTATGGATATACGTGAATGGAAAGGAAAAATATTGTTGTAAGAATGAGAATGTAACAGTACAAGGAAATCAATGACAAAGTAGTCAATTGCAATTCTCTTTATTTTCTCTCTATTCTCTGCTCTTCTTTTTCTTCTCTGTTCTTCTTCTTTACCTTCTTCTCCGCCTCTGCCTCTGCTTCTTCTTCTTCTTCCTTTCATTTCTTCTTCTTCTTCTTCTTCTTCTTCTTCTTTCCTTCTTGTTCATTTTTCAGGTCCTTGACAATAGTTTTAAAATGTGAATTTAAGAAACCATGGCAAACCACTAATTCGGTGGTTTAAAATTATTTAAGAAAAGCCGTTATTTTAAAACTAGAACATATCATTTTAAACCACACTATAAGTATAGACAAAAAAACAAACAAGTTATTAAACAATACCATCCTATACTAAACCATCACTTGCCACCATCCAAACAAAATGTAAAAAATAAATCCATCCGTCCAAAAGTGAAAGGTATTTTACCGAATGAAAAGAATAGTTGAAGCACAAATCAATTATGCCAATCAGAAAGAATAGTTGAACGCTGGCGCCCGCTGTCACAAATTCTTTTTTTCTTTTAATTTATTTTTTGTGTTCTGAAATTTAAATATATTACTCCTGATTTAATTGTATTTTGATCACTGATTATATTAGTGTGACTGAAGGGGAAAAAAAGAATTGGCCAAGATTAAAAATCACATGTCAATTAATTACATCAAACCAAATCACATTCAGCCTTAAAGGTCTAAGCCGTTACATAACTATACCGTACAGGCTTATAGAAAAATCATTTATTAATAATGATTGTACACAGTAATAAAGCAAATTTAAATGCATTTCAAGGAAAATGCCACATGCACAGCAGCATAAACAAAAGACAACCGTAGAAAACTAGCCTAAGACTTCAAGATACATTCTCCAGATCAAAAATATTAGTTGCTGCGGTCGCATATTCGGAAAATCAGCATCAAATACAAGATTATTACGGAAAAGCTGTGATCTTTTCCACTCACTCAAAGTGTTTCCTTCCAAAAAAGGACTGACCTGTCAGTCCCACAGGAAATAAAAGCTGCCTCTATTGGAGAGTGCTCAATCCACCGGGGAGCGCCAATATGGTTTGACGGCCACCTTGCTACTTTCTCTGTTGTTAGAGCATCCCAGATAACAATCTGCATTCACCAGCTATAGATAAGAGCCCAAATAAATAAATGACACGCTAGCATAGCACTGCAAGTGAAGCAGCAGAGAAAACCTCGTTGCTTGCTTCATCCATGGATAGTACAAATTCTTCAGTATCATTGAAAACAGCCTGCAGAGAATAGCTTGAATCATTGAATATTTTCGCAAGAAAGTCTGTAAAAAAAATTAAGCAGTAAATTTGGAACTTCCTAGTGCAAAAGAATGCAATCGATGAAATATTGTGCAGAAATATTTATGAAAACAGAAAAATATCTTGTACAGAGCATTCGAACCCAGAAAATATTATTAATTTATTACAGAGCCTTGGTGTGTGGTTTTACTTGGCCAGCATTTTCTGATACCCATGTCTACGAGGAACACATGTAATTTCAGTCAAGATCACAAATTCATCTTCTTACCAAACTGCAAGTGCCACCAGCAGTTCTTAAATTCAGATCTGCTAATGCCTGCTTCCTGCTTGCAAACCAGATATGCATGCTAACTATAATTTTCTTTTTCCACATTTATGAAATGTATCCAATTGTTGTGCTACCAATTACACAAATAGAGTTTTTGATGGATAAGTGTCAAGTTGATGGAATGCAGCAGTTAAGTGTAGCTATAAGCTATTTTTTGCTTTTAAAGAGGAGAAAGGAAACAAAATTACATTAGATTTTTGCTAAAGATATTATCCTAGTAAGAAATAGTTGAAAAATATAATTCGACATGTATAGCCAATATTTACCCATACCCTTCACTAGCGTGGATTTTTCTATATAAAGGTTTCCTAGCATACCTGGCACCTCAATTGTGTATGCGTAGCTCCAAGATATTGTTTGACCAATCTTCCACTGCCAACCTCCCAAAGCTTTACAGTACAGTCCTTCCCAGAAGACAGAACAAACCTAGTGAAATATCACTTTCAGTCATGTTGCAAATACATCTTGAGGCACTATCTCAAATCCAAAGAGGGAGAATAATGTTCGATGTTGCAATAAGTTTCTTGAGCAGTAACAAGAAAACAAAAAACAGTTGACCAAATAAAGGAGGATTATTATAAAACCTCATGCTTTTATATTTATAAGGACTAATTATAAATTAAATCCCAAGACTACTTTATTAATGTTGCAAGAAAATAGTAATTAATTCTCACTTCGAGAATTGGATCCCAGTGCAAGTTCTTTTCTCTTTTTTTATCCCCCAATATTTATGATTTTGATATCAATTATTTCTTATTTTTTATACATTCTCCAAGAAAAGAATTAAGTTGGTGCATCAGAACACTAAGAACAAAAAGTGACAGATGCAGACACAGACTTGCATGTATATGTATATAAAGAAGCATCTATATTGTAGATCCTTTGTAAAAGTTGCACTTATGGCCTCTGTTGTTCCATGTGCACCAACTATGGTTCGAACACAATTAGCAGTTACCCCGTCCCACAACTGAATAGCACTGTCTTTAGACGCCGTTACATACATGCCACCTGTAGAAGAATACCTCACCTGAATAAACAATATGTAATGATCACCTTAAATCCTTAATGTCCTTGCATTTATGTGTTTTATGTGGACGTTAGATAAAAACAGAATGAAAAAGGTATAATGTCAACCATGCCTGATTAATGGCTCCATTAGTTCCAATTTCTGGGGCATTAGCAGATAGATAACACTGAAACGTGTTGACATCATACAGGTGTGCAATATGATGATCAGTTCCTGCAATTTTTTAGGTCTATCCTTGTCAGTAGTCCAATATATTAAGGGTGTCAAACATCATCAATTAACTCTTGAACGAATGTCAAACGACAAATTGAGGGGGGAAAAGGATGTCTTTGACTTTTGACATAGTTAAAATGAAGGAAAAAGTGTAAAGCATGATATATTTTTATAACTAGAATAGGAAAAATGTCTTAAAAAAACAAATAGGATAAAAAGTTCATTTACTCATATTTAAAATTTTTGGAAGGTTGTACACAAATAGAGCATGTTGCTAACCAATGCGTGCTGAAAAACCCAACTCAAAATTCCTTCTTAATCATTGTATATAACTGCATAAAAGAACTTCAGAGCTATGTAAGATTCTCAGATCTGAGACAATTGAAGGAATTAATAGCTTGAAAGCTGTCAAGAACAATTGCCTAATAAAATTCAAAGTGAAAAATATATACTGAAGTTCCTTAATATTTCGGTTGAAAGAGAAAACAAATCATCATAACCTAAATAAAATGAGTTTGAAAAAATGAAATATATAAATAACAATTACGGAATTACCTGCAAGAAGGAAATCCCCAGAAGGATGAAAAGACACAGAACGCACATTGTGAGTATCCTGAGTCATTGCCCATACAAACATCAATTCCAGTGGAAAACTTAAGAACCTTGTTCAGGTCAATAACAAGATGAAGACAAAAAAAACCCTGAATAACTCTGAATGCTCTTTTTGCAGTAGCTTTTGAAAAGTCAAAGAATCTGAAAATAATTAATAAGCATTATGTGAAAATGTGCACTTACAATATGAAGGCATTAAATGTTAAAATTGGGAATGTCTAATAAACTGGTATAATGGACCTATATGAATAGAAGCACATGCATAGAAGAAGAGAACTTCTAGTTTGGTGTAAAGATTTCATACTTTATTGTGTGGCCCTTGGCTCCTGATATAAGAATTGTACTTTGAGGGTGGAAATCCAAATCATTTATCGGCTACAATAATGTTAACAAAACATTAGATCACATGGAACTGCAGCCCTAAAGGATTTTAACCATTAAAAAGTAAAACTAGGAAAAAACGGAAAGTCCTGTTTCTAGTTTAAAGATTTAAGCACCATGATAACAAACATATGCTAACAGTCAATTCCTTGAACTTGATAAAGATAATCACAAAACAAATGCTGAGATTTCAATGCACCAAACAGATTATGAACAAACATAATGTTTAACGAGACAAGATCTGTAAATACAGAATAAGCAAACGATGAAAGAAAAGGGCAGAAGCCAAATAACTCATATTTGGAACTTGATTTAATGTAAAAACAGTTTCTTGTCAAGTATTTCATGCCGCAATTGGCTGTGCAACAGAATGGTAAATGCAGTGGAAATACTTGTATATGGTCATAGAATGTTCTTATGACAGGTCGGACAGGACCATCCCTTGTATCTGACAGCAGCATCTGCTTTATTTTTGAAACCTGCACAAAGATTAAGTTCTTAGGAGGTATACAAGGTTATCAACAAATAGATGACAAATCGAATAATAAAAATAGGGGGAAAACAACACCTCAAAAAGCTTAATTGATGTGTCAGCACTTCCAGTGGCAATAAACCTCCCATCGGGACTAAATCTTGCACATCTGGCAAAATTCTAGAAAATCTAAACCCTCAGTTTATTAAAAATATGACTTGAATTATTCTCAGCAGACTGGTCTGCAGTAGGGAAGATCAAATTATTTTTTTTCCCGCTCTTCATTCCTTATGCTCGGAAAGATGCCGGGTCTCATGCTTTGGAAAACTTTTTGATGAGCCTTTGGTGTCCTGCATGGCACTGATTTGACAAGAGATGTGTCATGATCTCTGGCTATCTTTTTTTTTGTGTGTGTGTGTTTTTGTGGAGGGAGAGAAGATAGTATGGAATCATCTTTCTGTATAATTCTATAAAATTGTTGATCCATTTGGATATGAGCTCCTTGGGCATATTTGCAGCATAACTAACTTTTTAATCGACAAGGTATAGCAAAAAAAAAAACCTCAAGTTACGAATAAGAAAAAAGAAATGACCAGAATTTTAGTCATGAGTACATCATTAAGTGGCCAAGTCGAATAGATAAACTGTAAATTACCCAAAATCAACAGAAGCAGCACGGGGAGCTGGGATTGAACCGTATGCTACAGGTATCAATGTGCCCAAATCATACATGGCAGTGGAAGCAACCCCTCTTAACATCTCCTCTTTCTCTGCTGCAAGAACCTGTTATCATCTTAGTATCCGAAAATTTCATTTCCTCGTTTATACAACCACCATATGCTACATAAAATAACAATAGAAAGAAAAAAAAAATGTAAATAAGAACCTTAGCAACTAGTTCAAGAAGCTTATTAGGAGGAGCCTCAACATTCAATGGTGTCATTGTGGCGGATGCAACTGCACTTGCAGCCTGCAAAAGACCAAATTTTAATCAAACTCCCAAACAATCCCATAGTTCACTAAAGAAAAACGCAAAAAGGCGACAAATTTAAAACCCTATTTTTTGTTTTAGCTAATCAGATGCATTGAACCCAAATCACTGGAGGGAGGAAAGGAAATAACTTTGGCAAATTTGGCACCAATTATGATACAATTAAACTAAGGTAATGCCTATAATGCGATTGAGTTGAAAAGAAGCAATATTCATACATATCTTTTGTGGTTAAAAAAATTTCCTAGGGAACCAAACAGGAAAAAAAAAGTTGTAAGTAGAAGATTGCCTGGGTGAGATTATTGTCGCGAAGGTAAGCAACTATAAGAGAATTGAGCTGTCGATAGAGCTTCCCATCTTGCAGTGTCTGCTCCAAGCTGCTGTTTTCCATTTCTTTTTTTAAAAAAATTTCTCAGTTTCTCTGTCACTCTCTAAACCCATAAAAAACCCTAGTAGAATGGCTTTGGAGGAAGTTACGGTTTTCATTTTTGAAATATACGGATGTTATTTTATTTTTCACTTTTATTTTTTTTATTGCCATTTCTCTTTTATATTTTTTATCATTCTTACACGAGAGTTGTAGGGTGTTGTCAATTATGACAAAATTAGAATAGTTTTTCATAAAAATTTATCATAGAAAATAAAAAATATAAATTTATATTTATATGACATAATTTTCTTAATTTAAGAAATAAAAAATTATTTTTTATTTTTTAAACTTTAAAAAGATATTGGAAAATATCTTAAAATATTTTTCAAAATTCTCTTTTATAAATAAAGTCAAAATTTTAATGTAGAAGAACAGAGTTTTCATGTCAGCTTTTAAAAAATAATTTTTTATTATATTAAGTACACACATTTTTTAAATTTTTTATAAAAAAATAAATCCTCTAATTTTTTAAAAAGCTAATATAGAAAATAAAAAACTATTTTTTATAAATAAACACGTCCTTAGTTTTTGAACGCTGCTTTCCTTCAATTTTCTCTAATTTTTTTCTTGATCGATTTACTTTCAAAATTTATGTACTCAGTTTTCTTCTTGGTTTTTTTATACAAAGAAGCAAAACAACTATAGAAACACTAACTAGTAACCCATCTTGAAGCATAAACACAAACTGAATCAGCTAGGAGAATCTTTATTATGTTAGAAGGGGTAAAAATTCATGCTAATAGTAATTATCCACTTTATCAAAAGCTATATTAGCCATATACTTTGTTAAATTATTCACCTTTTTATAGACATGAATAAATTTTATCTGTCAATCTTTAGATAAAAATGATCAAATTTTACTAATGAGGTCTCGATGTAAAAAATTACAGTCCCTTACTTGATTAATTGTCTGACGGACACGTGTATTATCAACTTGTATCGAGAGTTTTCTCTAATCTTTCCTCCAACCTTTTTGTAAGCCCACCATAATGTCCCACAATTCAACCCTATAAACATTGTGTTCTCTTAATTTTAATAAGAAATCACCTAACCATATTCCATTATGACTACGGAAGACACTACCACAAAATACTTGAATGCTACTATTGCAAAATGCGTCACCTGAGTTAAGAACAATCTAGCCAATTGAAGGGGCTTTCCAACTGATGAAAACTTCATTTCTAGTGCTCAAAGTCTCTCCAATAGTAGATAGGAAAGCTTGCACCTCAATATAAGCCTGAGTTGTTTTTGAAATGATAATTAGTTTTGATGAAAAGGGCTATTGCTATTTTTTTCGATGTTTTAGTTGTTTCGTTTGGTTTTTTTTGGGATTAATAGAGAAAGAGGGATATTCGTGCTGTTGAAAAATATTATTGCTTTAGATAAAATGTTTTACTAAAATTGATGAACAGCATAAGATATTAAAGGAGATGTATTTGGTGTATTAATCTGACTTTTTATAGTTAATTTTATTTTGATTTTATTATTTTTAACAGTAATATTAGAGTTTTTTTTTGTTATTTAACTGTAATGCATTTTATATATTCGATAAAATATTTTTTTATAATTTTTTTTTATTTTTCTTCTTGTATTATATTTTATTTCTTTTTTTTTTAGATAATTACACCCGTCAAGGTAAAAATTTTTACGTTTTAAAAAACACTAGTCCTACATATAGCTTTTTTCATTTTTACGTTTTTCGCTTTTTTTAATTTACTTTAAAAATGTTGATTTGTTTCTTTTTGTAATTTTTTATTTTAATTTTTTACTATTTTATTTTATCTACATTTTTTGTCCAACAAATTTTTTTATGTTATATTTTTAATATGCATAAAAGATATATATATAATATATACACAACATATATAACATACACACTCAACAATATAAACTACATATATAAAATCTACAACACATCTATAATACATCTATAATAAATTTATAACACATCTATATAATATTTTTAATATTTATTTATTTTTTTTAAATATTTACACAATATTTATATAATATTCACACAATATTCAATATTTTTTACATAAAATATATACAATTTTAATAACAAAAATATAATATACACACAACTTCTACAGCACATCTGTAATACATCTACAACACATCTACATAACATCTACATGATAAAATTATATGCATTTTTTATTTTTTCATGTGTATAATATGTAAAATTTATTTAAAAATAAATTTAATATTTTTTATTAATTATTTTTATATTTTTTATTTTATTTTTTATTTTATTTAGTGTTATTTATTTTTATAATTAAAATCAAACTTTTTTTATAAAAATATAATTTTTATATGATGAAAAATAATTTAAAATATTAGTTTTTATTATTTTATTATAGTTTTTTATTTAACAGTAAAATTTGATAAAAAAAATTAAAAATTAAATATTGATTGTCTGGAAGGAATATATATTTTTGAAAAAAAAAACTTTTATTTTATTGAGGGATGTAATATTTTTAAAATTTTGTACTAACTTTTAATAAAAATATAAATATTTTAATTTTTATAGTATTTTTATAATAAAAATTATTTTTTAGGATAGTTATGTAAACATCTATTTTTTATTTGTATTTATATTATTATGAATATTGTATATGTCAAATAATATTAGATGGTATATATACTATAATTAAAAATGTAAGAAGAATGTTTATCGTATATGTAATATTTACATAATATCTATATAACTTCTACACTATATTTCAAAACATAAAAAAGTTAAAATACAATATATATGCAGCACATATATGATATTTATGCTTTAATTAAGAGCATATATACTATAATTAAGAATATGTAAAAATTATAACTCAACATATACATACACAATATTTATATGACATCTATATAATATCTATATATATTATATTTATGAACATATAAATGATGGAATATAAAATATACACGTAACATCTATATATTATTTATATATTAATTAAGAATATATACATTATAATTAAGAACACACAAAGATTGTAACGAAACATGTAATTATTAGAGTATTGATTGTATAATATATGGTCTAAATAATTTGCAACATTAGATGTTGAAATTGAAAAACTATGCCTCTATTAAATTATTTAGTGTTAAGAGATAAGAGAATAATATTATAAATTTAAAATTAAATGGTATTTTGATAAAAGAGAATATTAGAGCAGTAATTATATATTTTTATAATACATAGATAATTAATAATTATCAATTTTAAAATAGGTTATTATAATTATATTTAAATTCTCTATATAAAGATAATTATTATCAATGTCAAATATAATATATCAAATATGATATCATAATTATATTTAAAATTTTTAAATAAATATAATTATTTTCAATATTGAATGAAATATGTTAGTTCTATTTGAACTCTCCATATAGATATTTATTATAATAAATAATAAAAAATATTATTTTAAGCAATTAAGATACATAATAATATAAAAGACATGTGATAGAATACTGTGTAAGTGATAGCCATTTTAGTATAAATATATATATATATATATATAATCTTAAAATTATTTTTAAAAATTAAAATATTATATATATATGGTGATTTTTCATTTCAATAATTATCTGACTCAATATATATATATATAATATTTGTTATTTATTGTTGATTTCTAATGTGTGAATAAGAAATTGTTTTTTAATGTATCAGATATGCTGAAATTTTAATGGTCTATTAATAATATATTGATTTAATATAGATAAATATACAAAAACTTTGTATATCTTATATTAATTGTTTGTATACTGGAGATTATTAAGAATAATGAAATAATTGTTATGTAGATACGTGTAAATGATTTTTTAACATAAGGTTTATGCTTCTTCTTCTATGAATTTGTAATATATATTTTTTTTTGAAAAGAATGAATTTGTAATAATTTAATGATAACATTTCCCTCTAAAAAATAGAACAAGCTTTTTCTAATATCAAGTTTTAAAATTTAAAAGAAATGTCTAATTATTGAAGTAGCATTAGAAAAATATTTTTATTTTAATATATTAAAGGTTCTTCAAGTGTTAACATCGTTTGGTGAAGCTATTAATATCATGATATTATTAATATTATTATTATAAACAGTCGGTAGTATCAAATACAATAATTTGATATCTTCTTCACACCAAATTGATGTAAAAATATATATTAATGTGTGATTTTTTAAATTCAGAACTTAAAAGTTGACATCTATGGGATTTTAATAGTGATTGTTGCGTTGTTCTACATGCAAATATTTCTACTAAATCACTTAGTAATATAATGATTCTCATAATTTTCTTCATAAAATATTTATACATCAAACAAAAAAATATTTTAACTATTAAACTCAATAAACAAAATCCCCAGTTAGTGATTAATTATTATTATTCATGAAATTTCTTATTTTAAAATTAAATAAATAATATTTTAAAATATTAAAAATTAAACAATGTTTTTTTATTGTTGAAAATGCATAAAGAGTGATATAATAATTTACCCTCACTCTTTCCCATATAATTAAGTTTTCCTAAATCACAATAATACAAATTTATTCGTGAGACATTGACCATAATGAATAATTATATAATAAAATTATCTATGTACGAATAGAAAGAAAAGTAGGGTACACGATTTATAAAATAATAATAATAATAATAACAACAACAAATGCGATGGAAACCAAATAAAAAAAAAGAGTAAATTAATTATTAGCTGGTTACAGCAACGATTGAGACACTGAATGAAGAAAAAACCAGAAAAAAAAAAAATCAAAACGCAGTCGTTGTCTTAATTGAATTTTTTCTCCACCGACAGCAGGGGAATAAGACAGTATTGGTTCTTTAGTTCACAGTCCCACACCCATTGTTGTCGGTAGTTACTCCTTATTTTTCCTGCCCAATTTTTTTTTTATTATGGTCTTTCTTTTACATGTCCAATTATTTTCGTCTTATACCAATATTATCCCCAGCCATTCTCTACATAATTTTTTAAAATTAATTTTTATTTAAAAAAAGAAAAAAAAACTTATGAGTAAAATAGTTAATTTAAATTAAAAATACTTTTACATCATAATTAAAAATTATATAAACATGTCAATGGTACAAAGAAATATTAATTTATTTAGAAAGAAGAAATCATAAATACATTTTTGAAAATTTAATTTAAAAAATAAGAATAAACTAATTATTGATTATATAATGAAAAATAATTTTATTGAAGTTGGAGAGCCTAATTATATATAATTTTTTTTAATATTTTATATTTGGTTCATATGAGATTGTATTATATTTAATAATCCTTCTCGAATAGCAATTGGGTCAAAAAAAATTTTAATAAGTCAAATTAAAAAGAGAAATCACAATAAAATTTATAATTGAATAAAAATTAAAATGATACTAAAATCAAAATATATAAAAAAAATTAAAAAATATTGAAAGCTTATATATTTTTTTAGAGAGTCATTCTCAAAATCTAGCTATTAAAATTGAATGATCAAATTATATATAAATTTATTTAATATATTATATTTAATTTATATGAAATTATATTATACTTAATAATTTCTCGCTTGTTAATTAATTATTCGCTCTACTGAAGAGGTAATTCCCATATGATCTCTTAATGCAAAAAATTCTGTAGATATTTAAAAAGATTAACTCTTTTTTTTAACCTCAACAAAAGTTTTTTTTTAAAAAAAAAAGATGAAGAAGAAACTACTTAACTTGAAAAACAAGTTAAAATGGCAATAGAGTTTTTTCAAGAATTTCTTTTTAATAAAAGGAATAAAATACTGATTTATCATTGTGTTAATGGCCAAAGCATCATAACTTGATGAATTAGTTTTTTTTTTTTTTATGTCTGCAAAAATTGCTTTTTCTAACGATGTAAACAAAATTGATGATAAAAAATGATGTAAAAAATAATTATTTTTAAATTTTGATTTAAATTTAAATGTAAAATAATTAGTTTATTAAGTGCTAGATTAAAATTATAAATTTTAAATCAGATTTTAATAATTTATTTTTACAGTAAACATTTTTAAATTTATAATATTTAAATTTGATAAAAAAAAATGAAGAAATTATATGGAATAACTATTTTTCGATATAATTAAAAGAATTTCTTTCCAAAGAAAGATATAATGCAATGAAAAATTATAACAAAAAAAAATGTTAAGATTTTAAAGTTATTTTTACTATCAAGATGAACGTATGCTTAGTTTTATATTTGGACATGCAAAATTAAGTTAATCAACAATTATTAGTTGGGAAATTTTACTATTATTAGCAATGCTGCAAATTAATTTTACCTTATTATTTTAGGATGTGTTCATTTCGATTATATTTTTTTATTTGTATAAAATAAAAATTATTTTTAATTTTAATTTTATATTTTTAAAACTTATTTTATATTTTTAAAATTTTTATTGTAATTATTAAACTTTTAATCATTAAAGGTTAAAAAAAATTCAAAAACTGACTTTTACAATGAAGAAAATAGTTTTATTCATATAAAATATCTTATATTAAAAATAATTTTATTCATATAAAATATTTTTTAAAATTATATTTTATGAATTTAATGGTATTATTGAATATGTTTTATTTTTTAAAATTAAATAAAAAATATAATTCATCTCAAATAAAATTTTAGGATGTCTTCGTTTATATCGTAGATTTTTAAGTTTTATTTTTTAAAATGTAAAATTAATTTTTATTTTTATTTTATATTTTTTAAAAATATGTTTTATGTCTTTAAAAACTATATTATAATTAATAAAAATTTATTTATTAAAAATAAAAATAAAAAATTTTAAAAAGATAAATATCTAAAAATAACTTTTTCAATAAATTTTTTTTATCTATATAAAATATCATATATAAAAATTTTTTTTATTAATATAAAATATCTTTTTAAAATTAAAATCATAATAATCATATTTTATAGATTTTATTTAGTATGAAAATAGTTTTTAATTAAAATTTAATTATATTATCCAATTTTTTTTATTTTTTCTAAAAAAAGTTAAAATTAAAAAAAAAATAAAAAATCATGGCAGAGTTTTGAAAATGATTTATTTTGCTATAAAAAACACATACCTCATGACAGGCTCAAAAAAAAAAAATCCCTCATGACTATTATAGTAATTTCAGTTGGATGAAATTAACTAACAAGCACTTGATGTTGAGTCGCATTAACTTGACTGACCCTGTTTTAAACGAGCGCTGTAACACGCAATTACAGTCTGGCTTTATAAGTTATGCTTGAGCTCAAGAAAGCTTTCTTCCTATGTGAGAACGAAGTCTACACACCCATTTCTCTCTCTCTTATGCAGATCTTGAGCTGACCCAGAAACATAAAAATTCTGATTTACATCACAAATCTTCATTGAGAAATGGAGTCCCACTTCTCTTCAGTCACTGGATCCTTTTACAAGTTCGGCTCTTTTGCTATTTTCCTTGTCTTCTTGCTTTCTTGCTCCACTTTCACTCCTACAGGTTAGTCTGCTTTGCTTTGGTTGCTTTCCCTGTATTGACAATTTGTATGTTTTGGATGCTTTTCTTCTTTTCTGATTTGGGTTTTGCTAAACTACTGGAGATACTGAACTTTACTGTTTAAGATGGACATGCGTGGCCCAGATTTGACTAGTGAAATTTGAGTGTGTGTGTGTGTGTGTGTTGTGTTTTCATTTCCAAATTTGGTGAAATGAAAAACTGGGTTTCTAGGAATGGTTAAAAGTTAAGATCTTTTCGTTTATTATATGGGTAGCGGTGGGGGTTCTAAATAAGCGTAAGAATCAGGAATTGTAATGTGAGTTTCTGTCAGATAGTTATTTACTTAATGCTTGGATTTAGATGAGCATCGATCCCTTCTTTCCCATTTTTATTTCTGTTAGCAATTCAAGCATTAACTGGACTGTATGAGAATTAATCTTGGAAATTAATAATTAAAATTTTCATCCTTTGCTTGATGCATTTGCAGAAGCCTATGATGCTCTTGATCCAAATGGGAATATCACTATCAAATGGGACGTAATAAGCTGGACTCCAGATGGCTATGTTGTAAGTATTAATGAATGATTTAATTTTATGTGATAATATCTACTTGTCGGAGATTCTAATTGGCATGCACTATATGGAATATTAATCAAGTTGAGGAATCTCATTGTATTGAAGGAAGAAGTTAACAGTCTTTGTACCTCCCCCGCATTTCCCATCAGTTTGATGCAGTGATGACTTCTTCACTTCAACATATTCTAAATTACTTCTAAAATTCCTTTCTCAACCTGGAATTCGATGGATTATCATTGCTGATCTCTAGAAGTTCGTACCTGGACTAATGATTTTTCTAATATATCCCATGCTTTTCATTTTGTGCTTTCACAGGCAGTTGTTACGATGTATAACTTCCAGCAATATCGCCACATCCAAGCTCCAGGTTGGACATTAGGTTGGACATGGGCAAAAAAGGAAGTAATTTGGAGCATGATGGGAGGCCAGACGACAGAGCAGGGGGATTGTTCAAAATTCAAAGGAAATGTTCCACATTGCTGTAAGAAGGATCCAACTGTTGTCGATTTATTGCCTGGAACTCCTTACAATCAGCAGATTGCAAATTGCTGCAAAGGAGGAGTAATAACCTCATGGGCACAAGACTCTTCTGCAGCAGTAAGCTCCTTTCAAGTTAGTGTAGGTGCTGCTGGAACCTCGAATAAAACGGTCAGGTTGCCGAAGAACTTCACCTTGAAAGCGCCAGGGCCTGGATACACTTGTGGGCCAGCAAAGATTGTGAAAGCAACCAAATTTATTTCAGGAGATAAAAGGAGAGTCACTCAAGCTTTAAGTAAGTTATATGGTGAAGTCATCGAACAATTCATAGGTTTTTATTATTCCAGTGTTTACTCTCCTCAGATAGATTTAATATGGTTTTCAAGGCGTTCAAACAAATTTATGAGTTTACTTAACATCGTTTGTATATCATGGCAGTGACCTGGAATGTTACTTGTACATACTCACAATTCCTGGCTCAGAAGACACCCACCTGTTGTGTTTCTCTGTCCTCCTTCTATAATGAAACAATAGTAAGTTGTCCGACTTGTGCTTGTGGCTGTCAAAACCGCACAACAGGAGCTGGGGCTGGGACCTGCATGAAGTAAGTTTTTTAATTTATGTTTTTGCTGTATGCTTAAGTTTCCTAGTCTCTTGAATTTTTAGAAATGGTTCAGAACTGCCGAATCTTTCCTAACTCTTTTTATTTTCCTTTTTTGTACTTAATGTCACCTTGCAGTCCAGAGAGTCCGCATTTAGCCTCTGTGGTCAGCACAACCAAAAATGATTATTCACCTCTAGTTCAGTGTACCAGCCATATGTGTCCGATCCGAATCCATTGGCATGTTAAGCTCAATTACAAGGAATACTGGAGGGTGAAGGTCACAATCACAAATTTCAATTATCGAATGAACTACACACAGTGGAATCTAGTTGTGCAACACCCGAACTTTGATAACCTCACCCAGATTTTCAGCTTTAACTATAAATCACTAACTCCTTATGATGGATTGAGTGAGTTAATCTTACCTGAATTTGTGTCTCTTCCTCTTTTATTATCCTTGTAAAGGTTGAATGGTTCTCATTTTTGTCTGATATAAATTTTGGGAAATTAATTATGTTTGCAGATGATACAGCCATGTTATGGGGAGTCAAGTTCTATAATGATTTGCTCTCAGAAGCTGGTCCTCTTGGGAATGTACAGTCAGAGTTGCTTTTCCGAAAGGATAAATCTACTTTCACTTTCGAAAAGGGATGGGCTTTCCCTAGGAGGATTTATTTTAATGGAGATAACTGTGTTATGCCACCTCCTGATGCCTACCCATGGCTGCCAAATGATGGTTCCCGTCAAGTGATCTCTCTGTTTCGGCCTGTTATAACATTCTTTGTGTATATTGCCATTATTTTTGCTTGTGCGTGATGAATCATGTCTGAGACAAAATATTAAAGCTATCAATTCTTCTAACAAACATCAATCCTGTTCTGGTATGGACTATCCTGGAACATAAAGGAAGCTAGTCTATATGCTCAGATGTGATGAGTGTGACAAATTAATGCAATACACAATGCTTCAGGTTCATTACAGCATGTTAACAGAGATATAGGTGCTGGTTTTCAGTTTATGAAGTGGCAATTGGGTCTTCTGCAATTTTCATTGGGTTACAGCTGTTCCTATGTTGTTTTTTTATTTTATCAGTAAACTGTAGTGTTTATGGTTATTTATGTCATACACTTGATCATTTTGTCTGTAGAATATTCGCAGCATATATGCTCTTATCATTGTAATAAGCAACTTTGTGAAGAATTTATAGTTGGTTAATGGATTTGTTAGTACCACTTCCTGTTGGTCTACCTATTTATTTTTATTACTATATGACTACTCCTATACCATGGAAAAGAATGTCAGAAGTAGACAAACTAAAATGACAGAAGGGAAATAGAAAATGAGACTATTTGATTCATAATGCACTATGGGAATCTCAGAAATTCGAGAATATTTTTGGGATGTGCTGTGACATTGACATATTTATTCACTTGTGTGAGATTTCTGCAACTGAATAATCAATTATACCACACTTGACCACAGCTTCCTTCTAGTTTTTAGATGAGAGTTAATAATGATTTATGTTGTGGCTTTTTGAAACTGTTCTGCATCATCTGTTACAAGAGATCTGAAGACTATATTTTTCCCATAGAACATTGATCACCAAACTGACAGTAACATCAAGATCAAGATCAAAGAAGCGGCTATTGTTGAAAATGCAACTGTATTTGCATATGCAGAGTTTGGCAGATATGGGTATGCTTCAGGTGGCGGCAGCTTGCATTCATCACCGTTGAAGTAGACTTTCCTGGGAAATGCCCATCCCTGCTTCAGAGTAAAAGTGTTTTTGTCTTTCCGCAGAAGCACCTCCGACTGGACATTTCCAAAAGGACCAGCTTCCATCAAGAGGTCATTGTAGAATTTCATGCCGTAGAACATACCAGTATCATCTGCACAAACAAGTTCATTGTATGCGAGTTCTTATCACAGCTACATTCTGGAATTTCAATATCAGAAAACTGCATCTGCATTTTGTCTGCAGGTGCATATCTTCCGCAGCTAAAAATGGAAACATTTTTTAGATTTTAGGCACTCACTTATGGATTCATAGGGTACAAGAGGCTTGTAATCAAAGCTGAAAACTTGTGTGACATTGTTAAGATTGGGGTGCTGAATAACTAGCGTCCACTCTGTGTAATTCATTCGGTAGTTGAAATTGGTAACAGCAATCTTTGCACGCCAGTAATCTCTGTAGTTGACCTTCACATGCCAATGCACTCGAATCGGGCACATGTGATGTGTACATTGTAGCAATGGTGTGTTATCCTTCTTTGGTGTGTTTATTCCCCTTCTGTGTGCTTCCTTCGAGTTACTCCTGCATTTTTTGCAATTCAACAATGGCATCAGCTATCCTCATTCCCATGATTTGTCTGTGATAAAAGCGAATGGGAAGAAAACAAAACTTGCAGGGGCTTACATTATACAAATTTTCTTCTTGTTCTGGCAACCACAAGCACAAGAAGGGCAAGGAGTGATTGTCTCATTGTAGAAAGAGGAGAAGGAAACACAGCAGCTTGGATTTTTGGAGGAAAGAAACTGAGAATAAGTGCAAGTTACATTCCATGTCACTGCATAAACATAGATTCAAACATTACATTGGGTGCTTTCTCACCACAATCTAAAAGATAAAGAAATACAAATTTTGGGGGAATTGAACTTACTAAGTGCTTGAGTTTTTCTCCTACGATCAGGTGTGAAGAAGACGGTGGAAGGCACAACCTTTGCAGGGCCGCATGTGTACCCTGGTCCTGGACCAAGCAAAGTGAAATTCTTGGGAAGTTTCACTGTTTTATTCGAGGTTCCAGCAAGTCCAACACTGACCTGAAAGGCTGAGACTGAAGATGTTGGGTCCTGTCCCCATGCCGCAATCACACCACCCTTGCAGCAATTAGTAAATTGCTGGTTATAAGGAACCCCAGGGAGCAAGTCGACAACTGTTGGAGTTTTCTTACAGCAATGTGGAGTGTTTCCTTTGAACTTGGAACAGTCGCCTTGTTCTGTTGCTTGAGCTCCCACCATTGACCATATCACTTCTTTTTTAGCCCATGCCCAAGACAGAGTCCAGCCAGGGCTCATGATATGCCGGTACATTTGGAAGTTGCTCATGGTTACTGTAGCCTGAAAAAACAAAGAATGAAAAAAATTGGTTATTGAAGCTCATTTCTTGCTTGATCCAATCAATATTGATCTAGAGTCTAGATCTTAACAAAATGTCAAATTATAAAGGGAAAAAGCTATAATTAAGAAATTCTCTAGCAATATCTTATAAACTGTGCTAGATCTCAAGGTTTTCTTTTCCTTTCATGTGACTATTCAGTATATTCGTCAACATTGGCATGATTCAGGAGTTTTCCTCGAGGCCTAGGGGTAATTTGGTCTGTCATTTTGGTCATAAATTTTAAAAATTGCCTTAAATAGGTCTAACATTATATAGTTAGATTTTTCTAGGTATACATTGGAAATTCTATAAAAGGAAAGGAAATATCAGAATTTGAATCTTTAGCCTCCTCTATTTACCATTGTGTTACTAGTCCAATGAAAGATTATAAATGCAATGATACTCCCTACTTTTGCTCAAGTGTTAACTTTGAATAACAATTTGAATCTTTAAATTATTATGTATATTGAGGTATAATCTAATGGAAAATATATATTCTTTTGAGTGATAGATTCAAAATTAATTTCTTTTGCTCAACAATGCTCAAAAGAAAATTACGATATGATACTCACCACATAACCGTCTGGAGTCCAAGACATTACATCCCATTTAATGGTTATGTTCCCATTTGGATCTAATGGGTCATATGCAGCTACAATCATGAAAACAAAAGCAAGAAATTATTTAAATGAAATATATTGGAAAATAAAAAAAATCTGGGACATGAAAAAGATTCAGATAGATACATGAGCAAGAAAGTGTACCTGAATTAGGCAACATCAAGAAAACTAATGCAACCAAGAAAATGAACTTGACTTGAGCAAGCAAAGGGCAATGGTACCATTGGTGATAGTTTCTTTCTTGGAAGACAATTGGGTTGGCAGATTTATGGTCTGCCATAGCCGGGTCACAAACTTTCAGGCAAGGACTAATTAGAAATAACATTCACAGGTTGCACCCAGTAATAGGAGTAGAATAAAAAGGGAATTAAAGAAAGAGAAGAGACTAGAGATTTGAAAATGAGATTGAAGATGTTTCACCTACTGGTTGTTAGATGAATTATGAGATAATTTTCAACATTTATGTATTGGAATCTAATATACACAACACCAAATTTGAAATTTTATAAAATGGGGTGACTGCAACTTGAAGCAAAATATTGGTGAGAAATGATGGGTTGCAGGCGGGAGATATTGAGAGGTTTGAAGATAACAGCTCAACTATATATCATCTCTCTATTACACAAATATATTGGGTGGTGTAGACAGTGGTCGCATTCTCCTGGCAGATACATAGCCACTACTGGAATGCTTGATTTGAAAACAAGTCTTCTATCTCAATCGCTTTTTATTTTTTATTTTTTACATCCTGTTAGGTCTGCTTGCTCTTTAAAGAAGTTTTTATAATATCAAGTTCCTTTTTATTTTCTTTTTTTACTCGTTTTTGGCATTGGAAATTCTTTAAACAAACAACCTTTCAAAGTTCCTTTTTTTTTCATTGCGAGGATCAATGGTCCAAAATAATATTATGAGATTCAACATGAATAGTTCTTTTTTTATAGCAATTTTCATTAAATTGATAAAAATTATTACCATATAATCATAAACGCTTTGTCCCGAATTGATAATAATTAAAGAAAAATTAATTATTTTTGTTAAAAATTTATAAGTATGAGATATATTTATTAAAATATTTTAATAAATATTATTATATATAAATATCTTATGGGTCTCTAGAGCCCTAGATAGTGTATAAGATTTTTTTTTAAAAAAAAAAAGCGGTATAAGAATTGATTAGCAGATCAAAACAAATGAATTTTGCAGAATTGGAAACTGGATAGTGGTCACCGTCTGTTAGGCTGACCAATAAAGCTCTAAAATTGCCACCAAACTTTGTTTTTCATTGAAATAGAAAACCTATTAAAAGACTAAACAAAATCTTTATCTCGACCCCTTTTTTTTTTTTTTTTATCAAAACCCCTATTTGGAAACTATAGCTATGAAGACGATGAAATTAGTATATTACTATTTTTTACTTATTTCGCCACTTAATTTATGTTTTTCTTTTTACTCTTCTTATTTTTAAAATATTTATATTTTCTTTTTTTATAAATTAATTTGATGATTATAGAAAAACTATAAATGAATTTAATTTAATGATTGATTTTTTATTCTTTTTTTATAACAGGGAGAAAAATAGTATTGATTTCTGAATTTATTAAAATGAGAAAATTGATCATAAGATTTTTTTATTTATAGTTTTGTTTTTTATGAAACAAATATAAAATAAAAACAATTACAAAAATGGAAAAAGAAGAAAATTTTAAAAAATATAATGTTTTAAAAAATGATATTTAAGTAAATTATATAATATTTTAACCCATAAAACCTACTAGATACATTATATTGTTTAAAAATTAGCAAGTCTGAAAATTAATTAAATAGAAAATAAGTTCAAACTTCAAAATAACAAAAATTATAAAGTTTTAACCTATAAATGTAATTTTTCAAAAAAAAAAAGCTTCTTGAGATTTTTTTTTCAAGTATTGCTTGGTTTTTAAACTTTTTCTATCTTTTATCTTTGCAGGATTATATATATATGGTGATAACTGATAATTAGTAAAAGAAATAAAATATTAGTCTGCTTGGGATGTAAACCCTAAACGAATGTATTTAAACTCTCTTTTAGTCTTATTAATCATTTCTTTTATTTTGGTTAAACTATTGATATAATAAATCAGAATGCTAAAGTAAGTGGATGTTTAAGAAAATAATTAAAGCATTTTTTTTATGAAAAAAATAATTAAAACATTTTTCAATAATGAAAATCCAAAATTTTTACCTTGACCCCCAACGTAATAATGAAATTATGAAAAGATTTTTTGCAATCATTAAAAATTAAAGTTATATAACTATGTTGGACAACAATGAATTTCCACTGTTCTCTCATTCTGAAAAGCTTAACCTGTTACTAATTATATTTGCATGAATTCACTCAACTCCTGCCTAAACCTTATTGCTTCAATAAGTTTGAAATCTTCTCGGGCCAAAATGGATTTGCTTCCATTCTGAAAGTCTTGGTTAGGATCTGGCCCATGGGCCATTCTAAAGGATGTAACGAATTTTTAACAAAAATACTGTAAAAATTAAAAATAATTTTAAATTTACTATATTTATAAATATTCCGCAATATTCACCCTAGCCCACAAGCACAAATCCTCGTCGCGGAAATATAATCTAAAAGTACTCCAAAACTCAAATATAGTAAATAAAGAAGGTGATAAGACCCTTGCAGAGTTCCCCAACATCATAGAGCTTGGAAAGCTTGGATTCAGGCAAGATCCAAACAACAAGGAGCACTCAGCTACTAGTCTAGTCTAATAGTTGAAGTTTATTATTAATTTATAATAAAATAATTAAAATACTCTTAATAAAAAATAAAAAAGAATGGTGAAGAGTGTCATTCTCTCCAAGCTTTAAGGATTGGATCATGGATTCCTGTAACCCAAAAATATTAAAAATATAAAATATTTCTTCAAAATACCCATTTCACTTTTTCTTTCAAAAACATACTCACTTCTCGCTTTCAATTAATATAAATATCTAGGAGAATTTATACAGTGACACCACCACTTCAAATAAGATTCCTAGTTGGAGTGATAAGCCAATGTTATACTAACACGTGGACTGCTAAATTTTTAATTAAAGGCATGTCCCAATTTCAGAAATATAGGTTGGATAATAAAAAAAAAGTGATATTTAGTATAATTTTCCAAAAAAAAACAATGTTAAAAATTTCTGCTGCATCGCCAAAAAAAAAAAAGGAATTTTAATTCTAAATTTTTCTCTTATTCACAAAAGTGCATTTCACAGAAAATAGCATTATTGAATTTGTTACCAAAGATCCTTTCTTTGAATAGTGTTATTAATCAGGTAGGCACATACCTGTCAGTGAACTATCTTAATATTAAAATTATCAATAAAATGGCAGACATGACAGTTGACAATTTAATCCAAATAGCTGAAGCAGAATTTGGTAGATATGGGTATTCATCAGAAGCAGGCATCTTACATTCATCACCATTGAAGCATACTTTCCTAGGAAAAGCCCAACCTTGATTAAATGTGAATGTGTTCATATCCTTCTGCAGAATTAACTCTGACTGCACATTTCCATTTGGTCCAGCTTCCATTAGCATATCATTATAGAATTTTATTCCTTAAAACATTCCTGATTCATTTTCATATTCCATTCACTATACAGCATTAGTGTTATCCTCAACTAGCAGACTGCACTCTGCAGTGCAGTTTAATAGTATAATGTAATTACTTGTGGATGGGTGTGAAACTCACTCATTGCTTGAGTTTTTCTTCTGCCACCAGAGGACAAAAAGATTGTAGGTCTAACAGCAGTTGCTTTGCTGCAAGTGTAGCCTTGTCCCGGACCGAGCAAAGTAAAGTTCTTACAGTCTTACTGTTTTGTTACGTGTACCTGAAAGTCCGACACTAACCTGAAAGGCAGAAATTGCAGTAGAAGAGTCCTGTTCCCAGGATGAGACGACACCACCTTTGCAGCAATTAGCAATCTGTTGATTGTAGGGCACTCCAGGAAGCAAGTCAACAATTGTAGGATTTCTCTTACAACAATGTGGAATATTAATTTTGAGCTTGGAACAGTCTTCTTGATCGGTAGCTTGAGCTCCTACCATTGACCATTTCACTTCTTTTTTAGCCCATGTCCACCCAGGTCTCGTTATGTGTCTATACATTTGGAAATTTGTCAATGTCACTACTGCCTGGAAAATCAGAACAATTTGGTTAATTTGACTCTAACAAAGGTTAGAACTTGTAATCTTGAGTAGTTAAGACACTACTTACCACATAAGCATCTGGAGTCCATGACATAATGTCCCATTTGATTATTATGTTCCCAGTTGGATCCAATGAGTCAAATGCCCCTAAAAAATTTTGCAGATTACCATTGAAAATAGGCAGAAATTATGAGTATTTAATAATGAATATAACCAAAGCTCTAATATTGAAATCCATGAAAACAAACACTAACCTGCATAAGAAAAAATCATAACAAAGACAACAATTGAGACAAATGAGTACACAAAACTATTAACTTTATGCCGTAAATTGTATTTAAGGCCTTTTCTTCAGAAAATATGAAGATACAAAACTTGATTAGTATCAAAATCGTCAAGAAAATGAACACTTGAATCAATTCTTAATACCAGCACACCCACTAGTTTTTGATTAATATGCATTCATATATATGTGAGTAGATATCCTATTGAGAGTAATTAACTACTAAACAGTTAATTAATATAGACTAGAGATTTCTAATGCCATTATTTCACATTCTATAAGAATAGATGCAGTGAAGAATGTTGCTGTCAATGATAGAGAAGCTTTCAAAGCTTCAACCAAATAATTATAAACTCTATGATTTAATTTCTTTTTGTTTAATTTACCTCTGCAACTAGACCGGAAGGAGCTGGAACCTTTAGTCTACTCCTCCTATGACAATGACTTTTTAGCTGTTCTTGTATGGAGATTAAATTTCCAAATCCCAGAAATCAATTAATTCCAGAGTGTTATTTGGTAGTAATTCAATCATGGAACATCAGATTATACTTCCAATCTCTGTTGAAATAAAAAAACGTGAAAATAATTCTCAAGTTTTTTTTTAATCAGAAAATAATTCTTAAGTTAGGATTAACTTTGTAGAGATTGACTTTTAGAAATATTACACTGTAAAAAATGGATTCATCTTGAGCATGCCTACATTACAGAAGTAATTGATTTGACTTTTAGTTTAAATATTTATTTGAAACATTAGGCTTCATTGCCAAAAACTATTTATTAATAAAATCAAGAAACTAATGTGAATGTGATATTGATTTTGTTTCCATTACCTAAAACTAATTCTGTCCTGCAACAATCATAATCAAAAGCAATATCAATTATTTAAATAATTTGCAAATTTTCTTTCTGCTCAACAATACTTACACACCTTGTTGAATAAAAACTTTAGGAATTATATAACACGAGTGGCTTACATACAAACTTATAGACTTTGCTTTTGGTAATGTCGCTGAAGTTTGGATGCTGAACAACAAGTGTCCATTGTGTATAATTCAACCTATAACTGAAATTGGCAAAGGTGATCTTCACACGCCAATACTGCTTATAATAGTTGGCCTTGGCATGCATCTATAGTTGTATGCATAATCGCATCTAAGTATATGTGGTGTTTCCAATGCACTGTGAGTCTCTAGCATTTATGTTTAACTTGTACGCATAGTTGCATACAAGTATAGAATTAAGTCTCTGATGCATGCACGATACTTCCTAATTTTTGATCATCATATATTTAATTAGTACAGCAAAACAACAAAATAAACAACAAAAAAAAAGTCAATTGACAGTAACGACTGACTCATTGCTTGAGTATTTTGCGTTCGCCAGCTGAGAAGAAAACTGAAGAGTATACAACATTTGCAGCACTGCAAATATAGCCCAGTCCAGGAGGACCAAGCAAGTAGAAATCTTTGGGTGATCTTATTGTAGTGTTAGATGTACCAAAAAGCCCAACACTAACCTGAAATCCTGAGAGAGAAGCTGCGGGGTCTTGTCCCAAGAGCATGGGCTCCTACTATTATTTAGGGATATTTACAAAACTAACTCAAAAATTGAAAGTATTTTTAAATTTACGGTATCTAAAAAAAATTTCAACTTTACGTTGAACCTAATATTTAATTGCAAAAGAAAGTCAATTTTGCAAAACAAGGGTGGACATTTTCGGTTCGGTTGGCCGAACCGAATCGAACTGTAAAAACCGAACAAAAACCGAGCAAATATATTAGTAACCGAAACCGAACCGACCAATAGTAGAAACCGAGTAAAAACCGAACCGAAAAAATTCGGTCGGTTTCGTTTAGACCGAAAAAATTGATTTAAACAAAAAAAATTCTGTCGGCTTCGGTTTAGACAAAAAAAATTCTGTCAGTTTCATTATAAACCAACGGTTTTGGTTTAGACCAAAAAAATTCGGTCGGTTTTCTGAGCAATAAAACCGCTGGCCGACCGAAGATTTTCGGTTTGATATAATTTAGAACCGAAAACCGAACCGACCAATAGATTAACCAATTTTTTGGTCGGTTTTCGGTCAGTTTTCGATCGGTTCGGTTTTTACGGTTTTTTTGTCCACCCCTCAAACAAGTGCATGATTAGTAGAAACAAATAAGGCCTATGCACGGAGTGAAAACCATTCTTTGTATAAAATTATGCAGTAAAGGGTCTCAACCAACACCCAAATTCCAGTGTAATTTCTATAAGTAAAATTAATTAATATAATATTATTATTAAAAAAGATGCAGTATAAAATTTATTATGAAATAAAATTACTTAAATAGTAAATAAATTTTAAAAATAAATACAATAGTTATTGTTAAATAAATATATACATTCAAATTAATAAATTTAATTACTTTTTTTTTAAAGAGAATAAAATTATTTTATAATTTCTACAAAAAAATTATTTATATTTATTTTTCATTAAATAAAAATTTAAAATGAATTTAGTTATATGATGTTATATATTATATATAACTACACATATGTAATGAAAAAAATTTAAAAATATCCAAAAAAATAAAATTTATTATCTATATTAAATTAAATTTTTTAAAAATATTAAACTAAAAATATTTATATTAAATTTCTACTTGTATATAATATATACACCAGCATATAATTAAAATATATCTACCTAAATTAACTAAATATATAATGACGTATAATTAAACATGTATTACTTTTATACTCTTACTTTTTTAAAAATTACCAAGTGTAGATAATATTTATCCTGTATATATCCACATATATAATATATATCCATATAGACCTATAAATAATATACTTCAATTAAAATACATATGAAATATACCTACATATATTCACATATACCACTCTTTAGTTAAGTATATGTAATATATATCTACATATACCTATAAATATCATCCTTCAGTTAAAGTATATTTAGTATATACCTACATATATATCTAGTTATTTGTAATAAATGTCCACATATACCTATAAATATAATTTTTTAATTAAAATATATGTAATACATACATACATATATTCTCATATATCATTTTTAGTCAAAATATATGTAACATATATCCATATATATCTACAAATATCATTCTTTGCGATAATATATATCAATATATATTGTTACTCTTTTTTGTATATCATATTATATGTAATACATACATGAAAATATTTTTTTTTTCGCTAATATATACCGATATATATTATTATTATTTTTGATATATCTAGTTATATTTAATATTCACCGACATATAAATAAAAAAATAAAAACAATTATATACTAACATATATGTATCGAAAATAATAATAATTCATAGCTGACGAGCTCGAACTGAGATAACAAGTAATCTCATTTTGGGGAATTCGAACCTATGACTACATGGTCTTACCCCTTATTAACAAAATTTTTCGTATGAAGTAATTAACAAAATTTTCTTAAAAAAGGTTAAAGAGCTCTACTAAAAAAAATAAGGGTCAAAGAGCTAATTTATAAATTAGGCCAATTATAGATGCAATTTTATTTCAATAAAAGGTCTATTTTATTTCAATGAAAGGTACATACTTTAATGTTATATAAATTAATAATATTAATTTAAAAGAAAATAAATTTTAATGGGCAACAATATAATATAATAGGACAAATATCTAATTTAACTCATCAACTATAGTTTGAAGTTTAAATTGGCCCTTAAAATTTTTTTTGGCTAAATTTATAATTTTTTTTTCAAATTTTTCCCAAATTATTTTTTTAACAGATCTGTTAAATAGTTAATGGTATGAACTAATTTGAATCAAAATTAAAGATCATAGGCTAAATTGAACTTTTTAAAAAATTTTAATATAATATATTTAAAAATTATTTATTAATTAATATTTTTAATATTAATAATTTATAATATTAATACATATTTTTTATAATTTTTTAATTTACAGTAATTTAATAATATATACTTTAATAAAAATTAAAGTATATTAAATAATTTATAATTATTTATATTATATAATTTTTATAATATTTTTAAATATAATATTATGAAATTAAAATTAAAAATATTAATAAATAAATTATATTAATAAATATTATAATTTAAAACATTAATAAATTTTAATAATTACAATTTTTAATATATTTCACATTTTTAATAATTATTTAATTTTTAATATTATAAATAAAAATTGAAAATATTAAAAAAATTTATAATTATTTATATTATATAATTTTATAATATTTTTTAAATATAATATTATGAAATTAATACTAAAAATATTAATATATAAATTATATTAATAAATATTATAATTTATAATATTAATAAATTTTAATAATTACAATTTTTAATATATTTTGCATTTTTAATAATTAATTAATTTTAATATTATAAATTATATTGAAAATATTAATTAATAAATAATTTATAATATTAAAAATTAAATAATTATGAAAAATATTAATTTATTTTAAAATTAAAATTATTAAAATTTATTAATATAAAAAATAATTTTTAATATTATCAATCATAATATTTTTTAATATAACTTATTTATTTTTATTTTAGATATTAATTTAATAATATTGTAATTAATATTATATTTAAAAATATTATAAAAATCCTAAATAATAAAATATTATTTAATATTTTTAATTATTTACTAAATTATATATTATTAAATTATTATAAATTATAAAAAATATTTATTAATATCATAAATTATTGATATTAAAAATATTAATTAATAAATAATTTTTAAATATATTATATTAAAATTTTTTAAAAGTTCAATTTGACTCATAATTTTTAATTTTGATTTAAATTTATTATTGTGATTATCCGTTAAAAAAAGAGGGCTATTTAGAACAAATTTGAAAGAAAAAATATCAATTTGATCCCAAAAAAAAAAATTTAATGGCTAATTTAAACTTTTTACTATAATTCAGAAAATAAATTGGACATTTGTCCTAATATAATATATTTATCTTAAATGCATATGCTCGTGACTTGTCTAAAATTTTAGGAAAATCACTAAAAATAGGCTTTTCATTAAACCTCTAATATTTTTTAGACTTCATTCACCTTAAATAATTTAAAAAATATAAAAATATCCTTAAACCTAATAATCAACTCTTTCTTTTTCATTTTGAAGCGCCGCAGCCACTGTGTCTTCATTTTCTTAAATTTTATTTTTTCACTAATATTCTACAATCCTCATCTTAATTTTTATCAAAACTTTTCATTTCTTCTTTATTATTTACAATACGATATCTACTGATATATTAAATCAGTAAGTTAAAGTTTTTTGAAATGAAGCTATAAAAAAATAAATATTGCATTTTTAACTATGTATGCATATTTGAGTTGCTATAATTGTGATATTTTATACGAAACTTGTTGATTTTATTATGTTTAATCATAATCTCTATCTCTTTTTTATTTTTTTTCCTTTTCTTCTTTTATTTTAATTTTTAGAATGTTTTATAAATCTGCTCTAACTTTTTCTAACTTGCTCTAACTCACATTAAATATTTTTTTTTTCTACTATAAAAAATTTTTCATTTTACTTCTTAAGATAGTCCGCATACTTGAATCTTAGAATAAAATTTTAAAGGAAAAAAATTACAGAATTGTCCAAACTTCCCTTAACTTGACATAACTCACATCAAAATATTTCTTTTTGCTATAGAAAATTTTTTATTTCATTTTCTAAGATAGCCCGTAGCTTGAATCTTAAAATAAAATATGTTTAGTTCATGTTGATTTTTACAAAGAAAAAAGGTTACAGTACTCCCCTAACTCTTATCAAAATCTTTCTTTCTGCTATAGAACATTCACTATTTCACTTTCTAAAATAGTCTGTATACTTAAATTTAAAAAAATATGTCTAATTTATGTTAAATTTTAAACGAATAAAAAATATACAATATTGTCCTAATTTTTTCTAACTTGCCTAACTTATATTAAAATTCTTTTTTCTGCTACAGAACATTCTCCATTTCACTTTCTAAGATAGTCTGCACACTTAATTTTTAAAATAAAATTTATTTAATTTATGTTAATTTTTAAAGGGAAGAAAAAATATACAGTATAATCCTAACTCTCAACTTGCCATAACTCATATCGAAATTTTTCTTTCTGCTATAGAACATTTTCTATTTTAATTTTTAAGATAATCTGCATACTTAAATTTAAAATAAAATCTGTTTAATTCATGTTAATTTTTAAATGAAATAAAAAATATACAGTATTGTCCTAACTCCCCATATTTTATCATAACTCATATCAAAATATTTTTTTCTGCTATAGAAAATTATCTATTATATATTTTAAGAAAGCTCACACACTTAAAATTTAAAATAAAATATATCTTATTTATGTTAATTTTTAAATAGAAGAAAAAATATACAGTACATGTCCTAACTCATATCAAAATACTTATTTCTGCTATAGAAAATTCTTAATTATACATTTTAAGATAGTCTGCACACTTAAACTTTAAAATAAAATTTATCTTATTTATGTTAATTTTTAAAGGTAATAAAAATTATACAATATTATCCTAACTCTCCATAACTTATCCTAACTCATATCAAAATACTTATTTCTGCTATAAAAAATTTTTCATTATACATTTTAAGATAATCTGCATATTTAAATTTTAAAATAAAATCTGTCTTATTTATGTTGATTTTTGAAAAGATAAAAAGTGTACATTACTGTCCTAACTTCTCATAACTTGTCCTAACTCATATCAAAATGCTTCTTTCTGCTATAAAATTTTTTTTTATTTCACTTTCTAAGATAGTCTGTATATTTAAATATTAAAATAAAATATGAATGTTTTATGTTTATTTTTAAAGTATTCTAAAATGAATAGAACTGCACTAACTCCGCATAACTTATCCTAACTCGCATAAATATATATTTATCAAATGTTGTAATAAATGAGAAAGGTTATAATATAATTTTTTTATTTTTTATTTATGATTGCAGGGTATTTATTAAGATTTCAAATTAAAATACTGAATAGCAATATAGTTATCTCCATTTATTATAGTGAAAAATTTAATATGAACATCTTAAAATATATTAGAGGGTCTGAATTCAAGGTTATGGTTCAGAATTATTTGAGTGTATACATATGCAATTAGGACAAATTATGAGAAGTTAGGGCAGATTGAGTTTTTAATGTATGGATATTGTTCATTTATTATATTGACTAAAATTTAAAAATAAAAACAGTTGTAATAATTTAGGCCTTCAAAGTATAAAATCATTAACTTTCTTCATAAAAATAAAATTTGATTGTTTTTATTTTTATTTGTGTAACATCCCAATTAAATATGTTATATTGTGTAAGTTATGATTTAGAGTTGTCTGAGTATATAAAAGTACAGTTAGGGCCTTAGAGGAAATAAATATTTTATTTACTCTCCACTTTTATATTATATAACATCTCAATTGAGACTGATATACTATGCATATTATGATTCGGAGCTGTCTGAGTGTATACAAATATAATTATGACAAGTTACGAGGAGTTAAGACAAATTAAAATTTTAATATTTGGTCATATTCAATATCTATCTTTATTAATGTTAAATATTTACTAAAATACATTAATATTAAATTATTCATAACTGAATGAATAATAAAAATTCAGTTTAAAAAATTAATAAAAACAATTGCATCTCATCATTACTGTGATACAAATCAAAATATTTTTTTATATTGCATGGTAGTATATATTATATGTGGTAATATATCTCGTCTTCTTTATATTTTTTCTGATTGAATTATCAGATATCACAATTTGAAGATATAAACAATTTAATAAATTTAGCAATAAATATCTTACAATCTGACATATTGATAAAATAAAAATTATATTTTAGTTTTTTGTAATTCCTTTAAAAATCAACATAAATAATACATATTTTATTTTAAAATTTAAATATGTAAATTATTTTAAAATATATATTGGAGAATTTTCTATAACAGAAATAAGTATTTTGATATGCGTTATAGCAAGTTAAAGCATCACTATGCACTTTTTTTTCTTTAAAAATTAAAATAAATAAGACAAATTTTATTTTTAAAATTGGATATACAGACTATCTTAAAATGTATAGTGAAAAAAATTTTATAGCAGAAAGAAGTATTTTGATATGAGTTGGGGTAAGTTATGGGAAATTAGGACAGCATTATATACTCTTTATTCTCTTTAAAATTCAACATAAATCAGACAATTTTATTTTAAAATTTAAGTGTACAGACTGTCTTAGGAAGTGAAATGACGAATGTTCTATATCATAAAGAAAAATTTTGATATGAGTTAGGGCAAGTTAGTGGAGTTAGGACAATACCATACACTTTTTATTTCTTTTAAAAATTAACAAAAATCAGATATATTTTATTTTAAAATTCAAGTATGCAGACTATCTTAAAAATTGAAATGTAAAATGTTCTATAGTAGAAATAAAGATTTTGATATGAGTTATAATAAATTATGGAGAGTTAGAGTTGTATTGTATATTTTTCTTTTTATTAAAAATTAATATAAACTAGACAAATTTTATTTTAAAATTTAAATGTGTGAATTGTTTTAGGAAGTGAAATGGAGAATATTCTATAACAGAAAAAAAATATTTTGATGTAAGTTATGGCATGTTAGGAGAGTTAGGATAAATTTATAAAACATTCAAAAAATTAAAATGAAAGAAAAAAAGAAAAAAATAGAAAAGAGATAGAGATTATGATTAAAGATAATAAAAATCAATAAATTTCTTATAAAATATCACGATTATAACAACTCAAATATACATATATAGTTAAAAATATAATTTTTATTTTTTATATTATAATTTGATTTAAAAAAAAATTAATTTACAGATTTATTGCATCAATATATATCGTATTATAAATAATAAAGAAGAAATATAAAATTTTGATGAAAAATAAAAATAAAAATTGTAGAATATTAGTGAAAGATAAAGAAAATATGAGAAAATAAAGACACAATGACTACGATACTTTAAAATAAAAAATAATTATTTATTAGATTTAAAAATATTTTTATAATTTTTAGGTCATTTAAGATAAAGAGAGTCTAAAAATATTAACAAAAAATTTTAATAAGAATCTATTTTTAGTAATTTTTCAAAAATTTTATAAATTTTTAGCAAAACCCAAACTTAACGCGGCAAAAAGCTGCGTTTTAATTATTTCAAAGACCCGCTCAATTTCAACTCCACAAAATCCAACATTATCGATCTGCACAACAATAACCAATCCAACGCTCAATAATCTAAACCCAACCGCTCACACGGATCACCAAGTAATCTAACGGTTCTCAACACCATCTTTCCAGCTATAAATTCATCAATCAATCAGTTGGTTTCATTCATTACCAAATTGAAACCATAAAAAAGAGACTTAACTTTAAAAATGTCAGGCAGAGGAAAGGGAGGAAAAGGATTGGGAAAAGGAGGTGCTAAGAGGCACCGCAAAGTTCTCAGAGACAATATTCAGGGCATCACCAAACCGGCAATTCGGCGGTTGGCCAGGCGTGGAGGAGTCAAGCGTATCAGCGGTCTCATCTACGAGGAGACTAGAGGCGTTCTTAAGATCTTTCTTGAGAATGTTATTAGAGATGCCGTGACCTACACTGAGCACGCTCGCCGCAAGACTGTTACTGCCATGGATGTTGTATATGCCTTGAAAAGACAGGGAAGGACTCTTTATGGTTTTGGTGGTTAGAGAAGTTTGGAATTGGATTTAGATGTTGGCAATTAAATTTGTCTTTTTAATTGCCTAAGGATGAGCAGATTTCATTAAAACACTATTAATTATAAAATTTCGACAAATATTTTACATCTCAAGCACATTATGTGTTATTTTGTTGAAGGTCACCCTTTGAAATTTTACAACACACACCAACACTCTTTATTTTGTTAATGATTTTGCTTGTAGTGGTTGTTAATTGATAGTTTTCATGTAATTTCTCAAGAGATATGATTTTCACTTTGCTTTCTCTGCTCTGTTTGGATTATGAGAAAATGGTTAGGATTTATTAGAATTAAACACTGTTTTTTGCAGAAACTAATTTGAATTTATTTGGATTGAATTTATATTTGCACAAGGCGAAACACTGTTGTTGGATATCTTTTTTTGTACAATAGAGTCTCAGAAGAGATGTAAATAAAATTTTAAATGGTATACCGAACTCTGAAGTTTCAATGTAAATAATCATTTAAGATTTCAGTTTCAGCTTTGCTGATGACGATTAATCAAAGAGTCCAAAACTCGTCAAAGACTATTACAGTGAAAACAGAGGATCAATGTGTGTGAACATAAGCTCTTAAGGGGAACAATAGAAATGGGTGGCATAGGAACCAACTTCCTAAATTAAAATTATTATTAAAGTTAATTCCCATCCATCCATTTCCAATGGTCGGGTTAATCTCCTCTCTCACATCAATCTTAAATTTTTCTACAAGGTTATACATAAAATATCACTTGACCCTCTGATGTAATGAAATATACAAGAAATAAAATTTATTAATTTTATTTTATTATACATTTATTATTTTAGATTAATAAATAATAAATTAGTAACTTTCTAAACTATGTTTTTTTTCATTTTTCTATTTTTCTTTCAAAATTGATAGAAAAATGTTATGGAGGATTGAAAAGAAATTGAAAAAAGTTATTTTGATTCTTCTCTTTTATTTTTTTTTTCTTTTTAATATATATGAAATAAAATTTTTATTCTTCTCTTCTAAACAAAGGTTAAGAGTTTCACATTAAAATTAATTTCCTTCAAAAATATAATTGAGTTTGCAATTTTTTTTATTATAAATTTGTATCTACATAATAAAATTTGAAAGTTTATTATAAAATTATTATAATTTTATAAAATGATAAAAAAATTTAATATTATGAAATTATATTAATATGTAATTATTTAATTTAATATTAAAAGTAACAAATATAATTAATTATTAAATTTTAAATTTTATATAAATTATTAAAATTAATTAAAAGTATTAAATTGAATGGTTTAGGATTTTTTAATAATTAATGATGATAATATTAAAATTTTTTAATTAATGCTTTCTTAAAATTTTAAAAATGACATATGAAGTGAAATAATTTTTTTTATACAATAATTAAAATAAAATGTAGAAAATAATATTCTTCGAATAAATAACACAATAACTTTAGAAGAGTTATCATTTCTTTGTCTTTTATATATTTATATAGCTACCTTCTTTCACTGTCGAATTAAGAATTCACCAAAATCGTAGACATCAGATTTATTGTTGTTTTTCATTTTCATTTTCATTTGACATTTTTCAATCTTTTTTTTTATGCAATATTATTTTTTAAGTATTTTTTATTTTCCAATTTCCAACTTCTTTACGCATTTTTTTAGTTCTTTGTTTTCCTTTTTTTTCCCATTTGTTCTTCCTTCGTTTTTCATTTTTTTTCCATTCACTTCTCCTTCATTTCTAATACCATGTCCTCTTTCACTATCAAATTTATCAACGTTGTGGACTTTAGATTCATTGTTGTTTTTCCATTTTCATTTTAATTGGGCATTTCTTTATCTTTTTTTTTTTTTTTTTTTTATATCTCTGCGTCTTTTTATGGGCCTTTTTTTTTCTATATAATTTTATACTTTATTTGGATATTTTATTTGTTTGGAGATTCCATTTATTTTTTTTTGTTTCAATTGTTTTGTTCTTCAACTATAATGATTGATGGATTTTTGTTATTTAGCTATAATCTATTTCACATATTCAATAAAATGTTTTAAAATAGGTATTTTTTTCTTTTGTAATTTTTTTCTATTATTCTTTTCAATTTTGTATTTGGTGAATGTGTACATATCATTTTATTTGAGTTATTTGAGTTATATTTGTTAAAATTTTGATTGATTCATGTTTATATTGTTTGATTTCGAGTTTAAAACACTGAAAAAGAAAAAAAAATTTCAATGTTTTATAACATATATAATATATAGAGAGCACATAAACAACATATATAACATATAAATAACATTTAAAAATATAAAGTTAAATTACAGTTACATCAAATTGAATATAAATATGAAAATAATAAATTATAGCAAAACTATGATTTAGTGATGATAATTCTTTTGTATGTCATACATTTGTTGTCTATATTTTATATATTTTAATATATATATATGGTTGATATCAAATGAAGAAATATATTGATTTTTTATATGTTATATATATGTTGTATATATTGTATTTTTGATATATACAGTGGATACCAAATGAAAAAAACATATATATCTTTTGTATATTGTGTATGCTGTATGTATTTTGATATATATATATATATATATACATGCTTGATTCCAAACGAGAAAATATATAATTCTTTTATATAGTATTTATATTTTGATTATGTGTCTGATATGTTATTTATATGTTGATTTTTATGTCTTGTTTGTTATTTATCTATCTTATATGTTGTTTATAATTTTTGTAGTTATTTATTTATTACTTATATATTGTGTATGCTCATATTTTTGGAATCAAAACAAACGACTAAAATATTTTTGAAATTTATTTTGAAACTCCATATTTTCAAAAATGGTTTTACTGTTTAGGTTAGTTTTGTAATTATCCCTATAAAATTTGTATTAATATTTTCTTTTATATGATATTTTTTCAAAAAATGATAAATTAATTTTAATTTTAATTTATTATTTATTATTTTTATATTTAAAATATAAAAAAATTTTAAAAAATGAATTCAATAACATCTTATTAATATATTTTTTTATATGAAATGAGGCCAAAAGAAATTTAATTTAAATCAATGTTAAGACCCACAAAGTATTTCTTAATGAAATTGGGGTTGGAGCTTGGAAATGGTTTTATGAAAAGAAAATCCAAAATTTTTTAAATTCTTTTACGTTATGCTAAAGTTTTTTTTTTTATTTTACAAAATTATATAATAAACATAAAAAATTAGCATGTATATAATAAATTTATTATAAAAATTTGCATATACTATATGAATATAATAAACTTATAAATTGATTAAAATTCTAATAAATTTAAATATATTTTAAATTTTGATAAATTTTATAATTTCTTAATTTTTTCTGGAAAAAACTCTTTTACTAAGGGTGTAAGCAAACCCACTACTTGGAATCACTGAGAATTTTTTTCCTTCTATTTATTTATTAGATTCACAAAGCTTGAGTAACATTAAATCTCTTTATTTATTTATTAAATTTTTTTCCTAGTAGTACAATCATGCATCATATTGGTGATATTAAAATTTCCTCTACAATCAAAAGAAAATCATATGTTACATATATTATAAAATAAATATATTTTAAAATAAAAACATTGTATACACAACCTAACTAAATAAAATTTTAATGGAAATGTAAATTTTGTATATGTCAAAAATTTATATAATATATTATATTTTTAACACGAACATAATCATAATTAATTTATATTTATATTCTTGGTTCATTAAGATTTATATATTTGGAATTTAAATTCAGCCATGTCAATAAATTAAGATTGAAAACTAATTTTAATTTTATATTAGCTTCAAAAAACTTGTTTGTTAATTGATTTCTCATGCATATATTAAATCTCCAATGAATAAAAATAAAAATTAATTGTTGAAGGTTTCTTAGTCTTATGAAAGATGATTTTTGCTTTTGAACAATTTTTTTTTTGAGTCTACTTTTTAAATATTTGAAATACTGGATTTTAGTAATTTTAGCGATTGAATGATTTAAATTTTTTATTTTCTTTTTATTTTTTATTATATATAAAATAAAAAAAAATTATTTGAAGAAATTGAAAAGTTTCTATAATATCGAAGCAGCTAATTACAAAAGTGGCAAAAGTTGGTAACCAATGAAGACTAACTTTGTTTGACCTGTCAACCCAATCCAAGTAAGTGAAACGCAAACGCAAAGGCTTGATCTTTATTGACACGGTCCAAGGCATTCTGATTTACACAACACGTTGACTATTAGTATTTAAGATGCCACGTGTGAGATAAAAGTTTGAAGATCCACGATGAAGCCATGAATGGAACTATACACGGTGCAATAACCCTACGAAGTGAACTCCAAAAACATGAAAAGTCAAAGCCAAAGCCGGCAGCGAACTTTTAACTTTGAAGTAAGCGCACCATACTTTTAAGTTGGCTCGTGCCGATCCCGCCGGTCACGCACGTGCCGCATCACATTTTCATCTTATTTACTAGTATCTTTATTTTTTTTAAAATTAATTTTATTATAATATTTAACAATTCAATTTACTATGTATAATTGGTTTTATTTTCTTTTCTATAAATGATTTTCCTGAATGCGACTTTGTTAGTATTAGGCGTCCGCGTCCTCACCTTCTATTTCTCGAGATAATTAGTCCTTAAGGTTCAAATAATCATAAAATGTTTCTGAGGTTATTTGAATTCTTAGTATACAATACGGAATATTTATTTATTTAGGAACTCATATGAAAAAGATGATAAGGAAAAGTACGTTTGCATAAACTATTTAATCTTTGTCATGTCCACAACATTTGAACATTTTCTTTATGTGAACTTAATAAATTGATAATTAGTTTTTTTTAATTATAATAATTAACTTTAATTAATATTTTAAAAAATATAATTTAGTTAAGTATTTGAATATTGATAATCTTTAATGAGTTATATAATTTTTTTTAATTTGATAATTTTCATTATACTTTAGTGATTATCTTTTATTTATGATTTTTTAAAATTAATTTTTATGCATGAATAGTTTATTTTGATTAGATTAAAAAAATAATAAAGTTAATAATTTAATATCATCTTCATATAAAAACATGTTTGTTTTATGTCACAAATTATGAATAAGATACATAAACAAAAATATATAATTTTTTTCGAATTTCGAATTTTGTGATGACAATAAAATTATTAAAGCATATACACTAAATTTTAAATAAGATCACAAAAACTTATTGTTTTTAAATTTCAAAAAAAAATCAACTATACAAAGAAATTTAAAATATTTTGTACAGACGTGGCAAGAAAAAAAGAGTGAGAAAACATGATGGCACCGCACGTTGATTCTTCTTGGCTAGATCTACGCGGCTTCTTAAAAGTCTTAAACACAACCAATTCTGTCTTTACAAATACCAGATCACACCCGCATCTACTCTTCATCTCCTTCGTAATTTTTCTCAGCTCTCTCTCTCTCTCTGTAATTCCAAGCTTTCACAGCAACAGAAATGGCCGAAACCAAAGTCTCTCCGACTCCTTTGCTCAAAGATGAGCTCGACATAGTTATCCCAACTATCAGAAACCTCGATTTCTTGGAGATGTGGAGGCCATTTTTCCAGCCATACCATCTTATCATCGTTCAAGATGGTGACCCTTCAAAGACCATTAAGGTCCCTGAAGGTTTCGATTATGAGCTCTATAATAGGAACGACATTAATCGGATTCTGGGTCCTAAGGCTTCTTGTATTTCCTTCAAGGATTCTGCTTGTAGGTGCTTTGGCTATATGGTTTCCAAGAAGAAGTATATCTACACCATTGATGATGATTGCTTTGTATGTCACTCTTCATCTCCTCTATTTTTTTATATTTTACTTTGTATAGTTTTACTCTGGTTTTGGATGTGGGTTTTTTTTGTGATTTGGATTCGTTTTTGGAAGAAATTCTGAATTTTGCATGTGGGTTTCGAAGATCTGGTTGCAGTTCAGGTTTATATTATATCGATGTGGAAATAGTCAGTAGGGTTTTTTGGGATCTTTTGTTTTGGTTGGAATCTTTTTAAGTTTGAATTTTGTTTTTGGGGCTGGATACGTGGGGATTGGTTGATTGATTTAAATTCGATATCATTTGGTGTTACTTACGTTTCATTTATTGATACTTTGATCTTGTTTCGTTGTAGTTTTCAATTTATACTTTGTTTTTTCAAGTATAAATACAATCTCCCCCCGCTGCATGCTTTGATCTAGTGTTGCCTGATCAATTTCATTGTTTTCTAACAGTTTTGATCTATTTGGTATCACTTACTTTTAGATTTTGAATAAAAAGTATCTATATGGCATTACGTTGAATAATGATCTATTCTCGTTGAACAACAGCAATGTCAAGAGTATGGATCTATTTTGAACCTTAACATGAATCTATATTTCTCTATGGAATAATCAAAAAATCAAATTTTGATTGGTGTATTTTTGCTCATTTCTTTGATGGAGAATTGATATCCATGGGACTTTAAGACTACAGTTTTTTACACTATTATAGTTGATGTGAGAACTTAAGAAGTGAGTTTGGTCCCTTGTTTCGACAACAAAAGAAAAAGGTTTGGTTTTTTATTATTTTTTGGGGTTTGGATCTGTCGGCAAACGACATTAATAAACTGGTAGTCTCTTGTTGTTGGTCTATATTTGCATTATAAATTTGTAATACATCTCACATTATGTTTCCCGTGAATGAGTTGTTTTGTTCATGTGCATTTCAAATGGTATCACATCCACCATGTTCAGCATTTATGTTATTCATGTTAAGCGTTTAATAATTTTCTTGGAAGGATTGTATTTATCTCTTGTAGTGAATTTAATTTGGGAGGGAGGGAGAGAGGGAGTGTGATCTAAAATAGAGTATCTTTTGTGTGATGTCAGGTTGCTAAAGATCCTTCTGGAAAGGAAATTAATGCACTTGAGCAGCACATAAAGAACCTTCTGACTCCATCCACGCCTTTTTTCTTCAATACACTGTATGACCCTTACCGAGATGGTGCAGATTTTGTCCGTGGCTATCCATTTAGCCTTCGCGAGGGTGTTTCCACAGCTGCATCTCATGGCCTCTGGCTCAACATACCTGATTATGACGCTCCTACCCAGCTTGTCAAGCCTTTAGAGAGGAACACCAGGTAGGAAGATTTGTAGTGCGCCTCTGGCTTCTGTTCATGTGTATGTAAACCAAAGATTTAACTTTGAATCTATCTTTCAGGTATGTGGATGCTGTAATGACGGTTCCAAAGGGAACCTTATTCCCAATGTGTGGTATGAATCTAGCTTTCAACCGTGAATTAATTGGTCCTGCAATGTACTTTGGTCTCATGGGCGATGGTCAGCCAATTGGTCGCTACGATGATATGTGGGCCGGCTGGTGCATGAAGGTTTATGCCTATCTTGTTTAATTCTGCTTACCAAAATTTCATGGCTATTGCAACTCAAATTAGTTGTCATTGATCGTGTAGGTTATTTGTGATCACTTGGGTTTGGGAGTCAAAACAGGATTGCCGTACATCTGGCACAGCAAAGCAAGCAACCCATTTGTGAACCTGAAAAAGGAATACAAGGGAATCTACTGGCAAGAAGAGCTGATCCCATTTTTCCAAACTGCGGTCCTTCCAAAGGACTGCACCACCGTTCAGAAGTGCTACATTGAGCTCTCCAAGCAAGTTAGGGCAAAGCTTGGTAAAGTTGATGAATACTTTACTAAGCTAGCAGATGCCATGGTCACTTGGATTGAAGCTTGGGAAGAGCTGAACCCATCTGGGAACTCTGGCAAATTTGAAATTTCCAATGATGCTGGAAAATAGATGAGTTTCGGTAGCAAGGGAGGCTATAACAGTTATCAGGTTAGAGATGTTATAATCTCAGATATAGTCTTCAGGTTTGTAAGTTGATGAGCCCTATTCATCCAAGCCTTTTGCTTTGAGGCTTGGAATAATTATTTTTGAGGTCGAGGATACAGACTATATTTGGCTTATTACTAAGAGTTCATAACGATTATTGATGCTATTCTGTATTCCATTAGAATTGATTGTTAGCGATTTGAACTATTACCATGATTGAGTTGATTGATTTTGGAAATGGTTAGTGCTTTTTTGTTGGTTAAATTGTTATGTGGAATTCTCTGTCTTTTCCTTTGGGAAATAACAACAACAACAACTAAGCCTTAATCCCAAACAAATTGGGGTCGGCTGTATGGATTCTCAACAAAATAAGCTCAAAAGACACCAAAAAAAAAAAAAAAAAAAAAAAAAAAACTCCAGCCTTAGGCCCCTTCCAAGACACGGATTTTACGTCTCCATTCAAGTCTGTCATTAATCAAATCCGCATCAAGATCTAAGGCACGTAAGTCTCTTGCTATCACCTCCTTCCACACAGTTCTAGGTCTGCCACGACCTCTAGCCCCCTCAATCAACAAATTCTCACACTTACGAACCGCAGCATTAGGAGGTCTTCTTAAAACATGCCCATACCATCTAAGTCTTCCTTCCCTCACCTTATCTCCGACGTCCGCTACTTGGACTTTTTGTCGAATATGAACATTCTTAATTTTGTCCAGTCTGGTATGTCCACACATCCATCTTAGCATCCTCATTTCTGCCACACTCATCTTATGCAAATGTTGTCCCGTTGGTGCCCAACACTCACTACCATAGAGCATCGCAGGTCTAACAACCGTCCTATAGAATTTACCTTTCACTTTCAGAGGTATTTTCTTATCACATAAAACCCCAGTCGCACCCTTCCACTTCAACCACCCTACCTGTATTCTGTGAGCCACATCTTCATCTATACGGCCATCATTCTGGAACACCGAACCCAAATATTTGAAGTGGTTGGTTTTAGGAACCAAAACTCCATCCAACTTAACCTCATGTTCCTGCTTCTTCCTTAGACTGAACTCACAATGCATATATTCCTCCTTTGGGAAATAATTATTGAAATGATTCGGTCTTTGATCATAGAAAAGAAAATGGGACCTAAAATTTCAAACTTTTGACAAATCAAATGATGATCGAGTGAGAAATTTCATTGAGATAAAAATACAATTTCTGATATTGGAATAGCTTTTCATTCAAAATGCAAGTGCTTTAAATATTATAGATTAAATAAAATTCAAAATAAAAATGAATAGAAGCGGAAATCAAACATAAAACCTTTATAAACAGGAAAGCGTTGTTCCAAAATTACAGGACCAAATCAAATAGATTTTGTTTCCATGTGAATGTCCCTAAATATATGGAATTCAACTCCCTTGAAATCGGACATGGACACAGCCAATTCCAGCAACGCATTGCTGCCTTTCAACTTCCAATTTCTTTGTTCTTTTGTAATTATCAAAATGGTCCACCATTACCTTATTTCTTGGAGACCATTTGATTCTCTAACATCTTGTGCAGAAGAACAACGGTGGACAACTTTTTTTTTTCGTTCTATATTCGGAGAAAATTTAATGTGAGTAAAACTACAGTTTTAGAAAATCATTTTTAAAATAATTTTACCTTATTACTAAACTTCATTCTCTGTAGTTATACAGTATATTTGATTTAATAAAATTCAAAATTAACGTATTGTAAAGAATATTTTAATTGGTTTGATTCCAATTATACTTTAATTCCAATTATACTTTGATTTAAAATTTACTGTGTGCTATTTTTATGTATACGAAATTATTTTTACATTCCAGTGTAATTAGTATTTTAATTTCATTATTTCAAATTAATATTTTTAATCTTAAGATTTATTAATACAGTATATTTATTTTTATTCATAAAATTATTAATTTTTTTATTATATTTTAGTTCTTGTCATTTTAATTTATATAACACTTTCATCTTAAAATTTTTTTAAAAAAATGATATATTTTAATTTTTATTTATTATTATAAAATATTTTAATTCTCAAAACATATGAATTTAATTTAAGGAATAAAAAAATATTAGTAAGAATTAATTTATTAATTATTTCAAACTTGGGAATTATTTAAATAATTTACACTCTCATATGATATACAAAGAGTGCTAAATAAAAAATTTCAGACGGCTTGTACTTCGTTCATAAGCTTTCAGTTTCTGGCTTACTTAACTGATTTCCTTGAAAAAGAAATCATCGAAATATTATTTATATTTAGTAATTAATAATATTTTAATTTAGTTCAGTCGGTTGATTATTAATTAAAATTTTTAAAATATAATTTTTATTTAATTAATTATTAATTTTTTTTATTTAATTCCTTATTTATATATAAATATATATTTTTTCTTGCAAAATAAAATTTTTCTATTTAATTTTTTAATAAATTTTATTTAGTTTAATTTTTTAAATTAAATATAATTTTTTATAATAAAATAAAAAAAATTTGATTGATTCAGTAAGATTTTTTTTAGTTCAAAATAGTCGATTAAATATAATTCAATCGGTTACGATCGAACGCTCATTCCTAATTTTATTATTAAGTTATATAATATTTCATTCAAAAATGACATAATAATTATACTGTAACTTAAGTTATTAATTCTAATGTTTATGTTAATTATATATAAAAATATATGTATAGATAGATTTTATATATAAATTTTTTTTAAAATCAAATTGAATATTGAATTGAATTGATGATTAGTTCATGATTTAATTGGTTCAACCGAATTAATTTAAATTTATTAATATATTATGAAGTTTTTATTTATAAATATTAATAAAAAATAAAAAATTATAGAAATTTTAAAATAAAAATTTAAAAATAATAAAAAATATATTTTATCAATTCAAAAAATATTATATAGTGAATCTAATACATATAAAAAATGAGTCTAATTTTTTTCCTTCTTTTTATTAAAAAATACTTAAAAATTAAAATTTTAATTCGATTAAGTTCGAATCGATTCAATTTGATTGCCATTTTTTTTCTTCTAATTTTGACCGAGTTTTATAAATTCAGTTTTTTATTATTTTAAATGATACTAATCTCCAGTCTCGATTAATCTGGTTTTATCTCACGAATATAAATTAAAATAAAAAAATGACACCCTCAATTATATATTTTTTATTTTTTATTATATATTATAATTATTTTATTATAATTTGTAATAAACTCATTATAAATAATGTCAAATTTATAAAATTATTTTAAACTAATAAAAATATGATATTTTGATAAATAATTTATAAATTCTAATATTTTAATAAATAATTTATAAATATAATAAATTTAAAAATTTTTAATTTTTTTTAATATTTTGATCAAAAGCTCAATGAAAATTAAGGATATATATCCTTAAATATATTTTTGAAATGTGTCATTGGTGCTCCCATTACTGGCGCATACGAAGACAATTCTCGACCTCACAATGACATTCAAACGGCAATTTCTTGCAGTTTTTTAACCCTATAAATTAAACCATTTCATTTCTGTGCCATCATCATAATCAAATTAAATATGGAAAATGTTTCGTTCAAACTTGTTTTTTTGGTCATGCTTTTAGTCACCGCATCAAGTTAGTTCTTTTTTCATATATCTTACTAGAATTTCATTTTATGGGATTTTTTTGAGTAAACCCCATAACTAAATATTTATTAGTATTATTTATTAATTGAAAAGCAAGTAATTATATTGCAGTTTTGGTAGGTTTGCCATTAACAACTGCAACTGGATCTAATAAGAAGGCAAATTTGGGAGGTCAATGTGTCACTAATGATGATTGCAAGGGCATATGTATGCTCTTTTTGAAGAAAAAAAATGTATTGAAGGATTGTGCACTTGCTAACGCTAATGCCAAACAACTATACATCATGATGATTGTAACAGAAATTATAATTCTTTGTAGATTAATATTATATATATATATATATTTTATTTTTAAAATTATATAAAAAAATTGAAGTGATTAATATGGTGTTTTATTAATCGTAAGCCCATTAGTTTCTTTAAAATTTTTTATTTTATCTTTTTTCATTATTTTTTTAATGAAAAATAAATTTTATTAATAGATCAAATGGTATATTTATAGAGTACAAAAAAAATTATATAATTTTAAAATATATAAGATATATATAACTAATTAAGTAGTTGAATATTTCTAAATTTTTTTAATATAAATAGTGAATAATAATAATATTTCTAAGATAATCTGGCTTTTTTAACTGATTATTCATTGCATCTATCATTCTTAAATCACCTCTCATAAAAGAATGACACTTTCGTTAAAAAAAGACAAATCTCTATTTGAAGACTTCAAGTAAAAAAAAAGATAAAATTTCATCCCATCGTGGTCCCTAAATATACCCTTAACTTTTATTTTTATCTTTTTATCTATTTTTTTATCCAAAAATTTAATAGAGTTGATATAACAGATGATGTAGCACCAGATCAGCATCGGAAAATGACATAACATATTATATTATTTGTCTATCACAACATTTCTTAAATATTAAAAATATTAATCTTCAAAATTTATGAAGGCAGCTAATGTGACATTACATCCACCACTACATTAGCTCCTTCAATATTAATAATAATAACCTTTAAAATTTATATCACTTCAACTACCATTGATACATATAAAAAATATTATATTATTTATATTTTAACTATAGTTTATTGGAAACTTATAAGTAAATAATTCAAAAAAAATTCACAATAAATAAAGTGTTTACATTGATGGAATATTTTGATTTATCAATAAATAAAATCAAAATATTCCACCAATGCAAACACTTTATTTATTGTGAATTTTTTATGAAATTATTTAGTTTTAAGTTTCCGGTAAATTATAGTTAAAATATAAATAATATAGTGAATTTCAAATGCATTAGTTGCAGCTCAAATGGTAAGCAATTATCCATTTTTCATAGGAGGTCTAAAATTTTGAAAATTAATATTTTTAATATTTAAAAAATTGATGTGACGGATAAGGTGATATTATATTGGCTCCTAAAATAATATAGAATGAATGCAGCAAATGATATAGTGTGTTACGTTGTTGTTATTATAAATTAATGTGATGCCATATTATTTGCTATGCCAATTTCATTAAATTTTTTGATAGAAAATTAAACGGAAGAATGACAACAAAAGCAAAAGGTATATTCAGTGGCGGAACCAGCAATTATATAAAGGGGGTAAAATTTTTATTGATGCAGCGGGAAGGGGATTCTGTTGCATCGGACGACCAGAGAGGAGGGAGGTCGTGCTTCCGACTTATTTATGTTAGCTTCCGGCCAGTAAGTCAGGGAGATCGTGCGACCCCATACGACCCTACCTGATTCTGCTATCGGGTATATTTTAAAAATCAAAATGGGATGATTTAATAACAGAGAACAATGATGAGCATTAATATATTTTTCCGAAACGATCGTGAAATTTATCCTAATTTAAATAAAGCACAGGGCCGTTGTTCAAATGAAGTCATTTTTGAATTTGAACAAGCACACAATTCAATTAATGACTATCAACCAAGAAATAAATTATCGCCACATTAAAAAAATATATACATTCTAAGAATTGAGAACTCCTTTTGAAATCTAAAGCAAAAAACAAATTGCACCAAGACTTGATTGATTGGATTTCAAATCTCTCATTTCCAAGAGATTTTTTTAAGCCTATGTCGTTGCGCTACATATTAAATAATGATAAATATTTCAATTTTTATTATAATTTATTATAATCATTTAAAAAAATTTTGATAATAAAACTATACACATTATAAAATGATTTATACTAAATTTAATGAAAATTAAATTCATCTTAACAAAAATTTAAAATATTTATTATTCTTGAAAAAAATTCATTTTTTTTAGGATAATGCACTAAGCTAAGCCACTAACATGTTTTTGTAGATGTCGTTGTTGTTATTATTATTATTATTATTACTACTACTACTACTACTACTACTACTTTGGATTGAAAATTTCATTGTACAAAAAATTCAATTGAATTGAATTTTGCGAACAGGATTCATCTCAATTAATTAAAGATATAATTATTATATTTTAAATAAATTTTAAAATGATAAATTTTATTTAACTATTCAAAAATAATATAATTATTTTTCATTCTAAATATGTTTAATTTTCCTATAAAAAAATATGTTTAATTTAAATAATCTCTAAAATTATTAGATTAGATTTTGGTGACACAAAAAGATATACTAATTAGCAAAGAGTTTAATTAAATGAATTAAATTTATGTGAAAAATAAGTCCAATTATGGCATAAATATTATTTCATCCAATCACTAAAATTTCATTTATTTTGGGCATTGGAAAGGTGCAAAAAGCACCCCTAACAAATTACCAGACTAAAAACCTAATAAAATGAGAAAATAATAATACATTATTTTATAATCAGCGAGGCCTACAAATCATGGTAGAGTAGGGGAGTTCTACAACAAAATAAAATCAAACCATCTTGTAATCACTAATTAAGTTCAAACTTGATAGGCTACTAAACATGGGGGAAATCATAATCAATCTGAAGCTGGCCCTTGTGCTCATACTTCTAATCTTTTCATCAGGTTGTATTAAAGATACTATTAACGTGTTAATTTTGTATATATATATATATTATACTATTAATACTAGAATTACATTTGAGTCTTGCTGGAAGTTATTAAAATCTATTTTTTCTTTGACATTGAAATTAGACTTTATAAAACAAATTAAAGAAATGTAGGGGGGTGTATTCAATTCAGATTTTAAAAGATTATGTCAGATTTTTTATAATCCATGGATTATGTAAAATCCATGGATTGTTTTAATTCTACATAGACTTTATGAATTCTTTAGGTTTGTGAGAAGATTTGTAGATGGATTTCTATTTATACCAAATATTCTAGAATCCATCACAATCCATTATTCAGTGAATTCTTTGAAAATCCATAGAATTTTCAATACCATTGGATTTAGAAGGATATTTTAAAATCCTAATTGAATACCCCGAGATTTTAAATGACTTTTTAAAATCCTAATTGAATACCCATAGATTTTTAAAATACAAAAAAATCTTATAGTCTCTATTCAATACACCCCCTGTAGTTTCTTGTAATTGTTGTGATATATCAAAGATGATTTTTTTGACTGATTCTTGTGTTTGTGTGTGTGTGTGTGTGTATAATAATAATAATAATAATAATAATAATATAATGTGTCATTTGAAGGAAACTAATGATAGTGGTTTTGATAGGTTTAACATCTTCAAGTCGAAGTGGATTTGAAATAGCAAAGAAGCACAGAGGACATTTGCCAATTAGATGTTTTGATGATAGGGATTGTGCTGACAAATGTATGTCGGAGGAAAGCACTTGTGTATCTGGGTTTTGCATTTGCCCATTACACTAACACCTCAGCCACCTTCAAATGATTGCTACTTAATAAGTTCTGAATCTTTTTTTTTCTTCTTTTTAACAGTAATAAAGGTCCTGTATCTGTGAATACATGACAATATATATGTTGGGAAAATCACTATTTTCCCGCCCCTCGGACCGTCTTTAAGTAGGAATAAATGAGAAAATAAAATAACAATTGAGAAATTAAAGAGAATAAAGACACAAAGATTTAACGTGGAAAACTCCCAAATGGAGAAAAACCACGGCCGTTGCCTAACGACAACCAAGAAAAATATTTACTATGTGGAAAATTGTTACAACTACAAATACAAAATATTTTTCTAACCGACACCCACAAAACAACCCCCAAATATTTATACTCCAAAAGACTTCAAGAGCTCAACTCTAATCTCTAATATAAAATACTTGTTGTGTTTTGGTGTGTTTCAAAACCTAAACATTGATTTCCTTATATAGGAAATTCTTGAGCATCATTTCCTATTCTTTCCCGATGTGGGAAAAATATAACTAAATTTTATATTATTTTTTTTTTGTCAAAGATGATGGCTAACAATCTCCACCTTGACAAAATAAAAAAAATACAACATTGTCTGCTACCGACAATCATAATTCTTATCGTCAAGAATTATCGTACCCCACCATAAAAGAGTATCACCACTTGGAATTACTTCACAAACTCCAAGAATTTTTCCATATCGATCCCGCTAATAATTTATGGTGCAACCCTCCTGTTGACTTTCCGAGAGTTCATTATCCATCGACATAATTTTTCCACCACACACTTTGCATTAACTGTCAACCAATGCCGTGCGTATTTCCGTGGACCAGCTACCAATAATCCGTCCTCTTCCATGGCATCTCAACGGGTATCAATCATGCCATGGGGACACTTCTCTCAACTACAGAGAAAACTCATCATCTCCTTCGCCACAGGAGATCACATTGGCAGCAACAACGTTAGAGCTTCTAGCCGAATCAGCTCCACCGTTCGGACAATCATTCCTCACGTGTCCAGTTTGACCACACCCCCAGCAGACAACCTTCCTCTTTCCGGAGCCTTTATTCTTTTTCCTGATACTGACAGATAAAGCTGAATTCTCATAAGATTTATTTTCCATTTCATTCAGTCTTCTCTCCTCAGTAATGAGCTTACTAACCACATCCGCATACACCACTTCCTTACTACCATATTTCAGAACAGGCTTCATGTGCTCATATGTTGAAGGAAGTGACAGGATGAGCCGGAGAGCTTTATCTTCATCTTCGGTTTTCACTCCAAGAGTTTCCAATTCAGAGATGATACCGTTGAGGACACTCAGGTGATCGGACAGCTTTGTACCTTTCGCCATTTTCAAAGTATGAAATTGCTCCTTCAAATATAACCTGTTGGATATATTTTTTTCCTGATACAATTCTTTCAGTTTCTCCCACAACTCCTTTGTCGTGGACAATCCAAGCACATTAGCAAGAACATTTTTTGCTAAACACATGCGAATTTGACTTGCTGCCTTGATATCCAGCTCCTCCCATTCTTCGTCACTAATCTTGAATTTTTCTGAGTCTCCACTACCACCGCCTTTTCCTGAATTTCTTCCGCTGACTGGTTTACCCTGCAAAACCTTATGTAATCTAGACTGTATCAACACGTCTTTGACTTGCACTTGCCACAGTGCAAAATTCATTCTCCCATCAAATTTCTCAATCTCGCATCTCATTGCCGACATGCTTACTTTGTGCTTAATAAAGGATCAGAAATAAATATTACACCAGGTAAATTCCCAGGTAAGAGGAGGAGTCACAATAGTCTCACTTAAAATCCACTTGCCTTAGACTAAATTCGTGTCGTTTGACAGAATTTACCTCGACATGTAATTATTTATCTCACCACCAATACTCAAGCACACCAAAGCAAAACGACTCCACCTTTTCCAAAGCTCCACCAGCTTAAAAACAAAATTAATTTTTAACAAAAATCTTTTCTGATGTGGAAGATCAGACCAAGCTGCAACTACAGAGCATACTAAGATTTTTGACAAAAAATTATAACACCTAAGCTCTGATACCACTTGTTGGGAAAATCACTATTTTCCCGCCCCTCGGACCGTCTTTAAGTAGGAATAAATGAGAAAATAAAATAACAATTGAGAAATTAAAGAGAATAAAGACACAAAGATTTAACGTGGAAAACTCCCAAATGGAGAAAAACCACGGCCGTTGCCTAACGACAACCAAGAAAAATATTTACTATGTGGAAAATTGTTACAACTACAAATACAAAATATTTTTCTAACCGACACCCACAAAACAACCCCCAAATATTTATACTCCAAGAGACTTCAAGAGCTCAACTCTAATCTCTAATATAAAATACTTGTTGTGTTTTGGTGTGTTTCAAAACCTAAACATTGATTTCCTTATATAGGAAATTCTTGAGCATCATTTCCTATTCTTTCCCGATGTGGGAAAAATATAACTAAATTTTATATTATGTTTTTTTTTGTTTTTGTCAAAGATGATGGCTAACAATATCAGAACTGAATAAAGGGTGCTTTTATTATTTTATGAATCAGACGTGGTTTTTTTTTTTTTTTTGGGGGGGGGGGGGGTGGTTAAATTTTGGCTACGAGTAAAGATAAAACCAGAAACCTCAATCCTGAATATGAGTTCAACACCACTCGATTAATGACTTACTAAACGATTATATACAATGGGATGAGACTAAACTGAAATCAAATTATCATTCTAGCCAATGGGAGTAAATGCAGCAGAACAATGTATAGAAGTCATGCATTTCTAGATAATTGATAGCTAGAAGAGTTGAATTTACGACTGAAATTGTTTATTGCAGAGAAAGGAACAAAAAGTAAGAATCAATCATGCAAGCACGAATAGCACATTTGATTATTCATTCCTCAAAAAGGAATGATTTTCTGATAGTATATCAACATGTGTGGACAGTCAACATAAACTTACTCCTGGTGTGCTTCATAGCATTTCAGTTTATGCAGCCTCAGAATATTCAGTGTACATATTACTGAAGGCACTGCATGCTCTGGCTCCTGCTCCCTGTGCCAAACCAAGCACAAATAATTTTAGTTTTTAAGGCTAAATGAACTGATATTACGAGATGAAGCTCATTTAACTTAACAAAAGCTTTCGTTTTCTCCCTTTTGTATTTGAGGCCCTATGATTATGATGACCTTTCCAAACAAATCATCATTTCGAGGTAATATTATGGTTGGAAAAGGCAATTAACATGTATATAACGCAGAACCAAGCAAATGTCTAAATAGAAACGATTTAATGTTCCACAAAGAAGAACAGACATAACAAACTAGTTATCCCAAATGGAGAAAGAATAGATAATTTGTGCAATTTTGGCTCATAGTACAGTAGAAATATATTCATTTAATATCTAAACGTACCCATACAAAGTTACTCTTTGCCATACAGCTGAAGTGGGGGGATGGATGCTACTACTGGTCTACCAGTATTTTCCAGTCAGGTAAGAGATCTAAATGCAATGGGAGTTCAGTTGACCAATCTGTCGTGCAGTGGTGATTCCAATAGTATTTTAAATAATATACTACCATTTTGATTTTGATTGAATTACTTCATGTTTATAAAGCAAATAAGAATTGCGTTACCAACCCGTCTTTTGTGTACTCCAATATGATGATGATAAGGATGGTAGCTGACGAACAAAGATGACTGAGCTGCCAGGCATCATTAAGCAGAAGAATACCTCATCCACTCATCCAATCTTCTCTAAGTGTACGCTTGTTTTGAGAAAGATCAACCGCATAGTTACTCTTAGCAATCTCTAACAACTCAAACACTTTTGATATTGAAGGCCAATTCCAACATCTTAGAACAAAGAAGGGTATATGTTGAATAATGGGTTCGGAAAAGAGAATGCTCATTGGGAGACCAGGGTGGGTTTGAGAGTGCAAATTTTCCCAAAAGAAGAGAAATATCAGAAATGATTCAAAAAGTTGGAAACTTGAAGTCCGTATAGGGGACATATTGCTTCTCAAAGCCATTTGCATATTTCAAATTTGAAACGTGCTACACCAATTTAATTGTTTCTCATAAATATTATTTATTTTCATTAACTTTTTACAGCAGTTTTTCCTTTCAGATCATTTTAAGTTCATTGAAAATGTGATAAGCCAAGAAAATTCATTTCCATGGAATGGAAATTATTTCATGAGAAAGCAACGAAGAACACACAAATTGACATCTTCCAAGAACAATATTTTGGATAATTAGATGATAAAATTGAAGATTTCCAATAAAGTTAAGCAGGTACCTTCTTTGCATGGCACTTAAGTGATGTAGGGCCAGCAGAAAGCATCATTTTCCTGCTTCACTTGCACGGATTGCTTTTGATGTTCCACTCGCTCAAGCTGTGATGACAGTTGAAGCAAGTCGATGGTGGTGCTATTTTCACAGGAAAGACGATCCTTGGCATCTATAAAGTTTGATCTTTCGTAAATACCATCAGTAATATCAAAATTAAAAGCATCACTGCCATCAGATATCACTATGGAGCCCAAGTGACTCCCTTCTGCAGAACTTGTTCCAGACAAAGAGAACTTGCTTGGTATCCTACTTGTTGAGGCCTGCGAGCTAACTCCTACAAGCTTTTCAGAGACTTGGCTCGCACTATAGTGAATATTGCTGCCAGGAACCACCAATGGACAGGCTATGGAAATTCCTGATGAATGACTTGAAAAATTCTGTGATTGAGATGACAGAAGAGAGAGAGCACAACCAGAGTTTGTGATCCCTGATAGTCCTTGAATGGTTGACACTGCATCAAAAGCAGTAAAGTCTTCATTTCCCATTAAGACGTCCTGGATTAATGGACGTGATTCACAATTTGAGCCCCCTAAATCATGTGGATATCGATTAGTGCCCGCACTGAAAATGTTTCCTGTTGCAATAGCAGCTTCAATGTCATGAAAAGTGAGAAATAATTTATCCAAGTTATTAGAAGGCAAGAGGGATTTTGAACGCATATACCCACTTGTAACAGGAGTAGATGATAGAGGATTAAAATCAGAACCATCTTCAACTTTTAGTTGCCTGCACCAATTATTTGTTCCATATTTATCAGGATTCAACGGGCCACTGGGAAGCATATCTTGGCAGATAAAAGATGTGGCATGAAATCTGCTGACAAAGCCTGCAAGCATTTGAAAAACCATAGAAGGTTTACAAAGTACCATAACTGAAAGAATTGGCATAGGCTACAATCTAATGAAATTATTCAATGGAACGCCTAAATATCCTAATTTTAGAATATTAAAAACATAAAATTTGTAACTTTAAGAATTCAAACAAATTTCAGCATCAGAAGCAATGGAGTTAATGATATATAACACGCCATAAAACAATAAAACATGCTACCATGAACTAACAAGATAAATTTGGCATAAATATCAAATACATAAATCAGAATTAAGTGATTCATGCTATAAATGTGAATCCCAAATTCCAGAGTTAAAGACATTAAAGTTGCTGTTGTTCCATTGTGCTGGTAGTAACGTTTGCCTTTTCTACCCTCTTCCATGGGATTTCCATCACACAGAATTCCTACAGATAATCACTGGACAGTTTGAATATGTTAAATTGGAATCAGTGTCACCAAAGTGTTATACCAACATTGCAGGCCCAAATTTGGAGGACGTGACAAGCTCACATGCCTTACTCATAACTCTTGCTTTGCTCTCTTTACCGCACAAGACAGCGATGACCATTTCAAGAACAAACACACAAGCCTTGATACAGAAACCATTTTTGAAGAGTGAAATACTACAGCTGAGTATGAGAGTCAACATCATGGTAATGATTAAATATATTCTATTCTATTAGATAATGCAATTGAAAAGGATTAGTAATGTCACCCAACCCTTCACTGGCTAGAGAGTCACAGCAGTTTTGCTACCTTAATTTGCTAACAACAGACACAGGAAAACAGACACAGGAAACTGTCTTGTAACATTTCATCACATCACTTGGAAACATAAATGCTCCAAACCTCAAGTAAAACTAAAAAAGTTTTTCCTATAAAAAATCAGTTAATCAAACACAAAATAGCATTTTCAAAAGTGATACGCAGCTTCTATAGTTAGAAGTAAAAAAGAGGGATCAAATAGTTAACTGTCATTAAACAACTAGGCAGAGAAATTATGTAATGAATAGAAATTAGATAATATGGGATGTTTGACCATTGTATGACTGAAGTAGCCTCCCAGTCCTTCCAGATTGAAGACCAACTTGAGGTCTTCTCCGACGTTCGTTGTGGCCTGCAAGGCGTTTACGACAGCTGCGCTTGACATCATCAAATTCCACCAGCAAATGAAACCTGGAAGGTTAAAACTAGTACTCGTTATAGAGCTACTATGAACCCAAACTTGAGCAAAGATACAAAAATTCACGTCTAGGTTTTTCAGAATCTAAACTGAAGTACTAGAGCAAAATCCAAAGTACACATCTAGAAATATTCAGATTTTTAATAAAGAAAACCAATCCACATGAACATAAAAACAGAATTATTTAGTACTAGGAGGTTTTCTTCTTGTATTACTTCAGCTAACTAATAATTCATAACATATTATTTAAAAGATTAGGATAAAAGAATTAAGGTTTTCCATTAACATGTATCGATTTCATATCATCAGTGATCCATGGGAAGACTGAATGAGGACATAACAAACCTGCTGCATTGCTGACAAAATCTTTGTTCGATTCCATTGACAATAACTATAGGAGTCTTGGAGTGAACTTCACAGACTTTATGTCTCTTATGATAATCTTTTGAGGAACTAAGATCCTTATTACAACCATAAACTTGGCAATGTGCAGGATGGGAATTCACTGCCAGTCTCACTCTCTTTGGAGGAGTAGATGATTCAGATGAAGATAAAAAGGATACTCCGTTAGAAATCATGGAATTCTGAGCATCTGTAACGTCACCAAACCTCCCAAGCTTCAAATCAATGAATGAAGAATCCCTACTATTAGAGTCCACAACAGAGCCAGAAAGTCTAGAAGTGGACTCATCTTCTAAAGAAAAAGCATTGGTGTTAACCATAAAAGGATTGATGATTTTCCCACCATCAGCCTTGCTACTTAAAGCTTCCTTAGTTGAATTGTCAGGTAATTGTTTTCCCATCAAATCCTGATAGCTAAATTCCCCAAAATTGTGATTCTTAATAGCTTGTTGACTTGAGATTACCATGTTGTTGCCAAACTTACAAGCAGTCAAATTCCAGCCCATCAACCCATTTTTGCTTTTGGTAATATCATCAGAAGATGAAATTGTTTCATTTGATACAGATTCCTTTCCTCCGGGAACACAGCTCCAAGACTGCATTGCAATATAAAGAATCACTGCTCAAGTTATTAAATTACAATCAACACAAGCCCACTTGCTAATACAAGCAACAAAATGATCTCTCTTATACACTTTTTGCCCAACAAGACAAAAACCAAAATAAAATTTCTCCTAAACCATTTATACTGATAAAGATTGAAGAATCTTGCTACGCCACAAAATTTTCCACCTCAATATACAAAGAAAATCCCCACTACCACCCTCCTCCTTGCAAGTCTCCAAATCACAAGAAACTCAATTTCTGAGATATCAAATGCAAAAAACCCATCAGGGATAGCTCAAAACCCAGAAAATTTTAATCAGCAGAATCTCAAGAAAATAACTAAAGAGCATATAACCGCAAGTGAATTTAACAAAGAAAATCCTGTTCGAGAAAGAATTTAGGAAATAGAGACACCAGCGATGAAGAAAAAAAAACAGAGACAATGAACAGTGCACGGAGAGAGAGCAAACAAGAAAGGCGTTCACTATTTAGTGATTGGAAAAAAAAAAAAGAAAGAAAGAAAACAAAAAGCTTGTCTAAATTATAAGAGATACAGAATGGTACTTGCTTTAACGGGGTAGAGTAGTGAAGTTGTGTAAAAAAGGGATTTAAGGCGGATACCCAATTCATTGAAAATGATTTTTTAGGTGACACCCAAGCCCAAACTTCATGGAAAGATACCCTGTGGCTGCTATTTTCACACTTATTGAGATTGGTACAGTACAGACATTGACTCATTGAGTACTGAGTAGAGTTAGAAAGAAAGCGAGAGATTTGTAAACTTTCTTTTGCTTTGTTTAGTAACTACAAACTATGATTAGTTGCTGCCTCCCAACTGTTGTTTCCCAACAAAGAACAAGAACAGAACAAACAAGAAAAATTTGCATTAGTAAACATTTTAATTTATTTGTTCCATTTGTTGGGTAAGTCTTTACATACTACAGTAACTGCTTGTGTGTGTGTGTGTGTATAGTACTATCCCTTATTAGCCAAGCTCATAAACCGAGTTTTATGCCTTCTCAATATTGAAATCGAGCTCTTAGAGAAGATTAAACCTTACTATTAAACATCAAGAATTTGACAGAATTTTTATTATTCGAAAGACAAATCATTATCACAGTCGTTGTACAATACTAACATTACCTATGGATCTATCTACATATTCAAATCTTATCTCATATTCCTCAACTATAATTATAGATAGATCTCTACATACTCCTCAGCTATAAATATAAATATATTTTTATAAGATTTTTTTTTAATTTTTTTGCTCGCTTGTCTACATATAAATTAATTATTAACTTAGACATCAAAGTATTTATACTGAAATTCAATCTCTTCTCATGTCTCACTGATAAAAGAGCCAACGATAGGATTCGAATCCACCCCAAGAATTTTTAAAGCCTACCTCATTATATATATATATATATATATATATTAATTGTATTTCGAATTCATAATTTTGTTGTTAGAGTACACTACATATTTAACTCATTAATTGGTATAGGGTCGGATTCTCATAACAAAAAATTGACTATTATCACTTTAATGTTATTATATCTATACTATTCTTATTCCTGTAATTTTAATTAATCAGAAGACCAAATTATTCTTTTATTTATTATAATAAGAATTAAAATTTTATTTTTTGAGTAGCCCAATAAAAATTTTAAATAACATTGAAATTTCATATATATATATATATGTAAACAAATAATTTATCATAATATTTTTTTGTTTGAAATATTGTTGGTATATATTATGCATTTTTAAAAATTTTATGCCCAACGCTATTTAAACTTTATTTTATATAGACACAGTAGGACTAATAAAAGAGAAACGTTGGGCAATACTAATATAGAAAAACTTGCCACTTATGGCTTTTCCATGAGAAAAAAAAAGAATTGGAAAAAAAAAAACGAATGTAATTTATATTTTGAATCCCAACGTTACTTGTTAGATAGCCAAAAACAAATTTTATTTATATTTGTCAATGATTTTGGTTAATAATTTGAAAGTGAATTTAGAATTTTAGACATGAGATATTCAAAGTCTGTTTGATTTAGTGATAGTAGTTAATGGTTAACTATTTTAATGGCTTTATTTATTTAATTATATAATATTTAGTATTTAATGATATACAAAAGTTGACATTTAGATACTTAAATGATTAATAATGACTTGAATTTATGTCAAGTTATTTATATAAGGTTTTATTTGTTTTTATTTCTAAAAATTTAAAACTTTACAGGATAACAATTCTCTCTATATATACAAATTAAAGGAAATATTTATGCGATATTCATTGATTTTGTTTGCTATGATTTTAATTTTTAGTCAAAAAAATCCAAATTTTATCAATTGTTTCCAAACAAATTACCACAAAAAGAGACATTGCTTGATTAAACTCCAATATGTTCCAATTACAAATATATAAATAAAAAAATTAAAGCCTTTTTATCAGCTGAATCCAATAAATAAATTATTTTTATATTAAATCAAAATAGTTTTAATTATTTAAATGGAACTTAGGTTTAAAATGTCAAATTTTTTCATTGAATATAAATTTTTTTTAATTTATAAACTAGTAAAGATATTTGCAATCTCAAAGTCAATATGGTAGTTAAGACTTAAGTATGATTAAAGAGGAATAAACATGAAAAACATATAGTAAAATAAAATAAAAAAAAAGTCTAAATATAATTGCAAATAACTCCAAATGGGAAAAATGCTGGGGATCAGGATGACAGGACCCACATAAGAAATATACACCAAGTAGTCTCTTTCAATGTTAAGCACATGCGTCGGCCATTATAGCTCACCAACTTTGAAGGCTGCTTTACCATTTCTGTCTTTCTTTCTTTTTATATATATATTAATTCTTTATTAATGAAACTTATAATATAATGTTATGATCTTAATTATACTTATTAAATGATAAAATCTTATTTAGATTATCTATTTCAATGCTTTTAATTCATAGTATTACTTTAGTTTGTACTTAATTCGTGCTATAAAAATAAATTTATTTCTTATTTTATAATAATTAAAAAATATTAATTATTTTTATTAAAAATATAAATTTATGTATATTTTTTTATTATATTTTTTTAGGATGATATATATTTAATAAGTAATATTAGATATGAATATTATAAAAAAATTATTAATAACTAATTTATTAAAATAGTAAGTGAACTATAATTTAAAATAATAAAAATATGAGTCTATTTTTTATGGAATAAAAAAATATAATTAAAATTAATTTTATAATCTTAATTTAAATTTCTCTACCATTCTATATTAAAAAATATATATATTAAAATAGACTAATCATAGAATTAACTATGCAAGTTAATACATAATTAAGTATACTAATTCACTGATCTTTTAATACGAATCAAATTATAATTTGATATATTAAAGATTAAGATTTTTAAACATGACATATATTATTATTAAAAATAAGATTTTTAATTAAGAATAAAATTTTCAATTAAGGATTCATATATGCCATGAAAAGAGAAAAGATATTTTTTAAGGAGCCATTGGAAGAGGGACAGAGGATGTTTTTATTCAATTATTGTAATTTTGAAGTAAACATAAATGATTTCAACTGCCACGTGTAAAGGGGAAAAAAAAAGAAGAAAAAGTCTAACATTATGTTTGCCTGACTAGTAATTACAAAAGTAAAATTGAATGCTACAAGTGAGAGATATCACATAAAAAGGAAATATCAATATAAACTTTTTCAATATTTGAATTATGTGATAGATTTGAATATATATATATATATATATATATGCATTTTTTTTTCTTTTAGAGAGTGTATTTAATAATTTTGTATGTCTTTATCACAAATTTGTGAATAATTAAATTGGACTTTTATTGTATCTTATTGTAGATATGATGATATCAATTCATGAAAAATCTAACTATTAATAATTTCAAAGTTGATTAATTGACATGAACATGGCACACTTAAATTGCTGCAAAAATTGACCATACTATAAAACAAAGATTTAGAACCACATGGGAAATTATGGCTTCTCCTAGCATGCACTAATTACAAAAAATAAAAAAAATAAAAAAAAACTATGTATATAATATTTTTATAATTGAATTACTTGTCGGTAAATTAATTCGACTAAAATATTGAATATATATATTTATATAAACCCAATGATTTATATTGAATACATTTCATTTTTAATAAAAATCAAATTGAATGATATAACTTCAATATTATAAAATTTAATTTAGTTTGTACATTTTTATACATATTTAATATTTATTAAATAAATTAAATAATTAATTATATACTAAGAAATTAATATATTTATTATTAAAAAAATTGCTTTCAACCCTAAAGGGAATAATTAAACTTTGATTCCTAATAAATACACCAGTTACGTGAGTATGGCTGAAGAGACAACTCCATTTCACAAATCAACTAAAAGCCAAACCATTCCTCTATTACAAAACCATGCCAACTACACTATGGGTCAACCCACTTAATTACTTGGTCCCCTTCCTTCTTAATTTGTTTATGTATTAATTATTTTCTAGATTTTTCATGCAAGTTTTTGTCTTATTTTTTTTTTAAAAAAAATCTAATTTAGCCTAGCTTTTGCACTGTTAAATTCATTTGTGACAGAATATAATTTTAATGATAAACGTAAAAAAAATAAATTTTTATAAATGACTTTATTATATTTTTTATATAATTAAACACTTTATTTTTTAATTTGAACCGTTTATGTAGACTCTTGAGAAGTTTCTTTCTTTGTAAACACATGGATTTCACTATGCTATTTAGCCTTTTTTTTCATATTATTAAATTTTCTTTTCTGATTATCATATTTGCAAATTAAAAGAATAATTATTTGTATATTAAAACAATATTTTTTTTATCATGAATTTACTTGAGTGTTATTAGCCAACTAAAATCATGTTTAAACTTTTACATTTTATTTATAATCAATTTAATTCCAACTAATACAATTTAAATATTATCTAAATCTAATTTAAAATTTCGGTTATGTAATTATAATGTAATATCTAAAATTTATTTAGATATTTTTTAATTTTTTCAATGATAAAACCGATGGTATATACCCAATCGTGAATAGCAATTAGCTGTTATAGTGATAATTACAAAGAGACATTTGAAAGGGACTTGTACAAATTGATGGATTCTTCATTACATTGGTCATGGATTGCATGTTGCGAATACTTTTAGGGTAAGTTTAGGTTAAGAATTTTAAACTTCATATAATTAATAATTTAAAATTTATATTACTTCAATTATTTATTTTATTTAAAAATAAAATTCATAAAATTTAAATAATATATATATTTTTGCAATAAAAATATAAAGACACAAAATCTTCCATCCAAAATTTTTGTACCAGATATAGCTTTTTAAACTTTTTTTTAAATATTATAATAAAAATAAGAATTATTTAATGCAATTGGTGCATTAAAAAAAATAATACAACATAACATGTGTGTTTATATTAAAATAGTTATAGCTTAATTATATTCAGGTGAATCCCACTTAAATATGAGTGAAGGTGTATTCTTATCTAATATATCAAAAAATCAAAATTATTATAAAGAATAGCAGAATATATGAGATAGTAATGACTAGTACATATAATTGATTAAATTCTGAATAATCAAGAATCTCATATTATGTGTAATTTATACTTAAATTTTGAACTGAAGAATTTGTATTTAACCTTATCATTGTATATGCGAAAGGACAAAATGAATTAGTCATAGTAGAGAGATTAGTAATTTGATTATTTGTCTTTAAAATTTATGGGTTGTAATTGTAATTCTTTGTTCTACTTATAGTTGACGTTGAAATTTGTATTTGTATTTATCTTTTTCAGCAGATATTTGTATTGTTTGATACAAATGTTTTAGGTGAGTTCTTAAATTTATTTTCTAAAAAAAATAATATTAATTATAAAATAAATTAATAAACCGTGTAAAGTAAAATCTTCTTAATTTTACTTTTCTTGCTTATCTTTAATTTTTCCCCTTATAATAATACTCAATAAGTCACCAAATCTGGATAACAATTTCCTTCAATTTTATTAATTTTCCACCTTAATTTAATCTATTTTACAATGATCCCTAATTCTCTGGTTAACTACGAAAAAATAATTCCATATGGCCACCCCAATAGCAAAACAAAATCATTTTAAAAGATTAAAAGTTAAATAAGAAAAAAAATGGATCTATAATTTCTATTTTTATCTAAAATTGTAATTGTACAAATTTTAATAGCATTCATTTCGATTTTCACCTTTTTTTAACGTAATTTTGTTTAATTTTATTGAATTTTATGTAAAATTTATAAAATCAAAATAAATATTTTTAAGATATCAAACATTAAAGAATTTATTATTACTTGATACTAATTAAACAGGGGGTTAAGGATATAAAATTCATTTGACATGGAAGAGTTATTTTAGTTGGTGAATTAGTTTATTTCACATCCTACTTTTTTTTGGGAAATCTCACATCCTACTTAATTATTCAGATTTGAAGTTTAAGGCGAAAATATAAATAAGAAATTTATTATTTGTGAATTTTTAAATTTAACATGAAAAATTTTTATTTACTAAATAAAAAAAAATCAGCTGAGTACATGTATAAAAAATTATTCTGTGAAATTACTTAATCACTGTTAAATAAAAAATAAATTTTTGGGACCTCTTATGTGAGGAAGTTTGGGGGTGATCCCACCATTATGTACCAAAAAAAGATTATTGTATCTCAGAGAAAGTTTATTCAAACTTAAGATTGTATAGTCACCTGACACATAATTTTCATTATATTTCATAAATATTTAAAAGCAAAAGAGATTGATCAAAAACATTATTTTATATTAATTTGGGCAATTTTAACAAGACGTTTTTACATTTAACTTATGCATTTGATAATTAATTAAAAAAATAATTTAGTCATTGTTGTTATTATTAGTATTATAACAAAAGATTCAGGTTGGATTTGTTCCCTATCTTAAAAAAAAATTATTATGCCAAAAGACAGGGATGGTATGACTAATACTAATATCATAATATTCAATTTGTTCGATAAAAAAAAATTCCATAAAAAATAATAATATTCAATTTGTTAGTACAAAAGTTGAGAGACATAAATATCATATGTTTTATTGGCTATTTTATTTTTTATTCTCTTAGTTAATTAAAAAACTTTTAAAAAAAATTAAACAAGAAGAAAAAATATTTAATGAAGGTATCAATCACCATCATTATCAAAAGAAGTACAATAATGTTCTCTTTATTATTAGTTTTTTTTATAGAGAAATAACACATAAACACACGAAGGAGCCAACGCAAAAATAAATATCATGAAGACCAAATTTATATAGAAAATTAGAGATAATTTTGATAAAATTTTCGGTTTTTTTTCCCTTGATAAATTATGATTTCTTTAGTTTATTTATTTAAGAGTCAATATTTAAACTTATATTTGTTCCTTATTAAAATTGAATTAAATATTTAAAAAAATAATTGAATAAAAATTTAAACTTTGTTAAACAAGAAATTAGATAAAAAATTTAAATTTTTGTACTGCATATTAAATTAAAAATTAGATCATATTTAAAAATTAAGACTTAAATTTGTATTTTTTTTAATTAGAATTAGATTGAATATTTTAATGAATAATCGTATATAAATTTAAGAAAAAGATTAAAAAGATTAAATTTTTAGATTATATATTTAAATTAAAAATTAAGCCTTATTAAGAAAAGGTCATATCTATTTATATGGGGGCCAATTTTCATATATATTATAAATATTTAAAAAAATAACTTAAATTAAAATAATAAAAAATAATCAACAAAATTAATTCGAATGATAAGCAGTTTGATATCATTTAAGCAGATCGTAAATTCAAATTTCGAAGTTATAATTTTTTATATACAACTATTTTTGATAAAAGACTCAGCTATTATTATTAGATGTACTATATAAAGTGAGTCTAAATTAATTGAAACGTAATATTATATACGGACGCATAAAAAAAATACAAAGGGGGACCAGGCCCACTAACATGTATATGGGTTCACCCCTGAACACACACGCACACGCAGAGTAAAATGATCAGGGACGGACCTACTTTTTAACGTGGGGGGCATTCTTTATTTATTTATTTTTAAATACTACATATTTTTATATTATTTTATTATATATTCAGTATATTTTTTATACCTAATAAATATATTTTTAGTATATTTTATTAAATTATTTTTAATTATGACTAAAAATTTCGTAAATATACAATCTCAATTTTTTTTATTTAATAATATATAACTATTTAAAGTTGGTCTCCTAGCATTTATTCTGTGTTAAATAATAATTAGACATATTTTATAATAAAATTATAATAATTTTATAATAAAATTATAATAATTTTATATACTAATTAATATATTAATATTAGAACTTACGCGGTGCGCAGAGCCTTATTAAAAAAATTAATATACAATAAAATAAAAGCGACAGAGAAAAAAAATAAACTAATTTTTTGGCAGTGCATATTTAAAAATATAAAATTTAAATTTCTATTTATCTCGTACATCATAGTCACAACTTCCTTTATTTCTTTCTCTCACGGCCGCTCCAAACAAAAATTTAAAAAAAATGCACATCTTATAACAATTCACAACCAGAGCATATAAAAAATTTCACCGCGCAATTCTACAGTAAAAAATGGGGATAACTATGTTGTCAATGGCGGCAAAATTAACATTTTTCCCTCCAAATCCACCGTCTTATAATATAGTAGTTAATAAAGAAATAGAAAAGTAATTTAGTAGATATAACTTAAAATATGTCATAATGTACATTTTTTCATTGATAATAATTAAAAATAAATAGACTTAAAAAAGATATTAAATAGATATTATCAAATTTAAACTTAAAATTTTGATGAAATTATTATCTTATCATAAAAAATTTTGATTTATACATTATTTTTATTTTTTTTGTATAGTATGTATAAATTTTTATTCAAATAACTTCTATAATATCTATAAAGTAAACAATAACTAATTAAACAGATCTTTTTGGTAATCAATAACCAATTAAAAAGAGTATTTAAGAGGGTGTTTCTTAAAACCGGAGCTTTTTAGCTTATTGTGAATAAGTGATTTTTAGATTATAATCAAATTAAAAATAAGCAGTTAAGCGTTTCTGTAAACTAGTTAATAATCAGCTGATAATCAGTTTATAATCAGTTAAGTGTTTCTGTAAAATCAGCTTATAATCAGTTTTTAATTGCAGAAACTGTCAAAATGACCAAACTGTCCCTGAGTTTATTTATTGTATAAAAATAATTTTTTAAATATCAATTCAAAATTTATTTTGCAATAATAATAATAATAATATTTATTTAATAATAATAATAATAATAAACGTAAAAGAATTTTGATGGGAACTAAAGTGTATAGGGTGGGCAAATTTGAAATATTGAAGATTAAGTAGGGATAATATGGTCTTTTACTTGGTCAAAACTGCTTAAAAAATAAGTGCTTAAAAAAAAGTAGCAAAATCCAACTTTTAAAAAACTGATTAAAATCAGATTATAATCTACTATTTAAGTTTTCAGAAACACTTAAATAAATAACTTATAATCTAAAAACTACTTATAATCAATTTTGACCAGCTTTTAAGTTTTGAGAAACACTCTCTAAATAATACCACTGCAGCTAAAAACCTAGTTTTATCCAAATAATACCGTTACAGCTATTTACAATTCAAATGGAGACACAGCAGCACAATTGACAAACATATATTGTCCAACTTTCCAGGGTAAATTGCCACCTTCATTATCAAATTCAGAACATTAATAGCCATAAATTTTATTTGTTTTTCTGTTTTTTCTTTAACACTAATGTCAAAGAATTTATCTTTTTAACACTAACAGGCTTGATACTGGACCTTAATGCTCTAGTTGATCTTTCACTTGCATAAAGACTTATAGGAATAGCCAAATACATCCAAGTCTGCCAATAATCAGTACGATGATATTGATTATCAAACAAATAATGTTAAAAAAAAAGCTTTTAAAAAATATAAAAAATAATTAATTAGATAAATTGCTTACCATTTTTTTTTTGTATCATTTATGAGTCAAGTAGAGGAATTCACCATACACAATAAGCAGAGTGTAGACAATAATAAAGAGATGGTGTGAGTACTAAAAGGCATTAAAACCAGTAAGCTTCTTTAGAAAAGTAGGCAAATTTAGTTTGTTTCTTCTGAACTAAGGAGCAACTAATGTAAAGGCTATCAAAACTACCATTATAATCCCAGTTACTCCTTTCACTGACTTGACAAATTGCCAATAGCTTGAAGACTGGTCTCCAATGTATGGCTGCATAAGCTTCCATTTCTCTTTACTTGCTTGAAGTAGGCGAGGGAATTCATAGGCTAAGTGAGAAATTGCATGTAGATGAACTCCAATTGAAATTTCAATTGCTATCACCTAGAAACAAAAAATGAAAACAACCTATTTTTATTTTATTTAAATTTTGACTCCTATAACTTTGTTTTTCCCGCAGTAGGAAAGAAATTATCTTGTGGAAATTCAAATGGTCATCAAAAGGAGCCGCGACACCTAACTTGGTCTTATTTTAAAGCCAAGTGAGTTTGAGCAATTTTACATTTTGACCATAATATTCGATCAACATATTGATTATATTTAATGAATTTTGAAATTTGGAAAAAGAATTTCCATTGGAGAATAATTTTATTAAGTATTGTAGATCATATGTGAACTTTGACAATTATTATCTTATTTTGAAGATCATAAGATACTATTATTATCTTATTTTGAAGATTAAATTTAAATTTTGAGCAATTTTAAATTTTACCGATAATATTGGATCAACGTATTGATTAAATTTAATGAATTTTGAAATTTGGAAAAAGAATTTCCATTGGATTTGTTAATTATTATAGATCATATGTAAGCTCTCTCTTATTGTGACACTTACAAGCAAAATTAAAATTCTTAATATTATACAAAATTTATGTGAGCTCAGATTATAAGTGGCAATTTATTATTGTGACATTTGACTTAATATTATATAAAATTTCTCTCATTATATATATAAATATAGAAGAAAATTACTATTTCATATAAAAAATTCTTAATATATATATGATTATTGTATTTTATTTATTTTTATTTTTTTGAATAGAATAATTACTATTTCATATGAAAAAATCTTAACATATATATGATTGTTCAAATTTTTTTGGCATTTTATTTATTTTTATTTCTTTGAATGGAATAATTACTATTTCATATAATTTTTTTAATATATATACAATTATTCAATTTTTGAATTTTATTTATTTTTATTTTTTAATGAAATAATAATTTGTTTGTTTTAAATTTATTTGTCTTAAATTAATCATAATTTTATCTTAAACAAGTGGCAATTTATTATTGTGACACTTGGCTTATTATTATACAAAAATTTTCTCCTTATATATATATAAGAAAATTACTATTTCATATGAAAAATTCTTAATATATATATGATTATTCAATTTTTGTATTTTATTTATTTTTATTTTTTTGAATAGAATAATTACTATTTTATATGAAAATTTCTTAATATATATATGATTATTTAATTTTTAATTTTATTTATTTTTATTTCTTTGGATGGAATAATTACTATTTCATATAAAAAAATTTTAATATATATATGATTATTCAATTTTTGTATTTTATTTATTTTTATTTTTTTGAAAAAAATAATAACTTATTTGCCTTAAATTAATCATAATTTAATCTTAAATTAAGCCAAGTGTTAATTTATTATTGTGACATTTGGCTTAATATTATATAAAACTTTTCTCCTTTTATATATATATATATATATATATATATGTATATAAGAAAATTTATGAAAAATTCTTAATATATATATGATTATTCAATTTTTGTATTTTATTTATTTTTATTTTTTTAATGGAATAATTACTATTTCATATGAAAAATTCTTAATATATATATGATTATTTAATTTTTATATTTTATTTATTTTTATTTCTTTGGATGGAATAATTACTATTTCATATAATTTTTTTAATATATATATGATTATTCAATTTTTTTAATTTTTTATTTTTTTGAATGAAATAATAGCTTATTTGTCTTAAATTAATCATAATTTTGTCTTAAATTAAATCAAGTGATAATTTATTATTGTGATATTTGGCTTAATATTATACAAAACTTTTCTCCTTATAAATATATATATTCTATAAACACATTCTTTTATTATTATTATTATTATTTTATTAATAAAAAAATTATTATTATTATTATCATTAATTTGTAATAACTATTATTATTATTTTCATATATTTTCCGTAAACAATTCGTCCCAGAGCTATTTAGCAACAGAGAATCTTCTTATTAGCGATGGATTCATCCGTTGTTAATTTTAATTTTTTTTTCTTTTGGTTCCTTTTTAATTAATAAATTCATATAGAAATGTCACTCATATTCTGAAACAAAAAATAAAAGTATGCTTTTCTATTATTTGTTTTTTATAAAAGTTAAGGGAGGATATATACAATAAATTTCGCCATCAAAATGAATAATTTATTTGGTAACAGAGGAACTTCTTGCCCTATATCGATAGGTTGGTGAGCCAATTGAGCCTCATGTATCTTTATATCTTTATGTTCTTTAATTAACGGGAATTAAATTTCTGAAATATTCTTAAATATAAAGGCTAAATATGGTGATACATTCTTAAATTTATTTATAAAGAAAATTCGTCTAAATAATTATAATTATAATAATTTTGATTCGACAAAAAATATGCATATGTTATTAATTAATAATAATTTTTTAGTTGAAGTTGATTGTAATAACAATTCCTTTATATAAAAATAAGACCATATCATGAAAATCTAAATTAAATTCATCAAAACCTTCTTATTCTAAATTCAATGCAATGAAAAATCTAAATTATCATTTCAAATTTGAAATTCAAAAATTAATTGTTAAATCCAAAATGATTTGATTTGAGTGCATTCAAAACGATATAGGCATTGAATGGAGAAATAAAAGAATAGGGCCCTTTGGGAAGCTAACATGGTCCAATATCCTTAAAGAGCATATATAAGCATTTATGCATGTAATGAAACTTGAATTAGCTCAACTTCTCTTACTAACAAAAGACCCAAAGTAATAGCTCTATTTGAGCTTAGATTATTGCATATATGAATATTCAAACCCTTTGTGTTTAAATAGCTAGCCTTAATTAAAAAATATATAATAATACATGTAATTTTTATCCAGACTGAATATATATACATTCAGCTAACAACAAACTATTATAAGAATGATAATAGTAAAATTGTATAATATTATTGGTAAGATGCACATAATCATTTAGTTGATTAATGATCATTAGTTGCAACATGCATAATTATTTTGTCACTCACTTCATATTCCGAACTTCTCAAACTTGTTGCAAGTATGAGCATTTTAATTAATTGTGCTTTTATTTTTATATAAAACATTTTCTAAAATAAAGAGTATTTTTTATTAATTTTTAAATATGAGAGTATAATTTTTTTAAAATCAAATGAATTTTTTAATTAAATGTATTAAATAATTAATGAATAATATATAAAACTTATTAATTAAATTTAAAGTAAAGAGTAAAATTAATTTTCTAAATATAGTGGGCAAAATTTATTCTTTATATATTCTAAATTTTGACACAATGAGAAAATGAGGTAACAATCAATATGGAATCCACCAAAAATAAAGAGATTGAAAATTTTATTAATAGTGAGATATCATTAAATTATTATATAGTAAGCAAATTTATAACTTGAAATCTTCCATATACCAAACAAACAAAAATTTTGAATGTACTAGTTTCTTCATATAGTGACTTCAAATAATATTTTTGTTTGAAGATTGAATTGATATAGAATAAACTTGAAATTATCAATCCCAATAAAATCAATATATTGAAAATCACTAACAATAAAATCATGAGACCTTAAGGGTTCACTTTGAAAATCAATATCAATAATTCCTTCTGGCTAGTATTAAGACCTCAACAATACCTTGGTTTTGAATTTCAAAATTCTTTGATCACTTCAATCATGGTTAACAACTTCCATGAATAATCATACACTGAAATTTTTATCATATACTAAATTTTGATCATCAAAAAATTTTAGGAAATATAAAAAACTTTTTAGATATCATGTAATTGATTAAAATGTTATTATTAGTCTAACTATTCAGTATCTTATAATTCAAAAATTATAGATTAATTTGAATTTATATCGACATATCCATTTAGCTCTCAAGTTTTAAAGATACTCCAAATGTTATTTATTTATATGAAAATACTCTTAAATAAAATATAGTATTCATTAAAGTGATGAACCTTTCAGTTTGATACAGTATCATTTATGAGCTCCAAATGTTTTCAAGGTTTCTGTTTTTTTCTACCTAAAGTTGCGGCATTTCATGAGGCTCATCAATATTTTTGTCTTCATGTTGTTAGATTCATTAGGAAGTCACATGGTGATGTACTACATAATTTAACAATTCAAATTTTTATCTATTAATTTTAATTTTAATTTAATAATATTAAAATATTTTAAAAAACTGAAAAATTATAAATTTTAATTTTAATCTCTCTATTCTTAATACTTCTACACCAGACATAAAGGAATGGTTACAAGGCCTAACATTGACTGCATCTATGACAACAATATCACTATTAGGTATTATATTACGGCTCTTATGGAAATTGAAATGAATTGCTATGGCATTAGAGAGGAACTTCACCTAATCAACTGGTTAGACGAGCACATTCAACCTTATTAAAGGAATGGTCTAAAGCAATGATAACCAGAAATCTAGATGGTTTCTGGTAGGAGCGGAACAACTATGGGGTCGTGTGGGGTCACACGACCCTCCTCACCTCCACCGACAGTCAGAAGGGGAGGTGCTGGTGGAGGTGGAGCTAAACTCGCAGACTCTGCAGTAAGGGGTAGACGAACCCCTCGCTGTAAATAGTTTTAATTTTTTTTAAAAATTACTCTATGACGAAACAGCGTCGTTTCGGCAGGGACTAATTTTTTTTTTTTAATAAAATGAACCCTTGGCGAAATAGCATTGTTTCGCTAAGGGTAAATTTAAAAAAAAAAACAGGCCCAGCGAAACGACGCTGTTTCGCTGGGGCCAATTCAAAAATAAAAAAGGGACTGCGTTTTCTTTTCCCCTCTCCTTCTTCTCTCTCCCCCTTTCCTCCCCAAGCCAAGCCACCAGCAAGCAGTCCCATCACCGTCGGCCCACCGACAACCACCACCGGCAGCCTCTCAGAGCAGCCGCCTCAGTAAATTTCTAGTTTCGTCACTGGTGATTGGAATACACTATAAGTGGTGGATTAAAGCCAGTTGAAGTGAAAGTGTCCAAAAGGGGAATGACTAAAATGCAACACTGATGCAGATAGCTTGGCTAATGGAGCTCGTGAAATTTAGAAGGAAATGTGATGGGTGCTTGTAGCTTTAGTTACTTAATCCAATTTGACCTAAAATTAGTTGAAGTACTAAATTTCATAGAAGTTTTGAGTTAGACCAAGAGGATCAATTGGTCCACAATTATATTTGAAACTGACTCATAGACACTTGTTCAAACTTTAAAGAAGAAACAAATTGATAGCTACTATTTTGAAATTCTAATTTGAGATTGTCTAGCTTTTTTGGAGAATTTTTAAACAGTTAATTTTTTTTTTGTTAGAAGGGAAGCAAATAATTTTTTTGTTAGAAGGGAAGCAAATAATGTAGCCTATGTCTTCACATTGTTCATGTAATGGTGTCCGGAAATGGGGTTTTAACCCCTTTCTTATTGCCCAAGTTGTACTTTCCAATTTGAGTTATTAAGATTTTTTTTTGAACTGAAGAGTTATTAAGGGGGTGTTTGGTTTAGCTGATTGAGGCAGCTGATAGTTATTTCAAGTCAATCAGCTAAAGAATAGGTGTTTGATTAACTTTTTTATCAGCAGCTGTTAGCTGTTTGAAGGCTCAAACAGCAGCTGTTTGAAAAAGCTCCTCTTCCTAGCTTTTTTTAAACAGCTGCTGATAGTTTTTTTATTTGACAATATTAACCCTGAATTATTAGATAATATTAATACACAATAACAATTTGAGTTTATTTAAAATTATACCTTTATTAGTTATTTTACATAATAACAACAACAGCTTACTATATTTTTACCAAACGCTCATTATTCATCAGTTATCAGCTATCCGCAACAACTATCAGCTATTGGCAACAGCTATCAGCTGCATGAAACCGCTAAACCAAACAGGACCTAACATGTTTTTCATTTGGCTTCCGTAAAAAAGTTTTATTAGGCTAAAAGACAAAAGCAAATAACAGCTGGATCCTCGATGAGCAACTTAAGACTCAAGCATGATGTCATGGCTTGTCATTTATTACATCATCTATGACTAAGAGAATTATTTTTTGAATTGTGAGCCCAATAATAGAATTTGGCTCAACAGTTGCTTTTTTGAGCCGATAACTTAGCTTACTATTCACCAAAATAATGTGAAGAGAAGAGCCAGTGAAAATTTATGAAATCATCTTCATTCAATAATAAAATTATTTTTAAAATTATAAAACTATAAACAAATATATAATAAATAATAATCAGAAAAAATATTAAAAAAAATGTAAGTCTCGGTCTTCTTAAAAGCAATATGTGATTTTTTTTCTTACACTTAAATATCATGCGATTTATTTTATTAGATATTTAAAGTTTTTAAATATTAAATTCAATACCTGACCATTTGTTTATATACAATATATTCGAAGAAAATATTTTTCTCTTAAATGGAATGCTATCAGGTTCTATACGAACTATTCTTGGATTAAAATTTAGTTTTAGTTAATAAAAAAAATATTTAAAAAGAAAAAAAGAGAAGTAAAATTTTAAAATTAAAAAAAATCACCAATAGAAATTTTTTTACATATTTTAAGAAACTTAATAAATTTTTAAATATCAGAAAATATTTAATTTAAAAATTATGTTTTACAATTATTCATGAATCTTTAAATTTAATCTCTTAAACCACAACTCAAAAAGAAAGATAACTTTTTAATGTAATAATAAATTTTTACTGAAATTTCTTCAAAAATACCCTAAAAAATAAAATATTTTAAGAATACTTATTTTTCTTATTCTATTTCAAAAATATTTCTTTTTTTTAGTTTTAATTTTAAAAATATCTCTTTTTAGGCATATATTTTTTATATATATTTAGTATATTAAAAAAATATTTTATTTTATCAAAATGAGGTTTGTTCGAGTGGTAAGCGACTCGATATTACTTAAACAGATTATAAATTTGAATCTCGAGTTTATAGCCTTGTATGTGTAGCTATTTTCGCTGAAAGACTCATCTACCATTACTAAATGCGCTATATTAAAAAAAAGATATATTTTATTTTTAAAAATAAACTTTAAGTATGCAGTATGTTAAAGTATATTAAAAAAATAATATTTTTGAAAAAAATAAAAATTATATTATATAGTGTAATTTTCTTTTTTATTGTACATATTTATATTAAATAATCTCTTTATAATGTGTCACGTGATATATAAAACACGAAATATTAATTTTTGTATAATAAAATAATTAACATAAGCAGAAGATTAAAAGAAATAAATTCCGTCATGTACGATTGTAAACATTCACATGGTATAAAATACACGTGATAATGGAATATTAATTCTTCTATATATGTAATAAAATAATTGATGTTAGAATGTCGAAAGAAATATTAATATTCTATGTTAGAATATTAATTCTATCTTTCCATTAGTTTAGTAGATTTGTTATTTTAGCTGTCTAGTTTCTTTCTCAAATGCTAAATTTTATGCGAATTTTTATGTTTGGAATTCTTTCCTATGTTCTTGTTTCTGATTTTATTTCTAAAAAATATCAAGGATTTTAGTGGTGGGTGTATTGAGTAAGTCTATTGACCTCAACTTAGTTGATCCTTTACTCCTTGTTTAGTTTATTTTTTTAATAATATTCCTTTCTTCAATCAGTAAAAAAAAAAAAATCTGATACTCACTTTTGAAAAATCACATCTTATAAAAAATTTACTAATTATTTTAAGAATGATTAGGATGATAAATTTAAAACATAAAAATAGGAAATTAAGAAGAAGACAAATAGAAATTGTAAAAAAACAGAAATTTGGAAGGGAAACAATAGAAAAGACAGAACAAAGCTGGGAAAGTGCACTAGGAAGGGTGTCGTGAACAAAGTTTCCCTAACCACTCAATGCTTACCTATCTGTCATCGACAAAGAAAATTAATGCAGAGAAATGCATCACTTTCACTCAATTTGAAAAATAGTAGGGAGACTTGTCTTTGTCTAGCCATTTTCTTTCTTCTTAGCTTCTGGCTCGACGTTTCTTGCTCCCTCTTCACCCATCAACACCCATTTTTGCTTTTTTTTTTTTACTTCATCACAAAAGTTAAAAACAAAATAAAAATTAAACCATTTTTATCTTGTAATTAACTTATTTAAAAAAAATTAGTAAATAGACTATAATTTAAAATAAATAAAAAAAGAGTAGTTGATTGTGTAAAGCCTGATCTTTTATCCAGTTGATTGAATTTAAAAATTTTGTTTTTCGAATGAATTCTTATCTAATATATATTGTGGTCAGTCGCATCATTTTAAATTTTCAACATTTCGCAAGGAATACTGTTATGCGAAAATCATGTCCGCTTTTCAATTTCATGGGTGCAGTGTTTTTTTTTTTTCACTTTTAAAGTTTTTTTTTTTGACATTATTTTAAATTTTTATTGCTTCTGCAAATCATGTTATTTTTCCTGATTGGGTTGCAGCCACCCATCTCAGCTGAATGCTCTTTTGCACTCAAACTTTACTATTAATTCATGCTTTCTTTATTCAGGATCCAATAAATAAATAACACTAATTCCATTATCGCCAATGAATTTTAATTTATATATTAGAAAAACCCCAAAACTTTAATTTAGTAACACTACATATTATTTTTTTATCAGAATAAAAAGGAGCTTTCATTAAAACAACAAAGAAGTACCATCAGCAGTTAACAGACTTTGCAATTGACTCGGGGGATTACACAACCAATATACTCGAAGACAATTCTTAAAAACAGAAGCTGCTAACCAATCTGCTACCCTATTTCCTTGTCTATGGACAAAATTAAATGAACAATGAGCAAAAGCATCAGCCAAATGTTTAATTTTAAGTGCGATAGCATCAATTTCAACGGAAATTAAATCTTGTGTGTTAGAGCTTGGACAAGTTGCAAGTTATCTGATTCAAACAAACAAAATTCAAGATTCAACCTGATAGCTCTCTGCACAGCCAGAAGTACGGCTTGGGCTTCATTCCTTAGTGGAGAATGTGATTGAATCATACACGCAACTCCATCCTTCAAAACACCAGCATTATTTCTGATAATAAAGGTTGCGCCTGCCTTGGAAGAATGTTGATGAAAAGTTGCATAACAATTAATTTTAAAGAAATTTGCAGGGGGAGTCAACCATCTTCTAGGATAAAGGCTTCTTTGAATAGAGTCAGCTGAGCTAATCTCCACATTTGAGCTTCCAATCTCTTGTTGGGCTTTAATATAATCTGAATGAAGGATATTTGCACGATGCACTGTAAACTTAGGATCTGGTAATGCCCCTTTGAAGCACAACTCGTTCCTTGCCTTTCATATACTCCAGCACAAGCAAGCTGTTTTAGCCAATAAATCTTTCATCTCATTGCTTTTAACTTTAGTTGTCATATCAGAGCATCAAACAGCAAAAGAAGAGGTATTTAGAGCAAGAGGATTCAAACCAATATTAGACATCAACCAAGATGTCGGAGAATGATCACAGTAAAAAAACAAATGTGCATTTGATTCTTCTGCAGCATAACAAATGGCACAAATTTTGTCTTTGTAAAGATTCCTCCTGAAAATATTTACCTTAACAGGAAGAGCATTCACACAAGCACGCCAAATAAAATTTTGAATCTTTGGAGGAATATTTAATTTTCATATCTTATGCTAGCATAGACTGTCAATTAAAGAGTTGCCACCATACAGATATGCTGGCTGGTTCTGTGAATTACAAAGAAACTTATACACTGACTTAAAAGAGAGTTTACCAAACTTATCTAGGTTCCAGATAAGTTTGTCACAAGTATTACCAACTGCAATTGGAATTCTTTTGATAGCCTCAACCTCAGTATTTGTGAATAAAGCATACAACAAATTATAATTCCATTTCTCTTGTTCATCAATTAAATCTGATACCCAATATACATCAATATTGCTTGGCTTATTACAAAAAATCTTAAAATTAGGAAGGTTAGGAACCCATGGATCCTTCCAAATTTGAACTTGATTGCCACTCCTTATGAAAATTCTTTCACTGCCAACATGCCTCTCCAGCTCTAAGAAGGTTTCCCTCCTAATTTGGCTTCCAAAAAATGATTATTAGGAAAATAGATGGATTTCATAATTTGAAACCATAGACAATCAGTTCAGCCACCAACTTCCAACATTGCTTATAAAGCTATATTGAACAACTCAAAGTCTTTAAATCCCAACCCCCTTTATATTTTGGTCTAGTTAGAACCTCCCATTTTTCCAAGCCAAACCTCTATTTTCCTGATTTTGTCTCCACCAAAATGAGGACACCATGCTATTTAGCTTTTTACAAAGAAATTTGGGTAATTTAAAGCAAGACATGAGATGAGTGGGAATGGCATTGAAAACAGCTTTAACTAATGTTTCCTTGCCAGCAAATGATAGCAGCTTATTCTGCCATGAAAAAATTTTTGATCTGACTTTCTCAGTTATAAAGTTACATGCCTCCCTTTTTGACCACCCCCACGAAGATGGAGTGCCTAAATATTTATCCTCCCCTTTCATCTCTGTCATTCCCAACATATTAGTTATGGACTGTTTTAAATCAGGAGGTACATTTCTACTAAAAGCAACTCTGTACTTTTCAAAATTTATGCTCTGACCAGATGCAGCTCCATAATCATTCAACAGGTTTAAAAGTAACCTAGCTTCATTGATTGAAGCCTCACCACACATGAGGGTATCATCAGCATAAGGCATATGTGTTAACTTGGGAGAAGTTCTAGCCAATTTAAATCCTTTCAATTGTTTACTCATGATCCAGTATGCAAGAAAGAGCATTGGTGACAAAAAGGAAAAGGTATGGGGATAGTGGGTCTCCTTGTCTAAGATCTCTATAAGGGGAAAAATATTAGTTAATCTACCATTCACAACAACATTATATCTGACAGTAGTGACACATTGTAATATTAAATGAATCACTCTATCAGCAAACCCCATATTTCTAAGAACCTTTTCTAAGAAATCCCATTCTACACGGTCATAAGCCTTATTCATGTCAAGTTTAAGCACCATTTGCCTATCTTTTTTGCAGTCTGTTCGAAGCTTATGAAATATCTCATGGGCAATTAGAATGTTATCAAGTATTATTCTACCAGGTATAAAAGCACCTTGTGATGAATTAATAAAACTTTGCATGTAAGGCTTCAGTCTATTGATAATAATTTTAGATATAATTTTATAAGCACATTTGCAGAGACTTATTGTTGTTGTTGTTGTATTTGCAGAGACTTATTGGCTGGTATTGAAAGAGAGTTTCTGGAGAAGGTACCTTAGGTATTAACACTGTATGTGTCAGATTGAGTTGCTGAGGCAGATTTCCACTTGCAAAAAACTGCTGGATAGCAGATATTAGATCATGTTTGATGATATTCCAAAATCTTTGATAAAATACTCCTGAAAATCCATCTGGGCCAGGAGCTTTGAAGGCACCAAGGTTAAACACCACTGATCTGATCTCAGTTTCTGATAGGATGCTGCATAGAATTTCATTATACTATTCTGACACCATTTTGGGGATTTTAAGAAGCAACCTCTCTTGAAAAGAAGTTATGCCGACAGAGAATAAATTCTCGAAGAAGTTACAGACTTCATTTTTATTGCATGTTCCCCTTCAATCCAGATACCTTGTGCATTTTTTATTTTCACCATCAAGTTTGCTTGTCTTCGTTGGACTGTAGAGGCATGGAAATACCTGGTATTTCTATCACCAATCTGAAGCCATCTATTCCTGGACCTCTGAAACCAGAGTTGTTCTTCCATCTTCTAGTACATGTCTAACTTATCAACCAGCCTCTGCTCTTCTATGTGGAAATTTGAACAGGATGGATTAGAGTATAATTTTTCTAACTCGGCCTTTGTCTGTTCTATGCCCCTTCTTGCATTCAAGTTATTTCTTTTACTCCATTCTGGGAGTTCTGATGCTAAATTTTCCAGTTTTCAATCAAACTCAACAAGACTCTATGATTGGCTAGATTGGTTCTAAGTTTGCGAAATCACCTCCTTACAATCCTCAGTTTGTATCCACTTAAGGTCAAACTTAAATCTCCTTTCATCTGAAGGCCGTGGATTAAATACCAATAAGAGAGGTCTATGATCTGATCCCACAAAACTTCCATAAATCACAATAGCTCTTTGGAACATTCTTCACTATTCATAACCCTGTTTAGTCTCTGTTGTAAATTAATCGGCCCATGTTGTTTGTTAGTCCATGTAAAGCGAGGCCTTTTGAAACTCAAATCAGAAAGTTCCAATCTATCAATCCACTCAGCAAACCCATTACTCCAGTAATAGTTGATATGTTTCTGTATCCAGTAACAGTTGATATGTTCCAGTAATACTTGTGAATTTGTATCCAAAAGGGCGACTTAGAGAAATCTATGCTCTCAAAGGTTTGATCTGGACTCCAGGGGTTGATTATTAATAAGGAGTAAGAAATATTCCATGGGGCTTCATTAAGGATACGAACTGCATCCTCTTCATTCTGCAAATAAAAGACAAATTTATTCCAGCAATGTTTCTGGATCCCAACTCCTTTCTTGAACTTCCAAAGCCAATTTAATAATACCCACATTGAAGGTTTTCTGGGATAATAATTTCCCAGCTAGGACTGAATCTATTAGTTCAAGCTTTTCCCCAGGATCTGGTTGTAAATTGAGGGTTATTTCTGAGTAGATGAGGGAGTGGGTTTTAGCAATTATGTCTTCAATTTCATCATTGGCAGGTTCCACAATAATGGTGGGGGCAGACAGAACTATCAAGGGTAGAAAGAAACTAGGTATTTGACTAAGAAATGAGATGATATTGGGAGAACTCTACAGAGAGAGGGAAAAAAACTCTACAACGAGAGACAGAAAGAAAAACTAACACTGCAGATTATTGTACCTTAAAAAAAGTTTTATTTAGATTTTCTTTTGTCCTTCCTTGCATTCCTAAAATAAACTATTTAATTACATCTCATTTTTGATATTTAATTTTTTTATTTTTATCTAAAATCTTATCATTAAAAATACTGAGTTTTGTATATTGATTAAATATAATAAATATATAATATTTATAATGATTTAGATTATTTTTATTTTATGAATTAATTTTTAAAATTAAATTAAGTTAAAATTTATTTTTTTAATATAGTATTAGAGTTATCAATTTAATTTTTTATTATTAAATCTATAAATATTTAATTATATAAATTTTAATCTTTAATTTTTTTATATTAATTCGGCTTTAGGTACGAGGGATATGTTGAATATTTTATATTAATTAAATATAATAAATATGTATTTTTTTATAATAGTTTATATAATTTTTATTTTGTCATTTAATTTTTAAAATTGAATTAGATTTAAGTTTATTTTTTAATATAAAATAAGGAGAGGAGATTTTTGTTAAGAAATAGGAATGTACAAAGGCTAATTAGATTAATTAAATTAATTAGAAGAATTTAAGAATAATTTTAACTGATATTAGATATCAGACAATTGAGGAGAGTGATTCAAACTCAAACCAAGACAATGCAAAAATAGAAAAAATAATGCCTTATATAAATAAGTGACAACTGTAATCATTTTCTATTTTACTTTATCAGAGTTAAAAAACACGCTACACCTGCACAACAAAATTGTAAGACCGATTTACTTCATATTATTTTTGACGAATAATAATAATAATAATAATAATAATAATAATAATAATAATAATAATAATAATAATAATAATAATAATAATAATAATAATAACCTACTGGGATTAGTCCAGTGGGCCACCTGCTATTACTCTTATGAAAGGGCAGTGATTCAATCTTCAAAAACGTATTTTTGAGAGTCGAGCTTTTAAAAAAAATAATAAATAATAATAATAATTATAAATTTTATAAAAAAAAATGGTTTAAAAAATAGAAATAGAAGAATTTAATGCTGAATAGGACATTAAAGGAAAAAAAAAGAAAAAAATTAAAAAAATTTTAAATAACATTTTGAATTCGGAAGACCATAATATGTACTAGTCAATGGAAGAAATTTACTATTCTCTTCTTTGTATAATAAAAAAAAAAGACGAAAATTTCTCATTCTAGACCTAGCGCCTTTTTTTTTTTAATTCATAATCTCCTACAAAATAATTCTTATTAATTAGTTGCTCCCATTCTGCAACTGAATTTTCTTTGGATTTAAAATCTAATTTTTTACATTAAATACTAAAATATTTAATATGAAAATGTATATGTAAATTGCAAATTGTTTGTCATTGTGTTTATATTTTGCTGTTTAATGATAGTTTATTTAAAAAAGATAACGTCATTTTTTGTAATTTATTTCATACAGCTATCTTAATAATTTATAAAAAATTAATAATTATGTCAAGTAGTAATAATAAATATTTAATTTTTATTAAAGTTAATATTAAAATTTTAAAAAATATTATTTTTATCCAAATAATTATACCAAATAATTATAAATTTATAAATCAAATATCAAATTTTAAAATTTTTCTACAGACAATCAAATTTCATAAACAATAATATTAATAAATTTAAATATGAATCTTTGAATTCCATCGTTAAAATGAAACAATGTGCCAAAGTATGAATTTTTTAATATATATATCTAGCATAGTCAATTTTAAAAGCTAACCATTGTGATTGAAGAATATAATTATATATAACTCTATTCAATATTTTATATTTAATTCATATGAAATTTTATACTATACTTAATAGTTCTTCTCAAATGATAAGGGAGATAAGCTAGAATTTTTAATATGTTGAATTAATATTTTTAAATTTATGATATAAATTGAATTGAAAATTTAATAGTATGAGAGACTTTATATACTATATGAAAGATTTAAAAGTTCAAAAAATATATGCACAATGAACGAAGAATAAATTTAAAAATATATATTATTAAGTGAATAAAATTTATTGTGAGGCAAAAATTGAAATGACAGTAAATTTTTGACATACTAAAAATTAAAATATATATTATAGTTTAAAATATAATAAAATATGAGTATAAATATTATTTTTGCGCTATAGTATTATGATATTATGATAAATTTTTTAATATAACTTTGAAAAAATCAATTTTAAAAATGAGATTGATCCTGCAAAAAGAATATATAGTGTACCGACATTTCTATAAAATTGCCAGTGCATTTGATATGGGGTCTTCAGAAAAATGCCAAAAAAATAAAAAAAAAATTAAATTTATTATATTTTTAAAAATATTTTTAAATTTATCAGAATTTATAATTTTTTAATAAAAATATCAAATTCATATAGTTTATTATGAGTTTATTGTATATTCATTATAAATTTATTATATATTTATTATAAATTTATATAATATATTTTGAGTTTATTATAAAATAATTAAAATATTTTTAATAAAAATAAAAAAAAATTAAAATAGTAGAGGGTGTAATTTTGTTATTTGATATTTATGATATCAAATAAAGCAATGGACATTGTTCCGTGCCTCCACAACTTCACCGTCTTGACTTCATTGACTTCTTCATAATCATTTAACTATCATTAATTATACTTCAATATAATGGCCTTTCTTTTTTCTTTTTTTTAAAAAAAAAAAACAGTGTAGTTAGGTAAAGAATTTTATTTTTAAATTTATGGAGTGGCTTGTCTATTTATTAAATAATAAATTTCAGTAATTTATTTTAAATTTATCACTTGGAATTTTTAGAAATATAATAAATTATATTGGTATAAACATGAGGCTTTTATATTTTAAATAATGTGAATCAAAGATTAATTCCAAAATAATGCAGTTTTCATACTATTTCCAAAAAAAAATAGTGGGTCCAATTCCCAACCAACTAAAAAAACAAATATTTAGTTGTGAAATTGTTTGTTAGAGTCCAGATTTTAAAAATTGCATAAAAAATACAAACTAATAAATAAAATAATTTTTAAACTGAAATTGTCTGATTTGCAAACAATTTTTTAATGGCCAAATCACCTCTAGATTAAATGTGACAGTGCTTGACATGCCCCTGAAATTGTCTGGTTCAAAAAAAATTATTTAAAAAAAATTAATTATAAATACTTATTATTTAAACATAATACAACAACAACAACAACTAAGCCTTAGTCCCAAACAAGTTGGGGTCGGCTGTATGGATCCTCAACAAAATAAGCTCAAAAGACACCAAAAAAGATACTCCAGCCTTAGGCCCCTTCTAAGACACGGATTTTACGTCTCTATTCAAGTCTGTCATTAATCAAATCCGCATCAAGATCTAAGGCACGTAAGTCTCTTGCTATCACCTCCTTCCACACAGTTCTAGGTCTTCCACGACCTCTAGCCCCCTCAATCAACAAATTCTCACACTTACGAACTGCAGCATTAGGAGGTCTTCTTAAAACATGTCCATACCATCTAAGTCTTCCTTCCCTCACCTTATCTCCGACATCCGCTACTTGGACTTTTTGTCGAATATGAACATTCTTAATTTTGTCCAGTCTGGTATGTCCACACATCCATCTTAGCATCCTCATTTCTGCCACACTCATCTTATGAAAATGTTGTCCCGTTGGTGCCCAACACTCACTACCATAGAGCATCGCAGGCCTAACAACCGTCCTATAGAATTTACCTTTCACTTTCAAAGGTATTTTTTTTATCACATAGAACCTCAGTCGCACCCTTCCACTTCAACCACCCTACCTGTATTCTGTGAGCCACATCTTCATCTATACGGCCATCATTCTGGAACACCGAACCCAAATATTTGAACTGCTTGGTTTTAGGAACCAAAACTCCATCCAACTTAACCTCATGTTCCTGCTTCTTCCTTAAACTGAACTCACAGTGCATATATTCCGTTTTACTCCTACTTAACTTAAAACCCTTGTCCTCGAGGGTTTTTCTCCACACTTCTAACTTATGGTTTACACCAGCACTAGTCTCATCAATTAAAATAATGTCATCAGCAAATAACATACACCAAGGAACATCGTCTTGTATGCTTCTGGTTAGCTCGTCCATAACCAGGGTAAATAAGTATGGACTCATTGCCGAACCTTGATGCAATCCGGTAGTAATGGGGAAAGCCTCAGTGTCTCCACCAGGTGTTTTCACACTAGTGAATACATTCTCATACATGTCCTTGATGATGTTGATATATTTGCCGCTGACTCCTTTCCTCTTCAAAACCCACCATAACACTTCTCTTGGTACTCTATCATAGGCTTTCTCCAAGTCAATAAATACCATGTGGAGATCTTTCTTCTTCTCTTGATACAATTCTATTAGTCTTCTTAGAAGAGAAATAGCCTCCATGGTAGATCTCCCTGGCATAAACCCAAACTGATTATCCGAAACTCTTGTAAGCTTCCTCAATCTGTGTTCAATAATCCTTTCCCATAATTTCATAGTATGGCTCATAAGTTTGATACCCCGATAATTTGTACAGCATTGAATGTCTCCCTTATTTTTATATATGGGTACCAGGATACTCTTCCTCCAGGCATTCGACATCTTACGTCCTTTCACAATAGCATTAAAAAGTTTAGTTAACCAGACAACTCCAACCTCTCCAAGGTTCTTCCAAACCTCTATAGGAATACCATCCGGGCCACAAACTTTACCAACTTTCATATACTTCAAGGTTTCTCTTACTTCACTATGCAAGATCCTCCTAGACCAGCTGATATACCCATTTGTTGCAAGAAGACCTTGAAAATCTTGTTCATGTTCAGGGTTGAATAACTGCTCAAAATAAGCCTTCCACCTCTCCTTAATCTCAACATCTCCTGTCAACACCCGTTGATCTTCGTCCTTTATACATTTGACTTGGCTTAAATCTCTGCTTTTCCTTTCTCTCATCCTTGCAGTCTTATAAATGCCCATCTCTCCCTCTTTAGTACCTAACTTTTGATAAATCTCTTCTAAGGCTCTGCCACGAGCTACACTAACAGCCTTCTTTGCCTCTTTCTTAGCCCTCTTATATTCCTCAAAGGCCTCGCTATTAACCGCATTCGGTAACTTTTTATACCATTCTCTCTTAGCCTTAATAGCCTTTTGAACTTCCTCATCCCACCACCATGCATCGTGCGGTCGAGGCCCTGCCCCTTTAGAGATCCCAAGCAATTTACTACCTGCTTTCTTAATGCCACCTTCCATTTTTATCCACAAGTCCTCTGCACTAGCCTCAAGGTTCCAAATGTCTTCCTTTAGTAACTCCTCCTTAAAGGTACTTTGAGCTAGGTCTTTCAATTTAATTATTTTTTGATTATTATTATTATTGTCATTATTTAATTTTTGTGAGGTTAGACAAGAGAAGTAAACTTTCCAAATAATATCATAGAGACATAGGAACTTTGATGTTCTTCGATTGGATTTATTAGACATTCTTTTATATTTGTTTAAGATTTAAATTCTTAATTTCAAAAATTTCAATTTTCAATTTAAAACAATTAATATATATATTTTATTGATATGGTGAAAAGATAATATATAGAATCGAATTTAAAATTTAAGTATGTATAATATATACTTTTGATTGCTAGACTATATTACTTAAAAAATATAATTGTGTAATATGCAGTATATTAAAAATATATATTAAATATAATTTAAACTTAAATTTAATATTAAAATGAGAAAATATAAAATTGAATTTCTAAAATAAATGGTAAAATATTTTACAAAATAAAAAAGTAAAATATGCAAATTCCTCAATTAACTATATTTTTTAGAATGCCAAAAATTTGGAGCCCATGACTAACCCAATGTGGTGAAGGTTTAGCATTGCCCATAAGGTGAGCCCAGTAAAATAGAGTAACATGTTCATTTTCATGTTCTTCTAAAATTAGGATAATTCATCCATGTATAATAATTTAGTTGGCGATAAAATTTACCTATTTAAAATAAATTTTAAAATAATAGTGTTCATTCGAATTCTATTGTTTGAAATAATTAAAAATAAAAAATAATTTATTTTCTCATTTTATGTTTACATAAAAAATTTTATAATTAATTTGAATAATAACAATTTAAATTTTTAATTATAAATTTTATTAAATAAATTAAAATCTTTTAAAATCTTTCCGTTTTAATATGGTTCCTTTATTTTAAAATAAATTAAATATTAATAATAATATAATTATCAATTTGTTATATTTTTTACTTAAAAATATATATATTAATTTAAAATACTTGTAGCATCGCGAGGACTATTCTATTACTTATTAAATATTTTCAATAAGTGATATTAAATATGAATATATATAAAGAGTTAAATATTAATCAATTTATAAAAATAATAAAAGATTATTATTTGAGATAAATGAAAAAGAAAGTGTATTGATCAATTTAAAACAGAGAAAATAATTTTTATTAAACTGGCTTTTCCATATTCACTTTGTTATGCTTTTTCAAATATAACACAGTTTTTAGTACATTATATTAATTTTATTAACCAATTTGGCAAAGAATTAATGTCTTTTTTTTTATTTTTCTTTAAAAATTAAATGTAGAATTCAAACTTGAATCCATATATATCAACAAATTAATTTGTTAGAATATATTGCAATTTTAAGTTAATTATTTGGATTATATATATAGGGGCCAAATAAAAAAAAAGAGAAGCAAAATCACTAGTGATATACAGTGATTTTGCTTTTCTTTTAAATCATAAAATAGATAACGTATTTGCCAATAAAAGTTTATCATGAGTGTTTTTATATATGCAACATCAATTACTATATTAAAAAAATAGACTTGAATCTAACTCAAATTCAAAAATTAATTTATAAGATGAGGATTATCCAAATCATTATAACGAGCACACATTTATTATATTTTATCAATATGAGATATTTAACACACCTTCTTACATTCAGATCCGAACACATATAAAAAAATTGGAACATAGAATTTATAAGACTGAACATCTACTGGTGATCCAATATTAAGATAATAGTTCATGGCTCTAAAGTCATGTTAAGAAAATAAACTTGTGTCTAATTTAACTTAAAAAACAAGCTCATGAGATAAAAATTGTCCAAACTATTATAAAAATTATATATTTATTATATTTTATTAATATGAGATTTTCAATCTTTTAGAAAAAAAATTAGATTTTATTTTTCATGCATTTTTCTTAAAAATAATTTATTTAGATGTGCATCGAGATCTACATGCCCACTATTTTACCTTGACGACCTTTTTCTTTATTTTCTGATGGGAAAGGAACCGGGATAAGTTTTTCCCCACTTGAATGAATCTATGAGGAGTGACTAATTAAAAATTCAGCAAACAACCAATCTACAATCAGCCTAAGATGCACAAAAATTATTTACACATAAACACAAGAATTTTTAACGTGGAAAACCCCTTCAATGTGAAGGATAAAAACTACAGGACCTCTCTTGGTCCAAGTAAAAGAGCTCCACTATCAAAGATCAATGTTTACAGCAACTATAAGCTACTACAACAACCTTCAAGTAAAGTAGCAACACCAAATCAACCAAACATCAAAAATAAACAAGAGAATGGAGAAAAATCACCCAAAATAGCTACTGTTTATGCCAATGGATGAGCTCCGGTTGTTCAAATCTGATCTCCACCGTCCAGACTAAAGAACAATCAATTTTAAACGTGCTCACCAAAATTCAGCCAAATTCGACCATAAATGACCGTCCGATCGTCGGAGAAAGGCAAACTGGTCGTTGTTGCAGAACTGCACGTGAACAGTAAACTTTGAGCCACAAATTCTGGAAATCCAACCGTCAAAAATAGATCTCCACCGTTCAGAATGAAGAACGATGAGTTCTCTAACTTCTATCCAAATTTCAGCCTGATCAGGTCACAGATGACCTTCTTATCTCCAGAAAACCAAGACTGCCCTGTTGAGAATTTCCAGCAGAAATTTCTCTCTTTCTTTTTCTCTCCCTTTTCTCTCTCTCTCTTTTCTCTCTTTTTGGTGGCTGATACAAAAAAAATGACACACACACACACACTTATAACTTAATAACCTAATGTGCTAAAATAAGTGGGCTCAATTATTGAGTTTTCACATAGGAGGGAACCCAAAAATCTAATTTTCCCCCTTCCCGACTATGTGAAGGAGTTTGCCAAATCGGCAACTTCACAATATGTCTCAAACTTTCCTCTTAGTAAAGCCTTTGTGCACCTATCAGAACCATTATCATCAGTATGTATCTTCTCAAGTTCAAGTTACTTAGAATCCAAAACATCACGAATTCAATGATACCTCATATCTATGTGTTTGGATCTACCATGAAAAGTAGGATTCTTACCAAGATGAATCGCGCTTTGACTATCACAAAATAAGACATATCTCTTCTGTATAAAGCCAAGCTCATTCACAAACTTCTTCATCCAAAGCAATTCTTTACATGCTTCAGTTGCTGCAATGAATTCGGCTTCTGTAGTAGACAATGCAATGCATTTCTGCAATCTAGAATGCCATGCCACAGATCCCCCTGCAAAAGTGATCAGATATCCAGAAGTAGACTTTCTTGAATCTGCATCCCCTGCCAAATCAGAATCTGTATAACCACTGAGAATAGGCTTCCCAGTCCCAAAACACAACTTCAAACTAGCAGTGCCACGGAGATATCTCAAAATCCACTTCACAGCATCCTAATGCTCTTTTCCTGGATTAGACAAAAATCTACTAACAGTACCAATTGCATGAGCTATGTCTGGCCTAGTGCAAACCATAGCATACATCAAGCTACCTACTGCAGATGCATAAGGAACTTTCTGCATATATTCTTTCTCTTGCTCACTAGAAGGAGATTGTTTGCCACTCAATTTGAAAGACATGGCAAGGGGGTACTTACAGGTTTAGCTTTAACCATATTAAATCGCTGCAATACTTTCTCAATATACTTTTCTTGAGATAGCCACAGCTTCTTGCATTTCCTATCACGAATGATCCTCAAGCCAAGAATCTGTTTTGCTGGCCCTAAATCCTTCATTGCAAAGGACTTGCTCAACTCTTTCTTCAAGCTATCAATTATTAAAGAACTAGAGCCCACAATGAGTATATCATCAACATATAACAACAGGATGATAAAATCACTATCAGAAAATCTCTACACAAAAACACAATGATCAGAAGTAGTCTTCTTGTAGCCTTGTTGAACCATAACTGACTCAAACTTCTTATACCATTGCCTAGGTGCTTGTTTCAGCCCATACAAACTCTTTTTCAGTTTGTAAACATAATTTTCTTTTCCTTTTACCAGAAACCCTTCAGGTTGTTCCATGTAGATTTCTTCCTCTAAGTTACCATGAAGGAAGGCTGTTTTAACATTCATTTGCTCAACCTGTAAATCAAGAGTAGCAGCTCATCCCAAAATAACATGAATTGATGAAATTTTGACCACTGGTGAGAAAATCTCCTCAAAGTCAACTCCCTTTTTCTGACTAAAGCCCTTGACAACTAATCTAGCTTTATATCGTGGAGATGATGAATTCTCTTCTTGCTTTATTTTATAGATCCACCTATTCTTCAAGGCTTTTCTATCTTTAGGAAGTTTCACCAATTCAAATGTGTGATTATCAGCTAAAGACTGCATTTCATCTTTCATAGCTGCAATTCATTCTGCCTTTTGCTCACTCTCAATAGCCTCTTCATAGCATTCAGGTTCTTCTCTATCTGTCAAGAGTATATACTCATTAGGTGAATACCTAGTAGAATATGTTCGATCTCTAGTAGACCTCCTAAGTGGAGCTTGTGCCTCTTGTTGATCATCAACTGCTTCATATTCAGGAGCACAAACCTCATTTGCATTCTGATTATCATTTTGCACATCATCATGATTCTGAACCTCAACTGTGTCAGGCATATGAGTTATAGGAGATAAGTCTAGGTCAATCAAACCACCAGTCTCAGGCTTTGATTTCTCCACCTTGTTGATATCTTCAATAGTTTGATCTTCTACAAATACTACATCTCGACTTCTGACAAGTTTCTTCTGAATTGGATCATAGAATCTGTAACCAAACTCATCTTGCCTATAGCCAATGAAGATACACTGTCTAGTCTTGGCATCTAACTTGGACCTCTCATCTTTGGGAACATGCACAAAACATTTGCAACCAAACACTCGTAGGTGGTCGTAAGAAACATCTTTCCCATACCAGAACCTATTTGGATTTCCCAATGCAACAGTGGGAGTTAGATTAATCACACGTGCAACAGTATACAAAGCTTCATCCCAAAAAGAGTTAGGTAATTTAGCCTCTGAAAGTACACATCTGACTCTCTCCATCAATATTTTGTTCATCCTTTCTGCCAAACCATTCAGCCGAAGAGTCTTAGGAGGTGTCTTCTGATGTCTGATACCCTGTTCTTTGCAATATGCATCAAAAGGCCCATAATACTCACCACCATTATCAGTGCAAATACATTTCCAAAGGCACACTAGTCTGCAGGATCAGCCGTGGCTGACCAAAAACCCATTCTTAGTCTGTGGCCCTTTGCCAAGTGGGGGCTAGACATAATTGGCCCTTTCTTGTAAGCCACAACTCAGCATAAGTTTTTAGTCATAGCAGTAGAACATTTCACCAACTGTGTAGAAGTCAAACCCCTGACTTTCATTACTCTTGCTATTGTGATCAATTTTTTTAACAGAGATGTCATCACAAGATTCGGCATCCCACACACTGTTATCACCGACAAATGGCAAACAATTTGACTGTAGATAATTCTAGGAATATTGCGTCGGGCTGAAGATCGATCTAAGATTCACTTTGGTTTCCCACCCCCAGTCGAACGACCAAATCGAAGTCACCAATCGAATAATCCTGGCAGGCTTAAAGAAGAGTTTAGATGAAGCTAAAGGGCTATGGGTAGAAGAGTTATATAATGTCTTATGGGCATACTATACTTTGTCACGAATAGCCACAAGAGAAACTCCCTATGCTTTAGCCTATGGCACTGAGGCTGCCATCCTCATAGAAATCGGGCATCCATCAACAAGAACCCTTAATTTCATAAGGGAACAGGAGGGGCACTCTCAATACAATCTAGATATGCTAGAATTCAAGAGCGATCAAGAAAACATCTGGGCAGAGGCTTACAAAGCTCGGATAGACAATTTTCACAACAAAAGAGTGTGCCACAAGCAGCTCAACAAAGGGGACTTTGTCCTCAGAAGAGATGTCTCCACTTATGAAGCTGCAGGACCAGGTAAGTTGGGAGCTAATTGGAAAAAACCATTTAAGATTGCCGAAGTACTCAGAGGCGGAGCTTACAAGCTTAGCTCGACAGAAGGCAAAGAAGTGAGCAGAACCTAGAACATCAATAACTTAAGAAAATACTTCCAGTAACTTTCAATATCTTTCAGTGGCTTTTATTGGAATTACTATAATGTTTATATTTTCTCTCTCATACTTTTTGTTTGCTTCAGATACCAAAGCATATCTTAACAATGTACATCAAATAACAATGTACTGTAAGGTATCATAGCATTTCCCAAACAAAATAGCAGGCGCCCTCATCGCACCTGAGCTCATAGCTCTTAGTATGAGCCCTCATCGCACCCAAGCCTATAGCTCTCAGCAAGCGCCCTCATCACACTTGAGCCCTTAGCACTCAGCAAGTACCCTTGATGAGCCCGAGTTATTAGCTCTTAGCTTTCGGCCTTGCCAAGCCTGAGCTCTTGGCACTTGCCCTTGTCACGCTCGAGCTCTTAGCTCTTAGCATGCGCTCTCATCACGCCCGAGCTCTTAGCTCTTCACATGCTCCCTTGTCACACCTGCGCTGTTAGCTTCTAGCATGCGCCCTCATTGCTCCCTAGCTCTTAAGAGTGCCCCGTCACTCCTAAGTTCTTAAGAGCACCCTCAACTCGCCTAAGCTCTAGAAAGCGCCCTACTAACTCCAAACTTTAGATCAAGATAGAGGGCATGCATATCTAGTTAAAAAAAACAAATCCCATTTGCAACAATCACAACAAATTAATCAACACTTTCTTTAATTTTGCATATTTCCAAAACAAAAGTTACATGTAGCTGTAGTCTAGCCCTTACATTCACAAAAGAAGGCCATACAAAATACACCAAACTCAACCTAAGACAAAAATTCTAAAAAAAAAAACTTATTATACATCATCAATCCCTCGATCCGCGGCTTCTTCCCTCCCCCTTGCATCAGTTGGCTCGGCATCAGGAGCTCGATCGGGATCAACATCGAATACCCATTCATACTCTGCTTCAGGAGATCTTCTTTTTAATTCAAATACGATGAGCTCCACAATTTCATGAGCTATCTGGTCCTTCATGCCATCCTTCAATTTTGCCAATGCCTCCTGCTCCTTCACCAAGGTTTCCTTCTCCTTGGCTAATGAGCTCTGAGCAACTGAAAGATCATTCTTTGTCTGGGTGAGCTCATCTTGTGTCTTGGAAAGCTCTTTCCTAACTTCCTCAGCTTAAAGTTTTCTTTAACGGCTCTTTTTTCTACTCTGGCCAAGCTACGCTTGGTCTTTATTTGCCTATTCTTTAGGGGCTCTATCTCTTCCTTTGCTTCCAGGTATAAGGTCATCACGTCAACAAAGCAATACCTCATATATTAACTAAGCAAGTCATACTAAACAAGCAAATCCTATGGTCAGTTTGAAATATCTACAAATCCTATATCCATACAAACAATGTAACTCGTATACCTCGGTTGCAATAACCTGGTACGACTCCAGGAATTTCTTTGGTCCCATTTTCCCAAACTGCTTATTCTCTCAAGGCACGCTCCTCAAGAACTCTCTACTAAAATAACTGACTTTATGCTCATTCATGGAATAATCATCCCTGTAACGAGATTTGAAGGCCCCTCACCAACTCTGCCAACAACTCCTTGGTGTCGAGCTCCCATACTTTTTATTTAGTCTGGGCTATACCCCCCAAGGCCCAAGGAGATACCTCCCTCTCGAACCTCCCTTGAAAGCTTGACACTTTCGGTCGACAGGCCTCACCAAGGGTCCACGATGATCACCTTTGGCTCCTTCTCTTGCTCTTTCTCTTTTCTCTTTCACTTCAAGGGCTCTACATCCTTGCCAGGGGAAGAGGCACTAACTTTCCTCTTCTCCTTCACTGTTGTCTGGACTTCTTTTTCCATTCTCTCCACTTCGGCCTTTGCCTTCAGGATGGCCTCCACTCGACCCTTTAAACCACCACCTTCCATCTCTGTACAAAAATAAATAAAAAAATTAGAACATTAGTGTCAAATAAACCTCAATAAAATTACAGGTTTTACCAGCCCGATCTTCAGGGCAGGGCTAGATCGAATCTTTCTAAATCGAAAAATATAGCGATACTAAGTGTACCACTTTCAATTTCTCTCCCTGAATATTCTCCGCTATCTTGTCAAAGACAACCCGATCCTTAGCTGTCAGATTCTCCCTCTTCACAAGAGGCCATTTTTCGTCCAAACTCCAACTCGTGAGCCAAAGCCCCTAGGTTTATCTATAATAAAAAATCAATCTTTCCAACCTTTGATAGAGTTTGGTTTTCCAACAAAGAGTCCAAGCCCAAGCCTTGCCTGAAGAAACAAAAAATCTTCATCTAATTTCGACCATGCTCTGATAATGCACATGGCGGCCAGGACCCTGGGTGAAGCTTCCATACCCAATAGTTTACAGAGAACCTCGAACCCCACTACAGTTCCCCAGACATTTGGACTAAGCTGCCCTATGCATATCTCGTTTATGTTCAAAAATCTTATTACAAAAGGATCAAGCGAAAACCAAACCCCTGCCCTCAGGTCCTCTTCATATATTATTATTTGGTCTACTCTAGGGTTAAACACTCACCCCGGGCAGCCGTATTTCATAATCACTGGGTATCTTGTACTTCTCTCGGATACCCTTCAGGTCCACGGCAGTCAAGGTAGAGTGATTGTCCCTGACCCGAGCCATATTGCTAACCATGCGTACGCTCGAGTCACCTTCTCCTACCTCAACATTTAGAGGTGGATGAGTGGACGTAGCCCCCCTCAACCACTGTTTCAGCTATCTCAACATATGTCGAGCTCTCTCCTATAAGCGAGCTCCCACCCTCACTTGACCCACTTAAACAACTATATTGAATGAATTCTTCTCTCACCCTTTATTCGTCTATGAACACATGTTCACTCTTCGAACTCATTTTACTAAAATAAACAATAAAAATAAAAATAAGAGCATGAACTTACCACTAGTAGATCGCAACTAATAAAGCCTCAGACTAAGCGCGCACTAGACACCTTTTCACAACTCCAGCCCAAAAAAACTCAAACTAACCAAACTCTCACTTTGATTCTAAGGTGATAACTAATTGGCACCGCTCACCCCTATTTATAATAAAAAACCTCTAATGCCTTTAATGCAACTGGAGGGAAACCCAGATGTCATTTCCTGCCCTCTTAATTCTCGAAAATGAAGTGTTGCACTTTCTGACGATTGATATGTGCTCTGCCACTTACTCCTTTGGGCCTTGTCGATCACATCTGCCACCTCTGAATGAATGTTAGCTGACTAGAGGGGGGGGGGGGGGGGGGTCTAGTGATGCTACCCTTAATTACTGAACCAAATCGTCAATCTCTTCATCGTTGGCAAATATACTCAACTCGAACCTTGGTCTCTAATACTGCTATCTGACCGAACTCTATAGACAATCTCTGACACCACATGCGCATCACACTGACAGCAGGCTCACCACACTAACATAGTAGGCACACTACTCTAACAGCAAGAACCTATACTGACGGTAGGCGTACTACCCCGACACTGTGAGTGCCCCCATACAACGGCAAGCACTCCATACCGACGACAGGCAAAATCATTCTAATGTGCCAGGTGCACAACCTCAGCATTTCAAATATTTGCTGGCACATGTAAGGCTTATTTTCCAAGTACTAGCTATAAATAGGGACAACCCCTCTATAGGTAAGTTCTATTTTCTTCCTCTTCTTCCTATTCTTAACCCAAACTATATTTGAGTTCTTCTTACTTGGAATACAACTGACTTAGGCATCGGAGCCTCCCTACAGGAGCTCGGTTCCTCTCTGTCTTGTAGGTAGAAGAACCAGTCATTAGCAATTAACCCTGAACAACCTGGAGTCCTGAAATTCACCTCGTCATCACGTCCCGAACTTGTTCAAATGTTGGAGTTTCAGAATGATTCTCTACCTTCTCTTTTAGGATTGTGTGTTTTAAGCCAACCCTTGCTTCCCCTATTATGCCTATTGATTAAGTTCGTTCTTGGATTCATCTTAGATATAACAGAATTTCTTCTATATGTTATTTCCATTATGAGTGTTTTATTACAATATGGAAAGGGAAAATCAAATCTAAATTTATATGGAGGAGATGTATTTACCACTATGTTATACCTTGGCATGCCTATTCAAATGCTTTATTGTTGTTGTTGTTGTTTACCTAGATGTAAAACTTTCCGTTATTTCCTTTAATATTTAAGACAATGTTATGTTATGTTATTAACTATTATCTTGATGAACTTTTTATTGTAATTTCCTTGAAGTGTTTTTTTTTTCTATTAGCTTGATAAATAAACTTATCATGTTACTTGATTTGTTGATTTATTAAATATTTATTGATGTTAATTAGGTATAGAATGTGTAAGTATGAAATTAAATATATGATGTTCTTACTTACACATTATTCTATACATTTTTGTCTTTCTTTTTTTGCTTATTTTGAGATCGAATTTTACTTGGAATGATTTGCTTTGTGCTGGAAATTTGATACGCTTTTAGTTAATTTTCTTATAATTGTAATTTTTAATTATTTTGCTATAAAACTGGTAAGAGATTAATAAATTTCAAAAACTTTTAAAATTTATTTTAGAATCTTATGTTATTTAATTTAAATTTTCAATATCTTTTATTTAATTTATAGATGGAGAAGCCAACTACAGTAGACTCATTTTTTTAAAAGAAAAAAAATGCAAATATGCTTTTAGAGTGAATGTCATTGGGTATCTTTGTTCAAAAAAAAATATCATAGGGTATTGTTGCTCATGTTAGTGGAGTGGAAGCATTTGTTATATATAGATATTATGTAGTTATAAGTTAATTTTTAATTTTTCTAGTCATAAAAACTTTTTTTAAAAAAATATATGATACATTATTTTTAATCTTTTAAATATTTTTAAAAATTTTAAAAATATCTGATATATCTCAAATATATTAAATATATACTTAGATCAATAGAAATATTTTCATATAAAGCGCAAAAAATTTTGAAATTGGTGTTCAAGAACAAGGAGGGTTGGCTCCACCTGTATAATAATAGAATTAAATTTAATTAGAAGTCAAGGTAAAATTGGTAATGTTAGATGGTTTTGTTTTACTGAAAGATAATGATATTATCGCTTATTAATAATATCGGTTGTAACAGTTTGAACAATCAACGTGGGAGGGTGCGTGTCCATTCCTGCAAGCCAGGCATTGAACAATTTTGCCTTTACTAACAAATTGGCTGACCTTTCAACAAATTAAAGAGATTGTACGGAGAAACTTATTTTCTTGAGCAAATTATAAATACAATCTTGAACCAGTTGCTCAAAGTAATTAAGAATTATCCACTGAACAACTCTTGATGTAGATTGAGTTAGGATTGAATAAATTATCTTTTATCTCATATTGAAAAGTTACAAGTAAGAAGAGATGATGGGCCTATTCAGTTGGGGACCTTGGGCTTTTTAATGGTTAACCTTAGACTAATTGAGATTAGCCTTCATTCTAAAAAGAAAAAAAATGAAATTAATGAAAAAAATATTGAGGAAAAACAAAGCACATATTAACAATTGATGAGTAATTTTTACAAATTGACCTTAATTTTAGCACATATCTCAAACTTTAGTCATTTTTTATTTTTTTTAATAAATTACACATATAAAAAGGGAAAATATTCATAAGACTTGAACTCGTATTTAGATAGAAGTATCACATGCTCTTGGCCACTGTATTGCGTCATTATTATTTATGGTTCAATTTTGTTGATTTATTGTTACACAATGAATAGTTTTTGGAGAGTATTTATATTTATGTCATTCAGCCAGCAAATCATGCCTTGTAATTACTCTTATTATAAAAATTTTATACGGATTTTTTTTTACTATTATAATGAAGAGTTGGGTAATTCAATCACTAATTGGTTAGTAGTTTTGTATTGACTTTATTTTCTCTTGTTGTTTAGAATTTCAAGCCATCTGAATTTTGAAGTTAAATTGTTCCTTGAAAAGGAAGAGCCTCTTATGGAAATTGCACTTTGTTTCTGTAACTATATTTACTGGTAAATAATTAATAAATGCAACAAATTATATTTTTATTACAATGTAAACAATTTTTAAGTATTATTGTATTGTTTGCATCTATATAATATTTAAATTGTAAGCAAGGCGGAGCTACGGCGCGCTGAAACTCTATGGCCCCTTCACCCAGTGGTAGTTCGTTATATATAGTCTCCTTCACTCACCAAATTGGAAATCAAATAAATAGGATATTAGATCATATAATATTTATTTTTACAAAAAGTTATCGACATGATAAAATATGTATTATAAATAAAGGTTATAGCTCAGTTAAATAGAACACTTCATTTACATACACAGCTTTAAGTAAATCATACATTAACTTTTTCTCTCTATAAAAATAGAAGAAAGGGATTTCTGTCCTAATATTTGCCATAAAAGGGCCAAGCTATAACAAATGAGAAGTTATATGACTCAATTTTAATATAATCCCAGCGTGTTATATATGACAAATATTATATAATTATTCAATTTTCTGTAATTATTTTCATTCCTTGGAGTAAGTAATCTAATATTAGTTCATAGTCAATAATATATTTGTTTTGTTTATTCCTTATTTTGAAAATTCTATTTCGTTCAATTGAATCAAAAATTAGAATTAAAAAATTTTGCTTGTTTATTTTATATTTATTCTATTTTAATATATTAATATATATTTTATAAAAAGGCCGATTTAATATTATTATTATTAGAAATGAGAAAAACATAAAATGGTAAAGCATAACTATCCAAGTCAATAGGTCTATCCCTGACACCCAAAACTAAAACTCCTCTACTCCATGTGAAAGAACCCAAAATATCCAAAAAGATACATATGTATACTAACAGGCCTTTGAAAAATACATGTGCACCCAAACAACAAGGCTTTTGATAAAAATATAAAAATAATTAAAAATAATTCTAAATTTATAATATTTATAATTTTTTTTATCAAAATATCAGAATTGATAAAATATTTATCAAAATGCTAGATTTTCGTTAGTTTACAATAAATTTATAATGAATTTATTATGAGTTTATTATTAGTTTATAAATTTTACGTAGTTTATAATAAATTTATAATAAAATTACTAAAATACTTTTAGTAAAAAAATAAAAATTTAAAAAAATACAGTAAATGGTGTTATTTTTTCAATCAACAAAAGGATATCAAAAGAGCACTGCTGATAGTTTAATATTCAATCTACCCTAATTGACTTGCTCCTTCAAGATGTAATGGCTCCTATTAAAACCAATTAAGTATACAGCACACCAAGACTGAATCGATTAAAAGTTCCAAATGCTAAATGGTATACTGCAGTAGCTCCATAATCCACCATAGTATACATGTAGTAGCTCTATGATATATTGTGCACCCCAAAAGGTTCCAAGGCAACTAACAATCGAAATACCCTTTTTACTCTGCTGCACTAATGAACTTAATTAACAATATTCATAAAATAGCCATGAACTGATAACCAACTGAAGAAACCAACAATAATTAGACGAGCCACATCCCACTCTTTAATTACCATAACCTGCATTTTGGGATCTTGAAAAACCTTGAACTTGGTAAATATGTTTCTTATATAAACAAACGTAATTAGATTTCCTTTTAAATCCACCCCAGCAAAGACCACAAGCTATTCACTGGTGATTGGTAAAATATATCAATATATATTAACTTAATATATATTAATATAACATGTTATTTATTAATATATTTCTATATGAATATGTTATTTATGTCATTTTTCAATTTTTTTCTAAAGAGAACACGAAAACAAATTATTGCATCTATTTTTTTTTATCTCCCTGTGAAATGTGTGGAGAGAGTTTAAGTCCAATGCGATTTTACTTGTCCAAAGCTCTAAAAAATATTATCATCGAGGTTAGAATTTTTTTTTATTCTTATGTTTTGATATATAAATTTAAATTTAACTTGAATTGAGAATTTATATTGAAAGGTAGTAAAATTTATAATGAGAAATATTGCTATTTTTTTTGGAACAAATATAATTTTATTTTACAATTACAGAATTAGCTTTAAAAAATTATATAAACTAATTAAATTAAAATATTAATAAAATATATGTGATTGAAAAATTTATAAAATGATTGAGATATGAAGGCTATATCCGAGCAAACGCGTGTAGCATATTGACAAGCCTAGATTTTGTTAGATGCATTCACAATCCGAGTAAGTCAATTTCGTGCTGCAATTATTATTATTTATAAGAAGGCATGTCAGACCCGGCAAAAGCTTGACATCATCCTAATTTTGTCCTCTGATATTATTAAAATTGCTTTTGATTTGATGGTTTCTTTGGAAAAAAATTATATGGAAATAATATTTTTATTCTATTTAAATTTTATATAAATAAATAGAAAGCGAACTTTCTTTATTAAGGTTATTAATCACTTAAAATGAGAATAATATTTTTAAAAGGACTGAATTAAGATTACACATAGCTTATAGTTAATTTCACTCAAAAAAAAAAAGAAAGGTAATGCTTGACTTCTTGTTCTAATATTCATTCGACTATAAATTTATTAAATGCTAAATATATCCCTTTCCGATAAGAACTGAACTTGATAATTACAAATATATAAATAATATATGTAAAAAATGAGTAATTTTGCCTCTATTTTTTTTATTATTGAGGACAAATCAACACTTAAATTTAATATTTTTATTCAAATTAAGATTTATTACTATTATATTAATTATAGGCGTTCTTCATAATTGTATATATATTTTTATATTATTTTATCTTCAAATATTTACACATATAATTTTCTTCTCTAGTAAAATCTCTATAAACTCCATTAATTCAGTTATTCTTTGATTCTATGCGATTTAGACAAGTAAGATTAATTGAAGAAAGGAAGTAAAGCATTAAGAATAAATCTTAATCCTTTGTCCATTGCATTTTTTTTAAAAAAAAATCACTAAGTTGTTTAATTAGTTTTATTAAATTACTATATATTGATTTTGAAATCGATCCAAAAATAACAATCTCCCCAATATTAATTGACCAAATATTAGAATAATCAAGTCCATTAATTTTTCATAGATTTTTACATTTTTACCTTTAAAACTATTAATTATAATTTTTTTAAAATATTTATGATGTGTGCATATATACTGCGTGCAAGTTGTAAGGTGACTGTGACAGTAATTGGTCCAGTGGGTAACAAGCAAACATCACAGAACCTGCAGTGATCTATTCTTTCGAAAATTATTGAAAGAAACATTCGGTCCAGCTCTCCAATAATTAAACAGGACTTGGAAAATTTTGTTTGTTTAATTTCTACAAAAATTAAATAAATGAAAATGCAAGTCCTTTTAGTTTCTTTATTATTAGATTAGATTGGCCGGGGCTCCTCACATGGCCCAGATAAGTACACGCTTACATTGTTATTTCAATCAGCTTACTTGAAGATTATGCTCTTTCCCTATCGGACATTATTTCTTTTTTTTTTTTTAAAATAATGATTGATTTGACTCTTTTCTTTAGACTTTTTCTCCTATGCATTGTTAAATCACCATAACTTCTCTTATTAATTATATTATTTTCTCAATTATATATTTTCTCTTTTCATTTATCTTCAAATCCATAAGGTATCTTTTTAATGGAAAATTAATTGCTTAAATTTATAAATTACTGTATATTTTCTGCTTTCTTAATATTATAAGCCTAATAAATACTTTTTATTCATAAATAATTATCACTTTAAAATAATAAATTTTATTCACAAATAATTATTATTTTATAAAAATTAAAATTATTTATAATCTTTATTTTAAATTTATCCTTCTTTAATTTTTAAAAAAATTAAATTTATAATTTATTTTTTTAAACTTTTATAATTTATAATGAATAATAAATTAAAAATATATATAATTTACTAAAATAATTATATAAAATAAATTATTACATAATTTTTAATTTTTATATAATATTTTTAAAGTGATAATTATTTATTAAATGAGATTATAAAATATAACCAGTTCTTGATATTCCGGCAGCAAAAACAAAAAGGAAATGGCGTAACTAATGTTGCTTAATGTTTACTCAGAAATTAAAATCTCTGGGGAAGCAACAGAACCACTAATGTTTTATCTTTAACAGCTTTTGAAACCAACAGATCCCCACACATATAATGTACAGTACAAGTGCCATGTTCTCATGTCTATTTCTTTCTCGGCCATCCAAAGGCACTACGTTGACATTAATTCATTCAACTACATTTTCTTTTACTCTTTATTAATTTCTTTCCCAACAACAATGCTTATTGCCGGAAATTATATAATTCCAACAAAGTCTCTATAAAACAATTTCTTCTAGAACCAAATTCGTCTATATAGTTAATAATTAATGGATTTTCATTCAATAATATTCAAGGTCATCTTAAAATCCTATCATCATATTCATTATATTAACTAATTAAATATTAATTAAATTTTTCCACATTAAAAATACATAATTTCTTTATTTATAAAGTATTATAGGGGTGAGCATATCGAGAAATAATCTAATAGTAAATATATATTTTTCTAGTTAATAAATTTAGAATTTTTTTTTTGTTTTATACCAATATAAAAAATATATATTAATGATATGAGAGATTGTCCATGGTCGGATTATAATCTTAATGTATAATACTCTTTTTTTCATATATATAATCTCAAAAGTCCTCATCAATAACTAAGCATATTCTCATGCCATTATTTTACTTTATGTTATAATATAATTCTGGCTCTCGTGTTTCTTATGATATAAATGTTTCTCTGATTTTTTTTTAATTTTTTTAGAAGCAAAAAATGTTTGGTTAATTTTAATATTTCTTGTAGGTGATTGATATTTTTTATCATTTTTATTTATTTTTTATTATTTTTATTTATTTTTATCATTTTTATTTTCTTTTTGTCAAATTAATAATTTTATCAAAATAATAAAAAAATATTTCTTTTATCAGTTAATTGTTTTAGAATAGAAATATATTTTGCTGCAACATATATAGAAACTATTAAAAGTTAATTTTTTTTTGTTCTCTTAATTCATTATTCAATTTACAAACTTTTTAATATTAGAAAACAGATATCACAGAGAATATATACTGAACTTTTGACTTGCTTTCTATTTCAAATTACTTATTTTACCTAAAGAGAAACTCTTTGATATATACATATATATATATATATATATATATCAAAGATATAATAAATAGAACTCATAATATATATAATAAATATGTGCTCTTTATAATGATTTGGACAATTATTATTTTATAAGTTAGCTTTTAAAATTGAGTTAGATTTAAATTCATTTTTCTTAACATGGTATCAGAATTATGATTTAATATTTTAATATTAGATCACTAACAGATATCTAATCCTGTAAATTTTACGCTTTAAATTTTTTATATGTATTCGAGTTTGGACGTGAGAGAAGTGTGTTAAATATTTTATATTAATAAAATATAATAAATATGTACTCTTTATAATAATTTGATGTTAAATTAGATCTAAATCTATTTTTTTAATATTAAATAATTTTATATTACTTTATTAAGTAATAAGACGAACAAATAAAATTCTGTTATTAAATGATTATGATATGAAAGCTAATTCAAATCGTAATTAGTAATAATTATAATAATAGTATGAACAAAAACCAAGTAAAATAAGTGTTGTTTAAGAGAAGTGATAAAAGCCAAAGTTGGTTTTGGTTTAATAGGAAATAACAGTAGTACATCACATGCAACACATAGACAGTTGAGAATTTAAATTATTATTATTATTATAATTTAGTAATATTATTAGTAATATTATAGTTTTCTACAGTGGGTTTAATCATAAAACCATAACGAACTTCTAGTTAAATTATGGTTTCTTCAGTTGTTTCCTCATGAGACAATATGCTGCATTGTACCCACGTGTCAAGCTAACAACACAGGATTTATCATTTTCAAAAACAGCTAGAATTGTATACCAAAAAAAAAAACACCAGAATTCGTAAAACCATCCACTCATATGTTGACATGTCACCTTCCATTGCAGCAGCTGCTCTTGTTATAATTATCATAGTCCTCATTAAGAATTCCAACTGCTTTTGCTGTCTAATTAATTACATGACATAACCTATATATAAATATATATATATATATATTAACAGGTCAATTTCAGAATGATGATATATATTTTTTAAAATTTTACAAAGGATTTTGATACCATTTTGTTAAATTTTTTAATATTAAAATCAGAATACATAGAAATTTATAAATAATTAAATTGATAATATATTCAAATTTTAAGTAAGAAAATTATCAAATATTCTTAATTATACAGAAAAAATAATTATATATTTCAGTTAATTAGAATATAAGTTATTAAAAATAATTTTTTATAAAAATTTATTGAGCATTTAGTACAAACAATAAGGAACGAGGATAAAATTGAAAAAAACAATTAATTTTTTCTTGATTTTTAAACTGACAGATTTAGAACAAAATAAATTTTTTAAAACGAAGGGAATATCATCTTAATTAGGATACATGTAATTGGAATTGCAAAAAAATTATATATTTTCTAACCATCTAATATCTGTTGGTTTTAAATATTAAGTTAAGTCAGCACATTTTAAGTAGAAACTTAAATTACATTGACTAAAAACAAAAGTAAAAAAAAAAAAAGAAAAACAGTTTATAAGATTCAGCTAGTCATGTGACAGGATTCAAGCATATGATAGCAGATATTAAAGTCAATTTTAGGTTAGGTCGAGCCATTCCACAATTTTTCCAGCTTAATTATAAGTTAGTATTACTTTGGTTATATTAAAATTGTTGTTTTTAGCTAATGCACATATTAATGTAATATTAGTATTATATTTTCTTAATTTAAAAAAATATTATGAATTAATTAAAATACCTTTCTTTATCATTACTTCATTAATTAACTTATTAATAATATGGTTATAGTTTGTAATTAAAAAAAATTAAAAAGTGAATTTTTTTAAAAAGTAATAATTTCAATGAAATAAGAGGTAAACACATCATAAGAAAGTCTTTTAATCCTAAACAGTCCAACTAGCGATAAAGAGTTAAAAGATCTAAAGTTGATGGATTTTAAGTCAATAATTAATTATTTAAATTAGTACACAATAATAGAAAGTAAAGAATAACCATAAAAAATAAGAGACTAATATTTAACATAAAAAATTCTCTAGTATAGAGAGAAAAACTATGAGACAAGCTACGAAATAAAATTTACTAATTCAAAGAAATTAAATATAATAATTATTAAAATAATCTACACTTGAGATCACAAATCATGGAGAAAATACATAAATACTTCTCTAGTAATTTTTCACTCTTTGAATGATCACATCAAGAAACTAAAAAATAATTCTTCAAAATTAAACTACTTGAAATTTTTTTTCTCTCTTATTTTTTTTCTTCTCTCTTGTTTCTTCACTTATATGTTTTGAAGTGAATAGAAGATGAATTTTATAGGCCTTCTAATATGTGTGAATATCTTAACTTGTGCATAATTTTTACTATTCTAATGGGGCTACAATAATAAAAATGTGTTAAATATTTTCTTTTCTTCCATCTAGTCAAATATTGTATACTCACCAAATCCATTATTTTTATTTTAATAGGTTGGATAAACTTACAATCTCCCCCTCTAACCTATGGGGAGATGTTCACACATCTATTGTTCAATTACTATTTGGTCTCATCATTTTGGTGCAGAACTGATGCTTGTCACGAGTTACCACTTTGGTCAACATGTCAGCTAATTTTTTGTCAGTGTGAATCTTCTTTAATATCATCTCTTGATTATTCACCACTTTAAAAATTCAATGGTATCTCACATCAACATGCTTAGGTCGACCATAATATGTGGCATTCTTGCTCAAATATAGAGCACTTTGACTATTACAATTTATCATATACTCATCATACATAAAACTCAACTCTTCAAGAAATCTTTTTAACTAAAGCATCTCTTTACTTGCTTCAGTCACAACCATATACTCTGCTTCAGTTATAGATAGAGCAATATAATTTTATAATTTGGACTGTCATGATACAAGTCCCCCTGCAAAAATAAACACATATCTCGAGGTCGACTTTCTGCCGTCAAGGTCGCCTACCATATCTGCATCTATATATCCTTCTAGAATTGGCTTTAAGCCTCCAAAATATAAGCACATCTTAGAAGAATCTCTCAAATACCTGAGAATCCATTTGACTGTCTCCCAGTGATCTTTACCAAGATTCGAAAAAAACCTGCTGATTAAACTAACAGCATGAGCAGTATCTGGTCGGGTGTAAACCATAACATATATTAAACTCCCAACTGCAGAGAAGTAATGAATAATTGTCATTTTTTCCATTTTCTTTTGAGTAGAAGAAAAAGATTTATTGCTAAGTGTAAAGTGATTAGCAAGAGGTGTGCTAACTGGTTTAGCATTCTTCATATTAAATATGCTTAAAACCTACTTAATGTACTTTTCTTGACAATCACAACTTCTTAACTTTCATGCTATGAGTAATTTGCATGCCTAAAATTTATCGTGTTGGTACCAAATCCTTCATATTAAAGGAGCCAAACAACTCCTTTTTTAAACCACTAATTGTTGTAGCATCTTACCCTACTATCAATATATTGTCCACATAGAGCAAAAGAATGATAAATTTACCATCTGAAAATGTCTTGAAGTACACACAATGATTTGCCTCTGTTTTGGTATAATCATGACTCACTATGAAAGAGTCAAATTTTTTATACCACTATCTGGGAGCTTATTTCAACCCATAAAAACTCTTATTCAATCTGCAAACCATGTGTTCTTTATTTTTTTTTTAAAAACTATCTGGTTCTTCCACGTAAATTTTTTCCTTTAAATCACCATGAAGGAATGTAGTTTTCACATCTAACTGCTCAAACTCAAGATCTACGCTAGCAGTTAAACCAAGAATTATCCGAATGGAGCTCATCTTTATAACATGAGAAAATATCTCATCGAAATCAACCCATTTCTTCTGATTGAAGCCTTTTACTACCAAATGAGCTTTATACTTCACTAGCTTCTCTCTATCCATTTTAAGCTTGTACACCCTTTTGTTCTTTATGGTTTTTACTTTCTGAAAGTTTAACAAGCTCATAAGTATTGTTCTTCTTTAAAGAAATTATCACCTCCTTCATTGCTTTCATCTACTGAGTTTTCTCCCTATGATTTTAAACCTCCTGAAAGCTTTTTGGCTTCTCCTCTCTAGTAATTATTAAATACTTAGAATTGAAATATCGGGTAGATGGATAATATACTCTGGTTGACCTTTTGACCTGAGATTCTTCTACAATTTGAGGGGGAAGGGGTTGCTGCCCCTGTTAAACATCATCATCAACATCAACTAGTGCTGGAATATTATTAATCCTATGTTCTTCAAGTAACTCTCCTTCATATGTGGCATTTAAAGAAGAAATTAATACAAAAAGAGGAATTTTATCACTACTTGTAATCTTCTCTGATGGCTCAGAGTCCAATAAGGTCTTATGTTAATGAAATATTACATCTCTAGTCCTGATGACTTTCTTCTTCACTGGATCCCATAACTCGTACCAAATTCTACATCTCTACAGCCTAGAAAAATACATAAAATAACTATATCATCAAGTTGCTGTCTCTGCTCCTTAGGTACATGCACAAAAAGCCTTGTATTCAAATACCTTCAAGTGAGAGTAAGCAACATATTTTCTAAACCATACTTACTCAGGTACATCAAAGTCCAAAGGAGATGATGGAGAGTGATTTATCAAGTTGCATGCAATATAGAGTGCTTCACCCCAAAATGGCTTAGGGAGTTTAGCCATTTTCAACATGGATCTGTCTTTCTCTAAGATAATTCTGTTTGTCCTTTCAGCTACACCATTATGCTATGAAGTACCAGAAATATTCTTCTCATGTCTGATTTCACGCTCTAAGCAGTAATTCTCAAACTCTTTTGAAGTGTATTCACCTTCATTATCACTGCAAAGACACTTTAAGGATATTCCATTCTCTCTTTCTACCATTGCATGAAAATGCTTAAAGCGATGAAGAACCTGGTCTTTGGTTTTCAGAACAAACATCCAAACCTTCCATGAAGCATCATTAATAAAAGTAACAAAATATTTACTACCTCCTAATATTTCCATATTGATGGGACCACACACATTATAGTAAACTACTTTAAGTACATTATTTTTCTTTCAGATGAACTATTAAAGGAGACTCTATATTGTTTGCCATATAAATAATCATCATAAGGGTTTAAACTTATAGCTTTGCTAAGGGGAATAAGAAACTTCTTTGTCAAAATTTGTAACCCTTTCTCACTCATATGGGCTAGCCTGTTATGCTACAATTATGGCGAGGCATCATCTTCAACTGCATTTAGCGATTAATCGTCTTCACTTGAGTCTCGTAGAGTGTGAAGCACAATCTACCTCTAGCAACAACCTTTGGCAAGTTTTCACTTTTTATCACCAAAGATGTTGTAATAACTATTTAGATCTAGGACATGAGTAGAAATTAAATTCAAGCGTAAATCTAGTACATGTCTCTCATTCTTTAGTCAATATGTAACCAACATTTGTCTGAACACAAATATCACCAATACCCATTGCATCTGCGTAGCTGGTGTTACCCATATTTAATTTGCCAAAATTACCTATTTTGTAAATATTAAAGACATCTTTCCTTGGTGTGGCATGGTAAGATGCTGTTGAATCAACAACCCACTCCATATCAGAATTAGTTATCTTGTCAATCTCCTTCACAAAGGAGAGTACAATCATCTCTTCGTTGTCATCAGCTACAGTTACACTGGTATTATGATCATCTGCCTTCTTTTGATTTTTTTCATTATGTTATTCCCTTTTTCAAACTTTGTAGTTTCTTTTCATATGCCTCTCATTGCCGCAGTGATAACATTTGAATTTCACTTTTGACTGTGACTTGCCTCTAAATTTATAACACCCTTTAGGACATCTTCTTTTTATTTTTACCCCTACTCTTTGTGGTTGTAACAAGAGCCTGAGAAGTATCAATGCTCATATTTGTAGACCCTTAATTTTAGCATGGATTAAATTCAAAAAGCTTAAACCTGATCCAATATAATTTTAAAGAGCTTAAACCTAGTTTAATCAAGCTTATCCAATTTACAAAGGCACAAATTAAATTTGTGAAAAATGTTTGGTTCAAAAATTAAAAGTTTGGATTATGTTTGAGTCAGAATGGGCCCAAATCAACATGAGCTAGTACTTATGTCGATTTGGATATTCCAAATCGATATGAGCCATGAATTATATCGATTCATATCGATTTGGGGTATCCACATCGATATGAGCCTAGCTCATGTTGATTTGGCTACTCCAAATCGACATGAGCACTAGTTCTTAAGGAATTTTAACCTGTTTAGAAATCCTAATTGTGTTTAACTAGTAAACTTTTGGAACCATTAACCCTAATACCCCACTTATAAATAATAAGCAATTGGGCAGAAAGAGGAGTATCGAGAGATACAATTAACAAATTAAAAGCAATTAAATAGAGAGAGTAATGAACTGGCAAGAAAAAAATAATTATGAAACAGCCACAATTATCAAAAAGCAATTGAAACACAACAAAAACAACAATTATCTCGGGCAATTGTTTCACTTTACTAAAATCAACGTTGGCTCAGGCAGTGGATTAGTAAGCTTGGATCAATAAATTATCATTGGTGAAACCTTCAACATAGGTTTTGTTTTCTATATCTCACTTGTTTAAAATTAAAGTAATTAGTTTCATTATTAATATATTTAATGACTTGCAATTGGTTAAATCTCCCGTAGTAATTTAATTGTTAAACTTCATATAGAACCTAAATCTTAAATATTAAATTAATGTTCAGTGGTCATTAGTTTGTGAACATAGTTACAAAAACCTCAAAACCTTAATTCATGTCTAAAAAACCCTAAAAACTATAGTTCACATGTAAAACTCTAGTTTAGAAAAAACTCTAATTTATACAAATATAAAAACCCTAGTTTAGATAGAAACCTTAATTCTCCAACAAAATCATATTATGTAAGCCGTGCGCGATTACTGGTCAATTGGATCAATATTTATTTATGGATTGTAACTCTTTATGATTAATATTTATTTTTATTTAATTAAGTCTTAATTTTTATAATTCTTTGAATGATTACTTATATGTGTATGGATTGATGTTATTATTTAGATTTCAAAGGGGATTTTAAAATATAAATTGCATATTTTCACTTTGTGGGTGTCTTATTTTATTTAATTTATCCTTTTACTCTCTTTAAAGCTTTGGATTTAATGTAAGGAATATATTTTCACCAAATGGTGGGTGTCCCATTTTATTTAGTTTTAGATATTAGATATTTTTGTAAGGATATATTTTCATCTTGTATGAGTGTCAATTTTTATTTATTTATTTGAACCTTTTTTAACTTTTAATACAATGAATATTTATTTACTTTAAATTGCATGTAGTATGGATAATATTTTAATAAATTAAGAATTTAATAATATTTATACCTTAAAAGAATGTCAATTCTAATGAATCGAAACTATGGGTGCTGAGTTATTCTTACATTCCCCATGGGACTCAACTTTTTGAACCGTTAGGGGAATTGGAGATTCATTAGGAATCGATTTATCCATTCCTTTCTATTTTTTCGGCCCGTCCGAGTGGTAACTCTATTTTCTCCTGGTTTAGGCCAGTATTCTCTAAAGCCTAGAGCCTAACAGTGCCGAAATCCCAAAACCTATTTCAACGAGAGTGGGGGCGAAAATCTCCACTCATAATATCCTTTTTTCTAGTCTTCTCACTGTAAAAACTGTCATTTACTGATGATAAAAATAAAACACAGCTTGAAATAGAGTTAATAAGAGACACCGCCATGATCTCCCTACTGTCTGACAAGGAACTAAAGAGCAATAATATCTGCAATTCATCACCTAGGGCGAGCTTTATCATGCTCAACTGATTTACTAATTATTGAAACTCACTTAAGTGTTTTGCACTTGATCATTCATCTCTTAGCTTCAAATTCACAAGCTTTCTAATGAAAAACGATTTTTCATGAGCATTTTTTCTCTCATATATGGTTTTTAAATCTTTCTATAATTTATGTGCATTAACTTCTTTGCTTATATGATAGTAGACATCATTACATACCTATTATCGAATAGTACCGACAGTTTTTCTATGTATCTTCTCCCAATCATCATCTGATTTTTCACTTGGCTTAGTAGATCCTAATTTTATAGGATCATACATGTCTTTATAATAAAGAAGGTCCTCCATCTTTGATTTTCAAATTAAATAATTTGAAGCCAATAATTTAATTATGATGTCTGTGAATTTTTCCATTTTAATTTACACAATTAATTTTATATCCAAAGAATTAAACTCTGATACCATTTGTCAGGTTCTTAGTTAATAATTAATTGTGTAAATTAATGCACAATAATATAAAGCAAATAATAATCACAAAAAATAAGAGACCAAAATTTAATGTGAAAAATCCTCCAATGTAGATAAAAAAAATCATAGGATAAGCTCTGAAATAAAATTCACTAATTCAAAGAAATCATGTATAATAATTACTCAAGTAATCACCACTTGAGATTATCAATCATAGAGAAAATACATAAATACCTCTCTAGCAAATTTTTCACTCTTTGGATGATCACACAAAAAAACTAAAGTATAATTCTCTAAAATTAAACTACTTAAATTTTTTTTTCTCTTTTATTTCTTTTTTTCTCTCTTATTTCTTCACTTATATGTTTTGAAGTGAATAAAAGATGGCTATTTATAGGCCTTTTAATATATATGAACATCCTAATGTGTGCCTAATTTTTACTATTCTAATAGTTGTTACAACAACAAAAACGTATTAAATATTTTTTTTCTTTCATCTAATCAAATATTATATACTTATCAAACTCATTATTTTTATTTTAATGGGTTAGATAAACCAACAAAAATCTCATCACTTGTTACTCATTCACTTTTAAAGGTAGTTATACAACTAAAAAAGTTATTAGATAACCTTAATTAATTATAAAAATAAAAACACAAATATCTTTTTATAAAATATTTTAGGCAGTTATCAAATATTAGTGGAAATGACAAGATGTCAAGATAAATTTTTTTTTAGAAAAAAACTTCTTTACTTTTTAAAGCAACAAATATGTTAAATAAAGAGTCTAAAATAATAAATAAAAAGAAAAAAAGGTAGTGATCCATTGTTATTTTTTAATAAAAATATTTGGGCGTTTTAATAATTTCTAAATAAAATGAAAATAGTAAAATGATTATATATAAATAGGATAATAAAATGGCTATAAAACTTTTTGAAGATGAAAAAAAGTTATTATTTAAATTAATTAAAGTAGGTAATTAATAATAGAACAAGTAAACAACCTATGAATAAATATGTTTTTGTTAGACGACCTGTCCAACATGAGAAGGATTTTTGTATAAATGGGGTCAAAATTTTCCTTGATTTCGTCTATAACTGCCTAATCAAGCTACAATTTTGATCAAACTAGCCTAAGGCTTACAAAAATTATTATTAATATTTTGGCCCAAAGGATTATTTTTATAATTGTAATATATTCTTTTTTTCTTGATAATTTTACCCTAACTTCCAATTTTTTGTTGTGATTATATATATATATATAAATAAACCATATGTGTCCTTCTCCTTCCGTAAATATTGAATTATTTCTCCTTAAAATTACATTTTTTTTTATGAATTATATATGAAAAGAGAAATATCTAAAAATTAAATTTGAGGCATAAAGGAGAGTAATATATATTTTTAAAATTACTTATTTTTAAATGTATGGATACAAAAATCATATGAAGATAAATACAAAAATTATCTATAATTAAGAATTTAAGATAATTGAGAGGTCTTTATTATCCCAATGGCCAATAATAAAATATCAATTAGATAGGAAAAAAAAGAAGGTATTGTAATAATACAAAGGATATAAAGCATCCACAAGAAAGGCAAAGAACTGGTCTTTGGAAAAGTTATTAAGGATGTTTTTAAAAAATAAAATTTTAAATTATAAAAATTGCCAAATTTATAATTTAAAAATTAAAATAAATAATAGATTAAGTCATGAAAAATCATGAAATAGACACAAGTTGAGGTTGGTTAACATTAACATCCACCGGATATTTTGTGGTAACACACAACACAGACATTACATATGAAAACCAAAAAGAAATTTGAAATTTTGTTTAAAAAAAAAGGTCGACTATAATTTTTATTATATTTTTATATTATTAAATATCATTATAAATTATTATTTATTCCGTAGAAATACACAGTAATTAAAAACAATGCGTCAGACACTGTATGGATCAAAACAGTGTAAAACTTGGTGTGTCAGAGTTGAACTGAGCAAAGTACCAATACTATAAATACATAATTATTTGGTTCAAAAAAAATACATAATTATAATAAATTAATAAAATAAAGTAAAATGTTTAATTTATATATTCGTAAAATAATACAATGTATTATATATACACATATTTTTTCATTCCGGAGAAAAATCTAATGTTAATAAATTAAATTTTTATGAGTTATTCAGGTTCTAAAATCAGCATATCCAGTTAATTTCACTTAATAGTTTGCAATTCGATTTTTAGGATTATAACGTATATTTGGAGAATTACATGTGCATGGCATAATTAGACGGATTTTTTTTACAAAATTACCAAAAATAAAAAATTATAAAATTTATCAGTATTTTTGAATTTATGAAATATCAATTTACAAATTTATCAAATTTATATAGTATATATAAAGTTTATGAGTTTATATTATACACATAACAACTTTAAATTTATAATTAGAGTTTATGCTACATTTTTATAAAATGATAGAAATTTTTTGATAAAAAAATAAAAATTTTAACTTAATTTTTCCTAATTAGAGAGACATTGGAAGTTTTAGCCCAACCCACTTGAAAGTGTATATTATATTTTCATATAATTATTTTAAGTTTTAATTATTCTTTTTAAAAACTATAATTGGTTTATTTAAAATTATTTTTTTATAAATAATATTAAATGTTAAAATTATTTAATTAGTTCTCATTCCATAAATTAATATAGAATATAAAAATTTATTCAATTAAAAATGTATTTTTATGAAAAATGTAATTAGTTATTACTTTTTAAACTAAAATGTATTCAACTAAAATTTATAAAATTTTATCCTCCTATTTATTTTGGCCTCAAAATAAGCCGCCTCTGTTTGCACAGGGTGATTGAATGTTTATTTAAAAAGGGGAATGAGAATTTAAGGATAGAAAAGGGAATGGAAGAGAAATTAAGCATTTAAAAGGGATGGAAGAGAAATTAAGCATTTAACCTTGTTTTAGAGGAAGATAAATATACATTTATTAAAGAAATAGTAAGAAGCATTAAAATTATAAAAGTTTTAGTCATATCATAATATAAAAATCTAATTTAAAAGGATAAAGTAGTCAAATCATTATTTCGATACTTATTAATTTACTCCTCATTCCTTATATTCCAAGAAAATTTCACTATTTGAAGGTTAAAAAAAAGATAAAGTTTACTCTTCTTTCCTCTTTATTTAATTAATTTATGCACTTCTTTTCAAACAAAAGTAAAAAATCTATTCTCCATCCTTATACCTTTTCTTCTCCTTCCTTAACCCCAATCCAAATAGATTGTTAACATTTTATTGCTTCCGCATTTGAATATGACTGTAAAGCAATATTTTTTTTGAATGCATGAGCATAAAGCAATATTAATGTCATTATATTGGGTAAAATAATGAAAATAATTGTAACAAAATTTTAAAATATGAATTTATGATTGGTTACTCAACATAAAGAAATCAAGAAAAGTACAATTGACTTATTTTTCTCTTTTCTCTCCATGTAAGACTTGATTATTTTGTTATTTTCTTAGATTTAGGGTTGTTGCTGGCCTTTTAATCTATATACAGTCTTAAATCTATCTCCTTTTTGGAGGTTTCATTTCTTCTTGCTTCTATTGTAGTATTTCTTCAATCATTTATAAGTTGGCTTATTTAACTTTCCGATCTAGGCCTAAGAAGGCTCTTTCTATTTTGATAGCAAATATCTTGCTGATTTGATATGTTTTTGAAGCATCAAGAAAGACATAAACAAAACAATCTTCTTTCTCTTTATTCATCAAGAAGGCTTATGAAGTACTTTGGGCTATGGTGACTCTTTAGATATATCACAAGAGGTTTTCGGATATGTTTCTGGAGCCTCACTTTGCAGATGATCTACGGCTCCTATTTAGGATTTTATCTCATGCTGACTTTTGACACTTTGATTTTGAGCTCTGTTTTCTTTATTTTTTTAAGCACTAGAGTTTTATCGGCCATTTCATTCTTTTGTCTGGCGTGTATTTGCATACTAGGAATGCCTCCCTAACTTTCTTAGGTTCAATTTTATTAAAAACTGTTATGCCTTTACTTTTTTCTTCTTGACTTACTTACATGTCTCTGGTTTCCTACACCTAGTTAGAAGGTTTCATGTAATGTAGATTTTTCTTTTAATATTATTTTCTTATTACTAAAAAAAATTTGATTATGTAAAAAAGGAAAGAGTATTTTTGATATATATTATTAAACCATACTCTTAATCATCAGTTAAAAAAGTTAAAGAAAAAGTTATGCATAGTTATAATAGAGCATTTGGTTGTAAAATAATTCCAAGAAGTTGGCAAAATAATCCACTTTAACTATCAATACTATGTTTATTTATAAATAATATATATATATAATAAAATATTCAACCACTAAATTTTACCAACTAGTTAATAAATTATTTTATCTAAGAAGGAGTATGAAAAATTATTTTATTGAAAAAGATAATTATAAGATCTCATGCCAAAGGATAATTATATTCTTATTTTATGATATAGTAAAATAAGAATAATGTTATAAGAGTAGTTTAGGGTCTATTTGGATGGATATAGGAGAAGGTTTCATAAAATATTGTAAGATTAGTATGGTGTTTGAGAGGAGGAACTTGAAGGTTTTATAAAGTATGGAAAGGTTTTTGAAGGGTTAGTTTTAAATGGTTTTCTTCTTCATACTGAACATCCATTTTGGAGGTTTTTGAAGGTTTTCAATATTTCTTCCCAAATATAATACCAACTAATACTCTACTTTATGCTAATATATTATATCTTACTTTATTAAATTTCAAACTACCCCGTCCAAACAGATCTTTAGATATTACTCAAAATTTTTTAATAAAATTAAATTATAACTAAATAAATTAATATTTTTTTCAATCTAATTTCTTAGTATTTTATTATATATTTCAAACACGGTAATATAATCTTTTCTAATAAAATATAATTTCAGTAATATATATCTATAAAATACATTATCAGTAATAAGTTTTTTTAATAATCTACTAAACAACTCATAATATATATTAAAAAAAATTAAGGATAGGAAATAAAGGAGAGATAGGATAGGCAGGGTGTTTCCATATTTTTCTCATATCGAAATATTCTGTTTTTCCTCATGTAGTGGCAGTGCCTTCTTATATATATACATATCTTGAAAACTCAGTCCTTTCAAAAGTTGGGTATCTCTTAACCAAGAGAAGAAAATTAAGTAGAGAGAGAGAGAGAGAGAGAGAAAGAAAGAATATGGGGAGAGGGAGAGTAGAGTTGAAGAGAATAGAGAACAAAATCAACAGACAAGTTACATTTGCTAAGAGAAGAAATGGTTTGCTTAAAAAGGCATATGAACTCTCTGTTCTTTGTGATGCTGAAGTTGCTCTCATCATCTTCTCCAACCGTGGCAAGCTATATGAGTTTTGTAGCACTTCCAGGTATTATTTTTTACTTAATTTATCTGTAGTTCATCAAGATCTGTTCTTTTCAAGAATCCATTTCTTGTTGTCTCTTTCTTTTAATTTTAGGGTTTAATTTTCTTTGATTTAGTATTTCGAGTGCTATTATGATCTATGTTTCTAATTTTCTTTTCAAATTTTCAAATTTTCTTTTCAAATTTAGGTACTAAATAGTATAAGATTTAACTACTATTTAGCTAATTGTTATACATATATTTATCTATATGATTTTATTGATAGGTCATCTTTTTAACCTAAGGTTTTTCAGTTGCAACTTGTGTGTATATATATATATTAATTAAATTAATCCTTGCGCATCAACCAAAATCCTTATTATTAAAATTATTGTCGTTACCAATATTACAGTAGCTAGTGTATAATTAAGGAAGTCTTAAAGCAGTGGTTCACTGTTGAGATTTAGTGTAGGCGAAGGGATGTTTTGCAGTGCAAGTCTGCAATGAAGAAAGCTTCAGAAAGACAGACACATGACTTACAGAGAGAGAGAGAGAATCATTTAATCTTTTCTTTTATTTTTTCTTTCTGGATAATAATAATCAACACAGTGTAAAAGCTATTTTATTTTATTTCTTTCTTGCAAATTTTTTAAATCTCTTACTATAATAGTGTTTTTTTTAAAAGAAAATATCAGATAAAGAGAAGAATAAATTGATCTTACATGGCTTGCGGAAACATATCTAACCAAAAATGTAAAAAAATAGTGAAATAAAGTAAAACATATAATTAATATTATTAAAATTTAATTAAACTTATAAACTAAATTTTAAATATATAACTCTAATATTACTAAGATAAAACTCATTAGTTTAAAAACTTGCAATTTTTCTAGGAGTATATGGTGAAACATGACAAATATAGTGGAAATATATCTTTGATTATGCATATAAACTAGAAAAAAAAAAGCTGCAAATGAATATTTTGTATATCGGTACCTTTTAGACCTAAAGTTCGAAACAATTGTCATTTATATCTTATATTTCTTGTTATTATTAATTCATATGTAAATATTTTAGCAGAATATAATTTTAGAGGTGCAAATACAGCTTTAGCTAGAGCTATATATCTGACAGAAACCCTAATGTATATTATGCAACACAAACTGAAATAGCATACAAACACAAAATTTATCTCACAATTTAGGCTATATAGCGTCAATCTTTTCTTCTTTTATTATTATTTAACTTTTTTCCTTTTGTAGCTTGTTATAATCTGTATATCACATAAACAATATATTAAATCATATTATAGTAAGAATGAAACATCTAGTTTTTTTTCTCTCTCTCTTAATCAAATGTAAAAAATTCATTATGATTTAATAATTATTCAAATTTAACTAGGTTAAGTTCTTAATCACATGAAAAGATTATATCACTTTAATTGTAAGTAGTGACTTTATTCATCTTTATGTGCAGAAAATAATTAAAATATTATACAAAAAATATTTTAATTTGTGCAATGAAAAGAAATTAAAACGCTATCGATCAATATTTGATTCAGTGGTACTCAAGTAATCTCTAAAAATAAAAAGTCTCTAATTAAATTTCTTCCTATATTACTTCAAAGGATTTCAATTAATGGAAGAACAAATTCTTATTTTTCTGTTGATCCATTTACTTGTATACTTCAGTATGACGAAAACACTTGAAAGGTATCAGAAGTGCAGTTATGGTGTACTTGAAGCCAGCCAACCAGGCAATGAGACTCAGGTAATCTCTCTCTCTCTCTCTCTCTCTCTCTCTATATATATATATATATATTATCAATTTATTATGGTTTTATTGAACAATTTATTTCATGTTTAACTCCTCATCACTTTGTTTTCCACCTCTCATAAGATTTAAAATCTAATGTTCAGTTGAAGGAATTTCATTGATTTTATTTAACTGTCAAATTGAACAATTTATTAAGATTAGATTAATTACTTGAATACTGTTATTCTTCCATTCTCCATAATTTTTTTTTTGAACTCTTTATACATATACTATATGTATGCACATAATAATAATAAATTAATTGATTGATATTTTATAATTATTAAAAAAAACCGTGCATATGAAGCAGTAACAGCACTAGCTAAGGTTTTGCTGTAAGAAAATATATCTTAATAATAATGTTTAAATTACTTATATTTTTTATGATAAGAATGCATTTTATTAATAAATGGGAAAAAAATATATTTGTGGGACAAAAACTATTAAAAGAAAATCATACCCAATTATATATGAACCTACAACCATTGCGGTTGGTACAACTAAGGAGTATGGACCATTGTATTTTCCATAGTCATCTTCCAAATATTTCCACAATTCTGTCGCTGAGGCCGCGTATACATAAAAGTCTCTGCAATTTCTTTTGCTATAGCATTTAAAACCCAAGATTTTACCATTGAATGTAATCTTTTGTACTTTTGTTGGGGATTTTAACTGTTTCCTCGACGAAGCTCAGTTTATTCTTTGCTTTGTGCGCGATCCTTACTGATTGGCTCCAAGTAAGGTAATTATTGCTATTCGAAAGTATTGTCATTATAATCATATCAGGATTATCAGATGGATACAAATGCAGTGGATTAGTATTATAATTAACTAGTTAATTAAACAATTTCAAAGTGCGAAATATTACAATTGATTAATTAATTACAATTACAAGTGCGGAAGTATTTACTAATTAATTAATTATGATATATATGTGTGTTAATTTGGGCTGAATTTATGTGCACTTGTGCAGAACAACTACCAAGAATATCTGAAGCTAAAATCTAGAGTTGAAGTTCTACAGCGATCTCAGAGGTATCATTTGAAGAGATAGTAGTACCTGGGTCATTTTTCAGTAATTAATATTGTTAAATTTCAGGTCTAATAAAAATAATATGATTTAATGAATATAAAAATGAATTGTCCAATCAATTCTGATTATTAATTTTTAGAACTGACACTCTCAAATTTATATAAAAAGAAAAATTCAATAATATATACTAAATTATAAATTTAAAATAATTTCAATTGAAGTCTCATTAAATTTATTTTTCGATTATTTTGTTTTATGATAAGGAAAATAAACGAGTGAATGTATCAAATAAAATCTAATAAACGAAATATCAATCAATATAATGTAGCATTAATTATTCAGTTCAGATAATTAAATAGTTAATGATGATGAACTTTTGTAGGAACCTACTTGGGGAAGATTTGGGTCCATTAAATACAAAGGAGCTAGAGCAGCTTGAGCATCAACTAGAGTCCTCCCTCAAGCAAATTAGATCAACAAAGGTATATATAATACAATTTTAATTTTGATATAATTATATATCATGGATTAATTAATCATATAAAAATGTTAAAAAATTTGTGAAAAACAAATTATGTTCAAAATAAAATTTTAATTCATGATTCCCTGAACCTAAGCACTCATATTCTAGGTGTATGAGAATTATATATATATATATATATACAAATTTATTTGCATAACACTCTCTCATGTTCTTATGAAATTCAACCTTGAATTTGTTAATAACAACATTGAGTTTTGTTAACAACAAAATATAATTGTGGTAAAAAAAATCATTAAATTTGAAATTTGTATTGGGTAAGCAAGTTCAAAAAGTTGAAATTTCTATGTATAAAGTAGCAAATTTTGCTGAAAGCAAGTGTAGAACAAGTTAAATAAAAAATAATAATAATTGTCTTTTAATACAAATAATAAAGGTATTATTGGTTTGATAACTTATTTATGTTTTTAATTTTGATTAATGTTTTTTCAGACTCAATCTATGCTAGATCAGCTTTCCGATCTTCAAAACAGGGTATATATTTACAATTTATTTTTCCTGTATTATTAATTTCTTTTAGGTTCTTTGATTGTGTCAATCTTCTTGTGCAGGAGCAACTGCTACTTGAAGCCAACAAAGCCTTGAAAAGGAAGGTATATTTCCTAATAATTTCACAAGTCGTGCATGATTTTATATCTTTAATTTATTCAAAAAAATCATAATCATTTTTATTTCTATAAATTGTATCTCAACAATTCAGTGTTTGTTTCATAATATAATTAAAGGTTACAACTCATTGATTTCGCAATATTTGCTATTTGATTAGTTGGAAGAATGCAGCGCACAAGTTCCTCATCGACTTGCATGGGATGTCGGAGGGCATAACACTCCGTACAACCGCCTTCTGGCTCAGTCAGAAGCTCTCTTCCAGCCATTAATGGACTCAAATTCCACCCTGCAAATTGGGTAAATTATACTTAATTGCAACTCTAATTTTCTAATTGATTATATGGAGTTATATATATATATATATATATTTGGAATAATTTTCAGTGGGTGCAAATACAATCCAGTAGGAGCTGATGAGGTTAATTTTGCTGTTGCCCATACACAACATGTCAATGGATTCATTCCTGGATGGATGCTTTGATAATTAATTCAAATATAATTAAAATCACAACATTTCCATAACTTTTTTTTTTCTCTTCTTAATATCATGTTTCGTTTTCTTATCTGCATTATGTAATTGTAATTATGATTGAAGACAGTAATTAACTAAATGTTTGTAAGGTATCATAACATTAAATAAAGACTGATGCTGTGTTTATATATATAATTTATGGCTATTTTCATCATTGTTATTTAATTTGTCATTTTTTTTCTTTATATATAGGCAATATATGAAGGATAAAAAAGAAAGGCATTTTGAAATACCAAATTATTTCAAATGTTTATGTTGTGCTTTTATACTTTTTTTCGATGAAAAAATCTATACACACAAAAATTTCTCAATTCATTATTTCTTTATATTATTAAAGAAAAGCTAGTTGCTTAGAGCAACTATAATAAGCTAGTCCCAAGTTCTATAAATTGAGACCCATTTTAATGACATATAAAATTTTAAATAAGATCCCAATTTATGAGACTATGGTAAAACTTTCAAATTTTAATTTTTTTTTTTAATAACGAAGGGTTGTCATTTTGGCAGCCTTTATTGGAGAAAGAAAATTTGGGATGGTTCCTACAATAAAAAACCATCCCAAATTAAAAATCAGTCCAATAATAAAATAAGTTCCAATTCTCAGTCCCATAAAAGGACCAAAAATTAAAAAACCACTCTCAATATATGCCTTTTTTTTTCACTAATGAGTACCCTTGTAATATTACGAGTTTAATTCTTTTATTCTTACCATATATCTCATTAAAATTTTTAAATTTAAATACATCACCATAAAAAATTTTAAATTTAATTTTTTTTATTAAAATATCTATCTTTATTTTGCTAGAGAGTGTATATTTGTATATAGATGCTGCTTGAATGTCACGTGGCATCACATCTCCAAAAAAATTCTATACAGAAGAAAAAATCTATATAGCACCACGTGGATTTCAATGTAGCATTCACATAAACATTTTCTCAACAGAAAATAAAGATAGATATTTTAATGAGAATGAAATTAAAATTTAGAGTCATCAATATCATAATTGAAAAAATTTAGAAACGTTCAATAAAATTAATTCACTTATATGCTTTAACTTTCACGAATTGTTTTTAAAAATCAATTGACATAAATAGAATAAATGCAATAATTTTTACTTTATTTTTATTTATTTATAATTTTTCTTTATTCTAATTTTAAATGTTAATTAATTTTATGAAATTAATTTCTTTTTTTATAATACAAAATTACAATTTGACTATTCTAATAAAAATTAAATTTTTATTAAAATTAAGTTAAGAACATAAATAAATAATTAAGGGTACTTTCGAGATAGTTTTTAATTTTTATTTTAGTTTTTTTTTTAAAATACGTTTAGTAATATCTCTCAATTTTAGTTTTTTATTAAATAAAAAATAATTTTGGATAAATATGAAATTCATAAAATATAATTTTTACAAAACATAATTTTTAGTGTTTTGGTTTAGAGAAGAGATATATATAAGAAAATTTTTTTCTCTATTATTTTTTTATTTCTTCATATATTTTTTTTCAAATTCAATTATAAAATGAGAGGTTTTTTTTTTAATTTTAATTTTCTTTATTTTTAATAATTTTATTTTAATTTAATAATTATCTATAATGTCTAATTAATATTATCATGTATCATTAGAATAAACAATATAATTTTTCTAATAGGTGAATAGTAAAAAAAGTATGAAATAATTTTTAAAATATAAAATAAATTTTAAAAAAATAAAACATATTTTTAAACAATATAAAATTAAAAATTAAAATAGTTTTTTATTTTAAAAAATTAAAAATTAAAAATTTATTGCGTAAACGAACAGGCCCTAAATTTTCAGTTGATTGAGGCACTTAAATTTTAATTAAATACAATTTATACTAAAGGTTCAATAAATAGGTTAAATGGTATTTTATATTAATATATTTAATATCGTTCAATGTTAAATTGTAAATTTATATTGGTAAATTATTATTTTATTTCTATTAAAATTATGAGAAATTTAAAATTTTTTGTAAATGTTTCTAAAATAAATAAAATTTTTTACATTTAGAATTTTTTCAAAAAAAAAAGAAAAAAATTATTAAATTTAAAAAACTCAATCTTAGTTTTTCTTTTAAAGTATACTAAATATAAAAAATAGAATAATATCTCATATAATGCTAACCTAATTAAAAAAAATGATAAATTTTAAGATTAAATTCATTTACTATTCTTGAACTTTTTCAGTTGCAATATTAATATCCCCAACTTTAAATTTGTTCTCATTAAAATCCTTATTTCTATTTATCAGTAAAGGAATGCCTACATGAATTTCATGTAGTGTCGTGGATTTTTTTGAATATGTATTATCCACGTGACACTGCATACATGAATTTTTTCAGACGTGGCATCACTTGTACTTTCATGTGGCATTCACACAAGTATTTTCTTAATGAAAAATAGAGATAAAAACTTCAATGGAAAAGAATTAAAGTTACAAGATTTTATCATGATTCATTGTAGTTTAAGAAATTTAATTGGATATATGTTAAATTCTAGATATGGTAGTTGAAATTAACTCCCAAGTTACCCATTTCTCATAATCCTTCACTCTTATATAGTAAGATTCATTTGTATTTCTATAAATGCGTTGCTCATGTGTAGATTTAATTTCCATGTTTTAAAATAAAAATTGGATGAGAAAAATTTTTTTTTTGCTGGGATACACATTAACTCATCATGTGGGCTTTTTAGCAGACCACGAGTTAAACGTAAACTGTGGTTTTGGCCCAAATGGAAAAAACCCATATAAGCCATCTGAAAAAAAAACCATTGGCTAAGCCTTTGCCCTTTAGCTTGAATCACTTAAGAAAAATCTTTATTTCATAAATAATTAGTGATTGGTCAATTTTTTCTATGTATATTTTATATCAATTAATAAAAAAAATAATTATTTTGTTTGAGATTCTGTTTATAATATGCTTCAACACTTAAAAATTAAAATTTTCAATATTTAATCAATTTTCTCTTAAACGTTTCAAATAAGTTAACAAATCAAGAATTTTCACTTAAAATTTTTATTTAAATAGTTAGGTTTTACATGTTTTTCTAATTAAAAAATTTTAACATTTAATTTTAAATTTTACCAAATAATCATATACACCTAAATTAAGAATTTCTCTCACCACTCATCAATAAGATTGCTAATCTTAATGCTTCATTTTTTTAAGGAAAAAGAAAATTGTGGGACCAACAATTGTAATCCAATCTTACTTATTCAAGTTGCTGGTTAATTAAAACAGATTAAAGTGTAAACATATAAATTAAGATTTAATTAATTCAATTTAGTTATATTTGTTTTGTAGATGACACAATGAAATGATTGCTTACCATCCTAATTACCTTTTTAACTCTTTATTTTTCGTCTTTAAGGAAAATTTTATTACTTTTTATCCATTAAATCCAACAAATATATATATTTATAAAACATAATCAAAGCCTCACCATACCCAAAAGCTAATTATAGTCTAATGAAATCTCCTCAAGTTAATCACATAAGTAATTATGTCTTTCTAATTTCACCTAAGCCATCATTAATTATACATTTTCTGACCCCATCTCTTCACTTCCTTTCCTTAATCAAGAAGTTTGGTTCACATTATAATTAATTGTAGCATTCTTATTATGATTGTAATATTATATTTTTTTCAGAAATGCTAGCGATACTAATTTTAAATATTTTTTTTATATATCTATTGATATAATTTTTAAAGATAAATCTATGATTTATTACCACAGTTAAAAATAAATGTTTTTATTTTTCTCACTTCTTATTGAGGACTAAATAACATTTTTCTCATTCCTTTTTATAATAAAAATTATAGTATTGTTTTACGTATATATTAATGACTAAAATATTTGTTTCCTTTTGATTTTTCTTTATAAATTTTCACCCAAGCTTTTATGTATGTGACGATGGTTTTTAATTTTTTTAAAATTAAAATAACGCAAAGATTTAATATTTATAAATTATTTTTAACAGAAAAATTTTATAAATTAATATTTTTATTTATATTACTTTTTCTGAGTGCATATCTTCAATGTAATTTGTAAAAAAGGACAATCAACTAATAAAAAATTTATCTTTAAAAATAAAATGACGTTGAAGATGTTTTTATTAATGAAAAAATAATAGCAAGTGCGTAAAATCTAAGTGCTTTTTGTACATATAAAAACAAAGGTTGCTTTATGTACTATGTAAAAAGTTCAGTGGATTCTCGTTATATATATGTTTAATCAGTTAATATCAAATTTAATGGTATCAAGTTTTAATTAAAAAATTATGAGATTTAGAAAATTTTTTATGGTGAAAAAATATGTGATCGTCGTAAAATCAACTATCTCAATAATTACTCTTTTGACAGTAAAGAAATAATATCTTCTTTCGCAGGTTCTGTCACTTCTGTCAAAGGACAAAAAAAAAGCATGGGAAAAAGGCATATGCTGATGCAACTCTAGTGGAAAATATTAAGAAGCTAATCGGCAGAGAATACACACACACACACATATATATATATATATATCGTGAAACCAATTTTTTAGCAAATTGGAAGGCATCTTTTGCACTTAGCTTTCCTCTGGGTGTTCATATCCTTGAAAAGATTTTTTTTTTGTTTCTAGTTTCTACTATTACTTATCTTCTTCATCAAACAAAATAAGCTAAGTGCAAAAGATATATAAAATATTGTTAGTCAGCAAACCGAGCCTTGGTCTGTAAACGAGAAATTGAGGCTTTTGAAGGACTAATGTGTTATTGAAAATAAATTTTATATATTTCATATTTATTTTTTTTAAATTAATCTAACATTATTAACTAGATCAAGTATTAAATAGTAATGATTAATTTTGTCCAATAATTAAAAGAGTTTTAACTATCTTAACAAGAAAGTTGAATAGCTTGAATAATTAAAAGAGTTCCACCTAGATAACCTTTTTTGAACTTTATCAAACAAAGTTCCATTCTTTTATCGACCTTTGATCGAAGAGGGACAATCACTCCCTGTATTTAACCATGATCATGATTCATCGGTAATTACCAATTTCAGTTTAAAAAATTATTGAACATAAGCTAAACTTTTTATAAGACGGCTCAAAGACGATTTAAAAATTAATAGTTTTGATTTAAATCTCAATTAAAAGGCGGTTGAAGGATAATCTGAGAAGTTAGTTTGAAGAGGAGGCTCAAAAGTGGTTTACGACTGTTCAAGGTGGTTTGAAATAATTTAAGAAACGGATTACATGTTATTTTAATTAAAAATTTAGAAAAAAATATTTTAAATTAGAATTAGTAAAAAATAAAAATATTAAGATTAATTTACTAAAAAATAATAAAAATGATAAATAAACAACTTAATTGAAAAAATTAAGTTGCTTATGTATCATTTTAGACTATAAAGAGAAAACATTGTTCATATATTTTTATTTCCTTATATTTATGCAATTAATGAATATTATTATTATCATTTTCAATTTCTTCAATTATATTTTCTTTGTTAATTGGCCTAGAATATTTATTAACTATGTTATTTCATTTCTTGATTCAAAATTTGAGCTTTGATTACTTTTTTTTTAGAAATCATAATGAAATAAAATTTAGAATAAAAAAATAATAATACATGAGATAAAAAATTAAAAATAACAAAAATAGATTTTGAATGTAAAATAAAGTGATTAAGATTATAATATAGAGAATATTTAAAAAATAATAATAATGTAGATTGTAGAAAATATTAGAAAGTAAATTAAAAAATATAAATTGTAGAGAATATTGAAGATTATAATGTATATGTAGATTAATAAATAATGAAGAGAAAAATAATAGCAATTAAAATTTAGAAGCGTGAAAAATTTTAAAATATGTTTCTTATTTACAGAGTTAGTAAAATATTTAAAATTAAAAAATAAATAAATAAAACTAAGTGCAACAATCTAAATAAAATAAATTAATTTAATAGTTTGAACCGATGATTTCAAACTGTGTAAACCTTCGATTTGACGGTTCTTAAAAATTAAAAATATGAACCAAACCATGAATCAATATTTAAATTTTGATTTGGCCACAGTTTTAATTTTGATTTTAATTGGTTCAATTTTAGTTATGTTTCGGTGTCAAACCGGACAGTGACCATATCAACCTAGGTTTTTCATTTTTGTAAAACCGAATGAAGAAACGATTTTGGCACTATCCAAAGGAAGAAATGATTTTGGCACTATCTCCTCTTGTTACATTATTAGCAAAGAATACTTAAGTTTTAGAAGCATTAACCCCCCGAATTGAGCTCTTCAAAAATTTATCAAGAACTTTCAGAATTTTTTCAGCTAGATTGAGAGGCTTCGCTAAGCATAAGGATGTAATAAAAAATATAAATGGGAGAGTGGAATTCCTTAGTGCCCAAGCTTAAATAGCTTAAATATTCTTTCATTAACCTTAGTAACAATAGCTTGACTCGACCTCTCAATACGCAACACAAACAAATACAGGGATGGAGAATCGGCTTAACAAATATTGGCAGAAATGACAAAATTATGAACATTTTTTTACTACTTCTTTTCTTTTCAAAATCCTATGTTTATTTATTCTTAAATTGAGATTTCATGACTTGAATAAACAACATTTATTTCAAATATATATTTTTTTTATTACACATTTCTTTATTTTTATAACTATTTTTCTTTAGCGATAATAAAATAAAATAGTAATATATAATTTTTTTCTAATTAATTTGATTGCAATTAAAATTTTAATTAAAAAATTTAGATCTTTTAAGATGATTTTTCTATAATAAATAAAAATTTATCAATAACAAATGAGAAATCTTTTAAACTTATTTTAATAAAATTTAAATTATAAAGTTGGACTTCACCTGCGGTGACAATGAGGTCCAACCAGTATTTGAAAAAACCAATATATATATATATATATATATATACCCCAACTAAAAAACGTCCCTATTAAAAACAGAACCAATGGCTATTAAATTTCCATCAACTAATTAAATTAATATAACTTTCTAAGTCAAATACTGGATATAATTGCAATCACAAACTATTACAAAAGTCATCATTAGCCCTTTTGTGTATTCTCTAGTGTATATTTTCAGAAGGCATAATATTATGTAGGTGAAAGGAGAAGAAAATTAATTCTCCTAAAAAACTAAAATATGCATAGATCACTAGATTATTCAAAATAAATTACAAAGGGCAGAATTGCGTACCTGACATCATCGTATGTTGAAGCTGAAGACGATTTTGGGGTTTGTCGCCTTCCAGGAGATACACACTTTAAGTTTAGCGGAAGCACTACTGAAGGAACGTAATGTTCTCTCAAAATTATTATGTTCCCCCGGAGACCACGACCCCTTATTTATAACTGATGATGATGATTTCTATTTTGGTCCTTCAACAAAACAGAAATTCTTATCGGTCTCTACACTTATAATCCTATTAAGAGTAGGACACCTCAATAGTCAACAATGCTTATTTAATCATAACTTTAATTTAACTATTTTAATTTGACTGCAATACATATTTAATATTTAAATATATTTAGCCCACACTTATGATTAATTAGAGGATTAATTTTAACAATTTAAAATTAATTCTAACAATCTCCCACTTAGGCTAACATATATTAAATATAAATGTATATACCTTAATGAGCTCATGAAAGCAGTCATACTGAAGATGCCTCAAACAATCTCGTCCATTGATTATATCGATAAAGGACTGAAGGGCCAGTCGCCACATTCATCGTGACTCAAACCACCATCAATCACATTACCAATACTCTCAAATGACATAGATCAATAATAGGAGTTTAGCATGAAAATTACATGTAATATGATCTAATCATGCATGTTTCCAACTGGTCACACTTAATTGAGATCAACCACAAAAATAACACAGAGTGTAATAAACAAAAGTGAATACTTCATTTTCTGCAGAAACTGAATTAACATATCCAAAACCAAATAGAGCATTCAAAACATAATGAACAAAACTCCCACTGAAACTAAACATCCTCAAACAATATGACACCCACATGAGCAGTGTGCTCATGAAAGACTTTCGGTATCAATGCTTTAGTAAGAGGATCTATAATTATAGAGTTCGTTCTAACATGCTCTATGGATATCTGTCCACTCTGTATTTTCTCCATTTACAGCTAGAAACTAAATACCAAATAGCTCCTACTGTCATTGGAGAATCAAACTGCTGAATTAATGTCACACTTAAAACTTTATTAGCATTTTCAATGCTAGCCATAATGTGCAGCCCTGTGACATTCAGCAAAGTAAAAAAAAAATTCATGATCAAATGTCTCATAGCATACTACAAATTCCAAAACCATGGAATGTAGTCTAATGTGGATCTTTTGCTACTCAAGACATTCGATAAAGTCATAATCAGTATACCAAATGATCTCATACTAATCTGACTTTCTGTATGTGAGCATACGTTCCTTTATTCTTTGAATATATCTTAAAACCTTATTGGCTGCCTTCCAATGATCCATTTTTGGATCACTAAGATATCAACCTAACATGCCAATTATAAACACAATATTCAGATAAGTATAAACTTGAGTATACACCAGAATCCCAACTGCCGATGCATAGGAAACTGCTACATCTACTGAACCTCAAGTTCATCCTTAAAACACTGTATGAGACTAAACTTATCACCTATGATGATCATGGGTATAAATTGGTTTATATTCTTGCATACCAAACCTCTTGAGCATATTCTAAATGTAGCTCTTTTGTAATAATCCAAGAATACATCGAGAGTGATCTCGAAGTATCTGGATCCCTAATACAAAAGAAATTTTATCTAAACCTTTCATGCAACAAGACCTTACAGCTGGTAACAAAAATTATGTTATCCACACATAAAACCAGGAAAATATACCTACTCCCACTAAATTAGTGAAACACACAGTGATATACACAGTCCTCAATAGCATTTGTCTCAATACCAAATGAGACAACTACTTGATGGAACTAAAGTACCACAAACGAGATGCTTGCTTGAGCATATAAATGGATTTTCTTAATTTGCATATCAGTAGCTTTGAGTTTCCTTATTTAAAGCAATCTGACTGCACAAAATAGATTGTTTTATCAATGTCTCCATAGATAAACACAATCTCAATATCCATTTGATGAAACTCAAGAACAATTGTGCAACGAGAGCCATGATTGTCCTAAAAGAGTCCTTCAATAAAACCAAAGAGAAGATCTCTTTATAGTCAATCCATTCCTTCTGAGTAAAGCCTTTAACTGCAAGACATGCTTTATATCTCTCCATATTACCTTTAGAATTCATTTTGGTCTTAAATATTCATTTAAAACCAATAGGTTTCTTTCCTTCAGGTAATGGGATAAGATTCCAAACTTTATTGTCTTGCATAAACTTAAACTCTTCACTCATTACCTCAATCCACTTATGAGAGTTAGATTCCTATAGAAATACTACATAAACATCTAGAATAGCACTTCTCTTCTCTCTAATGGACCTATTTAAAGGCACATATTCTGGCTCAAATTCTTAAGGTTGATGAGCTTGATCCTAATGAAGAACGGATCTTCAAACTGATGGGAAGTTCTTTAACATTGTCTTATATTGGATCTAGAATTGCTTCTAGAATAAGAGTGACACTACCACTCCAGAAAACAATGATGAGAATCAAAATTTCCTAACTTGATCTCTCCTCAAAAACAATGTTTATAACCTTATTTCCCCCCTCAAGCTCAACATCCTAAAGAATGTCACAATATACATCTCAATACACTAATATGGTAGTAGGAATATAAAATTTAGACCCTATGATCACTCAAAATAACCAATAAATTAGCAGTTAACATATTTGGAGTCCAATTTTACCCTTATTAGGCCTATAAGGCCTAGCCTTAGCTGGATATCCCTAAGTATGAAAGTACTTAGACTACTTTGATTGGTACTTAATTAGAAAGATAGACTGCTATATTTAATGTTTTTTCTTAGAAAAGACTCTGATAAGGATGAATGACTAATCATACTCCTCATCAAATCCAAAAGAGTCTTGTAATGTCTCTCAGCATCACCATTCATACTGGTTATACCAATCATTGTGTACTGATGGACTATACCACATTTCTATAGGAAAATAACAATTGGTCCAGAACGCTACGCACCTAAGCTATTAATCTGCCACAGTACTCACAACCACAGTCAGATGTAATAGATTTAATCTTCTTTCCGAGTTGATTTTCAACTTCAGCCTTATAAGATTAAAATAAAGCGTCCACAGACTTAGATTTTTCATGAATGAGATATGGGTACCTTTAACGTGAGTAATCATCTTATGAATGATATGAATTATCTTTGGTCATTCATGATACTATAGAGAATAAACCACAGATATCCATATATATCAACTCTAAGATGACTGAAGACTTAATAGCACCTAATCTCTATGTTTGGTCTATTTTAACTTAGTATTCTTAACATATAAATCCAAATCTGTGTAATCAAATGTATCTAGGATACCATTTGACACAAGATATTCTATTCTAGATTTGGATGTGTAATCCAAACATCTGTGTCAAAGTTCAGCTGAGTTATCCATATCCAGCTTTCCTTTGATATCTCTAGTACTCACATGCAGAGTTTCATTATAAGAAGCATTGACATTTAACGTATATAGATTATCATAAACATTTAAGAAACTAGTATCAAATATTTGAATCTATAGATAAAGTAAATTATCTGTTTCTAAATAAACAAGTTAAAAATAAATTTGTCCAAATAAGAAACAGAGACAAAATTCTATCTAAAAGATAGTATAACAAAAGTATCTATAAGATTCAAATAATATCCAGTTCTTAAACACAATATAAAATATTTTTATGTCTCTACTTCTACCAGTTTGTCATTTACTATATAGACGTATCTTTCACCGTCAATTGGTTTTCAGTAGTTCAAGTAACTCTACAATGAAACATTTATATGAATAGTAGCACTGTAATCCATTCAATAAGTGTTTCTAGATACTAAAGTTGAATTAACCTCATAATAAACCAAACAAGGTACTACCCTTCTTTATACGTCGCGTGGTGTAATTGGGACAGTCCTTCTATTAGCAGTCTTATTGTTCTTTTCACCTTTGTCCTTATCTGCTGAAGCAACCAAACGAGCATTCTCCCCTTTATTAGCCATCAACTAGATAGATTAAAAGGTCATATGGTAAAACCAAATCCAAAACCTTTAGCCTCTTGGCTATTTAGGACATGCTCAGAATATGCTCCCTAATACTACCATTGCCAGTATACCTAACGAAAATTAGATTGCTAAAAATGTCTCCACTTCGACTTCATCACACTTGACATAGTCGCTTTCCAGTTGGGCAAGGTAGTTCATAGCATTATAGCTTTAGCAGAGTGGCTCCTCAAATATTTCTGGGATTCTTTGATGCATGATCACTGGACCCAAGCAAGATAAAAAAATCTCCCACTTCTCATACTGAACCCTCTGAGCATCTTTGCTCTCTTCAGTAGGAGAAATAGGTTCATCCTTCCTAAATACTAAGTCCAAATACATGCGTCTCAGATAAATCAACATGTTTGAATTTCTAAATCTAAGTTTAACCTCTAAAGAAAAAGGTACACTAGGAGTTTATATAGCATATTAGCTAAATTCAGAGAAAAAGAAAAATAAAAAATTGTACACTCACTATCCACAAATTATAAACTTGATTTTGAGTTTAAATAATGGAAACAAGATACTAGGCACAACGTTAATATTCTCATCTTTGGACATAAAATATTAACTGTAATTGGTATCTCACGCAGCAATCAAAATATTAACAATTAGTCCCGTCAGATAATAACCTTCCTTTGGGCCGATATATTATCCACATGGATAAAACCAAATAATTGTCACATATTTATTGCAACACGTGTATTCAAAACTCAGCCAGATAGCAGCCTTCCTTTGGGCCGGCATATTACCCACAACGAATTTTAATACATCTGTCTAATATCCCAAATAAATTAATTAAAACAATAGAGGCCACTTTGGTGACTTATTGCTTCAATTAATTTATTATTAAAAATATTAGACACAATCAGGACTAAAATACCAAAATTTAAACTCAATTGAATTAAATTTTAAATTGAAAATTTAAAATTAAATGAATTTTTTTTACGATTTAATCGAAGATCAAATCAAAATTTCATAAAGATTTAATCAATTAATTAAAATCCTTAACTGTGTTCTTCTAAACCAAAACGAAGAACAACGAAACACTGTTCACGAAACAGTTTCAAAACAGATTTTTTAATTAATTAATTACATAATTAATTAACCCAAAAATTAATTAATTTCAGAAAAAATCACAAGCACAAATTCAAGTTCAGAAATTGATTTTTCCATAATCAATTAAATAATAACAGTAATTTAATCCAAAAACAAATCAAACCAAAATTGATTTCAGATTAATAATTTCGATTTCAAATTAATTATCGAAAATTACAATCACCGAATTAATTTTCTAGAATTAAAACAATAATCAATACCGCAATTTAATTGGAAAATCTAGCAACCTAGCATAGGGCTCTGATACCAATTGAAAGGGGGAGAAAATCTTATTCCCCTAAAACATAAAATATTCATAGATCACTAGATTATTCAAATTAAATTGCAAAGGGCAGAATTGCGTACCTGACATCATCGTATGTTGAAGCTGAAGACGATTTTGGGGTTTGTCGCCTTCCAGGAGATACACACTTTAAGTTTAGCGGAAGCACTACTGAAGGAACGTAATGTTCTCTCAAAATTGTTATGTTCCCCCGGAGACCACGACCCCTTATTTATAACTGATGATGATGATTTCTATTTTGGTCCTTCAACAAAACAGAAATTCTTATCGGTCTCTACACTTATAATCCTATTAAGAGTAGGACACCTCAATAGTCAACAATGCTTATTTAATCATAACTTTAATTTGACTATTTTAATTTGACTGCAATACATATTTAATATTTAAATATATTTAGCCCACACTTATGATTAATTAGAGGATTAATTTTAACAATTTAAAATTAATTCTAACAGTAGGAACTTAATTTTTATTTTTTTTCTTAATACAATCAATTCTAGAATTAATAATCTCCACAATGTTTTTTTTATAATTATATTCACTTTTATACAGTGTCTATTTTTCTCGTGAAAATTTATTATCTACATTTTATGAATTCTGACTTTGTTTACTTCTTTTTCTTTTTTTATTATTAAGAAAGTTATTATTGTTGAAACCCGAACACTACTATAAGTTTATTAAAATAATTATCGGTGCACTAATAATCAAGTCAACTTGATTTATTTCGAAACAAATTGATATTTTTATAGTTCAATCTTAATTAAAATAATTAACTTAGATTGTTTATATTATGATGTTGTCTTAGCTTTATAAATATTTAGTTGTACGAGATTTGAACCAATTTAATTGACGTACCAAATTCAATCTTAAATATTAAATTGTCGACTTCCAAGTTTTAATCATTTATAATTTTTTTAAAAGGAAAAAAGAAAAAGAAAGGGAAGATGAGGAAGAATTATGATTCATGTCTTAGAGAAAAACAAAGAAAGACCTACAAGAAACTGAACCCTATATGCCTTAAAAGTTCTATCACCAATTAAAGAAAGAAAAAAAAAAGCGTGGAATTGAATGAATAACATAAAGACGAATTTTTATTTTATTTTATTTTATTTGTTTTTGATGGCGGTGAGTATTTGAGACAATATTTCATTTTCAAAGACTCTGTCACAATTCTTAATTCAGCCAATCAAAACGGTCAAGTCTTTATAGAAAAGACAAAGTACTTAACCTCTTTTTATGCTATTTGGGTTTGGGCCAAAACAACAGCCCACGTGAATTTCCCACTTAATCATCAATCCATGCCTTCACACACTATATTATACAAAAATTAATAAATTTTCACAAAACCATGTTTCTCTTCTATTATTATTTTTTCTTTTATTGTTTGGTCTTTTATTGTGTTAATTTTTTTTCCTTTTTAGAATCAACAATATTACCTGCATCTACCCAACCATTACTCCTTTTCTTTTTCTTATTTTATTCCTGCTGCCTTTTTTTTTTATTTTTATTTAGTGCTCAACATTACACTTCAACTAACCATAATTTATTTTTTTAAAATTTAACTTTATAAAATAACATAATCATATCTAAAATTACAATCCTAGTTTTTAATAGGGAATATTTATAAAACTACCTAAAAATAAATAAATTTTATTTTAAAAACACTACAAAAAAAATTTACACTTCTAGAAAAATTTAAGCACAGTTTCAAAAATGTCTCACTACTCATTAAAATAAAAAAAATCAACAATATTTCTTCTCTCACTACAATTAATATTCTACTTTAATTCTTATTTTTTTAAACTTCACTATTATATAAAAATATTCTAATAAAATAATAAAAATAAATATTTTAAATTATTTTTTGGCATATAAAATTTATTAATTTTTGTAAAGAAAATATTTTAATTTTAATTACAAAACTAAATAACACTTACAAAAAAATAACAAAAATATATAAAATATAAAAATATATTAATAAAAATTATTAAATTTATTTTTAAATAAATTTTATATATTATACAAATAAAAATCTAAAAAATTAATTTTAATATATAAATGTTGTATAGTTGTTTGATATACATTCTGCATATATAGTAGTTTTTTTTAGATATTATAAATGTTTGATAAATATTGTGTGTACGTTATATATTTATTTATATATTATGTGAATATAAAATTAAAAAAATATTAAAAAAATTTTGTGTATGTTTGATAGATATTTAGCAGATGTAATAGATATTTAGTAGATATATAGTGCATGTTGTGTATATATTATTATTTATTATGTGTTTATTTTATATATTCTATATTTTATTCAAAATATTATTTTTGAATAAAAAAGCATACATAAAACTAAATAAAAAATTAAAAAATAAGAAATAACGTTTTAAAAAAATAGAATTGAAAAAAAAGGCGTAAGCCTTTGTAGATTTAAAAAAAAAAAGTTTCTCGGCATATTTGAAAAGGAGTCAAATAGGAGTAACCACTGTAATTTTCTCTTTTTAACAGTTACCATTGGGACTACTAGTTAACATAGAAATAACCCTTTTTACTCAATCAAAATAACCCCACGTAACAATTCAGGTAATGTAGAATAATCGGAAGAATCAGACTAATTAAAATTATTCTAAACTCAATCGAATCTTAAGGCCCTTTTTACTTTTCTTTGCTAAGTTAAAGTAAAAGAGAAGAATAAAAAAAAAACTGGAATGCTGTATCTTATTTATTAAACCAATTTAATCTGATTAGGTTAATTAAAAATATATTTATATAATTATTGGGTTTGATTGCTTTAAATAATACCAAGCTATGAAACAAAGATTCTTATTCTAGCTTTAAAAAAAAGCAATAGCAAATCATAAAATTTACAATCTAAAAGTAAAAGAACACAAAATGTCTCTCTAAAACATTAAGATTCTTATTTAATATCAGTTATTTAATTTAATTTAGTGAATATTTGCAATATTAGATTTATAGTATTTCAATAAAATAAAATAAACATTTTTTTCGTTTAATTCAGCTATTTAAAATTAATGGGTATGCACATGGTAAATCAATTATGAAGAAATTATTTCGCAGGATTTAGGTAGTTTTATAATATTGTATTGTTAGATGATAAACACCCATCACTCCCAAAAAAAAAAGGAAAAAAAAGACAATGAGGAAAAAAAAATAGTAATAATAAAACCATCGTTGAAGGTCTAGATCCCCAGCTTCTTGGTAAATTATGCACCTAGTAGTAGGGCACTCTTATTGTACTGCTGCAACAGTTTTTAGGTTTGTGTTCTTTCTATATATTTAAATATTGTTTGACGTAAAAAAGACATACTGTATTTTTTAGTTAGATTGACCAAATAAAAATAATTTTATTGAATATTATAACTTAATAATAAAAGTAATAAATTAAAAAATATAATTTTGATATTGATGATAAACATAATATTATCATATTATGTTACTGTTTATTTTTCATATTACCGTTATAATAAAAAATAACAAAAAGTTAATTGTGTATTTATTTTAATCTACTTGCCTCCTAATTTATTACTTTTTTATTCAGCTAAAATTGTCATTATTATAAAAAAAATTATTTATCATAAATTATTATTTTATAAAATAAAAAAAAATTTATTTTTAATTATATTTTTATTATTAATAACTTAATTAATAAAATAAAAATATAATTTAAAAAAAATTATTATTATTTTAGTCTATCTAAAATAATTTTATATAATATTTAAAAATTTAATTTTTTAATAAATATATATAAATTAAAAATAATAATTTCAATGAAATCAAAGAAATAATATCTTTTAATTGTAAATTTGGTTGGGAAAGTGAACACAACAAATGGAAAATTATAAAACTGCCGCTTTCCGGCATAGAAGAATTGTTTGAGAAGTTAAAATAATATAAATATATAGATAGGATAAAATAAAAAAAATCGTGTGGATAAGAAAGTATGAGGGTGATCCCATAGCATCATTATTCTAATCTAGGTTCATTTGACAGCCATAATGCTACTTTCTAGTATTTTTTATAATTACTATTAATTAATGGGTACGAACAAATCATTTTGGCTGTTATTAATTAGATCTAAGCTATCCCTAAAATTTTTAGTGTTTATTAAAATTTTTGGTACGACTTCTTGTCAAGTTTTTAATTGCTAATATGGGGTAACTTCTGACCAAAAAAATACATAGGGTAACTTGTGTAAATTAACACTTTATTGACTATGACGTGTAAAAATTAATATTTTTATTATTAAGAAAACTTAAGTATACTAAAATTATGTAAAATATCAATTAAAAATTAAATTATACATCAATGATTGAACATGTAACTAAAAATTAATTATTATATATTAATCAGCAACTTCTTGGTCGAATATATGCATATATATTTTATAATATGCATCGATTCAAATTCTGATTTCTTATTCATATTTAAAGAATTTATTATATAAAAAAGCACATGTTGTAATTGTAAATTTATAACTTCCTCCTTTATGATTAGAGGAATTACTTTAATTTATTTTATGTTTTAATTTGGTGCGGAACAGACAATTGCTGTTTTCATGGTACGATAGAAGATTATTGTAATCGCAGTTTAATAATTATGACTAAAAGTTTAAATTATAATTTAAATATTTTTGGATTTAGTCAAATGCAAAATATGTAAAATTTTGTAGATTCTTTCTTATATTATAAAATTAGTTAAAAAATATTTTATAACTACTTTTTATTATTGAATAATTTTATAAAAATATCTTTTAAGATTTAATTGATCGACAACTTTAAAATTTATAAGAACTTAATTCTAATTAATATCTACTACAAAATTCATTTAAATTATATTATGCATCCTCCTATTACTACGCCTAATTATTACAAGTATCAAAAACTAAAGAATAATTATAAATTTTTAATTTTAAATGACGATATATTATTTGACTAATTAATCAATGTGTCATATTATTTAAATAGTAAAATAATAATTGTAGTAAGTTACAAAATATACAAAAATGCTGAAATTAAAGAAAGTAAATAAATAATTGATTAAATCTCATAAATCTTGGCAAATTAAAAATTTTAATTACACCTTCAATTAAATTTAAGTTTAGTTATACATGCTTAATGAAAAAAACTAAAAATATATTCAATTACTGCTATAAAAAATTATGAACAGTAATATATGAGAAGATAAGAGATCCCCCTTAGAGCTGCCAAATAGGTTAATTTAAATACCTATTAATTTTTCTACCATATTCAGAAAAAATAAAATAAAAATAAAAATAAAAAATAACTCTTAAAATTTTTAATTAATGCCTATTGAATAAAAAAATAATTGAGTCATAATATCTCTGAAAAATCTGTTCAAAAATCATATCTCATGTATCTTAAACGAATTAGATTTTTCAGTTGACCCATATAGTCTTAAAGTATTTGATATTATTGGGCATGAATCTTGCCCAAAAATTATATATGAAACTCTTTTTAATTTTTTTCTAGCAACTTCTTATAACTTTCTTCATTTTCTTGTTGTTTTCGTTTTAAGTTATATCTTATATAAAAATATGTCAAAATCAGTATAAAAACTCAACAAAAATTTAGATATTTTTACAAAATATAAATTAAATTTATCCATTATCAATAATAACTATTATTTTTTGGCCAAAATTTATCATTTATATTCTAAAAATGCATTTTTTATTTACGAGAAATGATCATCATTTCTTAGCCAAATTTGATTGCTTAGTATTTTAAAAATGCATTTTTCATTTGCGAGAACTTTTGACGCATTTTTTCTTTAGTTAATTATTTTTGGTAGAAATGTGAGGTCTATAGCATTTTATCTCTTTCGTTGAATTTTTTTATTTATATTTTTTGATAATTTGATGTCATTTATTAGTATATTCTTTATTTGAGCCATTATAATTTTTAATATATATTGCCATTATAACTTTTAAAATCCTAAATATATATTGTAAGTATTTAGAAATTGATTAAAATTTTTTGAATTTAATAAAAATTTCAATGGAGAAATTTATCGTAAATAAATCTATTGATTTAAATTTTGGTTTATGATTTCATTGTATTTTCATCTGTACTATTCTTTTTTTACTCATATATATATATATTATTAAAATAATAATGTATAAACGGCGAGCAGCTTGTAAATGTGCAAAGGGTAAAATAGCGCCGTCAATCACTGACTGGTGCCCACTATACGGGTAAAAAAAGGTCCAGGTATTGCAGCTTGTAAATTAAAATAAAACAAAACAAAATTAAATAAATTACTATTTTGATTTCAAACAAATAAAAAAAAATCAAACAAACAAACAAATATAATGAAAATAAAAATACAGTATTCAATAAAAGTGGCGCATGCTTATAATCATCTTACAGTGAAGTGACAGTATCTGCGTATCAGGTGACTTCATTCCTACGTTGGCAGCAGAAGGGGAGGACGTGCCCGTTGCCCTGTTTTGCTATTTGTTTTTCAATAATAATAATAATAATACTGAAAAAAAGGACTCCGGCTCCTCTTTGTTTGTCCGTACGCTAAAAACATGTACGGACTCGATTTTCTGCTTATATTGGAGAATAATAAAAATAAAAAGCTGAAAAACATTTAATAAACATAAAATATTAAAAATGGTTGTCAAAAAAAAATTAAATATTAAAAAAAATTAAAAAGTCATCTATACCCAATCATAGATCGACAACGCAGTTGACGAAACCACCCTGGTTTTCAAATACCAGCTTTGATATACATCAATCAGCTCTCCTCTACCAATGTAGTTTTCATAGCTTCCATTTATGTCTTTCTCTCTGTCGCTTACATCCTCTCTCTAATATATTATATAGAGCTCCAAGCTCTTCACTATTTCCGCAAATTTCAGGCATTTTTCTTCAATTTCTTTCTCTTATTGCTTGATTTGAATTCTGTTTGGGAAGAAAATTTTTGTTAATATTCCGAAAAAAGGAAAGGAAAAAAGAATAGAAGGTGTTTATTGAAGATGGGAAGGGGTAGGGTTCAGCTTAAGAGAATCGAGAACAAAATCAACAGACAAGTGACATTTTCAAAGAGAAGGTCTGGTTTATTGAAGAAAGCACATGAGATCTCTGTGTTATGCGATGCTGAAGTTGCTTTGATCGTCTTCTCTACTAAAGGGAAGCTTTTTGAATACTCTACTGATTCCTGGTACTTACTTTTCCTTGTTCTTCGAATTATCTTGATTTCAATTATATTTGTGTCTATATATATATATAAATATGCATACATGTTTACATATATATCTAGAAAATGGCAGATTCAATTCTTGTTTTCAAAGATTAGTTTTATTTTGTTTGTTTGTTTGTTTGGTTGGCTGTTTGTTCTTGTGTAAGTGAAGTTAAGAATCAAAAATTTCTTTGATGTTTGAATTTTTGAATCATAATTTAATTATCAATTAAAAGGAGTGAATGCTACTGGAAATATAAATCCGCATCTAATGATAAACACAATTAACCTATATTAAGTGGCTTCACTGCTAATTTCTTGCAAAAAAATGGAAACCAGTCGTTAGAAGCAAGAGTAGCAGCAAGCGAGCTAGCGAGCAAGAGTGTGCTGATTATTTACCTGGGTTTAGATAACTATTGTTATTATCAAGAAACAAATAAATAAAAAAAGTTGTGTTTAATTGGGTGCAACGCTGTATTCCAATTACACTATGCCTAGACGTGTCTTACCCTCACTGCTACAGTTTTGAATCCTTTATAGAAATATATCTCTATGTATTTCATGTCTGACTTCGATCTAAAGTAATGCTCATAGTTTGATTTGATTTGAATAAACTAATCTAGGCAAATTAGGAGTTAGTATTATTTTATTTTTTTATTATTACAATCGGGAGAGGAGAATCTACTTACGTCGAAAATTATATAATACAATAGTTATTTTATCTAGACATTTTAGTTGGGTTCATCAATTAATTTTTAGAATATATTTTTAAAAAATATTAATACGTATAGTTATTTAATTAATTTATTATTCTAATTAATATGCAGATATATTTTCTCATATAGATATATAACTTAGGAAGGTGCACTTATCTGGCATACGAGTTAGTATTATTTTTTTAATTATATATATAAAGTGATTTATAAATGATACAACAATAAGCAGATTATAGGCCATCGTGTACATTATATTTTCTTGGAAATAAAATATTTACTAATTAACAGTACTTCGAAACATTAAGAAAAAAAAAAAACTAGTTAGTGAGGAAAAGATTGTCTCATCATACTACGTGTAGTATCTTGGCAGCTCAAAAACATTAAGAAATAAAAAAAACTATATGGTACATTTTAAAGTGGTGGCTAAATAATAATTTATTTTGTCAAGAAATATTATATATAAATTAAATATTAATTGTATATAATTGCCCCAAAACTAAATATTAATTAAAAATATACAATCTTCCCTCTATATAAGATTAATTAAAAATATACAATCTTCGCTCTATGTAAGATAAACTGAAAATATGCAATCCTCGTTTTATGTAAGATTCAAATCTAGATCTTCAATTTCTACTCAGAGGCTTTGTTTTAACTTGAACTAATTACCTTTCAGCGTGATAGGTATATCATTGGATTTTACTTCGTTATTAATAGGTAATGATCCGCGGCTAACTTAGAGGTTTGTTTTCTTTTGTGCCTTTTAGTATTGTCAAATAGAAATTAAGATTTAGACTTATTTTTTAAGCACATATATACTAATTGTTTTCTAGGTTGGTTCGAGATTATGATTTGATTTGAGCTTAAGCCTGATTAATTAGAATAGTAATTATAAGTTATAACGATAGGCATATTCATACATAAAAAGATAGTGTTTAAGGTTTATACCATCTTTACATGCGTTCTTTGAGCTGGAGATTGTTCAGCAGCCTTTTTACTGGGTCTTATTCCACTTTAAAGAGGCTTAAAGACTGAATAAATTTGGATTAGAGACCAAGCCGAGATAGAAAATTAATTAGGGGTTAACCGGCCAAGATAATAGTTATGGAAAAAATTAATTAATCATAAATTTTAATTTTAACAAATTATAAATGATAGTGTTTCAATTTAAATAATTGATAATTAAAGAAAAATTTTAAATAATTATAAAAAATAGAAAAAAATAAATTACAATCGATCTCAAATTAATATTAAGCCTTAAATAAAGAAAAATTAAATTATTAAAAAATAATAAAAAAAGATTTACCTCTATTGTAAAACTATGTTTCTAAGTCTCATGATAGATGGTAAAGTAAAAAAAATGATAAATTTATCCCATGTTTTTTCTTTTAATAAAATAAAAATTTAAATTTAGAGTAATATATATATTTAATTTTAAAGTAAATAAATATATTTCAGTTAATATTTTAAATTTGGACTAAATTTATATAAAAATAATTTATTCAATAAAAAAAGTCAATTTTTAAATTTTATAATATATATATTAGATGTAAAATGAAATATAAAAAAATATCTTATATATCTATAAATAATAATAAAAAAATAAATATATTATATATATTATATATAAAATAAGAAATAAAAAATATATGTAAGTATATTATATATATAATATATATTTTATAATATATATATAATAAAATAATATATATATCATAAAAAAGTGGGAGGGCGCCACCTATAATATAGCTACGTCCTTGACCTGGAGGCTTCAACTTGGTAGAAAGACGGACTTTTAAGGGAAGAAATAGCGTGGACGGGTGTAAAATAACTGAGTAATTAGAGATGTTGAAGTGTGTAAAACTCTCCCCCTACTTTTTTTTTGAAATATATATATATATATATATATGTGTGTGTGTGTGTGTGTGTGTGTATTTATATTTGGGCCACGACTAGAATTTGTAGTATGCTATTTTCAAGAAAGTTATCCGACCAGAAACAAAGTAAAAGACAAATGCAATGTAATATGGAAAATAAAAATGAAAATAACTCGAACTAAACAATGGACACCGACGCCACCTAAGATCACTACAGTGACTCATTGATAAAAAAAATAATTCTAAATGGATAAAATTGAAGAAAAAGAATATTGGTGAAAATTTTTATAAAAACAAGTACGAAAAATTAGAGGGATCAAGTTAGGTTGATTTATCTGGTTCAGAGAATGCATTGGCCTATATTGAAATTGTTGAGGTTCAAACTTCAGCTGTAGGTAGTGATAGTCTAAAGGGCTTACAAATGAGATCTCTTTGTGGGATTATGATTGTTAAAAATGTAGAGGAGATATCTAATGATTTGGTTACGGTGAATAAATCTAAAGGAAAAGCTATTGTTTTGGCAAAAGGAAGCCCTTCAGCGAAATGTAGAATATAAGTATTAAATCAGGAAGACAATCTAATGCTAGAGTTATTGGGGATGGTAGGCAGGCTGTGAAATTGATGAAACCCTTAAATAGGAGCAGATGATTGGAGTTTGAAATATTAGGGGTCTTAATGACCCTAGAAAATAATCATAAGTGAAATATCTGATTGCAAAAAAGAAGCTTTGGTTATCGAGAATTATAGAAACTAGGGTGAGGATGGCTAATAAAAATAGAGTGTTTAAAGCTTTAAAGTTACCTGAATGGATGTTGGAAACTAAATATCAGTTTGCTAACCTGAACAGAATATGAATTCTGTATGAACCTAGAATGGTAAATGTTCAAATTCTGAGTATGACTAACCAAATTATCCATTGTAAGGTAAAGAAAGTTTGGAAATAAGCATGGCAAAATTAATTTATACATATTTGTTTAGATAGCTTTTTTGTTATGTAGAAGATGGGTGTGTGTTTGATGATTGTATTTCTTTCAGCTCTTTTTGGCAATAAAATAACTATTGACAAAAAAAAAAATTAATCCGAATAAAAATATTTTATGTATTAATTGTATTAGAAAAAATTAAAATATTGCGACCGATAGTTTACTTGATGGATCTTAATTAAAAAATATAATAGTAGATTTAATATTATATTTCAATCTAAAATTTTAAAATATTAGATTTATAAGTTATTTTTACTTATATATTTTTATTATTTTATTTCTTTTTATTAATTCATTTCTTTTTAATGAAAAATCACACTTCGTATATTTCAACACTGACTACATCTCTAACCTGTCAAGTTGAATGGATATTTGAACTTTTACGTTTTTGCTCTTTAACTTTTTGGCTTGAATCTTCGGATTGGCTACACATTTCATTTGAAAGGCCAATTGCCCATTATCGATATCAAGAATTTAAAATTTAATCAATGAGATCTAATGCATATGTAAATTTAAATAAAATATATATACAAAAAAATAATAATGATAACTGCCTTATAAAGTGGTCAGAATACATGAATATCAACTATGGTTGATTAGCAAATAAATCTTATCAATAAAAATTCATTTATAAATGAATTTTTATATTTAGATCAAGTGTTCATTCTGAATAATCCAGTGTTCCTGATTTGTACTTAGAGTACTATGGTTAAGTTTAAGTTTTGTTTATTAATCTTATAGTGTTTTTTTATCAGTAACGAAAAGTTCATTAACTTGAAGAGTAGAAACAGAAATCTTGGTACTCCAAAGTTTAAAACACAAAACAAGTAACATACTACCCCCAGATTTAACAAGCTTCAAACCTAGAAAATAAAATCCCTTACAAAGTAATGGCCTTTAGCAAAAGCTGAGGCCCTGCCATAGAAATAGGGGCAATAGCCATGTAATAAAAAACAAATATGAACCAAAAGTTCATATCATCCTCAAAAAATCAGAGTGCAGAGAGATGAAGGAAAAGAAGGTCAAAAAGGCGAAACCCGAGACTAATGAGAAGAAAGCTCAGATGGGACCTTGAATGCAAGCTGAAGGGAGACGACATGCATCTTTACAAACCGGCTGGACAACAAAGGCACCTATCAAGAAAACATAAAGGGTAGATAAAAATGCACAACTTGTAAAATCATATAGGAAGATGAGATTTCTTTTGTAGACAAAAAGATAACCGGTGGCCTTAAATCCCGGCGCCAACTGCACTAGTAGAGGAAGCCTTCACAAGTACTCCACCACGAAAGAGAAGCTTCTAGATTACAAGAACTAACCATGGATAATGGTATAAAAAGCTATCTAGATCAAGATATGAAACTAAATCACACAAAAATCACAAAACAAGAAAGAAAACAACAAAATCTAGAAGAAAACACAAGAGGTATAGGGTCGTCACCGGCTATTTGGCCGACAATAGCTCTAAACTAAGACTGAAGCCAAAGAAAAGAATGCCGCTAGTGAGAGAATAGAGAGAAAAAATCCTAAGTGCGAGAATAAAAAATGATTTTATTTTATTCCTCAAATTCTTGACTTCAGTTATAGTATAATTAGACTAAATATAACCAGTTTTATTGAATTAAAAATTGAGAATTCTGCATGAATTTTCAGTTGGTATAAATTTTATGTATGAATTATAAATATTTTTTTTAAATTATGAAAATCATTTATATGAAATAAGCTTTCATAGATGATTTGGGAGAGGGTTTGGGAAGAAATCCTTTTTTTGAGCTATTGCTTCTCCATTTCTACCAAAAAGATTATAATATATGCTTGTGTATATATAGTTGCAGAGTTAAAAATTTTATTCTTGAACACTAAATTATTTTAAATATAAATGATTATAAATTACAAATCATATTTGTTTTTTATGAACTGCAATTTATTTAGAAATTTATATTATTAATTTTTATAAGTTTAGTTATATTTGAGTTAAATTTTTACTTAAATTTGTTGGAATTTGTAAATAAGTTATAAACTAGCAATATTAAAAATTTAAAATAAATCTATATTTAAAAATATAAAATTGAACATTAGAATTTATTTATAAATATATATTCTAAAAAAACTTTATTTATGTATCAAACTTGTATTGATTTATTTTAGATATAGTATTACATTTTTTAAAATATTGAAAAAATAGTAACAAATTTTCTCATTTTATTCAAAGTATTGGATACAAAGATAAAAGATAAAAATTATAAAAACTATATATATATTTTTTTGTTTTTAAAATACTTAAATAATCTTATAAATTTATCATGTTTCTTGCATTAAATTTATTATGAGATATTTACAAAAGTAACATTAAATTTATTATGAGATATTTATAAAACTAATTGAAAAAATAAATTTTATTTCAAAAATACTATGAGAAATAAAAATATTTATATTTAAAAAAATAGAGTAATTTTTCAAAAATAGCCAACTTCATATAAAAATAAGATTTTTTTTTCAAAAATATATAATCTTTCATAAAAAATATTTTACTTTAATTTTTTTTTCAAATTTCACTATTAAATAAATATATTTTAATAAAATAGTAAAATTAATATTTTAAATTATATTTTTAGCATATAAAATATATTATCTTTTATGAAGAAAAAATTCTAATTTTGATCACAACTGACACATGAACTCACAAAAAATATAAAAAATAAAATATATAAAAATATATTGATAAAAAAATTTAAAATTTTTTTATACAAATTTTACATATTATATACATAAAAAAGTTTTAAAAAATTAATTTTATTATGAAAATATTATATGTATATTATATAGATGATATGTAGATTTTATAGATGTTGGATAGATGTGTTTATATTATGTATTTATTGTGTATATTATATGTATATTATGTAGATGTTTGAATATTGTGTATATGTTATATAAATATAAAATTAAAAAAATAAAGTTAAAAAATATTAAATAAATTTTATAGATATTTTATGTATATTTAATATACATTATATAAATATTATAGATGTTTAATAGATATTGCATGTATATTATGTATTTGTGAGAATATAACATCAAAAAAATTATTTCTAAATAAAAAATATAAATAAAAAATTAAATAAAATAGAAAAAAATTAAAAATCACAAATTAAAAATTTTATCAATGAAAAAAGAGTAAATTCCTCATATATTATTATATGAAAACAAGCAAAGCTAATGGATATATTCATAATTTAGAAGAGGTCATACTAATATAATTTGAATAAGGAGAAACTTTAAAATACAATAACATTTAGAATTTTTTTTTGAAATCAATAAATGTAAATATTATTAAAAGAAATAGCTCATGAAAAGAAGGTTAAAACAGAGTAAAACCAAGCCAGTAGGCTAAGACCCATGGACCCAAACCTAAAGACCCTTTTCATGAGATTCTTCAACAATAAGATCAAAAATAAAAATAAGAGATTGACTCCAATAATTAGATTAGCATAAGATAAGGAAGCCCTAGCTAGAGAATGAGCAACCTTATTGGCTTGCCTTCTAATCCAAGCAACTTTGGTACCCAAAATATTGACTAATAAGTGGCGGCATTCCAACACGAGCGAACTAAATTCTGAGTCATCTGTCTGTAGATTATTAAGAGCATCAAATACCTCTTTGTTGTTTGTAGATTATTAAGAGCATCAAATATCTTTTTGCTGTCAATCTCTAAGTCAATGTCATGCCATGAGTTGTGAAAGATCCATAACAAACAAGCTCTCTAGGCAATTACTTCCGCAACCTTAGGAACAAAAACACCAAATTGATGCCCAGAAAAACGATGAAGAAAAAAGCCATTATCATCTCTAATAACTGCACCAAAACCCACTCTTTGTGTTAACGTAAACATTGCAGCATCCGCATTGCATTTGAGTCTTCCTCTCAGGTCTTCACCATTTAAAACCACCAGTAGCAGTTCTGCCTCGACTGGACGTAACTCTACACAAGTTACTTGTGTCTTGCCATGCCTTCAAACTTGAAACAACCATTGCCAGTACTTTGTTAGCATTGCTCACTTCATTCTTCCAAAGACAATCATTCCTGTGCTCGCAAAGACTCCATGCAAGCATAATTATGCGTGCTCGACTGTCAGCATCACTTCTACATTCCAACACTGTGAGAAGAGATGGAGAATAAATAACAAGTAATAAATTAGTTCGGCCATACCTCCCTTGCAATCGAGCAATTAAAAAGGACATGAGAAATATCCTTCAAATCTCCACAAATATGACAACCATCTACCAAATTCAACCCTCTACTTATTAACACTACTTCGTTGGGAGAATACCTCTAGAAACTCTCCAAACAAAATTTTTAACCTTTGAAGGAATCTCTAACCTCCAAACTATATCCCATAATCCTCGGACCCTTAACTCATTAACATTAGAAGTCATCTCCATACACATATAATAAGTAGTTTTAACACTACAGTCTACATTTTTTGGAAAAGTGCCAAATCAATTTATCCTCTTGTGGGAAAGAAACCAATGGGATTCGTAAGATGCACCTTATATCATCTTGGGTAAATAATGAATTTAGCTTTGTAATATCCCAATTATGACTATCGTGGTTCATAATATCATAAACCATAATTGACCTCCTATCATTCACATTAGAAAGATATATAACAATTGTTATCATTCGAGATCCAAGGGTCCATCTATAATTAACCATACGACCATCCCCTACTCTCCACGTAGTTTCTCTTATAATTAGATTTTTTGCCCTCCAAATACTCCTCCATATAAAACTCGAGTTAAACCCCACTTCACTATCAAGATATGATTTACCCTCAAAATATCTACCTCTAAAAACCCTCCCCATCAAAGAGTTAGGATGAGAGATCAACCTCCACCCTTGCTTGCCAAATATGGCAAGGTTAAAACACCTTAAATTTCGAAAGCCTAACCCTCATTGCTTTTTGCTTACACATAACCTATCCCAAAACAAGCAATTAATACTCCAACCATTATCTTTCTTCAAACGCCACCAATATAAGTTCATCATCCTCTGTAGATCATCACAAAGAGAATGAGGAAGGCAGAATACACTCATGCAATAGATAGGTATTGCTTGACAATCTGTCTTCACCAATTTTCTTCTTACATATTCTAGAGAGATAATGATTCTTTCAACTCCTAATTCTCCTTCAGGAAACCAAATATTTGTTTTTTATTCCTTCTAATAAGAGAAGGAAGGCCCAAATATCTACTATGATCCAGGGATGTATGAATCTCAAGAATAGCTTTTATTTCATCTCTACTATCATTCCCCACATTAGAGCTAAAAAAGATTTTACATTTTTGGAAATTCACTAATTGTCCATAAGCTTGTTCATACCTTAAGAGAATATGTTTTATCCTTCGATACTCCTCCACATCTGAGTTAAAAAATAGAAAACAGTCATCTGTAAAGAACAAGTGAGAAAATACTGGGACAATATCTGTTCAATTTCACTCTACGGATAAAACCTCTTCTTTCCTCTTTCATCAACATAGCAAAAAGCCCTTCTGCACAAAAAATAAATAAATAGGAGGATAAATGATCTCCCTATCTCAACCTCCTATTAGGTATAATATAGCCAAAAACAGAACCATTCATAGCAATCTCATATTTTACTGTAGATATACATAACATAATTAAGTCTACCCATCTCTTAGAAAAATCTAAATAGAGCATAACATTTCTCAAGTAAGCCCAATTTACCCTATCATAGGCCTTAGGGTGTCAATCTTTAAACCCACATTGTCCTTCTCACCCCTCATTTTAGTCTTAATATAATGAATGATTTCAAATGCTACCATCACATTATCAGTAATCAACTTGCCCAGTATAAAGGCAGATTGAGTTTCAGAGATTATATTTGGTAATATACCTTTAAGCCTATTTGCCAAGACCTTAGTCATTATCTTATTTACAACATTTGCATAATGAAATGGGCAGAAGGTCTCATACAAAAGGGGTTGTCTTTTTTAGGAGTGAGCACTAGAATTGATTCATTCAAGTAAGATGGAAAGATACCTGATGAAAGCCACTACTGACAGTTAGATACCACATCTGGGCCAACAATTTCCCAAAAACGTTGATAAAACATTGGATTTAACTTGTCCGATCCAGAAGCTTTGTCTGAATGCATCTCAAATAGAGCTTTTCTGAACTCATCACTCGTGAATGGTGCTAACAGACGTTCATTATCTGTTTCAGAAATCCTGGGTTGAAGATAGGAAGACACCTGACTCCAATTCTCATTAGAGGCAAAAAAAAGATTATTAAAATAATCCATCGTAACAAAGCTCATATCCTTCACGCTATTGTATGTCTGGCCATTATCATCATCAATTATAAAATTCTCTCTTTCTTTCAGAAGCTTGTGCATGAAAATAATGAGTATTTAAATATCCAAACTTCAACCAGAAGGATTTTGATCGTTGCTTCCAATATGCATCTTGTTGTAACAAGACAAGGTTTAGCTGGTTATTCAAATCATCTCAATCCTTACCAACTACACCAATAACTCATGCATGGCTTAACTCTAACTTGAGCTTCATTATCCTTCTACGAAAATCTCCACATACACTTCTACTCCACACTTGCAAAGCGATGGAGCAAGCAGAGACATTTGAAGCAGAATCTTAATCTTCAGATAGCGCCCAACAATTTCAGACAACTTCTGTAATTCTGTTCACTAGTAGCCAGTTATTTTCAAAAAGGAAGCGCTTCATAGCAGGACGTCTAAAATGGCCATTAAGATTTTAAAAAAATGGGGATCATGATCTTGAAGACAAGTTTGATAAGACACAACCAAGATATTTTTCCAGCCATAAGTTATTTCCAAATGCATAATCCAACTTCTCCATCACAAGGTTGCTTGAACGTCGACCCTTCTCCCAAGTAAAATTAAAACCTTGTTGCAAAATATCTATCAATCCACAGTATTCCAGTGTTTCTAAGAAACCAATAATCAAATTAATGGGATGAGCTTCACCTTCGTACTTATCAACACTAGACATCATATAATTAAAATCCCCCATGATCATCCATGGTAAGTTTGAAGGATGATAGATGCTTTTCAATAAGTTCCACGATTGTCTTCTTCTTGCTCTCTCTGGAAAACCATAAAAATATATGAGTCTCCAATTCCCCTTCATTGAATCATTAATTGTAACATCCACGTGATTGTTAGAGTAGCTATCAACTAATAAGTCTATTGTATTTTTCCATAACAAAGCAAGCCCGCCACTCCTACCACATTTATCAACACAAAAAACAAAAATCAAACAGCAACAGCTTCGCAATTTCTTTGATCCCTTGTTGAAATAATAAAGTTTCCATTAAAAAAAATAGCATCCGGCTTATGAGTAGCAACAAGCTCCTTAAGAGCTAACACTACTCGAGGGTTGCCAAGCCCTCAGCAGTTCCAGCTTAAGCGAATAATGGCGACCAACAGGCCTAGTTCTCAGGTCCTGCCGTTCCAGTATTATGAACAAGAGCTCCTCCATCAATGCTCTTGTTGGAAGTGCCCCCTTAAATCAAAGTTTCCTCCTGTGATATCTTCATCCCTCTGCCTTTTCTTATTTTTCTTAAGAGTCACCATATCTGCATCCATATTATTAGCTAGCCCTGTGGACTTATCCAACCCATTAGTTGAGGTTGATTGGCCCATGCCATTTTGAACACAAATATCCATAAGTGCATTCTTATTTGTGTGCTCATCACGACTTCTTTTGGCAATTTGAATATTCAAAACATTATCCTTATCCCTTCCCAAATTTGAAACCTCCCTAAATCTTGATTGAAAATTCAAAATTCTTGTCCCCATCATGTCACAAATCCAATGGTTACCATATTGATTAACAATGTTCCTTGTTAGAGCTCTGAGATTACTATATTTCCGGGTCAACTTTTCCCCTCGAGTTAAGAACAATGGCACACCGATTGTCTACATGTGTTAAAAGACCACAAACTTGGCAATATGTGGGAGTTTTTCATATTTAAACAATATAACAAAGTTATCCCCATTCTCCTTTCTCATCCTCTTTCCTTTCTTCAATGGCGAATTCACATCTAAAAGAACTTTTACTCTCATAAAAGGTCTAAACCCACCAGTACTATTATTAGCATCATACTGCAAGAACTTCCCAAGAAAGTTGCCCAAAAGTATTGCATTCTAGTCTGTAAAGAAACCAAAGGGAAGTGAATGAATCTGAACCCAGAATGTAGCCCTATCAAAAGGAACAGTTGCCAACATAATTCCTTCTCAAACTTCTATAAAACCTGCAAACTATTATTGAAAGACCATGGGCCACCATTCAATACTCTCTCCATGTCGAACTTAATAAAGAATTGGAAAATATAGTTGGATGGTTCCAACTCCTTTATATAGATTCCTCTCCCTGATTGCCATATCAATGCAAGTGTGTCTTGCTTTGCATTGAAGTTTATATGTTTGCGTAACAAGAAACGACCAATCAAGCATAGGTCATACACAATCTATAGATCTTCCTTCTGCTCCTCAACGACATCTAAATCGTCTCCCTCCAACGATAAGTTGGCTAGTTTAGATTCCATACCAATCAATTTTATGGAAACAACTGCAAAACTATAAGAAAAACCCTAAAACTTGCTAAAAGCAAGAAGATAAAACTTACACTATGCTGCAAGAGAGCCTCTTCACGTTATAACATTTAGAAATTTTTAAATGTTTATTTTTAAAGTATAAAAATTAAGTAAATATGTAAGACATTGATGAGTAGAATGGGTCACAAAATATATTATTGTGATATTACTGTTTAATGCAATTTATTTGATTTGATTTAACAGCTTCAATTGAACAAAAAATATCCTTGAGTTTGATAATTTGTCAAAAGATTCCACTAAAAGAGAAAAAAAAAAAAAGAATACTTGTGTAGTTTTAAAGATTCAATATAGAGAAAGTTACTTATGAAGATAATAAAAAAGAACCTTTTGTAATTTCTTTTTATCTGATTGCATATTTAGTCCGCATTTTAATATAAATTTGATGGATTAATTATATCAACGATTTCTAATCTTTTACTTTTATCTCTACTAAAATCTGTAAACTTCATTCTGCAAAGATAAAATTCCAAAATTTTTTATTTTGTCCTAATAAAATCTCAGTGACCATTTTATATCAACCGAAATATAACATAATAGTAAAATATTATCACTTGGCAAAAAAATATATAAAAAAATTCAATTTCACCTCATTTTATATCTGTGTGTGAAAAATTAAGGGCAAAACAAATAATTTTAAATCTACTAATACTTCATTTTATTTTTCAGATATATACGCTAAAAATTATGATAAAGCTAATACCCATAATATTTTTTTACTTCAAATAACTATTATACCAAATATTATAAATACAATTTTAAACTTCATGTGGATAAAAAAAATAAATATTTAACCTTTTTATTTCACGTTCTCAATTTAATTTTACCATTATATCTTTCATATATATGTTTCTATTTCAATGTTTCAGTTTTTTGTGAATACATAGTTGAACTTGTTCAAGTATGCTAGATTTAGTAGGGATTTTTCCAAAAATACTCTAAAAAATAAAATTATTTTTAAAAATATTCACTTTTTTACTTTGAAAAATATCAATTTTTTTAATTTTTAATTTTAAAAATATCCTTATTCGGTGATATATTTAACATTTAGTATATTAAAAATATATTCTATTTTTTGATATATTAAAGGAATAAAAAAATGGAATATGTTTTAAAAAAATTGAAAAAAGTACTGTACAGAATAAATTCCTCAAGTTAATTTTACGTAAGAGACGTAGTGCAAGAATTTTCTCTAAAGATAGTTTAAGGATGCATATATAATAATTTGGATAAAGATTTATTTTTAGAGCTTCATTTATATTTTTACATAATGTTTTTAAAAAGAGAAAAATTCACAAGATTTTATTTGTTCACCTGACATGCCATTAAACAAATAAATATTTATATAGTAATTTAATACCAAATGAGGTTGGACGTGTTTTAAAAATAAAATCAAATGGCCAGTTAAAAAGAGGAGAACGAACTAATAGTTGGGTCCAACTTATAGTTAATTATATTAATGGTTTCTGATATTTTATTGTTGTTCCATAAAAATTCTTAAACTTAACCCCGTAAAGATAAAATTTCTAAATTTTTTTATTTTATTTCAATAAAATTTTTGATACTATTTTTCAGTAACTAAAATATAATGTGACAACCATATATTTCCATATATGACAAAAAAAAATTTAATTCAATCTGAATTCTCATCTATATGTTTTTAGTAAGCCTAAAATAAAACTAAAATTACAAATATCAATTAGCAAAAGAAAAAAAAAATTGTCCATCACATGTAGCAAATGTCATATATTTATATTTTATTTTATTTTATTTTGTATTAACAGGTGAATTGACATATTTGACATTTTTAATATTTTTTTAACAAGCCTAAAGTTACATTTTTCAGAAGATAATTAGCAAACGAAAAAAAAAAATTGTACATCAAGGTATCAGACTGTTACTACTTACTTTTCTCAAAGTACTTTTACTTTAGCATATAAAATAGTTTCACTTTACTATTTCTAGGATGATTTTATAGCTTGATTCAAACGACACAAACGTCAAAGCATCAGAAAGAATCAGTAAACTGAATCAAATCAGTTTTATTTTCATTTTTGTTTTAAAAAAATTAATTACTTATTCTAGCAAATTTATATAATTATATTAAATTATATAATTTAAATTATAATTTATATAATTTAATCAAAATTTATATAATTTATTGATATATAAATATTTTTTCTAGCAAATTTCATTTTTCAATCACATAAATTATAAATTTTATTTTAAAGATCATATAGTCAAAGATTATTTATATAATTTTTATCACAAAGCTTTTCGAGTGGCAATCATCAAAGGTTATTCTTTCCCTTGTTTTCAAAGTTTTCAAAGCTGTGATACAACTTTGAAAACTTATATCTTCTTTTCGCTCTTTTTCTAGTACTAGTATTGTTCTTTGTTTTTCATTTCCAAGAGATGCATTTGACTTTTTAACTTCTTCATATGGTGTTGAGTTCACTCTTCTCTCTCTCTCTCTTTTCTTTTTGAATTTTATTTTTAGATTTGATCCAATGCAAATACTAGTGCTTAACAAAATTTCTTTAGATAAAAAAAAAAACAAAATTAAGAATTTCACAAGATTTAAATTGAGGGATTGAGTCTTTTGATAAGAAACAATGAAATATAGTGTCAGAATTTGGTGCAATGCTATAAAAATATTCTATTGCAATAAATATTAAATAATTATTTGGAAAATCAGAGAAACAGTGGTCCATTATTAGCATGGAAGATCAAACAGGAAGAAATTGGAATAGAGACTATGAGTACTATTGCACTTCGTTAAATATAACTAAGAAAGAAAGGTTGGATCAATGTTCATATGAGCTTCTAATTTCCTGATTGCGAAAAAAATATTTGATCACAGGACTATTAATTAGTATATTATTATTATTTTTTGATATATTTCCTATGTTTCACTGAGATGAGTATGAGATTAGAATCTGAACTCTTGATCTCTTGATTACAAAGTAAGCATATTCAAAAACTCAACTCCATTTCAAGAGCTGGTTTCTATTCAAATCTCTGTGCTTTTAACAGAAAAGATAATTGTATTAGTACATTCTTCTTAGATGTTTATGATTTATTTTGCCAAATCTTAAATATATATGAATTCTATATTTTTTCTTTTGCTTTTCTGATTCTTAAGAATTTCTTTTGGATAGACTGAGCACTTGCGTTTTACATTTTCTGGTAACAGCATGGAAAGGATCCTTGAACGTTATGAGAGATACTCGTATGCAGAGAGGCAGCTTGTTGCAACTGATACTGAAACAAATGTAAGTACACCACGATCTGCTTGCTAAATGACTACTTTAGTAAAAATAAAGTTGTTATTCGTTTGGAATCAGAAACAGGAGTAATTTGGAAGATTTCTTTTTACATATTTTTTATTGGATTCGGATCAGAAAGAAAAGGTACGGTTATCGTGCATTCCCCTGTGATGCTGCGAGTTCAAATTCTGTTCTAAACCTAATTAACAAAGAAAAAATAAATCTTCATTTGTTTTGTTAATTAATTATTTTTCTTCCTTCTTTTCCCTTTTTTCTTCCCTTATATATTTTCTATGTTATTCGAAATTAAATATCAAAAACGCAATTATTATTTTCAGGGTAGCTGGACTCTGGAGCATGCAAAACTGAAGGCTAGGGTGGAGGTTTTACAAAGAAACCAGAGGCATGATATAATGATTGCTGCATATTTGTATTTCATAAATCTAAAATTAAAAAGGAAAGGAAGAAGAAAAAATGTTTCACTTTTCAAGTTTGTTCTTTATGCTTGCAGGCATTTCACTGGGGATGATCTCGATTCTTTAAGCCTGAAAGAGCTTCAAAGTTTGGAGCAACAGATTGATTCTGCTCTTAAACACATAAGGTCAAGAAAGGTAAAAAAAAATACTATTTCAGAATGATTTTTCTGATGCAATCTTTTTACTGCAGATAGAAAATCCAGCTGATAAATATTATATGTAAAGAGTATTTCAAAAGTCCCATATCACTTGTATGAAACCTTCTGTTGGACTTTATATTAAAACAAATTTCAATGAGCTTGTAAAGAGTGAAATAAGGAGTGGATCTTCTAAACCACCTATTATTTAGCCTTTAGACACAATTTGCAACCTATATTTTCTTCATTTTTTTTATGTTGCTATTCTTGTTTACTAATGGTGAAATCTTCTGTCTACATAAACTTGCTCACGGCTGTTATGTTTAGTTGCCCTATTATCTAGACATTATCTACAACCTAAATAAATTGCTCTACGGCTACTTTTATTTGGTTCTTTCAAACCTGCTTCTGAATATCTTGCTGTTCTTGTTTAGAGGTGGTGAAATTGGTTCTTCCAAAGCTGCTGCATCCTTCATTCTGAATAGCTTGCTGTTCTTGTTAGTGTGGAATTAATTCCAGAAGAACCTTCATTCTAAATATCATTTTGTTCTTGTTGCCTAGAATTAATTGCACAAGAACTCTACATCCTATATATATTTGCTCACCAGCTTTTATAGACACAATCGGTTCTACCAAATCTGTTGGACCCTTCATTGTTAGCCTGGAACTAATTCCAGAAGAGCCTGTTAATTTATTCTTGTGGGTGAAATAAGCCTTAAGGACCTCGTTTATAACACATCTTAGGTTTCTCATTTTCCATTCTTCAGCACTAACAATAAATTGATTTTAATTTTCATTTACAGAACCAACTGATGTATGAATCCATAGCAGAACTCCAGAAGAAGGTGAGCCTGAACCCCGCTATTCTTGTTTTTGTATCTCCTAAGACACAATTGAACAATAGATTGATTGACGTGACTGTCATACCCAAAAATTGTAAACATGTAGCTTACAGTTGTTTAATTCATTCCATATACCACATTTCTGTTTTCTTTCGTTTACAGGATAAGGCACTTCAGGAGCAAAATAATCAGCTCACAAAGAAGGTGATACTTAATTTTATACTTCCTCAAATGGGTATTTCCTCCCTATAATTTTCATTTTTCACTATATGTTCTTTCGAATGAGAGACTTAGCACAATAGTAAGATTGCTACTATCCTTTGTGATCAGAAGATCATAAGTTCAAGTTGTGAAAACTGTTAGCCGCATTTGTTGACCCAAAGAAAAAAAAAAGGTAAGGGATTTTACAATCCCACATCGAAAAAGAAAAGAAATAGGAGGGTATTCCCCTCCTATATAAGTGGCTCAAATCATTTAGTTCAAAACACACCAAAAACACAACAAGTGTTTTATATTAGAGATTAGAGTTGAGCTCTTGGAGTCTCTTGGAGTATAAATATTTGGAGGTTGTTTTGTGGGTGTCGGTTAGAAAAATATTTTGTATTTGTGGTTGTAACAATTTGCCGCATAGTGAATATTTTTCTTTGTTGTCGTTAGGCAACGGCCGTGGTTTTTCTCCATTTGGGAGTTTTCCACGTTAAATCTTTGTGTCTTTATTCTCTTTAATTTCTCAATTGTTATTTTATTTTCTCATTTATTCCTGCTTAAAGACGGTCCGAGGGGCGGGAAAATAGCGATTTTCCCAACAAGTGGTATCAGAGCTTAGGTGTTATAATTTTTTGTCAAAAATCTTAGTATGCTCTGTGGTTGCAGCTTGGTCTGATCTTCCACATCAAAAAAGTTTTTTGTTAAAAAAAAATTATTTTTGTTTTAAGCTGGTGGAGCCTTTGGAGCTGGAGGAGCTTTGGAAAAGGTGGAGCCGTTTTGCTTTGGTGTGCTTGAGTATTGGTGGTGAAATAAATAATTACATGTCGAGGTAAATTCTGTCAAACGACACGAATTTAGTCTAAGGCAAGTGGATTTTAAGTGAGACCATTGTGACTCCTCCTCTTACCTGGGAATTTACCTGGTGTAATATTTATTTCAGGTCCTTTATTAAGCACAAAGTAAGCATGTCGGCAATGAGATGCGAGATTGAGAAATTTGATGGAAGAATGAATTTTGCACTGTGGCAAGTGCAAGTCAAAGACGTGTTGATACAGTCTGGACTACATAAGGTTTTGCAGGGTAAACCAGTCAGCGGAAGAAATTCAGGAAAAGGCGGTGGTAGTGGAGACTCAGAAAAATCCAAGATTAGTGACGAAGAATGGGAGGAGCTGGATATCAAGGCGGCAAGTCAAATTCGCATGTGTCTAGCAAAAAATGTTCTTGCTAATGTGCTTGGATTGTCCACGACAAAGGAGCTGTGGGAGAAACTGGAAGAATTGTATCAGGGGAAAAATATATCCAACAGGTTATATTTGAAGGAGCAATTTCATACGTTGAAAATGGCGGAAGGTACAAAACTGTCCGATCACCTGAGTGTCCTCAACGGTATCATCTCTGAATTGGAAACTCTTGGAGTGAAAACCGAAGATGAAGATAAAGCTCTCCAGCTCATCCTGTCACTTCCTTCAACATATGAGCACATGAAACCTGTTCTGAAATATGGTAGTAAGGAAGTGGTGTATGCGGATGTGGTTAGTAAGCTCATTACTGAGGAGAGAAGACTGAATGAAATGAAAAATAAATCTTATGAGAATTCAGCTTTATCTGTCAGTATCAGGAAAAAGAATAAAGGCTCCGGAAAGAGGAAGGTTGTCTGCTGGGGGTGTGGTCAAACTGGACACGTGAGGAAGGATTGCCCAAACGGTGGAGCTGATTCGGCTAGAAGCTCTAACGTTGTTGCTGCCAATGTGATCTCATGTGGCGAAGGAGATGATGAGTTTTCTCTGTAGTTGAGAGAAGTGTGTTCTCATGGCATGATTGCTACCCGTTGAGATGCCATGGAAGAAGACGGATTATTGGTAGCTGGTCCACGGAAATACGCGCTGTATTGGTTGACAGTTGATGCAAGGTGCGTGGTGAAAAAATTATGTCGATGGCTAATGAACTCTCGGAAAGTCAACAGGAGGGTTGCACCATAAAATATTAGCGGGATCTCGACATGGCCGGTAAAAAATTCTTGGAGTCTGTGAAGTGATTTCAAGTGATGATACTCTTTTATGGTGGAGTATGATAATTCTTGTTATTAGAATTATGATTGTCGGTAACAGACAATGTTGTATTTTTTTTATTTTCTTTTGTCAAGGTGGAGATTGTTAGCCGCATTTGTTGACCCAAAGAAAAAAAAAGGTAAGGGATTTTACAATCCCACATCGAAAAAGAAAAGAAATAGGAGGGTATTCCCCTCCTATATAAGTGGCTCAAATCTTTTAGTTCAAAACACACCAAAAACACAACAAGTGTTTTATATTAGAGATTAGAGTTGAGCTCTTGCAGTCTCTTGGAGTATAAATATTTGGAGGTTGTTTTGTGGGTGTCGGTTAGAAAAATATTTTGTATTTGTGGTTGTAACAATTTGCCGCATAGTGAATATTTTTCTTTGTTGTCGTTAGGCAACGGCCGTGGTTTTTCTCCATTTGGGAGTTTTCCACGTTAAATTTTTGTGTCTTTATTCTCTTTAATTTCTCAATTGTTATTTTATTTTCTCATTTATTCCTGCTTAAAGACGGTCCGAGGGGCGGGAAAATAGCGATTTTCCCAACAAAAACAGCCTCTTTGGAAAAGAGGGCAAGAGAAGTCCGAGCCTACATTACAAAGCAGAACGTCTTGCATACTAGTTAGGGATGTGTTTTTTATGTGATATATAATATGTTTATGATGTTTTGAACCAAAAACAGGTCAAGGAGAGGGAGAAGGAAATGGCTCAGCAGACACAATGGGAGCAACAAAATCAAGGTGTAGATTCATCATCTGTTCTACCGCCACCTGTGCAGTCCTTGAATATAAGGTCTCTATCTCTTTCTTCTCTAATTTCTATAGGAAGAACTGGTTTGATACTCTTATTTTACTTTCTGGAATATAGAGTTTCATAAATTGGGATCCTAATGCATAAAAATACAAATAGTTCAGTTCTAGTCTGAGCAAGAATTTCCTGGAAGATTCAGAACATTTCATTTCTAATAAGTATATTGTATGCAACGCAGTGGCAGCTACCCTGTAAGAGGCAGTGGTGTTGAGGATGAAACAACTGCAATGCAACACAAACCTAATGCACTCCTGCCTGCTTGGTTGCTTCCCCATCTTAATGAGTAAAAAATGGAATAAATTTATAAAATTTTGTTATGGGATGCTCTATAAGCAGCAAGATGTGGGGTCTCCTACTATTTATGAACTTTAGCCAAGTTCTATATATATATATATATATATATATATATATATATAAAGAGAGAGAGAGAGAGAGAGAGCATTTCCAAGTAAGTTTTTAAGTATCTGTTTCTCAAGCGTGGATTGCATTAATTCTGTCACTCTTGTATAGGCAATTATATGTTGTAATGATATTTGTAGTATTACGTATAAGAGTCCAAGATGTAAATTTCTCCATGCAATGCATGGTGTTGTTTAACTTCTTTAATTAATAAATCCAAATAATAATATAATGATTAAGTCTCCAGGTGTGATATCAGAAGGTGTGGTTAGACCTAATTAAGGAAATTATTTTTTATTTACCTAAAGTAATTTAGGTTTTATTTAATTAGACAAAATAAAACCTAAGGAATTTAGGTTTTATTTTGTCTAATTAAATGGCGTCTATCAATTTTAGTATTAAATCAACGTGCAAAAGGAAAAAAATCCAATATAAAAAAAAGAGTAAAAAACAGAAATAGAAAATGAATAAAAAAAAAAAAAAGAAGAAGCCAAGCACATATAGGAGGAAGAAGACATACTGACCTGTGATCTCGACGATGACGGAGCAAGTAACAGCGGGAGTTGACTGCTAGGACTGAATCGACAAATAACTAGTGAGTGACAACCGGTGACGGCGCGATGATCGGGGATGATGACTGGATCGTAAAATTAAGTCTTAGAAGGGCTTCAATTGGTGAGATTTCAAAAGAAAAGGCAACTGGCGACTCGCAACGCTAAATTTCAAGTTCTACTTTTTGTTCTACCAATCACTACGCAAATGGAACCAATTCTTTGTTTTCTTCCCAAATGGAAGCTCAAACTCCAAGTATTGCCCATTGTTCTCTCTTCTTGGTTTGTTTTTAGCAATTTCACATGATAGATTTTTATTCTTTAAGTTTTGAGAGCGTTGGTTTTTTAACGGAGCCGCGAGAAATGGCTCAAATTTATTTTTATCAAATGGACATATTTATATATAGATTGAGTAATAAAAAATTTAAATAAATCCATAAAAAATTAATTTAACATATTAAATAAAAAATATTTGATTTATTTTTTTAAATTTAAATATTTTTTTATTTTTGCTTGATTTTTACTTTAAATGAGTCGTGTATATCTTCAACACCACTCATTGCATTATTTAATGTAGATTTGAAGCTCTTCTTATATGACTTCAAATTTAGCTTATCATTACCGTTGATAAGCTCCTCCTTGGTGATAACATTCTTCATTGAATATTTAAATTTTTTTTATTTTTTATTTTAAAAAAAATCACATAGCTCGCAACACTGTAATATAATATTTTAGCAGTTTATGGACATGCTATCGGTCCCATCATCATTTTTGCGTTACAATTTATAGATATATCAGTTTTATAGCATGCCGATCATCATTTTATATTTTGTCGCAGTTTTACAACATGTCGGTCATCATCATTTTATATTTTGTCGTAGTTTTGTGACATGCTGATCATTTTATATTTGTATTTGGTATAGATTTGGTTATATAATTTTTATTATAGTTATGATTATGAATGTGGGGTTTGGTGATGATTATGATCATGAGTTTTGATTATTGTTATAAGCATGATTGAAGTGCTTGGTTGTATATGGTTATAGGTATTTTTATAGAGACATAACAGCCCCTTACAGATTATTGAAGCTCTGATACCACTGTTGATTTTTTAATGGAGCTGCGAGAAACCACTCAAGTTTATTTTTCTTGATCTCCATTAAAAAATTAACAGTAGTATCAAAGCATTTTAATATTTGAGAGACTTGAGATGAAGAAAATGAAGAAGAAAAAAGAAAAAAAAAATGAAGAGGGGCCTATGAAATTTTTATAATAATACTCACAACTTACCTATGTTCATAACCATAACCATACAACATTTTTCACTATAGTCATATCCATATTCATGACTATAATCACAACCATAACTATATCCATAACTACAAGTATACCTATATCCATAACCATAATCATAATCATAACAAAAAAAATATTTAAGGAACTTTTTAAGTATTTAAACTAAAAATGATGAAGGCTAATATGTCTATAAACTACAATAAAATATAAAAATAATGAAGATCGGTATGTCTATAAACTGCAACAAAATACAAAAATGATGAAAACTGGTATGTTTATAAATTGTAATGAATTGAAATGATGATATACAATTAAAGTAATTTTGAATTAAGAGAGCGTGTTGAGAAAATGATTCAAAATTAAAATAAAAATGAGTCAAAATTAGTTTCTATGATTATGTTAGTAGTTAATAGAATATTTAAAAAATAATGTATGCAGATTTTTTTCTATATTATATTGATTTTGTTACATGTAAAGCTTATATAAGGCTTCATTGTTTTATTTTATATAATAAGAAATAAATGCAATGCTTCCTTAAAATTCTAGCTCTCTTTTTTATATTTTTCTTAAGCTTCTATTAAAAAAACCAACAGATAGTTTTGCCTTTTATCAAGCACATGCTTTATACTTCATTTAATTTCATAGGTATCTTTGTTATTCTATCTACCAAGTGTGATAGTTTGATTTAATGTTAGATCCAAAATCAGTCTGAAATTATTCAATTTATGGGTAAATGTAGGAAAGAATATTACTAAATTTGATGCCAGAAAATTAATAAAAATTAAACGAAATTAATATCTGTTTGAAGTATTTCTAGTCTTAATGTAGTATGATATGGTATGATATAACATTATTATATTTGATAGGATGGTATGCTATTTAATAATATAGTTTAATTTAAATAGATAAAATGATTATAATGTTTTTTAGTATTAGTATACTATTTTATATATATTCATATTAAAATAAAATTTTTAATATGTAAATTATAAGATTAATTAATTGCATTAAAAAACTAAAAAGATTTTTAGTAAATATATATTTTATTCATAAAAATAATAAAATCAATTAAATGTTATAACAAATTTTAGTGATTATACCTTTAAAAAAATTAAAAAAATATTAATAAAATTCAATTGAGAGTTATATATTATGATGTGATTTTTAAGATTTATGAAATTTAATTAAGGGTAATTTTGGTATAAAAAATTAAATTATGTCAATACACTAAATTGATAGTTTAAAAAAATTGATAAAAATTGTTATTATCACATTGTAATACATCATAAAAAATAAGATTAAAATACTCCTAATATGATCCACTTCTAAATCATATAGTACTAAACCATGAAAAATCATATTGAAAATGCTCACAAACACACTAAGTTTCTTGGAAATTGGAATAAAAATTGAGGGACGAAGCTTTCATACCAAAAAAAGAAAAATACGCATGGTTAAAGATTCGGCTTCATTCAAATTGACGGCATCAACAATTTTTCAGGGATTATCTCCACAGCAGATGGCACCTGGATTGGCTGAATCATATGCTCTCAGAAATTGTGCTTAATTCAACATAGACCTATGGGTGAGAAATGTTGTTCAACTAACTTCTCCCTCTATTGATGATATGGAATTCTATAAGTCTTCAAGGATTGGCTTGACACTTGGTCTAAAATTGTTAATAGATGGCAACCACATAGTGGCGGACACAGCACATCAATCGGGGGAGCAAAATTGGGTCACCGATCGCCAGTCTCCTCTCATGTCCTCTCTCCCCTCACCTCTCCTGTCCTCTCTTTCCTCTCCTCTCCTCTCCTCTGTCTTCTTCCCCCTTCCCTTGTCTGTAAATGCAGCAAGCCCACCATGAACGTCGGCGAGCTTTCTCCTTTTCTTGTCTGCAAACGCAGTAAATCCACCATAGACGTCGGAGGGGAGGGATCGTTTTCCCCCCACGACCCCTTAGGTCTGTCTCTGGAACCATATGATATTTGCATAAACAAGTTTGCTTGGCTTAGATGTGAGGCCACTTCTCTCCATGTCTGGCTTGTTGGTTTGTTTTCTTTTCTACTATAGGTTGTTTGTTTGGTAACTTCATCACTCTTGATGATGCGGCATCTAAAGCTTTGAGATCTGATGCAATAAGAATTCTCATCTTCATTAATGGAAGGCATTATTAGAGTGATCCAGGTCAATATATATCAGACACCATCTTCAGTATTTCTATTTTTAAGAATACACATCCACCTATTGATTTGTTTAAGCCATTAGAGTTAATGGATACTGTGGACTAATTAGAATGAGGCTGTTGTTAGGGATCCAGAGACTATAGTCATCTTTCTACGAATTTATTTTGTTTGATTTTTTAGAAGTATTGGCTTGCTTCTAGTTTAGTTGTTTAATGGGTCAGGAAAAAGACTTGCTTTTTTTTTCATATGATTAAGACAATATTGTCATTTGTTAGATTTCTTACCCCTTTATAGGTTCATTAACTACTATGTTTTGAAATTTTGGTGGGAATCTCCAAGTTTAAGAAAGAGCTTACCGGATTAATTGTTCCATGATAGCTTAGACTTGTGTCTCTATAGGGCTCTTGCTCCTTGGGGACTCAACCTCTAGGGTTCTTATCACCTTGCTATCCTTGAGATCGGCCTTCAGCCTATCTCTTCAAGCCAAATACCATGGGAACATCGACTGATGTAGATGAATTATTGGCATCCTTAAGATTGACAGAGGATGAAACACGAATAGGGGAAGTGATTGTGAATTAAGACAGTGAGAAAAAATAAAGGTACTGTATTTCACTATGTTTGATTGGTAAACTCTTTACTAAGAAAGAAATCAATATCTCTGCCTTTAGATTGGAGATGTTAAGAAGCCAGAAACTAAAGAAGGGATTCTGTTTGAGAGAGATGGATCACAAGGTATTTATTTTCCAATTCTTTCTTGAATCACATAGGAAGAAAGTTATGGATATGTGTCCTTGGTGTTTTGATGATCACTTACTTATTTTAAGAGCAATGAATGAAAATGATACAATAGATTCTATTGATTTTACAAAGGCTAATTTTTGGGTGTGTTCATATAATTCCTATTTCGATGGCTATCATCGGCGATAGCTAAATCTATAGCTGAACAAATTAAAGATTTGATTAAGATAGATGAAGATGATTGTCTAGGCTGGAGACATTTTCTAAGCATCAAAGTGTCGATTCTTGTTGACAAACCACTGCAACATGGAGTTTTGCTTCGATTAGGCTCTGAAGTTAAATGGATAAAACTAAAATATCAACGCCTACCCATCTTCTGTTATAGATGTGGAAGAATGGGTCATGTAGTTTAGGAATGTGAGGTTGGGGACTTTGAAAAACCTTACCAGTATGGTGAGAAACTAAATGCTTCCCCTAAAAAGACTTTTCAACTATGAAAATCTGCTAAAAAATTGAAAGAAGATCAACTTATTGCTGAGCTTATTCCCAAAATGCATTCTGCAAAAGAGACACAAATGACTCGTGAAAGCATGGGGGATCGAAGAAGATGACTCATTCATTAGCTGAAGTACTACATGAGCTAATAGAAAGAAGCTTGGAAATGGGGATGGCGGTAGTAGTGGGCATTCTGCTTTAACCCCATAGATGGAGAAAAATTCCAATCAAATAGCAGAGGGAGACACACAAAGGGGCTATTAATGGCAGTGGCGTGAAGAGGGTGAGCTTGGAGTCAGTTACTAATGAGATACCTATTGTAGCAAAACTCTAAAATCTTAATACTGAAATCACTAATGCGTTAACTGAAACTAGTACTTTTGCAAAATTATATGATCTTCCAAATCAGTTAGATGTGGACAATGATGTGAGGTATTAATCTAATAGGTGGGGGAAAGCAATTAACATAAGTGAAGCAATAATTTGAGGAAAATGATGTTGCATTTAAAAGGGAAGTGGAAAATATAACTAAGAAACACAAGGACACTCTTCAGAGAGCCCAATGATCATAGAGGCGACCAGTGGGACAACAACTAGTTGCCTATAACCATAAAAATTCTAAGTTATAATTGTCGAGGTTTGGAGAGTACCTCGACATTTAGAAAGCTAAAAAAGCTTATACAACTTGAAACTCCTTCAATAGTGGTTTTAATGGAGATAAAAGTTTCAGAAGACAGGATATGGTTTGTGAAAAATATATTGAGCTTTCAGAATAGCTTTTTGGTACGGAAAAATAATTCAAGTGGGGGTTTGGCTTGCTTTTGGAATTTTGTTCTTTAATTATAATTATTGTCCTATTTAGTACACCTATGGATTTCCAGGTATTGAAGTCTAACATATTTAAACAATGGCGAATTACATGCTTCTATGGCTGGCTTGAATGGAGTAATTAACATAGATTGTGGGAGCTACTGCATGCATTGAAAGGTAAATCAAACCTTCTATGGATGGTTATTGGGGTTTTCAATGAGATTCTTTCCCATTCTAAGAAGAAGGGAGGGAATGACTGACCTGACTCATATATTGATGCTTTTAGAAGTTGTTTGTCAAATTGTGGACTGCATGATCTGTATATGAAGGATACAAATTTACCTGAGATAATGGATGGGCTCTACCTAATTATGTAGAAGAAAGAATTGAAAGAGGGGTGGTAAATGTCGACTGGTTAATGTTGTTTCACAACTACCACCTTAAACATCTACTATACGCGGGTTTTGGTCATCTGCCGATAATGCCTGATTTAATGGGGAAGATGAAAGTGTCAGTGCATAATAAAGCCAGTTTTGCTTTAAAAATATGTGGTTACAACATTCAATTATTAAAGAGGTAGTTCGTGCTTCATGGGAAGGAAATGAAAATGACTAGTGGACTTCAAAATTGAATGCTTATAGTCAAGCATTGAAGGAATGAGGACAGAACACATTTGGTAACCTTAAAACCAAATGCCAAGCTATAACAACAAGATTGAAGACATTAGAATCATTTTCTAGTTTGGAGGCGATGGGTGAACGAAATTCCTTAAAAGTCAAGTTGAATAATATACATCTTATGGAGGAGACTATGTGGAGACAAGAGCTAAAATTCAATGGCTAGCTGAAGGGGATCGTAACACTAGGTATTTTCATTCAGTGGGCACTAAACAAAGGAAAAATAATACTATTCGAAGTTTATTGGACAAGAATGCGTTTGAATTATTTGAGCAACCCATGAAAAAACATATTATAGACTTCTATGTTAAGCTTTTCCAAATAAGTGGAGGTGCAGTAGCTATATCTGATCTTGATTTTCTCTCATAAAAAATATAGTGAATTGGACAAAGATTTTATAGCGAGAAAATTTATCAAGCAGTTAAAATGATGCATCCAACTAAAGCACCGAGTCCAAATGGTTTGTCTCCAGCTTTCTTTCAACATTTTTGGTCTACTGTAGGGCTGGATGTGGTGAAGGTCTAGAAGGTGATGTATTTCCTCTTGGATTCAATTATACAAATATTTGTCTAATCCCTAAAGTGAAAGCCCCTACAATAGTATCTGAATTTCGACCCATTAGCATGTCAAATGTTATCTGTAGAATAGCTACAAAGGTACTAATAAATCACTTGAAAAGGATCCTTGGGGATGTTATAGATCAAACACAAAGTGTCTTTGTACAAGGGCAATTAATTACAGATAATATTTTGACTGCTTATGAAGTTTTCCATTGTATGAGAGAACTTTGGGACATAATCAAAGGAAACATATGAGTCTGAAATTGGATATGGCTAAGGCATATGATCATATTGAATGGAATTTCTTAGAGGCAGTGATGACTAAATTGGGCTTCTCCGAAAAGTAGATTACTGTTGTTATGAGGTTTATTACTTCACCCCTCTTATTCCATTTTAATTAATGGTGAACAATGTGAAAACATTATTCCATCTAGGGCTTGATGCAAGGAGATCCCTTCTCCCCATACTTATTTCTCTTATATACCGAAGGATTGATTGGTTTACTCAATGAAGCGGTAAAGAGAAATCGTATCCACGGTATGAAAATATGTAACGGGCCCCAGTGATTTCTCATTTAATATTTGCAGATGATTGTATTATTTTCTTGAGAGCCTCTATAAATGAAGTGGTTGTTGTCCACAATATTTTAGAAAGATATGAAGCATTGTCCAAGCAAAAAATAAATATGCATAAATTTGAGATGTGTTTTGGTCGAAATGTTGGGGAAGAATTGCAACAAAGTATTGTTGACTTCTTAGGTGTTCACAAAGTCAATCACCATGCTCTCTACCTAGGACTGCCAACGTTAGTAGCTTGATCAAAGAGGGTTATTTTTCAAAGACTTAAAAATCAATTACGGTCGAAGTTGAATGGGTGGAAGGAGAAATTGCTCTCTTATGCTGGAAGGGGCATCATTATAAAAAATGTTGCTCGGGCTATTCCAAACTATGTTATGCAGTGTTTTAAGATTCCTATAGGTGTCTGTAATGAACTTCGAAGCATTGTTAGTCTGTTTTGGTGGAGCCAAAAGCTACATGGAAAGTGCTTACACTTATGCTCTTGGGAAAAACTATGTAGACTTAAGGAGCAAGGCGGTTTGGGGTTTAGAACTTCGAATGTTTTAATAGTGCCCTTCTAGCTAAATAGGGGTGGCGTTTAATAACTAATCATAAATCTCTTGTTGCTAAAGTATTGAATGCCAAATACTACCCTAACTCAGATTTTATGCATGCAAATATAGGTAATTCACCAAGTTTTACATGGAGAAGCATCTTACAAGGAATGGAGATATTATGGAAGGGGTCAAGGGTCAGAATTGGTGATGGTAAATCAACTCTTATATGGAAGGATCAATGGATTCTAGAGCCCAGCAGTTTTGAAATCATCACTCCTTATAATACTCTCCCTATGGAAGCAACAGTCTCTACTGTAATTGACAATGAAACACGAACTTGGAAGTGGGACCTCATAAACTCAGTCTTTCTTCCTGTTGATTTTGTACACATTCTGAAAATACCTTTAAGTGTCTCAAGCTGTGATGATCTGCTCTTGTGGCACTATCATTCATCAGGGGATTACATTGTCAAGAGTGGATATAGACTATGTTTAAATGCCCACCAAAATCAAACTCAAGCTTCTTCATCGCAAGATTTTTGGAAGGGATTCTGGAAGACAGTGTGGAAGTTAAAAACTCCTCCTCGAGTTCTTAATTTCATCTGGTGTACAGCTCTTGATATTTTTCCAACAAGAATGACTTTGCATCAAAGAATTAATGAGGTATCTGAGATGTTCCTGTTTTGTTCAGCTGCAGAATCTATTATTCACCTTTGCAAGGATTACTCTGCTTTTAAAAACGTATGGCAGTTGATGTCTATACCACAGGTGCAATTAATGACCGACTCTTCTTTTAGGTGTTGGTTTGCTAGCGTACTTCAGTCATGTACAATAGAAACTGCATCTAAAGTGGCTGTGATTTGTTATTTCATATGGCAGCAACGGAATGACTTTTTATTTCAAAACCAAAGTGTTCATATACAGAGCATTGTGGCTAAATCTCAAATCATGGTTGCTGATATGAATAATATACCTCATGTCAATGGAAACGGGCGTCATCTGTGGAAGATAGAAGCTTAAACTACATAATGGAATCCACCTTCTGTACGAATGATCAAACTAAATGTGGATGTTGGTTATCTGGGTAGAAATTCAATTGGCTTGGCGCAGTATATAGAGACAGCCATGGCCACATCCTTGCATCCTCGCATCACACAATTCAAGCCAATGTTGATCCAGTTATTGCAGAAGCTCATGCTCTATATTATGGATTACAACTTGCATTAGAGCTTTCTTTCTCCATGGGCATTGCTGAATCTGATTGTAAAATTATTATTGATTATATGCAGGGGAAGCATATGCTGTGCAATGAGTTAGGGATGCTCCTTCAAGAATGCCTCAATATAACACAATCTTTTGCTAAATGCGAGCGGTCTTTTGTTCCTAGATCATGTAATGTGGCTCATGCATTAGCTAAGCATGTAAATGAACAGAATGAATCCTTGGTCTGGATTGAGGAAGTTCCTCATGAAATCCAAGAGTTGCTTAATGTAACTTTATCTGATTAATAAGATAATATCTATTTTTCTGTACAAAAAAAAGGATAGTTGCCGTTCTCATCTCAATTCTCTAGTCATACTTCTTCGAGAGAAGGAAATAGCAAACAATCTGTCAAAAGATCGATTGACTTTGTAGCCTGGCTGCTTTAATTATTTCTAGAGTTTCTTTGTTTCACACTTGGTCCGGTTTATGTGCTTATTGTTCTGCTGTTTTTACTTTTTAATTTGGTTGTACTATTTTTATCTGCTGGTTTTACCAACTATATTAGAAAAAGGACATATTGGAGTGGTTTTGGACTGTATTTTGGGATGGGCTTATTTTAGCCAAGTCATAGTTTCCTCACTCATCAATACATTTAGTATTTGCTTATCAAAAAGGGAAAAAAGAGATGCAAAAATTCTGAACTTGTAATCATTCAATCCTAGATGATTAGCTTAGTTCATGTACTTAAAAGTGAGTTCAATTGAGTTATAATTTACATTTCAAATTATATAAAATAAATGTCCCTTATTTAAAGAAGAGATACAAAATTTGAATTGACCACCTTCTATATATCTTAGGGTGTCTATGACTATGAATGAAAGAAATAAAAAGAAAAGGAAATTAATGGTGATAGTTGTTGACCACCACTAAAACAGTTGCATGACTTCTACAAACATATACAATCAATACATCTCTTAAATATGTTATGCAAGTAATGCAAGTCAAAGAGCGAATATATATATATATATATATATATATAAAAGAAATTAAGGAGAGGGAAAATGCAAGAAAATAATTTTGTATCGGTATGAAATTTGTTGCCGAAAAACAAATGAAAACAAATTGCAGTTGGAGACTCAAAATCAATTTTCCTATTCAAGCAAAACCATAATATCAATAACTGTACTATTGGTCACGTACGTCTTCCATTCCATGTCAAGCACAAATTAATGAAATGGGACTTTTTTTTTTGTTTATGTAGTATCTATTTGCTATCTATCTCCTCATAATTTATTATAATTTATTTATGTTATGCATTTAATAATCATAATAATGGGGAAAAAAGTTGTTTGTTGGTCATTAATTTTAGAGAAATGGATCCACACATGTTATTGTGATAATCACAACAAAATTAATTGGTTAAAAATATGTCACCTTAACATGCTATTGCTTAGGAGCTGAAATTTTAATCTGACATTTACATTTATATTCAGCCAATAAGCCCAAATAGTTAAATTGGACTAGCAATCCACTTATATGAAAGTCAAAAAATCTAAACTGATCTTATCGGTTTGAATTCAATGTATGAATGAATTATCAAATTTACATTAATTAATTAAAAAAATATGCAAAATAAAAAATTTTAAATTGTTTTTTTATAATAATAATATTACAAAAGCTCAATCCAAAATTAACTTTAATTTTTTTTATCATCAATTTAATATATCTAACCTAATTTACTCACAATTCAATTTTGTCTGAAAAAAAAAATTCAAACTTAGAATGTGTGTATATACATATTCATGGATGGAATCTAAATTTTTTAAAAAAGAATTAAAATATTTTAGATGTTAGATCCATTAGACGTGCAATTTTTTATTTAAATTATATATAACATGAAATCTAATTTTTAATTTTGTTCACAAAATGTAATATCGGTCAACAATTTCTAGTTTAATATTCTAAACACAATCCAAACCAATCCATTGATCACCTTCATTATCCGCTCATGATTGATGAACCTATTTAACAATGTGTATAAGAATTAGTACGGTACATATCCGCTAATTAAAATATGGGTGAAGTCAATAATCGCAAGAAGTAGTGACCTAACATAATATCATAAAATTTCTAAGAAACGTGTGAAATCATTTAAGAACTAAAATTTCAGTAAACGGCTGAGTGACAATTCATGGAGGAATGAATGTAATATAAATGGACCCCATAAGTCCACAGCTTCATGGTAAGCACGTTGAATATAGAGGTCATCCACTGATCCACTTAGAAAAATTTCAACAAACGAACAAACCCCAATTCATTGTATACAAAAGTCTTTAAAGTCAAACAATTGCCAACCATCTCGATTTAACTGCTTGTACTATTATTTTTCCAAATTCTCTCTCTTTCTTTTTTTCCTATATATATATATATATATATAAATTTCTCAATTTCCCATATTCCCACCTAGAAAAAACTGATAATGGCTTCACTAAGAGTAAGGTCGCCAAGATTGTCCATCAGCAAGTCTGTGAGTCGTGTTAGAGTTCGTTCACCGTCTCTTGGTGGCAGATCAAAGTCTAAAACAATTGATAATGACCAAAAGATCGAGTTTTTGGGTAATGGAATTGAGAGTATTGATGTAGGTGGTAGTGATAATGATAGTGGGAATAAGGTAATGGTGGTGGTAGATTTGAACGGGCATTGTCTCACCCTGTTCAATCTCAAGATACGATTGTTCTTCTTTATGTTACCAAGCCATTCTGCACAATATCCAAACAAGGTTAGAGATAATTAATTAATTAATTTTCTTAAATATCACAATATTCTTGTTTATAATCATATGTATTAATTAAACATCGTTCTTTAATTAAATACAGGTCCTGAGTGTCATTTGAAGGGTAATTTAAGGGCTTCTGAAATCCTCCATTCCATGAAAAATGTTTGTGAAAGAAGGCCTGGGGTAAGTGATGTGCAAAACTAGAATATATTTATCTAACTTAACACTTTATATTTATTTTGTTGAGTTAAAATTATAATTTTACAGTTATAAAATGTTTTATAACATATAAAAATATTATAATAAATATAATTTATATGCAAGTCTAAATGCAATTTAACAGTAAATATATCTATTTTACATTCAATATTAATTTTAAAAGAATAAAAATAGTTTAAATAATAATTAATAACTTAATTATTCTATAAAACATATAATTAATTTATTTAATTTAAGTATTAATTAGAATTGTTTGGATTTGCAGGTGCAAGTGGAGATAGCCATAAGAGAAGGGAAAGAAAAGGGTCCAATCAGCGGCGGAATCACTATAGGGTCGTGTGGGGTCACACGACCCCCCCTCACCGCCACCGGCGCTCAGAATAGAAGGTGCCGGTGGAGGAGAAGCTAAACTCAGCCCCCCTTGGCTGAGTTTAGCAGTTTCTGCAGCGAGGGGTAGACGAACCCCTCGCTGCAAATAACTTTAATTTTTTTTATAAATTAGTCCCTGGCGAAACGGCGTCGTTTCGCCAGGGACTAATTTTTTTTTATAAAATGACCCCTGGAGAAACGACGCCGTTTCGCCAGGGGTCGGTTTAAAAATAAAAAAACGTTCTCCTCTTCCCCTCTCCTTCTTCCCTCTCCCCTTCCCTCCCCAAGCCAAGCCAGCAGCCCCACCACCGCCGGCCCACCGACAACCACCACCGGCCACCGCTCGGAGCAGCCGTCTCAGTAAATTTTGACCCTCCCTCAGTCATTTCCTGGTTCCGCCGCTGGGTCCAATTATAGTGGAAGAGGCAAAGCAACAAAAGGTGTCGCTTCTAGTCTTAGGGCAGAGGAAAAGGTCGATGATGTGGCGGCTGGTGCAGCGGTGGCAGCGACTAGGGAAGAGAAATAGTGGCGGAGCTGTTGAGCACTGTATCCAGAATTCTTCATGCACGACAATTGCTGTGAGAAGGAAGGGCAAAAAGCTTGGAGGCTATTTAATTACCACAAAACGCCATATAAACTTTTGGCTTTTGGCTTAGATTGTTAATCTTATGCTATATTTCTTCTATTTGATTATTAATAATAGAAAAAAAAAAGAAATTGGAATTAAGGGGAAAAGGGAAAAAATATTTATATGAAATGGTTAATGAAAAATCTTTTGCTAGCTGCCAATAATATTCAATCAATGATAATCTCTTTAATTTCCACTTATATCTAATTTTTTCTGATAAAGTAATTTCCAGGATTGCAATAAAATTCTCTAGCTGGTTCCAATAAAATAGACTTTAGAGTGAATGCCTATCCACACAATATTTTCTATAAAAAAAATAAAATAATAGTGCGTGTGATAAATTATTAAAAAAATTAATTATTAAAAATATATTTTATTGAAGTATATTATAAAAATTATATTTTACTGAAAAAATTATATTATTGTGTTTAAAAAATATAATAAAATACTAAAAAAATTAATTAAAAAATGTTAACTTATTTAGTTGCAACTCAATTTTACAGAAACAATTTAAATAATATATAAATTACCCTTATAATATCTCTTTTTATTTCATCATATCTTAAATTAAAAATATGATAATCTTTTGACACGTGGACCAATCACTCTACTTTCTCAGTAAAATATTTTCATATTCCCTTAAGTAAAATATTTTATCAACTGATTAATAAAATTTAATAAGCATAATATTTTATTTTATATAAATTATTTATAAATAAATATAATATTATTAGCCAAATATGATTATGTAGATAATTTTTTTAAAATTCTTATACAATCAAACGCAATATAAAATAACTAATTAATGTGATGAAATTATATTAAATATCCAATTAACTATAAATTTATACCTCTAAAAATATTTTTGAAATTGAATGTTGAAATGTAATATTTTAAAAAAATAAAAAATAGATATCTTTGAAAATAATTTTATATTTGGAGTTCTTTTTTTTTTTTGAAGAAATCCCAAGTTAAAATGGATTATCGCAAGGATTAAAATCTTGCCACCTGATCCTGATGTAACAAATAAAAAGGTTTTCATGCCACTGTATAACTGGAATAAATAAATGAATATGTACATTTATCATGTCATGCTAACATCACAAAGATAGAACCAATAAGATTACTTCTTGACTGTGGCTGAGGTTGAAATTTCAACTCTAAGCAATGAACATTTTGAAACGAGTACAAATAATAATGCACATGGGAGACGCAGATCCTTTTAATTTCCTGTCGGTGTTGAGGGTGGAAGCTGCCTTGAAATATCAATACTTGATCTCAATTTTTTTTTCTTCTTTCTTTTTTCATCACTATTTTGTGCAAAAAATAAATTTCTGAAACTAGAAAACAAAATATCTATATTTCATGTACAGGACTTTCACTTCAATGCATTTTTGTGCGGCTCAATAATAACCATGACTTGCTGCAATTCTGTGCAGCTTATCATATCCTGCAAGAACCCCAGCTCCTGCAATGCCAACAAGCATATTTGCAGTAACTCCTCTGTATAGTGCTGTGAAACCCTCGAAGCGAATGATCTCTTGAAGTGCATGCATTGCATTACGGTACTTCAAGGGTTGTCCAGAAGTCAGCATCATTCTCCGTCTCAGTGTATCAAATGGGTATACGCAGACCCCAGAGACTGTGGTGATACTCCAACCCAACAGAAAACTAGCAATGAAATTTCCCTGCAAAATATACCAGCATTTTAACTTTTTGACATTATAATGGAACATTGTCAATTGGGCAAGGGGACCAAAAAAAAACCTCATAGGGATCATACTTTTACACATGAACTGAAATTATTACAATTCATCTGCAGCAAACCCATGATATCTCATGAGAGAACATGATAATTTCTTTTGGTAGATTTTTATGAACTTTATCAACAGTCCCAAATCAAATGCTCAAAATCACCTAATTGCATAATGTTGGACATCGACCATCCCAAGTTGGCCCAACAGCACTAGATATCTACTCAAACATCCATGAAACAAAGCTAAGAATCATGCTTCTGTGAGGTGTAATGCAAATCCATTCTCTTAAAATCTCAACTAGATAAAACCTTTGCCTCATTCATCTGTAACAAAAGTCGGAAGTACTTACCTCAAAAGGCCCCACCAAAATGATGGGCTTCATGGTGTCATAGATGCCAAAATACATGCCACGATACAGAGTGATTCCCAGTATTGAAACCCCAAATCCCCGATACAGGCCTGCAACTCCATCACTTGACAAGGTTTTACTGTATACATCTCTTAACCCTTTAAACTGCCGTTGGCCATTGATTGGGCACTCCATTGCATCTGTTCCTAGTCGTGTACGAGCATAATCTAAGTGATATAAAAGCAATGAACTTGTTGCTCCAGCAGCACTACCTGAAGCCAAGTTTCCAATGAACCATTTTATGTAACCATCTTTCTCTTTTGAATGCCCAAAAAGGCTTTTGAAGTAACCTCTGAATGCAAAATTGAATGCCTATGGACAATTAAGCATCTGTTTCAGTAATTAAATTAGGCACTCTCATAAAATGACAAGAAGAAAATATGACAATGAAATACTCAAAGAAACAAAAGAGGTCGCAAATTAAGCGGTGAACAACTGAAAAATCATCCATTCTTCTCAATATGTTTTGTTGAGCATAATCAATGTTTTGTTGAGCATAATGATTCAAACAGTATTTTGCTAGGGTCACACACTTGCACCTTAAAGGAATATTGAGAAGAATGGATATTTAAATATAACTGTGACCAGATCTTAAGGTTTGGAATTGGAACATAATAAAAAAAAAAGACTCATCAATACAAAATCCCTGGTCCCCCCTTCTTCTAGAAACCAAATTTCAACTTCCAAATAGCTAAAGATCTTTCAAACAATTTGAAAAGATTTTGTCCAGGTCCTTTTTCTTCTGGACAAATGGTACATGAAAGGAAAAACAGAGGGGTGGGACATTCTCTTTTGTAATTACTACTTGCTTTCCGTTATTGATTTTATCTTTCTTTCATTTAGATAGTACTTTCTCTTTGCAAGGTGCATATCTTTTATTCCTTCTCTTTGGAGTGTTCAATGCAAGAAATTCCAACTAACATAAAGGTTCCCACCCCTAGCCTATTTGAAAATTGCCACCACATTAAGATTGTTATCTAGTCCATCAATGCTGGCACTGAAGATGAAATAATAACGTTTGCAGATAACTAAACTTGAGAAAGATCAAGTTATTCTTTAAAGAAAGTTTGAGAGAGAAAAATATACAAGCTGTTAAGTCTAACTAGTCTAGTTAGTTTAGTTTACTCAACTTGTACAGTTAGTGAGTTATAATTTTCTTAACATAATATGGTGAAATTTTCTTAACATAATAAACTTGAAGGCAATATTATATTAAATATATTATTGAAAGATCAACCGTTTAAGTTTAAAGTCACATGCTTATTAAATTTTAAGACATAAACAAGTATGTTCACGAACAGAATCCAGATGAACTCACCTATGTTCATATTGTTGTTCATTCATTTCTCAAGCAAGCTCTAAATTTTTTTTGTTCAAACTTGACCATTTAACTCAATAAACAAGCTCAAAAGAGGTTCTTATGAGCTTGTTCAAGAGTTGTTTACCAAGTGTACCAGTTCACTTGCACCTCTAAGCAGCATGCAGAAGTCAATTTAGCCAAACCTTCAAGCTTTCCTCTATGCATTATTGACTGACGAGCCAAATACCATAAGTTGCATTTTACACTTGATAACTATGCTACTAGCCCAGTAGTGTAATATAATAAATATAGGAATACCAAATATAACAACAAATTAATTATAAATGTGCTTGCTATTTATTAAGGCTGGTTTTAGAAAAACTGTTAAATCCTTAACAAACAAAAGAGGATATATTTAGACTTTTTAAATCATAACATTTCATTTTAAAGCAATGTCTAAATATGTTAATTTTAAATGATAAGCTCAATAAATCCATAAATTAGTGGCCTATAATTAGGCAACTCATTAACAAGGCAAGATCTTAAAGCTCAATAAGACAGTCGGGTTGCATTATCAAGAGCAAGAAAGGAACCTGTGTAGGAAAATAGCGTATGACATTGGCCTGGTTACCCCTCCAAAAAGACAAAAGACCTTCTTCTCTCAAGACTCTTCTAAAGCAATCACGAACACCCATATAAGGTCTTTTGAGTTGTCCCCTCTTAATCATCTCTCCTTGATTCTGCAACAAAAGCTTCACCCTCTCAATTGGAGCTGCAGCACTCTTTGCTATCACTGCTGCTGCCCCTCCCATCACAAAATCTGCAGAAAATTTATCAGGTTTTCTAGCCATTTTTATCTGTTCCTTGTCTCTCAACCCTGCAAATATAACAACTGAAGCATATTCTGCAATTGAGAAGAGAGCACAAAGACTAGTGTAGAGCCATAAAAAGAAAAGCAAACAAAAAGCAATTAAATGACTTCTCCAAAATTTCAGCTTAGTCATAAATCACAAAAAAGAACATAACTCAGAAAAAAAAATCCATAAGAATATTTATATATGCATCACAAATGAAACCTAAAGCTAATAACAAAGCAGAAAATTAAAAGCACCCTAATAAGCAAAATATCCAAGAGACTCTATGAAACTAAATTATGAACATTCACCTAAAATGAAAAATTATAAAATCACTAACTGTGGTCATGCGTCAGTTGCAGTAAGATGAAATAAAGATAATTTTATTAGTGAGTTGCAGATAATATAGGTTAAATTCCAAAATATGATATCCTATTCATTTGCTATATTTTCTCAACAAAGTAGTAAAACTCAAACTTAAAAAAATAAAAAGGAAAATATGTTTTAAATATTTGTCACTATTGGAGAATATAAATAATTCTACATTGGGAAAATATAATAAGATATGTTAAAATATAAGTGGCATATATTGTAACTTAACACAAGCCAATTGGTTTTGTGTAAAATGAAGATCCAACCCCATTTATATGGGCATTGATGTGCATTTGGCCAACACTTTCAAAAACCATGTAGTTTCTACAATCACCAATTGCAAAAGGTCGCTAATAATTCATATTATCGTACAATCATAATAATTAAGATGAATGACAGAAGAGTGCTTATCTTCAAAATCAGCAACTGTCTCAATTTTTAAAGAAAACTGGGATATTTACTATGATAGAGCACAGAGATTGTAGAAAACTTTAGGAGTCAATGTATCAGCATATTCCCAGAAGCAGCCGTCTTGAAAAGACTGGAATTAAAAAAAAAAAAATAGGGAAAATGTGGAAAGGTATAATTAGCAGAAAAATGTGCTTTTTCTGTCAAACAACAGCATTACAAGGTCACACAATGAACTAAACAGTTCTAGGTATCCAAAACTTTTTTCCTTCTTAAAAGTTGAACGTCCTTTATCAGATAATGTGAAGTAGAGTTAGAAAGCCAATATGATTTCAAAGAAAGACAAGAAACAAAAATTTACAACAACAGAGTTATGCAATTAGAAACTACTAATTTGAAATTAGAAACTTAGGAAACAGCACAAGAGCACATGTTAACTTCGTCAGTTACAAACCTTCAGATAACAACAGATAAAAATGGGACCTTTTGCACACAAGATAACCAAAAACATACAGTAATAAAATAATTTTATTATGAGTAAATGAAAAATAGGGTAGAAAAAGATATGGAATTCATATGATTGTCATGAATATTAGGTCATAAACCTGTGAAATTTAAATTTTCGATTATTCAATTATTTAAAATGGGATCTCCATAACTAAATTAAAGTGAAAAAGAGTCTTATTGTTGTTATCATTTGAGTACAAATTCAAGCTCATAAACTAAAAAGCAATACGCAAACACACAAATGTCAACCTTGAACTAAAAAAATTGCGATACCTCATTAACCAATCATACCGAAACAAGCACCTCAACTAATTGTGTGCGCCCAAGTTCTAATCCAAAAACCAAATACGCCATTGTTGATGAAACAAATATATCTATATATGCAAAGCTATGAAATCCGAAGAGTAATGCGACAGAAGTTGTTAAGGTCCAAAATCTGTATGCTTCCCGAGAAAAACTTGGGAAAAAAAAGGAAATAAAAGAAAAAGAAATCGTATAAAAACCGAAATCGAAAAAGAAAAAAGGAGAAGGGATAAAAACCTGTAAGATAAAAGAAGATGAATATGGAGGGATTTGTGTGGCAAATTTGTGTTTCTTTGAGTTTTAGCAATAACGTAGCTAAGAGATGCAATGGTCGTTGCAGATTCTTCGAAGTTCGAGCTGGCCGTTTCAGAGGCAATGATTTTATTTTTTAATTTTTATTTTTAAAAAAAGTAATAATACCGTAAATAATATTAATAATTTATAACTATTAAATTGGTAAGAGAGCTGCATACTCTTTAGCAACGGAACTTCAAGCTTAGCTTGTTCTTCCCCCTGGTCAGGCACATGCGGCGGTCCAGTGGCCGGACCATGACAGTCCTTTCTCTCTTTCTTAATACTTTAATAATAATAATAATTTGTTTCTTTAAGATTTAAAAATTAATTAATGATATATTGGCGTTTATTTCCATATTACAATACATATGGCGCTGGTGTTTGATTTTAGCAGTAAAACTAAATACAACCTCATTTGAGTGAAATTACCGTTTTTATCTTTTAAAAAAATTAAAAAAATTCTCTAAATATTATATAAAATTATTTTAAATAAATTAAAATATCTTTCATTAACTTATTATTAGTAAAATTACTATACTTTTTATTTCATTAATTAACTTATTAATAATAATGATATAATTAAAATAAAAATTAATTAATTTTTTTATTATATAAAGTGATAATTTAATAAAATAAATTTTTTAACTTCACTATGATAGAATCTATATGAATTAATTGTGGATATCTTATATTTTCTTGCACATAAGCTATCACTCAAAGTGCAATACTGATGTTAGCATTTGTTGTAGTAAAATGTTGACCTACAGGCAAAATCAAAAGTTTTAGGGAAAAAAAAGTGAGGAAAATTTCCAATTGACATGATATTAAAATTTTTATATGTTTGTTAAGGTATAATATTCAAAGTATGATTGATAGTGAATAAACAAAATGAGAAGGACATGCAGTTAAGCAAATATTAACCAAAGGCAAAAATCTAATTAACTTCAGCCACTGTTGGAATAAAATGTTGATACCAGACAAAGGCTGCCCAAGGCACTCTGCACATGAGTGAAGCAACACACACTAAACATAAATTGCTGCAACTCTTTTTTATAGCAAATGTAAAGTACAATATTCTCTTCTAGTAAATTGCGATATTATCAAACTTTAATATCTAACTTTGTTTATCTTTTTATCAGTTAAAGATTGAGATTTTTTTTATTAATTTTTTAATGCACAATTGAGTATGATTGTGTTCTTAAAGTCTTTAAAGAATGGGATAATTTCAATTAATGAATAGTTGAAAACTTAAATTGATGATAAATTAATTAAAAATAATTTATACTGTAATATATTTATAAAGAGAAATTGATCGTGAATTTATTATTTGAAAGAATTTGTATTTACTATTAAACCATGTCCTCGTATACCATTATTACAGTTATTTTATAGTATTATTGCAATTAATTATTTACACTTCAATAATTTTTCCAAATATTTACAATGTTGGCTTAGGCAAATGGGTATAACAGCAAATCACATCACATGGCTTCATGTGCTGGTCAATTCCTTTGAGTTGCTCCTTTTCATTCTATCTTAAAACTTTAGTCCAAATGGGAGCTCCTAAAATACCCCCCGCATCACACACACCACATTCAAAAAAGAAGAAAAAGCCCATCTTTTCTTTGGTTAACAATTAAAATCTTTGTTTCTCTTCCTTTTACCGTTCAAACCTAGATCACCGTCACATTTCTTATTACCATGCCATCTCCCATATCTTAGTTTCATGTTTCTTGATTATTACTTTTTTTTTGCTATTCCAGATTGTCTGCAACTGTGTCTATAGTCTTTGTGATGGTAATATTATAGTTGTTAGGGACGTTTCAATTGTTTCTTGATTGTATTGTCAATCTGGGATATACGTGGATTTTAAATCTTGATTCTTTGGTGGTGAATTGTGGAGAGCGAATCGAGAAAAGATGCGGAGGCGGGCTGCCGACTACCGGCGCCCGGTTAGAAGGAGGTTATCACGGTGGATCTGGGCGCTTCTTGGTATGTTCTTGATCGCTGGGTTAGTTTTGTTTGTGTTTCACCACCATCACCATGAAGATCAGATTAAGCAGCCCATACAGGTAAAACTTACTGATTTCTGCTCTTGAATTTCCATTGGATTCTTATGTTTTTTTAGCATGATAAATTATTAAGTGATTTTGAAAATACCCATTTGATCTTGCAGCTTAGGAAGTTTATGTAATTGATAAGACATGTTGTTTAATATCAAAGTTCGCACTTTGGGTGCTTTATTTCTGTATAACTACAATATACAGCTTTGTTTTTACTATGGTTTAGAATGTATTGGCTGAAATATGGTTATTCTCTCATCTACTTGAGTAAACTTAACATAAGACATGCTGTGGTTTCTGCTTGGTTGACTTGCTTAGCTTTTAGTAAGGAAGGCCTTTGCTTGGTATTCATTCCAATATTGGTTTTGTGGGGTTGTCAGGTCCTCTTCCTACCTTGGTGGTTGGGACTCGGAAGGCATTTATATTCTTCTCAAGTTCTGTTTTTTAGTATTTAATATAGATTCAAGAGCAAAAGACATAAAATTTGGGATTTATTTACTTACTACCATTAAATTCTTCTTATAAATTGTTATGCCATTTCATAGAGCTAATAGGCAGTCATTTTTTATTAATCATCTAGACCTTAATTGTTTCAAAAACAAAAGGTCTGCAAATTGGGGATGTTGACTAATTGACGGACCTATTTTTCCATTTAAATAGCCAGATTAATGAACTTTTTATGCCATTTTTTTTATAATGGTGAAGTCCATTTTCCTATCAGTTTTGTGCTCAGCACCATAATCTTGGAGAAGAAGTTGGGTTAGCACGCATATGTTTTAAAGCTTTTAGCATGTGAATTTTCATTCCATTACCTACCAATTCTGTTGTAGCACAAAATTATGTAAAGAATTGGACTACTGATAGCATTAGTTTAACGTAAAGTTGATTTTAAACCTGAAGAATGAAGGGCTATTTCATTCTTTTTTTTCCCCACATAGGAATTGAAGCGGATCGAAAGGGAAGGGATTGGATTCACAAAAAGGAAGGCTTGTGGATATTGTTTATTTACAATGTTTTTAGAACTAGCATTCCATTTTTTAGCAGGGGATTCAAACTAGCTTCTCTTGATTTGTACCTGTAATTATATTACCAAGTTCAGGAATTATTATAATCAATTAAAAGTCATGGGATTAATACTTGGTTTACCTACAGTTGAAATGTAAAAGTATCTTCTAATTCCTTATTTTGCAAGTTTAAGATTCAAAAGCCTTTTGGTTTATCTGAAGCTTTCTTTTGTGAACAGCGAGGAGCTCTCTAATAATAAAGTTTAAGTGGCTCAAGCTAGTAGAATTATGGTCTATATTTCATGTGAGTTTGTATGGGACAATTTTGATTATTTTCTACCCTTTAGTCTTATAGTTATTATTATTTAAGTTAATTAGTTATTCGTCCAGACTTGATAATGTTAGTATTCAAGGGTATTATTGTAGTTTGTGAAATAGGCTGTCTGGATGTTTTTAAGGGTTTATTTTTCATTGAGGCTTTCTTGAGTCCTTCGTTTGGGAAAAAAATTACCTCTTAGTTTTTATGGAATTATAAATCCTTATATAATGTTTGATTGGTAGACCTTTTCATGTGTAGGTGAACCTGACTGGCTGAACTTAGCCTTCTTGAGACAATTACATACCCTGTAACATGATACTTTTACAGTATGAGTGCAAGCCACATATGCAATCTTTTAACATGTTTGTTTTACACAGACAAAGATTCTCATATGCTGAACAGTCACTTCTTTCATCTGGAAAACCTCCATTTTGCCCCCATAATCGATCTTTTTAATTATATTGCTTCAGTTCATGCTGTTTGGTTTAACCCACAATTTTTCAATGATTCTGTTTGCGCCACATAAATAACATTGAGTCAGTTGGAATCTTCATGTTCTACCTGCCTGATATTATATTTGTCCTTTACTGACTGCTATTGGAGAGGGATGAACTTAACCAAACGATAGCAGTTAAATGATTTTTTTTTTCTGAATTCAGAAAAGCATCTTCCCAGTAAGTAGAATATTAATAGCCATTCCTCTTGTGAAATGGTTTATTCTTTCTTATTGATGTACCATTTGAATGGGTGACCTCTTGGGAAGTCCTTGTGTTGCACCCATATCATTTTTCCCAACTTGTTTGGGACTAAGGCTTAGTTGTTGTTGTTGTTGTACCATTTGAACTTGGTTTTCAAGATTGGAAGATAGTAATGTTTTCAATAAACCTTAGGTTCGTTATGCTGAGAGCTACAAGCCACAGTGTGGCTCTAAATCTGCATCCTTTCCTCTAGTTTTGGCACTTCTGCTATGCTGGACAAGTGAAGCTACTGGAGTTTTCACTTTGTTCACTATGACAATGCAAGTAATATAATCATTTATAGTTCTTTTCTTATGCCACATGATTGAATAAGACTAGGAATAACAGCAATGATTTCATCAGGCGCTTTCTATATGAAGTTCTGCACTTCTCTAACTAGTAGGCATTAGAGGGGTTTTTTGATGCCTCACAGTTTGTTTATGTTAAGTGCCATTTGCAAGTTTAATGTTTTTGAATCTTACATCACATACGGTTTCATGTGAATTTGACTTTTGACTTTGAATGTGTTGTTACTCATAATGCATTGCTTAAAATCAAGAGAGAAGAATATTAAATTTCATTAACTAGTTCATGGAATTGTCTGATTCTTGTTCACTCTACCTTAGGCTATGCTGAAATTTATCTATACAAGTATTTTTGTGGTTCAGAGAATATGGTTAGGGCATCTAGGTTATCTTTAAGTCAACTTTTATCTCAAATAAGAAATACTTTAGCTTATATATGGTACTCTGAATAACTAGCTTTCATTTTGTATGCATAACTTTGCATTTTGACTTTGATATCTACATGCCTGCACATTACCTTTCAGATAATTCAATTCCTTGACATAATTTTAAGGTTATTTTACTTCTGATAGCTGTATGAATATATTATGAATGAGATTAAAACTTTAGTTCTACATTGATTAACACTTTAGTTCTGCATTTTAGGCACAATTTACATAAAATACAGACTTATTCTGGCCTTCATTTTCAGGAAAACCATGCAAGACAAGAGACAATTAGCCATGGAGGTATGAATTTCACAAAGGAAATAGTAAGTGCTACCTCATTCGCTCGGCAGTTGGCTGAACAAATGATGATCGCCAAGGCTTATGTTATTATTGCCAAGGAGCACAATAACCTTCACCTTGCATGGGAGCTCAGCAAAAAGATCAGAAATTGCCAACTTTTGCTTTCAAAAGCTGCCATGAGAGAGGAGCCCATAACACTAGAAGAAGCAGAGCCAATAATTAGTGGCCTATCATTACTCATCTTCAAGGCAGAAGATGCCCATTATGATGTAGCAACAACCCTAATGACAATGAAATCTCATATTCAAGCCCTTGAAGAACGGGCAAATGCAGCAACAGTTCAGAGCACACTATTTGGGCAGTTGGCAGCTGAAGCTGTACCAAAGAACTTCCATTGCCTGAAGGTAAAGCTCACAAATGATTGGCTTAAGAAGCTGCCTCTTCAGGACCTAGCAGAGGAGCAAAGAAACTCCCCGAGAGTTGTGGATATCAATCTTTATCACTTCTGCATATTTTCAGACAATGTGCTAGCCACCTCAGTGGTTGTCAACTCCACAATCTCCAATGCTGACCATCCAAAACAGCTAGTCTTCCACATAGTCACAAATGGAGTCAGCTATGGAGCTATGCAGGCATGGTTCCTCAGTAATGACTTCAAAGGGGCAACCATAGAAGTGCAGAATGTAGAAGAATTCTCTTGGTTGAATGCTTCTTATGCTCCTGTTGTCAAACAGCTTATGAACGAAGATTCATGGGGCTCCTATTTTTCAGGTTATCAATATATGAAGGCTGAGCCAAAACTGCGAAGCCCCAAGTACCTGTCTTTACTAAATCATCTTCGCTTTTACATCCCTGAGATTTATCCACTATTGGAAAAGATAGTTTTTCTTGATGATGATGTTGTTGTCCAGAAGGATCTTACACAACTTTTTTCATTGGATTTACATGGAAATGTCAATGGGGCAGTGGAAACGTGTCTTGAAGCACATCATCGTTATTATAAGTATCTCAATTTTTCAAACCCAATCATCAGCTCTAAGTTTGACCCTCAAGCATGTGGATGGGCATTTGGTATGAATGTTTTTGATTTGATTGCATGGAGGAAGGTAAATGTGACTGCACGGTATCATTACTGGCAAGAACAGAATGCTGATCAAACTCTATGGAAGCTGGGGACACTTGCTCCTGCTCTCCTAGCATTTTATGGACTGACAGAGCCACTTGATCGAAGATGGCACGTCTTAGGATTGGGATATGATGTGAACATTGACAACCGTCTTATTGAGAGTGCTGCAGTTATCCACTTCAATGGGAACTTGAAGCCTTGGCTGAAAATAGCCATTGTCAGGTATAAGCCTTTATGGGAAAGGTACATAAATCAAAGTCATCCATATTTACGATATTGTGCCACAAGTTAAAATGTGCTACTTCTTGATCACTTATAATTCATGCGATTTCTAAAATGATGATCGTGCTATTGTAGATTCTGAAGTAGAAAATTTTGAATTCATTAGGAGTTCTTTTTTTTTCTTTTATTTTCCTCTGTTTTTTCCTCATAGTTTCTAGAAGGCAAAGAAAAACAAGTTTTGTACATTAGAGATTTTAAATTTACTAGGCGAGGACGCGTGAAGAATTAATTTTTGACTGACGGGGTTACCTTCCCCTTCCGCAGGCTGTAGAATTATTTGTTTCTTTAGCAATTCTTGTAATAATTCTTTTCAGCTCTTTTTGGATTATAATGTAATTGCACTGCAGAGATTTTTTTTCCTGCCTATCTTTCTTTATACAATGCCACCAAAATAATTTCACCGTGAGAGTTCTTAAATTGCAATTTTTTTCTTTTTTTTTGTTCTTTTTATGTTCGTTAATTAAACTGTACCTTTTATTTTTTTGGCTCCTAAATTTTGTGGGATTGTTAGATTTTTTTTTTAATTCTTTGGTAAAGCCTATAGCAAATGCAATGCAACAGCAGCTTGCTGGCTAAATAATTTGTTTTACCGCATTTTCATATTTGCTGCAGGATTTTACTATTCAGGCGTATTTTCTTCCTCCACTTGATTTACTTTTTATATTTATTCATTGTACATATTTTATAATTACATTTACAAGCCATCCACAAACAGCCTAGAAATTAAGGGAGCCAGCCTTATAATTTCCTAGCATAACATGTGCAGCGAACTTGTGCTTATAACCTGAAACTCTGGTCTAAGATGACTGCTATTCATAAATCCACAAATCTTAAACAAACACAATATAATTATCCATGAATATGCATCTACCAATGCCTGAAAGATTATTATTATTATTATTATTATTATTATTTAAAAGGAAAAAACGTATTTCTGTTGTTCTACATGTATGAAAACGCATGAAGAATATGGCGGAAAGTACAATATAAAGCTATACCTTTCATTTTCTGCTATGGAGCTTCTGATACTGCCGCAAGAAAACAGAAGTTCAGCTAAAAATGGTGCATAAACATGGTTATTCCATCAAACGTGATGAGGACTAAGGAAAACCTAATGCCTTATGGATGACAATGAGCTCAACCTATGTAAGTTTCAAGAGCATTTGGCAGACTGATCAAAATTTGAAACTAATCTTCACCATGTCATAACATAAATTTCTCTTTTGCACGAGAAACAAGCTTGAATTTCTCCTCAGCTTCAATTTGCTGACGAATGTCATTTCTTGATGCTCGATCTGGATGGAACCGAAGCAAAGCTTGCTTATAAGCAGTACGTACCTGGAATAGTCATAAAACACAGCAAGAAATGAAAATCAAGACCCATCCAAAATGTAGAAAAAAGAAGGAAAGTGTCCAGGGTGGTGGGAGTGGTCAGTGGATAATTAATTAATAATATAGATATGCGTGACTACTTCTCTGGGATCTGAACGCCATGTAAAAGAAGAAAAAAAGAAAAGGTATGTCAACAAACATGCAGGAAATTATGGGGCTGGTCTAGCAGTTAACTATCAACCTTGTAGTATAGGAGTTCAAGATCTAACATTTCAATAGTCCTATTTAAGAATGCACCCAGCAAAAAGTATCAAGGTGTTGATTTTTTTAACACTAAATTATTATTTGTTCCATACTTTTTGTCTTGACTACTTATGTTATCTTAGTTATATAGAGCTCTACTTATGTTATCTTAGATAGATAGCGCTACAAATACAATACCAGTACACAGCCAGTTAAGGAAACAATAATAAGAAGATTATGACTTGTGAGATAATGCCACATAGAGAAACAAACTTAAGATCATAAAAAAATGCAGGGATAGAGCATTTTCATTAACAGTATAATCGGTTCACCAATTGGAAATATATTCCAATTATCGTGAATATTCAAATTATGCTACCGCATAGGAATGACAAAAAAAAAAAGAATATTCTGGATCAGTCTTTGATTTTGGAAATATGTGTACAATTATTAAACAAAATTCTGCTATTTTGGTTTTTGAATGTAAAAAACAAACCAAAAAAGAAAAAGAATTGAACCAATGAATTTAACTTAACTTCATTAATTTTGTTTAAACCTTCATACTCAGTTCTATGTGCCAGTACAACATAAGCGAAAGAACCAAGATAGTGGACCTGAATTTAGTTCTTCCTCTGTGATTTCCCATCTCATCCACAATCCACAATAATGCTAAGCACACATCACATCACATGACCAGAAATTTATTTTTGCTTCCAGTTGCCTCCTAAGTGGAATGGCAAGCATAAAATATGTAAAGAATTGTGACAAGCATACCAAATACCTTACACAAGTTCAGGAAAAGAGAATGTGGACATATGACTGGATTTTGTGCTTTATTGCAAGTCATGAAATGTAATAACAATGCGCAGGCAGTTCAAATTTCAAACAAAAATATGGCACTGCATGCAACTAACCTCAGAAGGCAAAGGATAGGGACCACCTCCAATTTCAATTCCAAGCCCACTCAGAAGTGAAGCCATATCTCTACAGTTGGCTTCCAGTTTATCCAGTTCCCTCCTTACCTCAACTCGAAGCTGCTCCTTCAAGTTCAGCGTTTCTTCATCCTGAAATTTGTATCATCAATCACAAAAGTACAAACCATACTAAAAGTTTATAAACAAAACAAAAAACTAAATGTATTAATGAAAACAACAACAATATAGAGTAACTTATGAAAATCATGAAATGCAGTGATACTGCAGAAATGATAAATATATAACCAAAAATGTGACGAAAGGTGTAATAACTCACACCTTTTTCTTTGCCTCTCGAACCTCTTCTAGTCGCTGTTCTTGTCTTCTCTTTGTTTCTAATAGTCGCAGATTTTCAGCCTTTCTTCTCTTGCGCAAGCGCCGTGCTTCTTCTGCCTGTAAAAGCATAATATCATCTTTATATGCAAGCCATTCTCTGCACCACTAATACTGGTGGTAGTTTCTTGTTGAAAAACTTCAAGTTTAATCCAATAAATGAGGCAAGTTAAACTTAACTAGCTGCAGATTATTTAATTATTTATTGTAAAAAAGGGAAAAATAGATCTTGATGAACTAGGAAGTCACAACCCATGGCATGAATGCAACCTGAATCTTCTTCAATTATCCTTTAATTAATATTACCTTATTACAGAATCTGATTACCACACTACTGCTGTTTATATGAAGATGTCTCCATAACTTGGTTTTGAAAGAATATTTGGCAAAATACAGTAGACGCTAATACTTGGGAGTTGGACTACAGGCAACATATTATGGTAACAATGAGAAGTGCAACCCTTCTAGCATTCAGCTTAACCATGACCATAAGCATAAAGCATGAATTGAAAGGGTAAGTCATCCTAGATTCCGATGCCTCATCAAGCAATGACCCAAATTTGAAATCTATTACCAACCTCTTTGATAGCAACCCTCATATTAGATAATTGCCAATGCATGTGAAACACACCAACTGCTGTCTGGAATCAATTGGCTGCTTAAAGAGCTTCAGACTCCAGACAACTCATTACAAAATGTAAAATATTGTGAATTTTTACAACCACAAATAGCTTTTGAATATAAAATTATATGACAAAGGCAAAAGCAATAGGTTTCCTGCAAAGTCAAATTAGGGCACTTGTTTTGAGATGGATCACATTGGTTGGATTGGAGACGAAAGTTTGATCGGCTATCTGAACAGCCCTAGATAGAATAACAGAGTAGTAAAAGGAACAAGAAAACAATGATTACTTGAAAAGGCAGTGAGATATTTACAAGAAAATGTACCTGACTTTGCAACTCCCTTTTTCTGGATGCCCATTCTTCTTCTTCAGCACGTTTATAAGCATCAGTTTTCTTGAGCATTTCTCTATTCCCAATGATATCGTTTTGGATATCAGAAGGATCACCATTTGAAACAGACAGAAGACAATTCAATTTGACCTCTAGTTCAGTGTTTGCCAAAGGTTTGAAATTTGTCACATTTATTAGATTATTGCAATCAGAAGATTTTTTATGCATTTCCTGCTGGACAGACTCTTCCAAATCTGTGCGCAGATTCTCCCAACCTGACTTATTGGAAGTAACACCTGCCTCTTCACTAATACCAGTAGATGTATTGAAAAAATAATTTGCATGATTTCCATTGGTTGAACAAGGAATTGGTGCTTTGCCTTTTCTGTCAACATCCATATTATTTTGAGAATCAATATTAAATCCCATAGGACCAACCTCACTCCAAAAGTCAGATTGGCGTTTTGGGACATTTCCAAACATCTTCTTTCTCAATGAAGCCTTTTCCCACTGTTGGCGAATCTTTCCCAAATGATCTTCCTCAATATCACAATCAGAATCATCATTCTCACAAGAAGTACTACAAGAAAATTGTTGGTGATTAAGAGATGAAACATTGCTTGAGCAGGCAGCCCGGCAGTTTGATGACTTGGAGGAAAGTTTGCTTCCCTGTTTATGCGACTGACATTTGTTACTTGAGATGAAACAAGCATCTGGATTTTGACCCTCTTCAAAATCATGCAGAGAACTACCACAATGACCACTTTCACCATCATCATCATTAATCCAAATAACATCACCACAAACTGCAGTTTTTTCCTTACCAGATATACTAGCATCAGGAGAAGTCCATTCTGCAGGTTCAGGGGAATCAATAACGATAAAATCAGTAATCTTGTCACTATCAATGTTGATGAAATCATTGGCTTTGCCCCTTAACTTGCATCTTTCTAAAGCTCTTTTCTGAAGATCAGCTCTTCGCTGAGATTGGCCCCTCGACATTCTTTCTGCTCTTATCTTATTTCCAATTTACCGCGGATGACGACATACATGATTTACATAATTTATCTCATGTGAATATCAAATGAAAACAATCCTGCTAATTGGTCCTCTGATGTAATAACCATCATCATTACGACAACTAGATAACTGTTCCTACTCCCCAGTATATTCCAGTAATTGTTTTTAAATATTTACAATTTCCAATAAATTAAACAAAATACCACAAGTAAGAGTATCAGGTGTGACCAAGTGTTGGAAATGCTTTCAAAAACTTGGGTTTCAGAACTCTCCACCTAATATTAGAAACAGCAACATAAGAAACATTCTTTATTACAGCAAGCATTATAAATGCTAATTCTTATAAAGACATGAACATAAATCTATTTTCAGCCAATGCATGCAATTATAAAACCTCGAAATTATTTGAGTTTACTTTTCACATATAATAAGTGTCCAATTAACATAATTCTAAAGCAAGAAGAAAAGCTGATCAATCTCCATCATAATCTATCTTATTATGTATAATCTCCGTCTCTAACAAATAAAACAACAAGAACTAGTTTATTTCATAGCGAAATCCACAAATCCACTATTTCTGAGGAATAGAAAAATCCATAGTAAATTTAAAATTTTAAAAAGTAAAAACATTTTTGCAAATTGTGGATGCTAAATTTAAAAAATTAAGAAGTACTACTGTTCTCTACAACAACTAATTAAAACAATTACATTTATATCAAAGGCAGTATCAATAATATGCAACAGAAGCAAGCACACCAATTGAAAGTGAAATACCATACATCTGGGTTTAAAACTTCCAATTCAACTACTATAACATAATTTTCCAGAGAAAAGGGATAATAAAACCAGAGAGAAGTTAAGGAACATACCTTTGGAATTGGGATGAACTTTTGTTCTATAATTAGGGTTTTATAATTAGGAATTAAAATCTAGTACTATAAAAAGAATTAAAGAGTCAAGCTCTGCGTCTCCTCTTTTTTTTTTTATGCGAATTTTACCTCGCAATTTCTTTCTCTATTTCGCTCGCGTAACAGGAAAATTTCATTCTTTCTTCGTAAAAATTAAAATAAAAAAAGGTATTATTTTCAAAAAGTTTTGGCATCACCGTTGTGGCCGTGTTCCAAACGATGGAAAGCAGCTATCCAGCTCGTAGCTATATCAAATCCTTTTTTTTTTTTTTTTTGCATCGAACTAGATCTAAGTGACGGTATTCGCGTTCGTTTTAGTTTTATTTTAAGCATCCTTCAAAAAATGCATGCAAATAAAAAAAAATAATTATTATAAATTTTATAAAAAATTTATGATAATTTATTTAAATATTTTTTTATTTCCCATTTTTTTAATATTTTTTAATAATTAATAAAAAAATATTAAAACCTTTTAACCAATACTCATTTAAATTTTTTAAAAACGATAATTAAAATAAAATAAAATAATTATTTAATATGTTGTTTGACATGATTAGTATTTTATACTTTCTATTATTATTATTATTATTATTATTATTATGAAATTAATAGCTTAGTCCTAATATTTATTAATGTTTAACACTTTAATTTTTTTCTTTTTGAAAACTTTATTTTTTTAATTATTATATTTGATAAAAAATATTTTAAATATTTTAATATTTTTCAATTTTAACATGATGAAAGCTAAAGTGTAATTTTGTTAAACGTTAAAAAGTGTTATGGTAGTTTATAGAATCCTAATCTCCTTACTGTATTTCGTTGAACCAAATGGTAAAGCCTGGTGTCACTGGACAAGACTCAACTACGCTTGTCCGTGCGGCACCTAGCAGACCGTTATTCCCAAAGCCTTGCTAAATTCAGCCTTTCCACCCTAGCCAACGAAATAACAACACACACAAGAGAGTTTGGAACGAATGAAGGTTGTTTTATTACACAAAGAATAACTTTATAATGTGTAATTACAAAGAAAACTCGAGCACTAGGTGACACCCTAACCTAGCTTTGTCTTACAAGCTCTCAAGCATACAATGCTAATTGCCTTGTGTCATTCCATCCAATACATGTACAAATGACCCAACAAGCCTATTTATACATGTTGACACCGACTTTGGCATGCTCCACCAACTTACCATGTGATGGAGCTAGAATCTTCCAGCAATTTCCCCTGCTGGGAGGTTCTACCTCGTTCTAGCATACTCTGGAACGTTCCGGGCCCGTGCATCTGCTAGTTGGCCAGCCACTGTATGCTGCTGCCTTCCAGATTGGCTTAGAGAGTTCCACCAACTCCCCCAATCGTCCACAGCCTTCCAGCAAGCTCTAGCACACTCTAGAGTCTTCCGTAGCCAACTCTTGCAGATCCACCCAATGCTTGGCATGCCATTCGACCTAGAATCCTCCGCAAGATTCTAGAGAATTCTGCCAATCCGTTGCTCCACAATCTCCTAGAGACTTCTCCAAGTCTCTAGAGACTTCCACGAGAGAGAAACATATACTTGCCACCGAATTGGCCTACTGGCCAAGGGAATCGCACACCAACAGGCCGACCGCGCCTGCGGGCTTCCACCGAATCGGCCTACCATCAAGGCCCTTGGAGCTTGGCAATTTCCCACCATCATGCTTGGCTTCCCCCAAGTCATTTGGCTTGCCAACGTGCCCCTTGCCACTGTTTTCACCGACCGGGCCAATATGCACTACCGTGGCTTCCCCTATATATGCTTCTGGAGCAACATGGGTTGTCCGAGGAGGAGAAACACTAGGATCCGAGGAGTAGAGTCCCCAAGTTCGGCCACCAATTGACTTGCTCTTCCCCAAGAGCTCCTTTGGCCTTCCTTTGCACCCCAATGCTAATGTATTTGGCCAGCAAATGCCAACTTTGCAAGACCAAACCTCCACGACTTGCCTACGGGCCAATTTGTGTACCAACGGGCTCGACGCTACGCTGCGCCGTTGGGCACTCTGGATCACTTTACTTATTATGATCCAAACTTGCTGCCTCCATCCTTGGCCTTCCATGGCCAATCACCCTTGCCAATTTGGCAGCCAATTGAGGGTGGTGACACTGGGTTGTGGTTGCTTATGTTGTAAATTTTTTTATTTTTTAAATTAAAAATTATTTTTCATTCTTATTTTATATTTTTTAAAATTTATTTTATATTTTAAAAATTATATTATTATTTTTTATTATATATACATAAACAAATACTTTGTAATATTCAATAATAAATAATTTAAAATTAATTAATATATATCATACTTAAGTCCAAAAATATTAATAATGAATATAAAAAATTAATCCAACACACTAAAATATTATAATTTTTCCCTCAAAATTTCTCTGATTTTTACTAAAGTTTATTCTCTACTTTTTGAATTTTTTTCTTTAACTTTCTAGCATTAAATCTTTCATCACCTTCTTTTTTTAAGTTTTTTATTTATATATGTTATCACAGTCTTCATCAAAAATATAACTTTCTTTAGATAAAAATATCAAAAGATACTCAAACTTTACTTTGATTGCTTCTATCATAATCCTTTTTTTTAATAAATTAATATATAAACTTATTTTTTTATTTTAAATCTATCTTTTTACTGACTGAACTTGCTTTTTCTTAATATTTTGCAACCAAAACTAGTTGCTTCTAAAGAACAACGAAACATTACAAGATTACCAATATAGGATAAAACTTACTAAGCAATTGGTTGAAACTTTCATAGTAACTTGTTTGGATTATTTATGATTATATTTTTAAAGTAATATTATTTGTTTTTACTTAATTTTTCATTTGATTTGTGTTTAAAGTTTGTTTGAAGTGTTTATTTTTGGTTGAAGTGCAAAAACTCCCTTGGATGGATCAAAACAATGATGGAAGAGCATGAATCAAGCAAGACACGGCCAAGTTAAAGCAAGCTTGGCCGTGTCACTCACTAAGGCAAGGAACAAATAAGAGACACGGCCAATTCAAGTTGGCTTGGCCGTGTTCCTCAAAGAAATTGAAGCAGAGACTGACACGGGCATGAGATACGGTCAAGACATTGGTCGTGTCTCACCTAAAGAGCAAAACCAAAGAAAGAAGGCAGAAGGAGACACTGGTAAGAGACACGGCCAAGCCACTATGAGCTTGGTCGTGTCACCTCTTGAGAAGAAGGAAAGGCAGCCATGGACACGGCTAGCAAGCTTGGCCGTGTCTCAAGAAAAGTGAGAAACACGACCAAGCCACTCATGGCTTGGCCGTGTTACCTATGGAATTTTTGAATTAACTTGCAAAAATTGGAGGACAAGTAAGGGACAAAGACCTTGTTTTTGCCAAAAGAAATATTAAAATAAGAAAAGGTGGCTTAACTTCATGGGATGAGGATTTAAATAATGAAAAAAGAGGGAGACAAGAGGGAGTGCGGTGAGTTGGCAAGCATTCTTGGTGTTTTGAAAGAATTAAAAAGAAGAGGAATGAAGAAAAAGGGGAGACGTTGGAGAGGGAAGAGAGATGGCATTCCATTCTTCTCCTTCTTGGAGAGGGATACACCACCATCACCATCACCATCTATATCTTCATCTTCTACTTTTTCCATAGACAACACTTCAACTTGTTCTTTGGAATAAAATTGGGTTAACAAGCTCTTAAAGATTAGTGTTTGAAGAAAGCTTCCTTGAAGGTTTGGAGACTTGAGAAAGCTTCATTCCATCTTTCAAAGGTAGAATCATCAATTGAAGAGGGTTTGAGTTCTTCATCAACATCAAAGTAGAGCTAGGAGGAAGACAAGTAGTCTAACACTTGGCATCTACAAAGATTTTTTTATTCTCTCTTTTAATTCATTTCTAGATTGTTGTTGTTTATTAAGAGAATTAATATTTCAATGGACAATTGTGATTTGATTTATATTGAGATGAATGTTTATTTTAAATTGATGATGATGAGCTAATTTACTCATGCCTAGAGTTTGTAGTAGATTTGATCGAATGCCTTAATTTGATATTTTCCTTAATATACCTTGTTGTTGGTTGATTGTATTGGATTGAATGTTATATTAATAGATTAGCTACCTATTAATTCTTAATTTTGGATGACGGACCGAGAGGTGAAATTTGATATCGGAACTATACAATTAACCACCCTATGAATGACTTAGAAATATATGTTCTAGGATTTTAATAATTTGCAAATGTAAAATAATTGGTTGTTGTTAATTCATGAATGTGAAAACTAATGAATTGGTAATTGACTAATTAAACTCAAGGAACAAATTAAATTACAAGGTTATGTTAATGGAATATTTGAGAATTAAGCTTTGATTGAATTAATCTACAACCCTAAGTATCTTTCCAAGAATTAAACCAATTCTAAGCACACCATTAATTATTCACTTGTTATTTTACTTTTGTTATAATTTCACCAATATTGCAAACACCACATTTTCATCCTTTAAATTATTTTGTTTAAATCAAATTGTTACGAACAACACCTTCCTTGTGAGACGACCTTGGGGAGATCACCGTTGCTACAATTACCTTGTATACTTGCGAGTGTCGCTTTGTAGTAGTATTTAATTCGAGCGCAACATAACATCTTTAAAATACCTCAATTTCAAGAAACCCATATAACAGAAAAGGTGGGTGATAATGAGATGGACTCCAAATACTCTTAGCTCGAGTTCAAATTCTACTGCTGGCTCTCCTATCTACATGATAAGAGAAAAGGGATCGGGCTCTAATGGAAAAACTTCAATGCCTAAGTCAAAGATTAGCTTCTCTACAAGTATATGAGTAAAGTCAATTGGAAAAAAAGATACTTTACCTATGGGGATCCACCTATATTTATAGTTGAGGGGTAGGGGAGAACACATGCATGTGTCAATGGGTCATTAAGATGTGTCAACGTTATACATCTAATGTGTCCGAGATATGTCTGTCGGACATTTAGGAGCTTGGTAGATATAGTCAAGTTTGGAGTCAAGGTCCAATCTTCAATGAGAGCCAAATTATGGTGCTACAATTACCTCGTATACTTGCGAGTGTCGCTTTGTAGTAGTACTTAATTCGAGCGCAACATAACATCTTTAAAATACCTCAATTTCAAGAAACCCATATAACAGAAAAGGTGGGTGATAATGAGATGGACTCCAAATACTCTTAGCTCGAGTTCAAATTCTACTGCTGGCTCTCCTATCTGCATGATAAGAGAAAAGGGATCGGGCTCTAATGGAAAAACTTCGATGCCAAAGTCAAAGATTAGCTTCTCTACAAGTATATGAGTAAAGTCAATTGGAAAAAAAGATACTTTACCTATGGGGATCCACCTATATTTATAGTTGAGGGGTAGGGGAGAACACATGCATGTGTCAATGGGTCATTAAGATGTGTCAACGTTATACATCTAATGTGTCCGAGATATGTCTGTCGGACATTTAGGAGCTTGGTAGATATAGTCAAGTTTGGAGTCAAGGTCCAATCTTCAATGAGAGCCAAATTATGGTGCCACAAAGGCATCGAGTTCAAGTCTATGGGCTTGGTAAATAGGAAGTAGTATTACTAGTCCCTCCCTATTCATATGAGATTCATGTCAGAGGGATAGGTGTCAATGACAAAGCTTGGTAGGGAACGTGTCTTCTAGAGGGAGGTACACCGCTTTAATTACCATGCACGAGAAAGGTGAGAAAACATAATCGGGTTTCCCACGCATAACATTTAATGACCTTGCCTCTATAAATAGGGGGTTGGGTAGCAGACATTATTCATATCAATGAAGTGTGAGAGTTTGGTCGTCTAATAGATTTAGTGCCTTTGTTGTGTTCTCAAGTGATAAGTTCGGCAAGAGCGGCTCGGTGCTTTCCTATTATCTAAGGTCTCAATTTGATAGTAATTGCCATAGGCGAGGACCATTTGTAATTTTAATTTTTTTGCTTTTTGTTAATTTTAATAAGATGAGTTCGAGGAGTGAGAATGTATCTATATATGAGGTGAGAGTAAGTGAGCGATATATACAATCACTACAAGAATTTGACAATTTAAAAATGAAAAAAGAAATGGACAATAGTCCATTTCTAAATAGGAACCGTTTTGAAAAGAAAATAGAATAAACGTAAATTGAACAATTTTGCAACAAAACATAAACGAATTAGAAACAGAATTTAGAAACTGATTAAATCCATTTCTAAACCTTTTTTATATCTTGAGAGAATAAGTAGCGGACAATTTAGAAACGAAATTGAAACCATTTAGAAACGGATTCTTATCCATTTTTTATTATTGGAGGGAAATTATGAGCTAAATTTTGGTTTGAAAATTAAAATTTGGTTTGAAAATTAAATTTTCTAAAACTGAGTCCATTTCTGAATTCAGAAACCGACACTTAGTTCGTTTCTAAATTCATTTCAAAAGTTAGAAACGGATTGAAGTCCGTTGCTAAATCTGTTTCTAAATTAAAGATACAATATACAATATTTCCCTTTTTTTCTTTTCTCTCTCACCTCAACTTACTCTCACACTCTCAGCAACAGCTCTAAAACACCCCTTCTAGCAGATTTCATCACCCCTCACCTCCCTCACACCTATAAGCTTATTTTCTCTAAAAATTTCTCAATAATAATTCATATTCTCTCTCTCTCTCTCTCTCTCGCTACTCTTGAAGATTCAAACCATAAATTGAAGAAATTTTATTTATTGTTCTTCAATCTCAAGTAAGAAACTTTTCAACTTATAATATGATTTTGTTCATATTTGATAGAAATTTGATTGTTTGTTTTAGAGATATTGAAGATTAAGATGAGCAATTGATGAAATTATGTCCATCATATCTTCAATTTATGTAAGAAACTAGTTTCACTTTTATGTATTTTTGAATTATTTGATATTAAATTTAATTATTTGTTTTTGTTGTAAATAATTTAGTTTCTTAGCCATATATATATGTGCCTATCATTGATAATATGATGTTGATCTTTTTGAAGCTAAATAGGCAATAACAATGATTTTTTAGAAATAGAAAGACAAAAAAATATTAGAATCAATTTGAAAAATAAAAAATCTATAAAATTTTTATCTATGCTGCTACAAATTATTAATTTGAAATTTGAAACCACCATTTATTTGGATTATTGCTAAAAGATGTACGAAAAATATTTTAGTTTTAGTTACTAATAATTAATATCCATTTGATTAACTTTGTTAATTTGTTGCATTAAAAGAACACTAGCCCAAACTTTTAACCTTTCATATAATTAGAAAAACATTTGGGAACAAATTTGTTTTGATGGAATTAATACCATTTTTATTATAATGTTTCAAGAAATGAAATCCATTTGAACTTATTTATATGTAATAAGATAAATATCAATCCTGATGTAGCAAATATAGAAAAAAGTTATACAGTACTTAATTGAAAATTTTAAAAAAAGTATTCTTAGCTAATAACTTATTAAGGATAATTTATGATGGTTGTACAAAAGTTTTTTAAATTTCAATATGCTCTAATTGATGTTTTATTGGTTGTTTACTTAGTTATGGCAGTGCAATTTTCAAATCATTATTCATTACTTATATCTACAATTTTCTTTATTTTATGAATTATTGTGTATTTTTTTTAAGTTTGAATGGAAAAAATTAAATTTAAGGTTTTTATTTCAATCAAATAACATGTATATGATCAACATGAGAACACTTTGCACTTATTCATAAGAAATAGGTGTTGCTTATTTAGATAGTAATATATGTTACTTATTCTATAACTTTGCATTATTTGTGTGATGTTGATGTTTGTTCAACTAAAAATATGATAATATGTAAGACCTAAATTTTAGGTTGAGTATGCTCTAGTTTATGTAGAAACTCTGCCGAACTTTTTTTGAAAATATGAAAACTTGTAATAATAAAATGTATTTATTATTTATATTTATTTAAGTTATATTAGTGTGCAGGCTAGAAAGCTCGGACAAGAGTCATATCCCCATGAGATCTTTCAAAGGACGTACAAGAAGATGATTATTGCTTCTAATTGGGATCTTATTCTTGATCATCATATATACTCCAAATTTGTAGGCCATTTTCTTTTTTTTTTATTTATGTACACTGATTTTTTTATAAATATATTTAATATTTATGTTTATATACATTTTAGTTATATTATGTCGATACAGTTATGTTACTTTATATATACTTCAATATTTCTTCATCTAATTTCATTATCTTTCATATTTCTAGTTAAATTCTTAAACAAAAAAAAATATAACTAATACCAATATAAAAATATAAATATAAATAATATTTATACAACATATAAATATATAAATAAATAATAAGATTTAGAAACAGGTTAGTTTGTTTCTAATAGAAATGGATTTATGTTCATTTCTAATAGAAACGGACAGACTAACTAGTTTCTAAATCATTTTATACTTGGTCTCCAATATAGTTCTAAATTAGAAATGAATTTTGTATTCCATTACAAAATAGAAACAAAAATTCCATTTCAAATCCGTTTCAAAATAAAAATGGAATTTTTATTCCTTTTCAAACTAATTAGAAATGAAGCTTTTAGGAACAGAAAATTTATGTTTCAAATCCATTTCAAAATTGTATTAGAAATGGATTTTGATATTTTAGAAACAAATTTTTCCTTTTCAAAATTTCTTTTATTTAGTAGTGCCTTGCGCAATCTGAAAGTAACAGTGATGCTGAGAGCTCTTCGCCAGATGGAGGCTCGATAAAAGGTGGTGTGCCAAAAGCTAATATGATTAAAGAAATAGGGCGAGTGACATTGGTTGGTCTCGCTTTGGTAGATGAGGAGGAAGAAGAGAAAGAAGTAAGAGCTCGGGTCTCGACAAACCGAGCTCGTGTTAAAGATATAACATGTTCCTTAATAGAAGAGGGTCTAAAGGTTATTCGAGAGAAATACAAAATACCCAATGAGTATCAGATAATTCTGCCATGGTGGGGCACCCTAGGTCATGACATCCCAGGAGTAGATTGAATGATAACATATGAAGAAGATTTAAGGGCAAAGGTTAGGTTTCCCCAGGCTTTATTCATTTTTAATGTTGTTTTTTGAAGCTATTTTTACTAACGAACGAAATCTCTCTTGAGTAATTAATCCTGAATGCTTGGTAAATCGTTGTGGGGTTTGAGTTGTTGAGTAAATTATTAGGCATAAAGCCTTCTCTTAGGATTCTAGTAGCATTTTGTCTCATTAAGGCTCATACTAAGGTAGATGAAGATTTCCTATTCCTTCAGGCTCGGCCGAGGCTTAGGCTTTTTATGAGGAAGTCGAACTCTATAAAAGGTTGGAAGGATATATTTTTCATGTTGGAAAGGGCAGGGGGCTTTGATTACTTGACCCGATGGAGTAGAGGTGGGAAGTGGCCCATCTTGAAAAGAGGAGACTTACGGTCCGGCGAGAAGGAAATTTTCAACACAATTGATTAAGAAATTCAAAAGAGAAAATTAAATGTTCTAATTCTGATAAAGAGATGCTTTCCAATTGGAAAGGATTCGATTGACCCAAATCCTAAGGATTGGGCTAATAATAATCTTTATTATGTTCTCGAGTGATAAGACCTCTCTTGCTTTACGTTTTTGCAAAGCATCTACCATATTGCAGTGTTCGCCCCCAGCTCTAACATGTATCACACCAATCGATGCCTTTTTAGAGGTTCAAAAGGGCTCAGAGATCATCTAAGTTGGTCATTTGGTATGGGGGGTTGCTACGAACGACTTCAATTGACCTTCTTGAATCAATCGTTTAATCTCTCTCTTTAGCTTACCATGATCATTAGTTATGTGGCCATGACCCTTGTGGAAACTGTAATACTGCTCCTGATCTCTATTAGGGTCATCCCCCATTGGTTGAGGCCGATTCACCTCTATGTTCTCTTTAAGCTAACGTAAGATGTTAACTTGTGAGACAGTTAGAGGTGTGAACTGTTCAGGGGGTTTAGAAATGTGGTAAGTTTAGTTCGGGTTTTGGTGGCCATATGGTCTTATAGAATTAGGGTTATAGTTCCTTTAGGAAGTGTTCGGTCTATATTATCTTGAGGGTTCTGGCTTGGAAGGATTTGGTTTTGAGGGTTCAAATTTATTGAGATCTTCAGGGGCTTTGGATGTTTGGCCTTGGCTTTAGCGGTTGGCATAGAGTTCTTCCCAGAGTCCGGTATTCTCATTTGTACAGATGTACTTATGAGCTCAAGCCATAAGATCAATGAAGTGGGTTTTTGCTCAAAGAAGTTGAGAATTGGGCACATTCTGTATTCATGATTAATGCTTCTGGGGCCAATTCAAAGTTCACTTTTGGAATTTTGCCAACCGTTTCATTGAATCTTTCAATGTATTGTCGAGTATTTCTTTGGGATTTTGTACAATTTTGAATAAGTCCATCGAGGGACAGCCTGTGTTAATAGAGGCTATAAATTTATTGATAAAAATCTCGATGAATTGGTTGAAACTGTGGATAGAAAGTGGCTCCAAGTTTTTATACCATATTTGGGCATTGCTCGTCAAGGCTTTGGGAAAGAGCTTGCATAAGGCAGAGTCTGAATTGGTGTATATTATAGCAGTGTTAAAGAAGCCAACAATATGTTCATGAGGGTCGGTAGAGCCATTATATTCTTCCTGCTTTGGCATATGGAAGCTCGGGTATACATCATTGAGAATCTCCTTGAATAAAGGGGAGTAAAATATAGCATCATATAGACATGGCCACGGTTCAAGAATTGTCTGTTCTGGTTCTTGAACCTGAACCAAACCGCAAATAGAATGGTTTGAAGATAGTTCAGGAACTGCCAATTCCAGTTTAAACTTCGGTTCAAAGACGGTTTAAGAGATGGTTTAAAAGGGTGGTTTGAGACGGTTCAAAAAAATTTTACATGTGATTTTAATTAAAATTTAGAGAAAATATTTAAAATTAAGATTAATAAAAAAATAAAAATATTGAAATTAATTTACTAAAAAAAGGGACTTGAACTTATTTTTTTTTAAAAAAATAAGTTGTTTATGTATCCTCTTGAAGTTAAAAGAGGAATCAAAGTTCACGTAGTTCTCTTACCTTATATTTTATAAGTACAACCTTCTTACCTTAGTCGCTTCCACCACTGGATATTTCAGTTATTCCTTCTGTTCCTATATCATATAAATCTTCATCACTTGGTTCATTAATATCTTGCTTTTTTAAGCTTGCTTTGGTACAATCAACTATGCATGCTTAACTATGCATGCTTGAGCTTCTAAAGATTCAGGAGACATTTTAGATCGTGTCTAATCTAATATACTACCTCCCTTACTAAAAGTTTGTTCAACAGCGACAGTTAACATTGGTACTGCTAAAATTTGTTTAGCAATTAGTGAGAGTGTTAGAAAATTATTTGTATGTCGATGCCATCACTAAAGAATAAAAAAATATTTTACCTTCATTGCTCTCAACAAACTCAAAATATAAATGTTAAATATATGTCAAATACAGAATTATCATCAATAGATTCTCTAGGTCTTTTTTGCCTTTGTACAATTAAATAATCACCCCATTTTTTTCTTTGTGTTTGATAACTAGATTGAGAATATTGACTAACTACTACTTAGTGACCATGAAAAACACAAAATTCAGCATATAAATCAACTAGTATTTTTTAAACTCCAATAATTAGTTTAGAAACATTAACCTTTTCCTCATCATCAAGATTTAAAAATAAATAATAAAGAGTCAAATAATCATTTAAACCATCTAATTTACATCTAAGATCAAAAACAATAGAAACAAGATAAATTGGTGAAATATTTCTAAAATAATTTAACCATTTTTCTTCGTACTAAAAATGCAATCTTTTAAAATAATATCACTTTTATATTTCTTTATTTCACCAACAATATGTAAACATTCAATTAAAAATAAATGAGTTATAGGATAATAAATATCACTTAAAGTATATGTACCATAATTAAAAACTTTCAAAATATCTAAAATTTTTGTACAAATATCTCATATATGTGAATATAATATTTTTTGTGATACATTATGACTAATAAATGTGCACAAAAAATCTTTATATTTATAGGACTCTTTTAGTAACTCATAGATTGAATTTCAATGAATTGGAACATCTCTTAGAAATTGTTTTGGTCTTTTATTATTATTTTTACAAAATTTAGCTCATTCTTTCATGACTTAAGAATGTGTCCATAAAAATTTAATTATTTTTTTAATAGGAGAAATAAAAATATCAAGAATTCTCAAACCATATTGTACACATAAATTTAAAATGTAACATGCACATCTAATATGAAAAAATTTACCTCCGATATTGTGTTGATAAATTTTTTGAAGCTCACTAATTGATGCAGTATTTGCATATGCATAATCGAATGAAATTGAAAAAATTATTAATTAATCTATATTCTTCTAAAATATTTTTAATCATTCTATAAATATTATCAGCAGTATATCAATCATCAAAAACACGAAATGCAATTAATCTCTTTTGAATTTTTTATTTATCATCAATCCAATAACATGTTATGCCTATATAAAAATGCATTTATCAATTATCATTCCAAATATCGCTGCAAATAGAAACATGTTCATTCATAAATTTTGTAGATTTTTTTCCTTTTTTATACAAAGAAAAAAGTGAAAAGTATTTCTAAGAACACGTTTTGCATTAGGGTTTAATGCATTTTAATAATATCTAACAAAATCAATTTTTGACCAAAATTAAATGATAAATAATAATTGAGATGAAGATTTACAAGATACAAACTCAGAAATTTGTGATTGTGTCTTGTCAAGTCCAATTTTGGTAGGGTATTTTTGCTTCAAATGCCTCATAAATGTGTCATATTCACTACCAATCTTAAATTTGTATACATGGCCACAATAATTGCAAATCACATTAAATAAATTTTTAGATTTTTCTTTTTTATAAAATAAATCTTGAATATATCAGAAGTTAGTAATTTTTTCTTTTATTCTTGATCAATTTGTTGACTTTCTTAAGTGAAAAATTGATGTAATTGTTGAATATCATCATAATTTTTAATTTCATCAATTATATTTTTAAGTCAGTTAGCCTAGGATTATAATAATCATTAACTATATTCTTTCTCTTATTTGATTCAAAATTTGAACCTTAGCCGCTTGATATTTTTCCTTACAAATACAGTATAATAAAAATTGAAATATAATATAATAGAAATAGCAATATAGTGTAATAAAAATTTGGAATAAAATATAATATATGAAGTAAAAAATTAAAAATAATAGAAATAAAATAGAAATAATAAAAATAAAATAGAAATAAAATTTATTTAATAAATAAAAATAAAGTATTAAAAATTATAAAATAAAAATAAAATATTGAAAAGAATATTGGAGATTGTAAATGTAGATTGAATATTAAAGATTATAATATGATATAGAGAATATTATATTAAAGATTGAAGAATGAAGAAAATTTTGAAATTTGAAATTTAAGATTTGAGAGAATAGAGAGAAAATTTGTAAGTTCGAAAAAATTTGAAATTAGCGGTATTTATAGGATTAGTATTTAGTGAAATCTTTTAAAATTTATACTTAAAAAAATTAAAATTAAAAAAAAATGCAACAGCAAAAATTTTTTTTGGCTGTTGCATAGTTAGAATGCACCGTTTCACAGGCTGCCTATTCAACGGTGCACAACCAGTTGGCCCAAGTTAGGCCAGATGGCTTGCATTATGCCTAAAGCATTTATTGGTTCAACCATCGATTCAAACCGACAGTTTGAACCATCGATTCGGCAGTTCATTAAAAATTAGAACTTGAACCAAACCATAAAATAAGGTTCATGTTTCGATTTTATTACAGTTTCAGTTTTGACCTATTTCGGGCCAATTTTGGTCGGTCTAATTTCGATTTAAAATTGGACCATGGCCCTGCCTGTCATTATATTGTAATATTTTTCATATGTGCATTCGTTTAATCCTGTCACCAACTGGAGCATTGAGGTCTTCCTCTGTCAAAACTACATCCTTCCATTTGGGTTCAGTTGGGGCTAAGATTGAATGGGTCATTGTGTGAGACACAAAATGCTCGGGAGAGTAGAGCCTTCTTCGAGTCTCATTTTCTAGTTTGAGAGAGGTGTCTCTTGTTCTGTATTGCAGGTTAAATTTAGGCTGGGGTTGTGAGGGCTAATATATTGGTGGATACGGTGTTGTGTGATAAGTTGGCAGGGAAGTATGTGTTTAGTAAGCTAGAGGTAGAGTTGATGGTGTTCGATAAGCTGGGGATGGTGTTTGAGTTTGCTGGTTTGCTAGATGTTCGGGTTGTGTTTGTGGTTGCTGTGGGTTTCCACCGACTTGCTGTCCAAAGACTGTGATGAAGTCTCTAAGGGTGGTTGTGAACTCCTAAACTGTTTGGTCTGTTAGGCTTAGAGACTGCAGTACTGTTGAGGCCAACTGTGCTAGTGGAGCAAGTCTGAATCAATTTTTGATGGGCCCTCCACTATCCAGCTGCATGAGCAGCTGTTGAAGGTTCGAGTGTGGTATGTCTTGTCACTAATGGTCCGGTTTGATGATGGTTGTTCAAGTTAGCTGTAGTATTTTGGGTGGTGTAATATTGGAGTGTGTATGATGGTGGTGGTAGTCTGTTGTTTGGAGTGCGAGTATTGTTTTGTAATTTATGGGTCACATCTTGAGTCATGTTGTCCATTGTTCAGGGATTAGCTAGTCTATGCTCATCACATCACTGATGATAAGGTTAACCCCAAAGACTCCTAGCTCATATTAAGATTCTATTATTGGCTCTTCTACCTGCAAGACAAGAGAAAATGGATTGAGCTCCAATAAAAAAACTCTGATACCTAAGTCAGAGATCAGTTTTTTTGCAAGTAGACGAGATAAGGAAATTAAAAAAAAATTACCTATAGGGATCCACCCCTATTAATAGTTGAAGGGTAGGGGACAACACTTGTATGTATTGGCGAATCTTTAGAAAGTATCAACATCGTACACCTACTGTATCAGAGATATATTTGCTGGACATTCAGGAGCTCGGTAGATATAGTCAAGTTTAGAGTCAAGGTCCAATCTGTAGAGAGTGCTTGGTTATGATGCTGCAAAGGCATCGGGTTCAAGTCTATGGGCTCGATAAATAGAGAGATCGAGCTCGATAAATAGGAGATAGTACCGGTGATCAAAGTACAAGATTTTTTAATTAAATCAAGAAAATCGCAGATTTGATATTCATTTATTGCATTTCTTCAATTCCTTAATAATCTCCATTATTACTCTCCTAAAACTAAGCATAAACCATAAGATAGCGCCATTAACATTACAACAGCTTGCTCTTCTTCTCCTAACTTTCTCCATTGCTTCTGCACCGTTGATTTCTGCATCAATACTTCTCTACCCAAAGCCACCAATCTCTGCTTTAACCCATTTTCTAATCTATTGCTTGAACTATGAGTATTATTATTATTGGATTCCCTTGATTTCTTCTCACTTGCACTTCTATTCAATCCCAAACCGTCTCTTTTCTTTTTCTTAGCTCTGATTCTACAAGCATTGCATAAAGGCTGCAAATCAAACAATGAAAATCACAAAATTAGAATCAGATCAAAGCTTAAATAATGGTGGAAAAGCCCGATCTAAGAGTAAATTAGTACCTTTGGACCTATAGACAAGAGGCAGTGCTGGTACCATTCCTAGACCTTTGTAATTTCTCTTAATCTCTCTCTTTTCTTGCTTTTGATATATAGAGCTTCTTTCTTTTTTATTTTTGGTTGGTTCTACAATTTTGCATGAAAGGAGAAAAAGAGATAAGAAAATAAACAGTTGTTTTTTTTAAATACCGTTCATTTTATAATTTTCTTAATTTTTTAAAAAATAAATAAACAGGCGTTACTTTTTTAAAACACTCATTTATTAAATGTTTTAGCAATGCCTATTTATTTATTGTTTAGAAAAAATAAAAATAAACTAATACGTTAATAAAATATTCAGTAAAAGAAAGCTTAATTGGCTAAAAGATAAATTTAAAATGAAAAAATATGTTTATGCATTAATTTATATAAAAAAAGTTTATTTAGTATAGGGTGTTAAAAAAATAGCTAAAATAATTATTTTATTAATTGAGAAGGAGACATAAAATCTCAAAACTCTCACGCAAAGTACAACTTCAATACCATATTATAATTAGACCCCTTACAACTCTAATTATAACATCTTGTTTGAATTGGGGATAAGATAGGGAAATATTGGGTACGCTTATACTCTTATTTGCAAAAATCTTCCCATTTTGATGAGTATTATCTCTATTTTTTTTTACATTAGGTGTAAGTAAGGGAAAGGGAAAGGGAAAAAAATTGTTCTTTAAGTTTTTATTCTAGGTGTAAGTAAGGAAAAGGGAAATAATTTTTTTAAAAGGGAAATAATTTTTTTTTCTTTCAATTTTTATCTTTACTTAAATTTAAAAATATAAACTGCCTTTTATAATAGATAAAACCTAATAACTTAATAATTTTTATTTTTCATTTTTATTATTAAGAATCGAAATATTTTTTATATTATTATTTATGAATATGTGAAATAAATGTTGTTCTTTATTTTAAGTCCAAGCATATATCATTTTAGTGAAATGTGAGGATATATTACATTTCCCCTTGCTAAGTAAATAAACTTTGACATCACCTCATTCAAACAAGCTGAAAAAAAAAAGAGGAAATAAGATGAAGATAAAGAAATAATATTTGAAGACGAAGAATTTATGGAACATTAATTATCTGAAGAAGAGAAGAAGAATAATTTGATAAGACCATATTTATATATAATTTTAAAGAAATTTTATCTATAGTTTTATATTTTTAATCAATTGAATTTGATCAAATTGTGTTTTTATGGATTAAATATCTTTTGTTGAGAAATTTAATTGAAATTCAAAAAAAAAAAAAGGGAGGACTTGTAGCAATAAACTACTATTATATGGAGGAACAAAGAAAGAAAGAATTTGAGAAACTGGAGGAGCAGAAAAGGGATTGAAGAGCACGGCCATGCATTTTATTTTTTGATGTATTATTATGAGGAGTCTAAACTTTTACTCAAATATCAATTTAGATCTTAAAGTGTTTTTGAATCAATTATGCATTTTTTTTTTCAAAAATAAGTAATTTTGGTTATCGTTGCCACGTCATGTCATATAGTCGTTAAGAATGTTAACATGGCTTTATGTAAAATTCGCCATTTAAAAATTTTAGGCAAAAAGATAAAATATAAGTTAAAATATTTTTTATATCTCAAATTGATCTTCAAAATTTTTATACTGAATTATTCTGAAAATATATATATATATATGTGATATTATTATCAATATTTTATATTAATATAAATATTTAGATTACAAACTATTATCTTCAATAATAAAAAAGGAGAAAATTTAAGAAACTTAATGAGTAAAACATATCAAAATTGTTTATCTAAACACATATGTATTCATATTATAATGCTATTTTCCTTTTTATTTAGTAAACTTATTCACATAAAGTTATTAATATATGAAAATTAGATTTTGTTTCAAAAAAATTCTTAAACTTTTTTATTATTCACCCTATTAATTAACTCAATTATTTTAAATTATTTTTTAAATACTTAATTTTTATATTAAAGTTTTAAATAATTATAAAAAATAAATAGATTAGTAATTATCTACATGACTTACTAATCTATTTATTATTTTTTAAAAAATAATTTAAAATAAATATGAGTTAAATATATCAACAAGCTTAGATGATGACTTCCAAAAAAAGCTAGATAAAAACTTATTTTATCTCACTCAATATTTTTTTAGAGTCTAGCTCTAAACATCATATTTGAAAACAGTGGTAGAATCAAGTAGGGTTTAGGGGATGAGACTGCACTTAATTCCATCAACTAGCCATTGATTAGGCATGTCACATCTCAACTTTTTAAAATTAGAGTAGACTTAATATGTATTCGGACAAAGTCTCTCGTATGTTTTAAAAAACTCATAATATAAAATATATTATAAATCATAATTTAAATATTTCATAACTCTCACATCCTCATAATTGTGTGTAATAATATATATATTATCAGCAATTCAAATGGATAAATATTAAATAAAATTTTAATCAATTTCATAATTCTTGAAAAATAAAAAGTAATTCTATTTAAACATCTTTTGTATATACTCAAATATTATTTTCTACAGATCCATCTTCAATTCAAGGGCACACGATGACTTACTTGACAAGCTCAAGGAGAAATAATTTCAATATATATATTCAAAATGAAACCCTCAAAAGTTTAAATCACTATAACTTTTAATTTTATAAATACCCGTCATTAAGATGTGATTATACAGAATTATAACAAGAGTGTACATAAATATTTATATAGTCATAATATAATCAATCATTCACATATATAAAAAAAAAACTCAACTACCATTATTTGTTCTTAATTTATAAAAAAAATAAATATCATTAAAAAAATTATTATGAATTTAGTAAATTTTTCTTTTAAAATCACATATATGTAATGCTTTAGAAATACAACGTTACATATTTATTCACTCACCTGGACGAAAACTGTATTCATCTAACCAATATGATCTCTTCTATATTTAACAATTGCAGTTGGGTTCATTGCTAAAATAATATAAAAATAATATTTGATTTAAGATATAACATAAATTTTATTAGTTACTATAGATGTATGCTAGGGAAAGAATGCATGAAAATAGTCCTTAAATTCTAACGAAATTTTGACAGAGTTTCAGTATAATTTGATTTTTTTTAAAAAAAATTTAAAATAATACTTCAATGAGTATTTTTTTCAATTGTTAAGTCAATTGTCCATCTTAATCCTCTAATAATATTTTCAATGATTCAATATAATTTAGATGTCTAAAATTCACTAAGTATTTATAATATGTTATTATACAATTAAATTATATTAATTTAGCTTATTTATTTTAATAGTTTAATAATAATAATAATAATATTTATATTATTAACTAATTTATTCATTTATTTTTAAATAATATTTATTTAATTTTTGATATTTTAAAAAAATATAATTTTATATTTATCTTTAATTAAAATAAATTAACATATATATATATATATATTTAAAACTTATTTATCTTAATTTCTAAAATAAACTTATATTAACAACTATAATAACAATTTACTATAATGAAAAATTTATTAAATTAACAATAATATTATTTACTTAAGTTTTCATATTTTGTTACACTTACTTTACAAATTACTCTCTTCTAAATTTTCAATAATCATTTAAAATAAAATCAATATTATTATTATTATCATTATTTATTTCGATTTTTAATATTATTTGATTAATCACAATTATAAAATAACTATTTAATTATTATTATTTCAATTTTATTAGTTAATGAATGATAATGATAATAACAGTAATAATTATTATAATAAACTAAAGTAGATTTAAAAGTAATAATTATAATAATGATAGTAATAATAATAATAATAATAACAACAACTTGTTTATTATAACCATAATAATATAAATTTTAATAAAATATTTAATTTTATGAATCTCCAAATACAACATATTTACTATTTAATTTAATCATTATTTAACTCAATTTAATTAATAATTAGTAACCCTTATAATAATATAATTTAATGATATTAATTAAATTTAAAATTTTTAACCAATAACTAACTACCAATTTATCTTCTTGTAATCAATTCATCAATTTCATATATATATATATATATATATATAATTATTTTATTCTATAAGTTACTGTCAAATATTTATAACTTAAATATTTAATTTATTTTAATCATACTTTATGTCAATATTTTTATTTTAAATTTAATATATATAATTATTACCTAATTATTTTTATTATTTTAATTATTTATTTTAAATTTTCATTCTAGTCACAACTAGTTAATCAATTAATTATAATTATTATTTCTAATTTAATTTTATTTCTTAAACCCTAATTAATTAAAATTATCATTATTTTTAAATTTCAATAAATAATAAATGTTTAAATAGGTATTCTTCTAAACTCAATTAAAATTAACAAATGAGATATCAAATTAAAACTCATAATTAGAGAATCTTAACCATACCAAAATTTCTGAAAAAGGAGACTAAAAAATGGCCAAAAAATTGATTGAAAAGTCTCACTGGCGTCAAGATCAGACAGCGCGTGTGATCTAATAAGACTGTCGTTGACTGTGATTTCGATGGTAGTAGATTTGTCTCCAAGCAATGGTCCTTATAATACAATACGTGTCAGTCAATGGTAGATCGATCAAAAATCGACACTGTCTCAGTTTCTACTCTCTCTCTCTTCTCTTTTTGTGTTTCTCTCTCTCTATTATTTTTTATTTGTTTGCTAATAATTATTATAATTATTATCACTTTAATTAATAATTCGCTAATTATGATTAAATTATTTATTTATATTATTATTATCATTATTTTTATACATACTCTAATAATTTATACACCACACTAATTATTTATTTATTTGTTTATTAATTAGCATTATTATTATTGTTATCATTATTTTTATATCCACTCTAATAATTTATACACTATAATTTAATTATTTATTTGTTTATTAATTAGCAATATTATTATTATTATTATCATTATTGTATATTTTTTTTACAAGTTATTATAGGGCATCTAGCAGGTGAGATTGGAGACAGCCACTCTCTCCAATAGGTAATTTAATCTTATTATGTGTGAAAATTAGTCTCACTCTAAAATAACTCCAAAATAAGAAAATACATGTGCTCTGGTTTTGATCATGAATAATTTTTTTTTATATTTCTTTAGTTTTTCTTTTAATTAAATTTAATTTAAAACCATTTGAACATGTGAACATGTGAGATCCATAATATAGTGTGATCTTTGGTAAGATAACTATTATAAATTTAATTTAATTTTTATTTTTCTATTCATATTATTTAATTTTTCAATTTGATTTTTTTCTTATAATATGAATCTTTTACTTATAAGGATAAAATTGATTTTCATCCTACCATTCAATATATGCCTAATTTAGAAAATAACTCATCTCTGATAATATATAATAGCTGAATTAACGGGGTAATAGTTAAATTAATAGTTAATAATAAATTAAGAATCTTGCACTACAAAAATTTTGATTCTATCACTGTTTGAACATTTTTATCTTATATTTAATTATATTATATTATATATTTCTTCAAGCCGTGAGCCGGTCGAATTTGATCGGATTAAGGATGTACTTTTTGCACCAAATCAGACCAAAAAATAAAAGTATTAAATTGATGCAGTCTGAATCTCTTATATTTTTAATTGATCCTAATTAATTTTAAATTCTATCTAATTGGTTTAGTTTCAAACAGATTGACCTTTAATATCATAGGTTTATATTTAGATTCATTTTAATATGATTGATAGGGTCGAGTTTAGTCAAGTTAAATGATGAAATAAAATAAAAATATATTCATATATAACGATAAATATAAAAATATATTCATGCATCCATCTTAACAGTTTCATTTAAGCAAAATGCAACTTAAATAATACTAATTCTACATTTTATTAAATAAAAAATATATTTTTTATCAGTGAAAAATATGATTCAATTAATATAAAAATAAACAAATAACTTAAAAATGAAAAAATTTACATAAATATTATATAAATAAAAAGTTTTACAAAATACACTTTATTTTAATATATATTGAGTATATATTCAATATATTTTAATATTTAGTATATTTGATAATAAGTCATATATAAAATGTAAGAAAAAACAGTAAAATTTTTTTTAAAAAAATTATTTTTATAAATCCAAATATGTATTTAAAAATAAAAAAAGCACGGTAAAAACAAAATTATATAGAAAAAAATATATTTTACGTAATTTCCTCTATATATATTAGTAACAAATGTTCTTCTCTATGCCCATAAACACCATCCCACAATTTCATTTAATTTCCTGTTTCATTAATATAGCTTAATTTCAGATGGATCAATGCAGTTCTTTGCCTTCCCCACAAATTCATATTATCAATTCCAACAACGAAAATGTAGAAAACAAATGCGGAGAAATAATTTCAAACTTGCCAAGAGAAAAAATCTCCAGTGACTCTGGTTTCTGGAATTATTTGTATAAATACAAAGGATTTTGGCACTATCTGTTGTAAAAACGGACCAGATAAAGCAAGAACACAGCTAAAATTTTGAAAAAATAAAGATAAAAGAGACACAGAATTTACGTGAAAAAACCTTAAACGAATTAAGGTAAAAAACCACGGACAAGGATAGAAGAATTTTATTAGAAGGAAATAATAGGAATTACAATATAACTCTCAATTTTTCCTCTGCCTCTCACATTTTGGGATGCTTAAAATGCTAATATCCCTTGCCTATTTATAAGTAAGGGAAAACGCGTATAGGAAGAGAATTTTATTTTGCCTTTTCCTTTTTTTTAATCAAAAATTACGGCGCCTCCATCAAAATTTCTTAATCAAAAATTTCGGCGCTGTACAATTTCCTTGGTCAACATTTCGGCGCCTACACTTTGATTTCAAAGATTGTTGGCACCCACAATCTCCCACTTGAAGATTTGATTGAGGATCAATCATATCTTCACACCATTCTTTCTTCATTGTCTTTTCATGCTGCTTATGCTTCCGTCAGGCCACTAGAGGATCGACACCAAATAAACTTGTCAGTGTTAACTGCTTTTGTCAAAAAATCTGCTAGGTTGTCTTTTGTATGAATTTTCTGCATATCCACAATGCCCTCTTCCACTTTCTCACGAACGAAGTGATACTGGACTCGTATGTGTTTTGATTTAGAATGAAAAGCTGGATTCCTTGCAAGATGCAAGGCACTCTGACTGTCACAAAATAGAAAAATTTTCTCTTGTTCATGCCCGAGTTCCTCCATGATTAGTTTTAACCATACTGCTTCCTTACTAGCTTGCGTAGCTGCAACATATTCTGCTTCTGTTGTTGAAGTTGCCACAACTGACTGCAGTTTTGATACCCAACTTACTGCTCCACCAGTAAGAATGAACACATAACCTGTGGTAGACTTACTTTTATCAAGATCACCTGCATAATCTGAGTCAACATATCCTCTGACAATAAAATCTGATCCTCCATAACATAATGCAACATCTGAGGTTCCTTTAATATATCTTAGAATCCTCTTTACAGTACTCCAATGCTCTCTACCAGGATTCGCCATGTACCGACTTACAACTCCCACTGCATGTGCAATGTCTGGTCGTGTACAAATCATTGCGAACATCAAACTCCCCACTGCTGATGCATACGGTACTCGAGACATTTCCATCCTTCCTTCTTCATTGCTAGGACACATACTGGAGGATAATTTGCAACTAATAGGAAGTGGGGTAGAAATTGACTTACAGTCTTGCATATTGAAGCGTCGTAAGACCTTCTTTAAGTAATTCTTCTGAGAAAGCCAAATCTTCCTATTGTTTCTGTCTCGGTGAATTTGCATCCCTAGAATCTTGTTTGCTGGTCCCAAGTCCTTCATTTCAAATTCCTTAGCCAACTGTGCCTTCAATTCTTGAATATGATCTTTGTTGGGGCCTGCTACCAACATGTCATCTACATACAACAGCAAAATAATGAAATCACTTTTATCAAACCTCTTGAAATATGCACAAGGGTCTGCATTAAGTCTGTTGTATCCAAGGCTCATGATGAAGGAATCAAATCTCTTATACCAACACCTCGGCGCCTATTTTAGACCGTATAGAGATTTGTTCAACATACAAACCAAGTTCCGCTTTCCTTTTTCTTCAAAACCTTCTGGCTGGAGCATATAGATTTCTTCCTCAAGATCTCCATGAAGAAAAGCTGTTTTCACATCTAGCTGTTCTAAATGTAAATCAAGTGTAGCACACATTGCCAAGACTACACGAACTGTTGACAGCCGAACTACAGGAGAAAATATTTCGTTGAAGTCAATCCCTTCTTTCTGAGCATACCCTTTTACCACCAATCTTGCACGATACCGCTCCACTTGGTCATCACTATTTCTTTTGATCTTATAGACCCATTTATTGCCAATAGCTTTTCTTCCTTGCGGTAATGGCATAAGCTCCCAAGTCTTGTTCTTATGCAGGGCTTCAATTTCCTCTTGCATTGCTGCCATCCACTGAGACGCATCTGAACTACTCATTGCTTCCTGGAGAGTTGATGGTTCTCCTTCTTCAGTTAGAAGACAGTAAGCAACATTACTGCCCATAACATAATCCTCTTGCCAGACTGGTGTATGTTTTGTGCGCTTTCCCTTTCCAAGCTCCGACTCTTTAGACTCAGTTTGCTCTTCCTCCTCCTCGTGCTCTGGTTCTGCTTCAGAAGAATCTTCTTCTGTGGACTTCTTTTCTACCTGTACCATTGTAGTCTCTGAATTTTCTTTCAAACTGCTATCACTTTCTTTTTCCAATTTATCTTCTAAAAAGATAACATCCCTGCTGACGATAACCTTGTGGGCAGTGGGCTCCCACAGGCGATACCCCTTTACACCATTAGCATATCCCAAGAACAAACACTTCCTGGATTTTGGATCCAACTTCGTAGTTTCTTGGGCATTGTACATCACATGCACAGGACTTCCAAATATATGGAGGTTTGAATAATCCACTGGCTTCCCTGTCCACATCTCCATTGGAGTCTTTAGCTCAATTGCTGTAGATGGAGACCGGTTAATCACATAACATGCGGTGTTGACTGCTTCTGCCCAAAATGCCTTATCAAGATCTGCAGCTCCCAACATTGCTCTTGTTCTTTCTAACAGAGTTCTGTTCATCCGCTCTGCTACTCCATTTTGTTGTGGAGTGTACGCCGTAGTGAACTGCCTTTTGATGCCTTCTTGTTTACAAAAGCTATCAAATTCATTCCCAGTATATTCTCCTCCATTATCTGACCTTAAACACTTGATCTTACTGCCTGAATCAAGTTCAACCCGTGCTTTATATATTTTGAAAGTTGCAAATACATCTCCCTTGCTCTTGATAGGATACACCCAACATCTTCTGGAGTAATCATCGATGAAGGACACAAAGTACTTCGCTCCTCCTAGTGACGAAACTGGTGCTTGCCATACATCAGAGTGGACTAATTCAAGAATATTCGTGCTTCTAGAATTGGATATGCTGAACTTTAGTCGATGCTGCTTGCTTGTTGTGCAATGCTCACAAAAGGGTAATGACACCTTTGTAAGGCCTGGAAGTAACTTTTTCTCAGCAAGAATTTTCATACCTTGTTCAGACATATGTCCAAGCTTTTGATGCCACACCATTGCAGATCTTTCACTCGAACTGTTTGAAGCAACAGATGCTTCTGCTTCTTGCACAGTCTCTCCCAAAAGCATATATAACTTTGCAGCAATCTTTTCTCCTTTCATAATTACAAGCGCTCCTCGGCTAATCCTCATGATTCCTTTTCGAACTTTGATAGTACAATCAAGATCATCGAACTCTCCCACTGATAACAAATTCTTCTTCAGACCTTCCACATGTCGCACTCCTTGAATAGTACGAACTGTACCGTCATACATCTTCAATTTGATGGATCCAATGCCTATGATCTTTAAGGCATTATCTTCACAACTATACACAGATCCTCCTAAGATAGGTTCATAATGATGGAACCATTCTCTTCGAGAGGTCATATGATAAGTTGCTCCTGAGTCAAGAAGCCACACATCCGCAAATTTCTTCCTGCTCTCCGTTGATATTGCTGCTTCACAACACAACACGTTTCCATCTTCTGAAGTGCTTGCCACGTTCCCTTGAGAATTGGAATTCTTCAGACTCCAACAATCCTTCTTCAGGTGACCTTTCTTGCCACAGTGGTAGCATTTAAAATTCTTCTTACTCCTTGATTTTGATCTCCCATGATTGTGACTCCCACTTGAGCCACGTTCTGTTGATCTTCCTCTCATCATCGTCAAAGCTTCCACTTGTTGTGAACCTGCCTGCTTGTCCTCCTTGTTCTTTCGCCGATTCTCTTCTTCCAAGATAGCAGATGCTATATCATCAAAGACCAGAGAATCAGGCTGAACATTAGTTGTCAAGTTGATGACGAGTTGATCATACGAATCAGGCAGACTTTGGAGTAGAAGTTCTGCACGTTCTTGTGACTCTATTTTATAATCCAAAGATGTAAGCTGAGAAAATAGAGTATTCAAGACATTAAGGTGCTCCGTCACTGAAGTAGATTCTGACATCCTCAAGGTGTAAAGTTTCCTCTTAAGGAAAATTTTGTTATGTAATGACTTGGCCTCGTACAGTTTGATGAGGTGATCCCATATCTCCTTTGCCGTTTTCTTTTCTGCTAAGCTGGACAAGATCTCATCTGCAAGTGCAAGATGAAGGTTTGCAATAGCATTCCCATCCATCTCGTTCCATTTAGTATCATCTGTGAATCCCTGCGGCCTTTCACTGATTGCCGCTAGACAACTATCTTTTCGCAAGATAGCTTTTATCTTTAATTTCCACAGTGAGAAATTTCTCCCGTTGAACTTTTCAATCTCAAATTTTGCCGCCATTGCTTTTATCTTCAAAAATTAGCTCCCACTATTTCACGTGAACAGTACTTCCGCTACAGTTATCTGCTACAGTGATCCGCTACAGTGATCTGCTACAGTGCTCGGCTCACTTGATTGGTTGCACCTGTACAGTAATATGTAATTACAATTCAAAATTTTTGCTACAATACTATTCAAAAAACACGTGAATAGTGATGAGTTACTATTCACAACTTTCGCGTGTTTACGCCCGTTTTTAAAACGGATCACACCAAAAAACTCCACGTAATTTTCTCTTCCTCGTGGTATATTTGGTTTTTCAAAATACCACAGCTCTGATACCACTTGTTGTAAAAACAGACCAGATAAAGCAAGAACACAGCTAAAATTTTGAGAAAATAAAGATAAAAGAGACACAGAATTTACGTGGAAAAACCTTAAACGAATTAAGGTAAAAAACCACGGACAAGAATAGAAGAATTTTATTAGAAGGAAATAATAGGAATTACAATATAACTCTCAATTTTTCCTCTGCCTCTCACATTTTGGGATGCTTAAAATGCTAATATCCCTTGCCTATTTATAAGCAAGGGAAAACGCGTATAGGAAGAATTTTATTTTGCCTTTTCCTTTTTTTTTAATCAAAAATTACGGCGCCTCCATCAAAATTTCTTAATCAAAAATTTCGGCGCTGTACAATTTCCTTGGTCAACATTTCGGCGCCTACACTTTGATTTCAAAGATTGTTGGCGCCCACACTATCAACCCTTCTTGGAAGGAATTATGTGTGATCAGGAGCATTTCAGGGCTCAATCCGATGACATAATCTTAGCTAGTTTTCTGAAAACTGGAACAACTTGGCTTAAAGCTCTTGCTTTTTCCATTGTCGCTCGAAATTCGACGACAAGATCTTTATTGCTCGCAAAAGTTCCACATGATTGTGTAAATTTTAATAATACTGGCATGATCTTGCAATTTTTTATTCCTAATCATTAATTTAGATTTAAGAAATTTTTTAACTTGAACCAAATTCAAAAAATATTATATGTGTGATTTATTGTTGAATTTTTCAAAGGGCAATTAGCGATTTAGAATGGTACACAAAGGCTATCTTAGTTGATTTATGTGTGATAATGGCTCAAAGGCAATTCGAAATTCAAAAAGTAATTTACGGGTTCAACTAAAAAATTGGAAAAAATTGAGTACGTGGCTGATTTAAAAGTTGATAGAGAAAGCTTTATTTATTTTTATGATATTATTCATTTTGACTCCAAAAAAAATAATTTATACTAAAAAAATATTATATGAAATTAAGATTAATAAAAATAAAAATATTAAGATTAGGTTCAAACAGTTGGAATCGCCCTATTAGAATTAAACTGAACTGCAGATTCTAATTCTACTTTTAAACCCAAAAATATGGGGTCATAATGCCTAAACCTAATCACTTTTTAATTAGTTGTGGCTGCATTCCGCTAATTGCTAAGAGGGCATTCGGCTTAGATTTTAAAAATTAATTTATAAGCATCAATTATATATAAGCTAATTTGAGCTTATAAGAATTCAAAATTTTAAACTGTTGTATGTTTATTTTAAGTACTTATAAGTGGTTGATAAAATCTTAATATGTTTAGTAAAAAATAGCTTATAAGTATATTTATTATTAAAATAATAAAAAGAATAAAAATTATATTTTCAAGAGCATCTATTAAAATAAATAAGAATAATATAATAATTTATTTGGTCAAATTAGCTTATAAGTCAAATATTTATAATCATTAAAATAATAAATTATTTCTCCCTAACTTATTTTTTTTAGTTTATAAGCTGAACTTTTAAGTTGATAAAATTGTCCAAATAAACGTATTAACTTAAATTTAAAACTTATAAATTAGTTTGACTAACTTATAAACTAAGTCAAATATGATATAAGTCATATTTGAATATTTAATATATTAATTTATAAGATAATTAAAAAGTATAAAGATTCAATAAATAAAAATACAATCATCTGAGTGTAAAAGTGATGTTGGGTTTCTCCTTTTAAATGTATATATTTTGCTTAGATATACAGTAAAGTTCTGTTATAAAATATGATTAAGTTAATTAAACGACTTCACAAATAAAAAGAGACTAAGGATAAAGTATTCATTTGAATTCGTTCAGAAAAAAAAAAAAGGATTCATTTGAAAATTTCTAATTCAAATGAAAAATTACGAAGGTTTTTACCCTCCATTATTTCAAAATTTCATCCATCTAAATGAACAGAAAATTGAGAATTTTGATCAAATTGACCCATTACTTAGAAATGATAAATGATTCAGATCAATTAGTTTTCTGTGGTAAAATTACAGTCTTCCTATGGTATGACATCCAACTTACAGTCTTATAGAACAGGCTGTTTGCTATAACGTTTAGCGGTAAAAGAAATTCACATTTTATTCAAAAGAAATTGAACTTACATTCTTTTTTTTTCCCACGTTTATGACCTGCCACGAAACTAAATTTGGATTCTCGTACACCATCTGTTTTGTCCAAAAGCAACAAAAGAATCACCATATAAATCATTCTGTTGAGCGGGCAGAGGGGTTCATTGAACACAATTTAAAATGAATTTTACTTCATGACAATTATGCCATCCCTCGCAGAGAAGGATTAAGAAAATGATTTTTTCCCTGCAATTACATCAATGGAAATTTCAGCAGATGCCACAACTACAATAAAGCTAGTAATTTTGAAGGGAAAGTAGTCTGAGAGCAACTCTTAAGGAAGTTCCAGGATTTTATAATAAGACTAAAGCTATTAACATTAACTTCAATCTTGCACGGAAGGCCATATTCCAATTTCGGAAAACCCATCTTCTGTTGCAGAAGCACGAAACATGCCAACTGTATTAAAAGGCATGGTGACTTCTCCTGTGGCAGACACTGCAACCAACCCCACTTTGCCTCTTGGAACACACTCTTCAACAACATATGCTGCTGCTTCCTTGAGAGAAAGGCCTTTGTACTCCATAAGAGCAGCCACATCTCTAGCAACAGTGCCGCGAATGATTGATTCTCCTTTGCCTGTAGCAGAAACTGCACAGAGATTGTTGGCATATGTCCCTGCACCTATTATGGGTGTATCCCCAATTCTACCCACCATTTTGTTTACCAGTCCACCAGTAGAAGTTGCAGCCGCCAAGTTCCCATTCCTATCAACAGCCACACATCCAACAGTTCCAAGTTGGCTATGTACATCAGCAGTTCTTTCAACCTTCTGAATGGGTTGTGTGTAATCAATCTGTGGATGCACACACAAGTTACATGTTTAAAAAAAAATAAACACATAAATTTAGAATCAGGTAGGCATATGCAGATGCCAAACACCAGGGATATCTCCAGCAAAGAATCATACCTGGACTCTGTTGGCTTCTTTTGCCTGCTTTAGTCTCTCAATATTTTCTGGAGTTATGAATTGATTTGAATCAACAGTCTCAACACCCTGACAAATTTAAGAAGACATGTGAAAGAATCCAAGTTAAGATATCAAAATGTAGGGATGATTTTATGTTAATTTGTATCAAATAACTTTGCTCAGCCACCTTCAGCAAATGTTTAAAAATTAAAACTAAAACTCAGGAGTCAAAGATGTGGTTAGGCAGCATATTAAGAAAAAGGCTGATTAGAGAAATTTCTCTCTTCAAAATTTGACCAAAAAGAATAAAGAAAAGACATCAATTTGGTAACACTAGCCTTCCAATGTTGAATTAGGACCTGGATCAGAAATATGACCTAGACTAACATAAAAATTCTTAATATCTAAAAATGCATTGATTACCACAAGATTTAAAATTTTCTTTGAGATATTATAATGATATACATTAAACTTCAGAAAAAAGAAAAAAGGGCATTTTCAATTAGGGAACAGCATTCAAGAAAGAAGGCATAACATAGTGAAGTGAAGGCAAACAAGAGCAAACTTGAGAAAGAATGCCACTTTTATGAAGGTGAAAAATATTATATAAGCAGATTAAGATTGCCACTCACTTGTTCCCTAGCAAAAGCTTCTGCTCCATCAAAAGCAAGATATATATGAGGAGTCTTTTCCATGACCAATCGTGCTAATGATACAGCATTGACAACTGTGGTGAGCCCAGAAACAGCACCACAGTTTTTAGTTTTGCCATCCATAATACAAGCTTCCATCTCAACGGTGCCTGCAGTAGTCAAGACAGATCCCTTCCCAGCATTAAAGTTAGGATGATTTTCCAATTCACGAACCTATAAAAGGAAAAATTAGGCCCTCTAAAAAATTTAAAAAGTGGATTAAAAATCAATAACCTTGCTACAATCATCCAATTGTAAAGCATCCCATGGTTTGTACTCAAGATTTACTACTTCAATAAGCTTATTCAACCTTGCTTTCACTATTAAGCAAGAAAGCAGGATCCCATATTAACAAGGGTACAAATCTTAATAGTATCCCTAATCTTTCAACAAAGGTAGAACTCAAACAGAAGAGTTTTCATGACAATACACGGCTCCAGTACCACTGAACCAAAGTCCTATGAGTTGATCAGTGCATATTAGTTGTTACAATCAAGCAAAATAGGACTACAGACAATTATTTAATTCCCCCAGCTAGAGAGATTGCAGTTAGAAGAGAAATCACTGTTTTTTTAAATGATATGGTCAAGAAATTGTAATTAGAATACTAAGAAAATCATAAATTCAAATTGATCATTGCAAGCGCTTAATTTGGAACATGTACACAGACTGCGCTATGCAAAAAATTTAAAGATGTTAGTTATGAAATTGGGAGCTTAAGAGATGCAGGGAGGAACTAATTAAGAATATCGCGCACCACGAGTTCGACAACGTCGAGAGGGTGCTTTTCGGCTTGGAGAGCGGTGACGCCGATCTGAAGGCAGTGGCGTAGAGCGGCCTCGCGTGGGAGGCGCTTTTCAGGTGGCAACGAGAGCGGAATATCGCCGGCGCCTCCGTGCAGAGCGATTGCCCACCCCATTTCGACTCTACTACCAACTACTACTTTGTATAAGCGTTGGAGGGAAGTCAAGTGAGATGCTCCTGGTTTTTTATTTATATTGTGAAATACTCGCTGTTTTTTGTTTTTCTTTTTTAAATTTTCCACTTTCTTTCATGGCAATTTTTGTAGAAATTACAGGTCAATATTGTTAATTGTGCCTTAATTTTCCTATTTGTATCATTAATATCGTAAATTTCTATTTTGTATCGATAAAGTCTATTAACTTTATTTTTTATTAGAATTCTTAGTTCTTATTTTTATCACATGTAAAATTATTTTATTTAATTTTTTTATATATAATTTCAAGTAGATAAATGTAAAATCCACTATTTATTCTTTGATCAAAAAATAAAATTAAAAATTTTAATAAAGAATTAAATTTAAAAAGAAATATCTAAATAAATTAAGATTTGAAAAATATTAATTTAAATTATAGTCTAGTGGAGATAGTTAGACCTGCGACGTTAGGATTAAGTAATAAAATTGAATCTAGAACTCAAAAATATATTGTCGTTAATTCTACCCATAAGACATCAAAGTTTTAAATCTTCTCTTTAAGATAGTTCATTTTCTTTTTCTTGCTAAAGAAACCATGTTCAAATTTTCCTTTTAATACTAAATAATAAATTTAAGATGGATATAAATTTAAAAATAATTATATATTTCCAAAGTAGATTTCATTATATTAAACATATATTAGTCTATTTTGTATACTCCCCGTTTCAAATTGATAAATATTTATTATTTTAATAAATTAATTAATATGATAAAAAAAATTTTGTATCTATATTTATTCTTATTTATCCAATATAGTTGATATTAAAGTAAGGATATAATATGAAAAATATATGTAAATTTATATTTTAATAAAAATAATTAAATTTTTTTTTAATTTTTATAAAATAAAAAGTGTGTCTAATAATTTGGAGGTAATAAGTTTATAAATAATTACTTATAGACATATTATAATAGTAACTATCAATTAAATTATAAAATATTATGACAAAGACATATGAATTTCTAGTAATTCCAAAAGTTTGCTTGAAAAGATGAAAAGATTCCTAAAATCCAAGGAAAATTAAACTGCTTAAAACTGACTATTATGCAATATTTGATTTAAGAATTAAGATAAATAAGTTGACAGAAACTAATTTAACCTGGAATTATATATATATGATTATTTATATTCTCTTGTTTGGGGATGATTTGGTACGTATTCCAAATTAGACAAACTGTTTTTTTTTTTCAAAATAACAAATTATGGGATATATGACATATTCATGAATGATGTAAATTAAATGATCATACCTTACCTTATTTATTCAATAATAAATTGCAAGTTGTAGATTACATACAGTACAGAGTTTGCCCACTGGATATTGAAGTTTTTTTTTTTTTTTTTTTGATTGGGGATATTGAAGTTATTTAATTTCGGTCGTCTGAATTTTAATATGTTCTTCATATCGTCTCTAAGAATTTAAGTTGAATAAGACGCTTTAGAGTTTAGCCTTTGTATAAATGCTGTTTAATTGTTAAACATTCCTTGGAACAAAAAATGACGCTACTATGACAACTTCACGATTATCTAGCTTGAGATTCCAATCACAAACCGAGGACTCCGATTATGATTTTTTTCAATTTTTTTTTTTGAAATGCTGTTCAATTATTATTCTAAATCCTAATTCTGGAATGGTGTCAGTTCTGCTGCTTGCCAGTTGCTGTTTAGTTTATTTGTGAAAGATAGTTGTTGTTGGATGGAATCTTTGGATTAAAATTTCACCAATAGTCTTTGAGATAATAATAAAAAGGTTTAAAATTTTGGAGTCCTATTGAATTGATGTTTGCTTGTTCATTTCATTGACAAGTTTATCCGATTATGATTATGTAATGTAATACAGAAAGTATATATGTAGAAAAAGAAAAAAAATATGCATTAAAAAATGATAACAATACTCATAATGCTAGTTTACACGTAAGTTAAAATATCTTATGAACTTTCCTATTAAATCGAGTAAATCTGATCACAAAATACAGGCATAAATTTACCAAACCTTCCATTCAGAGCTATTGACTAGAGCATCTCTTCCAAGTTCCAATGTCTCCATGTGCTGCTTCATGCCCAAGACAGAAAGGGCTTGGTGCCCAAGACTGGAGGGCTTTCCTAATTCCTAGTGCTAAGGGTCAAGGAAGGAGAGTTGGCCAATTTTGACTAATAACGTTTCATTAATCACTAGATGACTTTGTACTATTTTATTCAAGTTAAATAACTACTACTTGTATGGATAAAACTACACATTAAATAGAAGCATATTAGAAACAAAATCAATTAACTACTCTTTCTAATAGAAAAATGATCTTATTTTTGTAGGACAGAGAAGTATTAACTTGTTTTCAAGAGGTCTTGCAATTTCAGAACAAAGAGTCTTTTCAGGCACTGGAGAAAACGAAAGAACCATTATCAATGCACGCGAAGAGTCTGCAACTCCAGTTGGAGCTAAATTTAACAAAGCAAAAGAACTATTGTCAATGCAATGCTCTATATTATCACTTTGTAAGGCACATGAGAAATTACAACCTAGAACAGAAGCGCCACATCAGCATAATGAGCTGGTACCCCTTTGCAATTATAATACAAAAATTGGCATCTGTACATGAACTTCTTAAGAGCCCAAACGAAGACTTACTTGTAGGCCCTCATCCAAGGAAAACGTAAAGTGATGTAAAAACAAATCTGCAGCTAGTATGAATAAATGAAAAAGAATACCAACCCTTCATCTTTCCAACAAAATAATTATCATAATAACGCGGATCAATTAGAGGAATATTGCTCTCTAGGTTTCTGAGAAGAGTCATGCACTTGATCAAAGTAAGACTTCTCTGCCTCTAAAACACCCTAAACGACAAATAAATAAATCAGTCACTGAAAATAAAAACAGCAAACCTGTTCTGAGTTCTAAAAGTTCTACGCAGAACCTTAATGATCATAATGGCTGCATCCTTGTGTATCTCCTCATTGAACTCATGACAAGCCATACTCTGCAACGTGGAGAAATAGCAATTAATAGTGACCATATTATTAACACTGCAAATATTAAATCAATAGAGCAGTGAGGCAGACTTGAACACAGCTCGGGCAACCAGTAATTCCAGAGCATCGGCAAGATGTGAGAAGTTCCAAAGCAGCTGTCAGAAGCTCAGTGAAATAGGGTTGAATCTATTGCACATGCAAATATATCAAAATTATGAGTCAAGAAAGAAAGAAGCTAAAGATTACTATGTTAGAAGAAAAATCTCAATTCAAAATTGATTACTGGACATTACAGTGGAAAGAAAAACCTCAACTGAAAATTGACTGGAAATTCAAGATATTTATGGTGAAAGGACCATGAAAGAACATTCGCATTCAACAAATGCTCAAGCCAAATTTATTAACTACCTCAAATCAAGGAAATTCTAGGCTTTCATATCAATTTTGAAATTTATGCCAAAGGTGTGTAATTCTTTAAGCATACTGCAGAACTTGACAGTATTTAGACATTCAGATTTCATGTCAGTCACCTGCATTGAGACACCAGTTCCTCCTGGATGCTGATCATATACTAGAATTCTTTCAGGACAAAAGCGGGTATCATGAGGGTTTGGACACTCCGGAGCCAAGTCAGATAAGTTGCATCTTATGTATCTGCATCGGAAGCATTGTGAAGTGGTCAAAATCACCACTCCCTGAGAGTAGATAGAGTTGGTATGACTAACAGCTTTGAGCAAGCATAGATACTTCATACATTAAAAGACTCAATGATATATTCATTGGGAAAATGCATTCAGCATCCAACCACAGAAACCACAGAGAATATAATATCAAAACCATCAAAGACTTACAGAGGCACTAATTTAAGAAGAGCATGAGAAGCAGCATGCAGACCATCGCGGAGTGGGAAATATTGCAGCGCTGATTTCTTAACTGACTGAGGAACTTCAATCCAAACGGCCTGTGTACAATAATATATTCAGGAAAAGACAATTATTCTAGTGAAATCGTATGAGAATCATTAGGCATGAAAACACTAAGTTATGATTGTAAAAATAAGAAATGAACCAGCAATACCCAGAAATGTACCTGTGAATCATACGAGTATTTAGGCAGTGAAAGATCAAATTTATCTAAGATTTTGTTGATCCCTCTCTGTATGGAATTGAAGCCAAACCAAGTAGTTGTTACTTTGCAAGAACTTGCTTGAGCTGTTGTTTTCAAGGAGTGGTTCTTGGAAACCCTTGCTGGATATGCCTAATCAAATGCAGGACAAATAGTTTGTGAACACCACATATTTATTGTCCAATATAAATCATGTTATATTTTCCAAGTACGACACCTTTATAACTTGCAAATGCTAGAAAACCAAATTTATTTATATTTATGGGTCACACACAATGTTGTAATAACATTTTATATTATTGTAACATGCTAATCCCACCCACCAGAAAGGCTTTTTATTATTAGAGCATCCCAAACGTTTCTTCCTGTCAAAAGCTGAGGACAAGATTTTTTTTGTTTTTTTGTTTTTACAAATCCTTATAGTGCTCTTCACCTCGAAATCCTTTCCCTTTTACCAAAGTGAGTTGAATGTGAAAGTAGGAATGCATAGAGAGTATACTTCTGATCTCTGACAGGAAAAAACACATTGCGGAGAAACAATAAGGGTCTCCAAATGACTCAATTTGGAAGACCACAGGCATAACTACATGAAGAAAGCAATAAATCCATAATCAATTTGTAAAATGCAAATCATAGAAAAGAAATGATGGGACTCCATAAATAAACGTGTGTTGAAATAGATTCTTACCTCCCTAGATGTATGCATATGTGTACATTTTCCTTCATTCCCCAAGCATACAGTGGGATGGGAATATTGCACAAGAGGAAAGGATGCAAGCCCAGTTCGCTGATGGTATATTTTGGGCTAAAGCATCCAGAGTACTTTGGACAAAAGTACCATTCGGCTACTACCATCATAGTGCCAAAAGTCTTTTGCACCAACTTTTGGTGAAAACACCCGAGAGAGTACTATCAGCAAAAGCAGCAGCCACAGTAACTTAAGACTTGGTACATACACAATTGCAAGCATAAAAAATCCAGAGAAATGCTCTTACTATATACAGACAAAAACACATATTGTGCCCATTGCATAACCTTTAGCCAAGTACCCCATCTCAAATTGATAGACTTACTTTTCATTTCACAAAAATTAAAAAAAAAATTGTTATTATTAGAAATGTAAAATTGCCTATATTTTTCCTATCATATCTTTATTTTAGCATGAATATTTAATACGTAATATTAAATAAGAATATTATAGAGATTTACTATACTAACTAACTTATTAAAATGGTAAGTGAGCTATAATTTGGGACAGACGAAAAAAAAAAAGTAAGCCTATCAATTTGGGACGGAGGGAATATTTGACACAATCAATAACATAATGACAGAATTTCCTACACCTTGCAACATGATGTCAATTGGCAATCATATGAACTCCACCAATTTCCATTTCTTCGCATATGTGGCCTAGACACATTCTTATGGGAAAATATTGACCATTTTTAACAATTTTTATCACTAGAAAGTGAAAACTTGCAGAAAATTTTCTTCCTGCAAAATAGAGGGATATTTTTAGCTGAGCTAGAAGAGCAATAAATGCACTTTGAAGCATGTCCAATAAGTTCCATATTGACAAGTTCATTCAAAACTTTTTGCGACAGAAAATGACATTACTTTTTTTAAAAGTTAATTGAGCTTCGACTGGGATCCAAATTCGCAACCTCAAAGCCCTTAAGACAACTCAAGTATCACTAAGTAAAAACTCATTGTTGAGGTCACTCTGTTCGAGCATGAGATTTTTTTTCCCTTGACAATTACCACAATAGACTAGTATTGCCTGGCAATAGTAATGAATAAATAACTGATGAGCAGCAAAAAAAATTACTGTATTCAGTTCTACTCATTCTGGATGTGGGTAATTATAAATAATCACAATTACAATCTTTTGAATAAATATGTTGACACTGATAACGCTTTTATTTTGAGAATTAAACCACAAATTTGATGTTTGAAGGTAGAAGGTAGAAGGTAGCCTTTAGTTTTACATGGGTCTAGAGGATAGAAATGTAAGAAAAGGTAGCCATTATCACAATGACATGAACATGGTATAACCAAAATCTGACAAAAAATCAAACATAATCCACACACCTATTCTTCTGAGTTGCTGCTGTTCTGAATGGGGGAGTTGACATTTTAAATGATATTGAAAATGAATGCATCAATTTTCTGTAGAAATTGTGGAACCTTCTTAACTTGATTAGAAACATACACATGCTTGATTAGCAGGTAAGAGATTTGAGAAAGAATAGAATTTGGAATGAATTTCCGAATGCAATAAAAGAAGATAGTTTTTTCTGCCAGAGGAAGGAAAATGTATCAGAAAATTCACCACAATTATCATTTAAGTTCTTCCTTTCATTTATATTTAGAAGTTTGGAATGCTGCAGCTCTAGTTTCCAACTTTAGCATAGTTATATAGTTATTTGTTATGCATATGTAGTTCAAGTTTCCTGCGGTAGCTATACCTATCAGCAAAAAAGTATTATGATGACCAAAATTTAGCAACCACAATATTAACTGGAAAAATCACTATAGAAGGATATACTCCATTTTTTTTCTAATCTCTAAAATTGTACGCTGAACTTACTAGTTATTAACCATTCAAACGAATTAAATGGAAGAGCAGAATACAAGCATGGAAAATTACACCTAGTTGCAAAACAGAAAAGATAACAAGAAGAATTGAACTTAAGAGATTGACTTACTATATCACCACCCTGGACATGGATATCTGTATAATCACGGGTTTTAGTGAATATTGTACATCAGCTCTACAACACAGAGCAATTTTTTCTGATATATTCAATTCCTCAACCAGATAGGTCTTCCCTTGGTGCAAATAGACTGCGCCCTCATAAATCTGAATCAAATTAATTGTATTAAAACAACAGGTTGTGGACGAATAAACTGAAGAATAAGAATGTCCATCTAACAGGTAAACAAATAGGTAACCACAGTGAAAAAGGGGAACTGCAACTTAGCAACCTGAAAGAAAGCTCTGCTTTCATCTATCTCTTCAAGGACCTCATTCTGTTTTCTGTTTATAACACTGTATCTTACAGTCTCTATTGCTCGAATACTGATGCCGTGAGAAGGAATTTTCTATATTGAGGAAGCAAAAGAGAATTTTTTTTTTTAAAAAAAAAAAAGAGGGAGATAAACAAATTATTCAAAATTTCGTAGAATAAATTTGGTATAAGCAACAGATATATTAAACCTAAATGTGCAAACAAATAATATACCTCGTGCCCAATGTAGCTCCATATTCTAGCAGAAGAATCATACGATGGATCAGAACTCAGGCAACCCTTCTTCTTAAGGGACATAACTGACTTGCTCAAACCAGAGCCAAAATATTTCTCATCGTGATGCACACTCAATGGGTGCTCAAGCGCAGCACAAACCAGTTGCTGTTCAAGCACCTAGACAGAGGGAGGCATCAAAATAAATGAGCATAAAATTGCTTACTGGAGTCCCAAATTAAATTAAATCATATGAAAATGTTTCCCATAGAAAACTTGAAACCTGCTGATTTTGAGCATCTATGTGACAGCACTCAATTGGGCTACTGAAGAGTTTCTTTGGAAATTTCATAAAATATTGATCAAGAGGCCCTTCAAATGCAACATATACACCAAGGGATGCCTTTTCTCTTCTTCCAGATCTGCCAGCTTGTTGCCACAGGCTGAATGAAAGATAAAAAGGCTCCCAATAAAGAAGTATAACACAGATTTTCATATTCCTGAGACGAGAATAGAAGATAAGGCACTCTACCTAGCAATACTACCAGGAAAGCCCAAATGCAGAGTTGCATCAATGTGGCCAACATCTGATGGAGCTCAAGACATACAAGTAGAAAATGACCCTTTAACTCTTCCACCCGGTCCAATAACTCGAGTGTATGTTAGATGATTCAAAAAGGCTTTGCTTGGGATAATTAGAAGCTATTTGGATCATGAAGATGTTGTGGAGAATGCTAGAAAGAGACTGAATTCTACAGCAGTCCAGGAAATTAATAATTGGATCAATATAATTAAAGTCAAAGAATGCCTTGGACAAGGCTAAGGGGAAATACAACTGCTGGTTAATTAAGGGAACAATATTTTTTTATTAGCATTTCCTAAAATAGCTAAATGTTTATTTTAGGAAGGAATAAGATTTTCTTATGTTCACATTTAGCATTTAATTAGTTTTCTTTAATCTTCTATTTTAAATAGGGTTTGATTGTAATAGTTTGAGGGACTTTTGATATATTTTGAATTATGCTAAGAGCATTTGTGAGAGTTCTTTTCTAAGTTCTCTTTGTGTTTCCTAGAGCTAATCAAACCGGGTTTGTTTAGTTTTAATCTTCAACAATCTTCCACCCTTATTCTATTAGGTTCTTAGCTTTGATGCTAATCGGGTTTAATAGTTAAGGTTCATCTACCATTATTGCTTGTTTAGTGTATTCGTTCTGTTATTTTTAATTGATTAGGGGTTCGACGACATAACGATCGTAGGGTTCCGCATCATTTTGGTATCAGAGCTCTTTCCGTAAACAGGTTTCTATCCTTTTTACATTGTTTGTTTTGTTGTCGATTTTTTTTTAAAAAAAAAAATTTTAGAGTCTTCTCTTTGTCAATTTTTTTTCCCCAGGAGATTGTATAGGAGATTGATAGGAGATTGTATTATTTAGGAGATTGTCATCATTTCTATCCTTTGAGTTGATAGGAGATTGTATTATTTATTTTATTATTTAAGAGGTTATTATTTAAAAAAAAAAGAGAAAGAAAGTCAAAAAGGAAAAGAAAAAAAAAGAAAAAAGGAAAGAAAATATTGAAAAGCAAGGAAAGTAACGTTGCAGAAAAAAAAAGTCAAAAAGAGAGAAAAAAAAAAGAAAGAAATTATTAACAAGAAAGGACAGTAACGTTGAAACAAGGAAGAGAGGAGAACGCAGATTGTTTCTTTCACAACGATAGCCAACTCAAGTCAAGGAATTCATCATACCTTTACCACTTCAAATTGGTCCAACTTTTTTTTTTTTCACTTCCTTCTTCAAAGAAACCAAGGTTTGGCTTTTCATTTCTGTTTATTGAAAACACCCATTTTCTTCTCTGTTCTGCAATTCTAATTTCTCAAAAACTGCTATTGGGTTTGTCGATTCTTCATGCAAACTTGAAGATTATTTTTATTTTTATTTTTTTTATTATTTTTTTTTCTACTTGTCTTGTTTTCGTTGTTCTCTTGGATCTTAACCCATTTGGCACAGGTAAAGTTCTGTTTGCAATTTTATTGTTTCTTGTGAAGTTTAGAATTGAATTGACTCTGTGATTTTCTTTGGTTGAAACTATTTGAGAACTCTGTGAAACTGAACTACGAGTGGTAAAAGGCAGAGTGGTGAGAACATTAAGAGGGAAAAGGCCAATTTTGTGTGAAACACGAGTGTTGAGTTTCATTATTCGAGAGAAACACGTAAGGGAGTAATTGTGAGGAATTTTTTTTTTCTCTAACGTTTTCATTGCAGGTTCACAATGAATAAGGGAGATCATTCTAACAAAAATAAAAATTCAGAAACAAATCCTTGGGGAATGACAGATATGTCAGATACTTTGTCTCAAATTCAGAATACTTTGAAGGACTTTTCAGAAAAATTCAATGTTCAGCAAGCTCTTTTGGATAGACTTTTAGGTGCCATGCCTGCCCTTCAAAATCCAACTCCACCAAGGCGAAGGAGGGAGAATATTGCTGAAAATTTCCATGAAAATATTGAGGTAGGAGCTGAAGAGGAGTATGAAGATTGGGAGGAACCAGTGCGTCATGCTATTAATACAGGTCGCATTATTGACAGAAATGCAAGAAATAGGCCTCGACTTAATGATGACGTTGATAGAAATTTGAAGAGCCTCAAAATAAAAATTCCATCATTTTCTGGTAAGGGAGATCCAGATGCTTATTTTGATTGGGAGAAGAAGGTTGAAAAAGTTTTTCGCATACACAATTATTCTGAACGAAAGAAAGTGCATGTGGCTGAACTTGAGTTTACTGATTATGCCTTATCTTGGTGGGATCAAGTTGTTCATAGTCGAGAAAGGTACAGAGAAAGACCGATAGAGACTTGGGCTGAAATGAAATCTCTTATGCGAAAGAAATTCGTTCCTAGTCACTACTATCGAGGACTTTACACTCGTCTTCAAAACTTGAAGCAAGGCAGTAAGACTGTGGATGAATATTTTAAGGAATTGGAACATCTTTTGATTCGCTTGGACATTGACGAAGATAGAGAAGCTACCATGTCCAGATTCATACATGGTCTCCAAAAAGACATAGCTGATGTCGTCGACTTACACCATTATGTTGACATTGAAGACATGGTTCACATGGCCATAAAAGTGGAAAATCAGCTGGAAACAAAAAAGAACAGAATTTTAGGTTCTAGCTCTAAATGGAACCCGAACTGGAACAAGAAATCTGATGATAGAGGCACTTTGAAAAGTGACAACTATAACTCCAAGCATAAGGATGACCGAGTGAAGTCTAACGATGAAAGGTATGCCAAATCCAATTCTTCAAAAGGTACGTTTTCTAATCCAAAAAAATCAAACCAGTGTTTTAAATGTCAAGGTTATGGTCATTTGGCTCGAGACTGCCCAAACAAACGGGCAATGATTTGTGTAAATGGTGAATATATTCCCAGGTCTGATGATGACAATTCTGAGCATAATGCAAATTCCGAAAATGAAATTGTTAATGATAATGAAACTGATTCTGATGATGATTATCTTGCTCAAAAACTTAATCTTGTTTCTTATCGAGCTTTGAGTACGCAGGTTAAACTTGACAATGTGGCAGATCAAAGGGAAAATTTGTTTCATGCTAGGTGTCGCATTAAGGATCAAATTTGCAGTCTTGTGATTGATGGTGGTTGCTGGACAAATTGTGCTAGTACCTATTTGGTTAGAAAATTGGGTTTACCTTTACTCCCTCATCCGAAACCATACAAGTTAGGTTGGCTTAATTCTTGTGGAGAAATCAAGGTGAACAAACAGGTTCTGGTGTCTTTTAACATTGCAAAATACAAAGATGAAGTCTTGTGTGATGTCTTGCCAATGGATGTGGGACACATTTTGCTAGGACGACCATGGCAATTTGATCGACGAGTTCATCATGATGGTTTTGAGAACACACATTCATTTCACAAAGATGGTAAACACATTGTTTTGCGTCCTCTCTCTCCTCAGGCTGTCTTGGAAGACTTGAAATACATTCAAAAGTGCATGGAAGAGGAACAGAAAATTCAGCATGAAGGTAAACAGCTTGCAAAGACAGATTTAAGCACCATTTTTGCTCAAAATCTGCCGCTGGATTCTGGTTCCAAAAGTAAGGAAAAGAAAAATTGTCTTCTAGCTACAAAGAGAGATTTAAAACAAGCTTTGTTTAGCCACCAGCCTCTTGTTTTGATCATGTTTAAACAACATTGTTTGAGTGCTGATTTTGATGATAGCTTGCCTAGTGTTGTTGATTCTTTATTGCAGGAATTTTCTGATGTCTTTCCCGAAGAACTTCCAGCTGGTTTACCACCAATTCGGGGTATTGAACATCAAATTGATCTAGTTCCTGGAGTGTCTCTCCCAAACAGGGCAGCGTATAGAACCAATCCCGAAGAGACAAAAGAATTACAAAAGCAAGTTGATGCATTGTTAGAGAAAGGTTTAATTCGAGAAAGCATGAGTCCTTGTGCTGTTCCAATTTTGCTTGTGCCTAAGAAGGATGGGTCGTGGAGGATGTGTATGGATTGTCGTGCCATCAACAAAATAACGGTAAAGTATCGTCATCCTATTCCTCGATTAGATGATATGCTTGATGAGTTGTATGGTGCTACAATTTTTACAAAAATTGACTTGATTGGAGGTTATCATCAGATTAGAATGCATGTAGGTGATGAATGGAAAACCGCTTTTAAAACTAAACATGGTTTATATGAGTGGTTAGTGATGCCTTTTGGTTTAACCAATGCACCCAGTACATTTATGAGGCTAATGAATCATGTTTTGCGTGAATTTATTGGTAAATTTGTTGTGGTGTATTTTGATGATATTCTAGTTTACAGTAAGAACATGAATGAACATATGCATCATTTGAAACTTGTTTTGGATGTTCTTCGTGTTCAACGGTTGTATGCTAATATGAAAAAGTGCAGCTTTTGCATGGATAAGGTTGTGTTTCTTGGTTTTGTTGTTAGTGGGCAAGGTATAGAGGTGGATTCTGATAAAGTAAAAGCAATTCGGGAATGGCCCATACCAAAAACTGTGTCTGATGTTCGTAGTTTTCATGGTCTAGCTGGTTTTTATAGGCGTTTTGTTAGGAATTTCAGCACGCTGGCTGCTCCTTTAACAGAAATTATGAAAGCTAAAAATGCCTTTGTATGGAACAAGGAACAAGAAGATGCATTCACATTGCTTAAGGAAAAATTATGTTCTGCTCCTTTATTATGTTTGCCTGACTTTAACAAAACTTTTGAGATTGAATGTGATGCTAGTGGCATTGGTATAGGGGCTGTTTTGATGCAGGAAAAGCGCCCAATTGCATATTTTTCAGAAAAGCTGAATGGGGCTACATTGAATTATTCTACATACGACAAGGAATTGTATGCATTGGTAAGAGCTCTTCGAACTTGGCAGCATTATTTATGGCCAAAGGAATTTGTCATTCATACTGATCACGAGTCATTGAAGCATCTAAAAGGCCAAGGTAAGTTGAACAAAAGGCATGCTCAATGGCTTGAATTCATTGAAACATTTCCTTATGTTATTAAATATAAACAAGGTAAGGACAATATTGTTGCCGATGCACTCTCTCGGCGATATTCTTTGATTTCCATACTTAGCACTAAGTTTCTTGGATTTGAGCACATCAAAGAACTTTATCTTAATGACCATGATTTTTCTGTTGTGTATGTTGCTTGTGAAAATTCCGCTGTTAACAAATTTTATAGGCACAATGGTTTTCTATTTAAAGATAAGCGTTTGTGTGTGCCTCAATGTTCCATTCGGGAAATTTTGTTACATGAATCTCATTCAGGTGGTTTGATGGGTCACTTTGGCATTCAGAAAACTTTGGCCTTGTTGCAAGAACATTTTTATTGGCCTCATATGCGCAAGGATGTTCAGCATATTTGTGATAAATGTCTTAATTGTAAACAGGCCAAGTCTAAATTAATGAATCATGGTTTGTATACCCCTTTGCCTGTTCCTTCTACTCCTTGGATTGACTTGTCTATGGATTTTGTACTTGGTTTGCCTCGATCCAAGAGAGGTAAAGATAGTATATTTGTTGTGGTTGATAGATTTTCGAAAATGGCTCATTTCATTCCATGCTCTAAATCTAATGATGCATCACATGTGGCTGATTTATTTTTTAAGGATGTTGTTCGCTTACATGGAGTTCCTAGAACTATTGTTAGTGATCGTGATGCAAAATTTTTAAGCCATTTTTGGCGTGTGTTGTGGAGTAAATTGGGCACCAAACTGTTATTTTCCACCACATGTCACCCACAAACTGATGGTCAGACAGAAGTTGTGAATAGAACTTTAGGATCTTTGTTAAGGGCTCTCATTAAGAAAAATCTTAAGTCTTGGGAAGAGTGTTTGCCTCATGTTGAGTATGCTTATAATCGTAGTCTTCATTCTTCTACTGGTTTTTCTCCATTTGAAATTGTGTATGGATTTAATCTTTTGTCTCCTGGAGACTTGCTTGCTTTGCCTTTGGAACAGATTACAAATCTTGATGGGGAAGAAAGAGCTAAGCATATCCAACAGATTCATGAAGATGCTCGTAGGCAGATTGAGAAAAAGAACCAGATTTATACAGCCCAGGCCAACAAAAGTCGAAAACTAGTTCGATTTGAGCCGGGTGATTGGGTGTGGTTACACCTACGAAAAGAACGGTTTCCAGATAAACGAAAAACAAAACTTCATGCACGAGGAGATGGACCATACAAAGTCTTAGAGAGGATCAACGATAATGCTTACAAAATAGATCTACCAAGTGAGTATGGTTCTGTGAGTGCTTCTTTTAATGTTGCTGATCTCTCTCTTTATGACATTGCAGATTCGAGGACGAATCCTCTTGAAGAGGGAGGGAATGATGGAGCTCAAGACATACAAGTAGAAAATGACCCTTTAACTCTTCCACCCGGTCCAATAACTCGAGTGTATGTTAGAAGATTCAAAAAGGCTTTGCTTGGGATAATTAGAAGCTATTTGGATCATGAAGATGTTGTGGAGAATGCTAGAAAGAGACTGAATTCTACAGCAGTCCAGGAAATAAATAATTGGATCAATATAATTAAAGTCAAAGAATGCCTTGGACAAGGCTAAGGGGAAATACAACTGCTGGTTAATTAAGGGAACAATATTTTTTTATTAGCATTTCCTAAAATAGCTAAATGCTTATTTTAGGAAGGAATAAGATTTTCTTATGTTCACATTTAGCATTTAATTAGTTTTCTTTAATCTTCTATTTTAAATAGGGTTTGATTGTAATAGTTTGAGGGACTTTTGATATATTTTGAATTATGCTAAGAGCATTTGTGAGAGTTCTTTTCTAAGTTCTCTTTGTGTTTCCTAGAGCTAATCAAACCGGGTTTGTTTAGTTTTAATCTTCAACAATCTTCCACCCTTATTCTATTAGGTTCTTAGCTTTGATGCTAATCGGGTTTAATAGTTAAGGTTCATCTACCATTATTGCTTGTTTAGTGTATTCGTTCTGTTATTTTTAATTGATTAGGGGTTCGACGACATAACGATCGTAGGGTTCCGCATCAACATCTATTCCCAATTCAAGAGCATTAGTTGCCGCAATTCCACACAGCTTTCCACTGAAAAAATCTCTCTCTATTTTCCTCCGATCCTGCTTTACCAATTGACTAGTGTTATCAATTTGTCTTCAATTTTCACGTATCTAATCACATGTTAGCTATCCTTTGGATGGATAAATTTGGCATCAACAAAGTTTGAAATTACAGTATTAATATTGTTATATTTGCAAACTTTTGTCATTTTATTTTTGTCTTGAAGACGAACATTTTCTTAGTAAAGGCTCAATACATATTGAACTATCCTATAATGATTGAAGCATGGCAGGGCCGTCATGAACATTTTAGGGGTTCCGAGCAAAAATTAAGATATAGGTCCCTAAAAAATAGTGTCGGAGTGAAAATTTTGGATTTAAGGGGCCGCCCAAAAATAAATATTTAAGACTTAAGGACCTAAAAATAACAACGTAAAATTTGAGGGGCTCAAATTTTATTGTATGATGAACGTTGGGCATAAATTTTATTGTATAATGAATGTTTGAAAAAAATGTAATGTTGATAACAGTGAGAATCGATCTCCACACCCTTTGATCATATACAACACGCTAGACCACCACAGCAAATCAAAGTTTTGTCACTTCTTACATATATGTATATATGTTTATAAATTTGGGGCCCTGAGCTGTTGCTCATGTTGCTCCCCCTTGAGCCGGGCCTGAAGCATGGGTAACCCCATCTAAAAAATATAAGAATATAATATACTTAATATAGAAATGCTCTCTTCAACCTTATTATAACTAGTTTTTAGGGTTAGCTCTCCCAGATCTATATTAAAAAAAAATTAATATGATATCAGATCAAGTATTTTTATCTGAATGGTCCGGACAATGACAATAGAAATGTAAAACTATGTTCCTAAGCGGCCCGGGCAGTAGCTACTATAAACTTGTCAAGTGTCAACTAAGGGAAAAATATTGAACTACCCTATAATGATTGAAATGTGCGTAATTCCACATTTAAAAAATATAAGAATATGATATTTAACATAAAAATGGACTATCCAATCTTAACGGCTAGCTTTTAGGGTTAGCTCTCCCAAATATATATTAAAAATAAAAATTTTAACATAAACATTTTACATGTAATTATATGAGAAGATTACAAAAGTGGGAGAAGAAAAGATATTCAAATTTGACCTTGCATTAAATGCGTTATCATGTTTGGTGACCTTATGTCTAGCTTTCTTTTGTTTTGTGCTAATTTTGCTCAGGTTGCTGGAGAACTTGTGGAACAGTTTTTCAGGTCTAGTGTTACAAACATTTGTCTTGGGTGCAGAATTGCAAGTTTGAAGAAGGGAAAAGATGAGAGAGTCACCCTCCATGAGTTTTTACAGGCAATAGTTATAGCAACACAATGGCAACAAAAATAAAAATGTGATAATGATGTAAAAGGTTTTAAAGAGGTAAAAGTAGGATTATTTTACTTTAACATAACTATGGACAATCCTAACAATTTCAGAAATATAGCCCTGTACTAGGCCAATAGTGTGTCACTAAAATAAAGAAATTACATAGCATCAATCAGAAGTGTCTGATACTTAAATAGTTAAACAAATACATTCAAGAAGAAATTAGTATGTAATTTGGGAAGAGAAAATTGCGTCCAAATATGGTTTAATTGCCAAGAGAAAGAAACCTGTGCCCAGTTAAGGGATATTATTTGGCATCGCACTAAAAAATTGAATAAGTAGTGTGCCAGAATCTATATTGCCAAAGGATACCACAGGACCTGGGTTTGAAACAGGCCCAACCAGCAGTTTTCTTTACTAATTTCATCCTGCAGCCAAGCCTGCGATCAGGTCTTGTTAATTTTCATCATAATTATATATTAAGAGAAAAATCGAAAAATCCTACTAACCTCAGCAGCATAACCAGCACGATAAGCACATATTAGATCCACAAGGTGGGGTGAAGTCTTTTGAAGAATCTCACGCCTACCACAGATACAAAGTAGTAAAACAATTTCTTTCAGCATCTGATGTAAGACAACAAAATGTAAAGCCCAAAAGGCCATTTAGCATAACAGATAGATTTGATTTAAATTCATGAAATCAAGGCCATACGTATATGACAAAACAAGCTCAGTGAGTTTGCGTGAATTACAAAAAGCTATGCATCGAAGTCCATGCTGAACCATTTCTGCAAAAAGGTATGACACTTTCGAAATTGGGCTGGAAAAAGAAATAAAGCATCAGGCATTGTAATACCACTCCAGAGTCTAGAAAATATAAACAGAAAATTTTCTCAGGTTTTTCATTATGCATCTAATACATCATATGCTTACTGCACTAAAGACCAGCAAAATTTTTAAAGATCAAAAACTTAATAAGTGCAACTAAGTTCATCATCATGTACTATAATATCATATGCTTTAACCAAAATTTGCTTTCAGAAACGAGAAATGGTAAAGGATAACTTAAATAAATAAAGCTATGAGAAAAAGAACAAAAAAGCACTATCTTCCCATTGAGTGTATTTATCATTCTGCTTTAGCCCCATCTCCCTCAGAATGACTGTTTAATTCTCACTTTGACACATTACCAAAATCATATTGGCAGAATAAAAACACAAAGTGGTCACACATGCAGATCATGTCATTTTTGACACACAAAGCAGACAAGGGGAATTTACTCAACATTAGTTCTGTGTATAGTACCACTCTACAGTCATCCTGCAACATCATATAGACAATGGAAAAGAAATTACTACATTGTTTCACATGCATATAAATGCAGTTAACTGTCACCTTGTTTTTTTGTTTGCCAAGACACTGTCATCTTTATCTGACACCTGTAATTTGGCAGTATTAATGAATGGTAAATAAAAGCAATCTACTTGTGCAATTCTTTCATATCTATAGATAAAAAGAAAATTAGCAATGCACCTACAGTTCCTGAACATAAACTTGGATTCCAGAGAACAAAATATTTTTGTGAAGAGGGACTTCCGTCATTGTTAATGAGCTCCAATGTTGAAAGATTTGCAAGTTCCTGAGCATCAGAACATTTATGTTTCAATCAATAAATACAATTGTAAAGATGCATGGAAACCAAAACCCTCAAATTGATAACCGTGATGTGCACCATGCAAAGTAATTAGCATCTTATCCAAAAAATGTTCACAAAAGAACATATAATCTCATGAAGTAAGCCACACATAATGAAGAAAAGCAACACAAGCTGGTTAATCTATCTAATTGATCTCTATCATTAAAGATTGGACTCTGTTATGTGACAGCCAAGTTGGCCTAGGCAGAAGAATAAAAAAAAATTATGAGCATATGGAGATAATTTACACAGCTCACTATTTGAGGCAAAACACAGAACAATTCCCTTCTATTTTATAGAGTTTTACACATAATAATGGTCTAGTTGATATAGGCATGCTCATGTGATTTTGCTGCAAAGCTTCGTTGTACCTAAAGCCACTTCAGTGATTCAAGTATAAAGACTGAATCTTAAAGCTTACCACTATGAATCATATGAATGAAAGAGAGAAACTGCAAAAGATTTTGAATAGTATGAACGAATATCGAGTGCATGATTAGTCTCTCATCTTACCATACAATGTTCATGAGGGTTGGCTGAAGTTGCAGTTGAGAATATAAATGAAGGATCACTGCCATACACTGAAATTGAAACCAGAGAGTTCCTTGTTATTATTATTATTTGTTGATGTTCTTGTTACCCATTCTTAATATTATAGCTATGTATTATGCTAACTGTTGTTATTGTTATTATTATTGCTGTGGTTCTTATTATTCCATGTACAGGGAAAGGTATGATTCATGAAGATAAAAAAAAAGGAAGAGGGAGAACCCTCTGTTGTCTCGTAACCAGATGAGAAAAGTGTACCATGAGAACAGATCCGGCGGAGTCTTCTCAATATAAGAGCAGTATGGCATCCAAATGCTCCTTTGTAAGCATGAGCTTTATCAATCACCACAAACCTAATTCAAAATAAACAAACAGCTAGATAATATAAATAAAAAATGCAAGCAATATGTGAAAAATACAATATAATTCGTCCCATAATCAATAAAGGGGCAAGCATTAAAATCGTACAAAAAAGTAATAAAAGCATATTAGTAATTAAAAAATTAGTAGCAGTCCAATGATACCTAAGATTTGATAGAATTCGACTGAATTGTCTATGAAATGGTAAGATTGACTTGTGTAACATATCTGGATTTGTGATCAGCTGCAACCCAAAGAGGAAAAAAGTTAAACATATAGTTGGGAAGCATCCAAAAACAGTTGTCATATATAAGACAATAAAAACCCACAAGCGCACCAATCTAGAATTAGCACGCAGCTCTGGCCTTTCTGTCTGAGAAGTATCACCATCATATATACCAATACTTATGGCAGAATCAAATTCTTTTGTCATAGCTAACAATGCTCTTAGTTGATCTTGAGCTAAGGCCTATACACATGATGACATGAACAAGTTGTATTAGACATCTACAATGCCTTTGCAAAATGTGAAACCATAACAGAATTCAACTGGATTTTGCAGGACAAGACAACACAAAGCACATAAAAGCAAATACAAAGCTTCTGCTTTTCCAACATACCTTAGTTGGAAACAATTATAAAGCACATGATGACAAATTCTGGGACAAGACTTCCAGAACCGGCACATTATAGCAAAGGGACTTCCCACTAGACGTCATTGTTGACACTACAACATTGTTCCCAGCAAGGGATGCCATGATGGACTCTGCCTGCAAACATTGCAACAATTGAAATCTACAGAGGAAATTTGGATTGAAAAGGAAGTGCTAAAGTACAAACATTATACTTGGTGGCTATACAATCTAGTGATTCCCATACATTTCAGGGCAGATTTTGAGTTATCTGAGAGTTCATGTGGTATTTCTACGTAATTTGCTTTGGCACCAATATCCTCAACATGTACCATCTGTATCGGTCAAACTTGAAGAGTTAAGTACCGGGGTTTTAAACATTGGCTAATACATCATATTTGGCTGTTATGTATTAGGATTTTTAGCCTACAGATACAATAATTCCCATTACGATACAAGTGGTTGGACAAAATAAATTTTGCAATCAATTTTTTAGCTATATATTTTTCACTAAGAATTATTAAATACCCAAGATTATGATGATATTTAGTTGAATTATTCATGTAATATTGGTTTTGAGTCATTTGCAAATTTAGTTGAACTATTCGCAATAGAAGCAGCCAATTGAGTCCAATATGGTTCGATTGAATCCAATTCCACCACATGGTTTCTGATTCCAAAACAATTTCCAATTCCATTAATTAAAATCCTGTTTAGCACCCAGCACAAGTATTTTTAAAAGATCAGTTAAAGCCATCAACATATCCATGCCCTGATAGTATCAAGTCTGTGAACCTTTCTAAGTCAGGCCACCACATGCAAAAACATCTGATGAGTGTTAGACATATTCATCTTTCTAGATCCCCAAATAAAATTGACGAGAAAGTGTAAAAATTACTTGTCCATTTGAGCCAATGCCCTCTCTGAGATGTTGACTCATTTCCACTGGTAGCAACTGGTTTGTGTCCTGGTATGTTAAGAACTTTTCAGGTCATTGCAAAAGCAGAAAATTCAGTTCAAAGAATAAAAAAACACTATTCCAGTAAGTTCATTTTATCTTTAGTGGAGTGTCCATAAATACTGCACTTAGACTTCATGGGCCAAGAACAAATAAATATGATCTAGTAAAGGTGAGCCCAGAAACTGATAATATTAGATAGAAAAATGCTAATAATGCTAATATAATGCTGCTTTACAAAAGCAAAGCTCTCAAGGAACTTGACTAGAAGCAGGAAAAAAAGAAAGAAACAGCCATGACATCCCTGGTTCTATGAATGTGCATTAATCAGAATTACAAGAAAACACCACACCTAGTTGATAGCTAAATACGTTGATATAACCTACAGAGCATTGTGTTCGGAATGAAAAAGAGCATGAAGCAGAGGACCAGACTCCTTTTTCCTGTTTTCCTCCACTTCCAATTGCAGGAACATCACCTTCCTTCACAAATTTGAGTAAATCTTCCAAGGAAAAGTGCATTGCAATTGCATTTCAACTTTTACCCTATATAATAAAAAAAAAAGTCCCATTAATCTCAATCATCTAAAGGGCCACACATCTTGTAGTAGTGTTACAACAGAAATTGTAAATGATAATGGAAATGTATCATTCTTGGAAGTAGCAGAACCCATCCAACGAAAGCAGGAGTATTCTCACAAACTGTAAATGATAATGGAAATGTATCATTGTAGGAATTATGCCTTGTTTGATACAATAGAAAAAGGTTACCAAATTCAAAACTTGAATGTTTTTTTCATAAGCAGAATAAAGATAGTACGTAATATCACTAAACTTAATTCTCTTATCATGAGATCTGATATTTGTATCAAAGGAAAAAAAACCAAATTTTAAGACTTTATTCACAAATCCTCAATCTCCATGATTTTTTATCTGTTCAAGTGCCCTCTTCGTATATCAACATCTCTTAATCAATTCCGACTATAAAACCATAAAAGAAGAGATCCTATGTGTGTATCAACATCTCTTAATCAATTCTGATTATAAAAGCATAAAAGAAGAGATCCTATGATACATAGAATATATTAGTCCATACAGATGAACTAGAACAGATACAAGTATAATACAACTGACATTGTGCCGTATAACATATGCATGCAAGGCCTGTGTATGAGCTGCTTGGAGTTTTGTGGGCATGCATGCACAAATTGATAACTTAATTATAACGGAAAAGGCTATGAAAAAATATGAACAATTGAGTTTTCATATCAACTCTCTCAGAAATATGCAAGATAGGTTGATAGCTATTTAACAGCTACAATAACAAAGAAAATCCTTGCCAATTTGACATGAAACTACATAGTGACATGAAATGAAATGAAATAGACGACTAGGGATCCTTTTTCCTCCACTGTATTAACCCAGAGTACGTTTATGGCAGTCTACCACACTTAAAGAAAAGAAAGGTGTTATGCTGTGTGCATGTGCATGTAAACATATGTGCATCCTGAAAACATCGATATATCAAATATTCGACAACTTCATGGATAGGCAGAATCAATCCAGCATACCATTAAAGATTTAGCAGCTCTCCACAGATCAGTTTTAAATGAAATTTCTCGCTTTCTGATCATGGTAAATATCTTTGACAAAGAAATGTTTTTTTGACCTGTAAGAATAGTAGACAAAGGAATTACCATTTGTTTTAAAGCTGATAAATTTAAAGTACAAATATGTGGAAAAAAGGACATATAATTTACATTGTACCATTTCTAGATTTGGTTAGAATTTCATCTCTCTCCTCTTTTTCAGAATTGATGATAATTAGGGCACTGGCAGAATTTGCTATCCTAGTTTCACTGTTAGCAAAGCATACTACCTGAGATGCAGAAAATATACATGATAAGCAATCCAGAAAAAGAAGATGTTTAATATCACTCCAAGAACTAGCATGATAGTCATTGTGTATAGTTGACGACCAAGGATAAGGCCAGGATTTTTAAGTGAACAGGGAAAAATAAAAGTTTAGATTGTTTACCAACTAAACAAATCAACAGAAAAAAGGAGACTAAGCAATGAATGAATATGGAATACTCTCAGAAACCACTAAAGAAATTCCTAATAGAATAAATAAAAGTAGTTCTGATCATATCTATTAACCTTATTGAGACAATGAAAGATTGCTTTGACTTTTATCCTGATGGAAGAGGGAATTTTAAAAAACAGGAATTTGCCTTGCTTCTTTTGAGGAATTGCTATACACATAAGTTAAACTTTCTACACTTTTTGGCATAATGCCCCACTCCTCTTCTTCAAAAAAGAAAAGTAAAAACCTCTGGCAACAATACTTATGTGGAAAGGGCTTTAACAAATAAAAGCTTGTTTAGAAAAGCAGGTTCAGATAGATTTTATGGCAGATTTTATCTTCCACCATCATAATAGCAAAGAAAGGCTTGGGAAGCAACAGTTACTCTCACATGAAAAAATGTTAAATTACTCTACAGTGTAATTTTTACTTGGCGGTTGATAGTTACCAACATTAAGAATCTTAAATGAGACAGCATAAAGTACCTGAACACTCTTAACTATATCCAAAATGAAAATGCACTCTCCATCAAAACCACTCAAACAAAGATGAAATGCCTAATGGCTCAGGAAGAAAGCACCCTTTCTCTTCTAGCATTGGACCTTGTAATAGTCCATATCTGATAAATCAGCAAATTAGTATGTATATTTTTTGTGAGGACTTCTATCCCATCCCTTCCTCTCCCAAATAAAATAAAAGCACATCTTATTAACCAGTCAGATTCAGAGAACAACCACTGTCAACGACCAATCAAACTGAAAAACCATGCACTCATAAATTGCCTTATAATTTAAGCATAATGCCCAACAACTACAATGGTTTTGAACCAATATTATTGTCTTTGGATCACAACATAGAAGCCACATCCAGCACCACCATGAATTTCTAAATAATCAGCCTTACTTCGACAGTATAACAAGATTTTAATGAAACATGCACACACGAAGCAATTTTTGAAATGGCCATACATATGGTATGCATTGTTTTGCAGCCTTGGCTTCAATCACTATTTCAAAAACATTTTTATTTCAAGAAACAGAAATGAGATAATCCTTTTTCAGATCACGTAGAACCGCAAGCAAAACTTGGAATGGATGACCCATACCATGTGATGAGAATAAGGAAGTGTGCATGTCTGCAAAAGGAAAGTTTACACTGCTTCTCATCCCACTTAAACAATTTCTGGGGTCAAGACAGTTACCAATTTCCAAAAGTTGAATATAACAAAGCCTTATTTGATGAAATAGCAAACATAAATAATTATTTCAAAGATAGAAGTCGTAAAAATTCAATCAATTACCTTAGAACAAAGAACAGAAATATGCTCTATATCCTCAAAACCAGCACTGAAACCAAATTTCCAAAGCTGCTTCATTGCCTCCTTCAAACAAGACGAGGTAATTTCTTCTTTATGCATTGCAGAGAAAATATTCAAGAAAGCAAATGCCTGCATAATTCTTTTCAACCACGCAGGACACAAGCATGAAACATTGCTGTCCATGTATATTCCTGAATCACCATTAGACCTATTTTCTAACAGTATACAAGTTCGAGAACGTGGACTCTTCAAGTAACTCAAAGATTCCAAAACTTCAACAAACTTTTCACAATTCTGGTCATCAATAATGTTCTTGTTGGAAGATTGGAGCACACTCCCCAAAAAAGCAAATAGCCCTTCTTCCTTATGGTTATCTTTATAGTTCTCAAAATCCCTTTTTCTTTTGCATCCAGAACAGGTGTTGTTATTTGGCACGTAATTGGGTGGTCCAGCTTCATTGCTTGATTTGTCAATAAAAGATGAAAACTCTTGCATCATGTCGGAATAAACTGAATCAGCATAATTAGATTTTGAACTTTGTTCAGGCAAATTTGTTGAAAAGTCAGGATTTGGGATCTGAGGCTTTTCTTTCTTGACGAATGGAACCAAGACTAATAGTTCACCAGGCTCAACAGCAAGTGTGCTAATGCGACTCTGCAAGCTCAATTTAACTCTCTAAACAAGAATACCGACAGTAATATCATGAGTAAAACAAAATGATTCCAAGTTTGAAAGATCCATTTAGGTTAGCTGCGTCGAAATCATGGTAAAACTTAGACATAAAAAGATATTCAATGAAAATAAAAACAATCAACTGATTACCAAACACATATATAGAGAAAGAGAGATTGCCACCTTGAAGAAGAGATGAAAATTGTGGGAAAAGGAGGCGAAAGTGAATGTGCGAGTCAATAGGAGCTTCAAGTCGCTAATGGTTTTGTTTTCCGCGATAGAAACTTTTGTTGATTCACCGGAAAGTGTACGGACTTCGATTTCTCTCTCCTTCTCAGCCATTGTTTGATCTCGCTCTCACTCAGAATGTCCGTGTTAACTGGAAATGAAAATTTTGGCGGTTACAAAATATTGTCCAGAAAAGGGTTTTTAGGGTTTTTAGCATCACTGAAGGCCGGCGACTGAAAAGAATTACTACTGGGATAAAAAAGACCTCGATCAGTAGTACCTTTAAGGTATTTTAGAACATGAAGGGCTGCTTTCCAGTGGGAGTCTCTTGGTGATTGCATAAACTGACTAAGCTATGAACATCAAGTCTTGTAAAAGTGACATAAAGCAATCGACCAATTAGCCTGCGATAAGGTTGTGGGTCTGCTAGCAAAGAGCCTTCAAAAGCATAAACACAAGAAGTTTTGGTAATTGGGACATCAACAGCATTACAATCTTGAAGTCCTGCATCTGTCACCAAGTCTAATATGTATTTCCTTTGGTTAATAAATAATCCAATAGTGGATTGAGCGATCTTAATACGAAGGAAACACTTGGCTGAACCAAGATCTTTAATTGTGAATGTCTTATGCAAGAAAGACTTGATATCAGCAATGGCAGACTCTGAATCACTAGTAACCAAGACATCATCAACGTAAACCACCAAAGGAATAAAGAACGAAGATGATTTATAGGTGAAGAGACAATGATCATGTGCTGACTGATGAAAACCATAAGACTGCAATTGTTTGCAAAACTCAACATTCCATTGTCTAGAGGCTTGCTTTAAGCCATACAGGGATCGAGCAAGCTTGCAAACCTAGCCTGGTTTAGCTCGAATATACCCTTCTAGTGGTGACATGAGCACTTCTTCATCAAGGAAACCATGAAGAAAAGCATTGTTGATGTCCAATTGATGAATTGGTCAAGATCGAGCAGCTGCAATTGTAAGTAATAATCTAACTGTAACTTGTTTTGCAACTAGTGAATAACTATCATGAAAACCTACACCTTCAATTTGATTGTGGCCCTTTGCCATCAATCTTGCTTTATACCTATCTATGCTGCCATCACTTTTGAGTTTCAATTTAAACACCCATTTAGAACTAATAGGATGTTTGCCTGCTGGTAAGTCTGTGATAGTCCAAGTCTGATTAAGCTCAAGAGCTTGCAACTCTTCATCCATGGCTTTAACCCATTCAACATGTTTGACAGCTTCTTTATACACAAAATTTGTATAAAGAAAACACATATGTGCAGAATTAAATTGACCAATGGTTAGGCTAGAATCAACAAAATTTGTTTAAAAATCATTTAACCAAGCTGGTGGTTTGATATGTCTTGTGCTATTCCTTACTTGAGTATGTGGTATGTCACCTAAAATAGCATCAGATGTTGTATTCTGTGGACCAGTAACAGGCATTGGATAAAAGATAGTGTGAAGTGGAGAAAGTTGAGATGATTGAGGAGAAAATTGAGATGATTGTGGAGTAGGAACAATATCAGTAGATTGAGAACCAGAATTAGGTAAACCATAATCAGGAACTGAAATTTTTGGTGAATCAAAACTCTCTTCAAGGATAGACTCAGGTAAAGTAGGTTGTGACATCAGTGAGGTATGAATCTTATAAGGATAAGTTCCTTCCAAAAACTTAACATCTCTATATGTAAAAACAATCTTGTTTTGAAAATCAAATAGTTTGAAAGCTGTCTGACCAGAAGAATGACCAAGGTAAACAGATTTAATGGAACTCTTTCATCACCTTCTATAAAATTCAGTTTATCCTTGGCTCTTAAAGCAATACGCACGGATCTACTCCACGACAAATAGTTGTTTTCATTCAACAAATTGGTAACCAAAACAGTTCCAGGATTATCTGAAGAATGAAGAGCCACTGAATCTCCATTAGCGGCATTCTTCAAGTTTTCCATCCTCATGGCATATTCTTCTACACCTTCACTCATACTTCTTTCGAAAACACAATTCAACTGTAAAGAAAACGTAAAACAGAGTATAACAGAGCAACAAACACTAGTTATGGGCAATGGATATTAGCTACTTGAAGAAGAAGGAAACTTCTAGATATCATACCTTAAGCTCTGATACCATGATGAAAACAAAAATTGGAGGGAAAAATATTTGTATTGCACGTGAAATGAACTGATTACATCTACTGTTTATATAGAATACAAGAAACATCAGATGCAAATTGAAGAAAGAGAAAAAGTTTGTTACGTTTCTGTTCTAACTAACTAGCTATACATCAACTAAAATGAAGCTGTGTCACAGAGTAACTAAGCTTTAAAAAATTGTAAAACGCTGCGCTTTACTAACGTTCACAATCTAGAGAAGGCCAAAAACGCACCGTCTAATAAATAAAGGAGGCCTGAAACAGTTTCAACGGCTATATTCTTCACAAGAGGCTTAGTTCGTGATCCCAATGGAAATTGGCTAGCTGGTTTTGCCATGAATATTGGAAAGTGCCCCATTACTAAAGCATAGCTACGAGGGATCTATCAAGGCCTTACACTTGCCTGGAATAAAGAAATCCGCAAGTTAGAAGTAGAAGCAGAGTGCAGTGGATCTTATATGCAGTAAGATCACCACTTACAATAACAATACTTCTTTATTAACTAACATTCAACAGTTGTTGAAGATGGATTGGCAAGAAACAATTAAGTATATCTACAAAGAAGTAAATTTTGCAGCGAATTATTTAGCACTATTTGCAACTAGTCTTTTCTTAGGTCTTCACGATCTAGATCAGTGGCGGAATCAGAGAGTTTTTGAGGGGGGCAAAATTACCAAGAGAAAAAATGATGTTGCGGCGTCGCCGTCTCCAGTGACTCGGTGTTGCAGCGTCGCCGTTTTCTCTGCCTCTCCTCTCTCCGTTCTTCTCTCAATTCTCTGCCCCTCTTTCAGTTTTTCGGTCGAGCCAGCAGCGTTTGCTGCTGGCTTTATTTATTTATTTTTGTAAACGTTTTAAGTGAAACGGCGTCGTTTCAGAAGAAACGGCGCCGTTTCACTTAATAGAATTAAAGAAAATTAAAGCCCCGAGGGGCAAAATAGTAATTTCGCGTGAGAGGTTGTCTTCAACCTCTCACGCCTGTTTCTTCTTCTTCTTCTCTCGCAGTCGCAGCAAGGCAGGGGGCTGGGGGACGTCAGCCCCCACACGACCCCCCCTCCGCTCCGCCCCTGATCTAGATGATCCTCCTGAAGGAATCGAAAGCGGCAAAATCAGAAAATCATAGAGCAATGGGCAAAATTTCTTTTAATCTTCTTGTTACATAGAGACAACACAGAGGAGGGGGAGGAGGGGCTGGGGCTGGAGGTGGCACAACTCCTATCTTTGCTACTCCAGGCGCCAAAAGCTTCCTCCTATGAAGGGCTTCTAGCAGCCTGTGAGGAGAGGTCGTCAGTCTCTACATGACCAGTCTAGGTCTGCCACAGAAACCAATAAATGGCTGTAGCATGATCTCATTGGAGTTTCTTATAACACAGACTGTTATTTAGCTTTTAAGACAAGGCATCCTCCTTGAGTGCAAAAAAGGTTCTTACATTTTACGTTTATCTCTCAAGTTTAACTTTTTACAATATACTAGTGTTTCGCTCACGTGGTACACATGAATGAGAATAATAAAATATAAATAAATATAATAAATAAAAAAATATAAAATAATTTTTATATTAATTATTAATAAATTCTATTATAAATAAATATAAATATTTATCTCAATTTTATGATAATTTTGGTTAAAATAATATTTGTGAGTAAATATAATATTTTTATTTTATAACTTAATATTTTTACTAATAAAAAATAAAATCTACACATATTTTTATAATAAAAAATTATAAATTATATAAAAATATAAAAAATATAAAAAGTAAAATATAAAATATAAATTCAAGTCAAATAGAGAGAAAAATATAAATAGAAGGATTCATAATTGTAGATTTATATTAAAATTATCATTAATATGAACATTATTATTACATAAATTATATTATTAAAAAAATTAAAAGTTGCATTTTTCATTTGTAAAATTTTAAACTTTTTAAAAAGATAATTATTATTATAAATAAATTATTAATTAAGTGAATTAATTATTTAAATAAATTATTGATATATAATTGATTTATTAGAAATACCAAAGCCGTATATTTTATTAGTTAATTTTTAAAATTTTTAACATATATAAATTAATTATTTTTAAAAATATATTATTTAATTTATAATTATTTTATTATTATATATAATTATTTTATTAAAAAGATTAAAAGTCATATTTTCATTTCTTAAATTTTAAAATTACTAAAAAAATATATATTAATTATTATTGTATATAGATTAGTTATTTGAATAGATTATTGATGTATAATTAATTTATTAGAAATGTCAAGTCATATATTTTATTATTTAATTGTTAAAATCTTTAAAATATATAAATTAATTATTTTATAAATAATTTATTTAACTTATAATTAATTTATTATGAAGGTTAAGAGTTATATTTTTAAATTTTTTAATTTTTAAAAAATATATAAATCAATTAATATTATTAATTATATTAATATATAATTAATTTATAAAAAATTAAAAGTCACAAATATAATTTATTTAATAAATACTATAAAATTATATTAATACTCCCTCCGTATCATTTATATAGAAAAAGTAAAATGTATACGAAAATTAAGGAAATTTTACTTTTTTCATCTCTATTTACTTAAATACCCCTAAAAAAAACATCCCTCAAATTAAACTTTTAAGGCAAGGGTATAAATGGTATTTTGTCTCATTCCACTCCCCAAAATTTACCTAAAATGGCATATTTTCTATATAAAAGATACACCAAAAAAGAAAATTTTTCCTATGTAAATAATACGGAGGGAGTATATAATTATTTAATAAAAAATTAAAACATACAAATATAATTAATTATTAAATTTTACTTTTGATATAAATTATTAAATTAAAAAATTAATTAAAAAATAAGATAATTTTATTTTAAAATATTGATGATATATTACTTTTAAAATACTTTTCTCATCCTTGGCTTATATATATATAAGTTAGTTTTCTATTTTTATTTTTTGTCAACTTAGTCTTTAATGATAATTCTATATGATACCAATATTAATTTTATATAGTGCTACCTCAATTATCGTATAAGATTATCAGGTCATTTTATAAAAAAAAATATTTATTATTATAATCTATCTTTAATACTATCAATTTTTTTAAATTTAATAATAATTTAAAAATATATATATATTTTTTCCCTAATCATATGTAAAATCTTATAAAAATTGAAATTAGTTTTTTAAAAAAATCTACAGTTAATTATTAATATTACACTTAGATAATAAAAACAAAATCAAAAAATATGAAATTAGTTTTGAAAAAAGAGATGCCGGTAGTCGTATTTTTTGGAGTTAGCAGTGACTAGATAGGCTAACATAACAATCATATTTATTATTTACAATTAATTTTAGGACTTCCGAGAGAGAGAAGTAGGAAAATATTAACCTTCAAAAAAAAAGTAGGAAAATATTAAAAAATGTTTTTTTGGCCAATAAAAAAGTTGTTCATCCTTAGCATTTGTTTTATTAATTTTATGTAATTTATCAGAAATCTGTATACATTTTAATAAAATTTGACATAATTATATTCAATATCATACAATTAAATTTATGAGAATGAAAATGAGTTTTTTTTTTCAGTATTTCAGGTATAAAAACATTAAAAAATGGTGAAATGGATTCTCAGTCACTTAACATAGGAAAAATGATGTATGTGTTTTTAAAGTATATGATATTTTAATATTTAAATTATTTTTTTATCAGTTAGCTGCTGAACAATACTTTTACCCTTATTATAGTGAAATAAAATGATTTTTTTAAGCTCATTAATTGAATAAAAAAATCAGACATTAGAGTATAAAGCAATGACATTATTATTAGTCAACAGTTTTATTTTAAATATAAAATTATGAATGTTTTGCATTGATATCAATTGTTATAATATTTTTGTTTTTATATAATATTTTTATATTCAAATTTAATTTAAATTAATATCACATTTAAGAAATATTTTAATCTTTATTTTTTTCTCAAAATTTTTATACATTTTTTTCTTCTAATTTGTGGATAAGGCTGTCGTTAATTCATTAATGAATAATAGACATAGTTATTTTTCTTCATTTCTCTTAATTTATATTGTTTTATTTCTAATTTTATTTTTTTATTCATTCTTAAAATAACTTTCACATTAATATAAACATAAATTTTAATATTTATTTTTATTTTCACATTACTTTATTTTTTATTTTTATATTATTCTCTTTTTAAATTTATATATTTTTATTTATAATTTATTTTAAAATAATTTTCAAGTGAATATATATCTGAAATTTAATATTTGATCTTATTTTTTTATTTTTTTATTTATTAAAATAAAATTAACTATAATTTAAATTTTATTATAAATTTAAAAAAATTATAAATCATTCTCTAATTGAAATTTATTATTCTCCTATAAATATTATTTTTTTTCTTTAACAAATGTTATTTTTTATTTTTTTAATAAAGATGTACTTTTTATATCTAAGACGACAAATGACACTCTATTAATTATGTATATCTTATATAGTTTAAAATTATATAATTTTATTTATATATATATTTTATTTATAAGTTAAAATTTATTTTACATGAAAAAATATTTTAATTTTTAAAATCTTATATTTATCATAAAATTTAATTTAACCATTAAAAATATTAATTTCGAAACATCAATAATTAAAAGTGCAATTTATTATGGCAAGTGGTGTAGGAGTATTGGGTCTTGACGGTTTTGTCCCACTCTCCAGCCAGCGAAAAAACAAAACTGAAAATCCTGCGAACGATAACATTTAGGAGAGGTGGAGATGGTGACCCTGGTGGTGGCTGCCACCATGGATCCGGTCTCCATTGGCCCAGCCCCGGCTCTTTTAGCCATGCCCGGTTGGCACCCTGGCCCTTCCTGGCAGGTCAGCTATTATCGTCTCTCCTCTACTCTTGCCATTTCTCATACATATGAATTGAATTGAGTTTCTGGCTTGTGATACAGCTCGTAGATTGTTGGGGATATTTTGTTGTTGTGTAAAATCCATTAGCTTGTTGCTTCACACAATATGTTAGAAAAGAACTATTAGGGTGATACATTACTTCTGTAAACGCCATTAGCTTGTTGCTTCACATAGCATGTTGTATAACTAAAATTCTGAAATGTTTCATTTTATTATTTTTATGCTTGATCTAGGAGGATGGACAAAGTTTCGTAAACAAGGAGGTGAGGCTCATAAAATTGGATAACCGTCTTGTAAAAGAGGATCACTTAGATAAGCGATGGGAGGAGGCAACTGTTGAGTCTGTGGATGAGGTCATATTCCTCAGCAAGCATGTTGCTTCTTCGAACCGGCCTGTTCTCACAATTCATCCTATTGGTATAACAAAATTCATATGGACATCTGTCTGAATTACAAATTTAGTCTTCGATTAACATGCATTTGATTTATTTTGTGCTGAATTGTGAATAAGGAAAAGGAAAATTGAGATGATGGATGTGATGTTTGTTAAGACATTACAATTTCTTGCAGGTACTCCACATATAAGTGAAGGAGATGTTCTTGTTGCTGGTGGAAAACCAGGATGGGCAGCGCCTCCAAATCCTAGAATAGGGCCATGGTTGAGACTATTAAGGACCATAGCTGCATCACATATCTCCTGAATTTGAGGTGACTAGTTGACATGTTAACATATTGCAATTACTTCCATTTTTTTGCAATTGATAATTTATGTGATGGAGTAAAGAGACAACATAATAGGTTTACTTTGATTTATTTTTTTAAATACAAAGATTGTTATTTTTTTTTTATATTTCTATTTAGAAATGTTAGGTGGCTTTCTATTTGTGAAATAGAGGATTTTTTTTGTTTAGGAGTTGTTTACCATTTATGTAACTTTTTATTTCAGTTTAGTTCCTATCATATTTAAATATCTATTACATGTGAGTATAAGACAAAAAAATTGGAACTGTTATTGTTTCCAAGTTAACTATCCATTAAGTATATGCATTTGCTTCATCCTATTAATATCAGTCAACATTTTGGCCTCTTCTTTAGTATAGAAATCTCCCACCTGGTTGAAAACACAAATAGCATTGGCTTTTATTATTTGTATCTGTCCTCACAATTATATTCAATGTTGAAAACCCAATCGGTTCTTAAATTCCTCATCCTTCCCACATAACCTACTGTTGAGCAACTGAAGATTGAATAGGAAGTGACAACATAAAATTTTTTGGCAAACTTGAAAGCACTATCTCAGTGATAAGAGTTCACTCACCCCCCAAAAAAAGAAAAAGAAATAGAAACATATTGCATTCAATATCATCGTGTAACAGAACTGTGATCTGAAATGGCTTTGAAATACGCACCTAAAGGAAGTACCAAATAAGTGGTAGAAGTCATAAGAAGACTAAAAAAGAAGCAACCAAAGCTCAGAGAAACTTCTGCTAATAGTTGCATTAGTTTAAGATCAAACTAGTTATATCAAATTGATTTATTTGCCACTCATTTGTTCTGCAAACCATTCTACAATTAGATGGTTCAACTTTTATCATAGCAAAATCCTAGAATATTAAGTAGGAACTTGTTGCAATTCCTTAATGTAGCTTCAGATTTTCTTTTTCTGGAAATATCACATGCTTTAAACCACAGACGTTGAGACATACTGGCTTCTTTCACTGTCCTATCATCTTTTAGGTCACACTGGAGGCTACTCATCATGGGCCAGTAATTAATTCACCAACCATGTTTGTAAAGATTGGTAAACTTCTAACCACCATTTATTTCAGCTTGTTCTGTGAAAGAATTATTCAATTCGTTTTTATAATGTTTTTGTTTTCTGAATATCTGGTCCTTTATGTTTTTCTTTGAGGATGAGGATGAGCAGTGGACAATATTTCATGTTAGTTTACATTTCTTTTGATTGTTGATTGTCTTGGTTTAGTTTATCATACATTGCCTCTTCTATTCTCTCTAGGTAGTACATAAGAGTACTGGAGGAGGCAGGATGCCGCACAGGCCATTGCTTTAGTGGGTATTTATTTGTTAGAATAAGTTGCTGTTTCATAATTTTTTTAACATAAATGCTTCTTTTTCTATGTGGTCAATTATTTATCTTGAAAATAATAATTATTAAATAACTTTTCTTGAAAAGTATATGTATATTTAAATGCCTCTTTCTTTATGTGACACATTACTTACCTTGAAAGCAATAGTTATTAAAAAGATGAATTCTGTTCCCGAAAAGGAATTTGAAATATTATTACTAAATTTAACTAATTTTTCCTCTAAATTTTTTTTTAAAAAAATCCAGTTTGACATTAATAATGCTTTCTGCTACCATAGATTATTAGGGTTCTATCTTCATTTTGATCAGCAGGAAAGGTAAGGATCTATGCCGGTATTGAAGGTTTTTTGTGATGAAGCAATGATAAAAGCTTTGGAATTTTATAACACAATGAAAAAAGATGAAACTAGTGAGTTGTGTGTATCGTGTGAAAATTTTTGGGACTCATGATGCTACTTGATGGAGGAACAACTCAGTTCATGATAAAAATTAGCACTAGTTGTCACTTATTCATAAAATCATTCTGTACATGTACACCACAACGAATGCACATATCTCTGGTATTTTTTTTTAATTTTTACATTTGAGCTTATCTACAGTTGGCTAAGAAATTTTTTAACCCTTACGTCTCACTATTTTAAATTTTGAGTTTTCTTTTGTTTGTAGTTTCTCTATTATGTTCGCTCATCTAACTGCATTTTAGTCGCAGATCTGTCTGACTATTGTCATGCTAAAAGTTTATAACAACGTTTAAGTTTTGTAATTCAGTTTGTATGATGAAATTTTTTGTGGCATGTGAAGTTACTGTGGCAAGGATTGGGTCTTGGAGAAGGAATTGCTGTTGGAGACTGGACCGGGTACATAACAACTTCTCTATAGCAACTGTTTTACATGAACAATGAAGTGAATGCTTGGCCTTACATTTCATTAAATTAAGCCATCTGTTTATTAATGAGGCTCCACATTGTAATCATGAATCCTGCATATATATCAAATCAGGGCAATAAACAACCAAAATAAATGAAAAACAAATTCATTCTCCAATAAAGTCTTTTATATATTATGTGTAACAGTAATGCCCGTAAATTCGTGTTCTTTTGTGTTATAGTATGCCCCTCTACGTTATTAGTTTCAGCGAACAGTTTCTGAGCCACCTTACCTTTTTTTTCCCCTTGTGCATGGCTCTTTTGTTTTGTTTCCATGGTAGTCTTCATTTTCGTGATTATGTTTGCATTTACTTGATCATGTTTGAGAAAACTGCAAAAATAAATATATGTTTTATTTCATTTTCATTTGGGGAAGAGCTAAAAAGGGCAAAAAAAAAGGCATCATGTCACTATGTAAAATTCTCAAATTCTAGATTTGTAATAATAATGCAGTTAATGGAATTTAGCTGTAACAATTTTTGCTTAAACCGAGTCTGTGCACGCCAAGGTGGTTAAACTTAGGGTTTGCAATGCGTTGACATAGAGTGTGTGTGTATTATAGTTTAAAAAATTAAAACATAAAAAGGAAGAGTTCTATCAATATGCTAAATACACTACACTTTTCTTTTTGGTTGTAACAAGTACTTTTGAATGGCGTAGGAATGATGGCAGAAATAAAATTTTTCTTGGAATAGGCGGTGGGCATTATGTGCCACGGCATATGGATATTGTTTTGTGAGTTTCTATATTTAACAAGAAACCAGTATTATTGCCATTGAGTTATTTTATTCCTGATCCCTTTGATCTTTTAAGTTTATCCAAAGGCCAAATTTTATTTGTTTGATTTAATATTCTGCCTATTCAGGAAAGAGGGCATTTGGGTAGGCCATCTGCTTTCTGGATATTCATTGCTGATGGAGGACCCTGGGCAGGCAAAAGCACCAGGGAATGCTGATACTGTGGATGGAATTTGGAGGGAAGCAATCAAAGTCGCATTTGAGGCTACCACATTGGCTTTTCCTTGGGGAGAAGTTCTAGCACATCTTGATCACAAGTGAGTATAAGCTTAGCACACTCTGAAAGCTTAGTATTCTGTTTGGTAGCTCAGATTTCTGAAGAAATTATATGCAGAGGCTTACCACACATTAGCCACTTAAAAACCACCTATTGTTTGATAACCCAACTTCACATTATTGCTTTGTGAAATCTGCATCACTCGATTCTGTATGAATGCAATTTGTGCTTGAATTTGTTTTAACATAGAAATTATTCAAAGGCATCTCTAGAGATGAGAATTCATTTTTTCCTTGAAGCTATATTTAGAAATTCCATGATGCATTTGTTTGAAGTAACAAGGTCTCATGAGTCATAGGCAGTTCCCAGTTCAATTGGCCTGTTCATTTAAATTGTGAAGTCACATACAGTGTAATCACTTCAATGGCTCTTATCTCAAAGCTTTAGTGTTTTAGACCTCATCTACTCCATTGCCTTGTTCTTTTTTTTTCTCTTGTTTTGTTTTCAAATTTTATATATTTATTTCCTCAATTCACACACCTGAAAACAGCATTCCAGGTTTGATTAGAGCCCAGTCACCCATAAAACAAAGAACAATGTTCTTATGATTTTTTCTCCTCTCACCTGCACCTCCATTCCGCTACCACAATCAGAAGACAAATACACCAATAACTCAACATGGCTTGTTTAGTTTAAACCACTTTCTCTTCTCTCTCACTTCTAATTGTGTCCTTTTGCTATTCATTTTGATAACTATCTGAGCTTTCAATTTTTGGTTGACCAAAATTAATGAGGATAAATGATCTACAAATAAACAAAAGTCTAAATGGATGCACTATGCAGAAGGAGAAATGGAGCTCATTCAGAGAGTATGATATCATATCCAGATTTTGCTGGTTCTTTCTGATTTGGATGGGTCACCAGTTTAATCCAACATCAACCAGGTTAACAAGAAGTTAACCATTGCATGTAAACCAGGCTGGAACAAGGAGCCAGTTCCCAGTTCAACTGGTTGAACTAACCAGCCAGATCTAGTTTTGAGAATACTGGTAAGCAGCCCATATATTGGCACTAAATCCTTGGATGGAAAAAAGAATAACTTTCTGACCTAAACTTGTACTGTACGATTTGGATTCAGCCTGACACAAGGAAAAATTGTGCCTTCTTTTCTTCTGGTCTAGCACAATATTTATTTATTATTTTATTCCCATGAATTACTTCTCATGCCACACGCAGGCATGTTAGTTGCATTGTGTATCTTTCACCCTAAACGCTGATGATGTTCCAAGGCATCCTGAGTCATCCTGTGAGTATGTTTTCAAGTATATTTGGGCTCCATTATGTATTGAATCACATAAAATTAAGTCGAGAAAGGTGCTTTCTTGGGATAAACTTTATTTTAATTTGGAAAAACACATTTTTGAGCCCCTGAACTTGGTAATTTTTTAATATTGAGCCCTCGAACTTAGCGATTCATGCACATTAAGCCATTTTCTAACGGAATTGGCTAACAGTGTCACCACCTCAATTAATAAAATATTTAACGCCGTTAGCCAATTCCTTTAAAAAAGGGCTTAATGTGCATGAATCGCCAAATTTGATGGCTCAATATCACCAAAGAAAAGTTCATAGGCTCAATATCAACAACTTACCAAGTTTAGGAGCTCAAAAATGTTTTATTCCTTGAATTTTAAGATCGGAACATCTATTTAATTCCTGTCTTCTTTATGCTGAAATCACTTCAATAATTTTATTCTAATGGTTTGCTTTTCTTTTTCTTTTTTTTTATTTGTTTCTCTTTGGAAAATGCAGAAGTTTCAAGAGTTGGCAGAGAAATGCTATTACAGGTTTCTTGGTGGAGCAGAACATAAAAATTGGAAAACCCAGTGACTTCTGATTCTGGAAAAAAGTGAAACACCAGTTTCCCCTAATAAGTTTTTTTTTTTTATATATTAAACTTAGCATTTATATTCGGAGTGGCATATTCGCATTTGATTTTAATAATGTTAGGGACTAACTTTATTAAAATAAATACTATGCTAGAAAAATACTTTATGGGGATTTTCTTTTATTTTGTGGTCTTGTTATATTAGAAAAATATATCCAACTTTTTATTATTTACATACATTTTATACCTGTTAAAATAATTAAGGAAAAAAAAAAGTGAGAATGAATACATATCTGTTGTTTTCAAAGTTACATTTTATACCTGTTGTATGTTTTAAGTAAAATAACAATAATTTAGAGATTTGTTAACATTATATGTTTTAGATTATTTTTATCGATTTTTTTTTCATCAAATGCATCAATAATGAAATTAATATCAAATTGTCTTATTTTACTATGTAATTTTATTTTTTACAATCTTCATGGTAGAAAATATATGTTAACACGTCAAAGATAAATATTTGACTAATTGTTTTCATAGATTTGATATAAATATGAAATTGGTAATGCGTTTTGCAAATATAAAATTTTTATTATCAGATTACAGTTGAAAGTTTTAATATTAAATGTCTTATAGTCATCCATAATTTATAGTTAAATAGGCATAATTAAGAAATTTAGGAATATACACAATCTAATCAAACAGATTTTATTATATCACATTATAGGTATTAAACATGGTATAAAATTTATTAATTAAATTAACTGACCATAAAAATGAACTATTTTCAATTTAAAAAATAAATAAATTTAGTGTCTTCGAATTTATCTTGTTTAATGTTTTCAGTTTAAAACAAATTCGGTATTTGGTTGACATTTCTCAATAGTCAATCACTTGTTTTTTTATTATTATTATTTGCGCGCCAGATGAGTTTTTATTGCTAAAATTTCAAATTACTACCTAAACTCAACCAAACCATTTGAAAATTAATGTAGACTAATGATAAATAATTTCAATTAGTATACAGTAAGTAAACCAGTCTAGTATACAGTAACCTCGAGAACAAGGGTTTTAAGTTAAGTAGGAGTAAAACGGAATATATGCACTGTGATTTCAGTCTAAGGAAGAAGCAGGAACATGAGATTAAGTTGGTTGGAGTTTTGGTTCCTAAAACCAAGCAGTTCAAATATTTGGGTTTGGTGTTCCAGAATGATGGCCGTATAGATAAAGATGTGGCTCACAGAATACAGGTAGGGTGGTTGAAGTGGAAGGGTGCGACTGGGGTTCTATGTGATAAGAAAATACCTCTGAAAGTGAAAGGTAAATTCTATAGGACGGTTGTTAGACCTGCGATGCTCTATGGTAGTGAGTGTTGGGTACCAACGTGACAACATTTGCATAAGATGAGTGTGGCAGAAATGAGGATGCTAAAATGGATGTGTGGACATACCAGACTGGACAAAATTAAGAATGTTCATATTCGACAAAAAGTCAAAGTAGCGGATGTCGGAAATAAGGTGAGGGAAGGAAGACTTAGATGGTATGGGCATGTTTTAAGAAGACCTCCTAATGCTGCGGCTCGTAAGTGTGAGAATTTGTTAATTGAGGGGGCTAGAGATCGTGGAAGACCTAGAACTGTGTGGAATGAGGTGATAGCAAGAGACTTACGTGCATTAGATCTTGATGAGGATTTGATTAACGACAGACTTAAATGGAGACGTAAAATCCGTGTCTTGGAAGAGGCCTAAGGCTGGAGTATCTTTTTTGGTGTCTTTTGAGCTTATTTTGTTGAGGATGCATACAGCCGACCCCAACTTGTTTGGGACTAAGGCTTAGTTGTTGTTGTTATACAATAAGTAATTTCCATTTTTCACTTCTTGTATATATTATACTGGTATTTTAAAAAATTCAAAATCAATTATAATGTTACTGTTCCTAAGAAATAAGTATAGATATATCAAAGTTCATATCTTTTTTAACCAACAAAGATGAATTTTTTTTTGGTAACAAATTAGCAGTTGGATAAGCTTATTAGTAGATATTCACTGTATAGGGCAAGATTCAATCATTATGATATGATTCATTTGAAGCTAAACCCAAATGATATTTGAGCAGAAATTAGATATAATGATTGAATCTTGCCTCAATATAAAGTGAATTTCTGTTTCCATTGATAAGCTTAAAATAAGTGATATTTGAGCTATTCCTGCAACTTGGGATATTCTAATTTCAAATTTTAATGGTACCTAATTAAAGAAAAAAGAAAAATCTCTCCCCACATTCCTCAGGGAAGGTACCCACTTAGGGAATTTTTGGTTTAGCTGATTGAGGCAGCTGATAGCTGTTTCAAGTCAATCAGCTAAAAAATAGGTGTTTAGAAAAAGCTAGGAGGAGGAGCTTTTTCAAACAGCTGCTGATAGTTTTTTTATTTGACAATATTAACCCTGAATTATTAGATAATATTAATATCTGTAACCTTTAATATTAATACCCTTATTGGTCATTTTACACAATAACAACAACAACTTACTATATTTTTACCAAACGCTCATTATTCATCAGCTAACAGCTATCCGCAACAGCTACCAGCTATCAGCTATCAGCAACAGCTATCAGCTGCATGAAACCGCTAAACTAAACAGGACCTTAATCTCCTCCATTCATGCCCTAAATTTTAAGTTCTGCAACGACCATTTACCTTTCCTTTCTTCTGTGTTCTTTTGTTCTTTTGGTTCATCCATTTATGTTTCTTTGTAAATTCATATATTTGCTTCTTGAGCAAATGAATATTACCTCTTCAGAAAATGCAGGGTTGCGGTTAATGGTTTAATTTTAAAAAAGTTACCATCCTTCATATTTTTTTTCCTTAAACAGAAGTAATTGACTGCAAAATATTCTTTTACCTGCAATGAATGTTAATTGATGGATGAAATGAAATTAATTTCCTTGCTAATTTTACTGATGCAGACATAAGCATATGCGGATTAATTACAATTTAATAAGAATTCGTTAATTAAATTCAAAGCTCTAGAAACACGAATAATTATACAATGAAACTGTTGTATTACAACAAGCCAATCGAATATCAACATGTGGCAATGTTTTACAAATCGAATGTAAAACATTGCCACATGTTGATATTCGATTGGCTTATTGTAATACAACGGTTTCATTATATAATTATTTCTATAAACACCACGGCTGCTAAGAACCATCTATGTATTGGTCGGTGTGTGTTTTTCCAAAACAGGTAAACTAAATAATTATTCTGAATTTGACTTGGTTATTTCCATGCATTTTCATCGACCAACTTCTGTTCCTTATGGTATGAAACCTTGACAATTGTATAGAAGAAGCATTCTCTGTTAGAAATAAATCATTAAAAAAAACTCTAGTCAACAATGTTCTACCCTATTCTATTTTTTCCAAAGAAAAAAAAATCATTTTCAAAAGAAAGACTTGGAAATATTTGGTTAGTATTTAGTATATTTTAATCTTGAAATGGACCATGCATCAATGCACCAATTACAATTCAACCTCTGGAAGCTTGACAAATGGCAAATTAATTTCCAACACAATTGGAAACGTTTCTAATAGAAAGCTTATTTTTCTATACTTTTGCTTTGAAAAATCTAGCAAAGATCGTGTCAAAGACTCAAAATCAAGAACCTCACATACGCACACAAACACACATACATATATATATAACACTACCTTTGCCTTATTTATAAAATCTGTATTGTTAAGATAAATTATTACAACTTCTTGTTTTAGCATGGCAATGGAAAGCAAAATTGTGCTTCTTTTAGCACTTATTGTATTCTCCTTTAGCCATACTCAGGCATTGAAGAACAAGACCAAAATCACCCGAATGCAATTCTACATGCATGATATTGTGGGTGGTCCGAAACCGACTGCTGTTCGGGTCGCAGGCAGAAATAACTTCACAAGTCCAAACCCAATTGAAGCTATGTTCGGATCCATTTTCGTTATGGACAATCCGCTCACTGTCTCACCGGACCCAAATTCTACTGTGGTAGGGCGTGCACAAGGGATATATGCCATGTCCTCGCAGCAAAATGAGTTTAGTCTTCTCATGACATTAACATATAGTTTCATTAGTGGACATCACAACGGTAGCTCATTTAGTGTAGTTGGCCGGAATCCGGTAATGAGGGAGGTGAGAGAAATGCCGATCGTCGGTGGCACCGGAGATTTTAGGCTTGCTCGGGGATATTGCTTGGCCCAGTCACACTCGATGGATCAAATGGATGCTATAATTGGATACAATGTAACCTTATTACACTATTGAATTAACTATAGACATGATTCTTGATTTTTTTTTTTGATGTTTTAGTTTCTATCATTTTTCAGTTCTTCAATAAATTTACGATTTGATTATGTGTTTAGTTGATTTTTTGTATTAAAACTATGTGTATCTTATTTAAATTTTTAATAATTCAAAGATCATTATTTCTTTGGATAATGAAAAATAAGGAGTAAAGGAATAAATAATGTGAAATGAGAGTTGATTCTAGGAGGAAAATAAGAGGATAGAACCCACTTCTATATATTTTTTCTATCAAGGAAAATATTTTCCTTTGTTATTAAAATTTTAAAAATTTCTACTAACATGGGGTTGGTACAAGTGCTAAAGGACTTGTTGTCCCTTAAATAAGACCTTGGATTTGAGTGTCTCAAATGCTGGATCGTTCAACAAAATTTTAAAATTTTCTTTCCTTTATTATTTTATCTTCTTCTTTTTTTGCCTTCCTACTCTCTTGGAATCTGAATAATCCTTTATTTTTCAATTAGAGGTGTGATTTTTTATTTTTTAAATATAAAAAATAAAATAAATTGAAATATTATTGTAAATTACACCAATTAAAAAAAAAAAGACTTTTCGACTATCTACACAATTGATGCGAACTCTCACCATATGCGGATCAAATGTTAAAGCAAATAAGATCGATTAATTTGATTGATAAAGATAAAATTATATAAATTAACAATCCGACATTATATATAATAAAAAATCAAGTATAGTTTTGATATATAAGAATTTTAAATAAAAAATGATAGGTTATTAAAACTAAAATTTACGTTTGTACCTTTGGAGTTGAAAATTTTTTACATGATGCTTGTGATTGCACTTTGGCTTTTTTTTTTCTTAATCCGTCAGATATATCCTACATTTTTTTTTTGCTTCCTTTTGACGTTGAGGTTAAGAAAAATTTAGCAGAAGTTCAGAAGAATTTTAGCCCTTGATTTTCAGGTTTGTTTGCTAGTATTTATGAATGTGGTGGAATAAATTCTTATTTGCTTCAAAAACCATATCAATGGTGGCTAAGTTTAAAATTATTGAAGTGGCAATTCAAGTTTGTAATCAGTTGTTAGATGATATTGCTACTGTTAGTTTTATTCATATTGGTTGGAATTCCAGTGCGGTAATTATTAAAACTAAAGGAATTTTTCAGAGAAAGTTCCAAAGCCGCAGTTGTGGTATCTTTCGAGATGTGGATAGTAATTTTCTTGATAATTTTTTTGGCTCGTGTAGGTAGTTATAATTTTTTTTTTCCATATAGAATTGTTGGGTGTTTTCTTGGGTCTTAGAGAAATTTGGTGAACAAACTAATAGGGAATTCTACTTCATATTGATAACTAAAGTGTTTTCTTCTGTTAATATATGATGATCTTTCTTCTTAAACAACCTATAATGCTTTAGTTTCGTATAACCGCAATTGGAATGTTCAAATTTATTATGTTTATTGTGAACTCAATTCGGTTGCTGACTTATTGGCTATATAGATTTTTAATTCTCATCTTTTATTTTACTGGCATGGTATAATTTCCCATAATTTGAGTTTCTAGAGCTTTCTTTCTTGGAAAATTTATTGTGTAGTACTTTTTCTTTTTCATTTAAAAAAAAAAACTTCAAACACACACTAACAAAGGCCAAAGGTTCGATTGCACCCCTCTAGTATGGTGAAAATATCAGATAAACCCCTTAAGTTTTTTTTGAGCCATTAAGACTCTTTTATTTATTAAAATGGGTCAGTTGAGCACTGCTGTGACGAGAGTTAAACTTCTGTTAACTATAATAAATAATTAATATTAAATAAAAAATAAAAAATAAAAAAAATTAACGATGCATTTCTCTACTAATATAATAGATTCATCTTGCAGAGATTATTTGTAGAGGGAAAGAGGAAGTCTTGTGTTTTAATGGAGAGTGCAATTCAATGGCAGAGAAAGTTTTGGGGTTTTTCCAAATGGTGAATGTGAAGTTTGATCTGGTTTGCTTGCTGTGCTGGTGGTGTTGCTGATGGATGCTATAGATACTATTTGTTGAAGGATGAATAGTTGTATTCTTTATAAATGATGGTTTTTGTTTTAGTTGCTGGGGGTGTGTCTCTTGACGTGTGGGTTCTGCTAGTGTTTCTCTGGTTTTGTTTGGGGTTGATTGGATTTTTGTGTTGTTTTGGTCTTTTGCTGTATTAGCAGTTATTAATTTGTATAGGGCATGCTTTTTTTGGTAATAAAAGTTGAAGTAATTATAAAAAAAAAGATATTCAAAAAAATTACCAAAAAAACAGTTTTGGGGTTTTTTTATCTTATTTTCTTACAAATAAATCCTATTTATTATTATTTATTATTTGTTAAAAATTTTATTTTTTATTATTCAAATTTGTAATAAATGGGTCCTACAAAAAAAAGAAGTCATATGAACTTTTTTAATAGAAAATTCCAATTTCCGTCGTACCAGAGGTTCAAGTGATACAATTTTAATAAAAAAAGGGTGTCAATGACTCAAAAAAAACTTGAAGGGTTTAAGTGATACTTTCACTATAGTAGAAGGGTGTGATTGAACCTTTAGCCCACTAACAAAAGATATAATGATAATAATTAGAGAAAAAAATTAGAAAAAAAATAAAAATTGTAATACTAAAGAAGAGAAGTTGGCTAGAATATCTCCCTATGTCCCCCCAAAATTCTCTCTGTTTTTTTTTTACCATGTGTAGAATCATAACCGACTTGTTTGTCATAATGGGTTACCACACCATAACTCCCTAATTTATGCTCTTCTTTTTTCAAATTCAAATCCCCATTTCCCTCTTCTAATTAACTCATTTCCATCTCTTTCTCTCCCTCTTAATTTCTTCCCCTCTCAAGAAATCTAATTTTCTTTGTAAATGTATAGAAATAGAAACTAAGAAGCATGTGCAGCACACCATGGACAATGACCAAGTTTATTAGATGGCAAATCAGAGATTTGGTTTCTTGTTTCTTGGCCTGCAGACTTCCAATGGGTATATATAACCATAATCACTTAGAACAACAAACAATATTTTTATCTTTTCTTATAGTTAAATTCTTTTCTGTTCTTGCAGATGATGAATCAGAAAAATTCAAAAACATGGTTCTTGAAATCAAGGATGATATCAGAGGCTATAATAGTATTACATTATCATCATCATCATCATCATCGAGGAGGCAAAATAGATTTAGAAATGGAAGACAAGGAATTAACCCTGATTTAACACAGGAAAGGAATAGAAACTCTTCTACTGCTGCTACTACTACTAATAATAATAACAATGTGCTTGTTTCATTGGAAAATACGATTAGCAATGGCTCAACCTCAACATCTTGGCCTCATTTTCAAGAAGAGGACTATATAGTTTTTTGTTTTAAGGAAAATGGTGCCTTTGAAGTTGTCAAAGATTGCAAATCAGAATCACTGGATCAGTGGTTTGATTCTACAAATAATAGAATTTCGCGGCCTTTCAATAGAAAAGTAAGTTTCTTTTTTAAAAAAAAAATTCTTCTCTACTTTAACTTTATGTGTGTTTTATAAGTTACATGATAAAGAGGGAATTAACAAATGAAAAGAAAATTCTGATTTTTTCAATTTGTGTTTAAAAAAAAACAGCTTAATTATAGTGAGGTTGCAGAGACAGTCAGGAAGAGTAGCCATGGGAAAAGGTCAAATGCACATGGAAATGATGCTTTCCTAAGAAATGGGGAAAGGATCAATCCTGTTGAAGAGGTAAACTGCTGACTTTATGCTTCTCTTTAGGCTTTAACTTTTGATTCTTAAATGTAAAAGCAATTTATGGCATTAGATATTTAACATTTTATCATGTTTGTGTCAATGGTATACATTGAAAGAAAATGAACCAATTTTGAGGTTTAATATCTTGATTACTAGACGAATTATCTTTCTATAAATCCAAAAGATTTTTATTACTCCTCATTTAGGGGGCTTGAATTCTTGTTAGTTTGAGCTACATACATAAAAAATAAATAAATAATACTTTATATATAACATCTTTTAAATAAATAAAAAGATTAAACAGTATTTATTTACTAATTTTTAAATATAATTTTAAAAAATATAACTTAACATGCTCTACGTAGATTTAGAATCGATTTCACCCGCTAAAAAAGCACAATTCAGAAATGATGTTTTAAGAAAAAATTATGGCTTCTTGTTAGGGTGAAGAACAGAATAGGAACATGGATATGAAGTTATCATCTACAGCCAGCTTCAGTGGGAATAAATCTGGAGAGATTGAAAATCAAGGGACGGTGTCTGCTGAATCAAGTGACTCTTATCAATCAGAAAGCAGCACAGGGTCTTTTTCCTTTCCCGTGTAAGCTATTTTTTTTTTCCCTTTAAATTTGGCTTAAATTGAAACTTGAACTCCAAAGCTAAAACCTGTTTGTATCTGAACTATAAATATGGTTTGGTTTTTTAGATATTAAATGTGGTTTGGAAAATATGCAGATTGCACTGGGAGCCGATGGGAAGTCCAGCACAAATGCCAAAATCAGAGGATCTCTATACAAGGAAGCATAAGCTCACTTGTGCTCGTTGTCAGTGTTTTAGATTCTAGAAATTGCCTTCTTCTTTTGGGGGGGATTCTTTTAGGAGATTTGGTTGCTTGAACATATAATTTTTGAATTTCTATCATTCAATTGCCATTTATCAATAACAATGTCACATTGGATCAAGAGATTCTTTTACCAGCAGGTCCCTGTACACCAAATTTTTACTAGGAACAATTCTGTTGAGAAAATACCCTAATTGGTACAAATCAAGTCCATAATCTTTAATTTTTCCTGTTATAATCCGCCACCAGATAATTTACCCAGTTGTGCAAAATAAATTAATTAATTGGAAAAATATGTGGGCAGATGTGAATTCTTCAACAAAATTTATCTACTTTGGGTGTCAGAATAAATTTCTTTTTCTTGTCCATATTCTGATCTGTTGCGCATTACTTGATAGAATATTTATTTGTTTTTCATTCTTTCATTTGATAATTACTAAAAATACAAGTACTTAAAGATAAATCAACTGCATTAAATCCCGCATGGCAATTAACCACCAATAACAATTCCTGTTTATCTAAAATCAACCCGTTGTGAAGAAAATAAAAAGCAAATTTGGAAAAGAAATCCATCTGAAAATGAATATAAAGACAATGATAATTAGAGAAGTTGCATTTGCCTTGTTGCAAGCTCTGCATAAATTGATTTCAAGAGAATTTATCGGCCATTGAGAGGGTCCTCGTGTGATGGCAGAATGACAGCAAAGAACAACCCGTGGGGAAGAAAACAAGAAAAAAAAAGAAGTCAGAGATGAAATAAAATATACCAAATTAGCACATTAAATATCAATGTGATTCTACTTCAAAATGAACAAATTGACAGTTCAACTGTATTCTCTCTACCTGGAAAAAAACCATGTACAAAATACGAGAGATCTTAAGTGGATTAGATAAATATAATTAATCAATTCCAAGCCAAAGCCATAAAACTAAATAAAAAATATAAGAGGTATAAAAAAAGGAAGTTACAGAAGTGTTAAGCATTGTTAATCATGCATGCTGTACCTAATGTAGAAATGCTCCATACGAAGCTTGTGAAAATCCGCCGTTGGAAAAATCCTTGACAGCGTTCAAATTATTGGACCTGAAAACAAAAGACTGAAGATGTAGTCTTGCCCTAGCTGCAGCTGCAATGGACTCTTCGTCTTGCTTTTCCTTTGCAGCAGCAATAGCAGCAATGTAAGCCTGTCTTGCTTCTTCCATTTTTTGCATGTCCATGTCGTCCAAATCATCCTGCATAAACATGAATGTTCAAATGCAAATAAGTCAAACCAATAAGATCATCTCAAAAAGAAAAAAAGGGATCAAATAAAGTGGAAGTAAATTGTTAAGCCACAGAAGCTAATAAACTTTCTTGACAATCTAAAAGTGTTTAGTATCATGGAAAAAGGAAGCCAAAAAAAAAGGGAGCATCCACACTCTTCAATTGGCTCTTCATAACCAAGTTACGGCAAACAAAGACCTACAAATTCAATCCACAGCAGCTCTTTGCATAGGAATTAAATTGACGATAAATCCATGTCTTGGTAATAACAACAGCAGCAAAGTGAGTGAAAAATATGGATGACCCAAGGTTTTAATTGTTGCTTGCCTTCTTCCACATATCCTTATGAGAAGCAAACAAAAGGCAAAAGCAACAAAAACATAGGGGAAAAAAAGGAAAGCGAATGGCAAAAGCAAGATTGAATTAAACGTGCACAAATAGGGGCAATGATCTTACAATATCAGGAAGATAATCCAAATAGCATGGTTTGACATCATAATCTTCAACATATGTTGTGGAATCGTTATTTGTCAAGCCTTCAAACAACAGCATCATTGATGAAATGCCTCCTTGGAGAGAATCTAGCTCCTCCTGGAGCTTCTCCACTTTCCTATTGGATGTCATTGCTTCCCACTGTGTCTTTTCTAGAGAAGCTTGCTTGTCTGCAAGCTTAATCTGTATAAATTAAGAGCAGCTATAACAAAATGAGATGACTTCCAACAGGGAGGAGATTAGAGGGATGAGAGAGGGTGAGAGGTATGGGAGACAGAGAGAGAAAGAGATCTTCAAAATGTCCATTTTAGAAAAGTGGCTTTAATTCAACCTCATTTGTAGGATGACATTACTCGGTCAAGATCTAAATGATATAAATAAATTCCACAATCAAATATTCTCTAAGCATAAAATATGATGGAAAATTAACATTTCACATTATTCAAAATTAGATCTAATTTGCCTTTTAAGAAAATAAACATTTTATTTTATTTTCATGGCATCTTAAGGTTCTTAAGTTCACTATTTAAATCGTGATAGGAGCAGTACTCAAATTGCTGCAGAATGATGAAAAATAAAGTCTCTAGGTTTTGTTTGTATGCCAACCATAAAATAGTCCTCCATCATAACCTTGGCTCATATAAACAGCCCAAGTTTTCATACCCATCCAGGCAAATAGCATCTTCAAGATCTCAAAATTAGCTATGATCACTGGGATTATAGCAGAGTCACAACATAAAACATTACAAAATCTAGAATTATTTGTTTTGTGCCATTAAAGTTTATTAATTGGAAAGAAGTAGAATTTACGGCAACATGACCAAAGGCTTATCATGCTAATAAATGATACAAACAAGTTATGTACCTTTGCATCAGAAAGTTGCATTTGAGTAGCCTTAATTAAGGAATCCTTCTCTGCAGCCAGTTGTTTCAGTTCATCAAGTTCCGCATGAACAACATTCATCTGGTTCTCTGAAATTTCTGCTGATTTCAGAAGTTCATCTTTCTCTGATAACTTCCTTTGAAGATCCTTAACTTGCTCCCTCAACGTGATTAACTCTTCTATGTCCTTCTCTGTAGCCAAAGCCCTTGAAGAAAAGACTGAGAAGCTATCAGCATCTTGATTATTGCCAGCATTCTTACTTTGGTCCTTGTCACCATGTTCCTTTTTCTTTTTAGAAGGAATGGGCTGAGTCATATTCCTTCCTTTTGGGTCAATCATCTTCAGTGAGAAAAAAGTAAAATCAGTATGTGTTAGAACGTTCATTTTAGCAAATAAAATTGTCCCACTTGAAGGCATGTTGCTGAGTTTAGAAGAAGTTGATCGTCCACATACCACAAATATGCAAAGACAATACATTGCATAAAGAGAACAATAAATACAAAAGAAATCACCAAAACAATAATTGAAAAATCAAGCACTCAGTTATTAACTAAATCTTTAATGTAAAATTTTAGAAAATAATATAACTAAGCTCTATAAACTACCAAAAAGTAGCTCTGCTGTTGAAAGATATCCAGAACAATAATATAAACAGAAGTCAAGACCCTAATCAAGTTTGTGGCCGGCACCAGTAGAATTCAAAGTAATAAGCGCAAAAGAACAAAAAGGAAAAAATTCAGCTTCTACTTAGAGCTTTGACATTCATGGGATGGAAGAACCTTATGCACCATTTTAGTATCAATGAAGTTCATCTATTTTCACCTTAACATCTAATGTCATATAAAAGTCATAGAAAATATTCCAACAGATAATAACTCATTTTATAAAAACCAAATAATTTTTTAGCTATAATTAAACATATTCTAAGAGCATTATAATTATAATAATCATAACATTCCTGTGCTTTAAAACTCATGAAATCAAATAGATTTTAAATTATAACTTAAATAATATTCCTACACACTGTTTTCTGTATGTTTATTTTTTCTCTTGAATATAAAACTCCAACCTAAAAAAATCAGTAAACATTGTTTTACTGATATTATTTTTTGTATGCAATTTAATGGTGTCACATGACTATGTAAAAACTGAAAGGATAGTACTCAAATCCAATATTCATTTTATGAGACATGGGAAGGTCACATAAGTATGATTAATGATATCAAACATTAAAATGTATTCAAGTGACAATATAATAAACCTTATGGTACTAAACAACAACAACAAAGCCTTAATCCCAAGTCAATTGGGGTCGGCTATATGGATTCTTCTGGTACTAAAATGGCACAAAAAAGTTTTCCTTTGGATGTCAAAGCAATAAATCAAAGAATAATTTTCTGAAATCCTCCCAACAAAAAAAAAACAAAAACAAATTATCTTAGTAAAATTAGTAAAAGAGTCGCATATATTTCATGTCATGGCCAAATGTAAAAATGTAGGAAGGCCAAGTCATGGCCCTATTAACTTAAATGACCATATATTATCAGCAAAATTAATTATTTCTTGATAAAAGATAATAAATCAGTTCTAAGCTCAAATAAAGTTGGATGCATTCCCGTGCTCTTTTAATTTTGTGAAAGAAAACAGTAGGCATTAGCTCAAGTGAAGAGTATGTGGACTGGCTTGGGCAAATGCCAGGTTTGACTAATCTAACTTCTTGCACTTGATTCCATTTGTTGCCCTTTCATCCACGTGTTACTTTTAGCTTAGGCCACCTTTCCCTATGCTTTAACAAGCCCAAATAATTGGTCAAACACAGCTGATGGTGGATTTCAAACACTTCAAGACACACAGAAATATGCAATTTCAGGGTCAATTAGTATAAAATGAATTGAAATCATTCTTACTGGAAAATCAAAAGGAAAAACTTCCACGCTTATCTTTTTTTCTCTATGGACTTCCATGAAGGTAAACAGAGAAGGGAAAAAATCCCAACACCTCAGCAACTATACAAAAATAATGCCTGTTTCTGATCAACAGAAATCCTTGACACATTTAGTAAAGTTCTAAAATTGTTTTAAGTAAATTCAATACCTTGTAAGAGAAAAACCATAAATGATAAAAATGTGAGGCAAAGTTGCCTATAGTTATGCATAGTAAACCAAACCCCATAACCAGAAGATAAACAAATATATTTCTCTTTAAGCACACTCTTTAAGATCTCATCCTTTTGAGCAATAAAGGAAATAAAGAAACCAAAGTCTGTTTACAAGTTATCACAACTGATATATAACTGTAGATGACTATCTTTCTTTCTCTTTTCATAAATTATCAGACATTTGACATCATGGGATAGTTCAATTATATTTATCACCAAGGAATTTGACATCATGGGATAGTTCAATTATATTTCTCACCAAGGACTTTGACATCATGGGATAGTTCAATTATATTTCTCACCAAGGACTTTGACATCATGGGATAGTTCAATTGCATTAACATTTACATTTGGTAGACCGCAATGGAATGTAATTTTACACCAGAAATGCATTTAAATATATTACATTCCATTATGAATTACCAAACATAACTGCATTATGATTAATAAGGTAACTAAAACTTTATTGTACTTTGAATCATTAAAATCTACTACTCCACATGCCATGGCCATCGACGAGGAATTAACAATACAAATTCTACCAATAAAACAAAGGAACAGAAGTAAAATTACAATAAATACAACAACCAAATGCTATAAAATTGAAATAAAGAGCAAAAATTCAAAATTAGAAAAATGAAAATTTCCATACTTTTTTGTATGAAGAGTCTCTAGTAGGCGTCTTCGTGTAGATCACTGAACCTCGCCGCGTAAATGAAGTACTGGTTTTCTGATCCTGTTAATCATTTAAGGTAACCCATAAAGGTTTAGAAAAAATTACAAGCTGAGCTCTGAAAGTTCAAATTTTCTTTTTTAAAAAATGTTATTAAACAGATAGAAAGAGAGGGGAAGAGAGAAAACTACGATGAGGGACTCGACGAGAGGGACCATCTCAACGAGATTGTTGAAGAGGACGCGATCAAAATTGCCGGAAGCTGTGGAAGCGGAGGCGGAGGTTTGCGTAGAGAGTTGGGAGTGAGTTCGTCGGAGAGTCGGGAAGGAGTTGTTGTCGTCGCCTGAAAGCCATGATTTTGGATCCCCGAAATTGGAATTTTCTTGCAAATCTAAAAAATGTTGAGGCTTATACATTGTAGAGAGAGCGTGTGTGTGTTTTGCAGTGAAAGACTTGAGACTTCAATTTTTGAACTTTTTTCTCCGTTTTAGGACATGGGTCTCTCAGCTCCGTAGTAGAATTTAAATTACAAAAAGGTCCTTCCACTTTCTTTATGATTTCTGCAAGTCCTTTATCTTATACGACAAGTCGTGTTAATATTGTTCATAGTAAGAACGCCATTTCAACGACCGCTAGAAAATAATAGGACCGTCTGCAGCGTCGTTCCATTTCTCTACGAAGTCATTTTTTGCAGACGACATATAGACGTGCAAGTCAGCTCAGCACCAGTCAGGACGGACTTCTCCGATTAATAAATATTTGAAAATTTTTAAGTGAACATTAAAAAAATGGCCTTATTTGAACTTACCAATTCTTTTTTTTTTTTTGAAGATAACTTACATATTCTTGATTGATCAATATTTTACACTCAATTTTTGCATTTGGAAAGTCTTAAGAATATTAGTTTTAAAAATTAAAATTTTTAACTCTATTAACTTGACTATGTAAATGCTCTTACAAGTATAATCATAATTCATAAATGTATATACTTAAAAATATTTCTAATTTTAACTTCAATCATAGAGTATCATCATAAATATATTTAATTAAAGTATTTTTTATGTTTAATTTTCTTTATAAATATTGTTTTTATTTTTTATTGACTTTATTATTATGTTTATTTTTTATTTTTTATTTTTTTTATAATTATTGAACATGTTTATTCTTCTATATTAGCTATTACAGAACAAATAATTCAAGCATAAAATAATTTTTTTAAACTACCAAGTTTTTTTTATAATTTATTACCTATACATAATATAATATAATTAATTATATTTTTATTATGCAAATTTATATTTATTATATAAATATGTATAATTGACGTTTTGATATCAAAGTTTGATTTATACTCTTTCTTGATACAAGGTGGCAAATCTTTTGTCAAAATTCAAAGTTTCATTAAATCACCATATATGTACAATTTTTTTTAAAAAATATATTAATATTTCACATTTACTTTGAAAAAAATAAATATACATTATACATGGTTATATTTTTTACATATATCATCTCAATTATTTTTGTGTATTTTTGATAATTAAAAAAAATCACTTTCTCAAAAATTGAAATTAAAGTTAAAAGTTATGAATAAGCCTAAAGAAGATATACCTAAACTTATAATTCTGTTTAATTTTTTTTTTATTTTAACACAACTTTTTTTTTTGACAACTTTACTTTTTTAATAAAAAATTACTGTATTTATTTTTACATTTATTAATATTAATTAAAAAATAAATATACAATTTAATATAGACATATATATATTTTTAGGAATATAAAAATAGAAAGAAGAGACGGTCATCCAAAATTCAAAAAAACTCTAAGAATTGTTTGTTAGTTTGTTTATTGTTGGATGATTGATAAATATATATATATACATATATATAAATTATGATTGAAGGACTTAAAATATCAAGCACAAAAAGGCCAAAATACTTATATGGGAGTTTGCCAGATGTGATGCGTATCACTTAAAAAATGTCATTTATTTATTATTTTTAAAAAAAATCGTAAATGAAGTTAATTAGTATTTTATTTTTTTTATTAGAAATAGAAAATAATATATTAGAAAATAACCCCAATTAATAAGTAGAACTCAACCATGGCGAGAGGGACTATAAAAACAAAAAAACTCACAAATTAGTAAAGAAGTAGACCAATCAAGATTCTTACACAAATATACCAAATCAGCCATATTGGACTAACAATCTCAGGCCAGATTGAATAGGAAGTTAGCTTATAGAGATGGGACGTGCATATGTTTCTTTTTCAAAAAAAAAAAATTAATTATTATTAGCAAAAGATATTGCAAAAATTTATTATGTTTGTCTGGTTCAAAAATATTTATGAATGATATACTGACTAAGTTAATCGAATTATATTTTTCCTTAAAAAAATTATTGATTATTACTGAATTTTTAATTATAATTATTGGACTATCCAAAAAAAGTGTTATTAAGATTAATTTTAGTAAAACTATATATCTATATAAGAATAAATTTTAAGGCTAAATGAAAAAGCTTTATTCATTATTGAATGAATGGTGGGAGGGTTTTAGGATAAATCCTAATTTAAAAAAAAAAAAAAGAATAAACAGATCAGCAAGGAACTGTTTTTGGAAAAAAGATGGGTTGACAGGTTCAACTATTGAATTTGTTATTTTTAATTAAGCATTTTAATCATTTAAAAAAATTGCAGCAACTAACTACTAATTTTTTATATAGATTCTCAAATTCTTTTTGTGCTAAGTTCAGAGCTGTCAACTTGTCATTGCTTATTGCTTATGCATTCCTTTCCTTCATTGCAAAATCTTTACATAGTTATCTACTAATTTTGCCAATTCTTTTTTTTTAATTTAATTTTTTAATTTCAATGCTCTTCATGCCTTGAATATTATTATTATTATTTTGAAGTTTTCTTTCAGTTTCTGCCAATTTAGCTTTGCTTTCTCTTTTACTTCATAGGTAGGCCAAATGAAAATGATTTTATTTTATTTTTCCTGAGCTTTGACTGCAATCAGATTTTATTTTCTTTTATTATTTTTGGGTTAAACCCTTTAAATTATGTTTTTTGATTGTTTTCTTTGCAGGGTTTTTCTCATTTGTGTTTAGTTTTCCTGGTTCTTGGTGAAAAGACAAACTGGGACTGGGTGATATTGCTTGTAGTCCTGCATTTTAATTTTCTCATTTGTAAGGCTTTTTAATTTCCTTTTCTTAACTTAAAGCATTTATTAATTATTTTCTCCTTGTTGTCCTGCATTTCTTGTTGGAAAACTGTTATCATTTTGCATCATTTTAACAAATTTTAGATTGATATTTGTAAAGAAACATGTTGCTGGAATTTTTTTTAAAAATATTCTTATGTTTTTCTCTAAAAAGATGCGTAGAATGTTCTTCTTCCTGGTTGCAAATATTTAAGGGTCAAGCCCTCAATTTCTCGATTTGGCGAAGGCAGAGGACGCCCTGGTTTTCAATTCTTGATTTCTTCACAAATGTGATTTTTTTTTTCTTTCTTTCTTTTAATTTGATTCTAAGGGAAAAAAAAGGAAAAAAAAATCAAGTTGTTTCTTCTCTAATCTGCTCTCTTCCTTTTTATCTTTCTGTTTCATTCTTTTTGTGAAATTAAAATGGTTTTGAAATTCTGTTTTCAAGAAACGCAGTAAAACTAGCAATTCTAACCACTAGACTTCTGCTCTAACAACCATTAATTCTTGATTTTCAGGTCAGAAACACTGGTTGTCTTCTCCAGCATCAAGATTATGGATCTTTCATTTTAAGCACTAATCTGTGGACATTCTTGAGGTGAATCGTCAAGAGAATGAAATATTACAAATGGACTCATAATAAGAAGATAAATTCTACAACACCATCAGGAATGATCCAGTTTATTAGAGAATTGAATATGATCTATGCTGAAGAAAAGCCAGGTATGAATTTCCCTGCATTGCATTAACATCCAATATAATTAAATGAAACTTTGTATGTTTGGAACAATAAACAAAATTAAAAAGGAGTATTTTTTTATTATTATTTTTTCAATCTTTTTCATTCAATATGTAATGAGAATGATTCTTACTTGCAGCCAATGGATTTGTGAGTGACCATATAAACACTGATACGCCTACTTACAAATATTTCGAATTCATCGATAGCTCGGAGGAGTTAAAAAGATTAGCAAAGAATAAAAAGCCTACTACTTTTGAACATAGTAATAGAAAGAAGAATATGGAAGGCGTGTTTACTAGAAAGAAAGGGAATAATGAAGTATTCAAGAATCAAGAACAAGAAGCAGAAGCTAATCATTTTATGAATTGGGAGAATCCAATAAACGTTGAAGGATCTTTAAAGATTCCTACAAGTGAATCAGAAGGAAGCAGGAGGAAAATTGGTCATAAAAGAGAAATGAAGGTTGACTACAACATGCCAGAAATGGTTGCATTTGTTCAAGAAAGCAGCAATCATAAGCATTTATCAAATGAAATTATAATGGGAACACAAGACTCTATTAATCAGGATGAATGGTCAAATGAAAATTATGAATTCGACCATGACAATTGCTCTTCTTTCTTAGTTGATTCTGATACAGAAAGTATTGACTCGACTAAAGAAACTTTGCAAAGATTGCGTTGTATTTCAAATGAACTGGAATTCATAACTTCTGACATTAAGAACGAAGCGGATGATTATGAAGATTTCGATGAAATGGATGATGTTTTGATTGATCAGTCTAATGGAAAGATTGTTCATAAGGTAAGCAATGACATGGAAAATGAGCAACATTGTTACGAAAAGTTGACCAAAGAAGATGAAAATGATTTTAATGGAAGGAATGTAGTTTCTACTCGATTTTCTGCTGAAAACATTGTACAAGCAATTCAACTCATTAAGGAGGTACAAGAAGATTGCAATAATCAGCAACTTGATTACAAAAGGTTGACCAAGGAAGAAGAGGAACATCTTGAAGGGAGTGACAATATGAAGACAGATCATAATTCTGGTGAAATGGTATGCACGGTTCATCTAACCAAAGAGGTAAGTATCAGTCACATTCTTGCACATTTATATTATATAAAAAGGCACACTCAAGCAGTGAAATGGAACGGCAACGTCTCTTCTCTCTTTACCAGAAGTCTCAATTTGAGCCTTGGACGTGGACATCATCACCCAGTGAAATTCTTTTGCCATGACCTCTGGCTAGAGCTAAAAGTATGATCTTTACCTAATCCTGCAAATGGTAGATCATAATATAAAATTAAAATAAGGGCCATTTGTTCACATTATAGGAGAAAATTAGAGAAGATGCTCAGCTGAGTGCCCTACAATTTGGGCAATCATGATATTCCTACTTTCATTATTTCATAAATCCCTATCACATAAATCTTCCTATTGCCATACTGGTTATCATAAACAAAATTCTGGTTTCTAACAAATTAAGAAATTATAGATGCAGAAGGAAGCAGCATTGTCAAATCCTTTTTTACCATTAACAACTGAAGCAGCAGATTGCAACTGTTCTGCAAGTGACACTAGTGAAAGTGGAACTGAAAGAATGTCTTCAACACCTCAAATACTAACAAGTTCGAGTCCAACCTTAACTAATCAAGATGATGATAGAGAATCCTCTGATCCTTCTTCAGGACATTTAGAACCATCAATGGGTAGCAGCATTTTTCATCATTCATCTACCAGTGCACATTCTTTCGCTTTTCCAATGTAAAAATCTTGATTATTCACACAGTTTGTCACTCTTTGCTATCATTTTCTTTTACTAGTGTAGTGGGTTATTAACAATTTTGCTGCTTTTTATATGGCTAGATTAACCCCAGAATGGCCTGAGAGCCCTGTGCGTATTGGAGTTGATGACAACAATAAAAAATGGAGTGGAAGTAAGAACAGAAGACAATTGAAAAGGCGTCCACGTTGGAAAGCTCTTGTTTGCTGTAAATTTGTAAAATGAAAGAGCCAAGAAAATAGTTTTTGTTGGAGTAAAGTTCCATAAACATTATTAAAACAGAGAAGTTTCATGCTGGAATTAATTTTTGTTGGGGCAGTAGAAGTTTCTATTTTGTTGATTGTAAAGTTTTGTTGGATCAATTGTATAATTAATTAGTAAACAATTGTGTCATTTTGTCAGACAATATTATAGCAATTTCATGTTATTGAATGTAAATCTGATTTGGCATTTTGTCAGCCAGTATTAATAGTAAATCTATTTTCTTCATCAATTTGATCAGTTAATACATTCTTTTTACTGCATATACATGAGCTATATAGTTAAATGTCTGCTAATAGTTTATCTAATAAGAAAATTTTTATCTAGATTGAATATATGTGTACTCAGCCAATAAAAATACCTTAAAAAGTATAAATAAAAAAATAAATTATTTTATTGACCGATGGACACCTGATACAAGTAAGAATCCGTCAGTATACAAATAAAAGTAGCAGTAAACCAAAAATTTCAAGTCGCAGCTCCACCCATCAATGGCCTTCTGATTGAGAACAGGACCGGCTGACCATTGCTATTGGAGTCCATGTTGTGATACACACACATATTCCTTGACTTGTTCAATACAAATTAATTTTATGAAATTTTATAAACTTCATTTGAAATTCCATATTCTAAATTTAGTATAAATGAACTTTTATTATTTCATTCATAAAAATTAAATTTTTATGGATCTCAATATAATTAAATCAAAATTTATCATTATAAATAAATTTCATCCTATAAACTCGTTTTTCAATTTTTGAGGTGAAATCATAAATAAAAATTGTTTTATTAATAAATTTATAAGCATTGTTTTATTAATAAATTTTCTAGTGTTTAAACGAACAAATCATTTTTAACTGAAGTTAGGAGAGAGTGATATCATCTTGTTACTAAAATAAATTACAAAGTAATATTATAAAAAAAAATTTATTTTTTTTGAATTTTATAGTTTCATCATTGATAATTTTCCTTGAATTAGATTACAAACTTAAATGTAATACGATGGGTAAACTTTGATATCATCATATTACGTTTCTAATAAATTATAGTTTTTTGTTTTTTGAAAAATAAGTATATAACTCACGGTTCCGAATCACCCATTTATAGAAACATTTGTTGAGTACTCCAATTCTTTATTTAGAGTGTGTTTCTCAAAACTGGAGCTTTTCAGCTTATTGTGAATAAGTGATTTTTAGATTATAATCAGATTAAAAATAAGCAGTTAAGCGTTTCTGTAAACTAGTTAATAATCAACTGATAATCAGTTTATAATCAGTTAAGTGTTTCTGTAAAATCAGCTTATAATCAGTTTTTAATTGCAAGAACTGTCAAAATGACCAAACTATCCCTGAATTTATTTATTGTATAAAAATAATTTTTTAAATGTCAATTTAAAATTTATTTTGCAATAATAATAATAATAATAATAATAATAAATTTTATTTAAGAAAAAATATAAAAAAATTTTGATGGAAACTAAAGTGTATAGGGTGGGCAAATTTAAAATATTGAAGATTAGGTAGGGATAGTATGGTCTTTTACTTGGTCAAAACTGCTTAAAAAATAAGTGCTTAAAAAAATAGTAAAACCCAACTTTTAAAAAACTGATTAAAATCAGATTATAATCTACTATTTAAGTTTTAGAAACACTTAAATAAATAATTTATAATCTAAAAACTGCTTATAATCAATTTTGACCAATTTTTAAATTTTGAGAAATATCCTCTTAATTTACTACGAGGGTTAGTTTACCAATTCTTTTGGGTGGAAGCAGAAAGGCCCCAACTGGGGATAAGTGCAGCAATTGCAATTTACTAGCATCAAAATCAATGCCGCAAAAAAATTTGGCAAGACCATAACCCCCAAAAAAAAGGACTAGCCAGTAACACTAACCACATTCCATGGACCACAATCTCTCAACCCATAAATATTATTTATCCATTAGCTATTGGATGTGGCATGGCAATGCTGAACACAACATGGCGCGGTAGGCTATTAGTCTGGTGGTCCTCAACAATGTCACGTCTCACCTAGGTCATGGTTGCCCTATGCTTCGACCTATTCTGGTCCTCAACAATGTCACGTCTCACCTAGGTCATGATTGCCCCGTGCTTCGACCAACCGGGCCATATTGGCTTGGTTTAGACAATTTTTCTTTTTAAATGATGTATCACACACAAACACACACGCACACATATATATATTTGTTAAGATTTTTAAATCAAAATATTTGAAATTAATAATTTTGAGTTAGTTTGATTTATTAAAAGTTATATCAAATTTGGTTGATATCATATTAAATTTCATGTCAATTTAAATTTAAATTGATGTCCAATAATTACTTATTTAACTTTGAAAACTATAAAAAATAAATATTATAAGAAAATGTTTTTAATCTCTCAATATATATAATAAATTAAGAAATGAAAAAAGAGATTCATTTGTCCTATTAAATTAAATTTATAACCATTAAAATAAAATAAAAAATTAATATATATGATATTATTAAATAAAATTATTGTGAAATTATTTTAAAAAATCATTAAATATTTCGATGGATTATTTAATTAATAATCCTATTTATATTACTATGATCTAATATTCTATATATTATATATGTATATACATGCGCACGCGCACATACACACGTATATATACACACATATTTACCACTTTAGATTTATTTGAGTTATAATGATTTGATATTTTATTAGATCACAAATCAAAATGATAATTTAATTAGTCCATTTTTCCTTTTTTTTGAAATAATGATCAATCATATATACTTGCAAATTATGTTTTTTGAATTGATTTAAATGAATTAATTTTATTTGATTATTTAAAAAAAAAATTGTAGCCTACTTGCATTGCATGGTTGCTCGTCAACCAGTCACACTTCTGGGCGACTACGTTCAAAGAATATGTGGTGATTTGCTTGATAGATTGTTACTGAAATCATCAATACATAAATTGTATTGGATCGAATACTCATTTTATCTTGATAAAAAAAAAACTCATTTTTAACTGGAATTATTCGTGATGATCACAATGGAAACTGGGTTGCATTTTTTGCAGTGAACATTGTCAAATGCTCCATCACTAAAGCAGAACTTTGAGGCATTTACCAAGGTCTTCTTCTTGCTTGGGACAAGGGTATTCGCAATTTAGAAGTAGAAGCTAATAGCAAATGTGCGGTGAATCTCCTTTGCAGCGAGTCCCCTAATGTTAATTCTAATTACTGCTCTCGTGACTAATATCCAGAAGCTTCTTAGGATGGATTGGTCTGTTTCTGTTAGAAGCGAACTTTGCTCCAGACTGGCTGGCATTTCATGCGATGAGTCTTCCGTTGGGCCTTCACCGGCTTAATGATCCTTCAAATTATCTCAAAAGATGGATTAGACATGATGCTATTGGTGCCTTCTATAATAAACAAATTGTAGTTTAAGTGCCTATGTTTGTTGCTTCTTTTGTACGCAAAAAAAAATACTCATTTTATAATAATAATAATAATAATAATAATAATAATAATAAAATACAAATATAAATTTCAATTTCAATTTTTTTAAAATAAATCGAAAACTAATTTATTTTTTAAATGACTGATGAAATACAATATAAGTTGAAATATTAATTTATTAGATTGAGTTGTAATTTATACAAAAGATCAATATTTGTCAATTATTGCTATTGCTAAAGAATTTACCTCAGTATGTTTTTTTTTTTAAAAAAAATTTAATAGTATTTAATTAACATATATATATGCCTTGCACTTCTTTTCATTTTTGCTATAATCAATTATCAACCCAACCAGATTACATTATTGTCATATCACTCGTGCCTATTGGGAGGCAATGTTCCCACCTAATGTGCACGGAACACCGCAAAATGTTCTTTCATTGGCCAAAATCTCCTTTTAGTTTTATTTATTTTGTAAATGCATACAAATTATAAAAAATATTACATAATATTAAAATCTTAAAATTAGTCTGATAAATATATTTACGTTTAAGTATTCTCCATCCGATGTTCAAAGAATTTATATATATTTAATACGACCTATATTATATTTTTTCTGTAATACTAAAAAATTAAATTTATATACAATTTTGTTTAGAAAAATTAATAATAAAAAATAGATTAATTTTCAAAATTAATAGTTTCTTTTTAAAACCAAACAAGATGTATGTCACCATCCTTGGATATTAAAGATACAGGAAAAATATACGGAGTATATATTTATAGAAGGCGTCAAGAGAGCACGTCGGTTTTTGCAAGCAAAATGCAGAGTTAAGATTAATGGCTGAAAATGGAAACTGGTTGAAAATATCATACACTATATCATTTATGAGATAGAAACTTGGCTTGCAATTGCAGTTCCACTTTTATTTTTGAAATTAATTCATTCTATCCCAATTTTTAGACCTGCCCATTCAATTAATGCATTCAATTTCAGTTTCTCTACTTAAACCAATTTTTCTTTTACGTATATACACAAATCTTAACCAAAAAGATAAGAAGGAAAAAAATCTGTTAATAATCATATCAAATTCACATCACATTCCATATCATTATCGCCCAAAGGACCACTGGTACTACGAAATTTCTGTATAAAATTTCACCCAAATGGACCACTGCTTGCTCATTGTTTTTAATTTTATCAGCTCGGCTTTAGCGCACGCATGTTAAATGAATATTAAGAAAAATATAGGTTAAATTTTTCTAGCCTAATAATGGTAATTGTGTAAATTCCAAAAATTTCTTTTTCCTATAACTGCAATGTGTCGAGTAATTTTTGCAAAAATCTGATTTATATTAAAAAAGAAGAAACTAAAATTATGTTCAAGATCAACTTAAAACTCATAAAAATTAAGAAAAATTAGTTCACACTCGGATTAGGATTTGGATACTAGTTTTAACTTTTGAACTCCCATGAAATATTTGATAAATTTAGTATTAAGATTAGCCTTTGAAAATCCTTTGATAAAAAAAATTCAAAATTATGGAAAAAAAAGTTTAAAATTATATATATATTTTTAATCAAGTTTAAAATTATAATTAAATAAAAGCTAAATTATCATTCTGTAATTCTTTTAATCACTTTTAATTGATAATCCAATCGTTTAACTTTTTGTTTTACAGTACAAAGGAAATGTCCTTATTCATCGACTTAATTGAATTATGCGGTTTAGACTAATAAAGGGGAAAATGAGGACTTACGGAATTTACGGTGCATTAACAAGGTAGATAGCGAAGGGCATTTGACAGCTTATTTGACCAAAGGGGTTAATGGACCACTACAACTACTCTCATCAATCATCATCAAACTCAAAAACACTATGTCTATACGCACCTCCTCCATAATAATACTCTTTATCTCGTACCATTCATAATAATAATAAATCAATGCCCTCTGCAAACTTAGCCCAAATATCACACACCAACATAACAGAAACCGCCCATACATTTAGATGGCACTGATGACTGAACCATTGGTATGGCTAACTCTTCCTCTTCTCTGAGTTCTGAGCCTCTGACCATTAGAAAACAATTCTCACTGGTCTGTTTTTTCTCCTCTTTCATAATGACACGGTGTGAACTTGGATCTACAATCATCAAAAACACAGTGTCACTCGCTTTGACATTTCATATCTATTACCCCTACCAATATGCGTGACTCGTACGTGAGACCCACTTCTGCACATGTCTATGGTCCCCACCTTTCACATTTTACCAGTAACCAACATCCCCCACCTAATCTATGTCCCACTTGCCACGTCATCCTCTCCTATTCCCCCCACATTAATCAAGCTTCCCTGTTCTGCTCACTATTGTTTCTTTGAGAGAGAGAGAGAGAGGGTGCCGCGCCGGGACAAACCGACTTCTCTCATTCTTGATAGGTTTTGCCCAATGAAATCGACACACGTGTTCACCTGCATTACGGCCCCACCGCCACATGTAGTCATAATCACGCATGGGACTCGTCACTACTCTTGTGCGACCCACCATCCACTCACACCCCCCACACTCACCCTTAACGCACCGGTACACTCGCAGACTGCTACTCATCCGTACACTTTCTATCGCATTATAACAGTGATCAGGTCATCCCAACGCAACTTCTCTCCATGTGATTATCGTCTCCATTAACTTAAATAACGGTAACGTGTCGCATTCTCAAGTGAGTGTTGTTAGTTTGCTGTTTGTAATCGAGTATTAATTATGGATTAATTACAGAAAAAGACATTACAGATGCAGATGCAAGCAAACAAAACACTATTTTCCCTCTATATTTTGATTTAATTTAATTCCAGATACATCCGAAAATCTTTAAGAAAAAACCTTCAAAAAATTAGAAGGAAAAAAAAAAAACCTAACATGAAAGTTAGTTGCACACGAACATCAAAGATCAAGCCCAAACATGCATCTTCCAAAATCAGCAAAAAACCCCCAAAAATTAAGAAAAAACAAAAAACAATTTACACAAATAACAGTCATATTTCATATTATTTTCATATAAATTCCTCTCAATTTAATTTTTTAATTTTTTTTCTGAGAGATCTAAATTTTTTAATTGCCTTCTTTTTAAAATTCTTCCTTTTAAAGTTAAAAAAAAAAAACAAAAGGATGAGGAGATTTTACGGGAGATAGAGACTGGGGTGATCCTGATCAGTCCACTGACTGTGGCTCCAGTAAGTTTGATCAACGGTGTTAGGAAGATCAAATAAACCTTGATCTCCAGTACCTTGCCAATCCAACGGCCCAAACCCTCCATTTCCTGATCTACTACTTTGTAAGCCTGATAATTCTACGTGAACCGTCTGATCAATCAATCCTCCCGCCATCTCCTGCATCTTCATCTCCTCTCCATCTATTCCCAACATATTCTGCTGCGACTGCTGTTGCCACTGCTGGTTTTGGTTCTGTTGAACATGTTCAAGACTCTGTTGGCTCAGCATGTTATTCAATCCAAAACCCAACGGCTCACTTGTTGATGTAATTAAGCTGGTAAAGTTTCCAATCTCTGAAAAAATCCCACAGTCCGGTCCTTGCTCTAGCAAACCAGGCTCAAAGCTCGGATTTATGTTGGCATGTGGAAATAGCTTCGACTCGCCAATTCCATTCAGCATACTATTCGAGGCAGAGCTCGAAGCCGAAACTGCTTCTAAACCAGTGTTAGCCGCTGTAGTATTTGTGGCTGTCAGACTAGAGCTTTCGCTACTAGAATGAGAATTCGGCGATTTCCGCTCATGTTGTTGCTGCTGCTGCTCCTGCTGCTGCGGTGGCGGTGGGGTTAAAGTGGTGTTATTAGTAGCTGTACCAGTGTTATTGTCTGTACTAGAGACAGTCTGTTTCGGCTTAGACCGTTTCGTCTTGCGACAGCCACCGCCAACAGGTACGTTACGGAGAACACCACCTTTAGTCCAGTACCGACGGCAGCTCTTGCAGAAGTGGCGAGGTTGTGAGAGGTTATAATTGTTGTAGTAACAAAACTTGGTATTAAGCGAGTCACATCTCGGACACTTTAATGCTTGATGATTCTGGTGGTGGTGCGGCCTCAACCTCCTATCACCTCCGCCGCCGCTAAATAACCGGCCAGCGCCTCCAATTGAATGGATGTCTTGCATTTCTTAGCGTTCCTCTTCCACTTCGTATATTCAATTGAAACACTAGAATTTGCAAGCTATACGCTATACTGTGAATCCGAAACCAATTTGTTAAAAAATATTATTACTTTAAGTATTCAATTTCCAGTTTCTGACTAACAACGTCACAGTAACCGACCATGAAGCGAGACTGTGAGACTGACAGAGCTAAGAAATTGAGTGAGAGGGAGGGAGAGGGCATCGCGTGTGAAAAAGAGGAAGAGAAGGTTGCTCTGAACTCTGACAAATATCCCCTTGAAAATCTTCTAGTAACCTTTTGTTTTAAAAAAAATAATAATTTTCTGTAACGACCAAATTAACCTTATGCAAAATCTAAATTTACTGAAAAGTCCTTAAAAGTAAAAAGTCGAAATTAGGCATTCGATGAAGAATTAGAAGAGCGAAAAGGGTGTGGGATTTGGATTTGATGAGTATAGGTTTGAAGAGTACGGAAAAGGGCAAGATCTAGCCGTTGAATAAGAAAACGTGGAGGGTTAAAAAAGAGGGAGAGCTGCTGTCCACAAAATCAGGTTGTCTACTTGTCGGCCACCCCCGATATATCTGCTCTGCTAAATCAGTGTCAGTACAACTGGTCGAGAGACTGCCACGTAGCATGTTAGAATTGGTGATTTGTCAAAAATCAAAAATTATTCTTATTTAACAGTGCCAGCATGAAGATTAACACTACTTTTATTGTTCAAAAATGTTAAAAAATTAATTAAATAATTTTATTTGATAAAAATATTATATTTATTTATAAATAATTTATATAAAATAAAATATTAAATTTATTAAAATTTATTAAATAATTAATAAAATATTTTATTTAAAAATAAAAATATTTTATCAAAAAAATAAATTAAAAAATTCACATAACAAAAAATAATCATATTTTTTAATTTAAAATATAATAAAATAAAAAAATATATTATAAAGATAATTTAGATATAATTTAATTTTTTTATAAAATTAAATTATAATTAAATAAATATAATAAATTAATTTTTTTAATATTTTATTATATTTTTTAAACATAATAATATATTTTTTCTAAGTCAAATATTTTTTCTATAATATATTCTTGTAAAATACAACTTCAATAACTAATTTTCTTATGATCATAACATCAGAGTATTTTTTTTTTGGTTAATATATGAGTAGAATAATTACACGATAAATTATTATAAATGAAATATAAAATATAAATAAATAAATTTATTTTTTATTTTATAAAAATTTAAAAAATCTATTTTTATTAAAAATATAAATTTACACGTATCCTTTTGTTATATTTTTATTTTAACACATAATATATTTAATAAATAATATTAAATATAAATATTATTAAATTTTAATATATTATTTAATTTGGAAAAATAATTAGTAAATTATAATTTAAAATAAATAGAAAAAATAAGTTTATCTATTTAAAAGGAAAATATACTAATTAACAGAGCTTGCAAACGTGGTGAAACATATTTTATACAAATAAAAACAATGATACCGTGCAAATAATTAGAGCACTTCGATTTTAGAAAAAATAATACTTAGTATTAAACTAGATAAGTTGAATTGTCCGTTTAATATTGCTTGAGGTAATATTTTTACATAAAAATATTTTTATTTTTATTAATTCATATATATATAATTATTTATCAATGTATACAAATTTTAAAAATTTTAAATACGAATTAACAATTGCATTTAATATTTTCTAAAATGAATTAGTGTTTATTAAAAATAAATAGAATTTTTTTTAAAGGAAAAATAAAATTAATATTAAAACTTAATTATGGAAAAAAAATTTCAAAAAAATATCTTAATAAATTATAAAATAAAATTAATATTTAATTATATAAGAAGGTAAACACATCACTATCTTATGAATTTAAGTTTTTTTCTCAATAAAAAAATAATTTATTTTTATTTTTTAATTTCTAAAACTTGATAAAATTTTATTCCATCCGTATAATGAAAAATATAAACTCCCACATAAAATATTATGAGTTGACATTTTTTTTTCTTTTTCAATTCTGTTTTAAAGTTGAAAAAAAAATTATAGTGAATCTAATTATTAATTATTTGTTCAATTTTATAAATTATAGAGCACAAAACAAAAGCAATTTTAGTTTGATTGTTTTTTATACTACTTAATCGCAAATACATTAATATAGATACACAGTACATTAATTTATCAATGCAATATTTTAAAGATATTATTAAAAAATATAAATTTAAAAATAAACTAAATAAATAGAAAATATAAATTATATTATTGATTGTAATAAAATATTATTTTGTAAAAATCTTTATTTTTTTTCTTATGCAATCCAATATATTAATTTAATTATATTTAATTAAAATTATTAATTTATAATCATATTTCATTTAAAATAATTTCTTAATGTTTGTTTATTAAACATATAAAATATATAGCAATGTACAAAATGTTTGATATATATGCAAACTATATAAAATATTTAAAATTCATGAATAAAATATAAAATGTAAAATAGAAAAAATAATTTATTTGAAAAAATAAAATAAAATTAATTTTAATTAAAACTAAATATTGCTTCTTCGCGATGTCATATACATAATATAGTGTATGTGTAATTATTAAAATTAATTTTAAATATAAAAAGAAAATAAATATTAAATTTGTAATTTTTATATTTTCAAATTTATTTTTATTGTTAAATTAAAGTGTTATTAATACACATTTAATAAAATAAAATTTAATAATTTAATAATTTTCAACCTTGAGATTTATCGGTGCTAATCGGAAGAAAAATTTGAAATTTATGCTATTTATTAAATAAATTATAATTTTTAAAAGTTCATATTATAAAAGTAATTTAAAATATTTTTCAAGCATTTATTATAAAAAATTATTATTAAATTTATTTCATTAATTTAGCATTTAATATATATATTATAATAAATATAGTAATTATTATTATACTATTAAATTATAAATTTAATTATTAAATTAATTACTCAATAATTTATCACTTCGAGATATTATAAATTCAATTAATTTATACCAATATTTTAAAATTAAATTTTTTTATGCATTATAATAAAATAAAAAATTAATTTCATTTTACATTTAAATTAATATAAAATTATCTTTATTATAATTCGAATTTAAGATATAAAGATAGCAAAAAAATGAAAAAATGAAAGAAAAACAACTTATGAAATAAAAAAAAAGTTTAAAAAATAAAACTAAAAATAAAAACGGGGTATAATTGGAAATATAATATTTATTATTGGAACAATTTTAGTGTATATAGAATTAAAAAATATTTTTTTACTTCACAAACTTTTAAAAAAAATTAATTTAAAATATAAATTTATCTATATTTTTTATTACACTCCTTGCTTGAAAAAATTCAATTGATTATTTTTACATTTCATTTATTTTTTGAAAAATATAATTTATTAAGTATTCCTGGAGTGATTTTGAATTATTTAAAAAAATTTATTATTCTCAATTATTTTTTTAAATTATATTTTTTATTGAAATTTGATATTTTTAATTTATTATAATTTATGAATATTTATTAGATAAAACTTCAAATTTTTTTTACCAAATAATTAGAAAATTTTGTTAAGTAAAACTTTATATTTTTTTTGACTAAATAATTAAAATCTTTCCTAAGTAATATTACTATTTTTCACAAAGTTAAATACACCTATTTATATATCAATATAAATATATTAATATATATATATATATATAACTCAAGATGCAGTTATATAAGCATAACAATTGTGATTTAATTTTGAATTCGCCATATGACTTATAATCCTGTAAAATTATATGAAATTTTTAGATATAATTAGATTAAAAATTTTATGTGTTTTATTTTATTTATTGTACTTGTATAGTTTACTTGTGATCTTTTTGGCCCCTAAATATCGAGGATTTAGATTTATGCCAAATTATATTAAATTTGTATTTATTTTTTTTTGTTCATTTTTTAATTTATATTAAATTAATTATTTTATTACTTTTATTAAATTAACCCATATAAATATTCTTTGCAGTCTTATCCCTAACAAATATAATGCCGAAACGTTAAGCTTATTTTTCAGTAGAATTTTATATATTATTGAGATAAAAAATAATAATAATATTTTTTAATAGTATTTAAATAATCTTTATCCCTCTTATCTATGTCTTAACTTTCATATAATGTTTATAAACTACAATAGAATAACAATATTCAATATATTTAGAAGTTAATTTTAAATTAATTTAATAAATTATACTTCTATTAAATTAAAATTTAAAATCTTTAAATTTTAAGATGACTACTCAAACTGTTTAAGCAAGCACATTAGTTTAAATTTTCAACTAATAAACAGGTTAAACCATTTTATAAGGTAAACTAGACACCCTTTAAAAGTTCATAGTAATTATATTTGAGCAGTGTGAATAATATTTTTATTTTAATATTAACTTGCAAGACATATTCTATTTTAATTTTATTTATAATATAATATCTTCTAAAAAACAATAATTATTATTTTAATATTAATTAATAGAAATAAAACTGACAAAAAAAATTAGGGATAATTTGGAGGGAAGAGATTATGGATTGGGGAAAAGGGCAAAATTGGAAAATGAGCCGCGTTGTGTCACGTCACCAATTTTTCCACAATGAGCGGAAACATAGGATGATGAGGTGAAGCCGTGAAGCCTCCGGGCTTTCGAGTAAAAACGGTGTTGTTTGATTCAAAACATATATATATATATATATATATATATATATTTTTTAAAGCTCGACTCCGAAATCGGTTTGACGGGATCGAACTTCTACCCTTTTAATTGAGGATAACTATAAGCTATTCCAGCTGGTTTGATTCAAAACATATATATATATATATATATATATATAATGTGAGAGTGGACATGCATTGAATAAATTTATTTTTCGCTGAATTATAATTCAAAATGATAAATTAAATAATATAAAAAATCCTATATATATATATATACTTTCTATATTCATTAGATAAATTCATTGTAGATTTTTATTTTTATGTTTTTTAAAAACTAAAAATTATTTTTATTTTTTTATATTTTTTTGAAAATTTGTTTTATATTTTTAAAAATTATCATACTTATTAAAATTTTAATTATTAAAAAATAAAAAAATAAAAATACTTGTAGAAAAAATATATATATATATATATAAAGAAAAATTTGTTTAAATTGCGATGAAATGAGGAAAAAATGAGAAAAAAAATTATGATTAAAAGAGGAAAAAATGATATTTTATGTAAAAAAAAAAAGTTTTGTTTATATAAAATGTATTATCTAAATCAAAATCTCTTATGGAATTCCGCATTTAACATGAAAATAATTTTTATTTAATTAAGAAGATCTAAAATTTAATTATAGTGCCAAACACATTTTATTTTTTATTTTTTCTAAAGAAAACTAAACCAAAAAAATAAAAATTATCCCAAATATATCATTAATTAACCTATTTAATAACGTGGTTAACTTAAATAAACTTAATAAGCCAATTCAATAACATGATTAACTTATTAGCGGATAACCAATAAGAATGATTTAATTTTAATGTAAAAAATTATGAAAATTGGTATGATTAATAATTAGATTAGCATACTATGCCCTAATGTTAATTTTGCTCCAACCCCACTTAATACAAAATTTGCCTCAATCCCACTTAAGGTCACATTCTTAAAGTCCTAACACACTTCCAACTCCTAATAAATGAAAATAAATAGAGCGAAACTGGACAAATGTTGCAAAATCCAATCTGGTCACTATGTTTCCATTATCGCAGTGACCCGTGGCCTCCTCTCTATCTTAAAAATGATTAAAATCAAGCAGTAAATTAAAGAGCATTTGTCTAATTGTCTTGGCAAAATCAAGAGCAAGCATGCACCCAACACCACACCAACTTAATTAGCTTGCTTAGTTAGCTGCCACCTCTTGATAAATTAATGGTGGCCTTGCTCATAATCATACAATGGCAGCCTTGCTAATAATACTCTCTTTCATTTCGAAGTAAAATATATATATGTATATTTTAAATTTTAAAACTTAAAAAATGTTAATATTTTTATTAAAATTATAAATTTATATGTATTTTTTCATTGTATCCTTGTTTTAATATGAGATATATGTATTCATTTTTTAATAATTAATTAAATATAAATATAATAGACATTTAATATATTAACTAATTTATTGAAATAGTAGGTGAGTTATAATTTATGGTAATAAAAAAAGAAAATGTATTTGTCAATTTGTAATGAAGTAATATTTCTATTAATATTTTTAATTTAGAAAGTATGTTTATTTATAAAAAAAAATAATTACTAGTTATATTGATTGCCCAATGTCAACATTTGTGTATGTTTTTAATGATAAAATTAAAATTGGAGTACTGAAACATAGCATAGCATAGCTAATATTTAATTTAATTTTTTTTTATTTCATATTGAATTGTGACATTTAATATAATTATTAATTTAATATATACGTGCAATATATTTGCATATAACTCTAGAAAACAATTTATATAGTGAGATGAAGAGCAAGAAAAGATATGAAAGTCACAGCTTCATAATGGGAAATCAGCAGCCGCCGCAATATACACATTCAAGTGCTTGTTGGCTACACGTACGTATATGCCATCCATATATGTCTATTCTTTCTCAATTCTCAATGTCATTGCATAATTGTATTGTTTTCAAACGGACAATTTTCTTATGGCCCCACTTCTGAAGGACCCACATCAGCCGTCAATGACTGTTCATCATCAACTACACTGTATATCAGCCGTCCATTGACTACCGTTGATGCTATTCACTTTATTATGATTATTTTGGGGGTTGGGGAGGTATGCATGCTTGGACTAACTCAACTATATATCTCTGAATTCAAACATTATTTTAAATCCAACTTAATTCTCTATCCATATTTTACTTTATACTTAATTTTGTCAAAGTTAGAAGGATTTGTAATTGAAAAATGAAAACAGATGAAAGAATTTTTTTTAAGAATATTTATCTCTAATAATTTTTTTTTGTAAAATAAAATTATAATCAAATTGATTAATTGGTCCAATTAATAAAATTTTTATGCTGGATTTTTCTTTTGTTTTTTCAATTAGTTTTGTTAATCCACCTTTATAATTTCTCCAAGCAAAGGTTTAGGGTTAATCTAAACCTTTACATATGAAGTGATGAGTTATTATTAATCTAATGACCACGAATTATTGCATATAAATACATAAACAACGATATGTAATTTAACAAAAACTTAAAAACTAAAAAAAAATTTCCCTGAAAATTAGTTAGATTAGAAATTCAAATACGAAATTGATAATCTTATAATCGAGGATTTTTTTTTTTTGAGCAGACAAAAAAAAATGGATGATAAATAATTAAAATAACGTGTCCCGTACATGCGTGCACCTTTCATCTTCAAACAAAATTAAAATATTTCTAAGAACAAAAGATTTTGATTTTTAGAGTCACTATATACAATACAAGGGCATTGGAAGGCAACCCCTCCAAAAATCAAGTTGAAAAAAATTGAAATTTTTGAACAATGATTTTGATTGCTTGAATGAACAAGCAATTTGATGGGAACATGTTCACATGCGTATGGGGCACCTTGGGGGCTCCAAAATTAGGTCTTCCGGTACTTGTCCACATCTCTTGCAAATATATATATACTCCAAGTTTATAATAATAAGTAGCAATAATCATTTCTATTAATATATTTTTTTGAGTTATCCTTTTAGAGTTAAGCCGGATAAGATCACAAGAATGATAAAATTTTCTACTCGATTTTGATATATCTAATTAAACTAGAATAATCTCTTTTAAATTAATTTAGACGTTTAGTGATTTTATTAATGAATCTTTAATTAACATTAGTGTTATAACAAAAAAAAAAGAGTTTGAATACTATTTAAAATCAAAATTATTAAAAAAAAAATACGACATTGAATTTTGAAAGGTTTAGGTTAGAATTAAAAAGAGGTGGATCCTAATTATCAATTGTGTTGTATGCATCTTTCACAATCTAAAAGATTGGTGAAGATATGGTGTTTTGCAGGGTTATCTTGGTTGTACCTTTAAATGGAGGTCACCATCCCTAGCCACCAACTTTGGGCTCTGCTTCGAAGGCCCAGTGGGTTGGAGTGGGGGCATCCTCCCACTTTTTGAACCCCACCCATCATGTGGTTGTTGGAGCCCACTACCATCATCTCATTTTTATTTTTCCATTTCAAGAAAATACAACACTTAATATGGTGCATAACTACTTATGTGCACACCATATCATATAAGTAGCCTCCACAATTAAATTTATTTTTTGATCTATTTGGAGAAAAAAAGAAGAAGTTTAAATCATATTTATAATATTAAAAATTATGTTCAAAATGTTATTTTTTTTCTATTATACGTATATCTAATAATTATCAGTTTATTTAAAAAATTTGAAGACTGCTGAAGATGTTACTAGGGTGATTTTATCTTATGTAAATCCTTATAATTAGAATTTTATTTCATTTGTTTTTTTTTTTGTAATTTTAACTTTTTTATTCTAAAATTGACACTGTTAGCAATAAGATACAATGATTTTAGTTTAGATATATTGAAAAATCTATTAGCTGGAGTTAGATATTTTATTTATTTATTTATTTATTCGTCGGTTTTTACCTAATAAAATTGTAGCTTTAAAAAGTTCTGAAAGTGACAATTTAAAACAAATGAATAAAAATAATTGAAGATTAGAGCTATCAAAATCAAGGGAGGAGAAAAATATTCACTTAAGACTAAAAAAGAAATAATAATTTAGAACAAATATAGAAGTTGTAACTCATTGCTTTCCAAATATCCTTTTTAAAAAATTTATTGGGCATATGTTGGATTAGGTCGTTGACGTGGGTTCAACTCAAAAGTATTCTTCAAAAAAGCTTAAAAGAAAATTATTTGTTTAAAATAAAATAAAATAAAATAAATATTATATTATATTGGATCATGTATTGTAGCCAAACCCAAATTCCCAATAGCTTGTTGGTGGAAAGTAAGCACATGAACTAATGATGGGTTTTGGTTAGTTTTAAGTGATTTTGGTTCATTAAAAAAATAGTAATAATAATTTTTCTTTGTTTGAATTAACATCTAAGCTTGGCTTGACTTATTATTATTATACGAAAATGAGAATGTTTCTGGTTGTTTATGGTGGCATGTGGTCCCGAAAATTTGAAGCATGAGAGAGTGAGAGTTGCATTGACAGATAATTTCTTTTTTATTATTATTATTATTATCATTTTTTTTATGAGAAAATCTTAGACTACGCAATGACATATTGCTTACGCCTCTCGCTCGGTTTTCGTTTTTGTAAATCCACCTCCTACTTTTGGGCCTTTAGGCTTGGCTTATGCCTTTTTTAATTAACAATTAATGATCCTCTCCAAATTAAATTAAAATATAAAAATTACGTACTACTATACGAATACTAAAAATAAATAATTTATATATTTTACTAATACTCGAATATGAAATTTATTTTTCAAAATACAAAAAACACATAAAACCTCTCATAACCTAAAATTATTTATAGCTTGTTTGGCTATATTGCCAACTTGAATGGTGACCATATTTACATATTTGTATTTTTATTTGCTAGTCCCACTTTAGCTCTGGCCACATGATAAAAAAAACAAACAAATTCTAGGGACATTTTTTTTGAAATTATTATTTTATTTTTTTCGATCTTTCGTTATTGCAATGCAAAAAGACCATTGATGATATATTATTTGATGTTAATTGCAGATAGAAAGCGTCCAAGATTTTGTGGTCACATCTTATCGATACTATATATAACTTATTTACAAATACATCCCAACAGCCCCTTTCTCATTATACACCAAGCTTGGTCTTGTCACACTCATTCACTAATAATAATAATAATAATAATCTAAGTATAACACAGAATTGCGATTGGTCATCGTTATTAGTCATTATTAAATATTAACAGTTTAATTAATTAATGATCATATGGGTTTTGTCTATCATATATGTACCACATTGAAGGGTCCTACCATGAATTTGATCCACTAGCTTATATCGTAGTTGTCTATGGAGAAAGGATAAGAACCAAATATCTTGAAATAATATATACATATTATCCTTTTCTTATAGTATATGTTTGGTTTTTGCCATTGATATGTACTATCTTATCTATGAGCAAGAATAGAATCATTCTATTACTTTCACTGTCAAAATATTATTAGGAAAAGATTAATAATTATCCAATTATGAAATATATATGTTTATCATTGACTTGTTCATATGTTCACTACAAATTGTGCTAAAATTAGAGAGTAATTAGTTAATGATTTTGGAAGTATTCAAGTCTAATATGGATATATGTATTCTTAAATTTGTTTATGAATGAAATGTAATGTGAAAATTTTATTAATATATAAATAAACTTAACTTACCTTCCTTACCCAAAATATATAATAAATTTCTATGTTTATAAAAACGTATTAAAATTTGAATAAATTATTCTTAAAATAGTATTTGAGATATAATTTTATGGACTCGAGTGATCCATGCTTTCATGATTCACTAAAAATGTACCAATCAAACTAATAACTAAGTATTACTTTTATATGAATTTATTAAATTTGTAAACAATCAATAACTCTTATATCATCGAATTTTCATTTTTTTTTATTTATACTTTAAATTAAATTTAAATATAATTTAGTGAGTTAAATAATAAGTATATATAAGTTGCAATTTTCTTGCCTTCAATTTTTTTTTAATTAACAGCGGAATTGATAAAAGAGACGAAGGGTAGGGCAGATTAAGAGGCCTAGATTCGTATTGTGGGCATCAAGTGGGAGACTCTTGTATACCTCTGGACCCTGCTCGCACTGTTCGCACAGTATATGTCATACTAAAATCTTGTCAATAATAGTTCCAAGACATATATGGGTAGCCTCATTTCATGACATATTCACATTCGAGAATTTCCATGTTCAGAACAAAATATCAATAATTCCACAAAAATCTTTAACAAAATAGATAAATTTTACTTTGAAGAAAACACTCATTACTAAAAACCAAAAAAAAGAAGACTAGAACAAAAATAAAACGCTTGTACTATTAAAATGGCTTAAAGAAGAATACTTCCTCCTCCTTAAATTGATAGATATAATTTTTATTTTATAAAAATTGAAAGATATTAATTATTTTAGTTAAAAATATTTAATTATGTTATTACACTCTTATTTTTAGTATGATTTGTTGTATAATAAACAATCATAACTTTGATAAAATGAATTTATAGAAAAGTATTTTAATACGAGTTTGACAATTACAGCTGAAAATCGAAATTGCAATTTAGGTATTCTTCATGCTTAAAAGGAAAATAGGTTAATAAGTTAAACTGTTGAGAATTTGGGCCCTAGGAGCCATTAGTTAATTCATCAATTAGTTAAATTCATTTATTATTAATTGAGCTTATAATAAATTGGGCTTACCTTATAATCAAATTGACTTAAGCCAATTTGTAGGGATCCCCCTCCTTATTATAAGCCTTTCAATTCTTTTATTTTTAATCAATGTGAGATTATCCCACAACCTTTACACTCCCCCCTCAAGTGGCAATTCGGCCACTTGACAAGTATCGACGGCCCAATCCGGGTCCGTCAGGGTACAGTAACTCGACCCTCATACTTTGGGTTCGGATCCCAGCTCGACAAGCTATGATACCATGTTGAGAATTTGGACCCTAGGAGCAATTAGTTAATTCATCAATTAGTTAAATTCATTTATTATTAATTGGGCTTATAATAAGTTGGGCTTATCTTATAATCAAATTGACTTAAGCCAATTTGTAGGGATCCCCCTTCTTATTATAAACCTTTCAATTCTTTTATTTTTAATCACTGTGAGATTATACCACAACCTTTACATAAACTCATTTTTAGCCGAATTTCAAAATTTAGGCCTTGAAAGTGCATATTTTCTATTTATGATAATTTTTTACAGATATTTCTTTTTCAATTAATTTTAACAAAAATATCGGATCAAAATATTCCATCTTTATAGCATTTCATATACATTATTGAATATTTTCTTTCATTTCCTTCTTTTAGCATCTTGCTGCATTTTGTTAACAGTTTCATTCTTATACTATTTGGGTTTCTTAAATCTTAAATCATATATATTGTAAACTTTTAAAAGGTGATGACAGTTTAACTTAATAAAATTTCTGAATATTGAATCAAAATGTGATAAAAATTTAAAAATTTATCTTTTAAAAGTATTTCTTTTATTTAAAGTCAGAATCATAAAAATTTTAAAAAAAGTAAAAACTAAAACTTAACATCTTATTTCCTTTTAAATCTTTAAGCGAAATTTTTAAAAAAAAATTGAGAAAGAAAAACTGATTGTATAGCAGGAGCAGTAGGATATAAAAAACATAATGAACCCACAGAAAATTATACCTGATTTTATCTGCGTGGAAACATCGTTTTCATCAAATTAATAATGAAACAATAAGGGACATGACATACCCTCAATCATCACCACCACCATTTTAATTAATTCATTCATTCATTCATTTTTTTTAACCAATTCACCCATTTATAAATTTATGTATATAAATGTACATATTAGTACGAAGAGAGCACATGCAACAAGAAGATGTGGACCTATTCCTAACTATTAGTCGTTGGATTGCAACTTCTATCAACACTAATTTAATGAAAAATATCAACTCAAAAAAAATTTAATGAAAATTATCAATGATCAATTCAATTTTGGAAACATCTCCATCACATGACTAATTATATCATACAGTAATTTTTTAGTCGGTCAGTTATTCTTAATTATTTATGTATTAATTAAAATATTTTTCTAGAGCTAAAAAAAATTAAAAATATTTTTGAATAAATTTTTATATGTATTTTTTATCATATTATATCTATACTTTAAAAAAAATTAGTATTTTTCAATCTTTAATACCATCTTTAAGTTTTAATGAGATTATTTCATAAGTGCAACGTAGACTATTGTTCATATTTCAAGTTAAAACTTTAAATTTTTTTAAACAAATATGTATGTATATATATATTAATAAAAAAATGAGTTATTTTGGTTTTTTCCATAGTAAATGATCAAATTGCACCTTTCAAGATTTAAAAAAAAAATGATCCTAGAGTTTCTTTTGTAATTTTAGGACTTCTCCATAATATCTTTAATTGTGAATCTCATACAAGGTTAACTCAGTATGTTTAATACAATTTAATCATTTATTACAGCGAAAATCAAAATATTTTCATAAAAATATGAATAATACTCTAGTCATATTTGATCATTCGGCTGCATTGATGATAAGGAAGGGGTTTGAATAGAAATAATAACATATACTGGCTACAAATGAATGCTAAATAGTACTAAATGATTATTTATACTTATAATTAGTTATTAATTACTTCCGCAAAGCATTTAATAGGCATGTGAACTTTCCAATTTACATGAGAAATGATCATGTGACATTAACCATAATCCATTTTTCAGATTTCCCTAATTCCCTACCAATCTACCAAACTCTGCTAATTTATCTTTATATTATTATTATTAGAAAATTTTAATATATATTGATGGAGTTATAATAGGAAAAACAACTTATTTTATTTAATTTTTATTGGTATATACAGTCAATCCGTGGTAGTATTTCCCTAACAAAATATGTAAATTTATTTATTTTACAGAAGAATTACTCGACAAAAATTAAAAGAAAAAAATTCCTTTAGTTAGCGATAATAAAATAATTTATAAAATGCGTATGAGAACTTGAACATCGAATGACAATGGCTTTTGCAGCAGGAAAAATATATCATTCAATGAAACCAACAAGATTTCAGCCATTATTGCCGAATTTTTTTCTTAAATTATATATATATATATCGCAAATAAGTGTTCTTCCATACTTTTGCTGTTTTTCAGCTCATTTCTTAAATATATTTTTTAAAATGTCTTATTTGGAGGCCCTTGGAACTTATTATTCTGAGCCAATCAATAGAAATAAGCTTGAAATTTTAACTGTAGGAAGGCAGAGTAGAATATGAGTAGATGAATATGATGCATGAATAATGAATCTTGTGATTATGGTCCCATTGGACCCAACAAAAGTTCAAATATATTTTGGCAAGAATAGAGAATTATTCAGCTAATAGGAAATTCTATCCTGAAGGATCGGATGTACATCAATAAAAACTAAATAAACTTGGTTTTTTTTTTCTGTTATCACTCTTTTATTATTAGTTCAAAGTAAAATTTTCCTTCAAGTTGAATTTGATGGTGGATTAATTGGAAGGCGACAAGGTAGTCATAATGATGATTTAGTCTAGCCGTAAGATTGAATATTAGATTAGCAGTGATATCAAAATTGAAAGGAGAAGATCAGTTTAATTGGCTAATTAGATGAAAATTGGGATTTTCAGCTCTTTTGCTTCATTTTAATTGTAGTCACCAAAATTAGTTGGCATTACCAGAAGATTACAAAGTCAGAGAAAATTGGACATCCATAATGAATCGTCTTTAACAGTTGATTAAAGCAAACCATTTACTAGAATAGATGATTATATTTTTCTTAAAGAAAAGTTGTTCCAATATTTTTCTTTTTGATCATCAATTCAATTGAGCTGAAAAAAGAGAGAGAAAGGGATCGCAACTGAGAAACAGATAAAGAAAAGTGGCCCTTTTGCAAGTTTTGGCAGCACACAGATACCCAGCAGACGCTTAGCAGCATTCACATTTTATCAATTTCACATCCAAGCTGTCAAACGTTATACATAGGCTCATTGTCCTAGAAAGGCCTGAAAATTACGTGTCTTGAACTATCAACTTCAGAACTGGCAAGGATACACACACACCCCCAACATCTTTTCTGTGACTCTGTCTTAAAAAAAGAGAGATGGTTTTGCTCTTGACTCCAGAAATTGACATGGAATATATAACTTTAATTTTTATAGAGTAATTTGATCGAAAATCGTTATAATAGCAGTTTAATAATCATTGTCAAAAGCTGATTGTCAAAAACTAATATTACAAACTGAACGATCTAAAATTTTAACTCAATAGAAAATGAACTAGTGAATCAAAATCACTATTTTACCCTAAGATCTATCAATTTTTAGCCAAATTACACCGTTTAGACATTTAAAAATACATTTTACTTTTACGACAACTTATGATATTTTTTATTTTTTTATTTAAAATTCTTAAATTAAAACACTGTTTAGATATTTTATCTGCTTCGTTAAATAATATTTTTCTATACTTATAATTCTTTTATTTTGACAATATTTTACATTTTAAAAACTTTCCTTACTTTGAATTAGAATTTTCTATAATTCTAAAACTTTATAATGTAATGTTTGAAGAAGTGAACGGCAGTTTTTAAAATTTAATAATAATTCAATAGAATTTTTTTTTCTCATTTTGTATTTATTACTTGCATTTTTAGACTAAACAAAAATAATACCTTTGTTTATTACCTTCACTGCGTCAAAAATGTAATTGAGCCCGCAAACTTCAAAGAATGATACTAGGAATAGCAAATTATATCTTCTCCCCTTAAAATTCTGAAGAGCACTAGGGCTATTTAACTAGACTGCGAATTCGGGTTGAGCCAGGTTTTACAAATTATGGGCTTGACTTCAGACTTCTTATATGAAACTCAAAATATCTCGGATTGAGCTTTAGGACAGGGCAAGCCGATCCCAGTTATTATATTTATTTTATCTATAACATTTTTTTATAATATATAATATAATTTATATAATATTATATATATAACATAGAATAAATTATATTTTATATAATATATATTTTACATAATAAATATATATAACATAGAATAAATTATATTTTATATAATATATATTTTACATAATAAATATGCATTATATATAATGCATATATGCAGTGCAGAAAAATTTTAAAAAAATGCCAAAAAAAAAAAGTCCGGTTGGACTGACCAATTTAAAATAACTTGGCCCGTTTAGGTTAAAGTTGGGCTATGGGCCAATTTTTTAGCCTAAAATGTACTCAGACCGGGCCTTGAGATATGGTCAAACCTGCCCCAACTAGGCCCATATACACCAAAGAACACACAAGGATCACAGATTACATTAACCAAATTGCCAGAGACAATTCAATGCAAAATTACTTGTACGAATACAACAGCGAAAGAAGCGGAAAAAGGAAGCAGCAACCCATCAGAAAGGGAGAAGCAGCCCCACCCCCCCACAAAACAACCCCAACCCTCCCTCCTCTCCAGCCCCTCTCTCAAACAACCCCAGCCCCTCTCTTGAGTGCTGACAGGACTTAGGAACTTTCAATAACTTTGACAGGATACTTTCTACAGAAATGTGCATTTACCAGTATAATCAATTAGCACTCAAGTTTTGATAGGGCATCTACGTCTATCTTCATTGATGAAACATTTTGAAGCAATACTACAAATTTAAATACAAGACCTTGCAGCTGTGCTTCTTTAAGAGGTCAAGTAACATGTCCAATCAATGGATTATATTAAGCACATTTCAGACAGGGACTCACAGCTTTTGCATGGGAAGTTGCACTGCTGATTTCAATCCTAAACCATTTAGCATCCATTCCATGGAATCCTTTTTCTCCACCATGTTCCAAGTATGAATAAACTCACTGACGCTCTGTCTCATATGCACTCAAGAAACCCTCACTCACGTCACATATCACTCACTCGTCACGTCGCTCACTCACGTCACATATCACTCACTCGTCACGTCGCTCGCTCACTCACACTTTCAACCATACCTCTCAATGAACCTTTCAAAAAATCGTGGTCCAACACTAAATTTGTCTGGAAAGCATGTATGCAAATATAGACCATCAGTGAATTTCAGAGGATGGTGAAGGGCAGACTAGTTCATTGTTTCATACCTACAAATGGAATAACTTCAATTGTTGCTTGATAATCAACCACTAAAAGTAGTAATTCTAACAAAGGCTGTTTCATTAGCACCATAAAATCTTCAGTCTCAACAAGCCACTTACAATAATTGCATGCTTACTTTATATTAATGCGTTAGTGTGTCATAAGAATTGGTCAAATACAAAGAAACAAAAGATTTAGTGAAAAATAACCATATGAAAAAAGTGTGAACCAGGCAATATTATGTTAATAGCAAAATTGAAAGAGGTAACGTGTTAGGAGTCCCAAAAAAAGTTACATCACCTGTGATGTTTTCCTGCACAAAAGAGTTGGTAATAGAAAAAACATTACCTACATCTTCATTTTAATACGTTGACAAGAAGAAACGCCTCCTTTCCTCAGTGGCTGTATAGCAGTGTAGAGCTTCCTCCGAGACCCAATAGCAAAGACACCAATCTCTTTGAGATCTTCAAGAGTAAGCAGTGGCAAAGCTTCCTCGTCCGCTTGATGCATTTTGAATATACCAGCATATTTACCAAATCCTTGCTCCTCCAACCATCTTGTTACAATATTTACATCACATCCTCCGGACTTCATCTTATCCCACACATCATCGGATATAGGAAACCCATTATTCCCGTCATTACAAGAATCCTCCAGCCAAAACTCATTAGTTTTTCCTTGTTTTCTCGTATCGTAAGCAGATTCATCCATATCAAACTCACAAGCCTCTTTGCTTATAGTTGCTGTTTCATGACCCGGCAAGTGTAATCTATTATCATGGCAATAATCATTGCACTCATCTGAAGCCAACCTCACAAACTCTTTTGCACTGCAGCCCCTTTTATCTTTATTACTAAATTGAGAAATAAGTTTAGAGCTCCAAACACTGCCAAAAACAGTACTAGTCCTTTGGGTTCCCCGAACTCGCCGCTTCATGACCCTACATTTCCTGGTTATGGTGCCAAAATTCAATTTCAGCTTGGTCATATTAATTTCATCTGAACTCACTTCAAAATCATATTTCGAAGAGTTGGGATTTTTATTCTCTCTGTTCTGCTGCAAATCAGCTGAAATACTTGGAGAGACAACAGGGCCCAGAACTGCGAAGTCAGGAGAAGTTTGCATAGCAAACCTATATATGTGACCGTGTTCATTCTCATTAGGATTCAGCAAATCATTTTCGTAACACCTGGGCCCTAAATTTTCCTTGGTTTTCTGAGAGAATCCACATACAAAAGCTGCAGGAATATCCCCAATCTCACCTAGCCTAACATTTGGACGCCTCAACCTTTTGAAATTCATACTTAGAACCAACATTTTACACAAACCTCTACGACTGAAAAGCTGAAGATAATCCCAAAAATACAAAGCAAAAATCAAATATCAGAATCATCCAATTAAATAACATTCATCAATAGCAGAGATGAAACAATAAAACCGAGATAGAATATTGCACAAACCACATTAAAACTAAACAAAAAGTAAAGGCAAAAAAAAATTCAAACCAGGAAAAAACCCATATTTAATAGAAATATTAAGAAAGTGAAAAATCAACACTACCCAGATACAGAAAAATCCAAAAGTGAAGTTATGAACCTTGTAAGAGAAACAGCTCCACTGAAGTTTGAATTTTTTCCATGTTTCCTGAAGTGCGTGTTGGTGAAGTAGTAGACTTTCTCAAATTCAAATTACAGTATAACTAATCTTAAAAGGGGGTTTGGTTTCCATTTGAAAGCAAAAACTGCATAAAAGCTTTATTTTTTGTCTCTGTGCAAAAACAGGTTTAGATTAGACACTGAACATGGAAAAAGACAGGTTTTGAAATTGAAATATAAAAGAGTCAAATTGGAAAAAAAAGAAAAAAAAATTTCCTCTACCTCCAACCGCCAAGTTAAGATGAGGTACTTGTTCTTATACCTTGTGACATGTGGCCGGGTGAGTACCGTCCACGTGTATTGAGATATACATGAGAATTCTAAGTTCTTCCTATGATTCTTGATTTTTTAAATCCCAGGAAAGATGCTTTATTGAGAGACAGTGGGCTCAAATTCTAAGCAGTTTCTTGCTTCTTTTTTAGTACTTTAATGGAAATTGAAAAACGTCATTAGAATAATAAAAAAACAAAAGTTATATAAGAGATTCTTGAACTTGAACAAGTTTGTCTGTGACCAAATTGTGCTTCAAATTAGGATAAGTTCAATCAAGAATATATGTAAGCAAATTATTAGCGATAAAATCATTAAATCCTTTTGTTATGTGTATAGCCAATAGATTCTGATTTCTGAAACTAAACAGGTGGTGGCTGGCAGGCCGCCGGAAATTTAAAGCATGGTAGGTGGCCATTGGTCCCTGGCTAGGAACGATAATGTGGCTATCCAGTGAGCTACATAAAATAATGAAGACCAAAATTTATGAGAAATACTAAAAGAGCAATACTAGCTTCAAACCAAAAATAGAAGATGAAAAACAATTTTGTTTCGCTGAAAAAGAAGATTGAGTCCATCCTTAAAAAAAAATTCTTTAATAAAAATTTTCTTCCACATTCACATCGCTTGTATAGACCAAAAAAGGGCCAAAACGCAAAAACGGTATCGTATTGAAGCAGCAACTTGCCACGTGTCATGCCACTTTTGTCTCTGACCAGTCACAACATCAAATCCCGTGCTCTATTTCTCCCACACAAACTTCCCAGTTCTCGAAGAAGAGCAATTATTGGATTAAGCTTCAGCCATGGACTTGTGGCATAAAGCTGGAACTTTCGCCGAGGAAGCCGCAAAGCTTTCTCAAGAGTTAACCAACGAAGCAGCCAAGCGATCTCAATATCTCACTGTCTTCTATTCTAAACTCTCCGACATGATTTTGGAAACCGCTAAACCCTCCAAGGAGATCGCCACTGAAGCCTCTAAAAGTTCACAGAGGATTACTATTGGTTCTTCCAAACTATCCGATATCATATCCGAGACGGCTAAGCGTTCCAAGGAGATTGCTGCTGAGGCTTCCAAGCGAGCTGACCAGATCAAGTCTTTAGCCGAAGGGATCACTCCATCTGGTGCTCCCCAGCGTACTGAGCGTATTGTGGACGCGCAGCAGGAGAAGGAGAAGGAGCTGGAGAGATTCGGTGTTACGGAGGAGTTGAGAGAGTTCGTCAAGGAAATTACTATTAGCACATTTCTAGATTTTCCATTACAAGGTACACTACATAGATTGTTTGGTTGCTGAGAAAGTATAGGAAATTAAAGAGAAATTAGGGCTTCTAATGTTAAATGTAGTTGCGGGAATTTTGTTTTATTGTTTTCAATTTTGGTTTTAACATGTTAACTTGTGTTTACTCTTCTCTTTTTTACATTACGTAATCAATGTAATTATATGTTTAAGCATTTGATTATTTAGATTTGATGATTGTTTTATGCTTAGATGATTCTGAGATGTCTGACGTGCCCACACTATCAAATGTGAGGCAGGATCCTACAGAGTGGCAAGAAAAGCATGCCAACCTCGTCCTATCAACTGTCAAGGTTGGTTCATCTCTTGTTACACGCCTATCAGGAATATTATAAACTCATGAGTGTGAATTTTTGAGTTAAATGTTCTACCTAAAACTATTGACTTATTAACCAGGAACAAAACGTTAGATTTGAAAGGAATGATTAGTTGCTTAATGAATGAAATGTTGAGGAGCTTAAACAAACTCTTGGATTATGTATATCTTTCTGTCAACATGGTTGATATGAGATCCGCCCAATCTCCTAGAGTTACTTGGCTTGCAGATGATATTATAATTTGACCTTCCATTAGTTGGTTATTTATTATTCTTGCCATCTCATTCAACTAAGTTATGAAGTTGAAATGTTACCACCAGTTTTTAGTGTGTAGCTTTTAGACATGGTGTTAAAATAGTTTTACTGGATTATTGGTTGCTGTCAGCTTGCTTAGCCTGTGAAGTGACTCTGCATATGTTAAAGAGACTAGAGATCCAATCTAATCACAAGGGTAAGAAAAGGGGACATCAACCGTCTATTATGTCATCTAGCCATAGGAGAAAAGATGAGTTCACTGGTGCGGAGTAGTGAAGAAGAGGATAACATAAGAGAATACAAGTCTTTCGTGTTTTTGTATTTAATTGTCTTGTCGACTGTGTGTATCCTAATTATAGACTGCATTTATCTTACCATCAAGACAGCTACTTTTTTATTATTTGATCTTTTTGTTGAAATGGGCAATTTATTTATTTATTTATTTTGCATTATATTCACATTTCTATATCATTCACATATCAATCATAAACTGTCTTCATTCCAAGTTAATTTAACTTTTAACTTTTAGTATAGGTATTCATTTAGATGATTGAAAGGACAACGTTCATTAAACCTGCTGTTCTGATGTTTTACAATACTCATAAGTGATTAGCTACAATTTTCTTCCATGCTTAATTGCAGGAAATATCAAAGTTCAGATATGAGTTGTGCCCACGTATTATGAAAGAAAGAAAATTCTGGAGGATATATTTTATTCTAGTTAATAGTCATATTGCACCGTAAGTAAATCACTGACTTGCCTCTTGAACTGAATGATTTTAAAAGTTTATTGCCTTTCTCAAATGGAAGAAATAGCTTATATATTTCTTAAGAAGCACATTTGTTCTGAAGAATATCTTATAAATATTTATGTAATTAACGAATTGATAAATAATTTATTTTTTTCCAGAAGAGGCCTCTGTTCTTACGAAAAAAGAAAAGATTGGTGTTGGTCCTTAATTTAGCCTTAATAACAGTCTTTGTGGCCTTAAAGCTGAACATGCTTAATCCTTAATGGCGTATTGACAGTTAATCTTTGATGAGTCTACCTTCCATTGAATTGGTAGTGAACTTTTTGTGCATAATTTCATTGAATTAGTAGCGAATTGTTTATGCATAATTTCACTTTCTGCCAGTTCTGTACCCTGATCCCTTCTTTTTTTTGCAGACCTTTCTTGGAAACAGATTATAAGTTTTTGAGAATTGTAGATGTTGATTGTTTCATTCTAGCTAGCATTTAGTCATTGATGGTTGCCTGAGTCTAAATGATCATGTTTTGCTAAAAATATTTCTAGAGATGTTCAAAATGTAAATAATTGCTTGCTCATTTGCTTCTATATGATATTTGGACCATGTGGAACTTCGTCAATTTCCCCGAGTAGCTCTTTTAATTAGGTTATAGTCATTAATACTTTGTTAGTTGTTATATTTTAGAAACTCTTAAATTTTTATTGTTGCTTTTAGCTATGAGAAACAGTACACGGAGGAGGCTACACATAAATCTGCTGAGCAAGTAAAAGATAATGAAGTGGAGGAACCTCCAAAAGCTGTTGTAACTTCTAAACCAGAGGTGAAGAAATCAAACCAGCAAACTAAAGCATCAGCTTTATCATCTACTGACCAAGATTTGGATGTGTTCCTCCTGTGTGAAGAGAGTGATGAAGGCCTAGGTACATGATCTTTTATGAACTGGGTTGTGGGTGTTCAGTAAAATAATGTATCTGTCTTTTGCTTGCATGTTTTTCCTTCAAATGTGTAATACCTGTTTTCTATATTCAGATTTACGTTCATAGCTTGAATGTTAAGATTGTCCACTTGACCGTTGTTCCATAAAGGGCAAGGCAATTGGATGTCAAATCAAACTAACTTTGGAGATGTTTAATGACCCACTGAAGTGACATATCAGCACTTGATTTTTTAAGCTTGCGAAATGCATTTCATTTTTTAGCTCTTAATTTCTTAAGCACATTATACAAAATTTCGCAAAATCGCTTTGTTAAGTGAAAAATTCACAACATCTGGCTCTCACTCCAACTAATATCACCACCACTATACACCTCTCACTTCACCTCCTGCCAACAGTGTTGTCATGATAGTTGTTACCACTGCCCAGAGCCATGAATTGCAGTCGCTACACCGCCAACCAACACTTTCGTTATTGTCGCCATTGGTACCATCATTATCACCACTGTTGTCACATCAAGATCATCACGACAACCACCACCTTGTGAAAACCATTAACTACATCATACCATTGCATCAAACATCACATTATCCCACCACCTTTGTTGCCATCAGAACTATTGTTATGACCATGGCTATCATCACCACTACCTCTATCATCACTAGCACCACCATTATATCTAATTGTGTATTGCATAAATTACCACCAAAGTTCATACTCCTTTGCCGGCATGTTTAAACATTACTACTATAATTACCATTACTAATATAATTTGACCTTTCACTTATGGATTCTAACACTTACAAACTCAGTTATAATTTTGCTTTTAAACCTTATCAATATAGTATTATCATTCAGCTTGTAAAGTTTCAGCATTATAATTATTTAGCTCTTCATCTTCTAAAACTAATTTTTATTTTTAGCAAACACCATCTTTGTCTATTTTTGTATTCTTTGTTTGTTAGTCTTGTACTCCGATTAAGGATTTCCATTTTGGTCATAAATTTTCTTTTGTCTGGTTTACTATGTGCCATCAAATTTTGGCATGCATCATTGGATGCAAGATACAAACTGCAGAGTGTGCTGGCCAACTGCCGAGGAGTAATTGAGAACTTAAGATGTTCTAATGGACTATCTTGTCTTACAGATGATGATGATGGGGCCTTTGATGATGATTTTGACAAGATGATGGATAGTTTGGTATGTTACATCTTATTTTATTTTTCTATTGTATTTGGTCATTGCGACAAATTTTAGACTGCCCTTGTCCTGTGAGATGGATGATGTGGCCCTATGGTGACCATTTCACTGGAATTTAACCAACTCAAATTTGAACTTTGATGCGGTAAAATAATTAGGAGAAAAATGCGAATCAACATCTCCAAGATAGTGAATCAAATCAGCAGGGAGTGGCTAGGAGGCTCTACTATCCTTGCTCCCATCACCTAGACAGGGAAAGCAGTGGCTTTCAGTTTGTTGCATGGGACACCTTCTCATGCCTATGTCCTATGGGGAATGAGGTGGGTGTTAATTTGTCCTCTGGTACCAGACTCAAAGCACTGTCGAAAATGCCACTTGAAAGAGAAAAAGAGGCTGGTGGGGGGGGGGGGGGGGGGGGGGGAAATGTATAAATCGCAGACGTTAACTTTTGTACGTGCATTGGGATTTATTATGATTCCAAGACCTATTCACCTACAATTTCAGGTCCCCTGCTGTTCATACCATTTCTGCAGGGGGGGGGGGGGAACGGGAAAATGTATAAATCGCAGACGTTAACTTTTGTACGTGCATTGGGATTTATTAAGATTCCAAGACCTATTCACGTACAATTTCAGGTCCCCTGCTGTTCATACCATTTCTGCAGTTCTGCCCTTTGGTCCTGTACTCTTGGATTATGGCATCCATGACTTTAAAGCCTTTTTATGCAACGAACAAATTCCTTTTGTATATGGTATTTTCTTAAAGAGATACATTGTGTTGCTGTTATGCAAATGACTATTCAAGATAGGTGAATTGATATGATCAACTTCGTTTTATCTTTAGTATTTCTTTGTCATGTAGGCATAGCCTAATTGGTCTTCTTGCTTACGTGGAGTATGGTGGATCCCAGAATCTGCCAAAGATTGAATTATTAGATGAAGCAGGATTAGGAAAAGGCTTCTCCCATTATGTAGCCTAGGCTCATTGGACCTCTCAGTAGAGCAAATCTCTTTATCCTTTGGTGCCGATTAGAAAAGGAGTCTCAAAGTACCGTAGAATGTGTGCTATGCCTCTGAGAGTACTAGTTGGCACCAGAATTGGCTCTCTTGAGTGTCTGTGCGAGATTTGTTCTTACATTATTTTTGGATCTTTCTTAACCTGCAGGATGATGAGAAAGAGAAGTTGTAGAAAATTGCTGATGGGGCTGCAACGTCATGGACTTTTGGAAGTTCATATTTATAAGAGAGGAAAGCTGCATTAGCCCCTGGAATAAGCAACTCAATGGATACTATCTGCACCATAGCTTTAGGTATCAGTGAATCACAATGTATAATCTCTGCCTCGCTTCTTTTCCTTTCATTTGTGTAAGAAATGTTTATTAATTTTTACTTCAAATTGTTAAAATTCTACTCTGTTAAACGTAATTAATGTTCAGTTATAGTGTTTATACGGCCAGTAGACAGTAGACGTGGCGAAGCTGCTCTTTAAGGAAGGAGGTAATTGCCTTTTTTTTTTTTTAGAGAAAAAAAAATATACATATATTTTTTTATTAAAGTTTTTAAAATTTTTATTTATTTTTCTTTAAAATTTTTACTTGTCTCTTTCAAACTCATTGAAAATTAATGTAAAGTTAAAAATTTTATTTTTTAATATATTTTTACTTTTTTATTTTAATTTTATTATTTATATTTTTAACATTTTATCATATAAAAAGTAACTATAATTTTTTTTATCTATGAAAAAAAATTTTATATATTAATTTAAAAAATTTATAAAAAATTTATTATTTATATTATTTTTAATATATATTATATTCTTTATTTTTACCTTTCTATTAAATTTCTGGGTTCGATTTTGATAGTAGTCATCAAGTACTGCACCTCCTTCAGACACACTGACACTATTTATCTTTTCATTTAATTTTCTTATTCAAGAGTAAATAGAAACCAGGTCCCAATTGCCAATGTATCGTAACTATAAGGATCAGATTTTCATGTTGGCTTCTAAGAGGGTGTTTCTCAAAACTGGAGCTTTTCAGCTTATTGTGAATAAGTGATTTTTAGATTATAATCAGATTAAAAATAAGCAGTTAAGCGTTTCTGTAAACTAGCTAATAATCAGCTGATAATCAGTTTATAATCAGTTAAGTGTTTCTGTAAAATCAGCTTATAATCAGTTTTTAATTGTAGAAACTGTCAAAATGACCAAACTGTCCATGAGTTTATTTATTGTATAAAAATAATTTTTTAAATGTCAATTCAAAATTTATTTTGCAATAATAATAATAATAATAATAAAATTTAATAATAATAATAATAATAATAATAATAATAAATTTCTTTGATGGGAACTAAAGTGTATAAGGTAGGCAAATTTGGAATATTGAAGATTAGGTAGGGATAGTATGGTTTTTTACTTGGTCAAAACTGCTTAAAAAATAAGTGCTTAAAAAAAAGTAGCAAAACCCAACTTTTAAAAAACTGATTAAAATCAGATTATAATCTACTATTTAAGTTTTCAGAAACACTTAAATAAACAACTTATAATCTAAAAACAGCTTATAAGCAGTTTTGACCAACTTTTAAGTTTTGAGACACCCTCTAAATGTATGATACAGTGCTTGTACAAAAACAAAATTGGCTTATGTGTTATAAAATCGAAACTTTCTTCTGGTAAGTTGTCATTTGCAAGTGCATTTTATTGCTCGTATGTTCTTGTTCTCGGGGAATGTACTGTATTTATTATTGCTAAAAGTTCAAATGGAGGCTTGAATAAATTTTTCATTCAATCAAGAGCTTCAACTTGTTATTTATTTTATTTTTGTCACAACGTAAATTGCCGTACAGGACAAAGAGTGATTTCAATGATTTGGATGCACGTGACTACTGACTATATATACATTTATATATATATATATGCATATATATATATATATATTGGGTTGTGTGCGCGCGCGCTACTAATTAATTAAAATGTGTAGGGACTGCTTAATTAATTAGTTGTGAAAAATTGCTTCTGTTTTTTAGAAAATTTTCTAAAAGAAATAAAATATAAAATTTATTATTTAGTTAAAAATATTTTTATGTATTAATTAAAAATTATTTTTATATTTATTAGTTAATAGTTGAGTTATAAACTATTAAAAATTTTAAAATATTATATGAAAATATTAAGAATATAATATAAACACATATATTAGCATATTGAATATTACAATGACTAAGATGTCTAGCGTTAGGTATTTAGATAGTAGTCTCTCATCATTAATTAACCCATGTAGTTTTTCATCTTAAATCAATGTGGGATTTCCAATCTATTTCAATTTTATAAACTCATTTTTTTTTATTTGGAAATATTTAAAAAATAAAATTTTGAAAAATTATGAAATAGAAAAAAATTAAAAAATGAAAGTAGAAAATATTTTGCACAAGTAAATAGTCCCATAATGTTTTCATATTTTCAAATATTTCTTTGCTCTTTTGTCAATTAATAGATACTTTTTTTTTTGATGAAATTTAAGATAATTAGTTATTTTTATTAAAAATATAATTATACATATTTTTTAATTTAGTTTAAGATATATTTATTAAATATGAATATAATAAAGATTTCAAATATAAATAGATTATAATTTAAAATAAATAAAATAAAATAATATATTTATTATTATTTTCATCCTATTGAAATCATTGGCTTTAATTTCATAAAATTGTTAAGATACTTATTATATTTTTTTAATATTATAAAAAATTATTTTTTTAATTGATACTTTAATGGGACGGGTGTATTAATTATTTTAGTATTTGGCAACGGCAGTTACCGAACTAATCAGCCCTTGCTTTTGATTTGCTGGTGAAAGTCGAATTCGTTTCTAGAACAGTAGACGCCACTGCTCGTAATTTTTTATGTTACTTAATTTTCTGCTCGTAATTTATAATAGTATTTATATAACCTGCAATACTTTCTACTTCATTTCCATCAATGTCAACAAAAATTAGAATTGTTTAATGAATCAACCTATTGTGATCTGGTAAACAAAAATAATAAATCTTTCTTCATTCAATTTCACATGATACACATTTTGATATGAATTTATCAAACATGAATTGCAATTGAATAGTTAAAAATTGGCTGAACAACATTGTAATGCTCACTAATTACATAATAAATGCAATGTTTTGTTCGGTGGAGTATCAATTAGGTAATGAAAAAGGCTGTTGTTTAGTGAGTCAAAATCAATATTTTATCATCAGTCAATTGAATAATAACATATATTCAACAAATTAGAGTTGAAATTTAGATTTAGTTTACTGATCAGTTAGAACATAGCATTTTAGTTATATTCAACTGCTTGATGAACAGTATAATATATATATATATATTTTTAAAAAGCTCGACCCTCGTAAATCGTTTTTGAAGAATCAAACCCCTGACCTCTCCGTGGAGAATAATATCAGGTGGACACTGGGCTAACCATATTGGCTGTATAAGATATTTAACAATAAATATATATATATATAGTTCAATAAATATAATTGTTAATTTAGTCATCTTTGATCAAACTAGTTTGAAATATAACCAAATTTATTACTTATATTTTCTTTAGTAGATAACCGACAAAGATTGCTTGAAATTTTAAAAATTTAAAATTATTCAGAGTTGAAATATATTGAGATTAGGGTTTATGGGCATATAGAGTAACTTGAATGGGTGCAAGGTGTAAACATAAATGATAAAATTCATTCAACGTAATTTTATTTGAGTGAATTTTAAGTATAAAATATTATGGTTTGTAATATTTTCATTTTAAAAATAATTATAATTAATGTTATTGAATCAAATGTAATTTGTGTTCAAAATTTTTTAATGAATAAATATGGATTAAAAATATAAAATGATATCAAATCAAGAAAAATGAATAACATAAATAAATTATTTTTAGGTCAATTTCAGGTATTAAGTTGTGTATTAAATATTTTTAGGTGCAATTACCTTGTATTAATGGAATATTATATTAATTTATATTTATTTGAAGAGTTCAATTAGATTGTGATACTATTAATATTATGATTAACTTTATCATATTTAGATTATAAAATTAATTATCTTATCTATATGATATTCTAATTACATGTTATTATATAAAGTATACTTATATCACTATACATACAACACGTGATGTATGAGACATAATTCATAAATCAAGTAGTTAGTATGCAAATAGAGTTATTTATAATTATATATATACAATTCATGAATTAAGATATATTTATATTAATATAACTTTTATAGAATATCAATCTTACGGTTAATATAATAATAAATTAAGTAGTTAATATACAAGCTAATTTTTTAGTTGACTCAAAATCGCTTAAGGTGTAATTTTAATTATTATTAAATTAATATTCTAGACCCGTTGGTATTTCTTTTTTATTTTTTATGTAATTATTTTTTTATTTATTATTGATAGTGTTAAATTTAATTGGTCTAAAAAATAATTTATATTATTTATAGAAAATATTACGATAATATCACGGTATTATAAATCATGTAATATTTTGTAATTTAATTGTTATAGATGATTTACTTAGATTTACCAATATATGCATTAATTTTATTTTTTACAATCATAGATAAATAATTATTTATTTAAAATTATCATAAAATTTAAAAAATAAAAATAATCATGATATCGTAAGGGGTTCTATTATATTATATATAATTAAAATTTAAAGAATTATAAAATTAGACTAATAATTGACGGCTAAACTGCCAAAAAAAATTAATATTATGTTTCTCTTCAAAATATATATCAATTTACCAAAAAAAAAGAAAAATATAAATTAACTAAAAGCGGAAGTAAAAATAAAAAAATTGAGTTGTTGTTTAGTTATGAAAAATATTTTATATTTTTATTTTATAATTTTTTTATATATTTTATAATTTTTTAAAATTTTTATTCTCTAATTATATTTTAAATAAAAAATATAAAATATAAAAATATAAAAATTGAAATGAAAAATAAACTCTTATTTTTTTAAGAGAGTGTTTGCCGTCTATAAAAAAAATTAAAAATAATTTTCTAAAATTTAACTACTATTTAATAAGTATAGAAAATTATTTTTTAATTTTCTAAATAAAAAATATTTCTAACTAAATAATAAATTTTATTTTTTCCCTTTTTTATTTAGAAAACAGTTAAAATAAAATGGTTGAGAGAGGCAAGGGAAGTAATAATTTAATGCAGGATATGTATAGATATAAGCAAAAATATGTGGTAAGAAGTATATCTGTTAATGTGTCCCTTCCAAAGATCCATAGTTTATTTATATGATTTTAAAGATACATTAAATGGGTCGCACTAAGCTCCCATCACTCTTTCTTTCAAAATCTATTTTTATTATTGAATGGACCTACCTATTTCATATTCATTCAACCTATATCTATCTTAGCATAATCTTCATCTTCTATATAGTCACCGACAATTCTACAATTTTATTATTATTGTGTTTTTTTTTTTTAATAAAATGTGACTTTAATAATTTTTATTTAAACTTTTCATTTCGATTTTGTTAATTTAAGGCTAACAAAATTTTCAACTTGCGATCTTTGTTTGTTGATATTATAAAGGGAAGGACATATTTGAATTATTATAAAGCTTCTAATCTTGGATTCAATTTTTTTTATATATAATTTAGTTATGACTAAAGCTCAGAACTTTATATCTCAAATTCTAACAATTTTTTATTTTTAAAATAATAAATAATACATAATTTATTAAAAAATGAATATTTCTTCTTTTAAATTTGAAGAGATTGGTTTTGGTTAATTATTTTTTTTTCTAATTGTAAAAAAAATATAAGGAGAAAGAAATATGAAATACCAATAATTAGGCGACAATCATTATAAAAATATTTACTTTTACATATCGATATATAATTAAATTTATTAAAAATTAAAGCTATTTTTAGAAGTTGGGATGATTTGTTAGCAAAATTGATTAATGGTAAATGTATAGTTTACGTTTTTATTTTGATTCTATCATAAATATTAAATAATTTTTAAAGAAATATAGAGATAAATGGCAAGAAACGTGAAGGATTCGCAACATAACAAAAACTGAAGATTTACCCTTTTCCTGTTTTGGTTGATTTTTTTTTATTATCACAGATTTTAATTTTCTCTTTTAAGGGAATTTTTTTTTAATTTGAGTAAAAAATTAAAATTTTTCTAATTTTATTATGAGTTTTCTAATTTTAACAAATTGATATCACACCCATTTGTGAGAAAATAAAAATAATAATTAATATATTTCATATCAACATCACATATTTTATTATTTAAAAAAATCACATGATCTATTGGATTTGATGATATATGTCAACAAAATAACAATATTAATCAATAAATTCAAGAATAATTTTTATTTGAAATATCAAACTTAGAATTATAAAAATTTAAAAGTCATAATATGTAAGATTATTCAAATTAAAATTTGATGATAAAATAAAAAAAAAAGTGTTCAAGTTTAAGATTTAATTTTTTTTTCACCACATATGTAGTTTTATTTATGCTTTGTTTGGCTACTAATTTGTACAAAGAAAATTAAATTAAATTTAATGAATAAAATGGGTTAGAAAATAAAAGAAATTAACTTTAATGTTTTTGATAACCGTAATTGAATAATAAGAAAAATGAGATATTTTTATAATTTAAATAAATAAATAAATCTGTAAAATATATTTTTATAATTTTATTATCATATATTCATTAAACGAAGACAAAAATAAAATAAGACATATATAATATTTCATATAATACAATATTTTTCTCCTTTTATTTTCTCTTTTTTTTTTCACTATTCAGGTGACAAATTATTTTAGTCATTTGAAGAGAATTATTTCTCTAGTAAAATTATATTTATCTTCTAAATTAAATATTCACACAATAGAAACTGAGAAAAAATTTATTTCATTTATTTTCTTTTTTCTCTAATTTTATTAAAATAAACAATATGTTGGTGAATTGAATTAAAAAGTTCCTATTAAATCCTAATTCCTTTAGTTTTTCTTTTGTGCCGTTAAAAACAATAATTAAATAAAGCTCAGTGATATATGAACAAACCATTAATTTGAGAAGAGACCTAACAACGACCAAGAGTACTTCCATCAAAGTTCTTAATATATATGTCTTCTTCCTGCTGGTAATAATAAATCTCATGAATTCCCCTATCTATCTTATAGTTTCCCGCTTAATTTTTAATTAAGATGCTATTTTCCTTTCATTTTCATATACGGATCTACTTGATAAATTATATTTTAAAAGATATATTGAAAAAATATTTAAATTAATAATAATCTGATATATAATTGACTATTTATATATCATCATATATACATTGAATAAACGTCAATATTCAGGGCAAGAAAAAAAAAATAAACGTCAATATTTAGATAAGTATTTAAGTATTATAGGGAAATATAAATAAGAATTAAATACTAGAAGTCACATATAATAAATAATTACTTTATGAAATAATGAATCTTCAAAAAATGATTAATCAAATAATTGAATTTGTATCAAATAAATAGATCAATATTATTTTTTTAACGTTTTTAATAATAATAATAATAATAATAACAATAATAATAATAATAATAAACGTGCATGCTTCGGAAAAAAATAATAATAATAAACCTGTTTATAATTATATTGAATAATTTTTTAAATTAATAAAATTTAAGGCGTACTTTTAAAATTTTTATTATAAAAATTTAAACTCAATCTCATCAAACACACACACACAAAAAAAAATCCTCCAAATTGTTGGAAAAATGAGTGGGTGAGTATTGAGTAATAATGTTTTGAAAAGGAAAACGGCCTCGAAAACGAAAATGATAATAATAATAATAATAATAATAATAGTATTTGTTAAATTTACTATATTTTGGATACTGAAAATAATTTAGTAATAAAGTGTATCTCTCTTAGATAATATGTTCGTGATCGGTTCCTCGTTTTCTAATATAACATTAAAAAAGAAATTGTTATATTCTCGAGGTCACAAAATCAGCAGTAATATATATATATATACGTAAAATAGTGAAAGAGCTGAAGAAAAGGTAAGATATTATAGTGTGCGATTGAAACGTCAATCGCAGTCATATATTGAGAGCAAGCAACTTACCTTCTACTTCTAGTCTTCATTCCTCCTCAACTGAGGATTGACGTTTGCATTTTTTCTTATTATTATTGATTAAATTTTTTTTTATAAAACTTTACCATCGAGAATCATATATATATATATATATTATTATCTGCAAAAATTTCTTATTAATTGCTATCCGGTTTAAAAATAATAATAATAATAATAAGATATGATTCATGCATAATGATCACAGTGTTAGAAATTCTTACTATTTTTTTTCGTCAACCTGTAACATCGATCGGGTATTATTATCATAGTCGTTCTACGGCTGATTTAAGTCTATCCTACTCTACTTGCTTTTTAATCTTATATATATAATACAATACAAATGAATGTAATGATAAACTATAATTACAGAAAAATATAATAAAAAATTTAACGATATTTAAACTAAAAATATTCAAAAATGCTCCATTTATTTTATTATCTTCATTTTTTTTTCTCCGTTGCCCATTCTTAATTAAGTACATATGAAGAGCAATTGAAGTAATTCGGCTTTCGTAATTAAGAAGAAAAACTTCGCTGTCCATCCATGTGAGGAGAAATTCAATAACTCAAAGTTCAATATTTTTTATTTTTAATTTCATTCTTTGCCATCTGTAGCAGAAAAGGTTGATGCTAGTTTTAGTATATTTATATATTCGTGACATCATCATCAACACAGGCATGTCATGTATAGTAATATTTCAAATTCTCTACTAATTTTTTATATATATTTTTATTTATTTATTTATTTATTATTATTATTGTATATGTCTATGCCAATAATTAATTAAGAAGTCTTCTTTCCCTCATTTTTCACACATTTGAAAAATATTCGATTGCGTTTCTCTTGTATTTTGTCTATTAATTGTTTGCGTATCATTTGCAAAATTATAATAATAATTAATATAAAAATCGATGAATTACTTCAACGGACATTTTAAGTTATTTTAATTGTGTCTATTATGTTGCTTTGTCTCCATCAAATTAAGAAACATATAATATATATGAATATATTATGTGACCATTTTATATGTTGTAACTAAATCATTGTTTAAGTTATAAAATTATGAGTTTTAAATCTAATCAAATTTAAATTAAATTGAGTTAGCAATTTAATTGTGTTTAATATAATAGCAAATTATATTAAAATATTTATATCGATTATTAGTTTTTTTAAAGGTGTGAAAAAGTAATTTGCTGATACTTGGTCTTTTATTTTTTTAAAGGTGTGAAAAATATTTTATATTGATAATTGATCGGTTGTTACAAATTTGACCAAAGGAGTTTAAAATGGAAGACTTATCCTATCGTATAACTTTTTAATTTTATTGTTAGGCTTCTAATAAAAAAATCATAAAACACCTACTTAAATTTATATTTATAAACATATAGCGACAAAATACTTATCTAATTTGGCAATAAATCAACTACAAAATTCAAATTCTATTTATTGTATAATTTAAATCTTATTATTAGAGATAATGTAAATTAGAAAAAAAAAGTGGTAAAAAGTTTTATATTTTCGAATAATTAATTATTTTTTTTTCCTAATGAAGAAAAACAAAGCATCACCCAGGATAAAAATTTGATCCTCCTTGCAATCCTTTGAACCACAAAGCCTTGATCTCTTTCTTTCACACCCAATTGCAATAACAGCGCGTGAACAGCACTCTCTCGTAATCAGCGTGAAATCCAGTTTTCACTGTCGGCCCAGTTAAAGCTTTTATTCTGGCATGCATTCGGTGCCGCGTGATGATCTCCATCTGTGACAACCGTACCTTTACTTCTAGTCTTAATCAAGTTAAACTGGGACCAGGTCGTCGACAGCGCGCCAAGATACTGCCACCTGGCCCTACGGAAAATATCACATGGTCGCCATCGCTTGACCGTCTGACACCTACAGCCGTTGAACTCCGTCTTCACATAGCAACCGACACTCGGACGGAAATTCACGGCAACTCGGCAGGCGCTAACCCGCTTCGAAACAAAATTGACAGGTGGCACTGGTTGTAACTTTTAATCGCGCCAACTTACAACGGCTCAAAATTGCTTTTTTATTTTTTTTGTTCATTTTTTTTAATTTTTTTCAAATGAAAGAAAAAAAAAAAAACTTCATCAAAAAGTAATATCAGAAGCCAGAGCTGCATACAAAAAAACTTGTAATTATAAATTTTTAGAGTTATAATTATAAATAATTAAGGATTATAGGAAGCAAATGAGAAAATAAAACAAAAAATATATTATTTTTTAAAATATTAAAATTATTGACCATTGATGCATAATTTTTCTACTTATATAGTTTTGGCTGGATAAAAATAATTTATGTCAATCACAAGTTTTATAAAAAAAATTGGAATATGACATTATATTCCAAGAAATAATAACAAATGTATAATTTATAAATAATTTAATGTTTATGATAGATTAAGGTCATGTTAATTTAGATAACTAAATATCATTTTTTTGTCTATTTATATTAAAGATTATATTGAAATTGTGATTACATATTTTTCATTTTTTCCAACAATAATTAAACTATTTTATTAATATGATATTTAGTAATTGAAAATAAAAATAAAAACCGACTTGAATAATCAAATGGACCTAGAATTTTTTTATTCGGAAACTTAAATCCAAAATTTTCATAAACTAAATCGAGTCAAATGCTAAAGATCCATATTAGAACTTTTTCAAAAATAGGAGTTAATTGGTTTTCATTTTTTTTTTCATTTTATAGTGAGTCAAAACAACAAAATGAAATAACAAGTTTGTATCTGCAAAATGCTGAAAACAAATGAAAAACATGCCTGTGTGAGAGAAATAATATTTAAAAAAAAGAATAATATATGGACGAAAATTAAAAAAATATTATACTTTTTTTTTGTATTTTAAAATTTTATAATTGTATTTATTTGCATGTCAGAGAATATTTTGTATATAAATTATATGTTTTATCTATCTCAATATTATTATTTGTAATCTGTCTTTTAAATCAAATCTAATTATAACTAGAACTCATTTATCAAGGTGTTACAATCCATGAGTGCTAATGTGATGGATTTGGTGATAATTAAATGACCAATTTTAAGATTGAATGGGCTATTTATTTACTTATTTATGTGTTAGGTGAATGTTTACATTTTTTTTAAATAGTATAATAATACTATTAATTTTTATTTTTATTTTGTATAATGTAAATATGATTAATATATAAAAGCATATATACAATAATATTCCATAATAGGAAAAATTTAAGATTAAATATAATAAATTAAATGATATAGATGGTGTTTCTTAAAACTGGAGCTTTTCAGCTTATTGTAAATAAGTGATTTTTAAATTATAATCAGATTAAAAATAAGCAATTAACCGTTTCTATAAACTAGTTAATAATCAGCTGATAATCAGTTTATAATAGTTAAATGTTTCTGTAAAATCAGCTTATAATCAGTTTTTAATTGCAGAAACTGTCAAAATGACCAAACTATCCCTGAATTTATTTATTGTATAAAAATGACTTTTTAAATGTCAATTCAAAATTTATTTTGCAATAATAATAATAATAATAATAATATTGGTGTTATCAATAAATTATACAAATAAAAAACTACCATGTAAATATTACCAAATTAATTAGAATCCTAAAAATATTTTTAAGAGAAAAGAAGAAACGTAAAAGAATTTTGATGGGAACTAAAGTGTATAGGGTGGGTAAATTTGAAATATTGAATATTAGGTAGGGATAGTATGGTATTTTACTTGGTCAAAACTGCTTAAAAAATAAGTTATTAAAAAAAAGTAGCAAAACCCAACTTTTAAAAAACTGATTAAAATCATATTATAATCTACTATTTAAGTTTTAAGAAACACTTAAATAAACAACTTATAATATAAAAACTGCTTATAATCAGTTTTGACCAGCTTTTAAATTTTGAGAAACACCCTCATAATATAGACAGAAAAAATGACAAAAAAAATTATCTTTTAGCAAAATTTTATGGCGTTAATAAATTTTACAAATTACTGAAAATTGAAAATTTACATAACCATCTTAATTGGCCTTTGTTTTTTTACTTATTCTGCAACGAAGTTAAATTTTAAAACAAAAAATAATTAAAATTATCACCAACAGTAAAATATGATATTAAAATTAATATTTTTTAAATAAAAAAATGTAAAAATAAAAATTGAATTTTAATTTCATTCGGTTAAAAAAATAACATACGAGTGGATTTCTTTCTTAGATTAGAATCCGTACCTCATTGAATCAACGGCGAAAGTCTCGCAATTCGGCGTATCGACAACATAGTAAAAAACACGAATCAAACGGCGAGTACAATCTGCATACCAACCTATTTTCTTAAAGAGACCCGCCATCACATAAAGCCAAGTGTAATCACTTGACGGCTCGATCAGTTGCCACGTCAAAGAAAAATTATTTTTGTGGGTCCCCGAGTATCAGCATTTATTGGTTGGGCATTGTCCTCAACTTAACTAGAGTCAACCTCAACCATGGTTTATTTATTATTAAGAGGAGAAAATTAAAAAAAGGGTGCGAGTGATAATCAAGCGATTTACGGCTGACACACCAATTAGCTTTTATCTCAGCCACACCGCGTTCTGGTTGTTGAAATGAATCTCTCCATCCCTCTCTTTTTCTCCGTCTTCATGCTTTTGTGAACGCCGGCGACAGTTTCTGGCAGTTTTCACAATCTACCTTGCCGGGAAATTGATGAGATCGGAAAGGAATTTGAGGTTCATTTGATTGAAATTTTGTTGGAGAGAGGGTTTTCTGGAGTTTAGAGTTCATATTTTTGGGAAATGAGACGGCGAACTAAGGTTTTTGAAGGTAAATTGGTGGAGGAATTTGGAGAATTGATGAGTTAAATTAGGATTTATATTTTTTCTTTTTTTTAAATTTTTTTTCTTGATCTGGTTCTACTCTTGGCAACTTTGGATCTTGAAGATTCGGATAGGGTAAATACCGAAACTAGCAACATTTTGCATTTTTCTGTTTGATTTGATTCAATTCATTGCAAAATCAAAGCTCTTTGTTACCGTTACTGATCCTGCATTGTTCGAAAATTGAGATAAGAGAAGGAAAACGACTTGCAGTAGTGTATAGAGAGAAATGTGCAGGATAGAAAGGAGTGAGAGAAAGAGTGAAATTGGGGAGAAAAGAAATAGAGAGAGAGAGAGAAAGATATGGGAGTTATTAAAGGAGTGGAGAAGGTGAAAAATATATCGAGATCGAAAATGAAGATGTGGATGATACGCGCCACCACGTCGGTGTTGTTATGGACATGTATTGTTCAATTAACGACGATCGGCGAGATGTGGGGACCTAGGGTTCTGAAAGGATGGCCTTCTTGTTTCTCGCATGAATCCGCCTCCGCTTTGGAGGAGAAGGTTCCAGCCCTGCCTGCTTTAGTGCTGCCACCGAAGAGTAAGTAAATTAATAATGCTTATTATTACTTAATTGTGTATTTGTGTATGTTTTGTGTGATTGCAGAACCCTTTTGATCAAAATTGATTTAGAATTTTTTTGTTGTTTTCACAGCTAGAAGAAAAGAACAAGAGAAATGAGAGATTTTCTTATTATTACAACTTCCTTTTTAATATTTTTGGGCTGATAAAACATGATTTCTGGATATGATATTGAATGCTTAATATTTCCCCTTTCTAGATTGTTTTAATTTACTTTTGGAGCTAGAAGCTGTCATTTGGAACGAAGCATTCTAAAAAACCTTGTGAAATTATTTGCATGTTTTGCTTTTTTCTGCATATATTTAAGTGTTGATGCTGCAACCTGCAAGTTATCCCATCAGGAGAATATTTTGTTAACTAACTAGACTTTCTTCCCGTGGACCTTCAATAGAAGAGCTTGTGTGCTGCAGATACCTTTCTTTTAACTTCATGGGGATGACTTGTTTGTGGATTGCTGCCCTTTTGTGTTCTAAAGATGTGGTTATATTCTAACTGATTGCATTCAGTAACCTGTTTTCTTGATAAGTATGGATGGATTATCAACTTCTAAGTTCACATTTGTTACTTTTGTTGTTACTAGGAGTTTATAAGAACAATGGATACCTCATGGTTTCCTGCAATGGAGGTCTAAATCAAATGAGAGCAGCGGTGAGTGGTTAGCGAAGTGAACTTGATATGTGTATATTAGTGTGTAATTTTTCGCTGTTTCTGCATTTAGTTTGTAAGTAATCTGTTTTTTTCCTTGTCCTCTGTAGATATGTGATATGGTTGCTATTGCAAGATATTTGAATGTCACACTTATAGTTCCAGAGCTGGATAAAACTTCCTTTTGGGCTGATCCCAGGCGAGTTATTTTTTCGTTTTCTTGCAAGTTAAAAGCTACTTATGTTGTTAACTAATGTTGAATATATACAAGTTGCTTCTCCTTACTTTTGGGTTATTGCAGTGAGTTCCAGGATATATTTGATGTAGATCATTTTATTACATCATTGAGAGATGAGGTTCGGATTTTGAAAGAATTGCCTCCTAGGCTGAAGAGGAGAATGGAACTAGGGATGACATATACCATGGCACCGATTAGTTGGTCTGATATATCTTATTATCATAACCAGGTTTGCAGTTTCTTATTATTCTCGTTGTGGTTATGTTGCCATGAGTCACTCTTAGAACTACTTGATGCTAATTTTAAGTTATCCAACTTAAATTTGAAACCTCTAATCTGTTCACATTGAGGTTTTTTTTTTTACTCTGTGCTATTTACTATATATTTGTGTTCATAGATTGTTTTTTTTTGTTTTTTTTTGCTGTTGATATTTTTGCATGCAGATTCTTCCTTTGATACAGAAGTACAAAGTTTTACAGCTTAATAGAACTGATACTCGACTTGCCAATAATCGACAACCTATGGAGGTTCAGAAGTTGCGATGCCGAGTAAATTTTAGTGCTTTGAGATTCACTTCTCAGATAGAGGAGCTGGGTAAAAGAGTTATAAGTCTTCTTAGGCAAAATGGTCCATTTTTAGTACTTCACCTCAGATATGAGATGGACATGCTGGCATTTTCTGGCTGTACTCAAGGTTGCACTAGTGAGGAAGTAGAAGAATTGACAAGAATGAGGTAATATGTAAAATCTCTGTCAAGTATTTGCATTAATAGCCTGAATATTGGTCTGATACTCAGTTGACACATGATTTTCTTAACAGATATGCTTATCCTTGGTGGAAAGAGAAAATAATAAATTCTGACTTAAAACGGAAAGATGGGTTGTGCCCTTTGACACCTGAGGAAACAGCTCTTACATTGAGAGCATTAGACATTGATCCAAACATTCAGATTTATATTGCAGCGGGTGAAATATATGGTGCAGAAAGAAGAATGGCAAGTCTTGCTACTGCTTATCCAAAATTGGTAAGTAGATCGAAACCACTATCAACTTCTTAAGACTTTGATACTTATTGGTGATCTCCTTGATCAATGGGTAGCTTGTGCTTTTGCAATACAGGTAAGAAAGGAAACACTGTTGGAACCATCAGACCTTATGTTTTTTCAGAATCACTCGTCCCAGATGGGAGCATTAGATTATCTTGTTTCATTGGAGAGTGATATTTTTGTCCCCACATATGACGGAAACATGGCTAAAGTTGTTGAAGGCCATAGAAGGTATGTTTCTGCGAGCAGTTCACTTTGTATTCTTCATATATGTCACTGGTTTTTTTTAAATTTGAAAACTAATAGTAGGTTGGTTATTGTATAATTTGAAAACTAATTTAGTGGTTTTCTTTGGCTTCAGATAAATGATTTGGAATTCAAATTCCTTCCAGTTTTAAGATCCCCATTTTAGACTCAGAGAACAAAATTTTGTGTATGCTCCTAAATCCAGATAGAGTTCTTTATTCTGGCTGTGAAACCGTTACTGAACTTAGAATCTTAATCTTATCTGAAATTCATCTACTGCTTTTGTTGGTTTTTTTTAACAATTTTTATGTTATCTGAGCTAGGTTTCTAAAATGTCTGTTAATGTGGTTATGATCGTATCTCCTTTTTCTGATACTTTTTAGCCCCACCCCCTCTTCATCTACCTTTCTTTGCAATTTCGATATGTCATTTTAACATCTGTTATATCTAATGCTTCTCCAGATTCTTTGGGTTCAAGAAGACGATTTTACTGGACAGGAGGCTTTTGGTTGGTCTTATAGACAGGTACACTAATGGATCACTGAGTTGGGATGAGTTCTCTTATGCTGTAAAAGAAGCTCATTTGAATCGGATGGGGAACCCAACAAAGAGGTTGGTGATCCCAGACAGGCCAAAAGAGGAGGATTACTTCTATTCCAACCCAGAAGAGTGCTTAAATCCGTCGGAGGACCCCTTGGATCCATTGAGTAGCACGTGACAGTTAATTTAGGAGATGGTGATGTTTATCAAAGTGGTCTCCAAAGTCCTAGTAATTCTACCACAGATCAAAAGATAGCTCTCTACAACTGAGGTTTAGTGATAAAAAGAAGAAATTGCAATGGAAGTGGCATTGAAGAAAAGACGCAATATGGTTTAGTGGACTTGAAAGAAAGCCTGAGAGGTGATCTATGGGGGCAGTTGTAGGACGTTATCATCTTTTAGTATATGCCAATAATCCAATTCATGTATAGAAGCTACCCTGCCATTACAGGGTGACGTTAGATCGACAGAATCGGGTTGTACACAGAAGGATGCAAATATAGATGTGGTCTATGGCCTCAAGGAAGGTTTACTCCTTTTGTCCTTCCATTTTGTAATTTTTTTTATTCTTATCTTTCTTCTGTTTGTTCGTTTATGATATTGTGAGTTTCTGCCAAATATCATATTTTTAAAATTTCTATTTGCCTATTATTACTGTGCATCAAACACTAAAATGCCTTTATTGCATATTTGAGAATCTGTTTGGAAAGTTAAAATTCATTTTATGCAGTAATGCATATTTGGAAGACTTGACACACTGGGTTTTTGTCCAAATTTGACATATATCTGTGGAACTATTTTTCCATAAATAAATAAAAAAATACTAATTTAATTTTGGTATATTATAATCCAATTGATTGATCTAGCCGACAAAGTCTCACGGCAACATTTGAAAATAAACGGTTTCTTCTGCTTATTTTATTTAATCTGGTGAATGCGGTGGAGAATATGATTGTCGGGTATAATCTAAGGAATAAAATCGGTGGCCACAAAAAAAAAAAAAAAACTGCAAATTAAAATAAGAAACTTTGATGGTTGGTTTAATAATTAAGTATAAGAAGGGGAGTCGTTGACAATGATATTCTGCTAATTCCTTGTGATTGGTTACTATTTAGGATGTATACGAAAACAAAAAATGTAGTAGGAAACCAACAATATTTTTATTTGGTGTTTTATTAAGATCACTTTCAAATTTAGTATTTATTTTTTTTTCGAAAAAAAATTTAGTCTTTATTTAATTATTCTAAATAATTATCTTAATCTAACTAAATAAGAAAAAAAAAATTGAAAAAAAAAACAGAGGGAGTACAATTCGTATAATAAAATGGACATGAGATACTCACTTGCACTGATTAGTTGGTAATTTGATGGCAGTTATCAATGCTTTGTATATATTACTATTAAAGTCAGTAATTGTGGCATTTTGTTGATCTTTAAATTTGGCAGGGGACATTCAAAGCCCCAGTGTTCTTGCCAAAGATCTAAGTTGCCGGTTTTATGAACCCAATTTACAAGTGTGATTGAAAGAGAGAAAGAGGTTAAGATTTTATTTTATTTTATTTTATTTTTTTCTATTGAGTTTAGTAGGTCTGTAAGTTCATTAGCTGCTTTTGAATTTTGATGGGGTCCAAAGGACTTCATTATTATTATTATATTATCTATAATAAAGCCATTAGCGATAATGACACGTTTTTGTTTTGGGTTGTTCTCATAAAATGGAACAAAATAATAATAAAGAATAATAAAACGATAATATAAGACTGCTTAATGCCCCCCCACAAACAGTTGTTAGTCTTTTTGATGGAGACACCGAATATTTTATGCTTTACCAATTATAATAATCACTTTTTTTTAGAAAATTATAATAATCACTTTTATTGATTCTTTGAAGGTTAAAAAAAAATTGTATGCTTACTTTTGAGCTACTAAAAAAGTGTTGCTAATTAAAGTAATGGAAATTAATAAAAAAATTCAATGTTAATTTTAAAATTATAAAGATTTAAGATATTAATTATGACGAGTTTTGTGGGTAACAAAGTAAATTTTTTTTATAAAATTTATAAATATCAAAAATTAAAACAAAAAAAAAATAAAAAACAAAACTAAGGAAAATAAAGAAAACAGAGGGCGAGGAGGAGACGCTAGAATGGCATAATGTTGGCCAAGTTTGACAGATTTATTAATAGAATTGTATCGAAAGGAATGATAATTCTGTTGAAATAAAATATGAATTGGAAAAGTTAAAGAAAAACGTTCATAATTATGTAAAATCAAGATGAAAATGTCATTTATTATTATTATTATTATTATTAAAGTGAAATGGAAAATGTGCAAAAGATAAATAAGTTGAATAAGTAAAAATGTTGAATTTGGTTGTTTTGTTGAATAAAATGGAATAAAGACTTTACAAAACATTAATTAGCCACTAGTGATGTAAGCAACATTATATACACATAACTTTCTCCCAAAAGAATCCTATAAATCTATACCATTACTTCCCATTATTATATATGACAGTCATTTATTTAATAATTAACCTTTTGCTTTCTGTAAGATTTTAGCCCATTACAAAAAATCAACAAAACAAAAGAGAAAAGAAAAAGTGTGTGATGACAAGCACAAAAGGCAAAAATAAATCTGAGTGTCAAAATATAATACAATTCATATTTTAAAGAAAATAAATTTAAATAATTCTCATTTTCTATGATAAATAATAAAATCAAAAGATTCCGGAATTTCAGATGTAAATCGTTGGAAAAAAAAATTAAATCTTAGATATATAAGATAATATTGAATTTAATCATTTGAATAATTAAATTTAGATAAAAGATTAATGTGATCTGTTTTACGGAAAATTTTTGAGATCACAATTTTTTTCCCCAGATAAATATTTCAGTGAAATATCAAAATTAAAAAGATTTTTTCAGGGAAACGATATCTGATTAGGGTGTTTAAACTTGTAATTATTATAAAGTTTAAAAATGAAAACAGTTTCAGCAATGTTTGGTAAATTTAGCTTTCGTTACCAAACCCCAAAAATTGACTTGTCAAATTTGGCTGAGGTCTGAGAATAATTTATACGCTGTAGTGAATACTACGAAATATTGTCGCAGTCAAATATGAAAAGTCTCCCAGTAATTAAGGAAACAACCAAACAGCAAATTTGGTTGATGATATCGATCTTTCACCTCTTCCAATGTTCTTCATTCCTTTTCTTGCAAAGCTCCTTCTTCCTTGCCCTTAATTACTATATATTAATTATTGTTATTGGTTAAAATCGTACTAATTTTGATTATGTTTTGTTACTGTTTCTACGACTCAGCAATTGAATATCAATTTCAATTCTTCATTGTATAATACTCCGTTTATAAATAATTATCATTCTAAAATTTTTATATAAAAATAAAAAAATTATATAATAAATTACTTTATATAATTATTTTACTAAACTATCATTCTCTTTAATTTATTACTTATTTTATTATATTATTATTATATAGAAATAAATTTAAATTTAAAATAAAATATAAAATAATTAATTTATTAAGTAATAATTATTTATAAATAAAATTTATTATTTTAAAATAATAATTATTAGTTAACGGAGGAAGTAATTATTATTATACGTCAAAATCATCGTAATATTTTTCAAAACCTTTAGAGGGCACGGTTTCAATTTTTACTAAATCCACTCAATTTCCATTTTCCATTTTGTTCATCATTGTATGTTTTTCTAATTTATTTTTAAATATTCACTTTCATATATATATATATATATATATATATACACACGCAATGATAGCCTAAGAAGAAATCCTTAATAACTTGTCAAATGCACAAAGAAATATAGCCTCGGAATGGGCTTATAGAGACTTAGAGCTCTTTACTTCACTATACGTTATTTGCACATATCAATTTGTAATTAGTGACGAAACTAGAGGCCGTGGAGGGCTGATGACACTTTCTCGTTAGCAGCCAGAAAAGGGTATTCGTTGGCCGCCGGTGTTTTTTGCAGATAAAAAGGATGGAGATGATATATATGCAGGGGCTGACCCAGAGCCCCACTTAGAAGGGGGCCAAAATTACAAATCAATAATTTGAGAGGGGGCTAAAATGTATTTACATAAATAATATTATATATTATAGGAAAGTTAAAAATTTGATAGTGACGACGAAATTAGAAATTATTGATCAGAAATTCGTTGAAGAAAAATAAAATTTATACAGAAAAAATTATCGATAAATAATTATAATTTTATAATTTTAATATTATTAACTTAATTATAATTTATAATTTAAATTTCATTAAGCTAATCATAATTTTATATTAAATTTTTATTTTATATTTTATATTTTAATTTATATTATAATTTATATAGTTTATATGTATATGTATATACACATATGAGAAGGGAAAGGGGAGTCCGTTACCCCCTTTCCCTCAGTTACAATGTGGTTACGCCCCTGTATATATGGCTGCTGCACGCGTGAGAGTTGAAGAAGAAAACTGTTGTAGGAGTGGTCTTGTTTGAATTGAAATATTGCTCTAAATTAAATAATTAACCATAAGTGAGAACATGAGAATGGCACGTGAACTTCTCATTATTGACAACTGACATCTAATATATTTTATTTATTTATTTATTTATATTATACTATATTTATTTATTTATAATATAATATAAATATTATATGCATTTTGTTTGATTAATTAATGAAACCATCACCATATCTATGTTTTTTCTTTTTAATTTGATTTGTAACTTTTAATCTGAAAATAATTCTAATATTATATTTATATGCTAATTATTAGTATTTTTTAAAGAAACTATTATTAATATATATGGTTTATAAAATACTATTAGTTGATCAGCAATATAATTGTAAATTCAATCACATGCTTAATTATGTTAAAATTTTGGTGCTTTATTTAATAAATTTAAAGATGCTACTGAAATGTCTACATGATAATATACAAATAATTTATAACATTAAATAAAAATACTGAATAATATGCAAATAATGTATGATATAGAATGTAATTTAGTGATTTAGAAATTGAAATTTAGGTTAAATTAATTATAAATTGTAAATGTTTCCGATGAAGTTATGGTTCTGCGGCTATTTGTAATGCATATTCATCTTTTTAATTTTCTCTTCCACTTCTCATTCCACCAATAAAAAATCTAATCAGACAGAATATTTTTTAACCCTCTTTTTTATTATTTTAAGAGTCGATCATATAATAAAGTTGAGAAGGGAACATCTCCACCTCCACCAACACCAACTAATTTCTTCAATCAACAGGAAAAACATAAATCTGAACTAAATCTTCCACAAATTAAAAGAGTCTCATTAAAAATAATAATGATTTTGGAAGCTTCAATGAAAAAGCAGCTTCTCAATCTTATAATATGGAAGCCTATCTTGAGGATACATTAAAAAAAAGGAAAATGAATAACACAAATATTTTGTTTGCTGGGAATTCTGTGCATCCCAACAAATCAAAACAACTACATGTACAGTAATCTCAGTCTCAACTGGACTGGATAGTTTTTATAAACCAGGAGAAGTAATGAATAAACCACCTAAATATCAAAAGGGTTATAAAAAATGAATAAATTATGTCACAAAAAGGATATATTATTATAACACTTATTTACTACCTTTTGCTGGTCTTAAGCTTCTTTAAAGCTTGGTCAGGTTCCTCTCCACTTGCGACTCTTGGCCGTATTGTCCCTTGATTGGTAGAAGGAACATCATTATCCTATGCCAAAATGAAAAAAAGAAAAAGAAAAAGAAAAAACGAATTAGTTGGCCATTGAGATTACATAATTCTGATTGAGACAAAAATTTCATATTATAATAGTAATCCAAAAATTATGTCAATTAACCTTAACAATGGAATTTGGAACAATTGGTCTTCTATTCGCTCGCTTTCCTAGCTGAACTTGCACTGAGACGCTGGCCTGTGACAAATCTACTCCAGAACACTGCAGTGCATGTGTTAGAGTATTTAGCAACCTGCATTATACGATATCTATTATGTTATTTGATTGTTGATAAGCTTAATCTACCAGTACGCTAAAATGAATGTCAAGTTCAAACGATGAAAGCCAGAAGATGTGTTCAGTTTTGCTTAGGTGTCGACGGCGGTGCTTTCCTAAGAATATATTGATTGTTATATTTCAAATGCTAATTAAACATAAATCACAATTTTCAGAAGCCATGACAATGCAAAAGCTCAAGAAAGTTCAAAATAAGAGTTTATTTGGGGATTCACAAAATAAATTAGAGTGAAAACATAGGCTCACGTTTGAGAGTAAACGCTTGAGATGTTAATCGTACCACCTTCAATGCTCACTTCCTGCGCCTTAAACTTATCACCAGCATCAGCTCCATCAACGATACAAGATTTAGTATGATGTGATTGGGGTTGGGGTTGAGGTTGACTTGCAATGTTCTCAGCATCTACCACTCTAGGAGGAAGCTGAGCTATTGCACCACTTCTGCCAGAGTTGAAGAAGTTTGGTTGCAGTGACAAAGGAAATGGCATTGAACTATTTGTTATTCCTGGATAGTGATCCATCGGTTTGAAGGCATTAACCGAATTCATGTCAGATTCTATTGGGTTCTGTTGTGCACCCCCAGGAATGGTTGGAGAACGGGTAATGCTTTTCTCATCAAACTTTGCAGCAAAAAGTAATGCAGGACCAGCACCCCCATTTATTCCTTGAGATTGATCCACAAAACTTTCAGCAGGCCTATGCCCGTTTCTCTGTTTCAAATGGAGGACAGAACCAAATGTTAGCTTACAATGATAACCAGCACTAAGATTAAGTCAATCAACTTGTTCCTATATAATACCAAAAATACAAACGGAAGCAGGAAATTTTACCCATGGCACCAATTTTGCGGGTTCGTGGTTCCAACCTTGGTATGACCCTTCATATTTTTGTACTTTCTCCTGTAAAAACTGAATATACTCGATTACCTGCAAAATGTCCCGATGTCCCATCATTCAGATATGATATTAATATTGTAGACCGAAAGAAAAAACAAGTAATTACTTCGTGTACCTCTAATAGGAATGATGCCTTGTCTCTCTTTTGGTCACCATGAGGAATAAGTTCTCTCAACATCTGAAATCTGCATGATAACTTCGTAAGTACAAATGTATAATACACACTATGCTGTTGGCAAATGCATATATATATATATAGAGCTAAATCGCATTAATTGCATCCAATTCAAGAAGGGCCATACTGCCAAGCACAGCCGCATCAAGCTTACACCTATTTTGTGTACTTTTTTTTCTATAAGAAATAAGTAATCTACTGTACATTTTAAGGCAGTTAATTAGCAACAACAGGATCAACCAATAATGACTTGCTTAAACAAAAAGAGATGGAACCTCCTTTCATAATAGGCTTCAAACTAAAGGAAATAAAAGATAGCATTTATCAAAAACAGGAAGCGAACCTGCAGTATGTGGACTCTATTTGGAGTTATATGACTTTATCATATTGTCCACTATTTAGTTACATAATAGCTTCTTATCCATCGTCGAATAAAAACAAAGTACAAATGTCTTAAAGAAACAGATTGATAGGAATTACACAGTGGGAAGCAGTTGATACATGCCTGTCATTTATTTTGCTTCTCCTCCGTTGCTCAGTGGCAGAGTGTTTTGACCGTGGCGTGTTAGCCTTCTGATCGGTGCTCTTCCCGTCCACTTTTACCCTCAATTCGCCTGTAAATCAAAACAAAGGAATTGAATCAATGGCAAAGAAATGCAGTTCTAACCAAAATATAATCCAAAACTTCTGCAGAACTATTCCATAGCAGCAGAGGCAAGCACAAAAGCACCATTATGAACCGGCGAAGGGCTTTCCTTTTTAAGAACAAACTCTTCCTCATCGTCTAAATTATCATCCTGTGTACTACCTTTGGCTGATTTTATCATTTCCATAAAGCTCTGGCCCTTCTGCCCTGATGGCCTGTTCAAATTTATCCATTCAATCCACAAGTTGTTAGGGAGGAAAAAAGAATTGAGAACACCAAAAGTGCAAGGAAAAAGAGACAGACTGAGAAGAAAAGAGAGAGCTGAAACTATTAGGATGGTTGTTCGTTGACGACTGTGACGGCCTTTCTGACGATGTCCATTGTCCAGCCTTCGCTGCCGCCTCTGTTAGCAGCCAAAAAATGGTTCAATCTCTATAATGACACGAGCACTTTAAAATAGAAAAAGGAAAATCACAGTTGTATTTGAAAAGTTTTCGCATTTTTCCCATTTAATATATCTCGTTTCATTCTCTTATCTTCTCTCACATTTTTTAATTGGTTCACTGTTGAAAATTGTTATTATTGGAAACTCGATTAAATTTTTTACAGAAGGGTCATCAAACGAGGAAGATAGTTTCTGCAGTATAAAATAAAGACTTGTTATATTAATCATTATTATGACTCCAATTAGTTTACCAACTTGACTAATTTGAATATCTTGATCTAAACACACTTATCATATTACTATTGGATTCTGTCTCATAATGCATTAGTTCATATTTCAAATCCGTACAATGTTCTTTCGTCTTCAAAAATTTTTCTGTACATAAAACATAATCTTTGCATCAACAAACATCTTTGTTTTAAACTTTTTCAAGTCCAATAGAACTGGCCTTGATTTACTTAAGTCCATGTGCTCCAATAACCTCCCTTTGAAAATCAATACAGTAACAAGAGGCAAACAGCCATTTGGATATTCTAATTTTGGGCCCTATTCTTATACTCTGCACACCACTACGAGGAGCTAATAAAATCTTGGGTGGATTTCACACTTGGACTTAGCTTCCGGGGCACTGAAAACTGATCGTGGAGCATCATCAGTATTTGAATAATCCAAAGGACAAAAACAAAGTTGAAACCCTACTGATGAAATGGCAATTTCAAAGGTACTGTTCATTTTCTTTCTTCGCTACTTGGGTAATGGGTAAGGCTGTCCTGTCATGTTGCAAATTAGTCTTCGTACTTTCTTGTCTCTACTCACCAGCTTTAAAATTTGAGGTCATTAACTTGCAAATAATAATTTTGACTTCATAACTCTTTGCTAAAGATTTCAACTGAAAATGGACTTGCATGCACACGCTAAAGCAGCATGTAAAATAACTTTTTTTCAAAAAGAGAGAGAGAGAGAGTTACCTCTTAGAGTGTTGGATCTTTCTACATCATTCTCCTTCCCCGTCTTTCCCTTTTTCAATTGAGATTCTTCCCAGAGAGTGAATCCACTCCCGGTATAGGAACTGCAGTTAGAATGTTCGTCATTTTTATCTGTACTACTCGCTTGAGCTTCGGTGAATATTGTGCTGCCCTCCGGTTTAGGAATTCCTTGATTGAAATAATTAGAAATGTGACTAATAGTGTAAGTTCCAATGCCTCCAGGGAGGATGTGCTCCATTGTGGGTGGTGGTGCTGGAGGCGGCGGCTTTTCAATCGATGAAATCTCTGCTGTAGTTTCTTCTTTAGCCGCGGCAAAAGTGGTCTTCCCTACCCGTTCCAGTGGTTGTAGAAAATCATGAGTCTTGGGGTAACCTGCTCATGCAAGAAAGAAATGATCAAGGTTATGTTTAATCTAGCTCAGTAGGTGCTGCTATTACGCAACATGAACAATTATTAGCCTTTTGGCACGTAGAATGATGATTTAATGTCCTATTACTTATGAATTAATGTGCTATTAGTTATTAATTATTAGCCTTTTGGCACGTAGAATTATTGACCTATTGCAATTCTCGTGTCCAACCACCAGCCAAGATAGCTTAATAATGCTCTTTTAATCAGCTTTTCATCCGTGAAAATTCCATGGCTTATCATCACAGTTGTTGGCAATAAGAGAGAAAGAAAGGAAAAGTTAAGCACATTTCCTTTCATCTTATTTCTAAAACTGTTGAGTGAAACAACGTGTCAGGTGAATAGTACTAGAAAACACTTTATTCTATTCAGGTTCCAGTTTTAATTACCAATAAATGCAATTAGATTTTATCGCAATATAATAAATTTTGAAAAGCAGAATAGAAAATTATTTGAAAATCAATAGAATTAAAAAACATATATTACCAAAAATGCAGAAATGCAAACAAAAATTTGATTCAAATCTTGGAAGAAAAAAACATTAATGTATGTTAAATACTTTCTTAAATAACTAGCCAAATGAAATTAAAAAAGCTCAGATTTGAAATTCCATACTAGCAATTGCAACTACCAAATTATAAAATATATAGATACGTTACATTTAAAAAAAAACTCATAATTTATCTAGATATCCAATTTTAGATTATTAGTTCATTTAAAAGAAATTAAGGATCATATGAATAGAAGTGGAATTTTAATCAAGTGCTAATTATTTTTAATTCCATTACTTTATTTTTATTAATTATATGAAGTGAGTGAATCCAATACTCTAATGGTTAACGATTGCCTGATGAATAAAAAAGCAGAAGCGTCTCTCTTCTCTGTACAAGATGATGAGTGAAATGTGATTGTGAAAAGCATGCAGCTGCACACAAAAGGGCCTGTTGATGTGAGTCATGTGACACATCAACATCATGGCTAACTCCTATATGGGTCCCATCAACAAACATCAACCCCACTGCTCCCAATCTGATGGTGCCAATTGTTAACTGCTAACTCTTTCCTTTTCGGATTTCGCAAAGCCTATTCTTAGGATGGCCCACTCTCCCCGATCTATGGCCCAGATCCATGATTCAATACTTATCACGTGCATACACAAATCGTGATCCGCAAACAAAAGATACATGTGTAACAGTATTTTTTTTTTCTATTTTTTCATCTCTTTATTATCACTCTTCAGAAAAAAAAAACTTCAAATTCGTTTTTTTACTCCCTTCATTTATAAATATCTGTTTTCTAAAATTTGATTACATAAATTAAAAAATTATTTAGTTATCATATAATTAATTCTAAGATCTTTAAAATAATCCATATTTTAAAAAGGAAAGAGTATAACAAATAAAATTTTCATATACAATAAATAAGAACACGCTAAAGAACAAACCAGTGTTTTTTGGGATCATAAATTAAGAGGGAAAAAAATTGAAAAAGTACCTTGAGAAGGTGGCCTGGGATCTTGTTGGACTGTTGAATGACTGTATAGTGAGAGAAAGTCGTGTGTTGGTTTCCTTCCTGTAGAAAATATGCTTCTAAACCACGGTTAAAAACAATACTAAAAAATAATAAACGAGAGAACAAAAAAGATTTTCCGTTTTTAATTGTTATTATTTTTAGAAATTATTTTATAGCGATCCAGAAATTTAAACGAGAGAACAAAAAAAGATAATTCTGGTTCTGAAAATACCTTCGGTTTCAAAGAGACGTTGTTGTTGAGGAAGCTCCATCCACGGCTGAAATATTTTTGCTAAATTCACCAATTTTTTATATAAAATAAAATCCCTCCAAATAAAGCAAAATTCTCGCAGGATCAATAATTTTGACAGCTGTTTGGATTCAGTCGCTGAGACAGAATACCAGATTTTGAAAATTAGAGAGAATTTATTTTGCAAATGCTTCTCCTCGTTGTCAGATCCGTTTCTCCGGCAAAAACGAGAATGGTTTACGGAGTTATAGGAGCTCCACCTGAGATCGGAGCTGCATTTGCTTTCCTAAGCAAATTGAGGGTCTAGATTTGTACTTTAATTAAGACTTCCATTGCCTGTTTTGTTCTTTGGATGTCCTTTTAAAAATTAATTTTCTTTCCCGAGAAAATTCTCTGACACTATTCAACTCGAGAATTAACTTCACTGCTGCAAGTATGATAGACAGAACTTCAAATCTCAAATATCGTCGAATCTGTAAAAGAATTATAGGTAAAATTGAGATTTGTAAATATTAAAAGAAAATAAAAAGTATGAGACAGCTGTTAAAGAAAATCAAAGGAACAATTCAGCTCAAATCTGTTAAAAAAAATAATCAAATTTCAAACACAGTGGAAGAGAAAATCAATAATGAACGAAATTAAAGATTGGCAGATAATAAAGGACTCATGGTTGCTTACCTTTGATCTAAATTATGGAAATATACGTGTAGTATCAGGCTATCAGCTGAGAAATGCCTCAAAAACTGAAACTGAAATTAAACACCAAATATATTAAAAAAATGAATTCTGGAGAGAAATAAAAAGAAAGATCGAAGAGAATTGCTAGAAAATAAAATGCTTAAAGAATCTCTTTCGAATTTAGACAAAAAATATCTCTCTTTTTTCTTTTTTTTTCTACCAAAAAAAATATATAAATAAATTTCTCCTAAACATACTGTGCAGATTGGAGAAACTCTCTCTCTCTCTTTTCGCTTTCTTTCTCTCTGGTGTGTGCTTGCTTTGAAAGGTTTTATACAGTTGTTCTTGGTTGCTTGTTTAGCCTTTTGCTTCATTGTTTTTCCGTTATGTGGAAACAGCGTTTTAATTAACCGCGTTGCGGCGGAGTTAACGACGTTAGAGTCACGGAAAAAGAGTACGGTTGTGAGTTGTGAGGTGTGTATTGCTATTTTTTTCCCGTTCACTCTTAACTTTGTACGGCTGCATGGGTCACGGAACTCAATAATTGGCTTTGTTTGTTTTTGGGAATCCCGATAAGAGCATTTTTTTAATATTATATAAATATTTTATAATTTGTTTCCTAAATACAGATTTATTTACTCGGATTGAATCTTTTGTCCACTCAAAATAATATTATTTATATAAATATTATACCAAGTTCCAGACTTTATCGCCGCTCGCTCGGAGTCTTAGTTTCTTTTTTTTCTTTATTATTCTTTCTGTACAATAATTTATTTTTTTATTTTCAAATTTAAAAGTACACAAAATAATTAAATTAGAAAAAAAATCTTATAATAAAGTTTACCCTATAAAAAAAGTAAGAAACAAATGCATAATTTTTTGGATTCTTTACATAAGTAAAAGAAAATCCAAATTTAAGTATACTAATATGTATATATATAAATATAATTCAGATGATAGATTCATATTTGATTTTTAAAATTTTTTTAAAGAATTGTTTTTCTTGAGTTATTACAATAGTTGATAATTTTAAAAATATATGTAGTAATTTAATATAGAGTATAGTAAATTTGAAATTTTCATGAAATAATATCACTCTCTCCGTCTTATAAATGTTGTTCATTATTTTTTTTGAGATGTTTCAAAATAATTATTCACTCTTATTTATAGAATGTATTTTATATTTTGTTTCTATTTTACCTTCTAATAAATTAACACTTTAAATAAAAAAATTAATGATAATTTGAACTATTTTTAAGGTAAAATAAATATATGAACAAGAATAAAAAGAAAAATATATAAATTATTAATGCATTAATTGTATTTTTTTAAAATTTATATAAAAAATGTGATATTATTTTAAAGACGAAGGGAGTAATAAATTTAAAATGTGGATCTCTATCAATAGAATATGAATAATATTAATTAGATTTAAGGTGAAAACAAATGAAAATGGAAAGATTTATTATTAATTTTCGAAGTTCAACGTTCACAATTCACATACAGAAACATTCTGTTTTTTACTATAAAATAACGTACATCCTGAATTAAACATTTTACATAAAAACTAAATATTATTCAAAACAAAATCCAGTCTCGAATTTTCCAATTCTTAAAAAAAATAAAGGAAAATTTCCATCAATCTTTAATAAAAAAAAAAAGCATTCCTATATTATTGTATTAAGGAGATGTTTGATACAGTTCAAAAATTGAGATTATATTTTTTTGATCAATAAGTAAAATATCATTCAAGAAGAAACTGAATAAACTTGAGAATATATAGAATCATATTTTAAGAAATTTTAGTTTTTTATATTTCTTAGTCGCACACAAATAATTAATTTTTTTTTTTTTACATGAGGATAGTTACCGGACAACCCTTAGAGTTTGATTCAAGACTTGGACTCTGGAGTTGCCAGTTTCCTGTTAACATATGGATATAGCTTGAGTTTAGAGCCTGGGAGTTAGAGCCATGTCGAGAGGAGCATGTACAAACTGAATGGATTGGTCACGTGACTTAAGGTTAAGCTAAAAAAAAAAAGTTGACTTAGTAACAGTTACCCGTTCACCCCTCCAAAGATTGAGAAAAGCAAATGCAGATAACGCTAATTACAAGTGATGATTAGTGCACAGATCCCAATTTTATCTGTCTAAAAACTTTTTTTAAAAATTAATATAAAAATAATACATCATTAAATTCATCATAATTAAAAGTATTTTATATATTAATTATATTAAAAAAATAATTATTTTAATTATATAATTAACATAATTATTTTTTAATATAATTAATATATAAAATAATTTTAGTTTGAATTAATTTAATCTATTCAGTATTATTTAAATTAATAATGACGGTAGATTGTTATATGAATAGGTACAGTGCCAATAAAGGAGGTAAAGTCACGTGCATACACTTCTCCTTTTGTAGAGCCGCGAAATGCGGGGCTTTCTCCATTTCATACAACATTTACAATTTCAAACATTTGCATTTATCTCCTAGCTAGAAAAATTCATAGTTGTTTCCTTAGTCTTTACTAGTAGCAGTCATATTAATCAACAATGAAAGAATTCAAGGTGTTCTTGCATATTATATACCAATTTCAAATTTGTTATTTAATATCTATTTGAAATCATCTCTATATATAATTTAGAATATTTGATTATAATATAATGGTTATTAATTTAAAATAATAATTAAAATCATGAATTTCAAAATTATTATTTTGTACTTATTTGAATTAATGATTCAAATCATTCAGTATTGTAAACCCAAGTGAAAATTAATTAAAGAGTAACTGTTATTAAGAACCTTCAGCTACCATACACAAGAAAAAAATATAGATAAATTATTTTCATGAAAAAAGTATGTAATATTAAAAATGGGTATTATAGTAAGCTTAATAATAAGAAATTGTATATAGTAATCCAATTAATAAAGCAAATAAAGAAGCAAGTCAATAACAAATATTACATTTATATATTTATTTATAAGGTTATTAATTAAAAGATTGAAGGTGACACCTAAATTTCTTTTCCATATATTACACGTTATAGCCACATGCCTAACCTTTGCTTGCCAGCCCATTCTATTGTTTGCATGAATGTCTATCATCTCGAATTTTCTTCAACTTTTATTTATTTTTTTTCATTTTAGTTGGAATCTTGCCCTAATGTTGTCAAATGAATCTCTATATCAAATATAGTAAATATGCTTAAAATACGATTTTTTATTTTTTATTTTTAGCCCCGACAATCATGGGGAGCATTCACAAAGTATGTGTATTTATTATAGTTTTAATTTTGTGGAACAGCTTGGCGTGACAATATCCTTTAAGAAAAATATTTATTTCTTTTCACATACATTATAATATTAATAAAATATTAGATTTTTAAAGATGTAAGATTTCGAGCTCAAATTCTCTTTAAAATAAAATATATATTTGAAAATACGAGTTAATTTAAATATTCTGATTAATAAAAAATCTAATAGTGCATTTAATAAATTATTGAAAAAATTAATTATAGGAAATATATTTTACATAGTTATATTATAAAAATTATATTTTATTGAAAAAGATTATATTACTGTATTTGAAAGATGCAATAAAATACTAAAAAAATTGACTAAAAAAATATTAACTTATTTGGTTATAACTTAATTTTATAGAAAAAGTTTAAGTAATACATAAACAATCCTTATAACATTTTTTTTATTTTATCATATTTTAAATTAAGAGTATTTTGATACGTGAACTTTTTAAATTACTTTTTTAGTGAAATATTTTTCTTATTCCTCCTAAGTAAAATATTTTATCAATTAGTTGGTAAAATTTAGTGAGTCTGGTATTTTATTTTATATAGATCATTTACAAATAAATTTAGTATTGTTGGTCAAATATGATTATATAATCAACTTTTTTTAAAAAAAAATTACAACCAAAAGCACTATAATAAAATAAAAATAATAATACGATAAATAATGAATGAAAAATTAGTTTAAAAAAATAAAATTAATAGAAAATGTAATTAATCTCCGTCAACTGTTGATGATATAATGTTGGGGAACATATGCAAAGGCATCAGTTCGAAACAGGGTAGCTAGCTGCATTTCTTTGTTTAAATATAAGCCAATAATGTCGTAATCTTTATAAAAATAAAATAAAGAACTATATATTGTGACCTGCAGATGATTTTTTTTTTAGTATGAAGGGAGATAAATTAAGTTGTTATTAATATATAATTTTGAATTAAGTGTTTGAAATTAATCATTCTAAACTAGCTAGGATGCATACAGAGTAAAAACCAGTTAATTTAATCCTCAATTAAAACCTCAAGCAACATAATTAATTAATTAAAGAGTTTAATTGAGAACAAACATTAAAATCTTTTATCCATTCCATGCATGATTATTAATAATTGCATTTCTACATCGAGTAAATGGTTTAAACCATACTATTATTTATTTTAAACACAATTCTTCCGTCCCTGAAGTCTTTTTTTTTCCTTTAAAAATAACTTTATTTGAATGAGAAGTACTTTGGTTGATGATATAAACACGATAATTAAAATCTAAAAATATGATTTCTATTGAAATTAAATTTGAAAATAAATTTTCAGTTCTAAAAACAATTTATGAATATATGAATTTATTAATGGAATGTTTGGTAAATGAATTGTATGGGAGAAAATTAGAAAAATAAAAATAATAGTAGAATAAAGAAGAAGAAAAGTAGAGGGTCTACCTTCCATCACGTGATGATACGATACAAATGAAATAGAGAAGGAACTTTCAAAGGACCCATAAAAGTACCGCACATGCATTGCAATTGTTGAGAGTTGTTAAGACGTCTTAATGCTGTCTTATCTTAATTTTATCACTTCCTAATTAATACAATTACACCGCCTTGTTAACCTAACTCAGTCTTCTCCGTCTCACTCGTTACCCCCTTTTTCTTTCCATTATTTATTTATTTATTTATACTATAAAATTATAAAATATCTAAAATTTTATATATTATATTAATCAATTTTTATATTTTTAATATTTAATTTTTATATCTTTATATTTTTAAAAAATAAATTATTTAACATTTTTGTTAATATTTTTATTCTAAAATTATTATTTAACGATTTTAATATTATAAAATGACTTTTTTACACTTTTTTATATATATTTATTTTTTATTTATTAAATTTATTTTATTTTTAATTTTATTTTATATGTAGATCATCTATAAAAATAATAAAATATATTAATCATATTATTTAAAATTATTTTTTAATAATATCTATAAAATTAAAAAATAATATATATAAATTATCTGTAAAATAATAAAAAATATTATTCATATTATATAAAATTATTTTTAATAATATTTATAAAATTAAAATAATAAAAATAAATATATATATATATATATATATGAATGACAAATAAGTTATTTTATAATATTAAAGTCATTGACTAGAAAATTAAAAAGTTTAAATTTTTAAAAATATAAAATATAAATATTAAATATTAAAAATATATTAATTAATATAATATATAAAACCTCAAAAATTTTATAATTATTTAGCCATTTATTTATATAGTGCATTTTTTCATATCAATACCCTCCTAATAAATTACAATTTCACTAGTTACAAATTATCTCTAACATATTTTAATTTAATAAAAAAATCAAGAAAAATCATTTTATGTTTCTACTCTATCCATCGAAGCAAAAAAATCAATTTTATAAAAAAAAATTATCTAATTAAAATTATTATTTTATATAATAAAAAATTAATTTTATAATTATATTAATTTTATTAATAAATTAATTAATAAAATATAAATATAATAATTTTAATATTAATAAATTAATAAAAAATATTTTAAACACTCTAAAATAATTTTATATAATATTTAAAAATTTTAATAATTTATTTTAATAGATTTGTATGGAATGAAATTGATTTATCTATAATTATGTCAAAATGGTGTATTAAATTATGCAAAGAAAAAAGGCGGCAGATTGGAGCAATGATAACGTGTAATTAATTTCCTGAGATATTAATTTCATGAAGACCATAATTATATTGTAAAAGAGAGGAAATGTAAAGGGAGTGCGTGAAAACTGATGGAGTGGTCATTTTCATGGTTTGTCGTGACAGAGGCAAGGAGTGGGGCCACGTGAGTTGACCCAGGAACCCACGTGCATAGAGATTGAGCAAAAAAATTAAAAATTAATATCAACCGTCCGATCAACTCGATTAACTCAACCAATTACATCAATTTAAATTAACTAAATTAATTAATTTTTATATTTATTTAAAAAAATTGACCAATTCCAATAAATTTAATAAAAATCTAATTAAACTGATTAAATTAATTTTTTAAAAAAATTAATCATTATTAAATAATTAAATTAATCGAATCTTAAAATCGCACCAATTCAACTTATGCTCGTACTTACGTGCATATATTACAAAAGGACATATATTATGCAAACACTACTACTGCTCCTGCACTTGATTGGGCCAACCAACCAAACAGTCCTTTGGGTCTGGCTGGGACCCTATCATGTTACCCTGATGCAAAAAAATTTAGGAAAATTTATAAAAATAACTTAAAAATATATAAAAAAAAAAAACTATAAAAATTTGTGAGTATCATGCTAAGCCTATCTCTCGATTCAATATTTGTGAGTATGATGCTCAGCCTATCCCTGCCTATATATTTATTTTATTTTGAAATCATGTATGCCCCTGCCTACTTTAAAATACATATATCAAATAAAGTAAGTAAATATTCTAATTCATAAGGACTCCACAGAAAGTTCATGAACACAAAACTTAAGTTCTAAATTGTTTTTGTCCTCTTCACCCACTTTTTTTTTTGTTGACATCTCGCATAATCATAATACAATTTAAATTCATTGTGAAAGCTACTCGCTATTTATTAATTAAATTGATTATGTGCTAAAAATCTTTATTTTGAAAAATGCTTACATATTCAACTATGTATTATATATGTGTTTTGTCAAATTTTTATTATCTTATACATACGCAACTTTTAATTTCTTCAATGGATCCTACCAATGGTTTTTTTGACTTATGGAGACTCTTCCTTAACTTTGAAGACGTGAAGGCATAATGTCATCAACTATTTTTTTAAAATTTTTTTAGTATTATATCGCAATTCTTTAAATAAATAGGTTCGAATATGCATGCATATATACTCTTTTGAAATGATTGAGTGTAATTAAATGTGCTTTAAATGTATAATATGCTTTAATTATTGAAGGCTATCTGCATAAATTTGAAATTCAAACCTCCAATTATTATAATATTTGAAAAATTATAATAGTAATTACAAGTTTTGAACAAATGTATAACTATTATAATTTTTTATAATTTATTTATTTATAATAATATACCCAATATATATATATATATATATAATTATCACATACTACGTATATTGAAAATATTCATTGCATTCACAACAGTTAAAGCTAAAGAACTTTTGATATTTCTTCATAGATGAAAGTCATTAGTAGTATACAAGCAAAATATTTACCCGCCCCATGTTGAGCGGGTTATAATATTTTATATTATTTAAAATAAAAAATAATTTATATATTAATATAATTAACACGTAAAAAATAGTATCATATATATATAATTAAAATTTTTTATATTCATATATATTATGAAATATTTAAATAAAAAAATTATACCGTTGATATATGAATTTTTTAAAATTTTTAAATTTTCATATTTCCACTTTTGCAGTCAGTTTAGTATTTAAACTTTTACAAATACTTAAAAGTAAGTTGTTTCAGTCAATACTAATGATGAGCGGAATAATAATAAATATTAATTGAAATAATTTATTTGCAAAATATTTATTAAAATTAAGATATTAAATTGATAAAAAAAAATTAAGACACCAAAATATAAAATTAATATTAAAAAATTTAGGCATTCGAACATAATTCTTTATTTATAATAAGATATGTATAATGTATTAAAATAATTTTTTGAATTAGTTTAAGAATATGTTGATCAATATAAATTAAAATATTAATTTTTGGTTCTATTATTTTAGTTAAAAAGTTAAAAAAATAATTAACATTAGTAAAAAGAATAAATAAAAATTTATTAATTGTTATATATATTTTTTTTGTGACAGGGAAAAATTATAAATTTACTTCAAAATAATATGATAAAAAAATATAAAAATGAAAAGAACAAATAAATATATTAAAATTTAAATTAAATTAGTATAACAAAAATATCTTTTAGGTGAGTAAAAAATATATTAGAAATAAAGTCAAGTAATATAAATCTAAATCCAATTATAATTAATAGTATATTTATTTTAAATTATTTTTTAAGATAACTAAAATTATAGAGTCAATTTAAATATTAAAATAAAATAGTAGTAAAAAAGATAAAACATTGAAAAGCCGCTGTTGTAATCATAACTCACAAAATACACTAAAAAGTTAAAATAAAATTAAAAAAAAATTGAAAAGTTATCTTAGTAACTTTTAGAACTGTTTAATATGTATACTACTAATAATAATATAATAATGAACGAGTTAATAAAATAAAAAATTAAATAAAAAGGGCAAATATATAAAAAATAAATATAATATAAAAGGGAAAAAAACCAACAGCTAAAAAAAGCTATTAAAAAAAGATAAAAATAAAGAAAAGTGGGAAAAAAAATGGAGAATGGGTTAAATTCGATTATTGTCAATTTAACTTCTAAATTTATATTGATATTAATTAAATTATTTAACTTTATAAATGTGATTAATTGAATTATTATTTTGAATATTTATAGTTTCCAAATTTATAAAGTTAAAAACTTAATTAATTTTTAATTAAATTTAAATATTAAATTAATAGTATAATATAAGGCATTTTACTATATATTTTTATAATAAGTGGCACCGTTTTTAGTTAAAATTTAACTCTAAAAGTAATAAAACATTAAAAATATGAAATTAAAAAATTAACTTTAGACTATGCAATAAATTTAGAATAAATTTATCTATTATAACTTCTTAAAATATTATCTAGTTAGCTTTTGTAGATAATTATGTGATTTTTATATTTATATTTTACTTATGATATCAATAATTTTTTTTATTTATTATGCAAATTCAACAATAAACTCAATTTTGACATAAGTTTACAAAATAATTTTTCAAGAATTCATATAATTTTATTAATTAATTCCTAAGAATTTTATATCCAACTTGTACAATTTCTATAAATTATAATTTTTTAAGTTATCATATTAAATTATTATAACAAAAAAATAAACATAGTTAAAAATAATTTTTAAAGTTTTATATTTCAATAAATATAATAAATTTGTTACTAATACAATATGAAACATTATTTTTCAAAAGAAATAGTGAATTACAAAACTTGTTTTTATAATATAATAAAACTATCTTTATGTGGATAAAAAAATCCATTAAAAATCAAATAATACAAAACTTTAAATCTAATTATAATTAATAATATATTTATTTTAAATTATTTTTAAGGTAATTAAATTTATATTATCAATTTAAAAGTTAAATAAAGTAATCATAAAAAAATTGAAAAGTTATTCTTTTAATGAATATAACTCATAATATCTGCTAAAAATTAAATAAAAATAAAAATAAATAAAAAAGAGACTATATTTAAATTATTTCATTATTTATTTAGTTCATAAAAAATAAAGATAAAAAAGCAAAATAAATGAAAAAGGGTAAAAATATTAAAAAATATAAAAATAAATAAATAAAGGAAATAAAGAGAAAAAAAACTTAAAAGAAATAAAGTAAAAAAAAAAAGAGAAACAAAAAGAAAAAAGAAAAGGTGATGGCATAATGGAAAATAAGAAGACAAAACTTGATTTTTTGAAAAATTAACTGTTACAAGTAATAGTAAAATTATGGGCTCTGTCAGTATATATATAATATGAAAGTAATTAAAAAATATACAATTATCTAATTAGTTTTCAGTTTTATATAAAAAAAATTCTCTATTACAATTCTTTTTATGCAGAATTATGGAGTTTTTTTGCCTCGAAAAAAATTTAATGCATAAATTGGCAAAATATTATACTTCAAATTGGTAATCAGAGTGCGTTTGATTGTTGTTAGTAGATGATAATTCTTTCTCAACCAATCTATGGTGCTATGATATTTCATTTTAAGGATCTTTTGAACTGCAATTAAAATGTTTCAATTTGCCACATTTTTTTGTAAGATCAATTCAACTGCTAATTTCTTAGCTATTTGAACTTTTAATCTTTTTTTTTAAATTTCACTAGCATTGAGTTTGCTTTTGTTTGAGACATTTTTGGAGTTTTCTTTTCTAAATTAATATTTTGAGTTTTCTTTCCTTATTTTTTAAGGAAAGAAAAATAAAAATATTAAAGAAAATCCCTTATTTAGAGATATAAAGAAGATTTAACTTTTAAATTAAACAAAAACATATATGCCTGACATTGTAACATAAAAAGCAAGCTGAAGCTCACGTATGAATATGTGGGATCAGGCAATGTGTCATGGCGCCTTGACCAACATTTTCGATTATGACAAACATATACTGATAAAACCAGCATTAAAGAGGAAAAATTAATTCCCATAAAGTGAAATAAATAAATATAACTTTAGGAAAAACATGAATTCTTTTTTTTTTTTACAAAACTTAATTTAATATATGAAGCCAAGAATCGTACATGTCGGTTTGAGCAGACAAGAAGCCTTTGCTAGTTACAATCAGTCAGTGACGACGAAGGGCCAAACGAGTTGTTTAACACTTCTATGCAACCGAAAAGCAAGTAAAAATTGTACCTTTCACTATTGTTTTTATAAAATTTTCACATTTTAAGAAGAATATTTTAATTATTTTATAAAAATATATAATAAATTTAAATTAAATTCATAATAAACTAATAAAAATTATTTTATATATAATAATAATTTCATAATAAATTAATAGTAAACTATTTAAATCTAATAAATTTATAAATTAATTATAAATTCTTATAAATTTAAAAAAAATTATTTTTTTTATTTTTATCAAAAACCCAATAAACTATAGCTTTAATATCAAATTTTTAAATATTTTTTAAACCAAAAAAATCCAACATAATTGAATTAAAATAAAATTATCATTAATAATACAAATTAAAATCAAAATTAATAAATTTTTTATATTTTAATTTATTTTAATTTGTTTATTACTAATTTTTTAAAAATAAGATAAAAATATACATTCTAACAATTTTTTAGATTTATAAAATAATAAAGCTCACCTCCTATCCTAAACCCAACAAAACTTGAGTGTCATTAAGGTTTCTTAAATTAAATAATAATAATAACAATAATTAAAAATTTGGGAGAGAGTAACGGAGTTTTTTTTCCCCTGTAAGATGGACATTCTTTTGCTAAGGAATCCGTTTAGGGATCAGTTAATAATTATTTTCTCTGTTTGTCTAAGATAATACAACCTTACTTGTTACATTTAATTTTTTTTAATTGTGGCCAATTAATTATTATTATCTAATTGCCAGATGTCAGTTATTCCGTGGAATCCGCACCGTTTCACGTGATTAAATACGCCTGCCTACTACCCACAGCAACGTCGCCTACAATTCAAAAAAAAAAAGAAAACATCGTCGCCTCCCGTATCACGTGACCAACTCATAGCTGCGATATTTTTGGGTCCCACCAATATTATGCGATCCCGTTTTGCTTCCCAATCCCCACGTTATTATGACTATCGAGAATAATACCTGTTTCCTTTTTTTTTTAATTATTATTAAATTAAATTACAAATCTGTTTTTTTAGATACTGTTTGCTTTATGCAGTTTATCAAATTTTCACGGAACCAGAAAAACTTTCACATTCAATCTAAACTTGATTGAGACCGTTTTCAAAAGTAATTTAATTTTTGTATTTTTATAAATAAATATTTCAAATAACAAAAATTATCATTTGATTATTATATAAGTTCAAAAAATAATAAATTTTAATTCAATAATATTAATAAAAGTACTACTAAAGGATCACTGAAAAATAAGATCTGGAAAAAAAAATAAAGAAGAGTAACTGTAGAGAAACGCGCGCGGTGGGGGGTTGAACGGGGGCATGTGATATGCGTAGGTAGTAACAGAGGTACAATGACGTGACAGGACGGCAGTCACCGTAGAGGAAAGACCGAGCTTCAAAAAATGAGAGAACGCTGCGCACGTGAGCAAAGGGTGAATGGTGGAGAGGTTGCAGCAGGTCACGTGCGCCCATCCCCTGCAGTGCCGTGGAGACTACTTCACTGCTCTCTCTCTCTCTCCTCTCCGTCTCCCCTCCGCCTTTCTTTATTTATTTATTTTTATACAACTAAATTAATTATTAATTATTAGGTTTTCGTACATGTCTAACGTCGTTTATTGAACGTCAACGTTGGTTAACGGTATTTGCAGTTGGAGACGTCCTCCTCTGTTAATATGCCAACCTTTTTCTTTTTTGTAAAATGTCAAAATTGTCCATGTCTGTTGCATTGCAATTTACACTTTTCTTCCCACTTCTGAATCAATGAACAACACTATTAAATATTATTTATTTTATTTATATAAATATATATCAATTTTAAAATTCATTTACAATTTTTTTTATCACTTTTAAAACTTAAATTATATAAGATCAACATATCGATTTTATTTCCATAACACTACATTTTCATAAGTTTTAATTAAAAATTATGCATATTTATATAATATATATATTTCTTATTATTATTTTAATGTACCTATATATATTATTCATATTTATACTTCAAATTATTAAAATATAATATTTTAAAAAAAATAATATTTTATTAAAATATTTTAAAAATATAAGTGAAATAAAAAATACAATTAAAACATCCATAAACCACGCTAATCATTTTATAAGTATAATACATTATTTAGAGAGAGAATAGAACAAGTGGTAGTACATATATGATTTTATTTTATTTTTTATCCTTTTGAATTTCATTTAATGTAAAACCAGTATGATCACATGGCGAAACTAATTAGCTAGCTAGCTAGGCTGGTAGACAAACAAGATCATCAAGCTGTTGCTCTTATATTTACTTATTAGTATTAACTTATTCTAAACATACCTTCATAAAAATAAATAACTTGTTGCAAAATTAATTTCAAACTATAATACAAATATTATTTGGATTGTATATGCTGCAACAAATCAGAAAGATTTTAATAGTTATTATCACACACATTAAAAAAAAAAGTAAATTCTGCAAAAATTTTAACTTATAAACTAAAAATAATGACTTATCAATAAAAAAATATTTTTAATATACCTAAAAATTTAATGGTGGAGAAATTCTATTAGCAATATGCCGGTTGATAAATAATTTACCTATAAAATATAAATATTATTAATATTTACCCACAGAATATAAATTTTATCAATTAATTATTTAATTTGTATCTTATAAGAAAGAGCATATTTTAGAATAAATAAAGATCAATAATAATATTCAAATTTAGAAAATCTTAATTGAGTGAAAATTGTGCCCATCTATGGGGTTGGGGGAATTTAATTATTTTTGAGTTTATGAATTATTTTCACTTATATATTTTTGGTTAAATTCATATCTCCTTTTAATGAATTTTTTTTTTTACACTTGAAATTTTAACAGTATCATTATATAATTCAATGCCCTATAATTAAATCAAATATTTAGCCTATTAAAATCTAAATGATATCTTATATAATATATGAAATATATAAATATGTATATATGTATATGTATATGTATATGTATATGTATATGTATATACCCACACACTTGAATACACAACTCTTAAATAATATGAAAATAAATTAGTTATTGAAGAAGCAGATATGAAAGCAAAACGAAAAGAAGCAAATTAGAAACCCAAAAGCACAAATTAATTTTATTCACTTCAAACCATAGATTGCCAACATCAGCAAACAGTTCCCCAACTAATAATCAGATACATTCATGCTCACAGTAGTAAAATTGTATATATATATACTTTCTTGTACAGTTTTTTCGGCACTTGAATACAATAGATATTTTCTACTTTTTTGTTTCTGCTCATGGTATCGGAGCAGGGAATTTAATCAATTTCAGATCCATTTAATCAAATTTCAGATCCAGAATCTGTTTTCTGGATTTTTCTTCATTTTTCGATCCTTCTTTGAAGATTATACTACAATGGCAGATGATTCAACTATTAGATCTACAAGAGAACAAGATGAAGATGTTTACAAAGTAATGAATGCAGATCATTCAACCACAAATTTGATCAATATTACTCTTACCGAGAGGAACTATCTCTCATGGAGCAGGGCAATGATCCTTGCTTTGACTGGCAGAGACAAGCTTGGATTTGTCAATGGTGAAATTAAAGAACCAGAACCAGATTCACAGTTGTATAAGAAATGGAAAAAGGTAGATAGCATTGTAACCTCTTGGATAATCAACTCCATTTCAGGTGAGATTGTTGAAGCTTTTCTCTATTATCCTGATGCAAGAAGTTTATGGGAGGAGCTTTCTACTAGATATGGAGAATGTAATGGTCCAATGATTTACAAAATTAGAAAAGAAATTAATAATCTGACTCAAATAAATGCTTCTGCTACATCATATTACACTAAAATGAAGAAGTTATGGGATGAGATCAAGTGTCTTAAGCCCATCCCTAAGTGTACTTGTGGCAGTGTGAACAGATGCACTTGTGGAGTATCTACACTCCTGTTAGGAATGGAAAATGAGATCAATCTAATGCAGTTTTTTTTTGGATTAAATGAGAGTTATGACAATGTGAAAAATCAGATACTACTCATGGATCCATTTCCTAGCATTGCAAAGGCATATTCTATGGTTTTATCTGTGGAAAAGCAGAGAGAAGTACAAGTTATTTCTGTGGATACTCAAGAGACACCAGTGGCTCTTTACACTCAGAAATATGGACAGAATCAGGCTGGTTATGGTAGAGGCACTAACAGAAACAAGAATGACAGAGTTTGCACCAATTGCAAGGGTACTGGACACACCAGAGAAACATGTTTTAAGCTGGTTGGATATCCGGATTGGTATGTTGAACTCAGGAAGAAAAGGACTCAAGTTAATGCTGCAGGAATGATGAATCAAGGAGAAACACCTTTGACAGGCAAAAATCAGTATGATCAGATGATTGGAGATGATGAACTTGACAGTCCAGGAGCCAACACTGCAATTTTTGCAGGTAATGTGTCTAAACTATATTATCCTAGTATGTTGAATTGTGATAAAGGCAATTGGATCATAGATTCAGGAGCTACTCACCATATAACACATGACCTAAAATACCTAGAATATATCACCAAACTACCTAAATCTAGACCTGTTGACCTGCCTGATGGAACACAACAAGTGATAACACATGTTGGGCCAGTTACATTGCACCATACTGTGATTTTGAAGAAAGTTCTCTATGTTCCTAATTTCAAATATAATCTGTTGTCTGCTTCTAAGCTAGCTAAAGACAACAATATTTCGGCTAAAACCTTACCTAATGAATGCTTGCTGCAGGATATACAGACTAATGAGGTGCTTGCTAATGTGAAGGAGTGTGGGAACTTATATGTACTAAATAAGAGAGCATTTGTTAAGCCTTGTATTGTAAGGTGCAATGCTATATGTAAAGACCATAACATTCATTTAAAAATGTTGTGGCATGCTAGACTAGGACACATTTCTGAGAAAAGACAGCAGTATGCTTTTGACTGTAAAAGTGATTGTGAATCAATTGTATGCACAGTTTGCCCATTGTCTAAGCAGCAAAGATTACCCTTTCCTATTAGTAAAAGTAAAAGTGTGAATGTCTTTGAATTAGTGCATATGGACTTTTTGGGGTCCTTATGCAGTGATTTCTGTCACAGGTGCTGTGTATATGCTTACTATTGTTGAGGATTACAGTAGATATGTGTGGGTGTACATGATATCCAGTAAAACACAAGTATATACTGCTATAAAAACCTTTCTAAGCCAAGTTGAAACTCAATTTCAAAATAAAATTCCTAACCATTAGAACTGACAATGGCACAGAATTTGTAAACTCCACTTTGACTACCCTATTGAATGAAAAAGAGATTGTACATCAACTTTCTTGCCCATATTCACCTCAACAGAATGGGAGGGTAGAAAGAAAACATAAAGAATTGCTAAATATAGCAAGATCATTGATGTTTCAGTCTTGTTTACCCATTAAATTCTGGTCAGAACTGTTGTTGACTGCTGCATATATTCTAAACAGAGTGCCCTCTGAGGTATTACAATGGCAGTCACCTTTTGAAGTGCTTCACAAAACAAAACCAAACCTAACCTATTTTCGAACCATTGGCTGCTTATGTTTTGCATCCAATCTGTTACATACTAAACAAAAATTTCATCAGAGAGCCAACCCTTGTGTTTTACTGGGATATGCACCAATTCAGAAGGGGTATAAGGTTTATAATTTGGAGACCAAGAAGATTATTGTGGCTAGAGATATTGTTTTTCATGAGAATTCTTTTCCTTTTCAAAAACAGAAACCAGAGATGTCCTACATGTTTTCTTTACCAACCTGTATCCTTGATAAGATCTACTACCCCACAGACACAGTACCTGAACCACAAACAGAATCAATACAACCACAACAAACAGACCCACCCAACAATACTACAGATGTCATAGCTGATACAGAACCTGCACCAGATATCTTAACATCAGAAAATACAATTCTATCTGAACCACAGTTAGAAAATATACCTGCATTACCTGACCAAAATATACCTGCACCACCTGTTTTAAGAAGAACTTCTAGGAAAAGAACACCTCCTGCCTGGATGAATGATTACTTCATACCTCATTCTGGTACACCTACACTCAACAACACACCACATATCAATAACATTTCATATTTTTCTTCTGAATACCTTATTTTTCATGCTAATGTTTCTAAGATCCATGAGGCTAGTTCATATAAACATGCAAAAGATAATATTGATTGGATACATGCTATGCAACATGAATTAAATGCACTTGATGCTAACAATACTTGGGTTTTAGTTGATTTACCTCCAGGCAAAAGAGCTATTGGTTGTAAATGGGTGTACAGGATTAAATATAAGTCTGATGGCACTGTTGATAGATACAAGGCCAGACTGGTGGCCAAAGGATTTAATCAACAACCAGGGATCGAATACACTGATAAATTTTCTCCTGTTGCCAAATTAGTTACTATAAGAGTTTTACTTTCAGTGGTGGCAGCAAAGGCATGGCCTTTACATTAGTTGGACATTAACAATGCTTATCTTCATGGTAGCATTGATGAAGAAATATACATGACTCAACCACCAGGATATCAATCCAATGATTCTACAAAGGTTTGCAAACTGCTTCGATCTTTGTATGGATTAAAGCAAGCAGGAAGACAATGGAACAAAGAATTTACCTATACCCTACTTGACTATGGATTCAAACAGTCCCCAAATGACCATTGTCTCTTCATCCTAAATTCTAAGTCAACCCTATTCCTTATTCTGTATGTGGATGATATTCTGGTGACCGGACCAGATATCAATACTATTCTACAACTAAAAGCCTTTCTTCATAGAAAATACACCATTAAAGATTTGGGTTTGGCTCGTTTCTTTTTAGGACTGGAGATTACCAGAACTAATACTGGTCTTTACCTGTCACAGCAAAAGTTTATCAAAGATCTTATTAAAGAGGTAAAATTTGATACTTCAAGAACGGCTACAATTCCACACATTCAAGGATTGAAACTCTACATTTTTTATCACTTTTAAAACTTAAATTATATAAGATCAACATATCGATTTTATTTCCATAACACTACATTTTCATAAGTTTTAATTAAAAATTATGCATATTTATATAATATATATATTTCTTATTATTATTTTAATGTACCTATATATATTATTCATATTTATACTTTAAATTATTAAAATATAATATTTTAAGAAAATAATATTTTATTAAAATATTTTAAAAATATAAGTGAAATAAAAATACAATTAAAACATCCATAAACCACGCTAATCATTTTATAAGTATAATACATTATTTAGAGAGAGAATAGAACAAGTGGTAGTACATATATGATTTTATTTTATTTTTTATCCTTTTGAATTTCATTTAATGTAAAACCAGTATGATCACATGGCGAAACTAATTAGCTAGCTAGCTAGGCTGGTAGACAAACAAGATCATCAAGCTGTTGCTCTTATATTTACTTATTAGTATTAACTTATTCTAAACTTACCTTCATAAAAATAAATAACTTGTTGCAAAATTAATTTCAAACTATAATACAAATATTATTTGGATTGTATATGCTGCAACAAATCAGAAAGATTTTAATAGTTATTATCACACACATTAAAAAAAAAAGTAAATTCTGTAAAAATTTTAACTTATAAACTAAAAATAATGACTTATCAATAAAAAAATATTTTTAATACACCTAAAAATTTAATGGTGGAGAAATTCTATTAGCAATATGCCGGTTGATAAATAATTTACCTATAAAATATAAATATTATTAATATTTACCCACAGAATATAAATTTTATCAATTAATTATTTAATTTGTATCTTATAAGAAAGAGCATATTTTAGAATAAATAAAGATCAATAATAATATTCAAATTTAGAAAATCTTAATTGAGTGAAAATTGTGCCCATCTATGGGGTTGGGGGAATTTAATTATTTTTGAGTTTATGAATTATTTTCACTTATATATTTTTGGTTAAATTCATATCTCCTTTTAATGAATTTTTTTTTACACTTAAAATTTTAACAGTATCATTATATAATTCAATGCCCTATAATTAAATCAAATATTTAGCCTATTAAAATCTAAATGATATCTTATATAATATATGAAATATATAAATATGTATATATGTATATGTATATGTATATACCCACACACTTGAATACACAACTCTTAAATAATATGAAAATAAATTAGTTATTGAAGAAGCAGATATGAAAGCAAAACGAAAAGAAGCAAATTAGAAACCCAAAAGCACAAATTAATTTTATTCACTTCAAACCATAGATTGCCAACATCAGCAAACAGTTCCCCAACTAATAATCAGATACATTCATGCTCACAGTAGTAAAATTGTATATATATATACTTTCTTGTACAGTTTTTTCGGCACTTGAATACAATAGATATTTTCTACTTTTTTGTTTCTGCTCATGGTATCAGAGCAGGGAATTTAATCAATTTCAGATCCATTTAATCAAATTTCAGATCCAGAATCTGTTTTCTGGATTTTTCTTCATTTTCCGATCCTTCTTTGAAGATTATACTACAATGGCAGATGATTCAACTATTAGATCTACAAGAGAACAAGATGAAGATGTTTACAAAGTAATGAATGCAGATCATTCAACCACAAATTTGATCAATATTACTCTTACCGAGAGGAACTATCTCTCATGGAGCAGGGCAATGATCCTTGCTTTGACTGGCAGAGACAAGCTTGGATTTGTCAATGGTGAAATTAAAGAACCAGAACCAGATTCACAGTTGTATAAGAAATGGAAAAAGGTAGATAGCATTGTAACCTCTTGGATAATCAACTCCATTTCAGGTGAGATTGTTGAAGCTTTTCTCTATTATCCTGATGCAAGAAGTTTATGGGAGGAGCTTTCTACTAGATATGGAGAATGTAATGGTCCAATGATTTACAAAATTAGAAAAGAAATTAATAATCTGACTCAAATGAATCTTCTGCTACATCATATTACACTAAAATGAAGAAGTTATGGGATGAGATCAAGTGTCTTAAGCCCATCCCTAAGTGTACTTGTGGCAGTGTGAACAGATGCACTTGTGGAGTATCTACACTCCTGTTAGGAATGGAAAATGAGATCAATCTAATGCAGTTTTTTTTGGGATTAAATGAGAGTTATGACAATGTGAAAAATCAGATACTACTCATGGATCCATTTCCTAGCATTGCAAAGGCATATTCTATGGTTTTATCTGTGGAAAAGCAGAGAGAAGTACAGGTTATTTCTGTGGATACTCAAGAGACACCAGTGGCTCTTTACACTCAGAAATATGGACAGAATCAGGCTGGTTATGGTAGAGGCACTAACAGAAACAAGAATGACAGAGTTTGCACCAATTGCAAGGGTACTGGACACACCAGAGAAACATGTTTTAAGCTGGTTGGATATCCGGATTGGTATGTTGAACTCAGGAAGAAAAGGACTCAAGTTAATGCTGCAGGAATGATGAATCAAGGAGAAACACCTTTGACGGGCAAAAATCAGTATGATCAGATGATTGGAGATGATGAACTTGACAGTCCAGGAGCCAACACTGCAATTTTTGCAGGTAATGTGTCTAAACTATATTATCCTAGTATGTTGAATTGTGATAAAGGCAATTGGATCATAGATTCAGGAGCTACTCACCATATAACACATGACCTAAAATACCTAGACTATATCACCAAACTACCTAAATCTAGACCTGTTGACCTGCCTGATGGAACACAACAAGTGATAACACATGTTGGGCCAGTTACATTGCACCATACTGTGATTTTGAAGAAAGTTCTCTATGTTCCTAATTTCAAATATAATCTGTTGTCTGCTTCTAAGCTAGCTAAAGACAACAATATTTCGGCTAAAACCTTACCTAATGAATGCTTGCTGCAGGATATACAGACTAATGAGGTGCTTGCTAATGTGAAGGAGTGTGGGAACTTATATGTACTAAATAAGAGAGCATTTGTTAAGCCTTGTATTGTAAGGTGCAATGCTATATGTAAAGACCATAACATTCATTTAAAAATGTTGTGGCATGCTAGACTAGGACACATTTCTGAGAAAAGACAGCAGTATGCTTTTGACTGTAAAAGTGATTGTGAATCAATTGTATGCACAGTTTGCCCATTGTCTAAGCAGCAAAGATTACCCTTTCCTATTAGTAAAAGTAAAAGTGTGAATGTCTTTGAATTAGTGCATATGGACTTTTTGGGGTCCTTATGCAGTGACTTCTGTCACAGGTGCTGTGTATATGCTTACTATTGTTGAGGATTACAGTAGATATGTGTGGGTGTACATGATATCCAGTAAAACACAAGTATATACTGCTATAAAAACCTTTCTAAGCCAAGTTGAAACTCAATTTCAAAATAAAATTCCTAACCATTAGAACTGACAATGGCACAGAATTTGTAAACTCCACTTTGACTACCCTATTGAATGAAAAAGAGATTGTACATCAACTTTCTTGCCCATATTCACCTCAACAGAATGGGAGGGTAGAAAGAAAACATAAAGAATTGCTAAATATAGCAAGATCATTGATGTTTCAGTCTTGTTTACCCATTAAATTCTGGTCAGAACTGTTGTTGACTGCTGCATATATTCTAAACAGAGTGCCCTCTGAGGTATTACAATGGCAGTCACCTTTTGAAGTGCTTCACAAAACAAAACCAAACCTAACCTATTTTCGAACCATTGGCTGCTTATGTTTTGCATCCAATCTGTTACATACTAAACAAAAATTTCATCAGAGAGCCAACCCTTGTGTTTTACTGGGATATGCACCAATTCAGAAGGGGTATAAGGTTTATAATTTGGAGACCAAGAAGATTATTGTGGCTAGAGATATTGTTTTTCATGAGAATTCTTTTCCTTTTCAAAAACAGAAACCAGAGATGTCCTACATGTTTTCTTTACCAACCTGTATCCTTGATAAGATCTACTACCCCACAGACACAGTACCTGAACCACAAACAGAATCAATACAACCACAACAAACAGACCCACCCAACAATACTACAGATGTCATAGCTGATACAGAACCTGCACCAGATATCTTAACATCAGAAAATACAATTCTATCTGAACCACAGTTAGAAAATATACCTGCATTACCTGACCAAAATATACCTGCACCACCTGTTTTAAGAAGAACTTCTAGGAAAAGAACACCTCCTGCCTGGATGAATGATTACTTCATACCTCATTCTGGTACACCTACACTCAACAACACACCACATATCAATAACATTTCATATTTTTCTTCTGAATACCTTATTTTTCATGCTAATGTTTCTAAGATCCATGAGGCTAGTTCATATAAACATGCAAAAGATAATATTGATTGGATACATGCTATGCAACATGAATTAAATGCACTTGATGCTAACAATACTTGGGTTTTAGTTGATTTACCTCCAGGCAAAAGAGCTATTGGTTGTAAATGGGTGTACAGGATTAAATATAAGTCTGATGGCACTGTTGATAGATACAAGGCCAGACTGGTGGCCAAAGGATTTAATCAACAACCAGGGATCGAATACACTGATAAATTTTCTCCTGTTGCCAAATTAGTTACTATAAGAGTTTTACTTTCAGTGGTGGCAGCAAAGGCATGGCCTTTACATTAGTTGGACATTAACAATGCTTATCTTCATGGTAGCATTGATGAAGAAATATACATGACTCAACCACCAGGATATCAATCCAATGATTCTACAAAGGTTTGCAAACTGCTTCGATCTTTGTATGGATTAAAGCAAGCAGGAAGACAATGGAACAAAGAATTTACCTATACCCTACTTGACTATGGATTCAAACAGTCCCCAAATGACCATTGTCTCTTCATCCTAAATTCTAAGTCAACCCTATTCCTTATTCTGTATGTGGATGATATTCTGGTGACCGGACCAGATATCAATACTATTCTACAACTAAAAGCCTTTCTTCATAGAAAATACACCATTAAAGATTTGGGTTTGGCTCGTTTCTTTTTAGGACTGGAGATTACCAGAACTAATACTGGTCTTTACCTGTCACAGCAAAAGTTTATCAAAGATCTTATTAAAGAGGTAAAATTTGATACTTCAAGAACGGCTACAATTCCACACATTCAAGGATTGAAACTCTACATTTTTTATCACTTTTAAAACTTAAATTATATAAGATCAACATATCGATTTTATTTCCATAACACTACATTTTCATAAGTTTTAATTAAAAATTATGCATATTTATATAATATATATATTTCTTATTATTATTTTAATGTACCTATATATATTATTCATATTTATACTTTAAATTATTAAAATATAATATTTTAAGAAAATAATATTTTATTAAAATATTTTAAAAATATAAGTGAAATAAAAATACAATTAAAACATCCATAAACCACGCTAATCATTTTATAAGTATAATACATTATTTAGAGAGAGAATAGAACAAGTGGTAGTACATATATGATTTTATTTTATTTTTTATCCTTTTGAATTTCATTTAATGTAAAACCAGTATGATCACATGGCGAAACTAATTAGCTAGCTAGCTAGGCTGGTAGACAAACAAGATCATCAAGCTGTTGCTCTTATATTTACTTATTAGTATTAACTTATTCTAAACTTACCTTCATAAAAATAAATAACTTGTTGCAAAATTAATTTCAAACTATAATACAAATATTATTTGGATTGTATATGCTGCAACAAATCAGAAAGATTTTAATAGTTATTATCACACACATTAAAAAAAAAAGTAAATTCTGTAAAAATTTTAACTTATAAACTAAAAATAATGACTTATCAATAAAAAAATATTTTTAATACACCTAAAAATTTAATGGTGGAGAAATTCTATTAGCAATATGCCGGTTGATAAATAATTTACCTATAAAATATAAATATTATTAATATTTACCCACAGAATATAAATTTTATCAATTAATTATTTAATTTGTATCTTATAAGAAAGAGCATATTTTAGAATAAATAAAGATCAATAATAATATTCAAATTTAGAAAATCTTAATTGAGTGAAAATTGTGCCCATCTATGGGGTTGGGGGAATTTAATTATTTTTGAGTTTATGAATTATTTTCACTTATATATTTTTGGTTAAATTCATATCTCCTTTTAAAGAATTTTTTTTTTACACTTAAAATTTTAACAGTATCATTATATAATTCAATGCCCTATAATTAAATCAAATATTTAGCCTATTAAAATCTAAATGATATCTTATATAATATATGAAATATATAAATATGTATATATGTATATGTATATGTATATACCCACACACTTGAATACACAACTCTTAAATAATATGAAAATAAATTAGTTATTGAAGAAGCAGATATGAAAGCAAAACGAAAAGAAGCAAATTAGAAACCCAAAAGCACAAATTAATTTTATTCACTTCAATCCATAGATTGCCAACATCAGCAAACAGTTCCCCAACTAATAATCAGATACATTCATGCTCACAGTAGTAAAATTGTATATATATATACTTTCTTGTACAGTTTTTTCGGCACTTGAATACAATAGATATTTTCTACTTTTTTGTTTCTGCTCATGGTATCAGAGCAGGGAATTTAATCAATTTCAGATCCATTTAATCAAATTTCAGATCCAGAATCTGTTTTCTGGATTTTTCTTCATTTTCCGATCCTTCTTTGAAGATTATACTACAATGGCAGATGATTCAACTATTAGATCTACAAGAGAACAAGATGAAGATGTTTACAAAGTAATGAATGCAGATCATTCAACCACAAATTTGATCAATATTACTCTTACCGAGAGGAACTATCTCTCATGGAGCAGGGCAATGATCCTTGCTTTGACTGGTAGAGACAAGCTTGGATTTGTCAATGGTGAAATTAAAGAACCAGAACCAGATTCACAGTTGTATAAGAAATGGAAAAAGGTAGATAGCATTGTAACCTCTTGGATAATCAACTCCATTTCAGGTGAGATTGTTGAAGCTTTTCTCTATTATCCTGATGCAAGAAGTTTATGGGAGGAGCTTTCTACTAGATATGGAGAATGTAATGGTCCAATGATTTACAAAATTAGAAAAGAAATTAATAATCTGACTCAAATGAATGCTTCTGCTACATCATATTACACTAAAATGAAGAAGTTATGGGATGAGATCAAGTGTCTTAAGCCCATCCCTAAGTGTACTTGTGGCAGTGTGAACAGATGCACTTGTGGAGTATCTACACTCCTGTTAGGAATGGAAAATGAGATCAATCTAATGCAGTTTTTTTTGGGATTAAATGAGAGTTATGACAATGTGAAAAATCAGATACTACTCATGGATCCATTTCCTAGCATTGCAAAGGCATATTCTATGGTTTTATCTGTGGAAAAGCAGAGAGAAGTACAGGTTATTTCTGTGGATACTCAAGAGACACCAGTGGCTCTTTACACTCAGAAATATGGACAGAATCAGGCTGGTTATGGTAGAGGCACTAACAGAAACAAGAATGACAGAGTTTGCACCAATTGCAAGGGTACTGGACACACCAGAGAAACATGTTTTAAGCTGGTTGGATATCCGGATTGGTATGTTGAACTCAGGAAGAAAAGGACTCAAGTTAATGCTGCAGGAATGATGAATCAAGGAGAAACACCTTTGACGGGCAAAAATCAGTATGATCAGATGATTGGAGATGATGAACTTGACAGTCCAGGAGCCAACACTGCAATTTTTGCAGGTAATGTGTCTAAACTATATTATCCTAGTATGTTGAATTGTGATAAAGGCAATTGGATCATAGATTCAGGAGCTACTCACCATATAACACATGACCTAAAATACCTAGACTATATCACCAAACTACCTAAATCTAGACCTGTTGACCTGCCTGATGGAACACAACAAGTGATAACACATGTTGGGCCAGTTACATTGCACCATACTGTGATTTTGAAGAAAGTTCTCTATGTTCCTAATTTCAAATATAATCTGTTGTCTGCTTCTAAGCTAGCTAAAGACAACAATATTTCGGCTAAAACCTTACCTAATGAATGCTTGCTGCAGGATATACAGACTAATGAGGTGCTTGCTAATGTGAAGGAGTGTGGGAACTTATATGTACTAAATAAGAGAGCATTTGTTAAGCCTTGTATTGTAAGGTGCAATGCTATATGTAAAGACCATAACATTCATTTAAAAATGTTGTGGCATGCTAGACTAGGACACATTTCTGAGAAAAGACAGCAGTATGCTTTTGACTGTAAAAGTGATTGTGAATCAATTGTATGCACAGTTTGCCCATTGTCTAAGCAGCAAAGATTACCCTTTCCTATTAGTAAAAGTAAAAGTGTGAATGTCTTTGAATTAGTGCATATGGACTTTTTGGGGTCCTTATGCAGTGACTTCTGTCACAGGTGCTGTGTATATGCTTACTATTGTTGAGGATTACAGTAGATATGTGTGGGTGTACATGATATCCAGTAAAACACAAGTATATACTGCTATAAAAACCTTTCTAAGCCAAGTTGAAACTCAATTTCAAAATAAAATTCCTAACCATTAGAACTGACAATGGCACAGAATTTGTAAACTCCACTTTGACTACCCTATTGAATGAAAAAGAGATTGTACATCAACTTTCTTGCCCATATTCACCTCAACAGAATGGGAGGGTAGAAAGAAAACATAAAGAATTGCTAAATATAGCAAGATCATTGATGTTTCAGTCTTGTTTACCCATTAAATTCTGGTCAGAACTGTTGTTGACTGCTGCATATATTCTAAACAGAGTGCCCTCTGAGGTATTACAATGGCAGTCACCTTTTGAAGTGCTTCACAAAACAAAACCAAACCTAACCTATTTTCGAACCATTGGCTGCTTATGTTTTGCATCCAATCTGTTACATACTAAACAAAAATTTCATCAGAGAGCCAACCCTTGTGTTTTACTGGGATATGCACCAATTCAGAAGGGGTATAAGGTTTATAATTTGGAGACCAAGAAGATTATTGTGGCTAGAGATATTGTTTTTCATGAGAATTCTTTTCCTTTTCAAAAACAGAAACCAGAGATGTCCTACATGTTTTCTTTACCAACCTGTATCCTTGATAAGATCTACTACCCCACAGACACAGTACCTGAACCACAAACAGAATCAATACAACCACAACAAACAGACCCACCCAACAATACTACAGATGTCATAGCTGATACAGAACCTGCACCAGATATCTTAACATCAGAAAATACAATTCTATCTGAACCACAGTTAGAAAATATACCTGCATTACCTGACCAAAATATACCTGCACCACCTGTTTTAAGAAGAACTTCTAGGAAAAGAACACCTCCTGCCTGGATGAATGATTACTTCATACCTCATTCTGGTACACCTACACTCAACAACACACCACATATCAATAACATTTCATATTTTTCTTCTGAATACCTTATTTTTCATGCTAATGTTTCTAAGATCCATGAGGCTAGTTCATATAAACATGCAAAAGATAATATTGATTGGATACATGCTATGCAACATGAATTAAATGCACTTGATGCTAACAATACTTGGGTTTTAGTTGATTTACCTCCAGGCAAAAGAGCTATTGGTTGTAAATGGGTGTACAGGATTAAATATAAGTCTGATGGCACTGTTGATAGATACAAGGCCAGACTGGTGGCCAAAGGATTTAATCAACAACCAGGGATCGAATACACTGATAAATTTTCTCCTGTTGCCAAATTAGTTACTATAAGAGTTTTACTTTCAGTGGTGGCAGCAAAGGCATGGCCTTTACATTAGTTGGACATTAACAATGCTTATCTTCATGGTAGCATTGATGAAGAAATATACATGACTCAACCACCAGGATATCAATCCAATGATTCTACAAAGGTTTGCAAACTGCTTCGATCTTTGTATGGATTAAAGCAAGCAGGAAGACAATGGAACAAAGAATTTACCTATACCCTACTTGACTATGGATTCAAACAGTCCCCAAATGACCATTGTCTCTTCATCCTAAATTCTAAGTCAACCCTATTCCTTATTCTGTATGTGGATGATATTCTGGTGACCGGACCAGATATCAATACTATTCTACAACTAAAAGCCTTTCTTCATAGAAAATACACCATTAAAGATTTGGGTTTGGCTCGTTTCTTTTTAGGACTGGAGATTACCAGAACTAATACTGGTCTTTACCTGTCACAGCAAAAGTTTATCAAAGATCTTATTAAAGAGGTAAAATTTGATACTTCAAGAACGGCTACAATTCCACACATTCAAGGATTGAAACTCTACATTTTTTATCACTTTTAAAACTTAAATTATATAAGATCAACATATCGATTTTATTTCCATAACACTACATTTTCATAAGTTTTAATTAAAAATTATGCATATTTATATAATATATATATTTCTTATTATTATTTTAATGTACCTATATATATTATTCATATTTATACTTTAAATTATTAAAATATAATATTTTAAGAAAATAATATTTTATTAAAATATTTTAAAAATATAAGTGAAATAAAAATACAATTAAAACATCCATAAACCACGCTAATCATTTTATAAGTATAATACATTATTTAGAGAGAGAATAGAACAAATGGTAGTACATATATGATTTTATTTTATTTTTTATCCTTTTGAATTTCATTTAATGTAAAACCAGTATGATCACATGGCGAAACTAATTAGCTAGCTAGCTAGGCTGGTAGACAAACAAGATCATCAAGCTGTTGCTCTTATATTTACTTATTAGTATTAACTTATTCTAAACTTACCTTCATAAAAATAAATAACTTGTTGCAAAATTAATTTCAAACTATAATACAAATATTATTTGGATTGTATATGCTGCAACAAATCAGAAAGATTTTAATAGTTATTATCACACACATTAAAAAAAAAGTAAATTCTGTAAAAATTTTAACTTATAAACTAAAAATAATGACTTATCAATAAAAAAATATTTTTAATACACCTAAAAATTTAATGGTGGAGAAATTCTATTAGCAATATGCCGGTTGATAAATAATTTACCTATAAAATATAAATATTATTAATATTTACCCACAGAATATAAATTTTATCAATTAATTATTTAATTTGTATCTTATAAGAAAGAGCATATTTTAGAATAAATAAAGATCAATAATAATATTCAAATTTAGAAAATCTTAATTGAGTGAAAATTGTGCCCATCTATGGGGTTGGGGGAATTTAATTATTTTTGAGTTTATGAATTATTTTCACTTATATATTTTTGGTTAAATTCATATCTCCTTTTAATGAATTTTTTTTTTACACTTAAAATTTTAACAGTATCATTATATAATTCAATGCCCTATAATTAAATCAAATATTTAGCCTATTAAAATCTAAATGATATCTTATATAATATATGAAATATATAAATATGTATATATGTATATGTATATGTATATACCCACACACTTGAATACACAACTCTTAAATAATATGAAAATAAATTAGTTATTGAAGAAGCAGATATGAAAGCAAAACGAAAAGAAGCAAATTAGAAATTCAAAAGCACAAATTAATTTTATTCACTTCAAACCATAGATTGCCAACATTAGCAAACAGTTTCCCAACTAATAATCAGATACATTCATGCTCACAGTAGTAAAATTGTATATATATATATTTTCTTGTTCAGTTTTTTCGACACTTGAATACAATAGATATTTCCTACTTTTTTGTTTCTGCTCAGTTATAATTAGACTTCTGTATAAAAAAGTTATAAAATAAAAAAGTTATATATTTTTTATTTTTAGTTTTCGTCGTTTGGTGATCATCTATGCGTAGCTACCTTAGGCATGGGCCCCACCCATTTTTAGTATATATATAATATTATAAAATATACGTATATATATTTTACAATACATATAATAAAAAATATATTATATATATTTTTATTATATATATATTATAACATTTAGAAAATAGGCCAGAATAAACTATTTTAATATAAATTTAATTCAAATCTAAAATATTAATTTAAATATATTTACTTAGTCCAAAATTAAATATATATTAATTTAAAATTAAAATTTTATTTTATAAAAAAATAAAATTATAACATAAATTTACTATTTTCACTCTACTATTTATTCTCATAAATTAAAAATTGATTAATTTCATCAACTATATCTAGAATTTAAGACTATAATTCTACAATATATGTAAGCTTTTTTTAGTTTTTTTTATTATAATTTAATTTTTTATTTAAGATTTGATATTAATTTTAAATTAATTACTATTTATATTTATTTTATTTTTTTTAAAAAATTTTTTAGTTTTCAACCATTTAAATTGAAATACTATTATCTATAATTTTTTCTTAAAATTAATATTTAAAATTAATTAATCTTTTATAATTATTTATTTTGACTAATTGACCTTTTTTTAATTCTTTATTTTAGCTTCATTCTTTATTTTATATTTTGAATAATATTAAATATCATTCTTTTTAACAAAATAAAAGGTGCATGAGAGCATATAGATTTAAACTTTGATTTTTTTACTTAAAAAATATTTAATAATTTTAGTTACAAATATTAATTAAATAAATAATCAAATAAATAATTTTAATTTTAATTACTTGTATATCGAATTACTTAATGTAGTATAAACACCATTTTATATGTTTAATTAATCACGCAGAAAATTTTTTCTCATTATATATTTTATATGAAATGATAAAGTAATTAGATAATTTAGATATTTTATTTGAAATGATAAAAAATGGTATATTTTTTATATTTTATTATTAAAAAAATTAAAAATTCACTTTAGAATTTTTTAAAAATATTATTATTTAATATTATTTAATTAATTTATTATTTAAATTAATGTGTCTAATTGAAATATTTGTTTTAGCATATAATTTGCTGACACGCTTAATGGAATCCGTACTACCTTCCCACCAATATATTAGGATACGAGACATGGAAATAATATCCTTGCAGTGTCATTATGTTTATTGGACAAGTGGCATTTCTATAATTATTAAAAAGGAATGGATGAGAATTGAGAAAGATACATATTGACTTAATAAGGCAAGCGAAAATATCAGAGGAATACTAATTACAAATATCTGAAGGGTGATTATTTAATAATTTTTAATTTATTAATTAAAATTTATTAATTATATTATTTTTATAATAAATTAATTTATAATAAATATTTTTATAATTAAATAAAAAAATTTATTCAATAATTATTTTTTAAAATAATTATAATTAGCAATCTTTGAAATATTATAAGATTGCTAAATAAAAGAATTATATTAAAAGGATATGACCATAAATTTTAATTTGATAATAATTAAATTTATCATGTATATTTGATCAATTGAATAATAATAAGTATATAAATTTTTTAAGACCTATAAAAATATAATGACGTAAAAAAAATTAATAAGGTGGATTCATATAAACTTGATTTTCTGCAATATCATTTAATATATGATAATTTTATTTTTATTTTTTAAAAAAAAGGATTGAATTCAATTTGTATTATAAATACAGGGATAATTTGCATATTGCAAGAACTTTTATCATTTTTTATTCGATTTATATATTTAGAAAATATTTTAATACACTTAAATTATTATTATTATTTGTTTTTATTATTTATAATTTTAAATATTAACATAAAAATATTTAAAATAAAATTTGTTAAATATATTAATTCAAAAATAATAAAAAGTATCTTTATGTGTATTTAAAAATTTAGAGTAATGCAGAGAAAATTTGAATAGATGAGTATATATTAAATTTAATTTTTGAGAGAATATTTGAAATATATATATTTTTAATAATTATTGAGTATATAGCTAAAGTCAAAAACATATATATATATATTAATAAAAGAAATAAAGTGAGTCATACGTGGCATGATGGGAGGGGGTGGTATGGGGTTAAGGAATACTTATAAAACCAAGTGCTTATAAGCGAGAGCACGTGCTTGTAAGGCGGTGACGAGTCTCTTTATAAAATTTCTCTTTCTCGTGACGGTGTCACGTGGGAGTGAGAGAGGGACCCACCCTGTTATCCATCAAAAAAGCAAAAAATGCTTAGTGGAGGCATGTGCTCACCTGTCGTTTATTACCTCTGCCTCTTTTATTATTTTATTATTTTTATTCTTATTATAATAATAATATTTTGAAACGAAAGCCTTCTACCCTTTGATGTGGCTTTCTCAGGTGCTTTGCTAGCGTGGTTACGACATTTGAAACGTGGGTCCACTTATGTTTCGACAAGTGTCTTAATCCACTATGCCACCCCAAGATTCTGAACTTTTTTTCTTTTCCCTTTTTTTGTCGTTTTATAAAAAAGATATATATTTTCCTTTTTTTAAAGAAATTTTTAAGTTAAAATTATAGATTTTTTCAATTTCCAATTCTGATTATAAATGACGCTAATAATTTTACGATATTTTATAAATTTAAATTTAATAGAAATCTAAATTTAAAAAGTTTATTAGAATTAATATTTTAAAACTGTGAAATGGGAAATACATTGAATCGAAAATGAGATGAATATGAATTAAACATAGAGGTTAATGGTAGAAAGAAAGGACCGCTCTCACCAATATGCTTGTTGCGGTGGTCCAATGTTCATTTGGTGGCACATGCTTGCTAAGGTAATGTAGCTATTATTTATATTCCGCCACTATTTAGATGCCTTTTAGATAACCTCTAAGCTCCCAATTTGGGCTTTTGGGTCTTTGTTTGGGCTTTTGTCTTGCATTCATATTCTATCGTCTTTTAGTTTTTTTACCCTCTATCTGGGCTGTTTTTGTTTGTTTGTTTACAAACTAGTTTTGACAATATTCTGATTAACAGGTAGTAGGACTGTAAACAAGTCATGCTTTTCGAATTTAGCTTAGATCTCTGCTCAGACCAAGCTCGAGTTTAAGTTTCAACTTGACTATTGTACGTCAAATCGACTTTGAATTTTTTTAAAATTCAGCTCCATTTGACTTGATTTTGGCCCTAATCAGTAACATTTGCGTTTAAACAAACCATTGAACAAATTCTTGAATAAATGTTCTGGCCAGGCAGCTAATCAATTACCCTTAACTTTCGAGTCTCCAAATCTTTATTTACTGTTGTTCGCTTAGTCTCGTCTCATTTCGAGGAAAAGGAAGATCGGCAGTAATTCAAGTTTAATTAATTGCGTTTTAAGAATAATTATTTGTTCTATATATTTACAAGTCTCTCATGTATTTGATGTTCAGGAGTTTTTACATTAACATGAACTCCTCCAGACTTCAAGAAAACTTGAAATTAATTAACTCAATGACAAAAATAACCATATAACTGGGGTTTTGATTTATCCCTGAATAGCAACGTTCACCTAATAACCGTATAATAGGGGTTTTAGAAAATGATATTCACGAGTTTGAAATGAATTTATAAAATTTATTTATTTGTTTTTTTTAAATAATTGAAAAATAAAATGAGGTATTTATTTTAACTTTCTTTCTTTTGTTTTCTTTTTTCTCCAAATCCATGATATTTTATATAGGATTTTTAATTCTTTTCAAAGTAACTTATTTTTTCATTGAATCAGTAATATAATTATATATTATGTCAATTTACAAAGAAATTTCAAGGCCAGACAGAGCGAGGCCAACAGATCAAAAGCCTCGATAACACTAAACCAATTTCGAACCCCGCAGAAAGTCTCGTTGCAGTAATTTTATGCTACTGCATTGCAAGGAGATATTTACATGCTTTCAGCAGAACAGATAACGCGAGGAAGGAAACAACCCGTGTGGATTGGCAGCGCCAACCATTAATGAGAGATGTTTTCATGATTTATCATTCAATACTTTCTCAGAAAGAAATGAGTTAACAGCATCCTTTACAAAGACATAAAAGCATTCTCGGCAAGAATTTGGCATTAGAGTGGACTTGCGAAGTTGGCGAATGCTTTCAGAATGCCTGCAGATGGAGCTTGGAAGAGAGTGGAAAACATGCCTTAGTGCTCAAAACCACATGCGGCCATGTTAAGATTGGAAAAAGAATGATTTGGAAGAAAACCTCAAAAATTAATTTTCATTAATGGTATTTCGCATAGATTTATACAAGAGTATTAGAGAAAGTATTTTCATTATACAATAACTAATTGCATTGATATCGAATCCACTAATTGTGGAATTTTGTTTTGCCATTTGAATGTGTATCTAACATGCCCCCGCAAACTGATGTTGGAGTAGCGCATAGACGAAGTTTGTCCTGAAAAGCTTGAAAAAGCCGAGTTCCAAGAGGGTTTGTAAGGTCATCTGCCAACTAATATGAACTGTTAATGAATTTGATTTGTAAATTGCCTAGGCGAACTTGTTTGCGAACAAAATGGAAGTCTAGTTCAATGTGCTTTGTTTGACCATGAAAAATAGGATTGACAGTAAGGTAAATTGTCCCAATGTCGTCACACCGTAATTATGCAGGAAAGCAAGCAGAGAACCCAATTTCACAGAACAAAGACCCTAGCCACATCAATTCTGCTGTGACATTCCCAATGGACTTGTATTCTAATTCTGTGGAGGACCTGGCTACCGTTTTTTGCTTCTTTGAAGACCAAGAAATAAGGTTATCTCCCATATAAACAAGGTATCCACTAGTTGAGCGTCGATCATCGGGGTAACCTGCCCAATCACTATCAGAGAAGGCTTATAATTATATAGTATTTTTAGGTGTAAAATGAAGACCATGGGTAAGAGTGCCACTAAGATAGCGTAGGAGGCGCTTCACAGCTTGCCAATGAACATCAGTCGGGCAAGGCATGAATTGGGCTAATTTATTTACTGGGAAGGTTGCATCGGGTCGTGTCAATATGAGATATTGTAGTGCTCCTAAGACCTGGAGGTAGGTGTCAGGTTCGACATCAAGGTTCCTAAGTGCTTCGAAAGTTGAACACTAGGGGATATAGGTGTACTATTTGGTTTGAAATTGGCCATACCAGTTTCTGTCAGAAGATCTTTGAGATATTTCTGTTGTGTGAGAACCATTCCATGAGCATGTTGTGTGACCTGAATGCCAAGAAAGTAGTGTATAGGGCCCAAATCTTTGAGTGGAAAGGTTTGTTGAATCTGACCAATAAAAGTTTCTAGATTGCCATAATCAGAAAAAGTTAAGAGTATATCATCAACATATACTAAGACATAGAAAATTATACTGTCCTGATTGATGAAGAACAATGAGGCGTCGGCTTTAGATGCTGTGAAGCCCATGTGAAGAAGATAATCAATGAGCTTTTTGAACCAAGCACGAGGTGCCTGTTTGAGGCCATATAGTGATCTTTGCAGTTTGCATACATAATGAGGAAACTGGTCATAATGGTATCACGTAGGTTGTTCCATGTAAACCTCTTCGTCAAAGTCAACGTGCAGAAAGGCATTGGATATGTCAATTTGTCGGACAGGCTAGTGGTGAATGGTCACTAGAGAGAGGACACTCAGGACAGTAGTGAATTTGATGACTGGGGAGAATGTCTCTGTATAGTCAAGACCCGGTCGCTGAGCATACACTTTTGCTACCAAACGTGCTTTGTAGCGTTGGACACTCCCATCGGAATTTTGTTTGATTCGATACACCCATTTTGATGCAGGAGCAATCCTAGTCCTAATTGGATTCTTGGCACAACTATGATTTTATTTAATTCTCTATTTTATTTCAGATTTGCATTAATTTTTCGTTTTCTTATTTGATTAGGATTTACTATTTTATCATTGAATTGGAGTAGAGTCTTAATTTTTTCTTTAATTAGGATTTCTAGTCTAGTTAATATGTATAACTATAAATAGACAATACCAATAGTATTGTAATCATCTTATTTTTTTTCTCATAATTTAAATTTAAAAGTTATAAACTTAATTGTTGATTACTGTTCCACCTACAATCAACCATATTCTAGCCTAATTATTGAAAACTGATAGCCCACTCCTTTCCCCTGTTAATTGGTATCAGAGATCAAAAGACAGATCCCTAGGATTCCTTTTTTTTGTCTGAATTAAACCATGGTTAGAAGAGGCAGAGACAGAGGCAATCAGCCCTAACAAGACGATATAGCTGAGATACGGCGAATGGTTGAGGATTTGACTCAGGCTGTACAAGCCTTGCAGTGTTAGGAACCCGTGGAAGTATGAATGGAGACTCCGGAAGGCAACCACCAAAACCTTGATTTTCAAGAAACTCTTGAGAGTGAAGAGGAAGTCGAGGACATAAGCCCCTTTCATGAAGCTAGACCTGCAAACCCAGCAACTCGAGGCAGATTGAAAGAGCGTTTACTTCATGCTCTTGATTTAAATAGTGGAGAAGTTAAAATTGAAGTTGCTGACTTTCATGGGAAATCGCATGCCGAAGACTATTTGGATTGAGAAACTAGTTTAAAAAATTATTTTGAATGAAAACTACTGGTTGAAACCCGAAAAATACTTTTTGTAAAGTTTAAATTGAAGAGTACTGCACTTCAATGGTGGAAGAGAGTTGAAGAGCAGCGCGCACGATAAGAAAAACTTAATATCAACACGTGAGAGCACATGAAAACTAAGCTAATGAAGCAATTTTTACCAGCTGATTATGCAATGAAACTATATAAAAGGTTCCATTGCTTAAAACAAAATAACATGTTTGTTGAAGAGTACACTGCCGAATTTAATAATTTATCTATTTGAGTTGAAATGTCTAAAAATAATAAACAAATTACCTCTCGCTATTTTGCTGATTTGAATTAGTCCTTAGAGATAAAATGAGCATAGTTGGATTACATAATTTCGAAGATGCTCGCTAACATGCTTTAATAGCTGAAAAGTAAATTTCTCGTTGCGGTACTAGAAGGCCCGTAAAGAGAAGTAATTGGCAAAAAAATTTTAGAGCCGTAAGAGAAATTCAAAGAACTTAATAATGAAGCCAAAAAGAGCTGCTGCAACTAATAAATTAAAATGAAGAGACAATAATCCGTTCTGATGGGAACTATAAAAGGAAATGAAAATCATTCGTTTTTAACTCTCAAAAAAAAATAAAAAAGAGCTCTCTGCCTCTCTTCTCTATTTTGTTCTGATTTTCTTCTCTATAGGCTATGGCAAACGTTTCTTATCTTAAGCGCCGCCTCCACCACGACTGCGACGACGACTCTCAACACCACCACTACCGCCGTCGTCACCACTCTCATAACCTATCTATCGACCCTTACTTCCCTCTGTTTTCCTCCTCTTCTTCTTCCGATCCCCATTCCCCGCACGCTACTCTCCATGACCATCCCTTTCCACTCTCTGAGCCCACCAATTTCAACATTCGAGCCCTCGATGATGATGAATTATCGGATCCCGAATCTGTTATTGTTGGTGGCCCCGATCTCTTGGACCGCGAGAACCAGGTCAGTTTTGTAATGGATCTGTTCCAACAGCGTGTCGAGCAGTCTCAGGTTATGGGTCATAGTTCTCATTTGGTTTCTGATTCGCTTAACGAATCGAACTTTGGTGTTATAGAGGAGAATTGTGACTTGGGTATGGATAATTTGGAGCTCGATTTAGGGTTAGGGTTTGATTTAGATGGTCATGATACTGGTGGTTTTCAAAATATAGGCCATAATCATAGCCATAGTACTAGTAATAATAATGAATATAATAGAAATATCGTTATTGATGACGACGGAGACGATGATTTTTTCGTAGAGAGAAGGCTTTCTGGCATCCGATCTTGCGAGCCCGAGTCTACTGTTAGCATTCGTAGAAATGCTAGGAGGGCTGTTGGTTTTGGGTCAGATTCTGATTCAGAGGAGAACGAGAACAGGCTGGCTTTTGTTTTGCATTCGGGGAAGGAGTATAGATTAGATTGTCTGAACATAGAAAATGATAATTACGATAATGTTGATGATGACGATGAAGAAGATGCATGTGTTACTGTTTCTCTCTGTTGGGATTCGCTTCAATTGGAAGACAATAGAGAAAATAACGAGGATTTTGAATGGGAAGAAGTAGATGGCCGTGTTGATGGGAGAGAGGTTCTAAGTATGTTTATGGAAGATGATGAGGCCTCTGTGTCTCTATCCATTTCCCCTATTATTGTTCCTGAGGATATGGTAAATGTAGAGAGGGTAGGTGGATTGGGAAATTTAGAGTGGGAAGTTATATTGAATGCCAACAACTTGGACTCAAATCCAGATCGTGACCAAGACCATAATGCTGAGCCATATTTTGGCGTTCATGATGATTACATTTATACTCAAGAGTATGAGATGTTTGGGCAATTTGCAGAGAATGAGAATGCATTGATGGGTCGGCCTCCAGCGGCAAAATCTGTTGTTGAGAAGCTTCCATCTGTTGTATTGACAAAAGAGGATATTGAGAGTAATAATGCTCTTTGTGCAGTTTGTAAGGACGAGATTAATGTTGGTGAGAGGGCAAAGCAGTTGCCTTGCACACACTGGTATCATGGGGAGTGCATTGTGCCATGGTTGGGGATTAGGAATACTTGCCCTGTATGTCGATATGAGTTGCTTACAGATGATGCAGATTATGAGCGGAGGAAATCAGCACAAAGAGCTGTCACTGCTGGCCGTCGGCTTTGATGGGTAATACATTTCATCATGTATGCTTTCTGACATTTTTATTTGAGCATTAGTTTTGTGAATGTAGATATTGTTGATGGAGTGCATTGGTTTCCCATTGTGAGGATAATATATTCATCACAATTTACTAGTATTTGGGTGAGAGTATTAGAATATTGTTTTGACTGTTTGTAATTGTGGGAAAATTTTTGTTGCAATAATGTTTTAATGTTTTTGCATTTTTATTTCCTGCGATCTTTTTCTTTACTATAAGATTAGAGATTGAATGTTGTTTTCAGTAAATACTTTTTTTACTTAAAAAGGGAAATGCTTCTGATGAAGTCTTGCATACTTCACAAACTATTGGATTCTATGATTGTCTCATTTAACTTGAAAGGAAGAAATAGTGGAGAGGATTATGATCTGGAGAGTATGCAGTAAGTGGCATTGTTGCAGAGAAAAATGACTGAAATTTTTTATAACTTCTAACATCAACCAGGGGTTCTACTGATGAGACTGGGAAAGGGAGTTGATTGATTTTATAGACAAAGGATTGCAGCATTCAGAATGTGAACTTGTTTAGAATCTAGATAGGCCTTTTTCAAGAATTTGTTGTTTAGTGTGCCGATAGAAGCAGCAAATTGCTACAGCAGAAGCCTTCATTTTCACTCGGTATGTTTAGGAGTGAAATGCATGATTTGACTAATTCTTTAGTTGGCATTTTAAGGCTTTATTAGGGGTTTTTATACCTGTCCCTTTTTGCCTTCTACTCAGTAAGTTATTTTTATCCAGAAAACTACTGGATCAATATCCAGTCTTGGCCTTGGGAGTTTTGCAGATTACTAGAGCATTCTGGTCCTAATCTATAATTTCTCTGATTTGATTGTAACTTTGGGGTTAGGATGCATTGTGTTATTTTGTTTTCATTTGGCAGTTAGTGTCATCCAAGTCAACTTCTAGTAAGGGCTTATACGCATGGACAGATCTATTTAAGAGACTATGCTTGATTTACAGTACATATAAAAATTAAATTCTGTTGGCGATTGTGATGTAGTGGTTCAGAATTCCATATATTTCATCAGATATCTCTTCAGGTCGACCTGCTATTACCTGGAATATGGATGTTGACTCTGTGGTGAAGCCTAAGTGGCCTTTCTTTTCCCACTTTTTTTTCCCTTAACGTTCCCAAAAAAATATGGGAAAATTGTGTCTGGGAGGAAATTTAAAACATATGCTAACTGGAAATCTAAAGCATAAAGAGGCAGGCTTACTGTCGCTATCCTAGTAATTGTTTTAGATTATTGACAATTTAATGGTAGGGTTAAAACTAAGCAAAAGAGGAATCAGGTTCAAAAAGTTGTAGATATTTTTCTATTGGGCAATGTTCTATTGGTCTAAGCAGCTGCAAGTAACCCCCCAGTTCCGACACTTCACAGTGGGTGGGGGCCTTCACTGGCTGGGAAAGGGCTTTTTTCCTGTGAAATAATGAAGTTAAGCCTCCAAAAACTAAAAGAAGTGCGTTCTTTCGCTATGTGGTAAAGATTATTTGAAGCTAGGTTGGACTATGTGAGGGAAATATTAATTATACCAAATTGAAAGCACTCTGCAGTCCATTATAAGTGAGCTTTTCGCAGGAAATATCTTTTTAGAACAATGAATGGACATCTGAGTAAGCATTGTAGGTTCTTGTGATGCATTACATAATTTCTTAATGATCAAGATGATCATTTGTGTTTGCTAGTGCAGCTTGAAAGTTGTAGCTCTCTATCCGCCTCTGTAAGGAGCAGAAGAAAGCAATATTTTTTCTCTTGAAGAAAAGAGAATGTAAATGTGTCTTCCCGCACCAGTAATTCGTAAGTAACCATATCAGGAGAACAAGTGAATCAAAGTTTGCACCTGCTTCTTGAATTTTTGGTTGAGTTCTTAGAGTTTTAGGCAGAGTATGAAACATTATTTTTATAGAAAATGGCTTGGTTGTAGAAAATTATCCTTCTGGAAAACCTTTTTCTTTTGTGTGACAAATTATTTGAGAAGTTTTGTACGTCTTTCTTTTGATTTTGGAGTATATTGAAAGAAATAATGATTAATCGGGAAAATCATGGAGTGTTTAGATAGACTTGTAAGTACTTTATATTCGTACACTCACAACTCTTTTTTTTTTCAGTTTAGTTGAATAAAATGTAAGATATTTACACAACAGGAAAATTGCTTGATAATCCATTGATGGATTATTAGGAGCTTTGGGTATTAATATTCTATATAAATTCGGAGTGTTATGGTTTGGTTACCACCGCACTACAAGTGGTTGCTGCGGCTTTGGTGTTTATCATCTAAACATTTGATTTGGGGTTTGGGCTTTCACTACTTAGTTTTGTTTTTGTTTATGTTTTTGGGGGGTATAGTGATGAAAATGCATCCTCTTAACAAAAGTGTGTCTGAAAAAGAGAAAATGAGATTAAAGGGTTAATGTTAGAATTCGTAGTTCTAAACATAAATTGATCGACATCTTCATGTGCTGGTTCCTTATTTAATTAAAGCTGGACGGTGGACTACATGAATGTTCGAATTTTCAATTTGAATCCCTATTTTGAAAAGTAAAGTTGGGTAAAAATTGAAATTTTCATCTCTCGCGCGCGTTATGAGAGGGTTTAGAGTGTTATATTTCAACATTTCATCTGAAAATATTTAAAAGCGTTTTTGAATTATCGTTAGAGATTATGCATTTTAAAAGAAAGGAGAATCAAAGTAATTTTCAGGAGATTATAGTTATTTATTCAGTATATGTTTTGAAATAGAAAGCACTTCGAAGATTTGGTACGGGTACACATTAATCAATTTTTTTTTTGAGATGCTAGTCCTTTATTTTTTGAATTAATTCTTTGAGTTAGTTTTGGGTTTTACTTACTAGTTGGACTCGTGTAGGCGGCTCCGACTTTAAAATATTTTTATATTTTTAATAATTAAAATATTATTTTAAAATGTATATTATTAATCCTAGACACCGAATATAAATGAAAAAAGTTTTTATTGTGGGTATGACATTCATTAAGGCCACGCCAAGTTCATTCATTTGCTGCATTTTGCCCATGCACTTTGTCAATCAGCTTATTGATATTTATTTGTTATACTTATAAAATTATCTGAAAAAATAAATTTTATTTTAAAAATTTTTAAAAAAATAAAAAGGATTGCACTTTAAAAAAAATTGAAATGAGTTTTTAAAAATATTTCACTTTTCATTAAAATATTTTTTTTCTAAAATATTATACTTTTAAAAATATCTTTTTTCTCGTTATAATTAATATTTTAATTTAATTTTTATTCTTTTTTAAACTTTAATATTAAATAAAAATAATTAAAATTAATATTTTAAATTATTTTTCAATATATAAAATTTATTAATTTTTATAAAAAAAATTAATTTTAATTATAAAAAATAATAAAAAAATATTAAATTTATTTTTAAACATAATAAAATTATTGATATATTACAAATATTTTATGTAAAAAGAATATAAAATAAAATTATTAATATATTATACATATTGTTTTTGTTTATTTAAGTTATATATATTTTAAGTAGATATTCTCTGTAAGAAAAAATTATTGATATATTATATGTTATATGTGTTAGAAGATTACAAAATAAAACTATTAATGTAGTATTGATACATGGTACATGTTTAATATATGTTAAGAAAATATAGAATAAAAATATTGATATATTATAGAAGTTGTATGGATATTGAATATAAGTAAAATTATTTATCTATTATATGTTATATGTGTCGAAAGAATGTAAAATAAAACTGCTAACGTAGTATTGATATACTGTAGATGTATTGTTTGGTAGATGTGTTGTTCTGTTATGTGTTTATTTTGTATATATTATATGTATATATATATATATTATATAATGTAAATATTTATTTTTTTATATGTGTATTGAGAATGGTATAAAAATATTATTTATGAAAAAAATAAAAAGTACCGACTAAAATTGTGAACTTAAAAAAATAAACACGGGCAGCATTATTTAAAAAAAAAAACTTACTGTCGTAAATTTAGAAACGGGCTCACATAAAACCGTAGAATATGTAATTTCCTCTAACTATTTTAGGCTTTTGGTCACTTTCAACTTCAATTTTTGAGAAGCAAATTCCAAGCAATTTTTAGTTTAAATCTAATGATCATCGTTTCAGTTATATAGGAGTTCTAATTGGTAACATATCTGCTCATATTTTGGCTAAACTTCATTTCTTTTTGTTTATGATCAATTATACTGGCTCTTAAATTTTTTAAAATTGCTCTGCTCTTTTTTGAATATTATATTAGAGAGGGAGAAATTAATTCTGTGTCTATTGACTCTAAAGGAGGTGTAATTACCGTTAGACTATGCCTCGGTATAATTAGTTTGGTTCCAACAATGAAAATTTTAGTTATAAAAATATTCTTATAAATGTGTGTATAAATAAAAAAATCATATATCAAATTTATTTAATTATTAATTTATTATCTTTATTTAAATAGTGATTTATTGTCAAATGATAATTTATTTTCTAATTATGAAATATAAAATTTATGAGAAAATTATATAAATTAATAATTATTAAAATATTGTAATTTGATGTAACTAATTGCATATTCACTTTTTTTCATATTTATTTATGATGTAAAATTTTATAAGAAATATCATAAAAAATATCATTACAAATTATGTAATGATTTTCATTATTTACATTAAGTAAATAAAGATTAAGTGTGAAAACTTTTTGAGAATAAAAATCATCAAAAATCATGTAATAGTTTTCATTAAGTAAGAAAAAATCAAGTAAGATATTTTTTTATTACTTTTTATTGAATATATTATTATAATTTGAAAACTATGATAAATTATCAGATAACATTAATCAAGAAAAGAATCATAATTTTTTAGACAAAAAACTTATATTTTGATTAATTTATTTTATGTAATTTTAGTTTTTTTTTATTTGGGGAATAATTGTAAAAGGTTGTGGGGTAATCCCACATTGATTAAAAATAAAAGAATTGAAAGGCTTATAATAAGGAGGGAGATCCCTACAAATTGGCTTAAGTCAATTTGATTATAAGGTGAACCCAACTTATTATAAGCCCAATTAATAATAAATGAATTTGACTAATTGATGAATTGACTAATGGCTCTTAAGGTCCAGATTCTCAATATGGTATCAGAGCTTGTCGAGCTGGGATCCGAACCCAAAATATGAGGGTCGAGTTACTGTACCCTGACGGATCCGGGTTGGGCCGTCGATACTTGTCAAGTGGCCGAATTGCCACTTGAGGGGGAGTGTAAAAGGTTGTGGGGTAATCCCATATTGATTAAAAATAAAAGAATTGAAATGCTTATAATAAGGAGGGGGATCCCTACAAATTGGCTTAAATCAATTTGATTATAAGGTGAGCCCAACTTATTATAAGCCCAATTAATAATAAATGAATTTGACTAATTGATGAATTGACTAATGGCTCTTAGGGCTCAGATTCTCAACAATAATTTTAGTAATTAATATAATATAATATTACACATGCAAAACATTAAAATTGATAATCTTAAAACATGAATCCACACTAAATAAATAGATTTTCTTGCTACTAAAATAATATCCATGTTATAATATCATAGTAAAATAAAAAATCAAATTTTAAATTTTAGTTTCAACATCGTTCATATATAATAATATTATGGTTATATCAATTTATTGTTATTATAGCATAGCTTGGTGCAATGCTACTTGTGTAAATATTGATATAAACAAATAATCGTATTGCTTTGTAAAGGTTGGGAGTAACGTCATAGCCATGGTCAATGATCCATTTGTTAGGAATATATCTGAATTATTCCAACCACCTAGATCATGTAAATCACTAGATCTCAATAATTAGATTGATCAATGATAGATTGCGTACCTGGCATCATTGTTCATCAATCTTGATTACAAAGAAGAAAAATAAGTTTGCCGCCTTCCACAGAATCCAGAATCAATCTTTTAGCGGAAGCGTTACCAAAGGAAAGTAAAACTCTAATTGATTCTGTTTCCCAGAGACCACGACCTTATATATATCTGTAGGGTTAGTACAATTCATATTTCGGTCCTTTAACAAAATAGTAATTATATAAGAGTCTCTACACTTAATCCCTATAATCAATTAATACCTCAATAGTCAATAAATTATAATTAAGACCACAATTAAATTGACTATATATAATCAAGACTGCCGTATGTATTTAATTTCACATATTTAGCTCAGAATAGAAAATTAAATCCAACAATCTCCCACTTGGGCAAACATATGTTAAATAAAATACATACATCATAAGTGCGCGCAAAATGCAGTCATTCAAGGTATTCATAACAATCCCGTCCATTGGTCATATTGATAAAGAACTAAAGAAACATTCGTCATATCTCATGACTAAGTTCATCATCAATCACATTACCAATACCCCCAAACGACATAGATTCATTATAGGAGTGCAGCATGGAAACTACATGCAATGTGATCTTATCATGCCTGTTTCCAACTGGTCACAACAAAAGTGAGATCAATCACAACAATAATACAGAGTGTAATAAAGAACAAAATGAGTACTCAAGAAATTGCATTAACATAAGAAACATATCCAAAACAAAATAGAGCATTCAAGAACATAATGAAAACATAAAGAGCAAACTCCCACTCAAACTAGACAGTCTAAAATAAAATGACACCCATATGAGCGGTATGCTCATGAAAGACTTTCGGCATCACTGCCTTAGTAAGCGGATCTGCGACCATGGAGTTTGTTCCAATATGCTCTACGGATATCTGTCCACTCTGTACTCTCTCCCTTACAACCAAGAACTTAATCTCAATGTGTTTTGATCGAGAAGAGCTCCTGTTGTTGTTGGAGAATAAAACGGCCGATTTGTTGTCACAATACAACTTCAGTGGTCTTTCAATTCCACTTACTACACGCAGCCCAGTGACAAGGTTTCTCAGCCAAATAACTTGATTGGATGCCTCATAAGATGCTACAATTTTAGCTTCCATAGTGGAGGTTGCTACAAAAGTTTATTTCGCACTCTTCCAAGAAATAGCACCACCAGCCAAGAGAAAAATGTAGCCTGACGTGGATCTTCTACTGTCTTGGCATCCAGTGAAATCAGAATCAGTATACCCAATGATCTCAAGATGATCTAATCTCCTATATGTGAGCATATGTCCCTTAGTTCTCTGAAGATATCTCAAGACTCTTTTGGCTGCTTTCCAATGATCCATTCCTGGATTGCTGAGATATTTGCCTAACATGCCGACTATGAAAGAAATGTCTGGACGGGTACAAACTTGAGCATACATAAGACTTCCAATTGCTGTCGCATATGGAACCTTTTGCATTTGCTGAATCTCAAGTTCACCCTTAGGACACTGATGAAGACTGAATTTATCTCCTTTTGCAACAGGGGTATCTATTGGTTTACAATCTTGCATACTAAATCTCTTGAGCACTTTCTCAATATAGCTCTTTTGTGATAATCCAAGAATACCCCGAGAACGATCTCGATGTATCTGTATCCCTAAAACAAAAGAAGCTTCACCTAATTCTTTCATCTCAAAATGCTTTGAAAGAAAGACTTTGGTTTCATGCAACAAGTCCTTACAGTTAGTAGCAAGAAGTATGTCATCTACATACAAAAACAAAAAGATAAACCTACTCCCACTGAACTTGTGATACACGCAATCCTCAACAGTATTTGCCTCAAAACCAAATGAGACAACTACTTGATTGAACTTAAAGTACCACTGACGAGAAGCTTGCTTGAGTCCATAAATGGATTTCTTTAATTTGCATACCAGTTGTTTTGAATCTCCAAATATAAAATTTTCTTGTTGCACCATATATATAGTTTCATCAATGTCTCCATTGAGAAACGCAGTCTTAACATCCATTTGATGAAGTTCAAGATCAAAGTGTGCAACTAAAGCCATGATTGTCTTAAAAGAATCCTTCGAAGAAACTGGAGAGAAGGTTTCTTTATAGTCAATCACTTCTTTCTGAGTAAAGTCTTTTGCTACAAGACGAGCCTTATATCTCTCCACATTACCTTGAGAATCCCTCTTGGTTTTAAATATCCATTTACAACCAATGAGTTTCTTTCCTTCAGGTAATTGAACAAGGTCCCAAACATGATTGTCTTGCATAGACCTATACTCTTCGTTCATTGCCTCAATCCACTTATGAGAGTCGGAACTCTGCATGATATGATAGAAACTGACTGGATCATCATCTATCATATCTACAGTATCCTCATGTTCCTGAAGAAATACTAGATAATCATCTGGAATAGCACTTCTTCTCTCTCTAGTAGACATTCTCAAAGGCATTTGAACTGGCTATAATTCTTGAGGTTGTTGAATTTGTTCTTGAGGAAGAATAACTTCTCCATCCTGCTGGAGAGGTTGTTCAACATTGTCTTATATTGGATCTTGAATTGCTTCTTGAATAGCGACAGGAGTAGGAATCTGAGCGCTATCAGAAACAATGATGGGAATAGAAACTGAATGTTCTTTACTTGATCCTTCCTCAAAGACAATGTTTCTTTCTTTATTTCTCCCCCCAAAATCAACATCCTCAAAGAATGTTGCAATTCTCGTCTCAAAAATAGTTCTATAAGTAGGATTATAAAACTTATAACCCCTTGACCACTCAGAATATCCAATAAAGTAGCTGCTAACAGTTTTGGAGTCCAATTTCATTTCATTCGGCCTATAAGGCTTTGCTTCGGCAGGACATCCCCAAACATGAAGATGCTTTAGACTAGGCTTACGTCCAGTCCAAAGTTCATAAGATGTTTTAGCAACTGCTTTAGTTAGAACCCTATTGAGAAGATAGGCTGCTGTCTTTAATGCTTCTCCCCACAGAGACTCTGGTAAAGAAGAATGACTAATCATACTTCTTACCATATCCATAAGAGTCCTATTACATCTCTCAGATACACCATTCATGCTGGGAGTACCAGGCATTGTATATTGAGGGACAATTCCATATTCCTGTAGGAAAAGTGCAAAAGGTCCTGGACGCTGTTCGCCTGAACCGTCATATCTACCGTAGTATTCACCACCACGGTCAGATCGAACAGATTTAATCTTCTTTCCTAGTTGATTTTCAACTTCAGCCTTATAAGAATTAAAAACATCCAAAGACTCTGATTTTTCATGAATAAGATATAAGTACCCATAACGTGAATAGTCGTCTATGAATGATATAAAATATCTTTGGCCATTCCTAGATGCAGTGGGGAACGGATCGCAAATATCTGTATGAATCAATTCTAAGACATCAGAAGACCGAAAGACACCTAATCTCTTTTGTTTAGTCTGTTTTCCTTTAATACACTCAATACAAGAATCAAAACCTGTGTAATCAAGTGTATCTAAGATACCATCAGAAACAAGACGTTCAATTCTAGATTTGGATATATGACCCAAACGTCTATGCCAAAGTACAGCTGAGTTATCAGTATTCAACTTTCTTTTGGTACCTTTTGTAGTAACATGCAGAGATTCATGATAACTAGTATCAACATCCAACATATATAGATTATCACATTCATTTAAGAAACCAGTACCCAAAATATTTGAATCCATAGATAAAGTAAATACACTATCTCCAAATGAACAAGTAAAACCTGATTTGTCCAAATAAGAAACATAAATCAAATTCCTTCGAAAAGAGGGAATAACAAAAGTATCTACTAGATCCAAAAAATAACCAGTTCTTAAACATAATCTAAAATGTCCGATGGCCTCAACTTCAACCGGATCGCCAGTTCCCATATAGAAGTATCTTTCACAGTCAGTTGGCTTTCGGTAGTTCAGGCAACCCTGCAAGGAAACACTTATATGAGTGGTTTCACCAGAATCCATCCAATAAGTGTTTCTAGGAGCTGAAGTTAAATTAACTTCACAACAGACTAAAACAAGGTACTTATCCTTCTTTACACGCCAATCAGCGTATTTGGGACAGTCCTTTCTTAAATGTCCAGTCTTACCACAAAAGAAGCATTTTGGAACATAAGGCTTCTTTTGCTCTGGATCCACAACAGCAGCTTTCTCAACAGTCTTTACAGCAGTCTTTTCAGAAGACTTCTTTCTTTTCTTGTTCTTGCCCTTTCCAGCTGAAGAAACCAAATGAGCACTCTCTCTTTTAGTAGAATTCATCTTTTCCTCCTCATCAACACAATGAGAAATGAGCTCGTTAAGAGTCCATTTATTCGGCTAGCAATTATAGGAAGTCCTAATTTTCCCATATTGAGAAGGAAGAGAATTCATAGCCAAATGGACTAAGAGGTCATCTGGTAAAGCCAAATTCAGCGCCCTTAGTCTCTTTGCAATTTGAGACATGCTTAGAATATGCTCCCGAACACTAACACTGCCAACAAACTTCATGGAGGTTAGTTTCGCTAAAAGCATCCCTACTTCAGCTTTGTCATTTTTGACATAAGCTCTCTCCAGCTCGGCAAGGTAGTTTTTAGCATTATTTTCTTCAGCGGAGATAGCACCCCGAACATGTTCTGGGACTCCTTGCTGCATGATTATCAGACCTAAGTGATTAGAACGCTCCCACTTCTCATACTGAAGCCTCTGAGCATCGGTGCTATTATCAGTAAGAGGAGCAGGTTTGTCCATCCTGAATGCTTGGTCTAAATCCATACAACCCAGATAAATCATCATGTTTGATTTCCAAGACCCGAAATTTGACCCCTCAAGCATAGGGACACAGTTAGGATTATACGGCATGCTAGCTGGCATCAAAGAAAATAAACAAAAATAACAAACATAAGCTCACGATCCACAAATGAAACAATTCACAAAAGTAGAGATCAAATAATGGAAACAAGATACTGGCACAACATTAATACTTCCATCTTTGGATGCAAAACATTAACTGTAATTAGTATCTCAACGCAGTAATCAAATACTGACAATTCAGTCATGTCAAACAATAAACCTTCATTTGGGCCGATTCATTATTCACATGGATAGAAAACATAATAATTGTCACATATTATTGCCACATGTGTATTCAAAACTCAACTAGATAGCAACCTTCCTTTGGGCCGATTAACTACCCGCAACGAATTTTAATACACCTGTCTAATATTTCAAATAAATTAATTCAAATAATAGAGGTCACTTTGGTGACTTATTATCCAAACCAATTTATTATTATAAATATTAAACACAATAAGGACTAAATATTTCAAAATTCAATCTCAAGTCAACAAATTAAAATTAATTAATTGCAATTAAAACAAAATAATTACAATTGAAAAATTAATTGTCAATAATATAAATACTTAAATTTATTCAGCCCAAAAAATTATAACTAAGTATTTAAGCAACTAAATTTAGAGACTAAATTATAAAATTAGGTTAAATTAATCAAAAAATAAAATTCTAGGGTCCTAAAATAATTTATTATAAGTTTTGTAGGCCTAAATGTGGAAGAAATAATAAAAAAAGGACCTAAAATAAATTATTTCAGTAGACCAGGCAAGGTCCTGGGCCAAAATAACAAACCAGGCCTAAGAACCCAGCTCAAGCCGCAGCGCAGCTCAAGCCACCAACATCAAAACGGCGCCGTAATTGCAAAAACATAGGAAAGCTGAGGGGAAAAACTGAAAATAATTCATCTTCTTCCCTTCAACAGACCCAGCCAACGAAAATCTTCAGCTCCACCACCTGTAAGCCTTCAACCAGACCCACGACGCAGCCGTCCGGCCCCTTTCGCCACCATCCACCACCGGCAACGACCGGAGATCAACTCCGATCATCCTAGAACGGTGAATTACAGCGATTAGAGCCCAAGAAATCTATCGAAAATCGCAACCTCTCAAAAGCGATTTTGATCAAAAACAGCAACAAAGTAGTCCGATTCAGGTGTTTCACTCACCGGCGAGGACCAAAAATCAACAATAGTTCATCATATATATGACCGATCAACAAGATTCACAATATTCTTCGAAAAAAAAATTGAAAACCTTCAAACTGTTTTTCGAAGAACACAAATTTTTTTTTATTTATTCCGAAAATTAAATTCTAATGAACAAAAATTTAATTTTCAGAAAATTGATTCAGAAAATCTAAAAACAATAATAATTTTCAGAATCTCATCAACAACAGTTAATCAACAAATTCAACACAATCAATCCAAAAAATCTAGCAATTATGCAGTAGGCTCTGATACCACTTGTTAGGAATATATCTGAATTATTCCAACCACCTAGATCATGCAAATCACTAGATCTCAATAATTAGATTGACCAAAGATAGATTGCGTACCTGGCATCATTGTTCGTCAATCTTGATTACAAAGAAGAAAAATAGGTTTGCAGCTTTCCAGAGAATCCATAATCAATTTTTTAGCGGAAGCGTTACCAAAGGAAAGTAAAACTCTAATTGATTCTGTTTCCCCGGAGACCACGACCTTATATATATCTGTAGGGCTAGTACAATTCCTATTTCGGTCCTTTAACAAAATAGTAATTATATAAGAGTCTCTACACTTAATCCCTATAATCAATTAATACCTCAATAGTCAATAAATTATAATTAAGACCACAATTAAATTGACTATATATAATCAAGACTGCCGTATGTATTTAATTTCACATATTTAGCCCACAATAGAAAATTAAATCCAACACCATTTGGATTGGAGCCTCACCAGATTAGCTTGAACTTTAGGGACCAAAAGTTCACACGGCTTCTTCTTCATCTATTTTATAGTTCTAATATTAATTAAAGCATTCTAATAACAGTGTGACAAGTAATTTATAGTATTTTCAAATAATATTTTTATTAAAAAACTATAATTATATTATATAATTATTTGTCATAATAATAATTAGTAGAGCTTCTGATTATATATTTCACATAAAATATTTTTTCTTTATTATTGTTTGATGCTTTTTAGCATATATATGTAGCTAGTAAATATATAAAATATATATATTTAAAAAAGTTCAAATGAAAAAAATGTGAGATAATAATATTATTAATGGATGAAGTTGTAGTTAACAAATAAGTAGAAAGATAATATATTAATTTGTATAAGGATTAATATGGGAAAAAAGAAGAAGATAACATAATAATTATGTAGTTAATAGAAAAAATTATAATTGAGTAGACTTAACGAGGATAGTTTTATCACACTAAGTACAACACACGGTAATTTTTTCTTATAGATATGGTTAATTATAGATAGCATATGACTGAAATGTATTTACTGCAAATATTTTTCACTACATAATTTTAACAAAACATATTGAACTTTAGATTTTTAATATTTTTCACTATATATAATTCTAGATTTTATTTTCTTCATAACAATAACAAGGATTACCGTAAAGGAATTAAAAATTATATTACAAAAAAAAAACAATAAAAGTGTTGTTTTAGAAATAATGCCTGTGGAAATAATTCTTTTTTTTAAAAAAAATATATTATACACTATAACAAGTCACATAGTAAAATCCTAGTCATAATCATGATTTCTAATCCATTTAAATTTAGGAAATAGAGATTTACAAGATTGTATAATTTGGTTGTTTTAACCTTGTTTTACGGATATTTTGTCAAAAAGTATGATTAGAAATGTCTAACTATTCTAAATTTTTTTAAAAACTATTCTAAATTTTTTTTTTATCTTCTTGAAGGCATCCCATTAATGTAAATGTACATTCCTTTTTCTATTTTTATGGTATTGTTGGTTCTAATTTTTTTTTTTTTTAGGTTTTAAGAGTATTTTATACAACTCGATGTTAAATATAATATTTAAGGACATGATAAAGTGATGTTAAAAAGGAGTGCACTTAGTAATAATCTGTTTGATATATTGTTATTTGAGGCTTTATTCCCATTTTCCATTAGTAAATTTTCATTTTTTTTTCTGTTCGATTTGCAGATTTGACAAAAATTGTTAACAAGGAAATTCAACCTATTATTGTTTATAGCGATATTTGTTATTGGTTTTTTTTAGTTTAGTGTACAAAATATGAATTTAGTTTGTAACTGTAAAAGAGCACCTAAATGGCAAGTGTTTTTTTTTTTTCCTGTGGGGTGATTATAAATGGAATGTGATTGTATACTTCAATTCTGAATACCTAATTGGCTGACACTAATTTCAGATATCAGAAGTTGAAAATTAAAACTTTGATTGCGGAAATTCTAGTTCTTTTTGTGTGTGTGAAGATATATTATTAATTTTTTTTATTAAAAGAGCTATATCTTTAACCCGAGAGGGTGTGATTAAGTGGTAGAAATTCATCCATTCTTAATCAAAGGTCAATGGTTCAATCCTTAATGTTGGGTATAGAACAACATTAAATTTTAGGATAAGTTATTCCACTCTTTAAAGTGCTTGCAAGCCAGGAAAGTGATTAGTTATTGTGATCGACGGTGAATATTCTAGTCTAAAATAAAAAAAGAGAGATATATCTTTAATAATTTTGCTAATTTATTTGCTTAGTCACCTTTCTTATAATTATATAATTCTAATTGGTTTTTGCTATTTGATTGCCATTAATTGTTTAATCTATAGGTGTTGGGCTTTTACGAATATATTTCCTCAAGCACCTATACACGTAATAATTCCCAAAGTAAATGATAGGTCAATTGGACTTTCTAAGTTACTCTGCTGCCTTAATTTTCTTGCATCCCTTCAATGGAGAAGAAAATACTATGCTAGTATAGTATTAGTCTCATTCTCTAAACACACCCTGCATTTCTAAATTAGCTAGGATCATAAAATAAATAAATTTAAGTTCTATTATAGCGATATTTCTTATAACAACAACAACAACAACAATAATATTTAATTTAAAAATATGAAAATTAATAATAATGTATTTGTTTATTAATATATTTTTCTTCATTATTCATTTATATATATAATAGATGTAGATGTAGATTGTTTTGTATCAATGCGAGTCTTTTTTTTTTTTGATAAGAATCAATGCGAGTCCTAATGAATAAGGACATCAATAATTGAGGGTTTGATCATTTAGCACAAAACTTATTTCCTCAAACCTAAATTTGGAAATCTCTTTTATCATATGCTAAATCTTATTAAAAACATTAATAGTGATCATTTGGGTTGGTAAACTGCATATATAATTACAAACTAAGTAAAAAAATAAATTCTTCTGAATCCATTAAAAATAATTAAGAAAGCTTTCTTTTTTCAACCATTTTTTTTAAAATTTTTGAAATACTAGTTGTTTCAACCTAGTTTTAAGTGTTTCTGCAAATTGCTAGAGCCACATAAATAATAAGTGATGAAATAAGGAATTGTTTAAACCATTTTCTCAACAGAATTCCTCTAAATTAAAAGAATATGCTTTTATGATGCATAAAGCATTTGAGTCAAGACTATATCCGTTACCCATTTTCTTCGTTTTTTCACCAAAATACTACTTGCCCTCGCAAATTTGGGATCACTTCCCATATAGTTTTGAGGGGAAAGAAAATTTGATTTGTTCAAATTTCCTTTTATGATTTGTAAATGATATATAAAGCATCAATTTTGTAGATTATTGGTACTGAAATTAAGAGAATTAGGTCCAAATGTAAAGGCTATAGATCTAAAATGCTAAGTATTGGTAGTTCAAATACATAAATGACATGAAAGATACTTGCGTAACAAGAAATTCTTCCTCATCATTTACCAAAGAATTTATCTTTAAAAACCTATTTTCTCCCTCTTCATATACTTCCTTTCTCTCATCAAGCCAGTTCTTATGGCCATGGAAGCACATGAAATCAAGGGACTCCATTGTCTACCTCATTCAAGCTCTGTTCAAAATCTTCTTACTCTCTGTCCTGTAGCCAACCTCAACATGCAACCCTTTGATTCTCATACAAATTTATCACAGAATCCAGAACCCACCTCAAGTTTCTTCAACAGATCATTCTCATCCACCTCCCCAATCCATTTCCCACTACAAATATTATCTACTAACACTTCACCTCTCAGTGCAGACTCTGCGCCAAATGAAACCAGCCATCGTGAACTAGGAATTTCCCAAGAGAGGAGAATCAAGAGGATGATATCCAATAGAGAATCCGCTCGAAGATCACGTATGCGCAAGAAGAAGCAGATTGAAGAGCTTCAATGTCAGGTCAATCATCTACAAACCATGAATCATCAGCTTTCTGAGAAGGTTATCCACTTGCTAGAGACCAACCACCAGATCCTCCAAGAAAATTCCCAGCTCAAAGAGAGAGTTGCTTCACTTCAAGTTGTCCTGTCTGACCTGTTAACACCTACGAGAAATATGGAGGAAAGCATTTGCAACACTACTCGTCTAAGAGGAGCTTCAAATTGATCAATATATCATCACTATCATATATGGCCAGAACTCTTCAAGGAATTCAATAGTGTATAAACTAGTCACAGGCTGAGATTGCCTCTCAGCTTTTCTACTTTGTTATGGTGTTAATTAATGTTATATTTAGAGGTTAATATGACTTTGTTCATTAATAATTAGAACACTTGCTAGTTAACACCTTCTTGAAACAAACAGAAAATTATAAAATTTCTCATGTAAATGACTGTTGTAATACAGGGCTCAAGTGAAATCAAATATATACAAAAAGAAGGAAAATCAGGAAGCTGAATAAATTGCAACTATATCAGTGTCAGCAAAAACAAGGTCAGATAATAGCCTACAGCCATTAGACTACCAACAAAATCTCTCTACTTTATTGCCTAAAATGAGCAGGAACTAGCAGAATTTATGGTAACTTTTTCATATTGGATATGAAATTTTTGTTCTTCGTATGATGAACTCTGAATTCAAAAACCTCCAATCTAACACATATCTGTAATCAAGATGGTTGTACATTAAGATAGAGGGTGATTTTGTTTACATTTGTCTATCTGTAATTAATATAGTTTGTTTATTATCGTAGATGAAGGTCCCACATAATTTCACCTACGCCGTATTTTGAATGTGCCAATCCTGACTAATAATGCCTCTAATAAATAAGGATTTAATCCAATAAATAATGCTAACCTCATCCCTCTAATTAATGATGCTAACCTTATTTGTAAATCCAAGATTGCAGCCGATATGATATCAATGCACCATGTTTGATAGATTGCTATGACTCCAAAAAAAGAAGCTTAAATGACTTCCCATGCCAAAGGGTGCCCATCTTACAAATGCCAAATTCTAGGATAATTCATTTGTGAAAGGCCAAAGACTTTGTGTGGCAAATCTCCGATAACCATATAATGTCTTGTTAGGACGGCTCGCAACTCCTCCACAACCATGGAGGAGTTGCAAGAAGCAACCCAGAGGTTAAGACCCAGATCGACAGTATTGTACCCATCGACACAAGCTTGTGATTGCTAATTGCAAGGTATAATTCTGCAAGTGCCTGAAGCCAAGCATTTGAAATCAGTTTAGCCTCAACACTATTCTGCATCTGCAATACCCTTAGGCATATATGATTCTTCAATGAATAAAATCATCAGCAGAGGCTTCTCATGAATAAGCGGAGAATGAAAAACAGATAGGGCTTTTTTATTTTTTATTTTGATAATTAGGAAAGTTAGCAGATTAAAATTAAACCAACACTTTCACTGAGCTAAACATAATCTCTGATCCTTTCCAAATAATTCCCATTTATTGAGCTAAGATTTCGCAAGTAATCAATTGTTTCAGATCTTATTGTAGATTATGATTGGCGATCAAGGTTCAGAGACATGCGACCTTTATGATTAGTGGCGATCTTTACGGATGTATCACCATCCTCCTCCCCCATTTTCAGTTAAGATAGCTTATTTTGTTCATAAATAACAGCTGCAATGGCTTGCTTGCTCGCACAAAAGCATTGACAATTGCCATTTCTAGCGACTGTATGGTAAATTAGGAAAAAGTTTTGGTTCAATTCTTCTATATGTTTGCCTACATCATCAATGTCTAGCTATACACAATACCACTGTTGAGGGGAAGCAAGCAACTGTGTCATCACCCATTCTTCAATAGTTGCTTCCCATTCAAGATGCTAGTCAGGTTTCTGATGTTGAACCAGTGTTGTTCTGTTCCTCAAAACCCTTCAGTGGGTCAGCAAATGATTGAGTACAAGGCCACCTAGTCAGAGATGAGAAAACAGCATTTAGTTTCACACACAACATATGTGATACCAAGGTAGGATAACCATTGTATATGATTATTTTATTGTGTTAAAAAAAAATTGATTCTACCTGCTTGACATTATAGTCTCGTTATCTATTGTCATCTTCTCATCATATATGTTCCCTGAAAAAAAGGGGTGGAAAAAGTAAATTTTACAATGATATAATCATTATCACAAAGAAGAGGTCCATAATCCATCAAGACTTGAGATAATTTATTTATAGCAAGTATATCCAAGCATCACAATCTAATAAAACTGATAATTAGTTCGTAAGGGGCAATCTATCCAAATCAAATTCAATTATTGCACTTCACATAGCACGCTTGAACATAAACTTGGTAATACAAAATAGAAAATTATCACAATCATCACAGAAAATGAACCCAGTAACCACAACAATGCAACTTGAATGAGCGAGTAATAACAAACAATATATAATGAACTTCTATCGTTTAGACTGTCAAATTATAGAGAGCATGAGGAAATTATGAAAAACTGTTTACCTCCATAAAGATTTTTCTTAGAGAAGTATTTTGAAATCAACCGACGGGTATAGTCAGCTTCATATTTTCTGTACTTGTCCATATTTTCTGCACTGTCAAGAATCCTAGCCATGGTAAGAGTAAACTGTAGTAAGACTATCATATATTGTCATGTAGAATTTTAGACGTAGAAACTGATAAAAATAACTACTGATTCAACTTTCAAGACTTATATAGTCAACCAACTATAAAGATTCTTCAGTATGATTTTCATTCAGAATACCACCATATGATTAAAAAATAAAAATAAAAAATAGAAGAGTAAACAGATCTTAACTTGCTTCTTGGCAAACTAAACATCAAAAAATGTGAAACGTTAAATCTTTTTCTTTCTCTCTTTCTTTCAGATTTTGACATAAAAAAATTCTATACAAAGACATCGTTGTATAAATTGAAGAAAACACCAAACAAACTTTAAGCGAAGGGCTTCAAATTGTTAAACAATTTGTGCTCTTTTTTTAACCAATCAAAAAGGATATTACTCAGAAATTAATTCTACTGTACATGAAGGGGGAAAACGCAGAAGCGCAAATGGAAATCAATTTCGAACAAAAGTACAAACTCAAACGAAAATAAACAAATACCACATAGCTCTATACGTTGAAAGAAGGCAGAGAGATAGAGAGAGAGAGAGAGAGAGAGAGAGAGAGAGAGAGAGAGAGAGAGAGCTCACTGGAAATGGGCGAAATCAGGGTTTTGATGGAGGACATCGGGGACACCATTCTTGGTAGCAATATCTTCAACCTTGCATAAACCATCAAACACCCATAAAAAGGACGAATCAGTTGAAAATATTAAATACCCAAGCAACAGAGAGAAATAGAGGGAAAGAGAAAGGGCACACCTTGGGGTTGGGAGACATGAGTGGAGTAGAGTGAGTTGCCGAGTTCTCGGAATTAGAGGCAGAGGGTGGTGCGGAAGATCCCATTTTTTGCTTCTTTCTTATGACTTTGCTTCGTCTCCTCTATCAGTTCTGTGCTAGCAGTGATTGATTAGCCGAGTCCTAAAATTTGGGATAAATAATTATGAATTCTATCTCATTTTGCAAGTTATATTAATTAATCCTTATATATATTTTTAATATCTAATTTTTATAATTTTTAAAAATTAAATTATTTAATTTTTATTAATATTTTTATTTTAAAATTATTAATTAATTATTTTAATATTATAAAATAATTTATTTAATCTTCATTTATATATATTTATTTTTATTATTTATTAAATTTATTTTATTTTTAATTTTATTTCACGTATAAATCATCTACAAAATAATAAAAGATATTATTTATATTATTTAAAATTAATTTTTAGTAATACCTATAAAATTAAAATAAATGATATATATAAATTGTCTATAAAATAATAAAAAATATTATTTATATTATTTAAAATTATTTTTAATAATATTTATAAAATTAAAATAAATTATGTGTAAAAATATAAATAAAATTAAAAATAAATATGATTTAACAAATAATAAAGAAAAATATATATAAAGAAAGAGCATATAAATTATTTTATAATATTAAAGTAACTGACTAATATTTTTAGGATGAAGATATTAACAAAAGAATTAAACAGTTTAATTTTTAAAAATAAAAGAATGTAAAAATTAAATATTAACAATACAAAAACTGATTAGTGTAATATATAAAATCTCGTAAATTTTATAATTATTTAGTCTAAAATTTATCTTTTTTCTTCCTTCTTCTATAAAATATTTAGGTGAAAAAAAAATAATCTGATTGATTTACGTTGAAACAAAAATTTCAAATTTACTTATAATTCTATATTATACTATCTTAATTTATACTTATAAAAAATTATTAACAAAAAATTATATTACTTTATTTGTTAATAATTTATTAATCTTATAAAATTAAAATTTTTTAAATAATTCCTACAACATTCATTTTATAATATAAGAATTTTATTATTAATTTTATTCTTATTTTTCAAATTGATATGAAAATATTATTAACTGCTATTATTTTAAATTTAGATCAAAGTCGAATTATTGATAATAAAAAAATACATAGTTATCAAAATTTTTAATAATTAGAGTAAATATATCTATCAAGTTAATTTTAAATTAAATTTAGATTAGCTGAAATCTAAATATTTGGATTTAATATGATTTTTTTTAATTTGAGTCCATATAAATTAAACTCAAAATTAAAAATGTAAGTTTAAGACTATGTAATTATAAACTTAAATTTACAAATTTTCTAATCTTATCATAAACAGATTACTTTTACATATTAATGAGAAAAAAAAATTACTAAAGAAAGTGAACTTTATTATTGTTTATGACAACATAATATATAAAACAAAATTTCAATAAACAGACCGAAAAAGGGGAATAATGAAAATCTTTATTATTTTACTTCTCAAGATGTGATGAAAGCAAGTTACAATGTAAATCACTCTGGAGTTTAGTTTTCCATAATTATAAATTTTATACCTTAAAAATATATTCAATAATTTTTTTAAATATCAAACTTATTTTTCAATTTCATAGCTTATTAAAATCATATAAAATATAATCAAATCAAATAAAAAATTGTTCAACCATGTTACACCATAAATAACACATAATATTATATTGTATAGTACCATAGAATCCCATACTTTATTATTAAACTATAACATGGCTCGTCTAAACAAAGCTAGTTGGGCTAATTAAGCACCATTAATGTTAAGCTTCTGCCCCTTTTTCTGATCTAGACGAGCTCCCATTTCAAAAGTCGAATAGTTCTTCCTATCTCCACTCTTACTCTTTCTAAAGAATGCATTATTTTGAAATGCCCCCCAATAATTTCCACTTTTATTCACATCCAAATTACCTTAGATTTTCAAAACTACAAAAATCTGCAATCTTTTGCACTGCCTCTTTTCCTCTTCTTCTGAGGTAAAAGGATAACCTATAAATTTTGCTAGTTTATTCACATGAAAGGATCTTTCTTCACTTCTTCATATTTCAACCACAACACTTTCTCAGGACACTCGAGCTTTGCATTCCAATACCCTAAAACATGATCCCAATAAGGTCCATAAGGTACAACTCCCTTGCAGAAAAGCTCAAACGTCTCCTCCAAAGAAAAAACATAATCAAGCAACTTTTCAAGAAAAAACAATGTAGAAACGAACACATTCTTAGGATCCCTCCATATGTAAATAATTTTACACCCACTCTAAATAATCGATTTTGGCAAAGAATTGAAAAGAATATGAGTGGTAGAGGAATTTCAATTTCCCTGTCTTTTATAACATCATGCTCCAGGTAAGGTACACAATCATGGGGTCCCTTTTTGAGTAAGGGCTATTATCATTTGCAGAAAAATCAAAGCTTGATCGACTAACAATGGTCAAAGCTAGAGCTTTAAGCCAAGTACTGCCAGTTTTCATGAAACTGGTTAGGATTATATTGGTGGGTCGAGCTTTGAAATGTTTTGGGGCTTAAAGCACTCCTCCTATGGTTTTAACCCCGTACCAGAACTCTTGATACAGATAAAGATCCTGGCTGGACTTGCCCCAGTTTTTTACTCTGGGGAGAGTTGAAATTATTTCCTTGTAATCGTTATTATCAAGGGTTCCAATAGGAAGCTCTTGTCTTCATCGATTTTCTCCTCTTCAGTTTTTTCAATATTATGGATTTGCAGAGAAGGTGATGAGGAGGACTCGTCCATGACTGCTGTTGAACCAAGAAAGGAAGAAAGAAAAATGAGAGCAATGTACGTGACATGATTATGAAGATTGCATACCATATTATATATTAATTAGTGGAATGTTTGATAAGTATTTGATTACTTGTAATTGTGATTGAGAGTTTGACAAATTTTTGATAAGTTTGAGTATTTAATAATTATAAATGTGAATCCACGAGGATTTTATAAATTAATTACCCGTATACAAAATAAAACTGATAAATTATTATTTATTATTAATAATAAAGCGTTTGTTTACATTATAATTTTAAAAAAATTAATATAATAATTTTTTACTAATAATGCCATATTTATTTATAAATAATTTATATAAAATAAAATATTAAGCTCACTAAATATTATTAATTAATTAATTAAATATTTTACATAATAAAAATAAGAAAAATTATTTTATTAAAAAAGGAGATTGTATGGTCAAATGTCAAATTTAAATTTTAGCATATGATTCATAACTAAAAATATATAATCACTTGGTTAAATTTTTTTTAATTAAATGTCAATCTATTGAGATTGAGAGTTTGACAAATGTTTGATTAATACTCAAATGTGATACTGAGAATTTTTTTAAGAAAAATGCATATGTATTTTTTATTTTTTAACTACAAAAATACTCTGTCCTCAATGTATACATTTTATATATTAAAATATATTTTTTTAGAGATATAAATATGATAAAATAGAATTGCTCGAATATACATCTATTAGACATCTAATATGCTAATATATATATATATATGAGAATTATAATAAGTTATTTAAAAATATATAAATTCAAAATGATATACAGTATAATGGGTCCGTGTTGGTCTCTTCAGGCGTGGATGGGCGAGACTCGACACGTCCAGAACCATTTTTAGAACCTTCCTCTCCTGTACTTGCTTTTGGCATGGCAGAGTTACAGTCTTTAATTATGCTTTGAGTCTATGATAAAGTAAATTTTATTATTAATTTTATTCTTATTCTTCAAATTGATAGGAAAATATTATTAACTACTATTACTTTTAATTTGAATCAAAGTAGAATTATTGATAAAAAAATATAACTATAAAAATATTTAAAATTTAGAGTAAATATATATTAAGTCAATTTTAAATTAAATTTAAATCAGTTGAAATAAAAAAAATATTTGGAATTAATATGAAAAATTAGAACAAAATTTCACAGACCGAGAAAGGGATGTAATGAAAATCTTTATCATTTTATAAACTATGAAATGCATATAAAATATATTTTTCCCTCTACTCCATTGTTAAGCTTACACATAAAAGACAAGTTACAAGGCAATAATGTAGGATCAAAATCTATTGATGAAAACCATACCAATTGTAGGATCAAAATCTATTGATGAAAACCATCATCAATAGGTAGGATCAAAATCAATTGATGAAAACCATCATCAATCCAAGATCATTCATGTTCAATTATCAAGAATAATTAAATAAAACTGAAAGCGGAAGCGTACCTGAATCCATATGGAATATCTGAATCCTTAGCCTTATGGTTTTGATCTTCCAAATTGATGTGTTTGAGAGGTTTTAGTTTTAGAGAAAATTCTAAGCTCTTCAAACTTCTTCCTCCTTCCTTATCTTATATATGATGGGATATATATAAGAAGAAACTCAAACACATAATTTGGGGACCATAATCCTAATGTCTTTATTTTCAATTTAGCCCATCATAAAATTAGAAATTACATTAGAGTATCTACACATATAGACCCATACTTTATAACTTAAAAATATGCCCATAATTAGCCTAAACCAAATTAGATCACTTTAATTTTGGGCCAAGCCTTTTTATGATAGTATATATATATGACATAAAATTATTTTAACCTAATGTATATTTAATGTATAAATATTAGTCCATATAAATAATCCAACAATCTCCCACTTGGACTATATTTGTACATAAATATAACTTTACAACTTTATAATCTTATGCCATAATATAACCTTATGAGCTCAAAACTTATCTATCATAACCAAATGGCTTTTCTGAACAATCTCGTCCATTAGCTATATCAATATAGAACCAAGGCATTATTTATTATAGTTACATCATAATAAAATTATCCTTGATCACATATACCAATATAACCAAATGACATATATCAAGTATGGATGTGTAGTATGGAAATTACATGCAATGTGATCTAAACATGTCTATTTCCAATTGATCCTCCTAAAACCATGATGAAACCACATCATGCCAAATTCAAAGTGTGAATAAATTAAAAAAAAAACTTGATTTCTGCAGAAAATCAAGCATAACATAACCAAAGTTTGTCTATTACAAGAAAGCATAATACAAAACTCCCACTAAAACTGAATTTCTTCAAATGACATAACACCCATATGAGCAGTGTGCTCATGAAAGACCTTGGGTGGTAGTCCCTTAGTAAGCGGATCCGCAATCATGGAGTTTGTACCAATATGCTCTATAGACAACTGTCCACTTTGAACTCTTTCTTTAATAACTAGGAACTTTATGTCAATGTGCTTTGACTTCGTCGAGCTCCTATTGTTATTGGAATATAAAACTGCTAATTTATTGTCACAAAATAACTTAAGTGGTCTTTCAATATTATCCACAATTCGCAACCCAGTGACAAAATTTCGCAGCCATATTCCATGATTAGATGCTTCATAGCATGCTACAAATTCAGCTGCCATGGTGAAAGGAGCTACAAGTGACTATTTAGCACTTTTCCAGGAAATAGCTCCACTAGCAAGCAGATAAATATAACCCAATGTAGACTTCTTGCTATCTTGGCATCCAGCAAAGTCGGAATCTGAATATCCAAGAATCTCTAATTTATCCGACTTTCTATATGTGAGCATATGATGTTTTGTTCTCAGTAAGTACCGCATAACTCTTTTGACTGCCTTCCAGTGATCTATTCCTGGATTACTCAAATATCTGCCTAACATTCCACAAATGTACGCAATATCCGGACGCGTACAAACTTGTGCATACATCAGACTCCCTACTGCTGAAGCATAAGGAATCTTCTGCATTTCCTTTTCCTCAAAGATATTTTTAGGACACTGGTTAAGACTAAACTTATCTCCTTTAGCCACAGGGGTATCTCCTGGTTTACAATCTTGCATGCCAAATCTCTTTAGAACCTTTTCAATATAGGCCTTTTGTGATAATCCAAGTATACCTCGAGAGTGATCTCGATATATTTGGATTCCTAATACAAAAGATGCATTACCAAGATCTTTCATCTCAAAGTTCTTAGCTAGAAATCTCTTGGTTTCATGCAATAAGCCTATATCATTACTGGCAAGCAATATATCATCAACATATAAAACCAGAAAAATATACTTACTCCCACTGAACTTATGGTATATACAATCATCAACCAAATTCACCTCAAAACCAAATGAGATGACAACTTGATGAAACTTGTAATACCATTGTCGAGACGCTTGTTTAAGTCCATAGATGGATTTCTTTAATTTGCAAACCATAGACTTTGCATCACCCGATACAAAATTTTCTGGTTGCACCATATAAATTGTTTCTTCAATATTACCATTGAGAAATGCAGTCTTAACATCCATCTGATGTAACTCAAGATCAAAATATGCCACTAAAGCCATTATAATCCTAAAAGAGTCTTTCGAGGAAACTGGAGAGAAAGTCTCTTTATAATCAATGCCTTCTTTCTGTGTAAAGCCCTTAGCAGCAAGACGTGCTTTGTACCTCTCCACATTACCTTTTGAATCCCTCTTGGTTTTAAAAATCCATTTACAACCAATGGGTTTCGAACCTTCAGGCAATGGGACAAGATCCCATACGTCATTATCGCTCATGGACTTTATCTCTTCATTCATGGCATTAATCCACTTTTGAGAGTTAGGACTTTCCATGGCTTGATGAAAGTTGATTGGATCATCTTCCATCACTCCAATGTCAACCTCATGTTCTTGGAGAAATACAATATAATCATCTGGTATTGCACTTCTTCTCTCTCTAGTGGATCTACTTAATGGCAATGTTTCTTGAGGTTGTAGAGTTTGTTCTTCTGGAACAATTTCTTGAACTTGAGTGGGAGATTCATTGACATTGTCTGGAATTGCATTTTGAACAATATCAGGTATGGAGTATTGTTCTTGATTATTGTTAAGAGCAATTAAAGGAATATTTACATATTCCTCTTCAAAGTCAAAGTCTTTAACTCTTTCCCCCCTTGCAAACTCAACATCCTCAAAAAATCGGGCATTTCCCGTCTCAAATATAGCCTTAGATGTGGGATCATAAAATTTGTAACCCCTGGATCTTTCAGAATATCCAATAAAGTAACAACTGACAGTTCTTGAGTCCAGTTTCTTTTCATTTGGCCTGTAAGGCCTTGCCCTCAGCTGGACATCTCCATGTATGCAAATGCTTAAGACTAGGCTTTTTACTTGTCCAAAGCTCATATGGAGTTTTTGCAGTTGCCTTAGTTGGAACTCTATTGAGTATATAAGCTGTAATCTTTAATGCCTCTCCCCAGAGTGATTCTGGTAAGGTAGAATGACTAATCATACTCCTTACCATATCCTTAAGTGTTCTGTTTCGTCGTTCAGCTACACCATTCATAGTGGGTGAACTAGGCATGGTGTACTGAGGAACGATACCACATTCCTTTAGGAATTTCGCAAATGAGCCTGGACATTGTTCACCTGAACCGTCATATCTACCATAGTATTCACCACCACGGTCAGATCTAACGCTTTTAATTCGTTTGTTGAGTTGGTTCTCAACTTCAGCCTTATAACTTTTGAACATGTCCAGAGATTGTGATTTCTCATGTAAGAGATAAAGGTAGCCATATCGTGTAAAATCGTCTATGAATGAAATAAAGTATTATTGTCCATTCCAAGAAGCCTTAGGGAATGGACCACAAATATCTGTGTGTATTAGTTCCAAGACGTCTGATTTTCTGTTGGCACCAAATCTCCTCACATTTGTTTGTTTTCCCTTGATACAGTTTATACACACATCAAAATCTGTAAAATCAAGGGGATCAAGAATACCGTCAGACACAAGTCTCTCAATTCTCTTTTTAGAGATGTGACCTAGTCTCTTGTGCCATAACGAAGCTAAATTCTCATTTGTTAATTTGCGTTTTATGCCTATAGTATTAATAGACAAGGATTCATGAAATGAAGCAACTGTATCAATCATATATAGATTATCATAACCAGATAAAGAACCGGAACCAAATAAATTTGAACTTTGAAAAAGACTAAATTTTCCATCTCCAAATGAACAAGAAAAACCAAATTTATCCAATACAGAAACAGAAATCAAATTCCGTTTAAAAGATGGTACAACAAAAGTCTCTTTCAAATCTAAATAAAATCCAGTTCTTAATAATAATCTAAATGTTCCAATTGCTTCAACTTCAATCTCCTGTCCGTTGCCAACGTAGATGTATCTTTCAACATCATTAGGCTTTCGGTAACTCAGGCAACCCTGCATAGACACACTGATGTGAGTTGTTGCACCAGAATCTATCCACCATGTGTGTCTAGGCACTGAAGTCAAATCAACCTCTGAACAAACAAAATTAAGAAGCTTACCCTTTTTCACACGCCATGTATGATAATTGGTACAATGATTCTTAACATGACCTGAAGCACCACAGAAGAAACAAGTAATCTGATTGTGTTTCTTATTTTGTTTCTTTTGTGGCGCTTCTGCAGCTTCCTTATTTTTCTTTCTTTTATTGTCTTTCCTTTTGTCCTTAGAAGTGGAAGCTAAATGAGCACTTGGTATCTTTTCTTGCTTCATTCTATCCTCTTCCTGAACACAGTGTGAGATGAGCTCATTAAGTGACCAAGATTCCTTTTGGCAATTATAGCTCACCTTAAACTGGCTAAACTGTGCTGGAAGAGATATCAAAACCAAATGCACTAACAAGTCCTCAGACAAGGTCAAGTTAAGTGCTTTTAACTTTGAAGCAAGATGTGACATTTCCATAATGTACTCCCTTATGTTTCCTTTACCTGTATACCTCATAGAGATAAGTTTTGCTAAGATTGTACTAGTTTCAGCCTTTTCATTCTTAGAAAAATCTTTTCTCTATATCCTCAAGGAAACACTTAGCTGTATCCACTTGATCAGACATAGTGCCCCTGAAAGCTTCTGGAACAGCACGCTTAATGATCATAAGACTTATGCGATTAGACCTTTCCCACTTTTCCATCTCCCTCTTTTCCTCAGAGGTACTCTTATCAGTAAGATCAGCGGGTTTCTGAACTCTTATCGCATAGTCCAGATCCATGACTCCGAGAGTGATAAGTACGCTCTCTTGTCATGCCTTAAAATTTGTGCCATTTAACATAGGAACCGAATTAATGTTGGCAGAAATATTAGCTACGGTAGCATTAACTGAATCCAAAACAAAACAAACAATCAATATACTAACATATTTCCAAAGTATAACTGAAGTTGAATAGTAAAGTTAAATAATGGTAAACCCCATCTCAAGATACCGAGCGCTCCATTAATAATTCATCTTTGGACAAAATATTAACTTGCAAGTGGTACCTTAGCGTAGCAATTAAATATTGATGATAAATTAACATGCCAAACAATATATCCTCCTTTGGGCTGATTTTTTGCTCACATGTAAAACCTAATAATCATCACATATTTATCACCACAAGAACATATGTGATTATGTTGAATATAAACTTTCCTTTGGGCCAATTTATATTCGCATTAGTCACACACACTTAACTCTTTATATATTTAAAATAAATTAATCTTCATTAAGTTCATTTTGGTTAGCCTTATTGTGTCAATCAATTTATCTCAATATATATATAATCTTTCCATTATTTAAATCTAAAATTCCCAAAATCCAAAATTAATTGATAAAATATATAAATATATTTAATCAATGTCCAAACATTTCAAATACATCTTTTTCTAAATTTCAACATGTAATAAATAATGGGACCCATATGAAGGAAAAATTTCAACATGTATTAATTAATGGGACCCATATGAAAAAATATTTCAACACATATTAATTAATGGGACCCATATGTAGAAAATATTTCAACACATATTAATGAATAGGACCCATATGTAGAAAATATTTCAACACATAATTAATGAATGGGACCCATGTGAAGAAAAAATTTCAACACATAATTAATGAATGGGACCCATGTGAAGAAAAAAAAATTTCTACATATCCATAAACATATACTGTATAAATCACAACTCAATTTAACCAAAATTTTATCATAAATCAACTAAATCTTAATCCATATTCAAAACAACAATAAGATAACTTGAATTGAATCTCAATGATTAAACATGAATAAGCTCTGATACCAATTGTAGGATCAAAATCTATTGATGAAAACCATACCAATTGTAGGATCAAAATCTATTGATGAAAACCATCATCAATAGGTAGGATCAAAATCAATTGATGAAAACCATCATCAATCCAAGATCATTCATGTTCAATTATCAAGAATAATTAAATAAAACTGAAAGCGGAAGCGTACCTGAATCCATATGGAATATCTGAATCCTTAGCCTTATGGTTTTGATCTTCCAAATTGATGTGTTTGAGAGGTTTTAGTTTTAGAGAAAATTCTAAGCTCTTCAAACTTCTTCCTCCTTCCTTATCTTATATATGATGAGATATATATAAGAAGAAACTCAAACACATAATTTGGGGACCATAACCCTAATGTCTTTATTTCCAATTTAGCCCATCATAAAATTAGAAATTACATTAGAGTATCTACACATATAGACCCATACTTTATAACTTAAAAATATGCCCATAATTAGCCTAAACCAAATTAGATCACTTTAATTTTGGGCCAAGCCTTTTTATGATAGTATATATATATGACATAAAATTATTTTAACCTAATGTATATTTAATATATAAATATTAGTCCATATAAATAATCCAACAAATAAATCACATAAGCTAATTAGCTAAGCACCATTGTTAAGCTTCTGCTCCATTATCTGTTCTAGACGATCTCCCATTTCAAGAGTTAAATAATTTTTCCAATCTCCAACTTTACCCTTTCTAAAGAATACATTATTTTCAAGGTCCCCATAATTTCCACTTTTATTCACATCCAAATTACTTAGATTTTCGAAACTACAAAAATCTACAATCTTTTGCAGTACTCCTTTTTTCCTCTTCTTCTAAGGTAAAAGGATAACCCATAAATTCTGCTAGTTTCTTCACATGAAAGGTTGGATCTTTCTTCAATTCTTCATATTTCAACAACAACACTTTCTCTGGAAACTCGAGTTTTGCCTTCCAATACCCTGAAACATGATCCTAATAGGGTCCATAAGGTACAACTCCATTGCAGAAAAGCTCAAACTTCTCTTCCAAAGGAAAAACACGATCAAGCAACTTTTCAAAGAAAAACAATGCAGAAACGAACACATCCTTAGGATCCCTCCATATATATATAATTTTACACCCACTCTCAATAATCGATTTTGGCAAGAAATGGAATGGAATATGTGTTCCCACAAGAAGAATTTCAATTTCCCTGTCTTTTATAGCATCATGCTCCAGGTAAGGTACACAGTCATGGGGTCCCTTTTTGAGTAAAGGGCTACTATCGTTTGCCAAAAAATCAAAGCTTGATCGACTAAAAATGGCAAAAGCCAGAGCTTTAAGCCAAGTGGTGCCAGTTTTCGTGGAACTGGCTAGGATTATATCGGTGGGTCGAGACTTGAAATGTTGTTGAGCTGAAAGGACTCCTTCTATTGCATTATCCACGTACCAAAACTCTTGATACTAATAAAAATCATAGCTGGACTTGGCCCAGTTTTTTACTCTGGGGAAAGTTAAAATTATTTCCTTGTAATTGTTATTAACAAGGGTTTCAATTGGAGGCTCTTCATCGATTTTTTCCTCTTCAGTTTTTACAATATGAATGTGCAGGAAAGGTGAAGTTTTAATTGGAGGCTCTTCATTAATTTTTTCATCTTTAGTTTTTGCAATAGTATGGATTTGCAGAGAAGAGGATGAAGAGGAGTTGTCCATGACTACCATTTTGAACCAAGAAAGAAAATGAGAATAAGGTATGTCATATGATTATGGAGATCACATACCATATTATATATATGGGTGAATTTAATTAAGTGTTCAATCCATTGAGATTGAGAGTTCGACAAATGTTTGATAAGTACTCAATTTGTTGAAATTGAGTATTTAATAATTATATATGTGAATCCATTAAGATTTAATACAATAATTATCCTTACGAGTATAAAATTGATAAACTACACTTAGTTTTTTTTTTTTTTAATTTTACTTAGTTATTATCAATAAGTTGTAGGCTTGTAGCATATGATTTAATTTTATATTTTATGATATTCTGAGGAGGAGAATAGATCCTCAATTTATTGTTCATAAATAATATTATACAATAGATAATATTTCGATAATAAAAAGAGTTTGAAAATTCTTATTCAAAATTTGATTTTATTTATAATAAAATCTTAATTATTTAAAAGATAATTTAGATTAAGATTTTTAGTTGGCTAAAAATCTTATTTTAAAAAAAAGATAAAACAACGTAGCTTTTCCCTTTCTGCCATTTGTAAGATGAATAATTGTTTATACATATATTGACATACGGAGGAAGAATTGATTTTATTTTATTATTAAAAAAAATAAACATCTTGCTATTAAATTGTATTTCGGTATGCAAAAAAAAAAAAAACTTAATTCTTTTATTGTATGTAAAAGTATAAATCATATTTAGACATCATTAGATGCTTATTTAATTTAATTAGAGATTAAACAGCAAAAACATTATTATAAACTACATAAATTAATGATGATGCATCCAGACTTCACCCTTATTCCCAAGGGTTAAATATACTATTATCTTGAGGTTACACTTAATGCATTAATCAGTTTTATTTTTTTCAAAAATTATATTTCATTAAATATTAAAAAAAATATTACTTATCTAAAGTAAATTTATATATTAATTTAAAAAATAAAACTACACCTATTTATGGATCAACATTAATTTAAAAAATCAGTTTTTTTTTTTTAAATTCAACCCCATTGCCAAACAAGATCAGAAAATGTTTCACCGCTTCGCATAATGAGGAGGCCAAATGGGCTGAAGTATTGGGCTTAATGATGCTTGGGCCTGCCATTTTTGCGTAAGTTTGAGCTGAAGAATGAATTTGGACAAAATAAATTCCAAAAGACTGGAATTGGAAAGTTTTGTCGGTTAGCAAATTCCAATTCTGATATTGAAAGGAAACAGCCCCACAAAGATCTCAAGTTTTGAGTCAAAAAGATACTGTACGCAAGCAGAGAGTACTTGAATTTGTTGAATAATTTCTGTTTGTATTTGATTGAAATGAGCAGGCTTATTATTTTCACCACTTTTTTGCTTATATACAATTTCTTTTTTTTTTCTCGTCAGAATATACAATTTCATTTCAAGCATTATTTTTTATCAGAAATTTCATTTCAAACATTATGATCTATTTATTTTCAATTTCACAAACATGAAAAATTAAAAATGGAAAATTCATCCAATAATGTATTTTGCACATACAAATAAAGTATATATGTTTATAAATTAATCCTATTAATAAAACTTATTTGTAAATATGTTTAAGGATATGCTAAGTTGTAATCGAGCCGAGTTTATTCCTGGTCTCTAACCTAATTCAGGTACATATTAAGCCTAATTTTTTAGCTTGCAGCTTGATTCTAGACTCGAATCGATTAAGCTCCTTTAGACTAGTAGACTATTTAGATTAACAGGTTGAGGCAACTAATTTTTTTTTTAAAATCTATAATTTTTTCTAATGATAATTTAGGGTTAGATCGAATTGGTCTGAGAATATTTTACTCGGATCTTAGGCTTGATTAGAGAAATACTCAATTTTTGGTATTAAAATTTGAGGCTTAACTCAAATTCTCTTTTAATCTGATCTAACCCAATTAATGTTGAATTAATTGAGTTGCCAAAATATATTATTTTTTCTGTGTGTCTAGTTTATTGAATAAGTTACATTATAAAGTTTGATGAAAATTTGTGAGAGTTAACTAAAAACAAACAAATAATTTTAATTAAAAAAAAAGTTTCTACAAATTTGCGTTGAAGTAAAGGTCCTTAGCCTTAGCAAAAATGAGCAACTTTATAATAAATAACCAATATAAGAATATAACTATTAATTATAATAATTAAGGTACTAACACTTAACTTGTCGTTTGGCGGCGAAAAAGGTAAGCTTAAGCTTGGCTTTTTGGAGTTTCGAACAACAAAGTACAATATGAAATGGATTAATGGAAATTGGAAAGTTTGTCAATTCTATTAATTAAAGAATGTGTGCAAATCACTCAACATTGACATTTAAACAAAAAAATGCTAAATGTATATAAATTTTATTACATTTTATTACATACATCCAAATTATAATACAATTTGATAATTAAACAACCTCACTTAAATAACATAAAAATAAATTTGTAATTTAAAATAACTACATTAATAATTTTCAAACTAATAATAATATAATATTAAAATCATATTTATTTAAATGATGACAACTATAATAATCATAAATTAAAAAAGAAAAGTAATATGACTTCAAAACATAAATTAGAGTCTATTTATGAATAAACCAAAAATCTTTATTTGATATTTACGGGAAGTCATTAAGTTGCTCCATTGTAGGTTTCATTCATCGAATGATAGGCTTTCAAAATTTTTTTTTGTCTATACGATGTCCCTCAGATTTTTAAATTTTTCATCTTATATGAGCAGTTCCTCGAGCTATAAATTTTTCTAACATAATCATATCATAGTTTTACAAGTGCCAATTAAACTTATAATTTTTTTTTAGCCTAATTGCCACTTGAAAAGGCTGTTAAGTATTAAGTATAGTATAATCTTATATAAATTATTGAATAGATTCATGTTGAATATACTTATGCATTATTGGGCTCTCTAACCACAATAGCTAACTTTTTATGTTAGCTCTCTAGTATATAAATTTCTAATATTTTTACAAATATAATCAATATTTTTTTATAATGATTGCATCAATTAGATTATAAAATATTTTAAAAAATTATTCAAACACAATAATAGAAATTTATTTATTTCTCTTTTTTTAAACGAAAAATAAAGTTTAACTTAAATTTGCAAGGTCATATTATTTTTTATAAATATTTTAATTATGACATATATTATGATATGATATGTGTTTGATATCATTTAATTTAATTTGTTCAATTTTGTTTTGAGTATTAAAATTGTATTTCATTTTGAAAATAAACAAAATAATATTTAAAATTTGAAGGGGGGTCAAAAAAATTTATATTTATATGTATTATTTATATTATAATCAAATGATGAGTATCATATACAAAAGAATAAACCACTTGTAAAATTCTAACCATAACGTTTTAGCTCATTCCATAAAAATCACAAAATAATATTACCATGGGAAGCTAGTCAATCCAACCAATAAATAAAGATTAAGTGCTTAATATTCATACCAAAACGAGGTAGATTTAAATGTGATTACTTTGTGGTTTGTTACTAGATTATTATCATTTTTATTTTAGGAGTTATTACTAGATTGTTAGGTTATAGAATAGGAAAAAAAATAGATATTGTTATATATAATATAAATTTAGAAATTGAAGAAATATTTATGATATATAATAAATTATCATTTATTAAAAATTTTAATTAAAATTTATGATATAAACTTACTATTTTATTAAATAATTATTTCATATCTAATTTGTTGCTATTTCATAAATTAAACCAAACCATGGATTATAATGAAAATATCCCATTTTTTTCCTCCATTGCTGCATATTGATTAGGGAAAAGATACTCAATTTATGCCACTACGAGAAAAGGGTACGTAGAGCATAAATGGGATTAACTCGTCTTTTAAGCCTAAGAAAAAGAAAAAAAAAAGGGTTGAAATAGACAAATAGCCACATGGATTGGGGGCCATAACTCCTTTAATATTTTTCAAAATTAAACTTTTGCAGTATAAATTTGAAAAATTACCAAAGGTAATAGTATTTATATACCCCACCAAAAGTTCTCAAAATTAAAATTTAAACTATAAAATTCAAAATTTTATGAAGAAATTGGTATTGGCATCTTCTAATTTGCCTCTTTTTTTTAACTCCAACTCTAAATTTCATTTATCATCTCTTATAGAAGTATTTAAACTAGTTGATTAGATATAACAGCTGTAAGTTAGTTGTAGAAAGTAGAAACTGTTGATATATGTTAATTAGTTACTGCTAATTAAATATTGTATTTATAGTCATTTTCTGTATAGCTCATGTTGTATAACGAAATAACCAATTTTCTTTATTTTATTTTATTTTACTTTACTTGTAATTTGTATACTTTATTTTGCTCGTCTCTATTTTTCTATACCTCTTTTTATTTAAAATTTTAAAATAGTAAAAAAGCTTTTTACATTGAAAAATAACGTGTAAAGAATAATCACAATTCCTTAATATTGTTATGCTTCAGTTGCGATTGTACATTTTAATGAATTATTAATTTTTTTTGAAGGAATGAATAATTGTTAAATTCTATAAAAATATAATTAAATAGATATGGCGATAAATCTTACATTTTATCATTATAATAAATATAATAAATTTGTAACAAAAAATACCATTATTAGGTGTTGTAAAATTCAAATTATTAAAAGATTAATAATATTTTATTTTTATTTTTATTTTATCAGAATTTTTAGAACCCATAGAATTTTAATAATTATCATTTATAGTTTTCTTACTTTTATTTTTGACTTTATAAAAAGAAAAATTTTATATTAATCACCAATCAATAAAATTTTGGTCTAATAGTAGAATTAAAAACAATATGCTGGGAGATAATAGATTCAACTCTATAATTGATTATCTATTGGGGAAAAAAATTATCCTACTATAAAAAAAAATCAATGTGATAAAAAATAATTTATTTTATTTATTATTATTATTATTATTATTATTATTATTATTCTCCATATCAATTGCGAAATTGCAAAAGGAATTAAAAGAAGGAGCCAGAAAGCATGAGTGGGTCCTAACCTAAGATACTGTATATAGAAATTGAGAGACATGATATGACCATACCATTTTAATGCACTGTATATTGCATAATATTGATGATAAGGTTATATTTTTCATTAAATAGATGCTGGCATTAATGAAATTAATATTTATATGTATATTATTATTAATTATGCTTATTATATATATTATCAGTATTACAATAATTATTATTAATAATAAAAGATTATTGTTATACAAATCATACCACACGATCTTTCTTTTTCTGTAAATTTCTGTCTTTCCTTCCTTCTTGCCTCCAAATGCCGACAAAAAAAAAGATACAGAAATAAGGAAGAGGATCGCACAGGCGCTCACGTTAGCATAAAGAACGCACACGTGTGGAGCTAATGGAAACGTGAGATCATGTGAAGCACAGTGTTAATCCCGAATTTCCCGTTTTGCATACTTTATTATCCAGAGAGAGAACCAATTCACTGTTTCGCCATCTATTATTTAACTATGCACTTTACTCTTCTGTTTATTTTTGTACGATATCTTGTATATTTGTTTTATTTTTTTTTCGAATTAATTATATCTCATTTTTTGTGACATCACGGATTTTTTCCATTATATTATATATATATATTACAATTTTTTTGCCAAAATAAATTAAAATGCATTAAAACAGAAATAAACCAATACAAAGACCTATAAAAGATGGATTAAATCTCCTAAGAGACAAAATACACCAGACGCTTAACAATCTATTACAACTAGAAAACGTAAGTGCATAACTTCATATCTTTGGCTTGAAACTTAATATTGTCCAATGCAATGCTGGTTGGATAAAAAAAGAACCTTTTAGAGTTTATTCGATTGACTGATAATATAATATAATATAATATTATATGATATAATATAATATAGTATTAGAAATAATATTATTCATATTTAAAAATATGACATAGCATAATATAGTTAAGTAATTTTTTTTATTTAACTTTGATGATATAAAATTTTTAATATATTTGTGGAGATAAAAAATTATTTATTAGTATATATTTAGTTTTTAAAAATTTTAGTTTGAATATTTTTAAAAGATAAAATTATAAAATTATAAAAAATCACTAAATTAATTGTTTGAAAATATAAATTTTAAGCCATAAAATTAAGATGAAAAATTATACCATAAAAAATGAAGTTTAAAATAAACAATGATTAAATTATATCCGTAAAAAATCACGGCAAACCATAAACAAACAAGGCATTAAGGTCGAGAGATATTGGGGAAGCCTGGCATTTGGGCTGAATGGAAACTTCAATTTAGGAAGGTCACACAAATATTATAATTGAGTGTGTGACATAAATAAAAAAAAAAAAAGGAGAGAGGGAAAAAAAACCATAAAGAGTAAAAATAACATTGTCATATAAGAAGAGACCATCATATGTTATGATATGATGAATTAAAATAATAAGGTAACATTTTATTATAAAAGAAATTTATAATAAAATAATCACATTAAGAGTCCAAATTAATAAATTTTAAATTATTTAAAGTTTTAATAGGAATTCTCAAATAATTAATATATCATGTAAGTATCAAATTATATATATATATATTTTAAAAAAATTAGATTAAAAATTTTAAATTATTTAAGGTTTTAAGAGGCATTTCTAAACACTTAATATTATGCAGGTAATAAATTCGAATGTATAACAAAATGAAATGGTTTAACAACTACAAAAAGCTTGCTACTTCAATAAATTTTTACTCATTTTAACTAGTAATTATTATTTTTAATAATACAATATAGGAGAGAGGGGTGAATCTAGCGTAACTCTATTAAGAGAATATGTAATTATCGCCAAATTATATTAGATTATGTATTGTAATAATATTTTATTTGCTTATAATGATGCTTTTTTGTGGCAAATTGGATAATAAAATTTGAAAAATAAAACAAATCATCCAATGCCTAATTTAAGTCATTAAATCAAAATATATCTCGAGTACTAAAATGGTAAATTCTTATAATCAAATTCAATCCTCCCTTTTTTTTGCATACCAATGGGAAGAAAATGAATTTTATTATACATGGTAATACATTAGAGACTAATAAAAGCCAAAACCACATACCAAATTTGGGAGAGCTTATAACAATAGCTTATTGACTTTTTTTTTTAAACCTGCTTATTGACTTAATAAGATTATATATATATATATATTTTATTTTTACTTGATATTACTATATAAAACCAGGCGTATATATATGGAAATAGCTCATTCACCATACTGCAACTTATTATTTTGTTTTAATATTTTTTATTTTAATTTTTTTGATAAATTTATTTTTAAAAAATCTTAATTAAATATATATACTATGTATAATAAATTTAAGTTGTAATAATTTTATTTATAATATTAAAATAATATAAATTTTAAAATTAATTATATAAAAAAGGAGAAATAAAAAATGGTCATTTTATTGAGTGGGAAGGGAGACAGTTATGCAAAATGGTCCACCAATGTATACATTTATTTTGAAAGAAATTGAAAAAGAAAAGAAAGAAAAAGAGAAAAATGAAAAAAAGGGAAAGAAAAAGAAAGGCCAGCCAGGGAGGACAGCTCTAAGTGTTAAACGGCCTGACACTGCCTTAACATTGTCACGTATATTATTAAACTTACCGACTCAATCGCAGATACAATATATATTATTTTTATTTTTATTTTTTCAATTTTTATATATTAACCATTTTCAATCTCTCTCTGCAATCTCAATGGTGGCGTCACTTTCTCCGGCCAAGCCCAAAACTAAACAGAGAAACAAACCCATCTTTTGACTTTTGTTAACTTCATTTTATGCTTCTGCCTCTCTGCACATCATTGTCAGTTCGATCTTTGTTTTCTTTTTTCTTTTTTTTCCTTTTTTAACATAATATTTACAACAATAACAAGATGATGAGATAGAGTCAAAGGAAGAAGAATCAGCTAGAGTTTTGCTTGGGATTGATGTTATTAAAATAATTGTGTTGTTTGGCTAAGTGGAAAGTTTTGTGATCTGGGTAATTTTTTTTAAGAAAAACAAATTCCTTTATAATATTGCTAGTTGGCTAATAAGTGGAAAATTTGGTAATCTGGGGTTTTTTTTTTTTTGTTTTGGAAAGATATTTCTTTTTTATAATATTGCTGTTTGGTTAAGAGGAAAATTTCGTAATTGGAAAGTGTTTTGCTGGGTTTTATTAGTTGGAAAAGGCATTAATGGCTAAAACTGAGGCTAATTAATTGGGTGAAGCCGTGAAGACGATACTGATAACAAAGTGCCTTACAAAGAGAGAGCTTTTTTGCTGCTCTTAGGCTGGCCATTAATTACAGAGTACGGATATAGAGAGAGAAACTTTCTCTCTCTTTTGTGTAAATTAATAGTTGACCTTCATATTAAGGTTTAGATTAGTACATAATTACACCACTATCACATCTCTCTCTCTCTCTCTCTCTCTACCTGTCTCTGTTTCTGCATTCATTTTCTTTTCCTCATTTTTATCAACTCTGTCCGTGGGCACCGAATGACCTTTGGATTGAACTTAAAAGCCTTTTTTATTAATCAATTTCCACTTTAATTCATCTATGGACATGGAATGTTTCTCTCTCTACTCCTTCGCAGGACCCCTTCTCCTCTCTCTCTCTCTCTCTTTTTAATGATCATCTCTTGTTATCTGCGGGTATATCGGTCCTTTTTATTTTTTATTTCTCTAAAGTACAAGTTTTTCAGAGTTGGGTTTTGCTTATTCTTTCTTCGGATCCTTTACTTCTTATTTTCTACATATTCTTGTGTTTATTAGATTACCATTTTTCTATTTTTTTTGCAGTGATTTTTTGAGCAGAGTGCCTGCTGATTCTGAATAAGAAAGTGGAAAAAGGAGGCTAATCCTCTCCTATTCTCTTCCTGTAGCATATCAAAAAGGTATGCCATGCGCCTGTTATTTATTATTTTTCATGATTATATGCATTTCCTTTTGATTCCATTTTAAGGATTGTTTTCTTGTTGGGATCTGTTTTCAGATCTCTTATATTCCTTAATTTTGGTTTCTACTGATGTTCTACTCTTATGATTAAGCTAGCATTTAAAAACCCATTTGGGATTTCTACTTTTTGTACTTAGATTTCCATTTTTTTATAAAAACAATTTCTATAATTGACGGATTAGATCTGATCAAAAGCTTCCAAACAGAAAGAAGCGGTTGTTGTTACAGTAAGAGGGTCATATCATATTAGTTCAATTTGTTTATAATTAAAAATAATGAGTAATTATTTTAGTTTGTTCAAAGTTTATGTAAGCGTTCGTAAAAGTTAAAACATTTTCTTGTCCTCTAGCATATATAGAGGGCAGATAAATTCAAGATTCCACATCGGTTAGCCGAAAGTTTCTAGCTCTGGACTCATCTTTTTGTAGCTGTTGTTTTTTATACACTTTCTTTGTTTAATATAATTGCATAATTTCCATGATTTTAAACTAATAACATAATCTGGGATTTTTTTGCGGGCCACTGTTTAAACAGTGATAGGTGTCTTTTCTTTTCATGATTAGTTTATGTGTTGATATGTTATTTGACTTCATAGTTCTCTTTGAGGTAGAAAAAGTAATTATGGGCATACATGATTTCTTCTCCTCCATTAATATACCAAGTCAGTTTATTGTTTCTATTACTTCTCGTTTTAGGTTGACTATTTTTTCACCTGAAAATTTCTAGACTTGATTGACCCCCCACCAAGAAAAGGTCAAACCTGGTTCGGTGGTTCTATTCTCACAATTTCTGCAGGTAATTTTCGTATTTTGTTTGATGTAAAATTTTCTTATGGCATGTTTGATCTTGAGAGACTTGACAATGATTTTGTCTCCCATTATTATGCAGAGTGCTTTTTTATATAGTCTTGCTTTGCTTGCTTGCTTATTTTAACTGGACAGAGTTGGTTGCACTTTCTTTCTTGGCTTATGCTTCAAGATATTACCAGCACTAGATTGAAGAACTATATAATCTTACATCTTATGCAGTCTATGTGAATCATGAAACTTGGTAAGGATAATATCCCTTTTATAAGCCTCTCCTGTTGTTTCATTTCTATCTTGTCTATAATTGGGAGATTTATCTTGTTTTGATGCTAGAATTCATTTCCTTGTTAGCGAATATTACACTTAGAAAACCTAATCATAAACGATAATTTGTTTTGTTTCGACTTCCATCTCCATGATATAATTTTTCTTTGTAATCTCATGATTTGAGAACCATGAATTTCAATGAGTTTTTCAAAACACAAATTTGGTGGTTTTCATGGTTTTAAAATTTTGTTTTTCACTAATAAACTCGATAAGTTTTTTTAAATACCGAATATTCTTATAAATGATTTTTCATTTTCATAAGTTATCAAAATCTTATAAAATATCTTCTAATCAAATAAAAACATTTTTTTTAACAATACCATGTCATTTTTACAAATATAATAAACAGTATTATACAATACATTATTAAATCACGTTGTCAAATATTTAGACAAGGTGTAAGTTGGACTTTCAAAATTTGTGCTCAAATTTGTTTGCATTATAGACATTCTTATGCTATATGTTAGATTTCAGATTTCACTATCATTGAGTATACCTTGCAGATGGTGAACAAGTATTATGCCATGGAACCATCAACCATAAGCCCCACTCCAAACGTTTTGTATACAACAACATTGCTCTAGACTCCACTGGACTTAAGTCTGGAAATGGGATTGTGAATGAAGATCAGAATGGAGGCTTCTGCGATTTGAAGGGCAGGGGAGATGGTACAGATCAATTACACACAGTCAATGATGAAGATGATTGGACTGTATCAAGACTTGATTGTTCGATGAGGGCAGTTGCTTCGACAGATGATGATGAGAAGGAAGAAAGAGATTTCGTGGCACCCTTATCATTAGCTTCTTCATTGAAAGTTGAATCATTTGATAGGGACTCAGTTTTCTATGTTGACAAAAATATTATGGAACCTGAACTTCCTGAGTTGGTTGTTTGTTACAAGGAGAACACTTACCATGATATTAAGGATATCTGCATTGACGAGGGAGTGCCCTCCCAGGACAAGTTCTTGTTTGACACAGGTGTAGAGGAGAATTTATGCTCACTTCTGTCTTCTGAGAAGCACATAAATAGTGAAGTAGCAAAAGAAAGGGTTGATCAAGATTTATGTACTCCTGAGGTGGTAAAATCTTCAGCAGAAGACAAAAAATTGGCTCTTCATTTTCCTATTCCTGATGTTTTTATATCTTCAGAAGAAAAGAGTTCTAAAAATGAATTTTCCATTGAATGTGATTCTAAGAAGCTCATGCCAACATGGAAATTAGAGGATGATGCAATGAACAAAATTGCAAATGATTCATCCAAAGAGATTTTTTCACTTGGAGAATTGCTTTCAATGACAGAGGTGGGTACAGAACATTCACAACCTAAGTCTTCCCATGACAGCATGGATGAAGCTGAACCACAGTCCATTCAGGTATTCATGTCAAATTATTATTTCTTGAGTTTCTAAAATTCCTTGAGTGGCATGGATAAGTTTGGGGTCAATGCGAGTTTCTGTTGCTGCACTAGTGCTGACTTATTGAGAATCGTATCAGCATATGATTACTGTTCCTTTACTTGCATGCATTACTCCCCCTTGATCCAACCTCTATATGCAAAATGATACAAGAGGGTGGTTAATATTTTATGATAGTTGGCTTATACAGGGTTTGATAGGTCTTCAGGTCCTTGCTTTAGCTTGGTTCTCAATGTAGGGGGGAAAGAAGTTTTTGTTAACATCCTTTTTCTTATCTCGCTCTTATTTTGGCTAGGGAGGCGCGGGGTTCTTGACAAAATCTTTGAAATTATATGGTTTTATTGTTTCTAATGCAGAGGCCAAGTGAAGACAGAGTCTTAGCAACAGCTTCTTCCTGTGATGAATCCCAAAATGGCAGTGAGCAGTCATTCTTGGCGAATCCTGTGGTTTCTATAGCTGGAAAATCAAATTCTAGCCAGGCGGAAGCAATCTCAGGAATCCATGCTCCAGGTTCTGCAGCTAAAGCATTGGACCATGGTCATGATGAAACAGTGTTAGCAAGTCATGTGAATTCTGCAACCAAAGAATCAGGAAGTGGAAGCAAAGAAGAAATAATGGCAATAAGTTCTATGGGTGAATTGACAAATACAACTGAACATGAATTATCTTACAATAGCGATGTGAAGACTCGAAGCATAGTTAATGACTGTAACTTTGTTATGCCAAAAGCAAGTACAGGAGAGGACGGTTCTCAAAATGGTGGCTCTGAACATGTCGAATCTCGCTCATCCAGGCCTGAAGAGACCAATATCGACCCATTTTCAGGTCAACTTCAATATAGTCTTGGGGAGTCGAGTTTCTCTGCAGCAGGTCCTCTATCAGGTCGGATAACTTATTCAGGGCCAATTGCATATTCTGGCAGTCTCTCTCTTCGATCAGATAGCAGCACAACCAGCACCCGCTCCTTTACTTTTCCCATGTAAAAATAACTGAAAACTAATTATTTCATGTGCTCTTATTTGAATCATTACTAATAACAATTCAATTTTTCTAATCACTTGGCGCAGATTGCAGTCCGAATGGAATAACAGTCCTGTAAGAATGGCAAAAGCTGACAGGAGACATTTCCGGAAGCACAGAAGTTGGAGGCAGGGTCTTCTTTGCTGTAGATTCTGAATGCTTTAGTTCTATTTCTGTCCATAGGTTGAAGTAAAAAAAAAATTATATATATATACATGATCACAATTATTAATGGTTTAGGGAGTGGTAGAAAATATAAATATTTCTCATGTATCTTGCTTGGGGGTGTATGTGCAGTAGGCTTATATGGGTCTTGGTCATGCTTTTTTAGGCTTTGGTCTCATGCATGCCATTTGAGATATAAGCAAAGATATCTTTTATTTTTTGTTATTATTACTTTATCTAATCCATTCTATATTTAGGGATGAATTTTACATTCCTTTGTTGTTTTGTCAATTCTTTATATTTGTTTTTGATTACTACTGTGTGGGAGTTTCTTTTCTACTAATTCGGATTAAGTTCATCAAAGCAAATATTTTGCTCTATTTCATCTACTCCAATTCAATTTGAACTATCAAAAAGTGTTGATGTTAAGTTATTTTTAAATTTTAAAAATAACTTAAAAAAATAAAACAAATTTACATTTAAAAATGACCTAAAAAATAAAACAAATTTAATGTATCATTTTTTTAATTTAATTTTATTATATTGAATTAAATTAAATTTTGATTTGATTTGAATCGGAGAAAGTATTGTTTTGTGTATTTATGTCAAGTTATTTTCATTTTCATATTAATATTGGACCCAACATTCTTTTTCAGTGCAGATTTTGGTTGAGGTGTAATGGCTGCAGATATCTGTCATGACCCTTTTTTCTTAAGCTTTTCATATTTCAAAATTAGTAATTAAAAAAATAGTTAATTCTTATTTTAAAGTTTCATTAGTCAGTGTCTATCATCCGCCAATTTATAATATGGTCCATTACTGCCCAAGTTTTCTGAATAATTTTCCTTAATTTGTTTTTTATATTGGATAATAAATGTTTTAACTTCCTCTTAATTTATGCTCTTAAAAAATCCTCTTAATTTATAACTTTTCAATCTCTCAAAGTCTTTCTCAGAATCAAATACACATTTAATTTGTCTAATGATTAGAAATGATATATGATTTTCAGATAAAGTTTATATCATAATTTTTTTATTAAATAACCTGAATTTATTTTGAAAATGAAGTGTATTTTCAATAAAAATAAGATATTTTTGTTGTCTTATTTAAAAAAAATGTTTTATTTTTTAGGGTGGTCAAGAGGGATATATAACCGTTGAATTAGTTAAATTTTAGAGGTTGGCTAACTTTATTATTATTAACTGATGGAAAAATTTTTATTTTAAAATTAACCATTATTAATTAGTTTTATCGGTTTTTAACACATTTAATTGATTTTAATAATAAATATGCTAGTTAAAATTAATTAATTTAAACCGATATAATTAATTAAATTAGTCAAATTGCAATTAAATTATTCAAATTCGGACTATTTTGCACATAAGCATACCTTAAAGTGAGAAGTCGTTGTAATTGCCTAACTGGAACTTTTCAATGAATTGGAGCCTTTTCTAGGGATTTTTTCAAAAATATCCTAAAAAATAAAAATATTTTCAAAAATACTTATTTTAAATTTCAATTTTCAAAATATATTTTTTTTAAATTTTAATTTCAAAAATATCTTTTTAGAGATATATTTTTAGTATATATTTAATATATTAAAGGTATATTTAATTTTTAAAAATATACATTAAGTATATATTTAATATATTAAAAATATATAGTATTTAAAAAAAATAAAAAAAATATAATATTGAGTGTAATTTTTATTTTTCTAAAAGCAGACTCTAAAAACAAAATTGAATAAGGATTTTGCGGGCTATGAGTGGGCAGTCCAATTATACATTAAAATTGCACTATATATTGTTTTTTTTTTTTAGTTTAAAGCTAGAAAAGATGAATCTACGGAATCGACCATGAACCTGTTATTTAAAAATTTATATTTATTATTAAATTATATCTTAATATATATTTATATTTTTCAGTTAAAATATATATATATTTATATTTATCCATTAAGAATTTTTCATTATTATATATCACTTATTTATTTATTTTTTTTAAATATCTACACAATTTTTTGTATATCTTAGCATATTAAATGTATAATAAGTACAAATCTTTCAAAATAATATCTCTAAAAGTATAAGACTTTTATGTAAGTAACGACATTATTTATAATTATGTTTTAAATATAAAAATGCATTAATAAAAAAATATTCTTATTTTAAAATGAACTAGGCGTGCACTCCCCAACTATGCGAATTTTAGTTATATTTTTTCTATAATATTTTAATATACATAAATTACATTGTGATTATTTATTAATTAAAATATTATTTTAATTTTTAATTATTACTATAAAAAAATAAAATATGTATATATCAAATCAATTTACTATATATCGCCACAACTGAAAGAACATCATGTGGCAAACTCTGATTTTGGGAAAATGTATTCACATATTAGCACATATAGTAAGCAATGTATGTTGGATTTTTAAATCTTAATATGAGTATATATATACCTGGATGATAGTCAATCAAGCAGTCGTAGTCTTTAGCTGGTTTAACTGTTTACTCGCTCTCGTTGCTTGTTGAGTTGAGAGCATTGCATGCCAGTTTTGTACCTTGTGTTGATGGTGCATTATTGGCACAGTTGCAATTAAAGCCGATTTTGTTAGATCAGATCAAAGAAGCTCAGTTGGCCGATAAGAAGATTCAGAAGATTTTTTCAGATTGCAAGAATGGGAAGACTAGAGATTTTGTTGTGAAAGATGATGGGAGTCTCTGGTTTAAGAACCGATTGTGTGTACCCAATGATGCTGATTTGAAAAGAGTCATTTTAGAAGAAGCTCATCAGTCAATGTTTGCTATGCATCCGGGTAATACGAAGATGTATCATGATTTGAGACAGCATTATTGGTGGATTGGTTTGAAGAGAGACATTGCTGAGTTTGTATCGAAATGTCTCACTTGTCAGAAGGTTAAAGCAGAGCATCAAGTTCCAACCGGGTTGCTTCAACCATTGTCAGTGCCAGAATGGAAGTGGGAAAGAGTGACAATGGATTTTGTGTCTGGTTTGCCATTGACACAAAAGAAGCATGATGCTATATGGGTGATTGTGGATAGATTGACTAAGACAGCTCATTTCCTTCCGGTTCGAATGGATTACTCTTTGGAGAGATTGGCTGAGCTGTATATCCATGAGATTGTGAAACTGCATGGTGTTCCAACTTCTTTAGTGTCTGATCGAGATCCCAGGTTTACTTCCAGATTTTGGAAGAGTTTGCATAGTGCTTTAGGTTCTCGACTGCACTTCAGCACTGCTTTTCATCCACAGACGGATGGACAGTCAGAGAGGGTGATACAGATTATTGAGGACATGTTGAGAAGCTGTGTCATCGATTTCTCTGGAAGTTGGGATAGGTTTTTACCTCTTGTGGAGTTTGCTTACAACAACAGTCACCAATCCAGCATTGGTATGGCACCGTTTGAAGCATTGTATGGCAGACGGTGTAGGACACCTCTTTGTTGGAATGAGCTTGGAGATAATAAGTTGGTTGGTCCTGATTTGATTCAAGAAACTGAAGATAAAGTAAAGTTGATTCGAGGCAGGTTAAAAGCAGCTTCAGACCGACAGAAGTCTTATGCAGATCTAAAAAGGAGAGATATAGAGTTTGATGTTGGAGATAAGGTATTTCTGAAAGTGTCTCCTTGGAAGAAAATTTTGAGGTTCGGTCGGAAAGGAAAATTGAGTCCTCGTTTCATTGGGCCGTATGAAGTGTTAGAAAGAGTTGGGCCAGTGGCGTATCGACTTGCTTTGCCACCTGAGTTGGATCGTATTCATAATGTATTCCATGTTTCTATGTTGAGGAGATATAGGTCGGATCCATCTCATGTGTTGCCATTTGAGTCTATTGAAGTGAGCCCAGATTTGACATTTGAAGAGGAACCAGTTGCTATCTTGGCACGAGAAGTGAAAGAGTTAAGGAACAAGAGAGTGCCATTGGTGAAGATTCTTTGGAAGAATCATGCAAAAGAAGAAGCGACTTGGGAAAGTGAGCATACCATGCGAGAGCAGTATCCGCAATTGTTTCAGCTTTGATATCAGGTAATTTCGAGGACGAAATTTTCTTTTTAGAGGGGGAGAATTGTAATATCCTCATTTATGCCCTAGAAGTTTTGAGTATGTTGTTGTTATTGTGGTTGTTGATATATATATATTGGGAAGTGAATGTTTGTGCATATATGTGTTAAATTGTAAGAGAAAAGAAATGGGAAGAGAATGTATATGTATATGTGTTTTGGAGAAGAAATTTAGGGTTTAGAGACAAATGTATATGTTGTTTATATGATGATATAATTAACATATACATTGGTCAAATGAAGAGTCAAGGTGATGGTTAAGTGGAAGAAGATATTTTTGGTTGTTAATGAAATTACTATAAAGGGCTTATATGAGACAAAGAGTTAGTTATATGGTTAAGGGTGTTTTGGTAATTTTCCTTGTAAGATGCATGGTGGAGATTAAAAGAAAAAAAGGTGTTTGACTTGTGCATTTTCTTCTTTCTTTCTTGAAGTGGCCGGATTCTCCATAGACAAAGAGAGAAAGAGAGGTGATCTTGAGGTTTGAAGCATTTTGAAGAAAGAAACAAGGGTTTTGGTTAAAGATTTGTGGATTTCTTCATTTGAGGTAAGATCTTTTCTTTAATTTCTTCAAAATGCTTCAAACCTCAAGATCACCTCTCTTTCTCTCTTTGTCTATGGAGAATCCGGCCACTTCAAGAAAGAAAGAAGAAAATGCACAAGTCAAACACCTTTTTTTCTTTTAATCTCCACCATGCATCTTACAAGGAAAATTACCAAAACACCCTTAACCATATAACTAACTCTTTGTCTCATATAAGCCCTTTATAGTAATTTCATTAACAACCAAAAATATCTTCTTCCACTTAACCATCACCTTGACTCTTCATTTGACCAATGTATATGTTAATTATATCATCATATAAACAACATATACATTTGTCTCTAAACCCTAAATTTCTTCTCCAAAACACATATACATATACATTCTCTTCCCATTTCTTTTCTCTTACAATTTAACACATATATGCACAAACATTCACTTCCCAATATATATATATCAACAACCACAATAACAACAACATACTCAAAACTTCTAGGGCATAAATGAGGATATTACAATTCTCCCCCTCTAAAAAGAAAATTTCGTCCTCGAAATTACCTGATATCAAAGCTGAAACAATTGCGGATACTGCTCTCGCATGGTATGCTCACTTTCCCAAGTCGCTTCTTCTTTTGCATGATTCTTCCAAAGAATCTTCACCAATGGCACTCTCTTGTTCCTTAACTCTTTCACTTCTCGTGCCAAGATAGCAACTGGTTCCTCTTCAAATGTCAAATCTGGGCTCACTTCAATAGACTCAAATGGCAACACATGAGATGGATCCGACCTATATCTCCTCAACATAGAAACATGGAATACATTATGAATACGATCCAACTCAGGTGGCAAAGCAAGTCGATACGCCACTGGCCCAACTCTTTCTAACACTTCATACGGCCCAATGAAACGAGGACTCAATTTTCCTTTCCGACCGAACCTCAAAATTTTCTTCCAAGGAGACACTTTCAGAAATACCTTATCTCCAACATCAAACTCTATATCTCTCCTTTTTAGATCTGCATAAGACTTCTGTCGGTCTGAAGCTGCTTTTAACCTGCCTCGAATCAACTTTACTTTATCTTCAGTTTCTTGAATCAAATCAGGACCAACCAACTTATTATCTCCAAGCTCATTCCAACAAAGAGGTGTCCTACACCGTCTGCCATACAATGCTTCAAACGGTGCCATACCAATGCTGGATTGGTGACTGTTGTTGTAAGCAAACTCCACAAGAGGTAAAAACCTATCCCAACTTCCAGAGAAATCGATGACACAGCTTCTCAACATGTCCTCAATAATCTGTATCACCCTCTCTGACTGTCCATCCGTCTGTGGATGAAAAGCAGTGCTGAAGTGCAGTCGAGAACCTAAAGCACTATGCAAACTCTTCCAAAATCTGGAAGTAAACCTGGGATCTCGATCAGACACTAAAGAAGTTGGAACACCATGCAGTTTCACAATCTCATGGATATACAGCTCAGCCAATCTCTCCAAAGAGTAATCCATTCGAACCGGAAGGAAATGAGCTGTCTTAGTCAATCTATCCACAATCACCCATATAGCATCATGCTTCTTTTGTGTCAATGGCAAACCAGACACAAAATCCATTGTCACTCTTTCCCACTTCCATTCTGGCACTGACAATGGTTGAAGCAACCCGGTTGGAACTTGATGCTCTGCTTTAACCTTCTGACAAGTGAGACATTTCGATACAAACTCAGCAATGTCTCTCTTCAAACCAATCCACCAATAATGCTGTCTCAAATCATGATACATCTTCGTATTACCCGGATGCATAGCAAACATTGACTGATGAGCTTCTTCTAAAATGACTCTTTTCAAATCAGCATCATCGGGTACACACAATCGGTTCTTAAACCAGAGACTCCCATCATCTTTCACAACAAAATCTCTAGTCTTCCCATTCTTGCAATCTGAAAAAATCTTCTGAATCTTCTTATCGGCCAACTGAGCTTCTTTGATCTGATCTAACAAAATCGGCTTTAATTGCAACTGTGCCAATAATGCACCATCAACACAAGGTACAAAACTGGCATGCAATGCTCTCAACTCAACAAGCAACGAGAGCGAGGTAAACAGTTAAACCAGCTAAAGACTACGACTGCTTGATTGACTATCATCCAGGTAAAGCAAATGTTGTTGCTGATGCCTTGAGTCGGAAGTCTTTAGCTGGTTTAACTGTTTACTCGCTCTCGTTGCTTGTTGAGTTGAGAGCATTGCATGCCAGTTTTGTACCTTGTGTTGATGGTGCATTATTGGCACAGTTGCAATTAAAGCCGATTTTGTTAGATCAGATCAAAGAAGCTCAGTTGGCCGATAAGAAGATTCAGAAGATTTTTTCAGATTGCAAGAATGGGAAGACTAGAGATTTTGTTGTGAAAGATGATGGGAGTCTCTGGTTTAAGAACCGATTGTGTGTACCCGATGATGCTGATTTGAAAAGAGTCATTTTAGAAGAAGCTCATCAGTCAATGTTTGCTATGCATCCGGGTAATACGAAGATGTATCATGATTTGAGACAGCATTATTGGTGGATTGGTTTGAAGAGAGACATTGCTGAGTTTGTATCGAAATGTCTCACTTGTCAGAAGGTTAAAGCAGAGCATCAAGTTCCAACCGGGTTGCTTCAACCATTGTCAGTGCCAGAATGGAAGTGGGAAAGAGTGACAATGGATTTTGTGTCTGGTTTGCCATTGACACAAAAGAAGCATGATGCTATATGGGTGATTGTGGATAGATTGACTAAGACAGCTCATTTCCTTCCGGTTCGAATGGATTACTCTTTGGAGAGATTGGCTGAGCTGTATATCCATGAGATTGTGAAACTGCATGGTGTTCCAACTTCTTTAGTGTCTGATCGAGATCCCAGGTTTACTTCCAGATTTTGGAAGAGTTTGCATAGTGCTTTAGGTTCTCGACTGCACTTCAGCACTGCTTTTCATCCACAGACGGATGGACAGTCAGAGAGGGTGATACAGATTATTGAGGACATGTTGAGAAGCTGTGTCATCGATTTCTCTGGAAGTTGGGATAGGTTTTTACCTCTTGTGGAGTTTGCTTACAACAACAGTCACCAATCCAGCATTGGTATGGCACCGTTTGAAGCATTGTATGGCAGACGGTGTAGGACACCTCTTTGTTGGAATGAGCTTGGAGATAATAAGTTGGTTGGTCCTGATTTGATTCAAGAAACTGAAGATAAAGTAAAGTTGATTCGAGGCAGGTTAAAAGCAGCTTCAGACCGACAGAAGTCTTATGCAGATCTAAAAAGGAGAGATATAGAGTTTGATGTTGGAGATAAGGTATTTCTGAAAGTGTCTCCTTGGAAGAAAATTTTGAGGTTCGGTCGGAAAGGAAAATTGAGTCCTCGTTTCATTGGGCCGTATGAAGTGTTAGAAAGAGTTGGGCCAGTGGCGTATCGACTTGCTTTGCCACCTGAGTTGGATCGTATTCATAATGTATTCCATGTTTCTATGTTGAGGAGATATAGGTCGGATCCATCTCATGTGTTGCCATTTGAGTCTATTGAAGTGAGCCCAGATTTGACATTTGAAGAGGAACCAGTTGCTATCTTGGCACGAGAAGTGAAAGAGTTAAGGAACAAGAGAGTGCCATTGGTGAAGATTCTTTGGAAGAATCATGCAAAAGAAGAAGCGACTTGGGAAAGTGAGCATACCATGCGAGAGCAGTATCCGCAATTGTTTCAGCTTTGATATCAGGTAATTTCGAGGACGAAATTTTCTTTTTAGAGGGGGAGAATTGTAATATCCTCATTTATGCCCTAGAAGTTTTGAGTATGTTGTTGTTATTGTGGTTGTTGATATATATATATTGGGAAGTGAATGTTTGTGCATATATGTGTTAAATTGTAAGAGAAAAGAAATGGGAAGAGAATGTATATGTATATGTGTTTTGGAGAAGAAATTTAGGGTTTAGAGACAAATGTATATGTTGTTTATATGATGATATAATTAACATATACATTGGTCAAATGAAGAGTCAAGGTGATGGTTAAGTGGAAGAAGATATTTTTGGTTGTTAATGAAATTACTATAAAGGGCTTATATGAGACAAAGAGTTAGTTATATGGTTAAGGGTGTTTTGGTAATTTTCCTTGTAAGATGCATGGTGGAGATTAAAAGAAGAAAAGGTGTTTGACTTGTGCATTTTCTTCTTTCTTTCTTGAAGTGGCCGGATTCTCCATAGACAAAGAGAGAAAGAGAGGTGATCTTGAGGTTTGAAGCATTTTGAAGAAAGAAACAAGGGTTTTGGTTAAAGATTTGTGGATTTCTTCATTTGAGGTAAGATCTTTTCTTTAATTTCTTCAATTCTTTTGAAGTGGTGTGAGAAAGGAATTAGGGTTTGTTGGTTTGATGATGAGAAGTTGAGTTGGTGAAGGTGTTGGAAGTGATTGTGTTGAGTAAGAGTTGTGTTTAGTGAAATTGTTTCTGTTTTACAATTAGTAAAGGCTGTGATTTGTATGATTTTTAATTAATTATAGAAAAATGTTCTTGAAGTGAATTTTTGATATGTTGTGCCTCTATGAGTGTAGAATGACTGAAAAATATGTTGATTCGATTTTGGAATGGTTATGAGTTTAGAAAGATTATTTTCATTAGACCTGTTCCAGCAGGTACCTTAACTGGGACAGCTATATTTCGTGATTTTTAATAAAATGTAGAAAAATCATATCCAATCGAATTTTGGATATGTTGTTGCTTAGTGAGTCTAGTATTTGAGAAAAATAATTTGGAACCACGTTGATTGAATTTGATTTATGGAATTCACAAAGTTCAGAACTGCTGCCAGGATGCAGGGCAATTGGGGCAGTCTGGTTAGGTGAACTATTTGACCAAGATTTTGTGTTCAGTTTGATCTACCACTTTTACTTAGTCAAATTTTTGTTCCGATTTTTATAGAAATTTTGCCATAGTTTTGCCTAAAAATTCAATCCCAAGTGTCGACAAAACTGGTTTTTTTCTAATTTTTGAAAACATTTTTACACAAACCAATGCAAACAAAATCATTCTCAGTACACTTCCAATAAATCCCCCTTATAACCTCAACTACAACCTGCAAAAAGGATTTACACTTCTAGTACAAAATAAAGTAAAGGTTTATTATGAAATACAGCAGATAAAATCTTTGTTCACTATGCAACGGAAAGTAACAATATTTACAAATTCATATACATCAAAACTCAAGTTTTACAACACATAAAATTTATACATGTTTGGCAGTCAGTCTTCGATCTTAAAGCCCACTATTCACTCTTCAAAATCTAGGCTCGACTCGGCCTAGAGGAACTCTCTGGTTCTTCCTTGTCACCTGCGCGAAGAATCACATTCGCGCTAAGCCAACGGCTTAGTAAGATAAAACATGCTAATGGTATGCTTTAATGTAATGCAATGCCACATATGTTATTGATAAGATCAATATCATAAATATAAAGTTAACCACATAATTATGCATTTCACAAATCATAGTCATATGAGCATACCACATTTCAACATCTTTCCACATTCAACATTAATCAATCATACTCAATAACCAACATCTCATTTCATTAACTCATAACATTATTTAGGACATTCATATAACCCTGACACCTATGGGCCCAACAAGTATTTAATATGATATTCAGAGTTCAGAGTTACTGCTTTGGTTCATAGTCACAATAATCACGCCCGTAGGCAATGTATATACATGTATCTCTATCCATGGATAGTGTAACAGACCCAGTCTCTTGGATCATCAACTCAACACATATGAGGAGATCCTCAACCCGGCAAGACTGTTACAAATCATATATCTCATAGTGTAACAGACCCAGTCTCTTGGATCATCAACTCAACACATATGAGGAGATCCTCAACCCGGCAAGACTGTTACCTTTTATCATTTCTTAGGCATGCCACCCAAATCCAGAACTCTGAAACTGAATAACATATTAAACAAACAATTCATTTATTATATAGTTACCATTTCCATTCTCAAATTCTCATCACATTTAGGCAAACATGCCTTCTTTCTTTCAATATCATCATCATAGCCAATCACAATGGCATTGCCTCATATCATGTCTTATTTGAATTATCATTTCAATTTCAATGTATATTATTCATGAAACACATAACCATTCACAATGCATAACATAACATTGTTCAATCTCAACAATGCAATTAGGGCAAAGAACAATTGATATGATTCATATGAATAGTACATTCTGGTTTTAAACTCCATTTTATCCTTATTTTGAAAATTTGTATAAAATAATCTACTTGACTAAAAATTCTAAAATTTTTACAGAATTTAGTTTTGTATCTAAAAATCATTCCTTTAAAATTTCAGATCAAACTGAACACAAAATCTTGGTCAAATAGTTCACCTAACCAGACTGCCCCAATTGCCCTGCATCCTGGCAGCAGTTCTGAACTTTGTGAATTCCATAAATCAAATTCAATCAACGTGGTTCCAAATTATTTTTCTCAAATACTAGACTCACTAAGCAACAACATATCCAAAATTCGATTGGATATGATTTTTCTACATTTTATTAAAAATCCCGAAGTATAGCTGTCTCAGTTAAGGTACCTGCTGGAACAGGTCTAATAAAAATAATCTTTCTAAACTCATAACCATTCCAAAATTGAATCAACATATTTTTCAGTCATTCTACACTCATAGAGGCACAACATATCAAAAATTCACTTCAAGAAAATTTTTCTATAATTAATTAAAAATCATACAAATCACAGCCTTTACTAATTGTAAAACAGAAACAATTTCACTAAACACAACTCTTACTCAACACAATCACTTCCAACACCTTCACCAACTCAACTTCTCATCATCAAACCAACAAACCCTAATTCCTTTCTCACACCACTTCAAAAGAATTGAAGAAATTAAAGAAAAGATCTTACCTCAAATGAAGAAATCCACAAATCTTTAACCAAAACCCTTGCTTCCTTCTTCAAAATGCTTCAAACCTCAAGATCACCTCTCTTTCTCTCTTTGTCTATGGAGAATCCGGCCACTTCAAGAAAGAAAGAAGAAAATGCACAAGTCAAACACCTTTTCTTCTTTTAATCTCCACCATGCATCTTACAAGGAAAATTACCAAAACACCCTTAACCATATAACTAACTCTTTGTCTCATATAAGCCCTTTATAGTAATTTCATTAACAACCAAAAATATCTTCTTCCACTTAACCATCACCTTGACTCTTCATTTGACCAATGTATATGTTAATTATATCATCATATAAACAACATATACATTTGTCTCTAAACCCTAAATTTCTTCTCCAAAACACATATACATATACATTCTCTTCCCATTTCTTTTCTCTTACAATTTAACACATATATGCACAAACATTCACTTCCCAATATATATATATCAACAACCACAATAACAACAACATACTCAAAACTTCTAGGGCATAAATGAGGATATTACAATTCTCCCCCTCTAAAAAGAAAATTTCGTCCTCGAAATTACCTGATATCAAAGCTGAAACAATTGCGGATACTGCTCTCGCATGGTATGCTCACTTTCCCAAGTCGCTTCTTCTTTTGCATGATTCTTCCAAAGAATCTTCACCAATGGCACTCTCTTGTTCCTTAACTCTTTCACTTCTCGTGCCAAGATAGCAACTGGTTCCTCTTCAAATGTCAAATCTGGGCTCACTTCAATAGACTCAAATGGCAACACATGAGATGGATCCGACCTATATCTCCTCAACATAGAAACATGGAATACATTATGAATACGATCCAACTCAGGTGGCAAAGCAAGTCGATACGCCACTGGCCCAACTCTTTCTAACACTTCATACGGCCCAATGAAACGAGGACTCAATTTTCCTTTCCGACCGAACCTCAAAATTTTCTTCCAAGGAGACACTTTCAGAAATACCTTATCTCCAACATCTAACTCTATATCTCTCCTTTTTAGATCTGCATAAGACTTCTGTCGGTCTGAAGCTGCTTTTAACCTGCCTCGAATCAACTTTACTTTATCTTCAGTTTCTTGAATCAAATCAGGACCAACCAACTTATTATCTCCAAGCTCATTCCAACAAAGAGGTGTCCTACACCGTCTGCCATACAATGCTTCAAACGGTGCCATACCAATGCTGGATTGGTGACTGTTGTTGTAAGCAAACTCCACAAGAGGTAAAAACCTATCCCAACTTCCAGAGAAATCGATGACACAGCTTCTCAACATGTCCTCAATAATCTGTATCACCCTCTCTGACTGTCCATCCGTCTGTGGATGAAAAGCAGTGCTGAAGTGCAGTCGAGAACCTAAAGCACTATGCAAACTCTTCCAAAATCTGGAAGTAAACCTGGGATCTCGATTTGACACAAAAGAAGCATGATGCTATATGGGTGATTGTGGATAGATTGACTAAGACAGCTCATTTCCTTCCGGTTCGAATGGATTACTCTTTGGAGAGATTGACTGAGCTGTATATCCATGAGATTGTGAAACTGCATGGTGTTCCAACACTTTTAATTAAAATTTTATAAAAAACTTAATTGATCTAATATATAAAGAATATTACGAGAAGTTATAGTCTTTGAATTATATTATAATTATCAGTTTGTTTGTCTAATATTCAAAGCAAATATGATTAAATGCCTAATTAAAATTCAGAAAATATAAATTTTAAAATATCAACTTTTCTATAAATCAAAATATGTTTTGGCTAATTTTTTATTTTATTTTTTATATGAAAGATTATTTTATATTCATATATTTAATTATAATTGTGTTTATATATGTTTATATAGTTAATCACATATATTTTGGTGTAATTAAATTCTATCAAGTGATATTAGAGTGATTTTATTATAGATTCTTTGAGAATTTTTTTACGTCTGATTTTAGAGTTTTAAAGTATTAAATTAATTGAATTATTGATTTTATTCAGGGTCACCTATTGCAAATTAAGAAATTGGAATATACAATTAATTGCATATTCAAATTTGTGACATGTATGGATTCTTGGGTTTCGTTAATTTGTAATTATCAAGTTTAAATTTGTGTACTGTTCATGGCTCTAATTGTCTTTGAAGATTCATGGCAAAAATTGTATTGACCAAAAGTTAAGTTTTATTAAAAAAAAAAAAAAGCTACAGTGTCGCTTTAGGAATACATCATTATATGGGTTCCAAGTTGTAGGGCCTAAACCATGCAAATAATGCATTCTGAATTTTTTTTGGCCCACGTTGAAGTGCAATGCGTTACTACTCATGATTAGACGTTTCATAATAAAATACTTGGACAATATATCAATGCATTGTGATGTTTTAGAATAGCTCCTCGTGGTAATGAATTATTTTGGGTTTCATTTAAATTATTTTCGCTCAATCTCAAATTAATTAGTTTTAATTATTTTGAATTTTTTAGTAATAATATGAGTATTATTTTTTAAATTAGTTAAGATTATTTTATTTCTAAATTTTAAATAATTTTTTGGATGTATATATATATATAAATAATTAAAATTTGTCAAATATTTAATAGAACTAATTGAAATAAAAAATCGCCAAAGTGATTTTTTTGTGTAGATTAACTTAGCAAAAATGTTATGATATTTGTACATGTGTTAATTCATACGGGTATTAGCAGGGCTAAACGAAGAATAATATTTGGTAAAATTACATATTTATGGTGATAAATATGTGACAATGATAAGGTTTTCATATGAATAAAAGTCGATCCAAATATAACTTATTATTTGACAGAATTTATTGTTAATATTTAATCACTACATCGAGAGTACCACTTACAAGTTAGTATTATTGTGCAAATACTTGATATTAATGTTGTGCTAGGTATCTTGAGATGCATTCTATAATTATTTGAAATTTTAGAGATTATTTTAAATTAAGATGTGAGCATTTTATTTATTATTTTATTCTCTGTACAGTTAATATGTCTGCCAACATGCCGCTCAATATGACCAGTATTACAGTACTTACTGGGTCAAACTTTAAGGATTAGAAGGAAAACATCCTTATTTATATTGGTTGCATGGATTTAGACTTGACATTAAGGGAAGAGAAGCACACTCCTCTTACAGCTGAAAGTTTCACCAAGGCAAAATAAAATTTTGAGGGGTGGGAATGCTCTAATCGCTTGAGTCTAATGATCATCAAGCACGACATTCCAAATGACTTTTGAGATGCTATTTCTGCTGAGGTTACTAAAGCTAGCGATTTCCTTGTCGAGATTGAGAAAATCTATGAGAAAAATGATAAGGCGAAAACATGAACGCTTCTAGCAAAACTGACTTCCATGAGATATAATGACAATGAAAATATCAGAAAATATATTGTGAGCGTATCTAATATCTCCAAAAGACTGAAAGCACTTAAGTTGGATTTACCAGATGAGTTGGTTGTGCACTTGGTCATGAATTCTTTTCCTTCACAGTTTGGACAATTTAAGGTCAGTTAAAATTTTCAAATGCATAAATGGACTCTTAATGAGCTCATTGCACATTATGTACAAGAGGAAGAAAGAATGAAGTTAGAGAAATCTTCGAGTGCTCATCTAGCTAGTGCCTCAACAGAAAAGAGCAAGAAAAGAAAGAAGGATAAAGAAGCTGTTAAGAGTCCAAAACAAAAGAAGGCTAAGGTAGATAAATGCTTCTTTTGCGGAAAGACTGGACATCAGAAGAAAAAGCGTATCAAATATCACGCTTGGCTTGCTAAGAAGGTTATGTTCTTTATTTTGGTATGTTCTAAGGTTAATTTATCTTCAATACCTAAAAACACTTGGTGGATAGATTCTGGTGTTACTACTCACAAAAGTGTTTCAATGTAGGGTTGCCTGAACTACTAAAAGCCAAGTAATGGTGAAAGATACATCTATGTGAGAGATGACAAATCGGTAGAAGTAGAGGCAATATGGCATTTTATGTTATTATTAAGGACTAGTTTTTATTTGGATTTAAAAGTCACATTTATTGTATTGTCTTTTAGGCATAATTTGGTTTATGTTTCTGTATTGGACAAATTTGAATATTTTTATTCTTTTGAAAACAATCAGTTTTATCTTTCTTTAAATTCAAATATTATTGGTACTAGTTTATTAAGTACTTATGATAATCTATATATACTTGACATTGTTTCTTCATATAATGAAACATTGCATGTGGAAACAAGAGGTACTAAAAGAAAGCTAAATCAGGATAACTCAGCTAGACTCTAGCATAAGCGTTTGGGTCATATATCCAAATCTAGAATTGAACGACTTGTGTCAGATGAAATATTGGATACACTTGACTATTCAAATTTAAATACTCGTGTTGAGTGTATCAAAGGAAAACAAACCAAACAAAAGAGATTAGGTGCCAACAGGTACACAAGCATCTTAGAATTGATACATACAGATATTTGTGGGCCATTTCCTATAGCTTCATGGAATGGTCAAAGATACTTTATTTCATTCATAGACGACTACTCACGTTATGGGTACCTATATCTCATTCATGAGAAATCAGAGTCTTTGGACGTTTTTAAAGCTTTTCAAGTTGAGGTTGAAAACTAACTTGGTAAGAATATTAAGAGTATCAGATCTGATCGTGGTGGTGAATACTATGACAGATATGATAGTTCAGGAGAACAATGTCTAGAACCTTTTGCTAGCTTCCTAGAGGAGTATGGAATAGTCCCACAATACACAATGTCTAGTTCACCCAGCATGAATGGTGTAGCTGAAAGATGAAACAGAACTCTTATGGATATGGTAAGAAGTATGATCAGTCATTCTACATTACCTGAGTCACTCTGGGGAGAACTACTAAAGACAACAACTTATATCCTTAATAGAATACCAACTAAAACAGTTGTCAAAATACCTTATGAGCTTTGGACAGGGCGAAAACCCAGTTTAAAACACTTTCACATTTGGGGGTGTCCAGCTGAGGCTAGGTCTTATACGCCTAATGAAAGAAAATTGGACTCCAAAATGGTTAGCAGCTACTTTATTGCTTACTCACAGCGATCTAAGGGCTATAAGTTTTATGATCCCACTACTAGATTAATTTTTGAGATGAAAAATGCAACATTCTTTGAGGATATTAAGTTTGGGGGGAGAAATAAGGTCAAACACATTGTCTTTAAAGGGGAATCAACTCAGAAAAACTCAATTTTGATTATCACTACTGCTTCTGATAGTGTGTAGGTTTCATATCACTACTCAATAAGCAGATTTAGAACCAATACAAAATAATGTTGAACAACTTTTCATTCAGGTTGAGGAAGTTATTCCTCAAGAACATACTCAACAACCTTAAGAGCCTATGCCACTAAGGAGATCTGCTAGAGAGAGGCGAAATGCTATTACAAATGATTATATAGTATTCCTCCAGGAACATGAGGACACTGGAGGTTTGGTGGGAGATGATCCAATCAATTTTCATCAAGCCATGTAGGATTCACACTCTTAAAAGTGGATTGAGGCAATGAATGGGGAGTATAATTCAATACAAGACAATCAAGTTTGGGACCTTGTCCATTACCTGAAGGAAAGAAACTCATTGGTTGCAAATGGATATTTAAAACCAAAAGGGATTCAAAAGATAATGTGGAGCAGTGTAAGACACGTCTTGTGGCTAAAGGCTTTACTCATAAGGAAGGGATTGACTATAAAGAGACATTCTCTCCAGTTTCTTCAAAAGACTCTTTTAGGACAATCATGGCTCTTATTGCACATTTTGATATTGAGTTACATCAAAAGGATGTTAAGGCTGCATTTCTCAATGGAGACATTGATGAAACCATTTATATGGTGCAACCAGAAAACTTTATTTCAGGAGACCTAAAGCATATGGTTTGCAAATTAAAGGAATCTATTTATGGACTCAAGCAAGCTTCCCATCAGTGGTATTTCAAATTTCATCAAGTGCTTGTCTCATTTGATTTTGAGGCAAATATTGTTGAAGATTGTGTGAACTATAAGTTCAGTGGGAGTAAGTTCATTTTTCTTATTTTGTATGTCGATGGCATACTTCTTGCAACCAATAATAAGGAAATGTTGCACGAAATCAAAGAATTTCTCTCAAGTAAATTTGAGATGAAAGATCTTGGTGAAGCTTCTTTTGTATTAGGAATTTAGATACATTGAGACCATTCTCGAGATATTCTCGGATTATCATAAAAAAACTATATAGAAAAAGTGCTTAAGATATTTGGTATGCAAAACTGTAAATCAGGAGATACCTTAGTTGCTAAAGGAGATAAGTTTAGTCTCAGTCAATGCCCAAAGAATGACCTTGAAGTAAAGGAAATGCAAAAGATTCCCTATGCTTCAATTGTAGGAAGTCTGATGTATGCTCAAGTTTGCACCCGTCCAGATATTGCATTCATTGTTGGCATGCTAGGCTGATATCTAAGTAATCCTGAGATGGATCACTGAAAAACAGCCAAAAGGGTTTTAAGATACTTATAGAGAATAAATGATTACATGCTCACATACAAGAGGTCAAATCACTTGGAGATCATAGGATATTCTGATTCTGACTATATTGGATGCCAAGACAGTAGAAGATCCACTTCGGACTACATTTATCTATTAGCTGGAGGAGCTATTTTCTGAAAAAGTGTTAAACAAACACTTATAGCTACCTCTACTATGGCAGTAGAATTTGTAGCATGTTATGAGGCATCAAACCATGGATTATGACTGCGAAATTTTATCATTGGGCTGCGTATTATGAGTGACATTGATAGGCCACTAAAGTTATATTGTGATAATAACTCAACAGTCCTATTTTTCAATAATAACATGAGCTCTTCTCGATCTAAACATATCAACATAAAGTTTCTGGCTGTAAAAGAAAGAGTGTAGAGTGGATATATATCCATAGAGAATATTAGAACAAACTCCATGATTGCAGATCTGCCCACTAAGAGAGTAACACCAAAAGTATTTTATGAGCATACTGCTCGCATGGGTGTTACATTAGTTGAGGATGTTTAGGTTTAATGAGAGTTTGTATATGACTTTATTCTAGATGCTCTATTCTGTTTGGATATATTATATTATTTGTATGAACATTATTTTATGCAGAAATAAAGTATTTAATTCCTTACACTCTGTGCCATTAAGTTAAAATTGATCTCATGAAGGTAGAACCAATTGGAAATAGGTATGTTAAGATCACATTATATGTAATTTTCAAGCTACACATCCATACTTGATTTTTATCATTGAATATACTAATATAGCGATAATTGATGGGTCGAGTTATGAATTAATGTAACAAAGGCCTCTTTGATTCTATATTAATATAGTAGATAGACCAAATTATACCTAAGGGAATGTTTCAAGATATGATAGCCAATTTTGCGCATAAAGTAACATAATTACTAAGGTATAATATAATTATATTATAAGTTATTTAATTTAATAAAGCTAATAAAGTTGTCTATTTTTTAGGCTCTAAAAATATTCAATTTGGTATGGGTCATATATGTGTAGAAGTCCAATACTGATAATTAGAATTTTATGAAAAACCTAATTGACCTAGTATGTAAAGGATATTATGAGAGGTTGTAGTCACTGAGATACATTACAGTTGTCAGTTTGTCTGCCCTATATTCAGAGCAAATACGAGACGCTTAATTAAAATTTAGAAGATACAAATCCTAGAATATCAACTCTCTTATGGATCAAGGTATGCTTCCGCTAATTTTTTCCTTATTTCTCATTATTTTCTACATGAAAGATTATTTTATATTCATGGATTTAATTATAATTGTATTTATATATGTGCATATAGTTAATCGCATGTATTTTGGTGTAATTAAATCCTATCAATGTATATATACACAGTAAAGAAGGAAAATATCTGTAATTTGTCTAGTTACCTAACTAAGATGAAACAAATGTAGATAGACATATACCAGTAACAAGAGAATTAGGTGAAGCACCAAGGATGCCTTTGGCTGAATCCATAGTGGCAGAATGTGAGGCTACAATTTCTTGATTCAACAATACCATGAGTTGATTAGACTCATCTTTAGTCAATGAAAAAGTTTCATCAATTGATTGAAAATGTACCACTGATTATATTTTCAGTGACACACTCATCAGACTGAACTTGATTGATATGAGTTATATTAAGTCAAGTTTGGAACATATTTTGAGAGCATAATGACCTTGTGGATAGCCATGCTTATTGTAAAACCTCTCAACTGTATGTCCAAGAACACCACAGAAAAGTACAAATAGACTTATTGCCATTAAAATAGGCTCTTCGATTATAATAAGTACAAGATAAGGCTGACTTTGCAAAACAGGCTATAGGATCTCTATCATTAACCATAGCTTTAGGAATGGATATCTGCCTTTCATGTTGGATCACTAAAAAGAACACTTTGTTCCTAGGTGGCATAGGTTCCATTAAAAGGATTTGACTTCGAATAGTAGAGAAATTGTCATTCATGTAACATTTCATATTTTCACTAAAATAAAATAAAATTTTAAAGAATAAATTTAGAGGGTTAAATAGGGTATTAGAAGTGAGGAATATAAAATATATATGAAAAGTATATGTTATATATAAATAACATATAAAAGTCAAAATAGTCAAAGTTAAAGTCCAACGTAGAATAGTAAAAATTAAAAAGGTTGAAAATTCAAAAATAAAATAATTTTGGGTGGAAGATAGAAATTGAAATTTTAAAAATAAATAAATAAATAATTAAAATAACTTAATATATAAATATATGGTTAGGAAAAAAAATAAGAAGCAAAATTTGAAAAAAAAAAAACTATTCACTTCTTCTTCCTCCTTCAAAATTCGGCCTCCATGGATGAAAAATGGGAAGGACTTCCATCATCACCAAAACCAAAATTTTGAAAGATTTTAAAGGATTGAAGTGTGTTTTGGTAGTTTTCCAATAAGTTAGTAAGCTTTCTTGTTTAGTTTTTAAGTTTTGTTGGAAAATATGATTATGTGAGAATTGAATTTTTGATGAGTGATGAAATAATTTGTTAAATGGGTATGGAATGTGTTGTTTTGATGAAGAGGCAAAAATTCTATAGCTATTTGGTTGATTTGCTTAAGTTTGATAGAAGTTTGGATTAAGTAGTGTTGAATTTAGGCTTTTGCAAAAATGTAGATAAATAATTGATGTTCATTTAATTTTATGATTTAAATGATATTATTAAATGATTTTAATGATAGAAATGAATTTAAAATGTCATTTGTAAGTGAGTAGAATGGATATCTAGAATTAAAGAGAATTAGAGTTAAAATTTTGAGGGAATGATGTTTAATTAATATTTAATTGCTTAAATGCCTTAAAATATAATTCTAAATAATTATAAATCTTTATATTTTGAATAAGTATTGAGTAGAAATAAGTTGCTCATACTAAGTGGTGAAAGACACTTGAAGAAATTGAAGAGAAAGTAGTGATTTTTATCTTGGAAATAGCTTAAACCAATGTTAGTACATACTTTGATAAAAATGTATTAAAATGTATGAGTATGACATGTTATATTATACATTGGCATTGCACTATATTACTTTAATGTGTAAAGTCATATATAAAGTGCATAGTTATATGTTTAAATGTATAATTTATGGATAGTTAAGCCATTTTAAGATGGTTTCATTGTTAACTATGTTTGTGAAAAGAATATGTTTATTTCATTTTTAGGGCATAAGTCTACCACAATGGGAAGGTGGCATAGAAATTTACATATGTGATGAAAATGTATGAATATAATGTAAAATAATAGAAAAAGAGCCAAAAAGAATGAGTAAATGAGATATTGTAATAGAAGAAAATGAACTAGTGAAATATGTATTATACATGTGTTACTTTATATAGTATTATGTTTCAGAGTTTTATGTTTGACGGCATGCTTATGATTTGCTTTTAGGCTAAACGTTGGGCGGCAATGATAAATAATTTACCTTTGGGCTAAATATTGTGCATTACTGATATATAATTTGTCTTTAGGCTAGACGTTGGGCGTTACTTGTATTGCCTTTGGGCTAGACATTATGTGTTAAAATAGTCCAAAATATTATCTCTGGAGCCTAAATATTATATAATGTCATTTGAGCTCAATGCATGTGAATGTGTTATATGATGATTTGAAGTGAAAATGTAAATGATTTAAAATAAAATTGCATGCCACATTGTTGGTTTTAAAAGAAAAGCATTATGAATTGTCTTTCTTCAATTTGTTACATTATTAAAGTATGTACCACAGGACAAAAAATTTAGTACGATTTGTTCATCGCACAAGTGATAATGTTGATAAAGAGAGCCCTGTAGGACCTGAGCAAGTCTAGAGTTTTAGAGTTACTTGAAGCTTGGTTAGACGGCCACATACCATAGCAAGTTGCATCCATGTAAATATTTAATTTTGTGAGATTTGTTATTATGATGTATATTATGTTTGTATACTTGTAAATGATGTAAATTATATAAGTTTTTAAACTAAATGTTATAAATTGGTAAATATGATATGTTGATATATATATATATATACATACATGTTGAAACGTTATTTTGGAGATTTTAGGAAAATTGGTTGACTAAAATTATTTGTAAGTGTATTTTCTTTACAGGTTGAGTCAGTTGGTTTTTGAAAAAAGTCTAAAATATAGATAAATTTTTGATAAATTTTTTTCAGAGATTTTTTCTTTAAATTTGTATTTTATAATTAAATTACTAATGTATATACTTATTTGCTTACTAAAATATATTTTGTAAGGTTATAAATATTTTTCTTGTATTTATGGAGATTTTTAAATGGGAGAAACTGAGATATTTTTATATTTTATATATGTATTATACCTATATTAAATATATATACTGTGCATATATAAAATATAAAAGTGTTGCAATTTAGGCTTTTCAAAAACTTGATCATCGCCAACCTTTTACTCAAAAAAAAAAAAAACTTGATCATCTGATTAAAACTCTGATAATATCTAGTAGATTGCAGCTACAAGCTGGTACACAGACACAACTTTGAAGAGAGAATAACTCATCCCAAGGAGTCTTGAGTTGAATATAATAATATGTGACAATCAAATCTTTTTAAATAAATGCTATAATTTCTTGTTGTATATCAGCAATACGAATTGAGTATTTCTGAGAGAATCAATCATAGAGATCCTTCCATACATCACGAGTTGTTTCAATGCAATTGATGTTAGCAGCAATGGAAGGAACCTATGAATTAGAAGTCCATTACATCTCTCCTAAGCAGAAAACGATGAATCTGATTTCTTCGGCTGAGAAATTGATCCATCAACAAACTGTATTTTGTTTTTAGAGATCAATGCTCTCTTCATAGAATGAGACCAAGACTGATAATTTGTGTCATTCATGAGTTGAGGAACGAGCACCAAAGAATGATTTTCTATAGGATGCAAGAAATAAAGACTACTCTACTCTTTCTCAGATTGATGATTAGAATTTTTAGCCATGGAAGAAATTGAAAGATTTATTAAAAAAAAAAAAAAGAGAAATCAAACATAATCAAGAGGAAATGAAAGATTGAGTAGAAAACCCTAGCGCAGCCAAGAAAGGCAAAGTGAGAAAGAAAGAAAGAAAGAAAGAAAGAAAAGTTCAGAAGGTACGAAAAAGAGAGAGAAATGACAGCTTTAATACCATGTGGCAAACACTTAACTTGGCAAAATGTATTCACATGTATTAGCATATATGGTAAGCAATGTATATATACACAGTAACGAAGGAAAATGTCTGTAACTAATCTAGTTACTTAACTTGCTTTCAAAAAAAAATCTAGTTACCTAACCAACTTGTTACATAAATAACTACTCCTAATACAGTAAAGATGAAGCTTATTCACTTCAATAAATTTAAATATTTTTTTATAATTCTCAATATATATATATTAGGAGACAATTGATCAATTGTTAAGGTAAATTTTGCTATATTTCCTAAATTATATTTAAAAAATAGATTAAATTTAGTTTTTATAATACTCCGAGATATAACCTAACAATAAATATATTTATTCTGATAGATTCAAGTTCAATTTTCTTTCCCTCAATTGTAATACAAAAAAAAATTGATTTTTCTGAAGTCATGATTTTTTTGAAGTCACGCTGTTATATTTCTAGTCAATGAATTGTTAAAATAAATTTATAATTGTTAAATATTATGAATTGTTAAAATAAATTCATAATTGTCAATTTCTAGTCACGCTATTATATTTTTAGTCAATGAATTGTTAAAATTTTATCATATATCATAATTTATTTTTTAAAAAACTTAAAAATTATTTTTTGATAAATCATGTTATTATTGTTTTTATATATAATTTTTGATAATTTTTTTTATAGTGATAATATGTCGCATACCAATGTAAACTATATAAATAAAATTTTAAAGCAACATTTTCTGACCCTCGGGCTCAGTTTCATTTTTATATATATCTTGAAACGAGACGGAGACGGCAACTTAGTTGGCTCCTTCTTCCAAGGGAAGGGCTCAGTTCGATACAGTTATCACTATCTAATTCTACAGATAATTAATACATTTTTTTTATTAATAGACATAATAGTATACTTTAATTAATAAAGCATGCAATTATATATAATAAAAATGAAACCAAACTATTATTTGAAATTAGATCATATGATTAAGTTGATTAAATTTGTGCATGGTTCAGATTACGTTACCCACCAGCTTGCTATTAGTGGTGAAACAAAAAATTTATTTAAGGGAGAATAAAATTTATATAAAAAAAATTATCGACGAGTAATTATAAATTTATAGTTTTAATTTATAGTTTAAATTTTATTAACATAATTATAATTTTTATTAAATTTTTATTTTATATTTAACATTTTAATTAATAATTTATAATTAATTTAACCTAAAATCTAAAATACTAAATCAATTTATTACTCAACCTAATCACAACACAATAAAAAATCTTAAATCAAAAATAAAATAAAAAATTACTTATTCTTGTTATAGTAATAACATATTCTTTTAATCTTAATAGTTGACATATTAAAATTTTAAGATATTAAATTTTATATATGCATATATATTATATATATTTATATATAATTATATATATCATATAGATGAAATCATATGTAAATTCTACATGTTACATATATATATATATACATACATATATATACATATATATAGTAGAAGGGAAGGGAGGGGGAATGTATTATATAAGTATGTATAATTTATATAATTTACATGAATGTATATATATTTATAGGGGAGGGGGGTCCATTACCCCACCCCCACCCCTGCTACGATCATTCATACAAGTAATAATGTGATTTTTTTTTTTCATTTGTCTAAAGATATAAATAAATTTTTAAAATTAAATAAAAAATTAATTAAATTCTCAGAGTTATTTTAAGTGCAACTCAGCCCTCAACTCCGAAAACTCATCTAATTAAATCATTTTTTACTAAATTATAAGCTCATTCTTATTAACTGTATTAATTATTTTTGCAATCTACCATTTGTAACCTCTTGGATTACTTTTGATTCTAATTTTAAATGGCTTTAAGACTAATCTCATTAATTGGCAACTCATTTTTACATTATAAACTGCTCATTATAATGAGAGAAACCTTTTCTCGTGTTTTAGAGGAAGAAAATAAAGGATTAGAAGAATTTGATAGTTTGTCTCAATTGCTTCAATTAATGATATTTTTTATGTTTTCAATCAATACATATTTTGTATTTGGCAAAGAAAACTTAGTAAATATGACCTATATATAAAAGTTGAATATGTAATAAATAATGATAATTGTATTAACATATGCAATATCACCTATGTATAAAAATAGGATTTTAATCAATTACTTTAATTACATATATGCTTGTTTCAATTACTTCAATTAAGATATGTAATTTTAATCTTACTATTTTTTTATATTTCTTCAATCAAAATTACGGTCAAAAGTAATATGGGAGGCACAAATGGTAGACTACAAAAATAATTAACATGGAGGAATTTAATTTGGTAAGAAGGAGTTTAATTGGGCTAGTTTTTAAAATTGAAGGGCTAAGTTAGACTGAAAATAATTTTAAAAGTTTAATTAACTCTTCAATTCAAATTAAGGATTTATTTACACTTTTTGGCACTTTCATTTGGAACAAGATTTTGAAAGCATACTTGCATACATCTATCATTTTCCATTTTCTATCTTCGGTGGTTAAATTGGGCACATATAGGCATGCACATGAATTCTCATTGGGAAGCAAAAGATAAATACTGCCCCCATTATATATATATATATATATATATATATATATATATATATGCAATTCATGCTTTCTATGGTTATTGCATGCGTACATATTTGACAAAAACCACCATTGGGACAATACCTTCATATTTATATTAAAAAATATATCCTAAATGAAGAACTTCAATTTATATATATATGTAGTAAGGATTTCAAAGATTTCAGGTTTTATTTTCGTTGGTATTGGTTTATTATACCCAATATACGGCAAAATCTAAGAATGAATTTTTTTAGTTACAATCTATGTAACTATACTCTGGTTCATATATATAGTTTATCTTCACATATTTATATTGGTAATTAAAAGAATCGATTTTTACAAATTCGAGTTAGTCGAGACGTAATTAACCAAAAAGACTTAGTAACAAACATCAATATAAATTTTTAAGTGGATAAGAATTACAGGTATCATAGACGATTAACTCACTTATGTTAAATTCAAAAGACAATTATTCATAAATTCTTTAATACATTAATTACTTTATATTTTATTGAAATCAAATTTACATTTTATTAGTTGATCACAATCTAGCTGCAGACCTCAAAACTTAAGGTTTATGTTTATTAGTGATACGATAAACCTCTTAGCTGTAAACTTTATCTGTTGTTATACTTTCAGTTGTATTTCTGTTATCGCAATAATTATCATATATTGTACAAGAGGTGTATATATATACACTTAATTCTCAATTAATAAATATCACCTTCTCTGAAATATTATGGTATCAGAGCCATAATTGGTTTAACAACCATGAGTACAGTTTCTGAGGTTTCAAGTACTCTTACTCCAGTTGTTGCTTCTTCGTCAAATTCTTCTGTTTTTGCTTCTTTTTCTTCAATTCCAAATGTGACCAACCAGTTTACTGTCAAGCTTACCTCTAGCAACTATGTTTTGTGGAAAACCCAAATTCTCCCGATTTTGAGAGGCTATAATCTTGAAAGTCACATTAGTTCAAGTTTTACCCCTCCCTCTCCTGTTCTTGCGGATCAAAAACCTAATCCCGCTTACACCAATTGGTATTTGGAAGATCAAATTGTTCTGGGTTGGATTAATTCATCCTTAACCGAACCCTTGCTAGCCAATGTTGTTGGCGTTACTTCAGCCCTAGATGCTTGGAAACGGCTTGAAACCTCTTTTGCGGCTGGATCGCGAACTCAGGTTCGTCATCTGAAAAGTGTGATTCATCATCTTGAGAAGAATAATGAATCTGTCGAGAGTTATCTGCAGCGTGCTAAGTCTCTCTCCAATCAACTTCAGGCGCTCCAAAGTTCTGTCTCCGAAGAAGATTTCGTAGGACCCGACTATCGTCCCTTTACACGTTCGATTGAGGCCCGGTTGACACCAATTTCATTTGATGATCTTCGTGGTCTATTGCTAGCTGAGGAGCAGCAACTTTTAAAGCATGAATCGGCAATTGCTGCTGTTCCTGCTACTGCACTTTACAGTGGTAGAGAGACTCGGACTCACCAAACTTCCAGTTCTAGAGGGAGAGGAGGACGTAATCAAAGAGGTGGACGTACCTCTGCTTCTGTTGATCGGAATTCTAAGGCTGCTACTGGTATGTCTGGTGGGATGATTGTTTGCTATAACTGTAATGGAACAGGGCATATGTCAAGGTAGTGCCCAAGCCCTCGTCGCACCCCACAGGTACATCATACATCCCCTGCATATTACTGATTCAAACAAAGTATATTACTGATTTGTTGAATCGTGTTAAGATGAGTGAAGCCAAATCAGTAGCTACCCTGCCTCTATTTCCAGTTCAGTTACAACTAATGATTCTACGGTTTTTGAAGATCCGACGTTGTATCGGAGTACGATAGGTGGACTGCAATACTTGTCTTTCACACGACCTGAGATTGCGTATTCTGTTAATAAATTAGCACAATATATGCAGGCTCCAACGGTTCAAAATTGGCAAGATGTAAAGAGGATTTTGCGGTATCTTAAGGGCACCGCTTCTTATGGCTTGCATATTCATCCAATTTCTAATTTTTGATTAATTGCTTATAGTGATACTGACTGGGCAGGGTCTGTTGAAGATAGAAAGTCCACAACAGGATATGCTATTTATTTTGGTCAAAACTTGGTTTCATGGAGCTCTCGCAAACAGAAAAGTGTCTCGCTCATCAACGGAAGCGGAATATAGAGCTATTGCCAATACTACATCTGAATTGATATGGATTAAACAATTATTGGTTGAACTAGGAATTCCAGTGTTGATGCCTTTGTTATGGTGTGACAATCTTGGAGCCACCTCCTTGACTATTAATCCTGTTTATCATAGTCGGATGAAGCACGTTCAAATAGATGTTCACTTTGTTCGAGATAAAGTCGCCAATAAAGAGCTGCAAGTGCGATATTTATCTACTAAGGATCAAATTGCGGATATACTCACAAAGCTATTAACAAAAGGTCGGTTTGTCTTCCTAAGAGACAAGTTGACTATCTCACCACACCGATAGCTCAACTTGAGGGGGCATATTAGTGATACGATAAATCTCTTAGCTGTAAACTTTATCTGTTGTTATACTTTCAGTTGTATTTCTGTTATCGCAATACTTATCATATACTGTACAAGAGGTGTATATATATACACTTAATTCTCAATTAATAAATATCACGTTCTCTGAAATATTAATGTAACATACCCACGAAAGTGAAAACTAGTTTTTTCTCATCCTAATTGTGGAAAATTGGAAATTGAATGCAGAAGATATATAGCAATGTTAAGTAGCCATATATATAATAATTCTCACATTTCCTAGTATACCTCGAAGCAAAAAGAATAATTATATACACCACCAGATGTAACTTAATGGCTAGAAGAATGTGCTGCTTCTATCTATATTTCGAGTTCGAGTCTCCTAAATATTCTACTATCTCATAAATAACTATAAAAAAAGAATAATTATATAATTGCCTATAATTGAGCTGGTTTGCATCCAAATTATTACTTATAAGAAATAAAATGCAAATTGCAGCATGTCTTCGTAAAGCAGGCAGCATTTTGTTTATATGTTTCTCCATTAAGGCAAAGAATGGAAAAGATTTTGTGATGATTGTCTACTGAAATTAATTAATTAGGGTTTTGATAGGGATATTTGTATTGTAGTGTAGACAGAGTTATAAAACACAAAATCAATGGGCCTACAAAAGTATAAGAGTAGGTAGACAAAGCCAACCCAAATGGTGCGAAGCCCTGCTAAAAAGGAAGAATATGTACTTTGTTTTGAAATTCTTCTTTTTGTGCTTTGTGCTTTGTGTTTCTTTCTGTAATATAATTAATTAATTAATTATTAAAATACTCTCTTTTCTTGAATATCATATATATATATATATATAAAGTATATGAAAGTGTCCATTAGCACATAGCACATATATATATATATATATAATCTCTCCCATGCAAATCTATAAGTTATAATTGTCTTGTTTGAAAGAAATAATGGATCTTATAGTTATCTTAACTTCTCTATGTATTTGCCTCTCCATGCTTCTAACACCTTGTGCTGCTACTCACAACAATAATATCCATAAACAAGGTATGCAAATATACAGCTAACTAGCTGCTCATTCTTTCTCTTAATAATCTTTATAATATACATATTTTATATTCGTTTTCTTATATTTTTAATTATATTAATTCATGTTCTTATATTTTTAATTATATTAATATATACTTTTATGTGAACACAGCCGATTATGTTGATGATGAAATAAAGTTTTTTCTTCCTATGATTCTTCCAAGGAAGCTAAGAGTACTTCTTGTTGAAAAAGCATCTCTAACTGTAAGTGTCTCCACTAATTAATTAATGATCCACATTATATTTATATATAACTAATTGATTGAACAACATATTTGAAATTTTCACCAACTTCTTCTAATTTTTGAAAAATAAAAAATAAAAAAACAGGTCACTAATGGCGCCCACGGAGGTAATGATCATCATCAAGATTCCACTTCATCCAAGAAGCAGAAGGATGATATATCATGTGGTATATATACATGAATAAAACTTTGTATTATAGTATAGTATGGTAATATAATATATATATATATATATATATCATGTTCAAACCTATAATTAAAACTTTAACATATGGTATTACTGTAAACTCTTCATATGTTCTGCTATGATTTGATTGAGCTCTCAGTTAAATCAATCATGAAGGGAAGCCTTCCCAAAAGAAAAAATAGATTTAATGCTATTATACTCCCCTGCAGTTAAGGAAACATTTCTTGTTATTGGATAATAATAATAATAATAATAATAATAATAATAATAATAATAATAATAATAATAATAATAATAATAATAAAGAGGAAAAATTTAGAAAAGCTAATTAAAAAAAATAGTTCGTTATAAAAATATCTAAAATGTTTTTCTTTCCATATATTTATGAATTTTTTTCATGCGATTTTTTTTAGCAAAAGCAGATAAAAAGGAAGAAAATGTAAGAAATATTGGAAGGACAAGAAGATCAGGGACAAGGCAAGAGTGGATGGAGGAAGGGACTGACGTATCGCAGTTCTTTACGATGGATTATTCCCACGTTAGAAGAAGACGTCCAATACATAACAAATCGTTGCCTGTTGGTCCTTGAAAACTATTCATCCACACCTCATTAGTACAGAAAACAGCAGTTTTGCCCCTTAATTAATTAATTAAACTATATATTATATATATGTAGTAGCTAGCTTGCTAGTATAATGTCTATTGTAATTAAGAAAATGAGGATTGTGTTTTTCTAATTAACTGTTATTATTATTAATTATGTTTGTTATGGCCGACATTAGGGAGCAAAACCCTAAGATTTTGTTAACTAATCATAACAACTAGAACCCTATTTTGTGTAATGTTTTATAGATAATATAAATATATCAATATAATATTAACCCTTTTCTAATCTCTTTGTTTTGCCATTTTTTCTTCTTTTTTTTTCAAATTGCTAGTCAAATTTTAGAATTTCAAAGTCCAAATTCTAACGTTTAGTAACATGGTCTACCTCGTTACAAATTAACCCAATTAATTAATTAGAATCCTATTTACGTACTTGTGAATATATATATATATATATATAATATTATCTTCCTTCTCTTTGTTTTATGAAGCTTTTGCTTAGTAGTCAAATTTGGGTTTCAAAGACTCCAAACTCCAACCTATCATAACATTATCTGAACTTAAAATTAGTAAATCACAATCTTTAATTGGATTGATAGATCTTTTTTATTTAAGAGATCATAATTTTTAAATGTGTAATTTAAATAAAAAAAATTAAATGTATAAATTAAAAATAGAATAAATTTTTAAATATTTAAAAAAGAAAATTTAGTCGCAGCTGATAACGAATTGAAATTAAAAAAAAAAATCAAACTTGCATCATTTTGCTACTATCATATTAATCAATTATATTATTTTTTTTGTTTGTTCAAAAAAAAAATTATATTACTTTTTTTATAATTAATAAATTTTTGAGTTATTATAATTAGTCAAATTATTCCTTGATCACAGTAATTATGTAATAATAATTGTTGTGCTATGATAAATGACCGTTAATTTCTAGCTGTGTATATATATATATATATATATATAAAGTCTTCCAAGGCTGACCGTACATATATATATATATACACATATATATAAAGTCTTCCAAGGCTGACCGTACATTTTTTTTTTTTTTTTGCAGAACATAATTAATTTGACACGGAAAAACCAAGTTGGCTAGAATCAGTTGGTCAGAATTTGGCCATACTAGATAAAAAATCATTATTACCCTTTTATGTATTTTGGCTCCAAACGTGAAATAGATTTCCTCAAAAATCTGGTATTAAGTAAAGAACATTGAAAATATGCAGGTTTCAATTCCACTATTATCAATTAACAGCTAATTAAAGTGTTTGTCTGCTGAAATTCTCAAACTAACTTTGAAAATAGATAAAACAAAAATAATTAGTAAATTTTTTGGTAATAATATAGAAAATTATAGAAAAATAAAAACATTTTCGGTAGAGATTGAAGAAATCTGCAGCAAGGTAATTTTGAATGATGGAAGAAAATGCCCATTACGATTTTAATAGTGAGAGAAATTTAAGAAGAAGATTAAATTATATATTTGGATTTTCAGAGGATGACAGCATATACAGTAATGATATTGATGTTTCTTCAATGCAATATGCTGGCAAAGCCGACAATGGAGATGTAGATGATTACGATTTTCAGTACGGTGAGGAAAATGAAGATGAATATGATTATAGTCTACAAGATGAAGAGGAGGATGAAGCTTATGATAAAGATGATGATGGATTGCGAGAGGTAGAAATTCATGATTTAGAAATAGGTCCAGTGACAGGTGAGTTCTATGCTCTATTTTATTAACCTATATATGTGCATATGCAGTTATTACTCAATATGATAAATCATTACTGAAGGAAATAATATTAAATCAGATTGTAAACAAAAGACGCCCACCCTGATCAATGTAATGCAATTTGATTATTTAGTAATGCATTATATTTGAAATTGCTTTTATTCATGCGTTCCATTAAAATGCTATATATCTACAGGTATGCAATTTTTCAACATCGATGAATTATTCAATTTTTATAAAAATCATGGTAAATTTAAAGGATTTTGCATTACTAGAAGATTAGTAGTTAAAAAGGGCAGTGAAAATCCAAAGTATGCACTATTTGCTTGTGATAAGGGTAGAAAGGCAAATTGCGCCAAGTTTAGCAAAAGGTCAAATTATTCTGCTAGAGTGAATGTTGTTATAGAAGAGGATGGAACTTGGCGTGTCACGAAAGTAGTGCATAAGCATAATCATTCTCTAGACCCTGACATATCAAGACTGATGGCTGGGCATAGGAAATTGAGTAATGGTTTGAAGAGGAGTTTAGAGGCAAATGATAGAGCTGATTTAAGAATCTGTAAGAGTATCAAACTAATTGAAGTTCAATCTGGTGGGCCACAAAATATGAATTGTTTGTCAAAGGACTATAGAAACTTTATTAATAATAATAGGAGACTTAGGCTTGAAAATGGCAATGTTGAATCAATTCATAAGTTTTTCTGTGAGATGCAAAGGAAGGATAGGGATTTCTTTCACTTGATGGATGTTGATAATGCTGGTAGGTTAAGAAATGTTATATGGATACATCCACAAGGTAAAGCTGCTTATTAAGAGTTTTATGATGTTGTATGTTTCGACACCACCTACCTTGTAAACAAGTATAGGATGCCATTTGCTGCATTTGTTGGTGTTAATAATCGCAGTCAGTCAATTCTTTTAGGTTGTGCTTTAGTTTCACATGAGGATGCAGAAATATTTAAGTGGTTATTTTCTAGTTGGCTGTCTGCGATGGGAGATGTGCAGCCAAATGGTATACTGACTGATCAATGTGAAATCATCAAGGCTGCTATTTGTGAAGTGATGCCTAACACAACTCATAGAATATTGCTTATGGCATATATTCACAAAGCTGCCTGTGAAGTTGAGGGGTGTTGAAGAGTATAATGATGCTAAAAAAAATTTAAAGCACTAGTTTTTTATAGCTTAACTATAGAAGAGTTTGAGAGAAGATGGACTGCTTTTCTTACAAATCATCATCTAGAAAGAAATGAGTGGATGATGAAATTGTACGGTGACAGGCAAAATTGGGTTCCTGTGTACCTTAGACATTTTTTTTTGGGCCGTCATGCTATCAACACAGAGGAGTGAGGGAATGCAAGCATTTTTTGATGGATTTATAAATAGTAAAAGCACACTAAAATATTTTGTGGAGCAATATGAGGTGGCAATAAGAGATAAATATGAGAAAGAAATCAAAGCTGAATTTAAGTCAAAGTATATGATACAAAATGTGAGTCTAGATTCACATGGGAAGAACAAATGCAACACTCTCTAACCCGACCAATATTCAAGTTATTTTGTGAAGAGATGATACGCTTGTATCACTGTGAATTGAGTATTCCTCGAGACAGTGAAGGAAATGCTATGGAAACAGAGACAGGTGTTGAGGTTTTTCACATCACAGATAGGTCAGTTAAAAATGATTTTTTTTTGGAAACGAGTTTGTTGTCACTGTTGACTATAGGTTAATTGGCCAATACTTGCAATGCAATTGCAAGTTATTTGAATCTAGACGTATTTTATGCTGCCACATTTTGAAAGTACTGGCACATAAAAGAATTAATGAAGTATATCAAAGATATATCCTGAAAAGGTGGAGAAAGGATGTTTATCGCACTCATTTGAAGAAATTTTTCTCAGGAGGTTATCCTAACATGACCGAAGAGTATAAAAGATACAACCAATTATTAAATTATTTTGAGAAAGTTACAGATATTGGGATGGATAGTATGCAAAAAATGAATTATATTAAATCAAAGCTTAATGATATTAAAGAGAAATGTGTTTAATTAGGATGATAGTATGGTTGTTCCAAGCACTGCAGATGATGATGAAGTTAATGAAGAGGGTAAAAATACAATATTAGATCCAGTAACTATTCGCTCCCGAGGTAGGCCATGCAGTAATCGATATACTTCCGAAATTAAAGCAGGATGCAGCGGAAGAGGAGGAAAAGGAGGAGGCAGAGGCAGAGCTAGGGGGATGGGCAGAGCAAGAGAACATCGAGTTGCCGGCCGACACGACCACAGTGAAGCAAATACAAGTATTTTTCATAGCAGTAATGAACATGTCAGTTAATTATTTGATGATTAAAACTTTACATTATATATTGTACATTTTTTGTATCATTAACGATATATGTTGGTCGTTCAATTATAATATTATATACGTTACATGTTACATAGTCAATTTTACTAATTAGTATATATTACATGTTCAATTTCACTAATTTATACATGTTATATTGTCAATTTCACCAATTAATACTTGTTATATGTTAATAATTTATACACATTATTTAGTTAATTAGTACATGTTACATGTTAAATTTCATTAATTAGTATATGTTATTTGTTCAATTACAATATTGTATAACATAGTCAATTTTGACTAATTAGTACATATTGCATGTTCAATTTCACTAATTAGTACATGTTACACCGTCAATTACACTAATTAGTACTTGTTATATGTTAATAATTTATACATATTATTTGGTCAATTAGTACACGTTGCATGTTCAATTTCACTAATTAATACTTGTTATATGTTAATAATTTATATACATTATTTGGTCAATTAGTACATGTTACATGTTAAATTTCATTAATTAGTATATGTTATATGTATTTTTATAATATTATATACGTTACATGTTACATAGTCAATATTATATACGTTACATGTTACATAGTCAATTTTACTAATTAGTACATATTACATATTCAATTTTACTAATTAGTATATGTTACGTGTTTAATTGAAAATATTTAGTGTTACATATTGAAAAATAATTATCTTATATATGTGTTATATGGGGAATTTTAAAATTATTTTATATGTTTATAGATATAACAAGCATAGTTACACAATGTTGTATATCAATAGCATAAAGCGTAAAAAAAACTTAAGTAGACTGAAGTAATAAAATGAATTAAATGAGATGATAAAGTCAAGTTCATTGGTAAATGAAGTAATAAATATTTAGCCCTCGGTATCAATTTATGATGAGTCTATTGAACTTCTTCTTCTCCACGATACCTCCAAAATTTGGCAGATAAAACATCAAAGAGATAAACAACGTAACTTTAACTCTGTGACAATGGCTGGGCCACTTGGATTTCGAGCTTGAGTGAAATACATTCAGAAACAACTCCCAAACTTGGTGAGATGAATGAAATTGCTTTTCCATTTTTATTCAAGTTTTTTTTAAAAAAAATTCATATTAAAATTTTGACTTTACCAATTATATTTTTACATTCAATTAGTATGCATTGTCACTATTATATGCGAAATGCTTATTGAGATTGCTTCTAATATTAGTATAACTTATGCTGTGGATGATTTTTATTTTTATTTATTGTTATTAAAATCTATTGTCTTGCGGATGCTTCTATAATATGTGATTAATTCGTGCATTATGATTTTTCAGGTCATTCCAGAGGTGATTCTTAAATTCATGAAGCTTGGGCATTTAGGTCGTTTAGTCATACTCGGGTGTTGGGGCGAGAGAGAATGGCCAGTCAGATGTAAAATAAATAGAGATGGGTTGTATTATTTTAAAAAGGGTTGGAGAGAATTCATCAATATGTTCATGGATGATGGATTTGGATACATTCAATTTAAGATTGGAGGGATTGATATCTTTGATGTCACAGTTCATTACAAAAATGAGTCGATCCTTCAAAAGAATTTCACCATGGCGCCTATCCATGCGCATGAATTTACTCCTTCTCCTGCATCATCTTTTGTAGATATTTTAAATGATCATCCTCACTCTGATACAAGCCTTACAGTTACTTTGTCTGCTTGTAATTGGAAATACAGATTGGTGAGATTCGTACCTAATAAATTAGCAAACTTTTGTGTGATTTTGATATTGATTATTTTACTTGTTATGGTCAATTATTCAAATGTATTTGTATGATTATTCTTGTTTGGTATATTTGCTAGCAAGTTGATTTCATTTAAACATTCATGCTTTTAATGCAGAACATCCCTTTAGAATACTATAGAAAATATCTCACCTTCACTGTGCTCCATGAAACTAATCGGAGAGAATTCAAGATAACGGCTGAAAATGGACATGAGTTCCAATTGTCGATGGTGAAGAGGGACAACAAAAATGACACTTTCAAAATAAGGATTGAGAGAGGATGGACGGAGCTATGCAAATCCATGAAACTGAAGGAAGGTGATGATGTTGTTCTAGATATCATGGATAATAGAAATGATATTCTGAGCCTCCAAGTTCATAGGATCGTCTAGTGATGATATCAAATTTCTTTGGAAAAAAAAAATTAAAGGGTGTTGTTATATTTTATTTCTTAAGAATTCAGAGCACTATTTTAATTTCAATTGTTTTTTTTTTATTTTTATTCGAAACAATAAGAGAATACATTGAATTGATGTTATACGTTAGAACAATATTATTTTTATTATAGTATTTTATTTAGATGATATTTAATGGTTATACATTATAATTGTAATTTCAATAATTTTTATTACATTAGTAATTCATATTTGTTTAGTGCATATTATACAATTTGCCAAATAAAAAGGAACAATATGAACTGAATAGTATTTTATATTTCTTGAGATGGAAAGCACCGTTTCACTATTTTAAAATCGGTGCAAAGTAACTGGTGTAAGTTGAAAACCCATTACACAAACTAAATTTATTTCAAATAATGGAGACACACTGTTTAAATTAAAAAAAAAACTATTATATATATGTGCTACTTTTATCTTATTATGCATATGTTCAAATTCGTCTTTCTAGTTTGAAAGACTGATCTGTTTCAAAAAAGTAACTTCATACTAACATGAAGGACAGACAAGGGTTTCAAGCTTCATTCAAATACATTTTGGAGCAATACCCTTCGTTGGTTAGCATTTGCCCGTCATTTATTCATTTCCTTTCTATTTTTGTAATAAATTTTAAATTTTTATCTGATTTATTCAAGTTGTGTGAAGAAATGCTATGTTATGGGTATGCAAACCGTCTTTTTTCACTTACATGTGTGTTATGGATGTTGTTATTAATTCATATTAATCATCCATAACTGAAAATTGTATTTATTTGATGAAGAAAATATTATTGATATTATGAAACTAAAAACCTCAACCCCAAGTAGTCACTCGAACAGTGCTTGATTATATGCAAATCAATCACTTAGGTAAACTCATTACATTGAGGTGTTGCAGAAACAACAATTGATTAATTAGAATAAAGAAGAACGATGAAGGCCCTTATTATTTTGATAAAGGGTGGAGCGAATTTCTTGACATGTTCTGGGACGATGGAATAAGTTTAATAGTGTTTATGAATGCAGGAACTGATGTTTTTGATGTCACAGTTACAAAAATGAATGGAGAAGAAGTGCAGAAAGATCTTTCAAATGTGCCTCCTCCTTTTAGTGCAAAGTTGAATGTGAAATTTAAATCCTGAGACTGAAAATACAAAGTGGTAAGTGTCATACTTCAACATTATTATTACTAATATTACATCGTGTGGTTGTTAATCGTATTTTATTCACAATATGTATTTTCTTTTATATTGTAGAACATCCCTCTATAGTACTTTAAGAATAATATGGATTTCAAATGGGTTGATGACATTATTAGTAAAGAATATAAAATCAGGACAGAAAATTGAAATGAGTATGACATTTCAGTGGTTAAAAAAATGAACAAGAATGGTGGATTCCAAGTAAGAATCGAGAAGGAATGGAATGCTTTAATCACAACAATGAAACTTAAATTCAAGGATGAAATTGTTTTGGAAATATTGGATGCACCTGCACATATTCTGAGCATGGAAGTCCACAGGCGTAGGCCATAATAGGGAATATGCATTTTGACTTAATTAATTATATGTACTCTTAGGTTTTATATTTTGTGCTATATTACTTTAATTTTGATAACATTACTGTATATTTTAATGTAATTTTTTTAGTAAAAATGGTTAGTGCAATGTAGTCTTAATTTTTATATTTTATTATTAATATTATTTAAATTTCAAGAGTAATATTCTATATTTTAATGTTATTAAAATGTGCTTCTTGGAAACAAGTTACATAGTAAATAATAATTTAAGTGTGCGTGTATATATATATTAAATAGTATTTATATTTGTTATATTCAATATATATATATATATGTGTGTGTATATAATATTTAAGGTTGCTACCTAAGTTATATAAATATAATTATCGAGTATATACACACTAACTATATTTATTTATATTGATACAGTGTAATTTGTATGTATAATAACATGAGTTACACTTTATAATAACTTGCATTGTTAGTATGATGTAATGTGTAATTGGATAGTTTAAGGGTATTTTCATTAATATATATACATATATAAAATTGCCTTATCTCTCACTTTAGATTGGGTCAATTGGAAGGCATAATTACATCTAAGGTTTAGGCGTGATAACAAATGACCAGTAAGGTTTAAGAAGAATGAAGAAGGATTGTATTACTTCGAAAAGGGTTGGCATGAATTTGTAGATATGTTCAGGGATGAAGGAATTGGAGCTTTTGGATTCATAATTGCTGGCAATGACATATTTGATGTTGAATTTTATAACAACAATGGATCACGGGTTCATAAGGATTTCATTATGGCTCTTACTCATATGAGTGAATTTACTTCTTCTCCTTCATCGTCTTTTGTGGAGATATTGGATAATCCTCCTTCCAGTGATAATAGGCTAATTGTAAAATTGAATGCTTGTAACTGGAAATAGAGATTGATAAGTTACACAACTGATAAACTATCAAATATCCATAATGCATACATGTTTATTGATAACAATACTCTTGCTAGTGGCTAATTACATTGTGTTACGCAATTGATTTATTATTTTTTTCAATTCCATGATTGGTAATATGGATTTCTTTCCTGTTTATGCTTTGAATGCAGAACATTCCATTAGAATACTTCAATAATAAACTACTATTGACATTGACTAACGATACTGGATGTCGAGAATTTCATATAAAGGTAGAGAATAGACATGAGTTTAATATCTTGCCGGTGAAGAGAGAGAACAATAGAAGCTTGAAAGTGAGATTTGAGAAAGGATGGACAAATCTATGCAAAACGTTGCAACTCAAGCAAGATGATGAGGTTGTTTTCAATATCCTGGATATGAGAAGAGTTGTTATGGGCATTAAAGTGCATAGGATAATTGAATGAGGATATTCGAAATATAATTATTTATGGATGTCTATCTTCTGAACAATATTTTTTTAAGAACGTTGCTAATATTAGTGTGGCATAATGAAAACTAGATGATGCTTTCTATGTTTCCAGTTTTTTGTCAATTTATGTTTTCAGTATTGTGATAATAACTGTCAAGAATGTTTACTGCCTAACACAATGAATGTAACCAGTAGAAAGAAAGGTTATTTGTGAAGTGCTGGATGCTATTGATGTCAGCATAATTATAAGTCATAAGGTATTGGATTAGTATTGAAAAAATAGTGAGGTTAACATGGTTTAATACCATACATTTACTAGCTTAGTATTTAAATAAACTTGAAGATGGAAGATAATATGAAGAATAATAATTCAAGGATTTAAACTTAAATAATTTAAAGTTATATTATTCCTTATGTATACAATACAATGAACAACCACAGTAATAGCTACATTTGATCAACCTGTAAAACCTCATTTTTCTTATATGAGTTACTATTTACAATACTCAATATCATAGATGCAGATTGTTTAATATAAAACAAAGCATACAAAATTTAGATGCATTTTTCATTAATTTTTAAAAAACATCATTTATGCAGATTTCATTAAACTCTAACCCATCCTCCTTGGGTTCTAAATGTAAAACGTGAGAAGAAGCAGTAAAAATATTACCTCAACTCTATAATTAAAAAATAAAACAGAACTTGGATAAGAGTTTCCAATAAAACAAAGCATACAAAATTTAGATTCATTTTTCATTAATTTTCGAAAAACATAGTATATGCAGATTTCATGAAATTCTAACCCATCCTCCTTGGCTTCTGAATGTAAAACGTGTGAAGAAGCTGAAAAAATATTACATCAACTCTATAATTAAAAAATAGAAGGGGAGCCTTGGCGCAATTAATTGTCGCCGTGTGACCTGAGGTTACAGGTTCGAGTCGTGAAAACGGCCTCTTGCAATTAATTGCAAGGGAAGGCCGCGTACAAAGACTCAGTGAGTTCGACCCTTCCTCGAACCCTGCTCATTGTGGGAGCAGTCGTGCACCGGGCTGCCCTCTATAATTAAAAAAATAAAACAGAATTTGGCTAATAATTGAATATAAAACAGAGCATACCACATTTTTTATGCATTTTTCATTAATTCCTTAAAAACAAAGATGTAAAAAAAATTACAATTGATCCTTAAGTCAAGTTCATATTAAAATCAAAAAATCATATCTCCCACTAACAATATATCATAACATGAATAGTTTCTGATGCCCATAAGAAATTAAAATCAATCCGCACAAAAAATAACCATACAATGTAGCAAAATGTGTGGAAAGATTGATGCAATCCTAGAAAGGAGAAGAGAGAGTATTGAGAAAGATGGCCATCATTTCTTTCTCACTCAAGGGAGGCAAGACTTAGGCAGCCAATAGTAAAATAGAAAGAAAATATGTATGCTCCGTGTTTCATAATAGAAAGAAAATTCACCTTCTAATATTAATTTTTGGCTATTTTCAAACAATACTAATTTCAACAATAAAAATTAACTTTAGAGACCCAATATCAATTTCTATTTTCTCTTTATTACAAGATGTTTGAATATTTTCTCTCTTTTTCTCAATATGATGTTCATTATGCCTTGATCCAAATTTTATTTCAGCAATATCAACATTTGATATTTGATCATAGATAAAAAATCGATTCTAAAAATTTTTCAAAGCATCCAACGCCTCTTCCATTGTATCATAAGATTTGTATAAGCTCATTTTCACTCCAATAACCATATCTGCAAAAGTATGCCATGATTTATAAATTTCAATGTTCTTACTATGAAAAACAACATAATATTTCTTATTATTTATTTTCTTCCACATATCCATCATATATGCCGGTGCAAGGAAGTGAAAAATGGCTCTGTTTGTTTCACCAATATTTGTAGATTTTTTTTTTGAAGAATAGATGGCTCTATTTGTTTCATATTCCATCTTTTAATTAACATAATTATTTTTATTTTATTTAAAATGGTTATTGGTTAGGGTTAATACTTATAAGATGAATGGATTAATTATATTTTGAAAATGAATGGAATTTTTAAAAAAAGACTAACATATTAAATTGATTATTTTGTAGGAAATTCAAGTAATAAATAAGATAGAGAATGAAAATTTGAATTTTAAATTTTAAATCTAAAATCTAAAATCCTAAAAAAAGATATGAAAGTAATTTTAAATACTAAAAAGTTAATTCTGACCATTATGATCATGTTTTGTTTGGCCATTTAGCATTACCCTTATTTAAATTTAATTACATGGAGAAAAGAAAAAATTTTCATTGAATGGCTAAATAGATGCTTCAATTGTTTGACTGGTGACTTGATAATTAATTTAATAAAGGTATATTAGTCTCTCGCAATGGCCAAGTGGGAATTTTAGGATCTTTAATTTCTTTTTTTTCCCATCATATTCTAATTTTCTGCATCTCTAAGATCATCATATCTTTCGCGTGAAGAATTTATATGGAAAAGTTTATAAGATATATAACAAAATAAAAATTATGTTTTTCTCAAACTATGTCATGATCAAATAATTTGTTATAATTAATTAAACAATATATATACACACGAATTTTGTGCTAGAAAACTCAATCAAATAAGTAATATATGAGTCATACGGCACACCTAAATTATAAGATATCAAATATGCAAATATTATGTTCTAATTACTTTTTTTTTTGGGTATACAAAGTTTGAGAAAAGAATTTGGTGTCCATCATTATATAAATTAACCTTGATAAACTTAATTGACCACAGCTAGCTATCTATTATCTGATTGATTGTATGAAAGTTTGTTTCTAATTTATTATTCAGAAGATAATTTTTAAATGCACTAATGGAAAGTGAGAGGCACGTCCTTAAATTCATTCCAAATTAAGAGACAAATTTTCTTAAAGTTATTTACATATTTTATACATATTATGCATTGCTAATTTTTAGTTTTTTTAAGATTAAAAATTACGATTAGGTAGGATAAAGAGATAATCTTTTAACTTCCATATAGAAACATTGCTTAGCTATTTGGCTTTGAGGGTGTTTCTCAAAACTAGAGCTTTTCAGCTTATTGTGAATAAGTGATTTTTAGATTATAATCAGATTAAAAATAAACAGTTAAGCGTTTCTATAAACTAGTTAATAATCAGCTGATAATCAGTTTATAATCAGTTAAGTGTTTCTGTAAAATCAGCTTATAATCAGTTTTTAATTGCAGAAACTGTCAAAATGACCAAACTGTTTCTGAGTTTATTTATTGTATAAAAATAATTTTTTAAATGTCAATTCAAAATTTATTTTGCAATAATAATAATAATAATAATAATAAAATTTATTTAAAAAGAAACGTAAAAGAATTTTGATGGGAACTAAAGTGTATAGGGTGAACAAATTTGGAATATTGAAGATTAGGTAGGAATAGTATGGTCTTTTACTTGGTCAAAACTGCTTAAAAAATAAGTGTTTAAAAAAAGTAGCAAAACTCAACTTTTAAAAAACTGATTAAAATCAAATTATAATCTACTATTTAAGTTTTCAGAAACACTTAAATAAACAACTTATAATCTAAAAACTGTTTATAAACAATTTTGACCAACTTTTAAGTTTTGAGAAATACCCTCTTTGTAGACTTAAATGATGGTCCAACCATCCCCACTGATGCTGAAAACCATTTGGCGGGTGGAATTGTAGTCCAAGGAGTTCTTATTTATCTTATGAGCAACGTTATATATTCGACTTAATGATATAATATAAAATAATAATTTACATATTTATTACTAGAGATACAAGTTATATAAAATTGACCCAATATTTAAATTTATGTGACTATAATAAAGTATAAATATTTTAAACTTTATTAATAAAAAAATTATATTTTTATTATTATTAGTTTATTACAATCTTAGTGTTCACAAGATTACTTTTTTAAATTTTTATTGTTATTAAATTTATCATATATTATATGATAACTAAAAAATTGTACACTGACATATAGTTTAACAGTAAAATAAAGTGTATCTTTTTATAAATAATTAATTTATGATTAATTTTTTGTCACTTGATATAATATTAAAAAAAAGCTAAAAACTTTTAACAACAAAATACAAATTTTAAAAAAATCTAATAAAGGACAATTTTATGATGATTTTATCACTGGCAAGAGCAAAGAGTTTCCTTTTCTAGGAACAACTATTGGACCTTTATAGTTTGTAAAGCACTAAAGCCAAGAAATTCTATTAGTTTGCTGTCGGGCTTTTTATAAATTCGCCAAAAAAAATTATTTTTAATGCTACAAAAATATTTTGAAAGATGAAAAGTGGTGGTTTAGTATGGTATAGTATTATTTAATGAGTTATTTATTTTTATTTTTATATTTATAGTATGATTTAATATGGTTTGTTGACCGTTTAAAAATCATAATTTTTTTTAACTTTTTAAACAATTAAGTCAGTGGATTATTATGATTTATTACTTTTATATTCTAAAATTACTCTCATTAATTTTATTATATTACAATTTTTTTAACCTAATATTTTTTTATTTACAATATTTATTTTTACACCTTTAATATAAATTAGTTATTAATTATAAAAAATAAAATTAATTATTAACTGTAAAAATAAAAAAAATTTAAATTAATTATTAATTATAAAAAATAAAAATTTAAATTACTTATTTACCGTAAAAATAGATTATAAAAAATAAATTTACAATTATTTTACATGAATTTTAATTAAAATTAATATTAATTTCAGTTTAAAGATATTAAAATCATTTTATTATTTTTGTAACTATTTCATACCACCAGACCAAACGAAAATAATTTAATTAACTATATTAAACTATAACATCTATTCAAATATGATAAACATTGTTTATAGCACTGTATCATATATTATCATATCATATCATATATTAATAAATCATATTATCAGTAATTTAAATATAGTGTTATACTTTGTAAAAGCTCATAAAACTAAAGCCAATAAATCCTATTAATTTGTTATCGGGCATTTTATAAATTTGCCAAAAGAAATTATTTTTAATTCTACAAAATGCTAACCCTCAAAAACTTTTTCAAAAATATCAATTTTTTTTATTAAATAGCATTAAATATCAAAAATAAATAATGAATTTATATGTAATGTATATTAACTTTGTACTTAATATGTATCAAATTTTTACATAATATATACTTCGTTGGTTATACACAAATTATATAATTAATAGTATTTTTATATATTATAAATATATATTAATAATAGTATATCACAAAAAACAAATGCACGTATCAATAGTAAAAATATAACATAATATATAATTTTCTTTACATAAATAAAAAATGAAGTTGTACAAATAATAACACTAAAATGATATATTGTGCTTTAATAAATGTTTAAGAGAAATTAAAATTGATAGTTTAGAGTAAAATAATTATATAAAACATGTTTTTTTTTTCTTCGATTTATCATCATTTTATAATCAAGCTAGTTATAATTATAAAAATAATAAAATTTTTCATACTAAAATTTAATACAGTTGTATATCTAGATACTCAGCTCAAAACTTCTAATTAAAATAAAATAATTCATTATTAACTGGTCAACATACTTAATAGTATTATATAAAATATGTTTATTTAACTTCCAGTAGTAATTTATCTCTTTATATAAAGAAATAAAAACAAAATTATCCTCTCATTTTCTAAATATAAAATATAAATTGAAAAACTAATGTAAATTTGTTCTATGTAATTAAGCAAAACATGAGTTTCAAGTGCTTCTCATTTTTATTTTTTATATTAAAATTAGAAATTATTTTAAAAATGCGAATAAATTAGGATTAGTGAATATTAATTCAATTTTTTAATTTAACGTTAACAAATATAAATTATTAAATAATGTATATTATAAGAAAAAAATAAATATAATGTAGATAAATATAAATTATTAAAAGGAAAAATAAATATAATTTTGATATTAATTTACTAAAAAATAATAATATAACTTGAAGGCTGAGTGAGAGTAATATTTTAAGTGGAAGTAATATTTTTGGTCGTCAAATTATGATTTAATAGTTATTTTATAATAAATTAAGTGTATAAATTTATATTTTTAATAAAATAATTAATTTTTTTTAATTTTATGAAATAAAAAAATTGTCCATCAATTTGGAATACACAAAAAAAATATTTTTGATAATTAATTTCAATGGTCAAACAGGAAACGTCGTCGTATTCTTTGAATCAATGATGAACAAATATTTATTTTGTACCAGACAAAGCAAGTGGAGCAAGGAAAGAAGCAAGAACTGTAACGTTGAAATGGAAGATTTATGGAATAGAGCAAAGCTGTTGGCAGAAGAAGCGGCCAAAAAATCCCAAACCCTAACTTCATCAAACAAAATCGCTGATCTAGTCGCTGAGACCACTAAGAAATCTAAAGAGTTTTCATTGGAAGCTTCTAAGAAAGCCGATCAGCTGAAAACCGCCGCTCTGAAACAAGCCGATCAGATCCAAATCAAGTCCATTTCTGATATCATTCCTCCTAATCTATCTTCTCTCTCGATTGTCAATTCCTCTTCTTCTTCTTCTTCTTCTTCAGGATCGGCCAATTCGGATCCGGAAGAGCTTCTCAAGTTTGGAGTTACTGATGATTTGAGAGATTTTGTTAAGGGACTGACTTCTAGTACATTCCAGAATTTTCCAATTCAAGGTAATTGTATTGATTTGAAGCTTTATTTTCCTTTTTTTTTTGTTTTATTCAATTGAGAATTTTGATGGTGATGATGATGATGACTATTGGTGCAGATGAAGCTGAGGCGTCTGATGTGCCTACTACAACATCAAATGTACGGAAAGATCTCAATGAATGGCAGGAGAGGCATGCCACTCTCGTTCTCACCAATGTTAAGGTAATTTCGTATTTCCTTTAATAACTCTTTTTCCTTTTCTAGAATCCCAATTGATTTTTTAGCGTATAATTGTCTACTTTTGTTATCATATTGCGTATCAGGAAAATTAAACGGATTGTTGTTTGGATCAATATATTAGATCTTCTTTTATAGCCTTGTTATAGTTGTTAGGCACAATGCTGCCATGGTTACTGGGTTTTGGTTGAGCTATGTATAGAAGTTTGTGTACAATTTGCTGCAACTACCTTTTTCAAAACTCAATTTGCTGAAGTTTGTGGACAATTGCTAAATATGTTTGCTTTACCCTGCATGCTTGGTGTCAACTTTGGATTTATTGATTTAAGTTGCAGAATTTTGGAGTTTCTATCTTGTGATGCCATAGGAAGTGATAGAAAAAAAATTGAAGAAGAGAAAACTCCATGCATTTTAGAGAAAGAGAATGGTGATTGGCCGTAAATAATGGCAAAGCATTATATATGCAGAGAACAATTCATGGCTTGTGGATGTCTTCTGTATTATTGTTGGTTTTCCTGTTTAACTGTGGGCTAGATGATGCTCACTTATCATTTTCTGGTTTGATTTTTATGGTTTCTCATTGTTTCATGTGGATTCTAATTTAGGAAATATGATGATATTAGGCTGAGTTTTATTTTTGTACTTGAATTTGTGGGTCATATGTGTAATCTATATCCTACACTTGCATGGGAAAATCTTTGTTTTATCATTAACATTTGTATTTTTCATGATGAATATACTGATGCAGCAAATCTCGAAGTTAAGATATGAATTATGCCCATGAGTGATGAAAGAAAGGAAATTCTGGAGGATTTATTTTACACTTGTGAGCACGCATGTTGCAACGTATGTATCTGATATTTTTTCTTGAGTTTTATTGTGATTTAACTCATTCTATATTCAAGATTGAAAAGATGTTAAGTGAGAGAGATTTTTGTTGCAAAATGCACACACATAAATTGAAATGATAGTTAGGTTGGTTTGAGTGTAAAGATACTGCTCTTTTTGATGCTATACATGAGAATTGAAATTTTTACAAACAGCAGAAGGGGGATGTTGCCATGGACCTCATGGTTACCTGTTGTGGCCTTTGTGCATTTTGTGGATGCAGCTGTGTCTGTAAAGAAGAGAAGTTCTTATAGAATTAATAGAATACACTCATGGGACAATCTCTTGGCTGTCAAAACTCAGGTATGAGAAGGAATATATGGAGGAGATTAAGCGAAAAGCAGAAGAGCAGATAAAAGATGAGAAATCAAAGCAAAGTGCAGTATCTGGAGAGAATTCTACATCTGAAGTGACACAGAAGAACCTGAAAAGCCAGGCATCAACTGCATTTTCAGTTGAGCAGGATTTGGACACTTTTCTTTTGGGAGATCTTGAAGACAGTGATGGAGGTCCAGGTATATTCTTTGAGCGTGTTGCAAGTTTATGCATACCAGTGGTATTGATTCTGCATATTTCCTTTTGGTTGTGAATTATATGTATTTCTAATGAGCAACTGGATATATGCCACCATCTTGGTTCATACTGCTTTTATGCTGAAAGATAATTAGCTACATAACAACAAAGCATGTGACGTGTTGCATGCCTATAATGATGACTTCTAATGAAAATAAGTTTGCAAGTTGAAATATTCTCAAAAAAAAAAATGTTTGCAAGTTGAAATGATCACATAAATTGAACATTTAAGAAAATCCAAATCCTAGAACGTCCATTCAAGTAGAAAAAAGATGAAAAATGCATTTTTACCCCTAAAAGAAACAGTGATGCACCGGAATCAAATCCTTGAAATCCTTTGTTGTTTTTTTTGTCCAGCACATTATGTGGTGTTAGCATAGTTGTCAAAACGAGATTCGAATCGTGAATTGTTTTTCTAATTTGAGAATAGCGAATCGTAAGATACAAAACACATCAAGTAAACATGTTTAAAATATAATTTATAAGACATCTATATTTATAACATACACAAAATACTCAAATAATTAACAAAATAACATATATAATATTAAACCATAGACTCACATAAATCATAAACCATCAAAATCAATGTCATCTTCATTTACAAAATATTTGTCCTATTCCTAATTTTCCACTCCTCCCTAAAAGAGCTTCTTTTGAGAGTGGGAAACTTCTAAATGAAGCTTAAAAATATTTTAATTATGTGAAATGGGAAACTTATAAAGGAAGCTTTATAAAAGATATTTTAAGTAAGTCTGATATGGGTTTTTATAATATAAACAGGATAGGCTGCATAAGAATGAATCTGGCCCAATGAAAAATGACATCCAAATCTTAATTTATTGTAAGATTCGAATTGTACTATTGAATCGGTAAAGATTCGAATGAGATTCAATACCTCTTAAGATTCAAATTAAGATTCATGTCTTTTGGCTACCGAATATTATCGAATTGTAAGTTTCGAATCGCGAATCGTAATTGTTGGAAAACTGTGGGTAGTGCCTGACCTTTCTATGTCAAGGTGTAAAATCAATGCATGTGCAGAAACGTGTAAAATCAATGCATGTGCAAAACATACACAGACTGGTTTGCCTTGATTCAAGAACACACGGGTATTTGCAGACTTGGTGAAGAACTCAGTCACATCATTGATTAGAAATGATCCATGAACTGGAATTACAGTTGATATTTTATCAACCTGTCAATGTTTCTTTCCATCTATAGTGTCCTATTGTCCTCTTTATCTTCTGTTAATCATATGTATTCTTTTTCACAGATGATGGTGATGGTAGCTTTGATGATGATTTTGACAAGATTGGCAGTTCTGTAAGTTCATCTTGTTCATTCATTTTAGTGATTACATAGCATCACATGCCATTCTGGCACTTTTTGTTTCACTCAGCAAGATTACTTTGCATTCCATTTCCAAGTTAGAACTGCAGAATTTTACCTTAATGATGGTTTTAATAAAATAAATGCTACTCTGCAGCAGTTGTTCAGACTTCATTGCACTGTGCTTCAGTCGGGGATTTATATACAATTTTATGGTCATTTGCAGGATATTGAAGATGAGAAGCATTTGAAGAAAGCAGCAGCTGCTACTGGTTAGATTTATGAGATTATGGAATGAAAATAAGAAACTAGCTTTTGTAAAGGATGGAGTTAAACGGTTTGAAGCAATTGTCATTATGGTAGAGGTATATGCTGCCCAGTTTGTAATAGATACAATTTGGTTTCTTTCATTATTTTAAAAAGTTTGGACATTGACAGGTTCTATCCATTGCCTGCTCCTTAGGGGAGGGGAAAAATTTTGGTTTTCATGTACAGATTCTTAATTCAGTTGATTCAAAATTTAAATTTTTAATATTATAAATATGTTGAAGCCTTTAAGTTTGCACTAAATATAGTGAAGATGATTGTAGACAAATTAATTAGTAAATGAATTTTGGTACAGTCGAAGTTAGGAGTCGATTGGTTTTTCTGAGTTTGAATTCTTAAATTATCAGAAGAAAGTGTAATTGTTGAAGGAGAAGAACAGGAAGAGAACGAAGAATGTGATAAAGGGAAAGCCATTAGAATGGTGAAAGAACCGAAAAAGCCAAGAGCTTGGGGATATGATTGCGTACTTGATCGATTCTACTTGTTGCCTCTCCTATTTGTATGTTTGAAACTAGATGAGATGGTGTATATCATTATTGACCCAAGTCCTCCGAGCTTTTCAAGTAAAGCGTGATTTGTTATTATTAGTATTGTTAAATTAAAGATGAGATCTTGTTTATGAATTATCATGGTTACTGTGCTTATGGATCTGACTGTCCTAATTCTTGGGCGGACACAAGTTTGTGTACCGACTGTAAACATGGACAAACAGCCATATGTGGGATTGAAGTGGGTTTGTGACGAGTTTGATGCCCATAAAGAACTCACATTACATGAATATCCTAACAAAAAATTTTCAAAATTTACTTTCATGGGTTTTTTATTGTTTAATTGCTGTTCTTTAGTAGACTGAAAATATGTTTCAAAGGATGCTGATTGTGTGTTGGATAGGAGAAATGTTGGAACAATTCAGGTATTCAATTTAGTTGAATAATTATCAGGAATAATAAAACTCAAATCACTAACCAAGAGATAGAATCGACGCTTATTTTTTGTCCCTAGTGTCAAGAAGAAGGGTGCTTATGGTTTTAAAATTCTATTCATTATATTGAAGAAATTGACATTAGATGGCTGGGGGCATTCATTCAACCTCATGCATTGTAGGAGTCGGAGGATCAAACTACTTTATCAGATATTATTTTCGTAGAATCACCATTTTAGGAAATTACTGGTCTTTTTGTTGATCAAATGAAGGCAAAGGCTCCATTTTGGTGCAGTTGCAGTCATGAGAAATGGTGTAATTCTAATTTTGGGTGCTGTCTCTTTACTGTCCTTTGTCGGCATGACCTGGATGAAGGGTTCGATGATTACAAGCTTGATTATCTTTCTTAGGGCCTGTTTGGTTTAGCTGTTCATAGTAGCTGGTAGCTGATAGCTGGTGGCGAATTCGGGTTAGTGTTTGGTAAAAATACAATAGCTGTTGCAGTTTGAATGTAAAATTACCAATAAGCATATCATTATCTAATAAATATTAATTTTTATTTTATTTTAATAGGGTTAATATAGTCTTAATATGAATCAGCTATCAGTTGATATGAAAAAGCTCCGAGTAGGAGCTTATTGAAACAGCAGCTGTTTGGGGTTCTTAACAGCTATCAGCTGCTGTTTTAAAATTTTACCAAACATCAAATTTTATCAAACAGCTGCTGTTTGGGGTTCAAACCTCTATCAGCTGCATCAAACAGCTAAACCAAACACCTTAAGCGTTTGAATTTCAGGCTTGATTGGATCATTACAGAGTCCAATTCGATAAAAAATTGTAAGAATTTAAAGAACGAAGACTGCAATGAAGAAACTTATACATTGTGATATGATTATACAGAGTCCAATTCGCTTAAAATTTATCTGTAAATTTGAGGATAATTGCAGCAATGTGCTAATTTATGCAATTTGCCTTATCATCTCATGCTTCACTAATATGCGACCTTAATCATTCTCCAAGCTGGATGATGGTGGAGATAAAGAGCGATTGCTGTCACAGTATTTACAGAAAGTGATTTGATAGGGTTCTTTGCACAAAACTAGGATCTGATGAAATAGATGCTGTCACAGTATTTACATAAAGTGATTTGAGCTTCTGTATGGATATAACAAGCACAAAAGATGGCAAGTTTATAACTGTGAACTCGAACTCAAGGACTTCGTCTGAGGAAGGAATTCATTTATTTCAATTTAAACTTCTTTTTCAACATCTTGATCCCAGCATTTCATCTTTGTTGAGGCTTATATGCTATGCCTTCTTTGCAGGTTTATGTGATAGATGCAACCAACCCACTTGGCGGTTTGCAAAGAATACATAAGCGTGTTTCTGGTGTACAGTATTTTTTGGAACATCACTATGGTTTGTTCTACATTCTTACAAATGCTCCTTTAAGTGGGTGGTCAGGTGGAAATTATTACTTAGCTACATGCCAAGTTGAACATATACACTCATCCAAGTGGCAGGTTTACCTCTTTGATAATATCCACTGTTTAATTGCTCCACTATTGTTATTATCTTGTCTATTCCCTCATCTTTTACAGAGTTCTATTCTCTTACAGAGTGTCATCCTTCCAAGTGAAGATATGAACTTTCAGGATATGGATATTTTTAGTGGCCATTTGGTGTTTTTTCTCCAGAAGAAAGGTTCCCCTATGTTATGTTCCATCAATTTGCCTGTTAAGGTTGATTGTGAGGTATTCAAATTTCGGTTTTATGAAATTCTTATTTAAAGAAGTCTTTTTATTATGAAAAGACATGCTACTTTTAGAATTTTCAGTTTTCTTTTCCCATTTACCCTGAGCCGTTTTGCAGATTCAGTTGGAGGTTGAAGACCTCAATCCATGGTTTTTCCCTCTGCCTTCAAATCTATGCAGCATTGTTCCTGGGTCGAACCATGATTTCATGAACCCAGTATATCATGTGGTGCTGTCGTCTCCAGTGGTATACCTTCTATTAGCATCAGTACAAGAATTAAACTTACTATTTCTGATGCTTTGTAGATATAATCTCTCTCTCTCTCTCTCTCTCTCTCTCTCATATTGACATGCATTTTATGTTTATTAAATACTGATATTCCAGAACTAGTGGAAATGCTGTTGCTGCCTCATTTCAGGCCTGTTTTAGTTAATAAACAATCCAGAAACCATTTAATATTTCTGCAACTTCTGGCTTCTGATTAAATAGATTATGTTTGTTTGTTATTTAACAATTATAATTTCAGTCCATTAACTTCCACAGTTCTTTCACTTTATTACTTAAAATCTGATTTGGCATACTTTTGCAGTTGATTGATCTATTTAGCCTGTTTTGTAACACAGCCTTTTTATCACTCTTAAAACCAGGCAGTTTCTCAACTTGTGCGACACAATGCCCAAGCATTGCTTCAAACTCCCTAAGTCAGATGGAATTTCCCCAACCCCTTTCCTCTTATTTGTGTTGCCTAAGCAGTGCTTAGTTTTTTTACAATGAAATATACGTCAACCACACAGTGGAAAATATTATTTTTTTGTACTTGTTATAACGAAGGTGCTAGTACCATATATAATGGGCCTATATGATTTAAGTCCCTTTGAATGTGCAGATGCCAGATGTGATTGTGGACTACGATATGTCAAAAAAGACATTCTCAATTTTGCTGCAAGAGGAAATTAGAGGAATTTCTGGTGATCATAGAACATACTTACCAATCCATAAATTTGATACTCTTGAATATCTCAATTCAAAAAATGGTAAGAACAAAAATGACGTGAGCATTCAATTAAGGAGATGGAAAGACTTTTCTGATGTGTACTGCTGTGTGAGAAAGGAAGTCATTTCCTATGACGGTGTTATGGTTCCCTTGACCATCTTGTACTCTCTAAAAGCCTGGCATAAGGGTTTGTCTCCTGGACTATTGCAAGGCTATGGAGCTTATGGGGAAGTTCTGGATAAAAGCTGGTGCCCAGATAGGCTGAGCTTGCTTGATCGTGGTTGGGTGGTGGCTTTTGCTGATGTGAGGTTTGTTCCATCAAGTTTAACATATTTTCTTACAAATTAATAATAGTTCTGGGACATCCTGCATTTCCTTCATGGACATTATCAATAGGTTTTGGTTTTCTTTTGTTTCTTCTCTCTCTCTTTCTCTTTTTCTTTTTTTTTTTTAAAAAAAAAGAAAGGAAATAAGGATTATTCATTAAGCATAATGAAGGGAGGTAGGCTCTCAATCCACTGGACCTAACATTAGTTTCAACTGCTCTAGCAAGCTTATGAGCAACCCAATTCACAAATCTATTAACGGAATTAATTTTGAATGAAACACATTCTGCCAAATATTATTACAATCATCAATAACTATACCAAGACTAGACTCCACTGTTTGCCTCTACTAGTGCATAAAACAACTTTTGGGAATTAGTTTCAATAATAACCCAATCATCTGCCTATTGGAAAAAATACAGCATAAATACTTGCTTTGTCCAACCTGCTTCTGGTTTATGCACAAGTCCTACGACCACCAGATGACTTACCTCGATGATTGTCTCCTGCAAATTTATCTTACTTTAAAAGTACACATTTTAACTTCGAAATTTTTAAAGTCTAAGAGAACATATTACTTCTAAACAAGAAGACTCACTAAAAACTTTAAGGAAGAAAAATTTCAGTAAATTCCATAAAATGATAAAAGAAAGAACAACGAAAAAATAAAAGAAATAACAAACCAAAAACAATAAAAAAATAAAATCAGATCCATGCTTAGAAAGACAAGAAAAAATTAAACAAAATAATAAAAAAAAAGAACCATTCCCGACTAAAAGAAGGTCCATGGTGCCATGGTGGTGGCTAAAGCAATAAGATTTAGAAAGAAAAAAAAAAGAACTAAAGAAGAAGTTGAGAAAGAAAGCTGCTATGGTTTTTTAAATAGGTCTTTTCATGCTTCTTAAATTGGTCATAGTCAAATTTGAACTTTTATGTATTTCGGTTGATATTATTTTTTCAAGGAATTTGTTATTTTCTGAGACCTAGAGGCTAGAGAAGTCTGTATCTTTCCGTTCTGTTGAGTTTGATAGCTATGTTGTTCAAACACCATCTGATGGCTACCTTCTTTTTGCGGTACAATGTTATCTATTTATTTCTATTTTTTTCCTGTCATATTACAAAAATTTTACATCTTTTGCTTGAGCAGGGGTGGCAGCGGTCGGGATTCTTCATGGCATAAATCTGGGAGTGGGTTGAACAAACGCAATTCCATATATGATTTTATATCATGTGGAAACTACCTTGTTAATGAGAGATATGTTCACAGGGATCGGCTAGGTGCAATTGGATTTAGTGCAGGGGCCCTTCTTGTTGGGGCAGGGATCAATATGAACCCAGATCTGTTTCGTGCTGCCATATTGAAGGTTAGCCATTATGCATTGAGAAAGAAAGAATTAGATTATTAGGAGACTTGAGATTGGGCTAGTATTTTCTTTATTTTTTCTTCTTGAGAACCAAATAGAGCATCAGTCTTCTCTGTCTAGGCAAGACAGGGTCAACAATTTTGAATAGCAGGCACCATTACTAAAGAAGTACATGTTCTATCATTTTGCTCAAATTGGCATGTAATTTAGTCGTACAGGGGAGGGCAGCTAAAATTATTACTTTGGTGACAGCATGATATCGCTTTAAGCCTTCAACACCATAGGAGAGAAACAGAGCGTGGCTTGAATTTTTCTGTGTGTGCATTGGTTCAAGTTATTGGTACTGATGTTTGATAGCACTGTTCAGGTTCCATTTCTTGACGTATGCAACACATTGTTGGATCCAAGTTTACCTCTCACCATATTGGACTATGAAGAATTTGGGAATCCCCAGTTACAGTCTCAGTTTGAGAATATTCTAAGTTATTCTCCTTATGATAACATTACTCACAATGGTTGCCTTCCATCTACACTTGTTACAGCATCATTTCTTGACTCAAGGTAAGTGTTTATGTATTGCTATAAAAAATCTATGATTATATTCAAGCATCTTTCCATATTTCACGTCCGGCATCTATTAACCTACTCTGTTGGTGCTTAATACTCATTATCAGGGTTGGGGTTTGGGAGGCTGCAAAATGGGTGGCCAGAGTACGAGATAGTGCATGTTTTAGTTGTTCTAACTCGGTCATTTTGAAGACAAACATGGCTGGAGGTCATTTTGGTGAAGGTGGTCGCTACAGCCAATGTGAAGAGACAGCTTATGATTATGCCTTTCTAATGAAAATTATAGGCGACTTAAATGGTAAATGAAGATACGATTGTCACAGTGATACTTCCTCGTGTCCTTGTATAGAGTGACTAATGGCTCATGAGTGGTGCTCATAACTTTTTGTGCCTTCCGGAGGATGATAGATAACTGGAAAAGGGGTTTCAAAAGAATGGTAACGTGTACCCAAATGACTCTTATCCAGTCGCTGCTTTAGTGATCACATAACAATTTGCAAGAAAATTTGGGGCTTATGTCTTTGTTTCTGTGGGGAAGGTAACGATTCTGGCCTGTGGTGAATCTACAGGGTCATATCTTGGTCTTTCTCAGCAAAGGAGGGCAGATTTTAGTTGCTTCTGAGAAGAATATCTGAAGTCTTAAAGACTCTAAAAGAGAGAACAAATGTTCTTTGAGTGGTGGATGTACGAAAAATTCCATTCATTTATCAAGATTTAATAATGCTTTGGTTCTACCATTAGAATTGTGCAGTTCAAAGCTAGAGAATGCTTGCAGAGGAATGGTTTATGATGCTACAGATGATCTTGCTCCCTTAGTAATAGTGCCTATGGAGCAAGATTATTTCTGAGGAAGAAATTCCATTGCTTTGTACCTTTATTTTTAAGAGAATAATAGTCGTGGCATGGATGTTGGTTTAATTATTTTTTTTATGATTTGTATTGAAAAAATAATTTTAATAATTATTTGTAATTTTGATGTTGGTTTAATTATTTTTTTTAATGATTTGTATTGAAAAAATAATTTTAAGAATTTTTTGTAATTTTTTATTTGTATTGACTTATATAATCTATATTTATATATAATAATAAAATAGATAACATTGATATAATATTATATCATACTAATATTTTTTAAATATTAAATTAAATTATTATTTATTAGAATAAATAAATAATTAATTTTTATAGATATTTATTTAGAGAGTTTAAATAAAATTAGAATATCATATTTAATATTGATAATAATATAAATTCATTTTTAGAATAATTTTATTGATAAATTAAATATTGATATTTTTTATTTGTAAAAAAATTTGAAAAAATTTATATTGCTTGCAATATTTTAGTTTATATTATATGTATATACATTGATTAAAAAATACTTGCAGCATAACGCGGATATTATTTTAGTTAATATTAAAATTATAGCATTAATTTATATTATTTTTTTATTTCGTATTAAAAATTTTATGTTGAATTTTAATAAATTATAATGTTTGAATCTTCTCTTAACATATATTCTTTGTAGAGGAATTTACGTAGTTGAGCATATATATATATATATATAGCCATATATTCGGATTTTTTAAATATATTATTATTAATATTTCCTGCAGTTTGTATTTGAAATTTTGAATAATTGCCTGTATGGATGGAGTTTTCCAAACTGGCAAACTATCATTTTTTTAAAACATTAATCCAATGAAGCTTGAGTAATTCGTCCTTGAGTTTTAAAATGTGATAGATCAAAATCAACCGAATTGCTTTTTTGCTCTAGGTTACAATAGGCTTAGTGTATTTACCAAAATTATTTTGTTGTTAAATTAAATAAATTTTTTTTTATTTAGCCATAGATAAAATTTTTACGCATTCATGCACTGTATTAAATTTAATTTTGTCTGATTTTTAATATGATTAAAAGTACATCAAAGGATTCTTAAATTCATTTTTCTGATTCAATCAAAGTATATTATTTCAATTAGCATGTAATGCCTGCAACAAGAAATAGAGGGTTGGCAGAACCTGAAAATTTGGGATACTCACTTCAATTGTATATCCTATATTTATTGCATGTATACATACCTATAGCAAATTCAAAAGCGTGGACTTGGATTCAGCTCAAGTCAAAACAGCTCAGAAGTAAATTCATCTAAATTTCATAGTGAAAAATCCCTGTGCTATGTTAAATATTGTACGGTTGATGAAAGACATGAAAAAAACCAATCAATTTCCCTCAAGGATGACCTCCAAAAGGCTTCATTTCATATATTATAAATATATTAGATCAATATGTACGGTACAACGATAATAGAGGCACTGGCATCTCACTGTCAGGTATCTATTGGGAACTCATGAAAAACACATTAATTATCTTAGGGTGACGACTCTAACATGAATTTCAAGAAATATGGTTGAGTTCAAGAAACTGAAGGAATAGCATGTACACCAAATAAAAAAGAAACCAAAAAGAAATAGTAAACAGCCTGGATAATGAAGACAGAAAAAAGCATACTAATCTTATGTCTTCAGCCGCTTTTGAGCCTGATCCAAGTCCCCTCCACCGCTCAGATCCCTGAACTGTGTCGCTGCTTGATTGCGAGAGGCGGCAGTCTGAGGATCCTGGAAAGTAATGGGAAACACATAAACTTGTGAAGATCAAGTGAAATGGTAAACTTTATAATAGCTTTCTAACAAGAATAAATCGTTTGTTGACCATCTTGTTCACCTTAATAGTATATGTTCCAGATGTCTGCCCTCTGTTTGCTCTCTTTCCAAGATCAATCCGCACAGAGATGTTAGCCTGTGACAAATCAACACCAGCACTCTGCAATGCTTGAGTAAAACTGTTTAACAACCTGGTTTACACAAAAAAAAATGCTATTCATTATCCTTTAAGTTAGCAGACAAACTCCAAAAAGACATCACAAATAAGAATTGTTTAAATTAAGGCAATTGTCTGCCATAGCTTGTATTGTATAATGTGAAGGACAGATACATGAGCTCTTCAAGAAAGCATATATCAACAGATATCCAAACAAAAAACCTAATTTCTAATTAACATGGGTTAGAACTTGGAACACTTCCAACAAGAGAAACATAGAACATATTATTGTGACCATAAAGTTCCTTGCCACAACAAGAATAAAGGCACAGAAAGGAAACCAACATGAAAAAGGTGCTCCACTCAAACACTATTTTATTTAGTCAACAATTATTCTTCTTGAGGACATGCCAAAGAAAAGAGAAAAAAGGAAGTAAGAAAAGATTGCACCCACCCCTGAGAGTAAACACTGGAGACGCTGATTGTCCCTCCTTCAATTGCCAGCTGGTCTTGCTGGTTCTGTGTATCACTATGCATGGGAAACTCCGCTGAATGTGCATCAGAGACTGGTTGTTGAAGAGGATGTGCAACAACACCATCACTTTGAACAGAAGTAGGCATGGTTGTTTGCAAGGACATGGGAAGAGGAACCTTGTTTGCTAATTCAGGTTGTTGCTCTACTGTCTTGCAATTAATATCCCTGCCAGGGTCAGATTCTACTTGATTCTGTGTGCCTGTAAGCATGGTCGGAGTGATGGCAATGTTCTCATCAAATTTTTCTGGAAATATTGACCTTGGACCTGAACCATTTTTTATTGTTTGTGGGTGGCCAGCGAAACTTTGAACACGCCAATGACTATTTCTCTGTTTAAAAAAGGGAATTAATGAGTTTATCTAAAAGTTTCCAAGAAGAAAGCCAGCACCATGTTCAAATGCATTTCCAACTTATCTTCACCACCGACAATTCAATTAAAAGGAATTAAAAATCATTCCCCACCAGTTACAGTGAAAAGCAATTGACAAGAAAACAAAAAAAATAATCACTTCGAAGAATATCTGAAAGCAAAAGGCCTTTGGATGACCTAAACATAGTGAAAGCAAAAGCAAAGCCCAGTAGAGTTAACTCAATTTGGACAATTCGGTAAATGTGATCAGCAGTCATAAATTCACGGGACACCAACATCCTTTTGCCCAAGAACCTAAAAAAGAAAAGAAAAGAAAAGAGGCATCGCATCTTATATATTTAAGTTCAAGTCTTGACACTAAATCTGAAATCCAAATCCCAAGTTCCATCAACAAGGTTCTCTCAATGGCCCTGCTATATTTTACTTGTTCATCTGTGTCCGGTTGCGGTGCAGTCAGTACTCAGTAGGCTTAAAAAACTAGGATCATGTATAACACAAATTTAATAAATGGCATGTTGAAAGATTATCAATAAAAAATTATCAGTAAATGGCATGTTGAAAAATTATCAAAGGAATCAAACTTACCCTTTTCCAATTTTCCTCAACTGTTTCGAACATCAGTTTTGCTGATGCATCTATATCTAGGGTCAAACCAAATACTCCAACAGAAAACATGATTTTCCAATTGGTTGATGCTAAAATGTTCATATTGGATTCATTCAGAGGATTATGAAGGTTTCTATTACAACTGCCAATTGCTATCCAGATAATGTATTTATATTGGATTCATTCAGAGGGCTATGAAGGTTACTATTACAACTGTCAACTGTTATCCAGATAATGTATTCCTCCTTGAATTAGAACATTTTTAAAACTTCAAAGAACATGAAACCCATTCATAAACCAAACTGCAATTTTTACTCAATCAAGTATCATAACAGCCAACCTCCACAAATCTCATCCTCGCTTGAATAATTTCTTTTAGAATTTATAAAACTGTGAATGTCAATTCCACAACCAGGGAGGAGCAGAATGCATCAGCAGTGTAACTCAAACATCCAAATGGAGGTTAACTAAATAAAGCAATTGGCTGAGATACATGTGCAGGCAAAATAGACAACCAAGCATCAGAACTTTACCCATGGCATCAACTTTGTGGGCTCAGAACTCCAACCCTGGTATGAACCTTCATACTTTTGCACCTTTTCCTGTAAATACTGCACATATTCAATCACCTGCAGATGAACATTGAATTTAAGTCAAAAAAATTTGAGCCACAGTATATCAACTGAATATATATTTAAACGCTATAATTGTGACCATATTTAAGACATACCTCTAATAGAAAGGATGCCGTATCTCTCTTTTGATCACTATTAGGTATAAGATCTCTCAATATCTGAAATCTGAAGGAAATATATTAAGGTTTATCAATTTTTATGCATAAAGTTTTCTAAATCCATCCTTGGGATTCTGGAAAATCAATCTCTCAAGCTTACAATGTGATCAAACTTTTGAACAGCTTAATCTGTTACTATTTGTATACCAGAGCCCACAATGATGTGATTTTCAACGTGAAAAGAAAAGGCACACAAACACTCAGACTTCCATAATTTATCTTATGTCATTGCCATGTTTACTTATGTCCATATTTACTAACCAACAGTACAGCAGATGGCGACCAAATTAGAAAAACAAAATTAAATGAATACTCATAAGAAAGTGTGCAAATATGATGAGCCTGGAATTTCCAAGAACTTGTTAACAGCTTCATCAAACTATTTTTTGTACAAATATTGTGATTGCAGCAAAAGTATGTAAATAAACCATCAAGATCTAGAAATAATAATAATTCTAAATGTCCACTGAGTATTGTGTCGGAAACCAGGCACGCTTATTTTTTAAAAAACAACAATGGAAGTGTAAAGTGGGTCAGTCCAATTGAACTTACTCGGCTCAACTTAATTAAGCCTCAGTCCCAAATAAAAAGGGGTTGGCTATGTGTATAGTTCAATCCAACTGAAGCATACAAAGATTGACTGCATAGTAACATTTACTACTTATTTATCATAGCACCAAAATGACTGCAAATTTTGAAGATAATAACAAACCTCTCATTAATCTTGCTCCTTCTTCGCTGCTCAGTGACTGAATGTTTCGATCTCATTGCATTAGCCTTATCACTAATCTTCCCATCTACCCTCCACATCCAAATCCCACATCAAGTAAATAAACAAAATCAAAACATCAAAACTCAATACTTCATTTGACAAAATACCGTTTCAACGCCACAAAAGCAATAAAGCACCAAAATTTATCACAGGGCAACAACTAAACAACAAACTTAGACTACCTCTTAACTTTTAAGCAATAAATAAATAACAAATATGCTCAAAATAAGTAGTAAACAAGGTCAAAAATTTTATTACCTTAAAAGAAAAAGAATCAAATAGAGCTGGATCTAATCTAATATAATACAAGCATACCTTTGTTAGTATTAGTATTGTTATTGTTGTTGCTAGTAATAACATTCGAAGAAGGTCCGTCCTTTCTGGAACCAAAGTCGTCATCCTCGTATTCTTCCTCGTGCTGATTTTGATTTCCTTTTCCTCTCATTGCGATGGTTCTATCTGGAAGAAAAAAGAACATATCAAGAATTCAGGTTTACACAGTTAAATAAATTCTGCTCGATTTTCAAATAAATAAGAAAGAAACAGATTGATAAAAATATATATAGATAAGAAGTGAGAAAATTGGAGGGATTGAGCAAGAAACCTGGAGTATTTCCAAAATCCTGGGAATCGGGTAGTGGCGGAGGATCTCTGTCACTAATTTAGTTATTTTTCTTTTTTCCGGCGAGAACCGCCGTGGTCGGGTTTCAACTCCGGCTCTGCCAATAGCTTTGTTTGATCGTGAGTGAGGGACCGAGGTAGCTTTTTTTTTTTTTTTTTTTTCTTGTCGCAGGAAGAGTAGCATAGAATTATATGTGGCTCAGAACATGTTCTTCCCGTGAACTTCAACCCTTTTAATTCTTTTTTTAATTTTTCCTTTTTCATATATATATGTGTTTATATATATATATGGCAGCATAATTACATTTTTCACACATGAAGTTAAATGAATTTTTGAGTATTCTAAATTATGAGGGATCCTTTCATAAATTATTGATAAAATTAATTATCAAGAATATATTTTATAAAATTATATTATCATATTTAAAAATATAATTAAATACTAGCAAAATAGATTAAAAAATATTAATTTATTTTATTATAATTTAATTTTATTTAAAAAGTTTGAACAATACCTAAAATATCTTGATAATATATCTTTCTTAATTTATTATATTTTAAAATAGAGATATAATTATCTCTATAAATTTTTTTAGTAAATTAATTTTTTTATTCTTCTCAAATAAAATATTTTATTAAATAATTGATAAAATTTAGTAGGTTCAGTATTTTATTTTATATAGACTATTTATAAATAAACATAATATTTTTTATCAAAAAAATTATTTTACCAATTTTTTCGAAAATATAGCGCAACCAAATACTTTATGAATCCTTTTTATTAATATTATAATCATTAGTAAAACTTCTTACTATAATAATTTTTAATAATAATTTTTAATAGCTAAAATATATTATTTTTTATAAGATTTGAAATTTTAATTAATTTACTATATTAATTAAAACTATTAGTTAAATTTATTAGAAATAAAATTATTTTGAAAATTATAAAATTATATATCTAAATCTCAATTAAAATTTTAATTAAAAAAATATAATTAACGTTCTCCTCACTGATGCAATATTATTCACGTAACATACTTGTGAATAATGTGAATATAAAAGTCATACCTTTAAATATAAATTAGGATAAATATATTTTTGTGAATTTTATTATCTTATTTTTAGAAATTGAATGTTTCAAGTTGCAATTATTTTATAGAGTTTGATTATAATATGCTATAATTGGATGTTGAATATAATTTTTTTTATTGTTTTTCAATTTTTTTGTTTTATTTATTTTTTTATAAAAAAAATTATATAAAATCATTTAATCATTTATGTTGTGATTTTTAATTTAATTAAATATTTTTAATAATGAGTAAAAAACAAATCTAATAGTATTGTTGAAGTATAGTAGGAGATCCTTCAAAATTATATAAAAATAATTATATAATTCTTAAAAATCATATAAAAATTTGAAAATAACTAAAATTTTATTTTATATGAAAATAGATTGCATTTACACGAGAATAATAATACTACTATATAATAATTTATCCCTAAATATTAGAAGAAAAAAAAAAGAAATAATGGGTGGGGAGGTGAGGCCGTGGTGTTCACGTGACGTATAGGAAATCAAATTCTGAGAACTGTGAGCCTGTGAAAGGCAAACACTCTCATGTTCTTCACGTGCTCTTTGCTCCTCGATTGGCCCATCCATTTTCATGGGCCCAATCCAATTCAACTCATGGCCCATCATTTCCCATGACATTCAAAATGTTAATATATAAAGTAAAAATGATTAATCATAATTCAACTTGTTTATTATTCGTGTTAAATTTTTTAGATTTTTTCCTTTCATTTAAACATGTTTATTAAGTATATTATACAACATTACACATATAACCTTTCTAAATATATTATTAAAACCACTTATAAAAATAAAATAGAAGGCAAAATTTATTTTTTTGAACTGATTTATTTATTTATTCTTTTTTTAACTTATAGAATGAAAATTTTAATTGATTCAGAAACACTGATATGTTTAATGTATTAGTAATCTACTAGAAAAAGGTATGTGTGATGCTGTGAATATTTTCTTAAATAAAAAATAAAATTAAATCTAAATAACATTTAAATAATAATAATTAAAAATTAAATAAACCTAATATCAAATTAAATAATATAAATTAAAAAACCTAATCAAATAATAAATCTAAATTAAAATTAAAATAAAAAAATTAATGTAACTGAAATTTAAAAAAATCCTAATAAAAATTAAATTATAAAAATTAAAAAATAACATGAATTAAATCAAAATTTCAATTTATCCAAAATCAAATAAAAAATTAATTTAAAAAATCTCAAAAAGAAGCTAAAAATTGTAGAAAGAGTAAATAACAAAAAAATCAACTTAGAACATTACAAATAACACAAAAAAATTTCATACAATAACCAAATAATACAAATAAAATTTAAAAAATACCTAACAAACAAATAAAATTAAAATTAAAATTAAAATTAAAATTTTAAAAAAATCTAATAACAAAAAATCAAAATCAAATAATACAACAAATTATTTAAGAAATAATCATATAAATAAAAAATATTAAAATAAATCATATTAAATAACAACCGACGGTAGAAAAAAAAATAAAGCAAAAAATAATTATGAAAGAAAAAATAATAATATTCTTTATCATAATTGTAAAAATAATAATTGAAAGAAATTAAATAAAAAATAAAATAAATATCACAAAAATATAAAAAATAAAAGTAAAAATATAAAAATACGATATATTGCTTAAAAATATAAAAATATGATGTATTACTTATACATTAATAAAATAATATTATAATATTTGAATAATATGAAGTGATTTTAAAGCCAAATAATATTATGAGAGAATAGAATAATAGCATAATAATTTATTGTGTTTTCATCTTTATATATATAATTAATTATTATCAATATAAAATATGATATCATAACTTTTTTAAATAAAATAAATATTTATTATATAATAAATTTAATTTAAAAAATTAAATTGAGACAGCAACATATAATATAATATTATATCAGCTTTAGTTGTTTTAGTATTAAATATATATATAATATTAAAAAAATAAAAAAAATTAAAATAAAATCGATTATACATCCATCTGTATATACATATTTAAAAAAAATAAAAGATATAATACTATAAATGAAAATGACTTTAACAAATCATAACATATGAATATGGATTACATATATTTATTTATTTATATATTAAATATTAATATTTTTTATAGGTATACTAATACATAGATTTATTTATTATATACTAAATAGTAATATTAATGTATAAATAAATATTAATATTAATGTATGATGAATAAATAGTTGGATATTAATTAATCCAAATTCATGTAATATAATAAAAACAGTATAAAGTAATCTATTAGTCTCACACTTTCCAGTACATAACTTATCAGTTTCCCACTGAAATTGGCATAAAACATATAGGATAATGATTAATGGTTTATGGCTAATTTTGCTTGTTCCAATAATCAATTAATTGCTTAAGAAAATAGAAAGCCGTTCGTCCTAATTAATTCCAGATGCCTCTTGCTCTTCTTCTCCAAAACCCTATTCTATAATTCAAGTCTATATATAACTCTTAAACTTATTTGCAGCACTCTTATAATTTTACCATGTTCGCCATGCCGTTCATTCCCTTAATATAATTTCCATTACTTCCTTTAACTAATTGAAATGAAATTAAAGGGAATTCTGTATAATATTGGAGCTAAAAAGAATGGCTCAAAAAATTTTGATGAAAAGATTGTTAAGGGACGCAATAAGGATAAGCAGCAAGAGGTCGTTGATTTAGATTTGAATTCTTGGGAGTTTCCATCTTTGGATGAAACTGAAGAAGAAGAACAAAAGGAACAAGAACGAGAAGAAGAAGAAGCAAAAGAAGACGATGTTGAGGGTGGAAAAGAAAGATTTATCTGTAGCAATGAAGAGATGTCTTGGCATGTTCTTGCCCCAGAACCTACAACAATTGGAAGCAGGAAACAAAGCAAATCAGTATGTATCACAATAGCAATTTTCATTGATTTCTTGCCTATAGGTTATATGATTAAAGGGCATTTTCACATGAGATAAATACAATTAAATGGTTTAAATCAATTTATAGAAGAATAATTAATATGAGTCAAGTTTAGACAAGAATATGCATGTCAAGTCATATAACCTAATGGAAATTGCATATGCAACTTTGGTGTTAGACTCGAGTTCCAATAATCCCTTTTCCCAAATCCCAAAAATAAGTAAGAATATTTCATTTGTGTTGCAGTTTCAAGAAGTGTTGTCTTACTGGAGAAGGAAAGAGAGAGGGGAGATAGAAGAGAATTTCCCGGAATGTGCGATATATAATTGAATTCTGGTCATCATAACTAAAGTTTTATAAATTTTAGTATGTATTATATATGATAAAAAAAAGTACCTTTAATGATCCAGAACTTCAAGACAACATTTTTGTAACGCTATTTTAATTAGGTTTTGATGCATCTCTTTATGAAATATATATTATAGGAGTTTAATTAAGCTTTGAATGAATGAATGAAACATCCTATAATTAATTCATCTTCAGTTTGAAAATATAATTCCATGGTAATCCATTATAACAAGCTCAGCTGCCCTCAACTCTCTAGTTACTACAGATCCAAGTTCTCTATAGGTTGTTAAATATTGACATTAAAGTAGCAGCAATTATGTTTTGTAATTGTAACAAGCTAGTAAAATCTTCACTTTCCTTTGGCCTTTATTGCATTGATTCTGCGACTGTGATTACCTTGGAATTGGATTTTGCCAGTGATATTATTATTCTGTTAACAAACAAAAAATTTTCATCACTTTACATCTTAAAGAAATAAATATATGTCTTGCATTATTTCAAAATATATACAAATTAATCCGTCAAGAACTCAAATATTTTTCAAAAAATCTTATGATTTAGTAATTATTTCGGGCATATAGTTTTAGCATCAAATAGCTTTCTGCTAAAAGGACAATTTCCAGAGCAAAGAATTCCGTCTCAAATGTGTATGTCTACAAGTTTGGAGCAGGTAGCATTAAGTGATTTTACCAGAACTTCATCATGCCATTTTTATTTGTTAGCGATTACAGTGCATTTAGTAAATTACTAAAAAAACTGATTATATGAAATGTATTTATAGAGTTATATTACAATATAAAAATTATATTTTACTGGAAAAGATTATATTACTGTATTTGAAAAATACAATCAAATATTGAGAAAATGAATTAGAAAAAATATTAACTTATTTGTTTGCAATATAATTTTACAGAAAAAATTTAAGTAATATCTAAACTATCCTCGTAACATCTTTTTTTTTATTTTATTATATTTTAAATTAAGAGTATGATTGTTTTTTATCAAATAATTTTTTTAGTGAAATATTTTTTCTACTCCCCCTAAATAAAATATTTTACCAACTAGTTTATAAAATTTAGTGGATCTGATATTTTATTTTATGTAAATCATTTACAAATAAATATAGTGTTGTTGGTCAAATAAAATTATATAGTCAACTTTTTTAGAATTCGTGTGCATCCAAATTTATTATTACAATCGCAGAATTTTTACTCTCAAATTTTTAAAGATAATTTTCTTGTGCCAAGTTTAAAATGTCCTATTGATTAAAAAATTAAGAAAAATCCTAATAGAAATAAAAGTTGTAAATTCTGATTATATAATTAATAGTTTCAATATAAATACATATATTTATATTATATTTAATTAATATTTTAATAATGTCTGTGATAAATAATTTCACTTAATATATATTTATAAGAAAATTATTTTTGTCATATCATAATACTAATTTCTCATATTCTTTCAAAATGCTAAGGTCTTATATGTTCGGTACATATATTTGACATAGTATTTTTTTATAAATTTTTTATATAAATTTTTAATTAAATTTTATGTGTTAATAGATTTTATATTTATGTATGTATTTATTTATATTAATTAATTCTTTCAATTTATTTTTTATTACAAGAATTTGCTTTTAATAAAATCTTCAAGTTTAATCGTGGCAAGTACTGTTTTTTCCGTAAGCTTATTTTATATTATTGATTTCTTAATTATATTTGAGACTCTCATTTCTTAAATTTAGAATTTTAATTAAAATCTATTTTTCATTTATCTCATTAGACTCTTCCTTCAATATATAATATAATATACATCTCTTAATTAATTTAATTGAAAATTAGTATATATGATATTAATTACTTATCTAATATATTATATTTTCATTAATTTTAATATTTGATATTTAAAATGCCATATTAATCATTAAAAATCATATAAACGTGATGGAAGGTTATAAAAATAATTTCCAACTATCAGATGAGGAGTTATTTATTATTCTTCAACTCAGTCAAATTTTATTATTAGAAAACGCAGCATGAACTTTTCATAGTTCACACTTTGCAGTCATACATACACAATCGAGATGATTTCATTTCACCTAACAACCACACAACCTGCATTGGATACTATAATTAAGATGCAATGATCATGTGATGGTATCCTTTTCCACAAATAAATAAATATATTGCTTGAAAATGTCAATTAATTTTCAAATTGATGTTTTATGATCGATTATTGAGATATTTGGGGAAATTGAAAATTTTGCATTTACCCATAGTGAAAGACTGTTACCATTATCAAATAGTTAAACTGACAAAAGTTTATACTTGGATTATAATTTGATTAAAAATATAGATTACGCTTCTAGACCTAGTTAATCCTAACAAGGATTTTGCTCACAAGACAGGTGGATCAAAACTATCAATAATAATAGGGTTTTTTCTAGTTTAGAGCAAGCAATATATGGGGTTGAACATGGATAATAACATAAATGGTGAACCTGCACAGTAATATATATCCATACACATTCATGCACGTACATATATAATATATGTAAAAACTTTATATTAATTATGTTATATTAACTATAATTATTTTTCATAATATTTGAACTAAACTTATAAATTGCAGCGGAATTAGGTGAGATCGTGCAAGGGTTGAACTCCCCCGCGTGCCGACGGATAAAAACACCTATGGTCGATAGTTTTCTTGACCGCTAGTGGTTCTACCACTGCAGAATACCCCCAGACATGATTTTGCAGAGAAAATGAGAGTGGCGAGGAAAAGGGGGTCACTTCTGATGAAGCTTTTAGGCAAAGAAATGGGAGGCGTTTGATGAAGCTTATGTGGTTTTCTTAGCTGATAGACCACTAGCCCAAGTTCAGATGTCGATCGACCACCGGCTTTGTCTTTGACAACCGAATATAGAAAATTTGCCTCTCGCGGTTAGTTTCTAGTTTCACCACTGCTTATAAAACTTATAAAATATATATAATTATATTTTATACATTAATTGTATAATATATATAATTTATAATATTTTCTATATCAAATATGTTATATAAACTATAAATATATTTAAGCATAATATATATGTTATCCCCTATAATTTAGCAGCATTTATTATTTAATTTTCTATACTTCTTGAGTAATCAATTAGCTAATTTAACTCGTTATTTTTATTAACAAACTAACATTTAAAATAAGAAAAACAAAAATGCAAACAGGTGTGATACACAAATACTCTGATACCAGCTACTCATGGACATTATGCAATTGAAAAAATAACATATTATTTCTCCAACAAAAAATTGAAGCCCTAATTATCATTTGTTCTCTCTCCTCTGTCTGACGCACACAACTATAGAAACGATTTCAAATTCCTTTAATGATCTATTTATTATTTATTATTTTTTGGTCTATTTGAGTTTATTTATGGTTAGATTTGCTTAGTGTTAAATTTAAATTTGCAATTTGGGATTTTGGTTATATAAAAAAATGAAAATGGATAGCAAATTCGCCTCCCCCTCCTCCATCATTAACCAAGACAACCTCCCCCCCTAAACCTTAGTGAAATCAGGATTTAGATAAAGAGTGGACAAAATTTTTAAACATAAAAAAATTATAAAAAAATTTATATTTTATTTTATTTTTATATTAAAATTAATTATAACTTTTTCAATAAATTTTATAATTTAATATTATGATGGAAAATAAAATGGTCAATTTATTGTTACTAAAAGAAAATGAAGTATACAACTTTTTTCATTCAAAATGATATTACTTCACTATTTCAAAAAAATTATAAGGTGGTGGGTAATTACTAATTAGCGCCGCCATCTCCATTGTTGTTTGTATTTCCGCCCTAGCCTTACATGAATTAGGAATTTAGAATAGCTTAATAATTTACTTATTTTTTTACTATAGATTCGTTTCACGGTTTAAATGTAGATCTAATTATATTTGGACGTAGATAGCGGGTTAAAATTTTTTATCCATTTTTAATGAGATATTTAGTAAAATTTGAACTCACATCTCCACCCACTTGCTCAATTCTATTTAACCAACTAAGCTATCTATTTTGAATAGTAATTTACTTATTTTTTTAAGAATAAAACTAATTAATCAATTAATTATGTATCTTATTCATAGAAAATGTTCATGTTTTAAATCATCAAAATTTATAATTTTTAAGCGATGAAATTTTATATTATCCAAACAATATACGGTGAGTTAAAAGGCCACGTGACGAGCATAAATTTGAAACCAACCAAACAGAATGTTTTAAAAAACATCAGGAAAAAAAGTTCAAAAAAAATTCCTGAGGAGAAGATTTGGGTTAAAAAAAATTAAACACAAGGGCAGAATGAACAGTTGAGAGAGGGCCGAGAATCGGAGTGCTCAAAAGCAAAGGACACTAAAATTGGCAATAGAATGAAAAATTTTTGCTCTTTACAGAGATTTAGCCCGAACAGAATTTTTTATTTTTTCTCCCACGAAAATGAAGATAGTGAGAAAATTCTCTTCATCTATCGGGACGGGACGGAGATAAGAAGAGTACTCCCGTCTAGTGGAGATCCAAATTATTTTTGTATAAAAATATATTATATTATATATTATACAAATTATATTAATCTACATAAATAAAAATAATATTTAATATTTAAACTTTAAAATCAAATAAACTAAAATTTTTATATTGTCAATTAAAAATTAATAATTTATGTTATTAATTATAAAATTATTATAAATTAATAGTTTTTATATTATTATATTTTAATTTTAAAAAAAATATTTATGGGAGAATTTCTACGAGGATGGAGATTTCCGTATAAATAAAAATGAGATAAAATTGCCCTGTCAAACTGGGACAGAAATGACGAATATTTTTCCATCCCACTCCGCCCTAGCCCGTTGCCAACATTAAAGGCCACCGGAAAATAATATACGCCAACATATAAATTAAAAGGAGTAACTAATAGGTACAGAGGTAGGCATCGATCGATTCGATTAATTAACCGACCAAATTGATTGATTAATCAAATTAAATTTCTTAAAAATTTTTAACTGATTCGATTAAATTTTTATTTTGATCAATTTAATTAATTAACTAAATTAAATTGATCGATTTGATTAATTAACCGATCCGATTAATTTTTTAAATTTTATAATAAAAATTTTATTTAAATAAAAGATTAATATAATTAAATAAAATTTATTAAAAAATTAAAAAATAATTTTATTCTATAATAAAAATTTATATTTATAGTAAAAAAAATGAATATAATTAAATAATTAAATAAAAATAATAACTAAATAAATTTTAAAAAATTGATTAATAATTAATTGATTGAATTTAATTAATTAATTAAAAATTAAATTTATATAAAATTTTTAATTGAATTATTTTAAATTTAATTAATTAAATAAAATTTTAATTAATTAATTAAAAAATTGATAGGTTAATCAAAATTTGCGTGCCCCTAGATAGGTGAGTACGAAAATATTGTTCTGAGCTCCGCTGCCAATTTGGCCGAACATGACAACATGTGACGTGGCCCAATTCTATTTCATTTAATTTTTGCCTTTTTGTGTTGGGTGCATTGCATTCATGTTCCTGTTTGCTGCTCTGCTCCCCCATGCTCTTGCGCCATCTTTTTCCCACGCTCGCTTTACAACAAAATTGAATACTGCCATTAAACATTCTATAGATTTTTATTTTTATTATTGTGTTATAAATTATTAACTTATTTGAGAGTCATGTAGGAAAAAAAATTTTGAATTTTTTTAAATTTTTGTTTCAATTAATAATAACAAATTATACTACTTTTTATATAAGTAGATTTCTAATAATTATATAATTTCTTAATTCATCTTTCATGGTTATGGGCTGAAAAAATTAAATTTAATAATTTTTACATCTAGAATTATCTATAAAATATTTTAATTTAAATAAATCAATAAGAAATTTAAAAATTAATTAATTACAAAAGAAAGATGATGATATTGTCATTCACGAAGACATTTGTACTATTATTTTTATGCATTTAATTATTGATTGTAATGTTTTAAAAATTTAGAAGAATTTTTATTAATTCTTATATAAATTTCCAAATCTGTTTAATATGTTTTAAACTCTTTCGGACATGAGAGGAGTTTGTTTTCCTCGAGTTGTTTGTTCTTAGTTTCTTGTAAGCTATCTTTGGTTGTTAATTATTAAAGCATAATTTAATAATTAAAAATGTATATTACTCTCACTTAAATTTTAAATTTTAAATTTTTAAATATTTTTTCTTCTTATATATATATGTGTGTAATTTATATAAAAAAAAAACTACCTTTTCTTACCAAATAAAAATATATTTTAAACTCTTTCGGACACAAAAAAAAATATTACATTATATGAATTTTATTTTTTTAATATTATATAATCAAAATAAGAAAATATTTTTTTTCTGAAAAGAAAGGGTACAGTCATTAATGGTAGTAATAAGAGGCTAGCAAACATATGGTGAGTCGTCAAACCCATACTAATTTACAGAATTATCTGCCAGTGCAATAATTATTAGCGAGCCTATCAGGCAGATCTGCTGCTTAGGTTCGCAATTGCAGCCCTCTTAATAGTCATGAAATTTTATCGCTGAACGTGTAAATAAGTTGAAAAAAAAAAAAACTATTTTAACTGACACAAAATTTGAGTTTAATTTTTTAAATATGCAATAACATAACTCAATAATTTTTTTTTATTTTTTTTATAATTTTTATAATTTTATTCGACTTAGTTCTATATGAATAATTTGTGCCAAAAAAAAATAATAATAAACACAGGCCTCTGCATTATTATGACCTTATACTCACGCAAAGCACATGAATAATAATTAAGCAAATTAGCATATCTAATTCAATAATCACCTGACCCAACACTCCCAGTCTGAACTACATGTTTTGCAGCATCATAACTCCATTTATAGCTGGGGCTGTAACCCATTTTTCGATTCAATAACCTCCTCAACTTCATCGTCCACCCTTAATTATTAGAAAGGTCACAAAATAATTTAAAAGCTATGAACATGACTTTTTTTATTAAAAAAAAAACCTTTTACGTTGCTATTTTTCCGATTAGCTAAACAATAAATTTACGAGTAAAAAACACCAATAAGTGTATTTAAAAAAAATCATTAATATTCTTATAAAAATTTCTAAATATACAATATTACTGGTTAATTTTGTTTTTCTCTTCTGATTACATTAGGCTAAGAAGGACATCGTGTCGATTAAAAACATAGTACAATCACTATACATATCATGAAACTATTTTGATTGAACGTTTAAAAATTAAATTATTCTTCAAGTGTGATGTTAAAAAACGTACTTTTAGCTAGGATAACTTAAATGTTTTAAAATTATTTTTTCAAGTATTTAAAGTTATCATTATATCCCTCAAAGTTAGAAATACTAGTCTTATACATACATATTTATATATATATCCACAAATTAATACGTCAAGAGCCTGGTACATAACGATATTTTCGGATACCAAAATAAGAAACATGAGTGAGCTAAAAAGAGATAAAGGCAAGAATAACTAGAGTACATACAGGAGAGGTATGTACATATATGTAAGTAAGTTAATGAAAATTACTTTTGATTTTTTTCAAAATAATATTCTAGATTATATATAAAAAAGGAAAATTTTATTCTCCTTTAACTTCCCTCATCGAATTCACAATAATTTTCATATGATTTTAAAAATTCAAATTTGAAATCTTTCACTTTCCACACCCTTTAAAAGAGTTGGGTGAATTAATTAAATTACACTTAATTGATTGGAATTTGATTTTTCAAAATTTTAGATCCTATATATACCTGACAATTGGATCGTGTCGGTTCAGCCTAAATTTATTATATTTATAATTTTTACATGCCATATCGTATTGGTCTAAAAAAATTATTGGTGTCGTATTAAATTATATTAAAATTTAAATAGTAATAGCTCAATACAATCCACTAATCCATATAATTATGTTGTACCGTATTATATTATACCGTATTATATCAATATATAGATTGGCTCAATTCTTTTGTATAAAATTTATAATTATTTTTAAAAAAAATATATTTATTAAAATTGATATAAAAAATAAAACAATATATATAATAAAATAAATTAAATAAATTAAACTATAATGATACAAATTAAATTATAATAACACAAATCAAACAAATTAAGCTATAATAACACAAATAATAATTAAATTAAACACACAAAAAATTAAAAATCATATTAAAAATTATGAAAAAGCAAAAAAAAATATTACTGAGCAATTCTATTTTGGCATATGAAAATATATAATATAATTTATTTAAAAATTCAACTTAATTATAAATATGAATCAAAAATTAATTTTTTTATCAGTATAATTAATTTTTGATACATATAAAAAAATTATAAAAATCATATTAAATATCATGAAAAAGCAAAAAAAATATTGTTGAGCAATTTTATTTTGGCATATGAAAATATATAATATAATTTATTTAAAAATTTAATTTAATTATAAATATGAATAAAAAATTTATTTTTTTATCAGTATAATTAATTTTTGATACATATAAACAAATTATAGATAAAAAATTTTAAAATTAAAATTTTATATAACACTTTAAATATTTTATTTTATAAAATTATATTTTATAGTTTGTCTATTTAAATTAAAAAATTATTTGTGTGGAAATATAGTTTAGTAACAAGTGTATTTTTTTTTAGCAAATAAATTAATAATTAATTTTTTATTTTTCAATTTTATTTATGTAATTTATTTAAAATTATTTAGGTTGTGCTGGACTCTTGTCGTGTTGTGCTTGAGTTGCTCAATTATCCTAAGTTCAACTCAGCCAATAACACTTATGTTACGCTACAGTCTTAGACCGCGCCGGTCATTCGGGCCGTGCCAAGCAAGGCCTAAATTGGGTTGGGGCCACCATGTCTAATTGCCCTGTATATTTCTATGTTATGTTATAAAATTAAATGTTTTAATCTCGTTTAATGCATTTCTAACAAAAGTTCTTATTAGTTACTGTCCCAACATTAAGGACTCTGAGAAAATCTTTTGTTACCGTCATCCCATGCTTTTAAAAATTGTCGCTTGATTAAAAAATTAAAAAAAAATGTCACTTGATCAATAAGGATTTTATTTTGTTTTCTAATAATTAATGTTGTTAGTTAGTGGGAGAGGAAAGAAGAATCAGAAAAAAATGGTTTAGGTATCAATTAATTCCAAGCCAAGGGACTTTCCCAATTCTTTCTTGATATTAGTCATATGATTTATAATGCATTTCGTTGCATAAAAAATTAAAAAAATAATTCTATAATTTTATTTGACTAATAATATTATATTTATTTATAAATAATCTAAGTAAAATAAAATAATGAACTCATTAAACTTTATTAACCAGTTCGTAAAATATTTTATTTAGTGAGAGCAATAAAAAATATTTTACTGAAATAGAAAATTAAAAATTCTAGAGAAAATTAAAAATTCTACATATTAAAAGATAATCATAAATTTACTTTGTGATATAATAAAATAGAAAAGAGATTTTATAAAAATAGTTTAGATATTATTTAAATTTTTTCTGTAAATTTGAGTTATAACCAAATAGGCTAATAATTTTTTTTAATTTATTTTTTTTAGTATTTTTATTATATTTTTAAATATAATAATATAATATTTTTTTAATAAAATATAATTTCAATAATAATATATATCACTAATTAATTTTTTTAGTAATTTATCAAACGCATTATTAGTAATACTCACTTCCTTCCAAAATAATAATTATACTTTTTATTTCGTAAAAAATATAAAAATAATTATTTTTATTGAATAAATAAAATTTTATGTACTTTTTTATTATATATTTATTTTTAATATAGAATGTATTTATTAATATTTTTAATAAATAATATTAGATATAAACGTAATAAAAATGTAATATATTAATTAATTTATTAAATAAATAAATAAATTATAATTAAATATAAAAAAAATGTTATCACCATTCTAAAAAGAATATGAATTTGTTTTTAAGTTTGAATTTTCATTTTAGAACTACAATTAGCAAGAAAAAAAAAAGTTGCCACTTGGCAAGTACGTGGTGCCGAGGATCTCACTTGCATTTTAGAAGTTGCCACTTGCCGCTTGCCACTTGCCAAGTCTTCGGTGATTGGGATCTATGCATTCAGTTAACCTGGAGACAAATAACATAATTCCTCCCTGAAAACCTCGGGCACAAAGCACATTGATTTTTTTTTTATTTTCATTTTTTAATTTTGTTTCAGTCAAAAAAATAAAATGCTAAAAAATACGTGGCATGATAATACCGACAGGTCGGATTAAATAATGAGTCACCATCACGTGTTCTAGTCGTGTGATCTTCTCGACTATCTGTCTTCTATTCTTGTATTCCTATTTTTTTACAAATATTTTCAGATACTTTGAAATTTTTATTATTATAAATAAATAGATATTTTTATTATATTAATTTCAATTTCTAAAAGTTATATAATTAACTAATTATTGTAGTCTTAATTATCGGAGCAGCTAACTCAGTTCTTAGCCCTCTACGTCCTTTGTGCCAGCAAATGCTAAATTACTACTACTGGTTTTATTATTATTAAATGAAAGGCGAAATAGGGTGACCTTTTTTTGCCTCATTTAATTCGTCAAATAATCATTCGATTAAACGTTTTTTTAATTTAGTGAAAATATAATAATGTTGAAAATTAAAATATCTTATATTAAGTTTCAGTTGGGATTAAATGTCAAAAATATATTTGGTTGTTGAACATTAAATATGTCAATGTATTAATGTAACTATGTAAATTTAAGCAATTTATCATTTTTCTGAATACTATAATAAAAATTCTCATTATAATAATAGTATAAACCTTGTTTACAAAAACTTAAAATCAAACTTTAAATCCTCTTATCATGATAATAATGTTAAGAAAATTGAAATCAGAAGCTTATAATATTTTTGTATATTCTTTCTAAAAACAAGAAGAACCAATCACATTAACTAAATAACTTTATTTAATAATTATAAATTTTATCTCTTCCTTATTATTAAGATAATCTCGCATGAATTGAAAATGAAAAAAAATATGAGCTAATATATAGTGCGTATATATATATATATATATTTTAAATAAGTAAACTCAATTTTATTAAAAGACAGTGTTGGAGAATATAAATGAATCCCACATCTGAAAAATATAATAAAATACAATAACATATAAGGTGGTGTAAATTGGGCCTTAACACAAGCCAATTGGTTTTGTGTTGAGATGAGGTTCCAAACCCATTTATATGGTCACTGTATATTTGACCCAACACTCGTAGAGCCCATGTAACTCTACATGGTATCAAAACTAACCAGGTAATGGACTAACCGCCAGATGATCCTGGACTCCGTTGTTAACCTAGGGCCTCAGTGAAAATAAGCCTAGGCAATTTGTGATGAATCTAAAAAAAATAGATTGTCATCCATGTTTGGCAAGTGACAATTGGGCTAGGCCTAGTTGCACTTGAGGGAGAGTGTTGGATAATATAAATGAATCCCACATCTGAAAAATATAATAAAATACAATGACATATAAGGTGGTGTAGATTGGACCTTAACACAAGCCAATTGGTTTTGTGTTGAGATGAGGTTCCAAACCCATTTATATGGTCACTGTATATTTGACCCAACACTCGCAGAGTCTGTGTAACTCTACAGACAGCAGTACCAAAAACAATATTAGTAAATAAAGAGGACAAGAAAGATGGAACTGCCCAAGAAGAAGAATATTTGGCCAGAACTGCATGAAATACCGAGTATTTCTATCTCCTTCACGCAGCCATTGGACCATTGATCTCTGACGCCATTTAATCTCCTCCCGTAAGGAAATCTCTGCCAGCTCGGACTTCAAACGACATCATTCCTCACTACTAAGAGCTTGTGAGTTATTAGCTACCAATTCTAATCTACGAATTATCTCTTTCTTCTTTCTGGCCATATTACCGAAATTCTGTTTGCTCCACAGTCCAAGTTCAAGCGAGCAATTCTGAATTCTAGTGCTCCAATCGACATGCTCGCCTATGCACCAACTCTGCTTAACCACCTCTGCACAGCCAGAGTCTCCAAACCACATATCTTCAAAACAGAAGCATTGTTCTTTACCATGAACCGATGAAGTACCATCAAGCTCAATACAGATTGGTAAATGGTATGACCCTGAATGAATTATATGACTGAGTACTGCCTTTTCAAACATTTGGAACCACAGCGGAGAGGCTAAACCCTTGTCTAACCTCTTTTCTATGAATGATGCTCCTGAACGCTTATTATCCCATGTAAACGGATAACCCCGAAAACCCATGTCATTTAAGCCTGAACGAAATGCATCCAACATAACTTCAGGCCTTCTCACCTCCCCTGATTTCTCCTTATGGAGTAGAATCTCATTGAAGTCCCCAACCAACAGCTATGGCTCCACTGACCCCTAATGAAGATCCCTAAAAAGTTGCCAACATTTCCCCCTATTTCTCCACTCAGGCCAGCCATAAAAACATGATAATCGCCAGCTGTCATGATCCATATTTGATTAAACAGTGAAGTCCAAATGATGTTCCAAAAAAGATCTCAAAGTTAAAATACATGAATCATCCCACATACAAGCTAAACCTCCTCCATTCAGTCTCCTACACTCCATAAATCCATTTTTAAAACCAAATTGCTACCTAATATAGTCCATTTCCTTTGCTGACACTTGCGTCTCTATAAGAAAAAGGACATTGGAGGTTTGTGACGTTATCAAACGCCGCACATTAGCAACCGCCGGGGGACTCCCCAAACCCCGACAGTTGTAGCTTATGATTTTCATTAGTATAGGCAACCGTGGTCCTCGCCACTGGTCGCCTCTGGTAAAAATTCCATAACTTCATCCACTAACGTTAAGTGTTGCTTTTTATGATTCAGACCCTTATTAAGGCAATTATCGATCTCAAACTCCTTGTTGCTCCTTTTACCACCCACTGATTGTCTTAACATAGCAATGCTCGCAGTAGAGTCTACTTGACGTGTTAACTCTTTCCAACCTCGTAGAGCACAATTCTTCTTCCTGGCATCATCCCCCAACAGATCAATGGCATCACTGCCCTCATGGGTACCTGCTTTTGTCAAGGAAACAGAGGTGGATAGCTCAGTAACATGGGTACTTGTTTCCTCATTGAGCGAAGAAACTAAACTATTGTCATTCTGTTGAACTGGAATAGCAGGAGTAGAATTAATGGTTAATCCCGCAGTAGACTCAACAGCCCCTGAATCCGTATGCATTGTCTCATGAAGGACCACATCAACCACTGGTTTCTCTCCCCCCTGTTCAACGACACCTTTGCTATTACCTCTTGTACTACCCTCTCCATCTCCTTTTTCCCCCATATTCAACTCCTCTAGGATTTTGTTCAATGTTTTCACACATTTCGCATACTCCTTATGCTGCCTATTTGCTGCAGACAGGTTATTATCTTGTGAGTTCTCCATCCCCTTACTGTCTAAGGAGTCAATTAACTATCTTCTTTAGCTTTTTCAACTGCATTTTTTAGTTGGAAACATTTCCTGGGCGAAACCCGCAACTGTTCATTATATAGATTCCTTTCCATATCAGTCTCCTCATGGCAGTCTTCTTTTACATGCCCCATAACACCACACCTATAGCAGAATAACGGAAGTCTTTCATATTTAAGTCTCACCCAAACTACAGCGCCTCCCAATTTCAAAAGGACACCGCTCCGTAATGGCTTCCCCACTGGGATCTTAACTCGGAAGCATAGGAAATGGTTCCATCCTAACCTATCCCCCTCATCAATATCCATCAGCACCCCTATCATATTCGCAATTGTCGCCGCAGTTGAAATTCTCAGCCACCTGAAAGCCAAATCATATGACCGCACCCAAAATGGGCAGAAGTCAAAATTCATGTTAGAGGGGGTATCCTCATCCTTCATCTCCTTTAAAACCAGAAGATAGTCATCAAAGCACCACGGACCCATCTCCAACACTCTCCTTTTGTCCGAATCAACGTAAAATTGAAAAAAAAAAAAGATATTATTCCCCAAATCTCTCAAGCTATATCGCTTCTGAAGTTTTCAGCTCCTTAACATAGTTGTTCTAAATGCTGGGATATTGAAAGCTTTTTTTGTGATCACTTTCCCCACAAGACATAATGAGATTTTTTGTTTTGGATTATCACCCATCGCTGGATCTGAGGGAACCTCTCCAACGGCATAATGAAATTTTTTGTTTTTGATGGATGGTTTTTAATCAAAATCAGACTAAAAATAATAGTTAATAGTATTCAGTTTTCAATTAACACATAAATAATAATAATAATAAAGTATTTAGGCAAATTAAAGATTTTATTGCTTCCATTATCATAATAAAACAAAATAAAATGATGATCTGGATAAAGTTGTTGAAATTAATATTTTCATATATTTTTCTTTATTAAGATGAATAAGGTCCAACTCCCAGTTTGTCTCAAAAGAAAATTTTTCTATCGCTTGAAAGAAAAAAGAAAAAAGATTGCACCCGATCAATAATATATACAATTCATCATGGGGACAGTATCTTCCCACAAAAAAATTCAAAAGGAATATTTTCTATGATAAAAAAAAAAATCTATGGAGAATAATCAAATGTTATCATAATTTTTGTGAAAAATTATATGTTAAATTTCCCTTTTTACGATCTCTATCAATGGAATACATTCTTACAACATAGATGAGGTTAAATTATATTTATATGTAAACTACATATATTCAATTAACTTTTTAAATTAATCATTTTATTATTAAATTAAAATATTATTTATTTTTTAAATTTTACTTTTTTTTAATAAGTTTAACTCTAGTAGAAATTTAAACTCGAAATCCAACTATTATATAGAAAATTTTGATACTATTAAATAAAAAAAAATTTTGATATATATAAAATGTAAGTTGATTCAATGTTGAATTTATATTTCTAAATATTATCATTTTTTGTTTATCTTAAGTCTGAAAATAAATATTTAAAGTATAAATACTAATATGAAATTTATTAATTGTAATCAAATATTTATTTAAATCCAGTTATATTAATATATCGTGTAATTAAATTGTTGGTGGTAGCACACCAAAATTGAAAAATAAAAATAAAGAAAGTCAAAAATGCAAGGTGCCTAACAATGAAGAAATTGTCAAAAATGTGAGGTGAAAATGGGAGGTGCCTAATTTAGCCTAATTTTCACCTAATTTAGTTTGACAATTTATTTGCATTTGAAGCCTATAAATAGGCTCATTCTCTCCATTTGTAAATACACCAAGCAAACACAAAATATAGCTTAAGGAGAGCTATAGGTTAAATACCAAATAGTTTATATTAGGAATTAGAGAATAAATCTCTTGGAGTTCCTTGGAGTATAAATATTTGGGGGTTGTTTTGTGGGTGTCGGTTAGAAAAATATTTTGTAATTTGTGGTTGTAACAATTTGCCGCATAGTGAATATTTTTCTTGGTTGTCGTTAGACAACGACCGTGGTTTTTCTCCATTCGGGAGTTTTCCACGTTAAATCATTGTGTTTTATTCTCTTTAATTTCTCAATTGTTATTTTATTTTCTCATTTATTCCTGCTTAAAGACGGTCCGAGGGGCGGAAAAATAGCGATTTTCCCAACAAGTGGTATCAGAGCTTAGGTGTTATAATTTTTTGTCAAAAATCTTAGTATGCTCTGTGGTTGCAGCTTGGTCTGATCTTCCACATCAGAAAAGATTTTTGTTAAAAATTATTTTTGTTTTTAAGCTGGTGGAGCTTTGGAAAAGGTGGAGCCGTTTTGCTTTGGTGTGCTTGAGTATTGGTGGTGAGATAAATAATTACATGTCGAGGTAAATTCTGTCAAACGACACGAATTTAGTCTAAGGCAAGTGGATTTTAAGTGAGACCTTTGTGACTCCTCTTACCTGGGAATTTACCTGGTGTAATATTTATTTCTGGTCCTTTATTAAGCACAAAGTAAGCATGTCGGCAATGAGATGCGAGATTGAGAAATTTGATGGGAGAATGAATTTTGCACTGTGGCAAGTGCAAGTCAAAGACGTGTTGATACAGTCTGGACTACATAAGGTTTTGCAGGGTAAACCAGTCAGCGGAAGAAATTCAGAAAAATGCGGTGGCAGTGGAGACTCAGAAAAATCCAAGATTAGTGACGAAGAATGGGAGGAGCTGGATATCAAGGCGGCAAGTCAAATTCGCATGTGTCTAGCAAAAAATGTTCTTGCTAATGTGCTTGGATTGTCCACGACAAAGGAGCTGTGGGAGAAACTGGAAGAATTGTATCAGGGAAAAAATATATCCAACAGGTTATATTTGAAAGAGCAATTTCATACGTTGAAAATGGCGGAAGGTACAAAGCTGTCCGATCACCTGAGTGTCCTCAATGGTATTATCTCTGAATTAGAAACTCTTGGAGTGAAAACTGAAGATGAAGATAAAGCTCTCCGGCTCATCCTGTCACTTCCTTCAACATATGAGCACATGAAGCCTGTTCTGAAATATGGTAGTAAGGAAGTGGTGTATGCGGATGTGGTTAGTAAGCTCATTACTGAGGAGAGAAGACTGAATGAAATGGAAAATAAATCTTATGAGAATTCAGCTTTATCTGTCGGTATCAGGAAAAAGAATAAAGGCTCCGGAAAGAGGAAGGTTGTCTGCTGGGGGTGTGGTCAAACTGGACACGTGAGGAAGGATTGCCCGAACGGTGGAGCTGATTCGGCTAGAAGCTCTAACGTTGTTGCTGCCAATGTGATCTCATGTGGCGAAGGAGATGATGAGTTGTCTCTGTAGTTGAGAGAAGTGTGTCCTCATGGCATGATTGCTACCCGTTGAGATGCCATGGAAGAGGACTGATTATTAGTAGCTGGTCCACGGAAATGCGCGCTGCATTGGTTGACAGTTGATGCAAGATGCGTGGTGGAAAAATTATGTCGATGGCTAATGAACTCTCGGAAAGTCAACAGGAGGGTTGCACCATAAACTATTAGCGGGATCCGACATGGCCGATGAAAAATTCTTGGAGTTGGCGAAATAATTCCAAGTGTCGATACTCTTTTATGGTGGAGTATGTTAATTCTTGACGTTAAGAATTATAATTGTCGGTAACAGACAATGTTGTGTTTTTATTTTTCAAGGTGGAGATTGTTGGTGGTAGCACACCAAAATTGAAAAATAAAAATAAAGAAAGTCAAAAATGCAAGGTGCCTAACAATGAAGAAATTGTCAAAAATGTGAGGTGAAAATGGGAGGTGCCTAATTTAGCCTAATTTTCACCTAATTTAGTTTGACAATTTATTTGCATTTGAAGCCTATAAATAGGCTCATTCTCTCCATTTGTAAATACACCAAGCAAACACAAAATATAGCTTAAGGAGAGCTATAGGTTAAATACCAAATAGTTTATATTAGGAATTAGAGAATAAATCTCTTGGAGTTCCTTGGAGTATAAATATTTGGGGGTTGTTTTGTGGGTGTCGGTTAGAAAAATATTTTGTAATTTGTGGTTGTAACAATTTGCCGCATAGTGAATATTTTTCTTGGTTGTCGTTAGACAACGACCGTGGTTTTTCTCCATTCGGGAGTTTTCCACGTTAAATCATTGTGTTTTATTCTCTTTAATTTCTCAATTATTATTTTATTTTCTCATTTATTCCTGCTTAAAGACGGTCCGAGGGGCGGGAAAATAACGATTTTCCCAACATAAATAAAACACATTCAAATTACAAGGTAAAAATATGAATCTAGGTTAACTTAATCAAAATTTCATGCCTAAATTAGACGAGGTAAATCTCTATGCTTGTAGTGTGTAACAAGAAATTTGAGAGTTAATTCTACATGGTAAAATAAGAAAGTTACGGATTTTAAATTAATGACTCACTTAATATACATATTTTACTATACATATATAATTTTTTTTTAAAAGTTATTAATATTTGATGTAAATTTTTTAGTAGTTATTAATACTCGAGCTCCTAAATGTGCAAAAGATTAGAATTTCACTTCAAAATACATCTTAAAAAAACAGGATTTTTACTTCAAAAGATTAGAATTTGGTAATTTGCAATAATCTTGATGCCATTTCTTTCGCTCCATTCCAAATATAATGCATGGGATATCTACTTAAGGTTGATAAGAGATTTTTATGGAATTAATTACATTTTTCCAGTAATTAAATCCTTAAAAAAATTGATACGGTACGCCAATAAGGGCATTTCCGGTATTTCAGATAAGCAAACAGTCAAATAATCGGCGTTGATGGCGGCCGGTAACAAAACTCCCCCAATCCGATTCGATGACGCTTCCCGTTTAGACGGTCACTCCACCACGTATTCAACCAATCTCTTATCTCCACGTCAACTCCCCCTCTCTTCCTACATGCATTTCTCATCAAACGGTTTGATTTTCTCCACCGCCACTTCGATCCAACGGTTCCCAGTCCCATTTATAGAATCTTCCAAATCCCAAAGCAAAAATAAAATTAAAAAATTAAAAAGAAAAACAAAAGAAAAATAGAGAGAGAGAAAGAGAGTGATTGGAGTAAAGAAGTAACCATGATTAGTTCTTAACCAGAGCTTCACATCAAAGCTAAAGAACGTTCCTGGGAAGAAGCTGAAATATAACAGAAGCCAATAAAGAAAAAAATTAAAAAAATCAAACGAGGGTTTTTCATTGTGGATTTTATGGTATTGGCTTTCGTTTTTTCATTCAATCGTGAGTCAACTTGGTCGATTTTATTCTTTCTTGCCTCCTTTGAACACTTGAATTCGCCCGGACTCACGCGATTTCATATAACATAAACTTTTCTTCTTCTGGTGATTCTTTTATCAATATTTTCTTTCAAGGTTTGTATTTAATCTTACGTTCTTGTTTCATCAAGACTCTGGTGGGTTCTTTCGTCTTTTGTTATCCGGGTGAGTTTCCTTCTGCTTATCAATTTGCAATGTTGTTTTTCTCATTGTGGTTTCAACTTTTAAGGTCGGTTTGGTTAATGTTTTTCTTGGTTTTATGGGATTTTATTCATGCATAGATTGGATTTGAAGTCAATAGATATCTGATAACAGAATCTTGAATCTTCCATCTTTGTGTTAATTCTTTTTTTTTATGGTAGTTCATGTGAGTTAGTGTTGAATCTTTATGTTTAGCTAAGAGGGGGATTTGGGTGTGATTAATTTTTTTATTTTCTTTTATTTTTCTCAGTTAATGAGATTTAATGGGTTTTCTGGATTCAATCAAGATTTACTCTCTACCACTTAAATTAGTCACTATGGATGCATTATGGCTTAGGAAAAGCTTCACGGCAGAAGCTGGATATGTACTAGATTCTCTGAATGCTGGAAAAAAATAATGGATTTACCCTTACGCGTTCCAGTGAACAGTGATAAATAGGAGAATGAATCTATGATCTTGAGTTAATTTTGGTACCTGCTTTATTGTCTTGGAATTGTTGTATTAGTATTTAACATGAAGGATCTTGCTACCAGCTAGTTACTGCTTTTTATTGATGCAATTTTTTTTTTGTTTTTCCAGATACTTCTAGTTGTCCAGTATTGTGGAAATGGCTTGCTTGATGTAGCCTGAGTTTGGAATGGGTAACTTTTGAATTTGAAGTTCTCTATTTAATGATTGATAGTGAAGTCTACAATTTGCTGCAAAATCAATTGCGATTGGCTTCGGTGTTTGGCTCTTTATTGGGAGGGAAGAACCTATCTTCCCTCTTTGCCGCCTCTCACGCCGGCCAGGTAAGTCGTAAGAATCTCATTCCATTTCATGTCTCGTAAGTTGGACAGCCCAGTTCAGACCCAAATGGCAGTGGCAGTCTTTAAGAGTCCCCTCAGCGGGGAACATTATGGGAGCAGGACAATGGAGGGGAAACAACCTGCTGGGAGGAGGCGAGTTTTTGTGCAAACTGAGACAGGATGTGTCTTGGGAATGGAATTGGATCGTGGCGACAATGCCCATACAGTGAAAAGAAGGTTGCAGCTTGCCCTTAATGTGCCTACTGAGGAGAGTTCCTTAACTTTTGGGGATATGGTCCTGAATAACGACCTTAGTGCCGTCCGTAATGATTCACCACTTCTTTTAACACGTAACTTTCTGCATAGAAGCTCATCAACTCCTTGTCTTTCACCAACTGGTAGGGATATCCAACAAAAGGATCAGAGTGGTCTTATTGAGATCTTAGGCAAGCCAGACAGCTTCGCTAAAATAAAACAACTGGTCAAGGAAAGTGTCAAGGCAATTAAGATAGGTGTTGATCCAATTCCTGTCCATAGTGGGCTTGGAGGTGCCTACTATTTTAGGAATAGCAGAGGTGACAGTGTTGCTATTGTGAAGCCAACAGATGAAGAACCTTTTGCACCAAACAATCCAAAAGGTTTTGTTGGTAAAGCTCTTGGGCAACCAGGTCTGAAGCGGTCTGTACGGGTGGGGGAGACAGGGTTCAGGGAAGTTGCTGCTTACCTTCTTGACTATGATCACTTTGCAAATGTGCCTTCTACTGCCTTGGTGAAGATCACCCATTCAATCTTCAATGTCAATGATGGGGTTAATGGAAATAAACCTCACAAGAAGAAGCAGGTTAGCAAGATTGCATCTTTTCAACAGTTCATACCACATGATTTTGATGCAAGTGATCATGGGACATCCAGCTTCCCAGTTTCTGCTGTGCATCGTATTGGGATATTAGATATTAGGACTTTTAACACAGACAGGCATGCTGGAAATCTTTTAGTGAGGAAGCTTGATCATGTTGGGAGATTTGGGCAAGTGGAGCTGATTCCAATTGATCATGGTCTTTGCTTACCAGAAACATTGGAGGATCCATATTTCGAGTGGATTCATTGGCCTCAAGCTTCAATACCATTCTCCGATGATGAGCTTGAGTATATTGCAAAACTTGATACTGTCAGGGATTGTGATATGCTGCGAATGGAGCTCCCTGTGATTCGAGAGGGTTGTTTACGAGTCTTGGTTCTCTGCACGATTTTCCTCAAGGAAGCAGCAGCTGCTGGTCTCTGTCTTGCTGAAATTGGTGAGATGATGAGCAGGCAATTTCGTGCTGGTGAAGAGGAACCCAGTGAGCTCGAGGTTTTATGTATCGAGGCAAGAAGGTTGATTGCAGAGGGGGAGGTTCTGTCACCCCACACTGATTCGGGAGATGACGAGTTCCAGTTTGAAATAGACTGTGATGAAACTGAATTTGACTTCACCCCAAAGGTGACCACAGAAGACTACATGAGCAGAACACCTTTCCAGTTTGGAAGTGGGACTGGGCATGGCCGCTGCCCTCTTTCAAAACTGGAGGAAAGCATAGAGGAGGAAGAGGATGATGAAGAGGAAAGCACAGAGGATGAAGATGGGAAAGAGGGATTTGCTGTTCTACCCTTGCCTGAAAGATTTCCGACCATGTCAAAGCTTTCAATGTCGCTTAAGAGTACCACATTAGGGGATAAGAAACAGAAATGCCAGAAATTCTCAGGAGCAAAACAAGAAAATGGCTATCATTCTAATACATCATCTTCTGGGCACAGGAGTGCCAATGAGCAGCTTCCTGCAAGTGCGAGTTTTGTTCAGCTTGCTGATATGAGTGAGGAGGAATGGACTCTGTTCCTGGACAAATTCCAGGAACTGCTGAAACCTGTATTTGCCCAATGGAACTCCGTTACCCTTGGTCAGAGGCAGAGACAGAGGCTCGGTACCTCTTGCCAGTTTTGAGATTGAGATACGAGTATGAGGATAAAGAATAAGCTTTTTTGGTTTGTGGGAATGATCAACTAGGATGGTTCAGTTTTATGTTTTTTCTCCCTGGAAGTTGTTGTAGTTAGGATGGACAGTCACAGTAGGAGGAATCTCTGTATATGTTCATGGCATTAGCTAAGTGAGGACCAAGGAGCATATTATCATTGGTTTTCTTGCTTTTTAACGTTTTTGGTTTCATTTTTTTCACTCTTCACTCCTTATGGACTTGTTTGATAAATAAATTGTAGAATGAAAATCCTGAGAAAAAGAAGGGAATGTTGTGTAAATAGTGACCTCTTTTTTTTTTAGAACTTGCTGTGAACCAATTATTCATTTCTTTGTTTTATGATTCTTTCAGTATTTTCCTGTTCTGTTTTTTCTTTAATAGTTCTATATATTTCTGAAATTTCCAATAGAGTGTGGAGCAGGGATCAGATTCCTAGTTGAGCAAAAATCACTTTGATTGAAGTTAATAATCTGTATTTTCTCTAACCATTTTAGTTGGATTGTGATCAATCACCCATGAAAAATGGTAAAAACTAAGTAATTGTTTTGTAGGGTTCGAAAATACAAGAAAAGGTCAGCATCAGGCTTATTTATGCACATCATCGGCATCTTTTTCTGTTATAAAGCGCCGGACTGCCATCCACAGATTATTTGGTATTCTTTCTTTCTTTTTTTTTAAATTTAGTTTCCTTATTTTGTAGCCGTCTGAACTTGTGGGATATTATTATTCTTATTACTATTTGCTGATTGGTACTTAAAATTATTAATTTGATTTGGAAAGACATTATTATTACGATGTCAAAGTAGTTTGTCGATTCTAATCCACTGTTTGGGCAGCAGAATTTGCAAGGAAACTTTGTCTATGCTGACATAGAAAAGCCGGAAAATATTTGAACCAACAAATGATCACATCACATGTCATGTTAGGGTCCCATTTTTGTATTTTTAACTCCGATCGATCAAGCCCTTCTTTTTTCTTTTTCCAGAATTTGCTAAAACATTGCGGTTTGATTGCTTAGGGTTTTGAGTTTGTCCTTTGTCTTGTCCTAAGAACAACAACTATTTAGTAAAATAATAAAAATGAATAACATTGATATTAAAAAAAATTAAGAATTACATAAGTTTTTTTTTATTAAAATCTATAACAAAATATATGATTATACTAATTATATGTAATTTTTTTTATACCCTTCTAAATAAAAACTCTACTTAACTTTTTTCCTATATTATAGAACATGAGAGATAAAGTTTTCCATATTTATATAACTTAAAAATTAAATTAAATTCTATAAATACATAATTTCTTAAATTGAGTACAACTACCTTATCTACATGTAATAATTAATAGAAAAGAAAAGAAAAGAAACATTTTTATTCCAAAAAAAAAAAAGGAGAGCTTTGGGAATAATTTTTTATGATAACATTCACAGCTAAGTAGGTCCCATTTTTTGGTCATTTCATTTTCACATGAAAGAATAGACAATCTAACGTGACAAATTTTCCTTTTGCCAGTTCTAAAGCATTGAGAATCAGTCAAGTTGCTTTTAAAAATTTTAGCTTGAAATGAACAATCCTGCTTTCAAGTTTGGAGCAGTCTTCTGCTGTTCTTTTTTTTTTTTAAAAAAGAAAAAGAAAAAATAAAGTCATTGTCTAATATACCAATTACCAAATCAATGTTATCTCTAAAAAGGAAGATAAACACAAAAGAGTTTGGTGAATGTCACTGTTTTTTTTATATGCAATTACATTATTTACATATTAGTTAGAGCTTCTCCATCTTAGGTTCATAAATATATATATGTTCATATATATATATATATTATCAATAATATACGTTTTAGTTGAAATTAGTAAGAATTTAAATGTTAGCTTTTAGTCTGAATTGATAATTTATTTACGTTTTAGGTACATTCATATATGGGAATGTAAAAATTAATTTATGCAAATATGTATCATATTATATACTCTTAATAATTAATCAAAAGATGAACTACTGGGTTTATTTAATAAATTAATTTGAAATTTTTATAGAGCAAATAATTATTTATTCAATAATGAAATTTTAGTTTTTTTTAATTCAATAACTGAGATTATATAAACATTATAAATCATGTCTACATAAACATTTATGAGAGGGATTCTAATTGATAATGTGTGGATCCAAGAGCTGTTCTTGAAAGTTCAGGGTACCTGCAAGAAAGATGAGTGTGATCAAGCTTTGAAGAAGGAGACTCTGATATTTAAATCAGAGTTCGATCAATCTAAAGTAAAGATGGAGAGCTAGAAGAGTGTGTAACTAGAAGAGTGTGCAAGAACCTTTTACGTGTAAAAATTTATCTCTGTTTATAGATGAACAAGGAAATATATTATAATAATATCAGCTATATGCATTGAGTCATGTCAATAATCTATCCTTTGACGGCGAATAGCGTGTCCGAACATACTATTCAGTCATGTGGGTCTTGTAACCTGACAATGAGGCTTTATATTAGCATGAGAGCTGAGTTAGTGTCACGTGTGGTGTGCACAATATCATTCACTACGTATGGTACCGTGGCATGGTACACAGAAGCGGTATTCTTAATATATGATAATTTATTAATTTTTTCATGCTAAATAAGAAGCGTACATTGGTATAATTTAATTTTTTACGTAATAAATAATTTTTATTATCTAAAAAAATATATTTATTTACTAAATCGATCAAGTCTATATTTTTCTGTTAGCATATAAAAGAAGACTTGAACCCCGAATAATGAGAAACAAAATTAGCAGAATATATAAAATAATTTAATTAATGGGTTGGACAATGACGAATGTGGCAGCCTAATCTGAGATTCTTTCTATCTTGTGTGCGGAGAGGGGTCCATTTATTGTGTTGCTAAATAGATTGAAGTTGAAGATAAAATGATGGTTCAATTCATAATAGAAAATGCCAACAAGGTCTTGTCAAACTTGAGATATTCAAAGGCTGTAAAATTTTCCAAAATATTTTTTTTTTATCAATAATGAAAAACTTTATTAAACTAGAAGAACAGTACGACAAGTCTTGCTATACCAAGACTCCAAATACTGAATGAACATAAAACTTTTCCCAAAAATATACCAGCTTCAAACTAATAAGAGCAAACTCTTCCCAAAAATCGACCAAACATACAAGAAGAGCCCTACAAATATAAATCCAGCAAACACTCGAGAATAACTCATAATCACAAACAAAATGTCCCAATCCACTTTAGAAAGCATAACGCATAGAAGTGAGGAAATAAAAGGCCAATAAAACCTAATTTGAGACTAGTGGATAAAAAGCTCGGATAAGGCATAAAATGTGAGCTGAAGAAAGGAGGCATGAAGCTCCACTAATCAGTCAAGATCTTGAAATACCAACCTAGAAAATTTGAGAGGAAGGAATGATCGAACGGCTCCTTGTGAAAATTTAGACGAGAACTGATTTTCTTTTGCAAACAAAATAATCACCTGATGTGAACTTGATTTCATGCTCTGCTACTAGGGGAAAGCTTATGGAATACAAGAGTCCATCATAAGTGACAAAAATAACATGCTACAAATGACTAGATTTAGAAGAAACCAACAAAAAATAAAGAAAAAGAAAAAAACCAGTAAATCTAAAAGGAAAAGTAAGAAAAAATAAAGGATGTAGGGTTATCGCTGAACGAGATCAAAAACCAACATAATAGGCGAGCTTCAGAAAAAAGAGAGGCTACAGAGAAAAAGAAAGAAAAAAACTATGTGTTAATTTTGAATATTTCAATTTTAATTTTAAATAGGTATAATTAGACTGTTAATATTTGAACTTTTAAAATTTAATAACTGAGTTGTTTAACTTTTGAAAATATTAATTGAGTTCTAAAATCGAAAAATCGCGTACAATTTAGTTTATTTTAGCCAATTGCTAATCAAAAACTGTTTTATTAGATAACATGTGTAAATAAAAAGTGATATAACATTTATATATGATCAAAAACTGCTTTGTTAGATAACGCATGTCAATAAAAAGGTGATATGATATTTATCTATGACTGATTTACTACCTGCTAAAATAACTAAATCATATACGATTTTTCAGTTTCAGCACTAAATTGTTAAATAACTTAAATCATATACGATTTTTTGAAAAGTTGAATAACTTAATTGTTAAATTTTAAAAAATTTAGACACTAATAATATAATTATACCTTTTAAATATTTCAATTTAAATAATTATACCTTTTAAATATTCCAATTCTCAAGTTCCTTGAAATTTATATTTACTCTATCACCCAACTGCCCAACGCATAAATTAATTGATAAAAGACAGTTCTAATTTAGCTAAAAGTCTTTTAAATATTGAGTATGTAGTTGTGTTATAATTTTGTAGAAAGAAATTTACTATTTTTATGATTCTATCCAACTCAAGTTTTAAATAATAATTCATATAAAAATACTACAAGAATGTATCGGATTATTAACGAAAAAAATTCATCTGTAATTCTTATTTTTTTGTCAGTAATTAGATTTACTTACAGATTACTGACAGAATATTTCTGTAGTTATTTCCTTTGTCGGTAATAAAAATACCAATGAAAATAAATATATGTCGATAAATTATCGAGAGTAAAAATTTTATCGACAGAAAATTCTATTAGTAATACTGACAGAAAATTTTGTCTGTAAATTATCTGGAGAAAATTTTATCGGTAATTTTTAACAAAAAATTATGTTATATTACAGAGAAAAAATTCTGTTGGTACTACATACAAAAAATATAAAAAATAAATAGATTTTTTGTTGGTTTATTTTTATAATTAAAATTTTGAAATCAAATTTACCTAAACTTTTTTAAAAAATTAAAAAAATACCTTAAAAAATCTAACACCCTAAAATATTTCTATTTATAAAAAAATTTTAAAAATATAAAAAAATTAAAATTTCCTAAAACATATTCTATTTAATTAAAAAATTGAAAAAAATAAAATTTAAATAATTTTTATTCTAAAATTTATCAAAATAAATAACTTTTTGCTATTCTTTTTAAAAATCATAAAAAAACCCTAAAATATTTTTATTTACCAAAAAATTTTAAAAATATAATAAAAAATTTTTAAATTTCTTAAAACATATTGTGTTTGAATAGATAAATTTAAAAAAATTAATTTTTTTTTATAATTTTTATTTTAAAATTTATAAAAATAAATTAATTTTTTCTAAATTTTTAAAAAATTGAAAAAATATTAAAAAAATCTAACACTTTAAATAAATTTCTAAATACAAAAATATTTCTAAATATATTATGAAAAATTTTAAAATCTCTAAAATAATATTATAATTAATTAAAATAACCTTAAAAATCAAACAATACATACCCAAAATATAAATAATCAACTTAAATTACAACACTCACAAAACCAAAATAAAATATTAAATTTATTAAAATTAAAAAATAAATAAAAAAATATAACATATATTATAAAAATTATCAAAAATAAAAAAATAAAAACAAATACATTATTCTTCTTCTTCATCTTCATCCTCTTCTTCTTCTTCTTCATCTTTATCTTCATCATCTTCTTTTTCTTCTTCTACAAGCGAAAAAAAGGGACAGACAGAGACAAATATAGGGAGAGAAGAAATAAAAAAATGAGAAAGAATTAACAGAAATGGAAGATGAGAAAAAAATATATTTTTATAGAGAGAATTAAGTGTTTGTCGGTAATTTTAACTATAGAAAATATGTTCTCTCAGTATTACTGACAGAAAATAGCTTTTCTCGGCAAATTTATCGACAAAAAATATTTTCTCTCGATAAATATCTCAAATAATAGCGGTAAAATTCTTGCCCAACTAATTAGATTGTGACTATTTATTTACTAAGAGAATAATTTATCGACAAACAATATTCTATCGGTATTACCTACAAAAAATATTTTTTGTCGGTAATTTCACCTATAAAAAAATATTCACTAGGTATTACAGATAGAAAATAGTTTCTCTCGGTAAATTTACCTACAAAAAAATACTTTCTCTCGGTAAATGTCTCAAATAATGGCAGTAAAATTTTCGCCCAACTAATTAGGTTGCGACTATTTATTTACCGAGAGAATAATTTTCTGTCAGTAATTTTACCTACCGAAAATATATTCTATGGATAATTTACAGATAAAAAATACTTTCTCTAGGTAAATATCTTAAATAATGGAGGTAAAATTCTTGTCCAACTAATTGAGTTGCGACTATTTATTTACTGAAAGAATAATTTTCTATCGATAAATTTACTGGCAGAAAAAATACTTTCTATCGGTATTACCTACAGAAAATATTTTCTGTTGGTAATTTTGCATACAAAAAATATGTTCTTTCGATATTACAGACATAAAATATTTTCTATCGGTAATTTTATCGACAAAAAATATATTCTATCGGTACTATCTACATAAAATATATTTTGTCTGTATTTTTACCTATAAAAAATATTTGTCTGTAATTTTACCTACAGAAAATATTTTTATCTGTAATTTTAGCTACAAAAAATATTTCTAAAGGTAAAGTCTGTCGGTAATTATTGGCGCTATTATTATTGTCGAAAAAATATCTATTGGTAACTTTTTTATTGGTATTCTCTCGATGTATTTTTAAATTTATTTTTTAATCATTTCTCTTAGTATTCTGTTGGTATTATCAATAAAAAATTTTCTGTCAATAATTTAATACATTCTTGCAGTGAAAAATAAATATATATTTACTCTAATAAATATAATATATTTTCTTATTCTTTATGCTTATTCTATTTCAAGAAAAGATGAATTTAATGGATGATAAATTGCTGAGAATTGTTATAGAATAGGCATGTCAATTTAATTAATATTTATATATTTTATTATAATAATAAAATTATTATATATTAATATTTTATTATATTATTATATTATTACAATTTTTTTTAATTATCGTAGAACATTCATTTTTAGGATATATTTAAATTTTGTTTTTACTGCATGTGCAACAAAATTATAAGGTGCTTATATATATATATATATATATATAAATACTAGCTAGATTGCGAAAAATATTTTTATATTATATTATACTATATGTCTAGAAAAAAATATTATATTATATTATAATATTCGTTCAAAAAGATATTATATGTTTAGAAGAAAAAAATTCAATTAGAAAAGATAAAAAAGTGGGCCAAGGGATTTGTCTGGTTGTCTCTTCCATTGTATAACGTTGAAGCAAAAATGATAATTACAGATTGGGTGAAGATATGATGATGAGAGGACTTGGAAAAAAAATAGACATCTGACCATGTGAACAAAAAGCCCCTTTAATTAAATTAAACCTAAACCACCTCTTTATTTCTTCATTTCATTATTATTCAAAATCAATTAATTACTTTAGACGTAACCTCATGTGCGAATGAATGAGAGGAAAGAAAGGTTACGGCACATTCACATATTAATTATTAGGACAAATAAAAAAAATAATTTTATTAAAATGAATTTAAAATTTTACCTTTTTCTTTTCTAAATTATTAAATATAATTTTTATTTCATAATAATTAAAAAATAATTATTTTAATCAAAATATAAATTTATATGCATTTTTCTTATTATATCTCTATTTTAATGTGAGATATAATCATTAAAAATAAAGTGTATTTATTTATCAATTTGGAATATGAAATTATAAAATAAAAGTATGCCTAATAAATAATAAAATTCAAAATTTTAACATATTTAATTTATGTGTTTAATGAGAAACTTAAATTGATAGAAAGGATAATTAGGAGTAAAAAAAATTATTCTAGTTATATAATTCAAAATTTATATTTTGATATAATGGTTTCAATTAGAGTTTAATAAACAAAAAAATTAGCATCATAGATTAATTATTATTGCAGCCTTTCGTGCTTATTTCATTATTTTTTTTCAATTCTATTCTATTATATAAATTTATATATACAGCCACCATCAAATTAATTATACATGGATATATGGTTATATACCAATATTTTATTGGTAATCTTATAATATTTTATAGGTAATTATATCATCATTCGCTAACTCAAATAAAGGGATTAAAAAATCATCTCATTTTTTTATGTTATTTTAACTGTTCAACCCAAAATAAATGATGAGGATTTTTATTATCTAATTTAAAAATTAAATTTTAATAAAATTTAATCAATCAATTTATCAAATCAGCTATTGATATTACACAAACATAATAAGTTATATTCACACAAGCATTAGTATTTTAACATGGTTGTTTTGCATAAGTTAATTTTAATTTATTAGAAGATAGAATATCTAATTTAAGAACACCATATACCAGTAAACTTGTGTAATTTAATCATTTTAATATCAATTCGTTTCCTTAATTATAGTGAGCAAAATTCATAAAACATAAATTTTTTTAAAAAGAAAACAGAAATTTTTTTAAAAATATTACTGTTGAAAAAACTTAAAAAAAGAAAAAAAAAATAGCGCACAAACATAAAATTGACAAAAAAAAATTGTGGGTCCATATATTTGAAAAAGATAAACCAATTTTCCGTAATTCCCGTAAAGTCCTCAAATAGTCAAATATCAAACTTGTCAAAGTCAATGAAATTGAATTGAAAAACATTACCAGTGAAGCTCATATTTACATAAATCTTACATTGAGCCCTAATCGAAGGTCAAGTTCGCCATTTTGTCCCTTTGGATTTCCAATTCAGCAATGCCATCTTGTTGGGTCATTTAATGGGCTTCCATGCTCACTTCTGAGACAGTTTGGGCTTTTGAATGCAGAATTAAAGTATTTTTTGGTAAAATATAAGAAAATTTTTAAAAAAAATTAAATTTATTAAATTTATAAGTTATTTATTAAAATAAAATTATAAAATATTTATCAAAATATTAAATTTTTATTAATTTATAATAAATTTATTATATATTTATAATGAGTTTATAAATTTTACATAGTTTATAATATATTTATTATGAGTTTATAATAAAATTACTAAATATTTTTGATAAAAAAAATAAAAATTAAAAAAAATATGATGAAAGGTGTTAATTTTTTAAAATTAAATTTGAAAAATTCATAAAAATAAAGTAAAAAATAAAAAAATTTACAAAAATACTGTATAACAAAAAATATTTTATGTATATTAAAATTTAAAAAAATATATGGAATGTTTTGAATATATGTTGAATATATTTTTTATATTTGTTATATATATACATGCTTGATATATATTATAAAAATACAAAAAAAATTAAAAATAGTATTTTCATAACTAAAAAAATAGTGAAAATGAAATTTGGAAGAAAAAATAGTATATTATATAATGAAATTTTGAAGAAAAAAAATAGTATTTTGTATAATTTTCTGATTCCTTTTTATTTACTGTATATAAATATTTTAAAAATTAAAAAATATATAAAATATTTATTTTTTGATTTTAATTTCAAAAATACTTATTTTCAAATTTATGCATTAGTATATTATAGGAGTATACATATAATACATTTTTAGTTTTTTTTTTAAATATATAATACATTTTTAGTTAAATTTAAGAAAGAATTACTTTTGAACTTTTTTAAAAAATTATATGGTATTTAAGAAATTAGAAAGTGATATATTATGTAATTTAAAAAAAAAGACTAAAAAGTAAACAAATAAATTATTTCTATTTTCATATAAAAATACACGTATATGATAGAATTTTTAGCATATTTTTCGGATTAATGGTCATTGTTCTCTTATTTAGTTAGTTAGATGTCCAATGTAAGTTATTCTAGCAATTTCTTTCTGAAATAGAAAAATAATCAGAAGGCGAAGCTTTTAATTTGTTTCCCAAGTTTTTTTTTTTTTTTCCACTCTTACTAATTGGTTTTTAAGTTTTTTTAATTAAAATTCCAATTTTTTTTTATCCAAATTAACAATAGTCAACAATCAAATATTATTATTCTTAGAAAATAATCTTTACTAATTATCTAAAAAGAGTTCGTATTATAACATAATTGAATTTTAATCGGTTTATCATTATCTAAAATGTCAACCGAAAAGGTTGTGGAGAAATCGTAATTGATAATTCTATTTTCATTTACCATCTCCTCTTCTTAAGAGGGTGTTTTTTAAAACTGGAGCTTTTCAGCTTATTATGAATAAGTGATTTTTAGATTATAATCAGATTAAAAATAAGCAGTTAAGCGTTTCTGTAAACTAGTTAATAATCAGCTGATAATCAGTTTATAATCAGTTAAGTGTTTCTGTAAAATCAGCTTATAATTAGTTTTTAATTGTAGAAACTGTCAAAATGACCAAACTGTCCCTGAATTTAATTATTGTATAAAAATAATTTTTTAAATGTCAATTCAAAATTTATTTTGCAATAATAATAATAATAAAATTTATTTAATAATAATAATTTATTTAATAAATTTTTTTTGATAATAATAATAATTTATTTTTCAAAATTTATTTTGCAATAATAATAATAATAATTTATTTAATAATAATAATAATTTATTTAATAAAATTATTTGATAATAATAATAATAATAAAATTTATTTAATAAAAATAATAATTTATTTAATAAAATTTATTTGAAATATTGAAGATTAGGTAGGGATAGTATGGTCTTTTACTTGGTCAAAATTGCTTAAAAAATAAGTGCTTAAAAAAAAGTAGCAAAACCCAATTTTTAAAAAACTGATTAAAATCAGATTATAATCTACTATTTAAGTTTTCAGAAACACTTAAATAAACAACTTATAATCTAAAAATTGCTTATAATCAGTTTTGACCGGCTTATAAATTTTGAGAAACACCCACTAAATTAAGTTTCTAATTACGCATAACAATTACTTTCATGCTTTGAAGTTTGAATAAAGTAATAATAATTAACAAGAAAAATATTATATTTTTATTATTTATCTCGTATCATATATTACCATCAAACCTCTCTTATTATACGTACATTATTATCGATCTTACTATAGCCATAAATTTTTTTTTTCAAAATTTCTTTTACATTAAAAAATATTTTTTATTACATTATTACATCACAGGAATCAGGAGTAATTAGTTGTTAATTGTTGTCATTATAAGTTTATAATTATTTATGTTGACCATCACAAACGTGATTGTTCCATCAAAGAAATTAGTAAATTTAGTAATGCAATTATTATAGTGACCTAAAAGTGCCCTAAAGCATATTTTGTTTCATCTACAATTTTGCTGCTGCTGCTGCTATAATAATAATAATAATAATAATAATAATTATTATTATTATTATTATTATTAATTCCATAGTATGATTTTATTGGTATACTTGCAAATAATTATACCTGAAAATCATATATGAATAATTCAATATTCATATCATTTTTCCAAAGTACCTAAAAATTATATAAAAAGAAAAATCACAGAATAGGAAATTTATATATAATAAGAAATTATGTTTTATTCATTTATAACTGAGAATGAAAACAAAATATCTTAAAAAAAAGAAGAGAGATCAGTGGATATATACAATTCAATTTTATATTTTGTACAACTTTAGGCTGAAGAGTTATATATACACACACACACACACACACACACACACACACACGCAAAGCATCCAAATCGCTTGTATTTGCATTCTTCTTTTTAAAGCTCTCTTAATTGAGAAGACAAATAGTTTGTGTAATTAATTAATCAAGTAATGTAAATTAGATGTGCCTCCATGGTCTTTCTGCTAGGGTTACACATTCATCATGCCTGAAGCAATCAACTAGATGATCAATTGTGAGGCCTGCTACTTGCATGAATGAGTAAATGATCACCGGTCCGACAAATCGGAATCCTCTTTTCAGTAAATCTTTGCTAATAGCCTCAGCTTTTGGAGTTCTTAATGGAACATTTCTTGGATGTTTATATCTGTTTATCATTGGCTTGAAATTCATATAGCCCCACATGTAGCTGCTAAATGATCCAAATTCTTTCTCAATCTACATTCAATCGTTATTTAAACAAAAATTAAGTCAAATAAAAGAACATTATTATCAATTTAGAATGGAGAGAGTATCAAATAAATTTGTTTAAAAAGAATATTAAGGACTTGCCTTGAGTATGCATTTGGCATTGTCTACTATGCACCTGACTCTGCTTTCAGCCAACATAATTGCCCTGTCGGATGCTATATCTGTGATTTCTTTTTCTCCCATTTTAGCAACAACTTTAGGATCAAATCCATCAAAAGCTTCTCTATAGATTTATTTATTAAAAAAAGAAAAAAAAAACATACATCAGTTATTTTAATTAAAAAAAAAAGCAAAATTCCACAAGCCTTAATTAGAATATATAATTAAAAAGAAAGAAATTAATTAATTACCTGAATAATTCTTTTCTTTTTAAAATTTCTGTCCAATTGTAGTCCATCAGCATACCGCACAACGCAAGCAGCTCGAACAATTTGCTGTATTGATTATATTATATATTAATTAATTATTATGTTGAACCACTGATCAATAATTATTGCAATTAGGTACTCTAATTTATTATTATTATTAAATGTTAAATAAGATAAGATAATTAAACTACTAATTAATCAACCACTTACTTATCATCATAGACTGGAACTCCCCAGCATTCATCATGAAATGTCACATAAACTTTGTCTGTATATGGATTAAAATACACATAGTAAATATATGGTAGGTATTTATATTGTAGAATAAAAACTTAATTACTCAATTTTAATTTTAAAAGCCAAAATAATACTGAAACAAATAAAAATGAAGAACAAATTAATCTGTTTTCCAAACAAACTACTAATATAATTCATGTTGGTTGCTCTCAGCTACTACAATAATGAAACTAATTATTATTAAGCACCTTAACGAGTTTCTTACTTAATAAGAAAGCTTGACCAATCATTAATGGTTTTCCTTTATTTTCAGTTCCTTATAGTTAGAGAGATATTACATTCTAACCACTATTAATTGAAAAAATGTCTAAAAAATTTTAGAAATGAAGCAACATTTCATGCACTATAAACACCCTTTTCCTTAATCTTGAAAGAACTATATAATCAGTTGTTTATCAAGTCATTTCCACTTCCTCCTGATTCGAAACTATATAACTAATCCACGTATGGTTTTATATGTTTATGTATAAAAAAGTGTTTCAGTACTGGAGATTTTTAGTTTTTGTAATGATTGGAGAGGCTTTGTAAAGAGGGTTATTTTACCTTCTTATATTTTTTTCGTATGTTATAATGAAATTTAAGATCTTGTTCTTAAAGAAAGAAGATGACTAAGGCTAATCAGAAGATTTTTTGAATTCTAACTTCCTGCACTATTAATTAATCAAGTAGTCGCTAGTTTTATACATATTTATGGCATGAACAATAATAATGAGAAGAAATTGTAAATATATTTACCACTACTCTTTGCGATCCAATTGCACCTCTTCAACTCTCCATTAGATTCTTGACATTGTGGGTGTTGTTGTTGCTGTTGTTGGACGTTCTTATTATTAGAGATCACTTGCAGTGGTGGTGGAGGAGCTTCTGTTCTTTCCAGTGTTGATGAGATTAGACGGAGTGCAAAAGAAATCTTGTGCTTAAGTGGAGTATTATTAGAAGAATAATCTGTAAGAGAAGAGTCATTGGAGTTTTGTGATAAAGATAATGATAATGATGATAAAGACAGTGAAGAGTTGCTTCTATGCAACCCAATTGGGTATACTTTCTTTAGGTGTTTAGAGAAAAATCCTTGGCTTATACTTTGCTTTTTCTCATCTTTTTCTTTAGTGAAAATGTTTCTTTTGGTCTCCACAAATTGCTTTCTTATTGTTGCTTTAGACATTGCCACTATAGCCTCTTTTTGCTAAGAGAAAAAAAACTAGTGTTTTTGTCTTAAATTGGGTGGGCAGGAAAAAATAGAATGGATGTACTATATATATATATATATATATATATAGACAAATGATGAGAAAGGTTTATGGAGGTTGAAAGATTTAGAAAAAAAAAAAAGTGTATGAGAGATGGGTCTAAAAAGTCGTTGCACCTAAGTTGGTGAAAGGTGAATTTCATCACAAGTGTTAATCTCTATACTTCTTGATTTTTAAGCAAAATAAATTATTATATATAATATAAGGTAATTTTTATCTAGATCGAATGTATGTGTATATGGCAAAAAGAGTGATAATACGAAAAATAATTAACCTTGGCTCAGATAAGAATGTCTCTATATAATATATGGCTGCCAAAGAGAAAGTTATTCCCATACCTTATCACCATTTTTTTTATAAATATAACATATATTTTCACTGATAAAAAATTACAAAAAATTGAACTGAATTTTGGGTTTTCTCCATATAATTTATGTTTTACCATCTCATTTATAGATAAATCATTTTAAAAAATGCAGAATATTTTTTGTTTAGAGTGTGTAATATTTAATTTTTATGTGTAGGTGGAAAAGATAGGGATGTGTAATTTTAATATGATTGAAAATAAGAAGAAATTAAATTATAAAATAAGTGGTATATAAAAGTAGAAAGATTCTTATGAATTTCTAATTAGCTATATATATATGAATATTGATGGTGGTGGTATAATTTATTAGTCTTTTGATTAATACATTGTGTCTATATCATCTTCTCTATGTATTTGCTTTAAGCATAATAAAATTATAATATAAACGAGGACCACATCAACTGATCAAATTAAATTGGTTTATTATATTTTTCTACATATATTTTTTTTATGTATAATTATAATTAAATCTATCTCTTTCTCTCAATTTGGTTCCATTCCATGCTATACAATAGTACATGTTGAAGTGAATTTAATTACAATTGCACTTTTAGTTATTGAGTGTTCATCTTAAAATTCTTATATGAATTTAAGTTTTAGTTGCAGTGTTTTTCTCAGCATAAGTGTAAATGGGGCCAAATTATTCTTAACTTGTACTCTTTGTGTGTTCAAGGTTTGAGGCATACCTATTGCCTGCATAGATAAAGAAATCTCATCCCACAATTTTTTTTTTTATTTTTTCTTCTTATATTGTCTCTTTATGGTTTACAATTTAATTATAATTCATCAACTGAGTTTCTTTCTTTTTCTTTTTTTTTTGAGTATTATAATATGCAGAGGAGAGAATCGAACATGAATTTATTCAGAAAATATGCATTTATCGTTAAACTATACATCGATATGCAATTGTGTTTCTTCTATTAGTATACTTTTTTTTTAGAAATAAAATGGCATTACAAATCATTTTTCACTCGTTACACTGAATTTATTATTTTTAATCAATTAATAAAAATAAAAATTCTCATTTGTAATTTAGTCATAAATAAACTCTCTTACTAACGAGTTTAATCATTAAAATTTATTAGGATAATTTACGTTTGGAGTAAGGTACACATTGACAAATGATGTGCCCTTCTCCCCTTATTGAATTTATGTTTGGTTCAAGTGCTACTGAAGACTAAAGTTTTATTAATGTTGGATTGCCAATAGTTGGAGAAATTGTATAGTGTCACGGCCAATAGTTGAGTAATGAAATGCTTACGTCATAATCCTGATAAAAATAGTAAATGAGTTGGATTCAAATTACTTCATATTGTGAATGGATTAATTTAACATAAAAAAAGGTTTTCAATTAAATATTAGGTTGCTAATTTGTTAAATTGGATAATACAAATTAAAATTTATGAGTACTTTTATTAAAATTTATGTTAGCTCAACATTGATGGGGCTGTTAAAGGATACCTTAGCGGCGATTCACTATAAATATTGGCTCTTGCTCAGTAACAAGAGCTGAGCTATAGCCTCCAGTTTTGCTTGCATGGAAGATGGACGTTCGAAAGTTCATTTTTGAGGTAGATAGACATATGTGTATCAATGCTTCGTTAATGGTCAATAGCAAGAGGCTGCTGAGATTGAATTGGACAGTGGAAGTGAGATATGTGCTGGAAGAGATGCCGAGAGGATTGAGACCCTGGATTGAGCATGATCTTGTGGGTGTGGGTCAATATAGACTAGTCACCAGTTTTCATGGAGGCCTTTGCCTCCTCTTTTGTAATTAAAAGTAAAAAAGATTGGATAAAATTGAAAATATAAGAAATTAAAATTTATGAATACTTTTATATCTAGTATGTTAATTAGATATAATCTAATTAGTTTTCTTGTTGTGTTTTAACAACATGCATGAAAAGTGAAAGATTTTGTAAAGAAGACTATTACTTATTAGGCCTCCAATAATAAAAGACCTCTCAAATTATATATATATATAATTTGATGTTACTCTTCACGGAGAGATCAGGAGTTTGATCCTCCAAAACGATTTTTGAGGGTTGAGCTTTTTTAAAGGAATATACACACACACAGGAGGTGGACTTCCAATAAAAATTATATAATACAGAATCGTTCAAATAACTTTTAATGGCTGTGATAAAGCACGGGCTAGGTTTAGTCATATTAAGAATTTTATTTTATCGAAGATGACTACATGCTAAAAATACTAAGCCGAAGTCCATCTAATTTTTCATATTTTTTTTATTAATTTAAGTTAATTTTGAATTTGATTAAGTAACGTAAGTTTCAAATTGGTTAGACTTTAATATTAAACTTTTATATTTAGATTCACTTTTGATATTATTTAATTAGATCCGATCAAATAAAAAAGTCCAAGAAAACAAAAATAATATTGTTATTTAGAGGGCATTTAGCTTCACTTATAAGCTAATCAAACTATTTTATAAACTCTAAATTTAAATCGACAAGTTTATTTGTATAATTTTACGAGCTTATAAGCTAAAAAAAATAATAAGCAAGAGGTGCTAGCTTATTTTTTTTTATACTTATAAATGCTTAGCTTATAAATTAATTTGATCAAATAATTTATTATATTATTTTTATTTATTCTAATAATGCTCTTAGTAGTATAATTTCATGTCTTTTTTTATTATGTTAATAATAATTGTACTTGTAAGTTATTTTTACTAAATATATTAAATATTTATCGGCTATTTATAAATACTTAAAATAAATATTTAACTGTTTAAAATTTTAAATATATATGAACTCTTATTATAAATTTTATAAGCTAAGCCAAACACATTCTTAGTATAAGTATACATATTTATATATAATTATAAAAGAGTCAGTAGAATTAAGATATAGAGAAAAAAATTACTTAAATCTAACCGATTATATTTATCTAATCATTTTTTTCTATCATTAAAACCAAGCCGATTCGTGGTTTATTTTTCAATCAATTGAATTCATCTTAACTCACAGGGATGGTCCAATTCGATTTGTTTGAAAATTTCATTTTACCCTATTAGTGGCTAAAATTTATCATTCTTTATTAAAATATCAACAAGTATAGCTTGAATGTTGAAGATGAGAAATTGATAGAATCGCTGTGAAAAACGAGAAGATGTAGCAATATTGACTGTAAGTAACAATTTAATTCAATAGAATAACTTTTGCCAAACAATTTTTAAAGCAAATCATGGATTCTATAATCCTGCAATTAAAGAAAAAAGCAAAAATTCAAACCTTTTTATTTCAGTATGCGACCTATGGTATATTACTATATAGAGTTTAGATTATTTTAAATTTAATGGGAATTTAATTATGATTAGAGTAAATTTACGGTGGTATTTATAAATTACATTGTTCCCGTACAAAATTTGATTTACAACATTTAAATCTAAGAAAATTTTTTGATTGCTATTACTCTTTCAAATCTGCCCTTTTTAAAAAAAAAAATACACTTTCTATCATTTTTTATAATTTTTTTATTTTTACTAAGAATATTTTAATTATTCTATAATAAATACATAATAAATTTTATAATAAATTATGTAAATTCATAAACTAATAATATAAACTCATAATAAAATATGTAAATTTAGTATTTTGATAAAATAATAATAAATTCTTATAAATCTAAATATATTTTAAAAAATAGAGTAAAATTATTTTTTTTGTTTTTTTGGTATTTCTATAAAAATCTCTTTTTTTAGTAGTTTTTGACGCCGTTCAAATGAATGGTTTCATAGTCTTCTAATTTCCGTTATCACACAATATTGTAGTACCTAATGAGAGAATCAATTATCATCATGCAAATAATAAAATTTAAAATTGTATAACATAAAAAGATATTATTTAAATCATATGATTCAGTTTAAACAAGCAATGATCACTAATAATTTACGTGAACGCGACAATGTTACAGAACCCAACTTTATTATTATTATTATTTTCATAAAAATCAATTTTTTAAAAACTATGTTTTAAAACTTTTTTTTTATTTGATTATTAAGTTTAATATTAATTGAAAATTATTTTTGTAGTTTCGAGTTTATAAAAGATTTTGAAATTTGGATTTATAATATTATTAAAAAATTTTAATTTTAATAATTTTCGCATTATCAAATAAGTACAAATGAATTGAATTTTATATTAATCTTAATAATAATAATAACAATAATATTAATAATATTAATAGCTGCAATAGCATACTATAATATAATCTAATGGTAAAATGTACCTTATTCCTTAGACAATTAATTCATGATCGATTTTCTTCCCTTAATAAAATATTTTAAAAAAAATAACAGCAACCATAATAGCTAAATTTTATGGATCAATTATAGTTTTAGCTGAATTTTTGTGAACAAATTATTAAGCAAATATTATTGTTAATAAAATTATGAAGTTATGGAGACACCTTAATTAGTTATTTAATAAACATGACTCATTGGGACTTATTTTTCTTAAATAAAGTATATTTATTCAATCTTTGATTATATAATTATTTCCCTTTCAGAAATTCCATTCCATCCAAATTAATTAAACAACAAATATATCTACAAAGCTTCTTCTTTTTTTTTTAAATTTTAAATCTATTTACTATATATAAGCGCTAGATTGTTAAATTTTTTAATTTATTCCCAATTATTTTTTTAAAATTACTATTTGGCCCAAAATTTTATATCATTTGACACATTTACTTCAATAAAATTTTTGGTTTTTATATTATAGATAAGCAATTATTTTTTTCTTTGCCTCTTTTCTTAAAAATAACTTGTGCAATTATAATGATCAAAATTGAATTTATTAAAAGAAATTATCAACTTATTAAAACAACAAATTTTTTAATATTGATTTTTTTTTAAAAAAAATTATGTTATTTTAATAAAACGACATCGTCATGTCACTTGTTTGCCGCTAATCACAATCAGCAGGTGAGCTTCTTGACGCTTAAGCCCCCTAAAGCCCTAAACCCTTTCTGCTCTGCCACTTTCTTTACCTTCAGTTCTCTACGCTTCAAAATTGCCGGGAAATTAACGGTTCTTTAAAACCCTAATCGCCGATATACTTTCCGAATCCGGAAAGTTTCCATGTAAACAAACAAAAACGGATACTTTCTCCTTAAAATCCCTAAAACTCACCTTTTCATGCTTAATAAATGGAGAAAGCCCCTCTATTTCCCATTAAAATCGAAAATTTTTGTATCTCTCTCTTCTCTTATAGTCTCTAAACCCTCCCTCTCCACCGCTGCAAGTCTCACCGATGAACCTGTTACCACCTGTATTGCTCCGGACTCTGGGGACTCTGTTCACGTGATTCTCTCTGGTCTTAGGTGCTTAGGTTTTAGGAGATTTACTGATGGAGTTTATTTTAGAAACCTGCTTTCAATGCTAAGTTGTTCTCAGATTGATAAAATAATAGAGTATTTGAATGTTGAAAATGCGGATTCAGCAGTGGAATTCTTTCATTTGTTAAGGAATGAATTTGGGTTCCAACATTCAAGGGTTTCAAGGCTTGTTGTCTCACATATCTTGGCAAGAAAGAGGAGATTGAAGGAATTGCGTCTGATTTTGGACCAAATGCTGCTAGAGGAAGGTTCGTTTTATCTAAATTTATGCATTGAATTGATTCTTTAAATTTTGGTTTCTGTTTTGTTTTGCTATTTTAGGCTAACTGACTTCATTTTGTTTGATTCACTGCTTGTGGACAATGATCTAGCTCTAGATGATAAGATGATAATATGCTGTGTAGCAAGCTTCTTAAATTTGCTTTTGTTTATTAAAAATTTTGAATGTTGCTCATTTTTCTTGTTTATAGATTTGGTGTGATTTCTGATAGGCTCTGGGTCAGCTCCTTCACTTTCTGAGCTGCTCTCTAGTGGCTTCAGGAGCTGGGATTCAAGTTATGTCGTGTGGGATATGCTTGCTTGTGCTTATTCAAGATCTGAGATGGTTCATGATGCTCTGTTTGTTGTTGTGAAGATGAAAGACCTGAACTTGATAGTCTGTTGTACAATCTGAGGCACACTGATATCATGTGGGATGTATATAATGAAATTAAAGTTAGTGGCTTCCCTAGGAGTGAATACACTAATCCTATAGTTGTAGCTGGCTTATGCAAACAGTCTAGGTTTCAAGATGTAGTTTTGTTCTTACGGAATATTGAAGGAAAGGAGTTTGGGCCTTCTGTTGTTTCATTCAACACTATCATGTCGACACACTGTAAATTGGGTTTTGTGGATGTTGCAAAGTCATTTTTCTGTATGATGCTGAAGTATGGGCTTCTTCCTGATGCTACAGTTATAATATTCTTATTCATGGACTATGTCTAGCTGGTTCAATAGAAGAAGCATTGGAATTTACAAATGATATGGAGAAGCATGGGGTACAACCTGATGTAGTAACTTACAACATTCTTGCTAAAGGTTTTTGTCTTCTTGGCTTGATGAGTGGGGCCTGGAAGATCATTCAGAAGATGCTTGCAAAAGGCATAAATCCAGATCTTGTCACGTATACTATATTGATATGTGGGCATTGCCAAATAGGCAATACTGAGGAAGCATTAAAGTTGCACAAAAAGATTATTGCACTGGGTTTTCGATTGAGTATCATCTCATACACTGTTTTGATTGGCAGCTTCTGTAAAAGTGAACAGGTTCATGAAGCATTGAAACTACTTCGTGAAATGAAAACCAATGGCTTGCAACCAGATCTTGTTACATATTCAATCCTCATTCATGGCTTTTGCAAGCAAGGAGAAGTCCAACAGGCTATCCAGCTATATGATGAAATGTGCTTCAACAGAATCCCTCCAAGTTCTTTTACACACAGTGCTATTCTGATGGGTCTTTGTGAGAAAGGGATGATAACAAATGCTAGAATGTACTTTGATTCTCTGATGACAAGCAGCTTGACACTTGACATTATTCTTTATAATATTATGGTTGATGGTTATGTCAAACTTGGTAAGATTGAGGAGGCTGTAAAACTATACAAACAATTGGGAGAGAAAGGCATATCTCCTACAATAGTCACTTTCAATTCTCTTATTAATGGATTCTGCAGAAACAGAAAGGTAGCTGAGGCAAGAAGGTTGTTGGATACAATCAAGCAGCACGGATTGGAACCAAATGCAATTACTTATACCACTCTTATGAATGCATATTGTGAACAGGGCAGTGTTCAGAATTTGCTCGAGTTGCTGTCAATGATGGAAGCAGAAGCTATAGAACCAACCCATATAACATACACTGTAGTATTCAAAGGACTCTGCAAACAGCGGAAGTTGCAAGAATCTTGCCAATTACTTGAGGATATGCATGATAAGGGTCTAACCCCAGATCAAGTTACATACAATACCATCATCCAAGCATTTTGCAAGGCCAAAGATTTGGGAAAAGCATTTGAGTTATTTGATGAGATGTTACTGCATAACCTTGAGCCTACATCAGTTATATACAATGTTCTCATCAATGGTCTTTGTGTATATGGTGATCTAAAGGATGCTGACAATCTAGTGGCTTCTCTTCAGGATCAAAAGATCAATTTGAACAAAGTTGCTTACACAACAATAATAAAAGCACATTGTGCCAAGGTTGATGTTGATCGAGCAGTGATATACTTCCGTCAAATGGTGGAAAGGGGTCTTGAAGTTTCAATCAGAGATTATAGTGCTGTGATTAGCAGATTATGCAAACGTTGTTTAATAACTGAAGCCAAGTACTTTTTTCACATGATGCTAGCTGATGGTGTTTCTCCTGATCAAGAAATCTGTGAACTGATGCTTAATTCCTTCTACCAAGATGGCCATCACAATTCTGTGTTTGAATTACTGGCTGAGATGATTAAATTGGGTTTACTTCATGATTAGTAAAGGAAAAATAACCATTCCCATGCATCTTATCAATGGAAAGAGGTATCTGATGGCTTATGCTGAGTCCTCCATGCATGTTCCTTGCATGAGGTACGACATACAATATAACTAAATATCTTTTAGTTTTAGGATTATGATTTACTTATGGGATTGCTTTTGAAATTTGACAGTTTTGTAAGACAGCTGCCGTATTCAATTGTCCTGGGATAATTGATGCTTCAAGAGCATTAAAATATCTTATCACATTCTTTTAGATTATGTGATGTTCATATAGCAGTAATATAGTTGAGTCCGGGGATTATATGTTGCAGGCACATTAATGAATGCTCTTTTTTTTCAGTTTGTGAGCTTTCAGTAGCTGCATTCAATTAATGACAAACAAATTTTGAAAAGCACACTGTTTTACATTCTTTATTTATTTATTTTGCAACAATGAATGATCAAATATGTACTCTCTTAAGTTACCAAGTCCACTGGAATGGAAATGATAACAATTTAGACTTTTGAGGTGAAGTCTCTTGCTACTTTAGAAGACAGATGGGTTGGCACTGCTGGATGTTAAAGCATTAGTTTCCTGTTTTGCCAGAAAAAAAAAGGGGAGGTGAATTCTTACTTCTGGGTACATTTTGTATGGGAATTAATTTGTGCGTGAAGATACAGATCAAATCATTCAAGGACAATGTAATGAGACAGTGGTAAGGAACTTGAAAGCAAAAGGAGTCTCTCTACAGCATCCATCAGTCTGACATTTGTCATATGATATCAATCTTGATAGCTCTCTCCAGACGCTGCATAATGTAGCACCTGGTTCCAGTTTAAGTGTTGCCAAATTCACGAAGTGCTTGTGTGTGATCTCAGAAAGCATAGGAAAGGTAATGAAACCAATAAACTTTCTTCTTGGTGTCCTTTGTCTAAGAATAGATTATGGCTATTACTGAAATTGGCATAAACTGTGGTAATTGTGCTATAATTCTGTGGTAATCTTTTTTATACTTTAAAAAGTTATCATTTCTTGTTCTTTTTCCTTTTTTTGGTAACATGTTTGTTTCCTTCCTGAGTAAATAATTATATAATGGAGCATGACCGCCTACATCTTGTTGCTCTTGTAAATGCACATATTCTACTGAGTAGTTTCTTCTGGATGCCAGGGTGGTGGTACTGGATGACAATTACCAATCTTCCTATATATGCTAGAAGAGGTGAGTACGATTCTAAAGATTGCAGATACTAACTCATGCAGTAACATTGCATATTAGTTTTTCTAATACTTCTCCGTGCCCAGGGCTCACTGACACAGAAGACTCTGTTGCGTGTTTGCGAGCAATGGAAACTGGTAACGGGTAAATGCAAGCTGTCTTTTCTGTGACTTCATTGTGTGTAGTGAGTGACAGTATTTCAGAAGCATAGATTCAGCCATATGCACTTTATGTAATGTCTTGAACCTTCTTTCTGCAGCCCTGCCACTGGTATATAAAGTTTCTAACTTGATTTGCTTGTTCATAATAAAATGAGGAACTGCTGACTAAAAGTTACTGGTTTATCTGTCTAATAACAGATTCCATTATTGCTTGCCAAGAATGATCACAGCATTTGCATTGCATCCCTGGAGATGCTAAAAGAAGAAGATGGAATTTATTGAAAGCGATTCCTTTACACGACATTCTTGAACCAGAAGATGATTCCTTCTCATGTGATATGTTCTGCATCAAGGTTGTTGCCCCTTTCATGCCTCCCCTTTTTCAGCAATGGAGGTTGATCATCAGCACCACCACCACCACCACCACCATTTGATTAGCTTCTTTTTCGGTTTCTTCTGTTTTGCTTTTGATTCGCAATTCGATTTTTCAATGTTTTCTGGACTAGATTTGAATTTCCATAATAAAGGATGAAATTTTCGTACTGCACATATATTCAGTAAATTTTTTTTATTCAGACTAGTTATTCAAATGTTTTACATGAAAATGATTTGATTTCATTAATTAATTATTATTTTAAACAAAATCATTACACTTTTTGTCTTGTGATTTGCTTCAGCTCGTTAACAAGACGATCTAAGTCTCTCAAAGATGCTCCACCTACTTTAACTCCTGCCACTGCTTCCCTTTGCAATTCTTTAGCTTTCATTTTCTCTTTTTCGTATCCAACTCCATTCATAGATTCACCAATCACTCTTCCCAACTCGTCCGAGTCAGGCACCGAATTAGGCCCCATACACACTCTTACCCCGACACCCAATTCCTCCGCTACAAGTCTCTCATTCACAAATTGGTCAGCCTCCATGGGCCAACCCAATATCAAAACTCCATTCTCGATCGCTTCTAGCACCGAGTTCCAACCGCAGTGACTGAGGAACCCACCCACCGCTTTGTGACTCAGTAACATCACCTGCGGAGCCCAACCCCTTATTACCCAACCTCTACCAGTAACCCGTTCCTCAAACCCATCGGGTACTACTCCAAACCCATTCTCCACATCTTGTTGGGTCATGCCCGTTTTCACGACCCAAATAAATCGGGCCATGCTTTTCTCCAGACCCGATGCTAATGCTTCCATCTGCTTCTTGGTCATCAATTTTTGAGATCCAAAACATGCATAAAGCACTGATCCATCAGGGCATCCCTTTAACCAGTCAAATAGACGGGCAAATGAATTCAAGTCCGGATTTCCACGACTGGAATTATCCGAACCCAACAGGCTAAGCGGGCCAACTCCATAAACTCTTTCATGCCCCATCTTCCCCTTCAAGAAAGCCAAATATTCGCCCTGGATAGCTTCGAAGTTATTGAAGATAGCTCCATAACTAAGGAGATTAGCCATCAAACCTTCTCTCACAATCTGCCAATCTGGATCTAACTCTTTGTATAAACGGAATACAGACGGTAGATGCTCCTCCCGAAACGACGGCGATTTGGGCAAATCAACAAATTCCACCACCTCTAAGGACTTCACAGTCTCGTAATGACTCCAACAATAATCTAAAACAGCCGGCAGAAACGCACTAGTGGAAAAAAAGGCGAATCTCGGAATATTGATCTCGTTAGCCAGTCGAAGAGTCCAACCAAGGAAAAAATCAGAAATGATAGCAACAGGAGGATTAGTGTGAGATCGAAACCACTGGATAATTTGATCATAGAGCTTACTTAAAGCTGCCATTATCGGCAAATTGCCGGCGTTTCCAAGCTCTTTGACGTGTTCCACGCCGGCGGGAAGTGAAGGATGGGATGTTAAAGGGAGGACTAGAGTTTGGATCTGCGGGTGAGCGGAGAGAAGTGGAGAGAGGATGTGGAGGTTTTTTGGTGTAATAATGATAGTGATGGTAATGTCACGGAGGAAGAGTTGGTGAGTTAGGTCTAAGAGGGCTAGTATATGGCCTTGAGCGGGGTAGGGAAAGACTAAAATATGTGGCGGTTTGTCGGTCGTGGTGGTGGCAGTAGCAGCGGCGGCGGACATGGTGATTGGCGACAGTGAGAGGGGGTGTATTCGTCTGTCCAAACTTAAGAGGAAGCACTGGGTAAGGAGAAGCAGATTGGGTCTGAAATAGCAAAATTTGCTTAAAGTTTGTTGACTCGTTGACTATATCACATGAATCACATCCACGTTTTTATTCTCTCTGTTACTTTTCTCTCTCTAAAATTTTTCAGAGATCGCCAATTGATCTCAGGCAACTCATGCTCTTGTTATGTCCAATATGTAGCTCCTTATTTTATTTATTTTCTCTTTATTTTATTTTTTGATTTATCATCAATAAATTTGAAAATTACTATTGTCAAAAATATTTTTTTTCTCTTTGAAAAATTTGGAACAGGCTTCATGAACCAAAGTGAATCTGGAACAGGTTTGTGGTGGGGACCCACAGTAAAGTTTATTCCGTTGTTGATTTGAAATCTTGCAAAAAACGTGAGATCTCATTTGAGGTCTTATAGGCTCTAGTTTCATGATTTAATTTATTTTCTTTTTATTTTCTTTTTTTTATGTCATCAATAAATTTGAAAATTATAATTATCAAAAATATTAATTTTTAGATGCTTCATCACGTAAATTTTTGTTAAATATAAACTAATTAAAGCTAAAGATAATATTAAATTAATTTTTTAAAAAATCTCTTTTAATACATTATGAGGTAAATTTTACATATTTTCTTTTAAAATTTTAGCGTTAAATATAATATAAATCTCATATATAAAAAATTAAATACGTTTATATATAATTGAATTATTCAATCTTAATAGTTAACTTTTAAAATTAATTTTTTTAAAAATATATAAGATCTCAATTTATTTACGAAATACTCACTATTTATAATTAAATTAAAAAAGAATTATTACCACAAAATGAAAATTTAAATATTGTTTAAGTATCATATACTATTTAGTACTTTATGTGTTTCTTTTTCTTTTTCATTTATTTCAAATTAAAGCCAACTTATTATTTGTAATCATTAATTATTATTTTAATATGTGTAATTATTTTTAAAAAAATATTTAAAATAGAATAAAAGGAGTAAACTCATGTTAAAATAAAAATATAATAAAAAAATGTAAATTTATATTTTTAATAAAAATAACTAATTTTTTTAATTTTTATAAAATAAAAAGTGAACCTGTTTATTTAAGACGGTTAGAGTAATTAAAAACCAATACCAAATTGAAAAATGAAACGATGGAGCTAGCTAGATCGGATCTAAAGTTACCTCCTTATCATCAAGCTTATCACGGTTATATGTAGCTAGTTAACTAATAACTATTATATTATATTCACGAACTTTATATATCAGCATCAAATAAATCTATAAATTTATAAAGTATCAAGTAATCATTGCGAAAAATATATTATTTTGAACCAAAATAATCATATTTTTAAATTAATATGAAGCTAATTACAAACAAATCTAAATGATTTAGTAGTATTTAAAATATATCAAAAACAAAACATTAATGTGATAGGATTATAGCACAAAAAAATTAATTTGAGGAATAAAAATTACTTAAAATACATATTAAAAGATGGCAAAATCCACTCTCTTAATTATACGTAATCTTAAAAAGGTGCAATTGCATCCAATATCTTACCGTCACTTAATTAAAAACAAAGGAAACAAACACGTATTTGTTACAAAAAAAAAGGGAGGGGTACAAAAAATTACCAAAAAACAACTATCTTCAAACATTTCATTGCTTATAAAAATTAAAGCCATTTTCCTTCAATTATTTTTTGGTGGGTGATGCCTTGGAGCATGATAATCAGCATTGAAAGCTACAAAACCTGCTTCATTACTCAACTCTCTAGTGAAATGACTCACACTTGCACTTGTATTGCTTCCTTCATTCCTCACAACAACCTTACTCTTCTTCTTCTTCTTCTTCTTATTTCCTTTGTTGCTTGTCTTATTTGCAGCCACTTCTTCATTATTTGAATTCCAAGCCATTAAGGTCTCTTCAACTAATAATGCTCCATTGCCTTTAATGTCTATTTTCTTGTTTTGATGAGCCAGTAATTTTCTTCCTTCAATTTCTCTTCTAATAGCAACATTTCCAACCTCGTCAACTCCTTCCTGAATAAAATAAAAACACCAAAAACAAATTATATACCAAATGAGAAAAAAAAAGATAATCAGAATTCTAATTAATACAACCAAAAGTTTTAATTACTTACCTTTTCAGACGAATAAACATCATTTACTAGACCTGCAAAACAAAAATCTAATTAATGACCAATGAATAAAAGAATTTAAACATTATAAAATGAAAAATATGTAACGAATGCTTTAATACGTACCTTCATGGGTATAAGCATTAACAGGCCATGCAGTGTTAAGGAGAAGTGGCAGCAATGATAATAAACATATAACCTTCAAAGTAGCCATTAGTCTCTGAAGCAATTGATTCAAACGAAGAAGAAGAGAAACTAAATGTGAGCACAATATGAAATTTATAGACGAGATTAATTGGAGAGTCAAATTAATAGCAGCAGTAGCTTTGTAGTCTCCCTATATATCCAAGTCAAACTTAGTCAGAATTCAAGACTATGGTCCCAACACAACTCCGTTTCTGAGATTTTTAGGGCCCTAGGAGAATAATGAGAAAGAGGGCCCTAACATTGGGACCAACATCAAGGAACAATACAAGTTTTTCGGATTTTTGATAGAAGACAAGTCGGAGAGGCTCTAAGGAATATGAAACGATATTTTGGCAGAAGAAAAAAGAAATAAAATTAACCCAGGATTTTATTTTATTTTTTGACTGCTGTTGTGCTATTTAATGCAGAAATTTTTTTTGGGGATTTTGGGCCCCTATTCTGGACTTTCTAGCATGGGCCCTAGGCGGTCACACTTAGTGCCTACCCTCAGGGCCGGGCCTGTCCCAACATTCTTTTTTCCCATGTTTAAAATAAAGGCTAATTTTAATTAATCAACGTCTTAATATTTGCAAAATTAAAAATTAATTATTTTAATAATAATAATAACAATATTTTTATTAGAGTAATTCTAAATGTATCAAATTGATCCGGATTAAAAACTCTTTATGCATTAAATAAATTAGAGAAATGACTATTTTAACATTGTATTTATTAGACTTTTTTAATAAATGCAAGGTTGAAATAATCATTTTTCTAATACATTTAATGCATAAGGAGCTTTTGATTCGGATCAATTTGATTAATGTAGTATTTTTTATTTTTATTATTTAATTTTTATAAACATTTGAGCCAACACAATTGTCAAGTAAATGGACGAGTTGCAAAAATCTAAAAATATAATTAATTAAATTAAATATAATTATCTCAATCAACATAAAGCATATTTTTATGTTCATTCAAGTTTGAAAATGTGTAATTAGTTAGGGAATTAGTAGAAATAAATAAATTTGCAAGTAAACTAATGTAGATTTATAGGATTAACGAAGGTGATGAATAACAGTAGTAACGTGGAATGGAAGGTACGCGTGTTTTGCGCCAGTCTGCCGCCATACAATCTACGAGACTTGATTAAGTATATTATGGCTTTTTCTTTTTATTTTACCAAAGTTTTCTATGTGTTTCTTCTCAGATATTATAAGAGCTAATGCCTGTATTATTTCTGTTCCCCACATGGCTTCACAACATTAATTCACAGCAATTTTGCTGCACAAATTTAACTACTGAAATACAGGAGTATACCAGCTATAATATTCTTCTATTTTTCTTTTTCTTTTAGAAGTTAGAAATTCAGTGGGTGGGTGGGTGTCTGATTTGCCAGACTCTAGAAGACTGTGACTTTATAATAAGTATAAAATGGGAATTACATACGAGTTTCAAAATAAAAATAATGTAAATGAACTATTAACCTCCAAATGCATTTTCTTTAATTGGAAATTGTGTTATCCCAAAAACAGTCATATAGCCAGAAGCATGTTCTGCCTACAATATTTGGCTATATATATATATGCAACAAACCACATGCATATATTAATTAATAATTAAACAAATCATAGATTAGTGAAAATAACGAGAAGAATTCATTAAAAGAGAAAATTAAGTTAAATAGGGCTGGGGGAAGAAGAAGATTAATTACCAGTTGAGAGAGAGTCTTCTTGATGAGTTCTCTTGGCAGGCACACACACAGCAAATGACATTTGGTTGTATATGTATATATATAGGACTCATCTCATTTTCATATGTAAAACCAAATTAAATTGACATTAAATGCATTCTTTGAATCGATCTTCGATTATGATTATTATGAACTAATTTAGTTTCTCTTAATCTGTGCCAGTTTAATTCAGATTTGACCATTTGATTACTTTCAAAATCCTATCTCCTCCTCAAGATAATTTCAATTCTGCTGGGCCTGACTGGACTTATTTCCGGCTGCAACCATTTTCTTCCTAAGAGTCCCAATGGGCTATGTTATACAATTAAGGCCGATTCCTTTAACAAGGCCCCCAATCACCCTCGCTGCAGCGTTGGCAGTAGGACAAATATCTCTGTCCTATAATATTTCCTCCCTATAATAATTAACTGGGCGAGGCAAAGATAGAGAGTATTCCCTTCGCTCTATGGAGATCTCTGTCTCTACCTTGAGAGAACATGATATATTTCTGTAATTTTCATATTAAAAATATTATATATTATTATTTATTGGATGACGGGGCTAGCTTGCTCGAATGATATCAAAATTTAATTAATACAAATAACTACGAGTAATATATTAAAAAGGACAGTATATTATTATTATTTTTAATTATGGAAACATTATAATTTTATTAAATCAAGACTTTTGATATTTTAATTAAAAATATTAAGGGAGGATGAGGTGGAACAAAAAAATATTGAATGAGGAGCTATGGCATGGACCTGGAGCTTGTTGACAGACAGTGTTTGGAGATGCTTCCACAACAATTCACGCTTGAGCTCCATAGCATCAAACTACACTCAGGAGGTCCCACCTTAATGGAGCCTGCTTTTTCTTTTCTTTTTTCTTTTTTTATTAATCAGAAAACAACTAAGCACACAACAACATTAACATTAATCAAAGCAAAGCCAAATATTGTCTTCTTAACAACTTGGCTCCCTAATAGTTTTCTTTTTTTCCTTTCTTCAAGAATCGAATCAAAATTGAAAAGGCATTGTTTATGGATAAAGTTTATATTCTTATTATTATACTCACTTTTAAATACTTCTAAAATTTTCATCACAAATAATTATCATTAAGATAGTTTGGTCCAATTAATATCTATACTCATTCAATGTTTATCTTAATAGTTTCATATCAAATGCTCCATTTATTTATAAGTAATTATCACTTTAAAATTTTGGCATAAGATTTAAAATATTATATAATAATTACTTTATACAACTATTTTACTAAACCAACATTCTCCTTAATTTATTACTCATTTAATTAGTAGTAATTTTTTAATTATTATATAGGGATAAATTTAGAATAAAAGTATAAAATAATTTTAATTTTATAAAGTAATAATTATTTTTGATTAAAATTTATCACTTTTAAATGATAATTATTTATAAATGAAGAGAGTAATATTTAATATTAACGAGATATTATTTAGTTAGTAATTTAACATCCAAAAAAATTAATTTGTTTCAGTTTTTGTGTAGAGGTATATAAAAAAAAAGGGAAATTCCCTCACATCATTGATAAGAAGTCCATAAAGCATAAATTGATAATAATATATATGTATATATATATATATATATATTTTAAAAAAATTTAAAACTCAAATTTCTTATATTTAATGAATTATTAATCGATTCAAAAGAATATAAACTCAAAATTATGGCATATTGTTTTTAAAACATTATTTAAAATTTGTGGAAACAATTTATATTTTTCTTTCTTAATTTTTTCTTAATGGAAAAGGAAATAAATGAAGCAAAATTTCAATTTGTGAGGATCTTAACAAGAAAAGTGATTAAAAAGAGCCACAAATTCAAAGTCAAAAAATAAAAAATATTTTACTTATATGTAATCATGAAATGTTCCCTCTCCCTCTCGTAACAAGTCCCACCCATTTCATTTCCTTTGAATTTCCATAGTCTTTTAGTCCCACCCCTTCATCATTCTTCCACTTTTGCTAGCAAAATCCTCTTTTAATTTTTTTTTTCTTAATCTCTCAAATATTCTTTTTCTAATATAATATTAGAGCAAGCTTCATGAGTGCAACTTTCAACAAGTATAATTACTCTAGACGCATTTTATAATATCAAATAATGCCCTAAGAGGGAGATACAATAACACAATTTATCTAGTTTTTTTCCCTCCATTTTTTTAAATATATAAATGGATTTATATTATTAATAAATAAAAGTATAATATTAATCTGACGAGAAATAATTTAGTGATAAATATACATTCGTTTGACAATAAACCCAATACTGATTCTCTTCCCTAATTTAATATTAAAAAAAAAATACTATTAAAGAAAGGTGATTAGATGACATTTGCCCATTAGTTATTAGTTCATTTATTATATTTATCAAAAACTAAGGTCATATTTCCTATTCTGTTTTATTTTCTATCTATGTTATATTGAAAATTAATATAAATCAATTAATTATTATATATATGCATATATTTCTTTTTCATAATTTCCATTTCAATATTGTGGAATTTAAATTAGATAAAAATTTACCATTTCAATGTATGATAAATTGCAATTTTTTTTTTCATACAATGAAAATTACTAAAATAGTGAAATTGTTTGATTATATTTGAATATTTGGTTTCCTACTCCTTCCACTATAAACAAACTAAATATTTGATACCCTGGAGAATTAAATCAATACTTATATCTTCTTTTTTATTTTTTTTTAGTATCAAGAGAAAATATAAATATAAATTTATTATCAAACATATATATATATATATATATATATCTGTCCTTTTCCTCGGAAGGTATCTATATATATAGACTATATTTGAATGTGCAATAAATAAATAAATATATTTTTAGACTACATTATTTTATTTTAATAATCGGAAAGTTAGGAGAAATAGATTTAAACTCAAATTGTTTATACTAAAAAACAATAAAACTGAAATTATTCGACCTAAGTTAAGTTTAAGTATTATATTTTTATTTATTTCGTATATGCTTGCTAAAAAAATAACTAATATGAATTGTCTATTCATTTCTAAATTTAAAATTTATTTTCAATTGTTTTATGCATTAGGGTAACAATTTTATTATTGAGATACTAACTTACTATTAGATTGAGATATCATATCTAACAATGTAAAATTTAAATTTCTATACAAATCAAGACCTTTTGGTTAAAGATTTTATCATTAATCTCTTCAATTCCTTTGGCATCTAAACAAATTTGTATCACATTTTCATTAACATTGCTTTATTGTCTAAGATCATACCTATTTTATTATTAATTAATAAAAGATAAACATAGATTAGAAAAATGATATCGGTATCAAAAATTGCAAAGCAATTTTCAGTTTCACAATATTAAAATTTTAATTTTAGAAATCTCATCCCTCAAATTTTTTTTTCAAATATTGCACAAATTACTACATTTTAGTCTTTACAATTTATATAGTCATTAAAGTCCAACATTCAGCTGGAGTTCTTCTTCATCACCAACACATACAACTCTAGTCACCGGGATCAAGAATCTGTTGAATAGAAATTGAACCGTCAGAGTTACTCATATTTCGTGAAGCCAATGCAGCAGCAGATTTTATAGCTAATTTAGCCTTTAATCAGCAGAAACAATATATTTGATATGACCATTCTCCTGTCTCACTTCAATTAATCCTTCTTGGTGATATCTCGGAGAGAAATTCATATATAATTATGTAGTTTTATCTTTTCTTTATTATAAAAAAAAAGTCCAACAAATCCAAAAAGGAAACCTAAAAATTGAAAAAAGGAAGGGCTTGGCTGGAAGATTAACAAATTACCAAAAGCAATTCTCCATTGTATTAAAAAAATTGGAAAAAAAAAATTCAAATATTTTTGCTCATATTATGTCAATAATTTAATTTATTTTTCAAATAATGAAATACCATTGAATTAATGATAAACGTATAATTCTTTCCTTCAATTTTGTTCTTTCCATTTTGCTTTCTTTCTGTCTTAATGTCTTTATACTGAAGAAAAACACCAGTCTCATCCATTTTCTCAAGAAAAACAAGAACCTATCAACTAATCAAAACCCAAAATCTAGAACCCATCAGCACACATCTATTTGTCTCATATATCATAGTCAACTTCCTCTGTTTCTCTCTCTCTCTCGCTCTGCCGCTCCAGAAAATTTTAAAAATGATAAAAAATGTACATCTCGTAACAATTCACAGCCAGAACATACAAAAAATTTCACCACTCAATTCTGCAGTTGAAAAATGGGGACAGCAACGTCATCAATGGCGGCGAAATTCGCATTTTTCCCACCAAATCCACCGTCTTATAACATAGTAGCTGATGAAGAATCAGGGAAATTGAGGATCTCAGATATCCAACACCCGAGAAACGACGATGTCGTAGATGTTTTGAAGCTGTCAACTAAGAAAGGGAATGAGATTATTGCTATGTACGTTAAGAACCCATCAGCTTCATTAACTGTTTTATACTCTCATGGCAACGCTGCTGATCTTGGCCAGATGTTTCATATCTTCATTGAGCTTAGTTTGCACCTTAATGTTAATCTCATAGGGTTAGTGCATAAATAATTACCAACTTCCTTCTTAATCATATATTATCATTTGATTTTTTTTTTGAATATCAATGTATTTTTTTCAAATAATTTTTAGTTTTTGTGTTGTATATATATGCAGGTACGATTATTCTGGGTATGGACAGTCCTCTGGAAAGGTATACTCTGTTTTTTTTTCTTTTCTTTTACCAGTATGAACTAAATTTTTATTAAATTTAGATTTAGACTGAGAATTGAATTCATAACTAAAATATTGTTGTCAAATTCAAGCTAGCATTTTTCGTTGTTTAGACCCCTTTTCTCATCTAATTTTATGAAAATAATCAAGTAGATATAACTTAAAGTATAATACTCTTTATGCTTTTAAAGAGATTGAGAAAACTAACTGGATTACACCTGATTAATTAATGTCTATAGAACTCTATGTAATTGTTTCATTCAAGCAAAAGGGCTAAGATAGAAATAATAAGTTTCATAAGATAGAAATAATAAGTTTTATAAGACTATTATGGCCAGACGACAGAGTCAAAGGTGAGCGGACTTAAATTTTGACCTTTAATTGGAAAAATATTAGGGACGGCCTTGTTGTTTCGTTGACTGAAAGCTAGAAGGCAGAATCCCATATTTAATTTTTTGTTCTCATTATATATTCTTATAAACATAGCTATCATACTTATTATTGTATTTTCTAAAAATTTAATCTCAACTTGTGCCCTAAGGGCTCATATTAGAAAAAAAAATTGATGGTTTACTAATTTCTTGAATTGTTGTCAAGAAAGGTCAATTGCATGTCAAGCCTACTCTTAACTATATCAAAACAAGGAGTTACAAGTTTATCAACAACTTAATAATTAGCAACAGAATTTGAGCTTTTAAGTTCATTATAGCAATATTAATTCAATACATGCAATTTGTTGTTGTTGTTATTATTGTTGTTACTATTATTATAGTTATTGTTGATTCAATGATGCTCAATTTAGCCAAGTGAACAAGACACATATGCTGATATAGAAGCTGTATATAAATGCTTGAAAGAGAATTATGGAGTGAAGGAAGAAGATATTATACTGTATGGCCAGTCAGTTGGTAGTGGACCTGCTCTTGAATTGGCCACTCGTTTGCCTCAATTAAGAGCTGTGATTCTTCACAGTCCTATTCTGTCTGGGCTTCGTGTCATGTATCCTGTCAAGAAAACATTTTGGTTTGACATTTATAAGGTCCGTAAACCTTTATTACATTCTAAATTTGTTTTAGGTGACTCCACTGCTGTGCTAAACTAAAAGGCTAATTGGATGTTTTCTGAAGTTCTTTTTATATATTTTGTCATTACAGAATATTGACAAGATTCCGCTTGTTAATTGCCCTGTTCTAGTAATGCATGTGAGTATCAGCCTTCAAAACTAATTAGAACTAATCAGATAGTAACTAATGATTATATTCAGAGATGACAATTTAATTGCTCTGCTTTGATTGCAGGGGACTGATGATGAGGTTGTGGATTTTTCCCATGGTAAACAGCTGTGGGAGCTTTGTAAAGAGAAGTATGAACCTCTATGGCTTAAGGGGGGAAATCATTGCAACTTGGAACTATATCCAGAGTACTTGAGGCATCTCAGGAAATTCATTTCTGCCATTGAAAAGTTGCTTCCACATCTCAGAAATGCATCTGGACAAAGCACAGATCAACCTGATCAGCCTTTGAATACCCCTGATGGTAATCAGGACAAGTCCAGGCAAAGCACTGATCAAAGAGATAGTAAAGCCAGGCCTAATACTGGGCAGAGAGAAAAATCCAGGCTAAGCACAGATAGTAGAGATAAAGGAAGAACCAGTACTGAGAGGAGAGACAAGTCAAGAAAAAGCATTGATCGTGCTACAAAAGCAAGAAATAGTACTGATCAGCCAGAAAGAGCAAGGAACAGCTTTGACAGGTTAGTTTCACAACCTATATGGATTTTTGTTATTCTAAGAGGTAAAGTTTGCTTCTTTGTGATCAAAAGATCATAGGCTTGAATTGTGAGAATAGCCTCTTTGCAAAAATGGCAAAAGAATGATGTAACTGACAAACGATCCTCTCCTGACTGTCACAATGAATGAGAGTCTCGTAAACTTGAAATACCCTCTGCCATCTTTTGCTATTGTTAATTAAGAAAATAACCTCCACGCGTTATGCAGGTTAGGAGACATAGTTAGATCAGTGGGATTGTGCAATGTTGATTGTTTGAAGCAGACAGCTACTGAGGCATGAGATGGAGGGGTAAGTGCTAGTAAATGGGATTGTAATATCCTTTTCTAGTTCTCTCTGTTTGGTTTATTGGTTGGGATCTTGTGGAAATGCTGGTTTTTTTTTTTTAATTATGATGTAATACACACACAAACCAAGTAATTGAACTAGCCAGCCAGGTTTCATAATTTTTATTTGTCAATTTATCATAAAGCTTATGCATTTCATATTTCAATGTCGTCTCTGTGGAACATTCATGAGCCAAATGCATCTAAGAACAAAAAAGTAATGGCTCTATTGCTTGATCATCTAAGTAGATAGCTCATATTTATCAACTATGGTCTATGGATCCTGATGCTAGATGAAAAAGTATTGGCTCTTACTTTAGGAGCTTTTGTGATGACCAAAATACAATGTGAGCCATGGATTGATGAAACTTTACTACTGGAGGACAATGAAAATTAAGACACTGAGATTTGCCTATTTCAGCAGAAGATAATTGCAATGTCGTCTGTGTCGCAGTACCTTCACCAATGGGTTTTTAGCGTAGCAGCAAACTAAACAATGAGAAAATGCGCAAATGTTAAACGGCTCGGGCTTAAATTCATTAATACTGAATCTGATTGAATCAATCAATTTTTAGTTTATTGATATTAAAATCGTTTTCAGGTTATGAAATATTGAATCTCAACGTCCTTCGAATTGTCGAATTCAATATTGAAATTTTCATCGTCTTAATTAACAAACATGCTCGACAGAAATATTGTTTTTTTTTTTTGTTTTTTGATACAGACAAAAATATTGTTTAATTAAATTTCATTTAATAATACTATATTTATTTATAGCCATCAGTTGTACATAATTTTTTCTTTTTTTCTACAAGAAAAAATTTTTTAAAAATAAAGACGATAATACCTGATTTATATATTATTTCGGTTTAATTTGTTGATAGATGGTAAAAAATTTTCCCTTAATTAAATTGAAAAATTGTCAAGATTTCCCTTAATTATTCTCTAATAAGTCTAAAATATATAAATATAATGGCGATTTTCTCCTTCATATTTAACTTTTAATCAATTTGTTTATGACTACTTTGAAACAATTTTTTTCCCCCAAAATTGAGAACAAAAAAAATTTTTTTTCCCTAAAAAATCATTTCCATTTTTATTTTGTCTTCAAGAAAAAGGGAAAATGAAGAGAATATTGGAGATGATGATGAGTTGGCAGCATCTAGGCCTTACAATTTCAAACGAATAGTTCCAAAAACAAAACCCCGATCACGTTGCTCGTCATCTTTCCAGAACCTCTTTCTCGTCGCCTTAAACCCCTCTAGGGTTTTTAGTTATTTCAACACTCAAATAGCGATACGTACACATTCAGTCAGATATTCAGTACCTAACAGCTACTTTCTCGTTCGCCCTCTTTCTGTTTGGGGCTTTAATGGCTCCAGTTATGAGTAGAAGCTTAGCTGCTGTTTCTTTGATTTCTCTTCCCTCTTCAACACCCTGCTTCTCACTTAAACACCTTGTCGCCAAGTCGTTTAATCCAAGAGGCCCATTTTTGCTCCCAAACAATGGTTTCAGAAAGGGCTTTTCTTGTGCTGCCCTGAAATGGAAAATTGAGAAGCGAAATCGGATTGGCTTCCGCTGCGATGCTGCCGTCGCTGAAAAAGAGGCCGCTGATACTTCTGGAGAGAAATTTGAGTATCAAGCTGAGGTGGGTCTCTCTTGATCTTTTTCTTTTTTTGGATTTTTTTTGATATTTTAGCGCGATGTCTGTTTTTTATTTGATTCTGTTGGGTTCAATTTAACCCACTGGACAAAATTCAGTATTGGTTCTTGTAGCAATTGCTTTTGGTACTATTTATTTGCAATTGGAAAATTTTTTTTGCTCAAGATTATGAATGGTTATTCAAGGATACCGAATGTTTATTCAAGAGAATTGCTAAGTAAAAAGATGGAGGCTTTGTCATTTTTTTTTAAACTTGCTGTAAGATCTATATTTTTATGTTATATTCTGGTAAATGGCAAAATTTCTTTCCAAGAGCTAAAGTATGATAAATTTAATCATTTTCAGGTTAGTCGCCTGTTGGATTTGATAGTTCACAGTCTATACAGCCACAAGGAAGTGTTCCTTAGAGAGCTTGTGAGGTGAGCATGCCAGCTGGTTGGCTAATAGCTTAAATTATATAATGTAAATTAGCAGTTCCTAGTTTTTCACCCTTAAGATTTTTATGTTGATTTCTTGTTTGTCACTCTTCAACTTTGAAATGAGACAACAGGAAACATCACAAATGCTAAGGTGCATTATTATTATTTTTACTTAAAGAGCTTCATGTCCTTGTCTTCCTCAAATTGTGCTAATTTGCTAATTGGTAGTGCGCATAAGCTGGCAAGTGGCATTCTCTGGTTTAGTTTATAGTATGACTTGGTTCTGTTTTCCTGCTTCAGTAATGCAAGTGATGCTTTGGACAAATTAAGATTCTTGAGTGTGACTGAGCCATCTTTGCTAGGAGATGCTGGCGAACTGGAGATTCGTATAAAACCTGATCCAGACAATGGGACATTCACCATAACGTATGCCACTGTTTCTTCTTTTATAGCTTTTGCTTCATAAATACTGTTGAAAATTTGGTGGGTTGATTTTTCTTGACATACAGCGACTCTGGCATTGGAATGACAAAAGAAGAGCTAATTGATTGTCTAGGAACTATCGCTCAGAGTGGCACATCAAGATTCCTGAAGGCTCTTAAGGTGTCTGTTTATCCTTAAGACTGAATTTGAGTAGTAGCAATTTTCAGGATCTGTGTTGCATTTAATTAATTATTCTTTTTCTATCTTTTGCAGGAAAACAGTGATGTTGGAGCAGAGAATGGTTTGATTGGTCAGTTTGGTGTTGGTTTCTATTCTGCTTTTCTTGTGGCTGAGAAGGTCTAATTCGGTTTCTTCAAGTTGTTGATATGCTGTATCATACTTTGATTTGAGCTTCTTTTTTTTTAATTTTTTTTACATAAAGTAGGCGGTTTTCATGGTTATTTCCTGATGAAGCTTTTTCTTGTGTTATGTGCAATCAGGTTGTTGTGTCAACAAAGAGCCCAAGGTCTGATAAACAGTATGTGTGGGAAGCAGTGGCTGACAGTAGCTCGTATGTGATCAAGGAAGAAACAGATCCTGAAAAGCTTCTCCATCGTGGAACACAAATTACTCTTTACTTAAGGGTAATAGATCTCTTTGAATTTATGCATCAATTTTAATGTGAACCATCTATGCAGCATTATCTTGCAAGGCAATCGTTTGTTAATTACAGGCAACAACTGCAGTCTCTCATCTTCTTCTTCTTCTTCTTTTTTGAGGTTCAAATATTATTTTTTCTTCCAAATTAGCTGTAAATATAGGCTCATTATCTTGTGCAGCTTTTTGGTAGGCTATTCAGCCTAATGTATTGTTGTTTAATTGTAGTAGGATGATAAATATGAATTCTCGGATCCAGCCAGAGTTCAGGGTTTGGTGAAGAACTACTCACAATTTGTTTCTTTTCCCATCTACACATGGCAAGAAAAATCAAGAACTGTAGAGGTGAGACTTTTGGTACTACATGTATTACCTACCTCAGAGGCTTTTGAAGGAATTGCATGTTACAAATATAGTATATGGTTACTTTGAGTTGATTTAAATTCTGCTCTTAGTTGTTTTCAAAAGGCAAGGGGCACACTTTTATTTTTTAAATCTTGTATGAATGTGTGCTTTTCTTAATTTCATAGTTATCACTTAGAGTATGAGTCTAGTTGATCCCTTTCCTTTAAACAATAATTACTTGTTTTCTTTGTATGGTAAAGCAAGTGCCTAATCGCAGTCTGCTAAATTAAAATTTTGACAGGTTGAGGAGGAAGAAAAACCAAAAGAAGGAGAAGAAGCAAAGCCAGAGGTAAATTTGTATGTCATTTCTATGCTTCTGTGGCTAGTATTTCTGGTTGAGTATGGTTTTTAAGTCAATTGCTGCTCTTACTTCTAGGATGAGAAGAAAAAGACAAAGAAAACCAAAACTGAGAAGTACTGGGACTGGGAGTTGGCCAATGAAACAAAACCAATATGGGTGAGTATGTGGACTGACAATCTAATTTATGTAGTTGTGCTGAATTGCAGCTAGGCATGATTGCCCGTGTTCTCGTGGGTGCACAAGGAGGGGAGAAAAGTTCACAATTTTTTTTTTTCCAAGATGCTGTTCTTTTAATTTTATCTTATTTTGTTTTTGTTTGGTATGTTGCAGATGCGAAATCCAAAGGAAGTTAAAAAGGACGAATACAATGAATTCTACAAGAAAACATTTAATGAATTCTTAGACCCACTTGTGCACACACACTTCAGTACAGAGGTATAAAATGTTTTTGGTTGTCTTAGTTGACTGCATATTGGGCTAATTATGAACTCTACTTGGAAAAGTTTTGCAGGGAGAGGTGGAGTTTAGGAGTGTTCTATACATACCTGGAATGGGGCCTCTAAACAATGAGGAGGTTATGAATCCAAAAACCAAAAATATACGATTGTATGTGAAGTGGGTATTTATCTCAGATGATTTTGATGGAGAGCTGGTAAGTTTTTCCGTGGCATGTGGTATATGAACATGCCTAGCTACTGTAGATACATATTTAAATCTAGAAAGAGGTATATCCTTTTGTATGTGAATTGGATACTTGGCATTAATTATGCTCACTTTTCTACAAATAGAAATTAGCACTGTTTCAAGATAAATTGAATCTGAGATTCTTGCGTCTTGAATAAATTACACTGAATGTTTAGTTTGTCAAGTAATAAGTTGTGTAAGATGCTTATTCTTTTAAATATAAGGTTATAATTTCCTCAGAGGAATAATCTAAATGTGGTCTTTTGGCAGTTCCCACGATATCTGAGCTTTGTAAAGGGTGTAGTAGACTCTGATGATCTTCCTCTTAATGTATCTCGAGAAATTCTTCAAGAGAGTCGAATTGTAAGGATTATGAGAAAGAGACTTGTTAGGAAAACATTTGACATGATTCAAGATCTCTATGAAAGTGAAAATAAGGAGGTTAGTGGCAACTATCTATAAGTATTTTGTTTCCATGTTTGATGGGGTTCGGCTGAGGAGCTTGGAATATGATAACTTGATTTCAGGATTACAAGAAATTCTGGGAGAATTTTGGCAGGTTTCTGAAATTAGGATGTATTGAAGACTCTGGCAATCACAAGCGCATAACTCCATTGCTGCAATTCTACACTTCCAAAAGTGAAGAGGAACTCACATCATTGGATAATTATATTGAGAACATGGGGGAGAACCAGAAGGCTATCTATTACTTGGCTGCTGACAGCTTGAAGAGCGCCAAGAGTGCTCCATTCCTGGAGAAGCTGGTTCAAAAAGGCATTGAGGTATGTGCAATGTGCATGTTTAGCAGTACTTTGACTTGATTCTGCAAAATGAATGTGGGGTTGTCTGCATATAGTAGCACAATATCCGTGCCTAATTTAAGGTCACTAAAAGTAATCAAAGGAGACTTAATGTGACATAACTGCTCATGCATGTCTAAGGGGAGTAATTATATTGAAGGATGGATGGAAAAGAATTAATTAGGTTTAAGTATAATTTTTGACTAATTAATGAAACTGATTATTGCTGCTTCTTTCTTCCTTTTAGACATTTACCTGGTTGCTGCTTGTAGTTGTTGAAATGACAATGATTTATCTTTTTTTTCTTTACTTTTCTTTATTCCCTTTACAAAAACTACTTGTCTGTCTTATGTTACCTGTACTTTTCTCCTTTTGTCTGATGTAGTTTGATAATCTTAATTGTTTTTAGGTTCTTTATTTAATTGAGCCTATTGATGAAGTTGCCATCCAGAACCTGCAGACCTACAAAGAAAAGAAATTTGTTGATATCAGCAAGGAAGATCTAGAACTTGGTTAGACCTTACAACTTCTGCTGTATTATTGGTTGCACCACTTTAATTGTTTCTCCTTTTTTTATATTTTTCTCTTCTTGGGACTGTCGTGTTCACCTTTACTAATGAGTTGGGTTTCAATACCAGGTGATGAGGATGAGGTCAAAGAAAGAGAAACTTAAGAGGAATACATTCTTCTCTGTGATTGGATTAAACAGCAGCTTGGTAACAAGGTGGCCAAGGTCCAAGTTTCAAATCGACTAAGCTTATCTCCCTGTGTGTTGGTTTCTGGAAAGTTTGGATGGTCAGCCAATATGGAGAGGTGGGAATGGTTTTTAATCAGCTCAATCCTCCTACCCAGATGATATTCAAATATGAACTCAAGTTCATGTTGAATCTTATATCTGAATTTTCTGCTTTCTTTAGGTTAATGAAAGCACAAGCTCTTGGAGACACTGCCAGCTTGGAGTTCATGAGAGGAAGAAGAATACTGGAGATTAATCCAGATCACCCCATCATAAAAGACTTAAATGTAAGCTATTCTGCCTTATGCTTGTTGACATTATTGAAGCCATGCTGTTGTGGATTATTACTTTGTTATGGTGCTTTATCCCTTATTAATAATTTACGTAGTGACAGAGAACATGATGTGGAGAGCTGTCTGAGAATTACTGATGTTGAAGTGTAATTCCTGAATTGTTTAGTTGAATAGGAAAGAATGAAATACCATGATTAAGAGATAGTTTGCGGATAGGAATTCAATCTTGCACCAGTTAATACATTCACTGTAATTCTTAATTTAATGTCAAAGGGAAAAAATATTCTTTCACAAAATTTTCTAATTAACCACTTATTTTATAACTTTCTGTTATGGTAAGAGGAACTTTTTTTTTTTTTTAAATTTATAATGTTTTCTATCCTATATATTTTCTTTGGACTGCATTAATACATACTAGTAATTTTGGAGCGTAGAATGACAAATAAATGCAGTAGTATTATGTTCATTACTATGCATGCATCAAGTAAAAGGAAGAAGTGAAAGCACCTGTGCACAATCAATTAAATTACGGTATACTAGTAATTTAACAATATTGTTGGTGTATATAAAGGTTGGATGTGATAATTCATATTTTTTATCCATACTCGTATTAACAAGATCTTGCGCAATCAAATAAATTACAGTATGCTAGTAATTTAACAATATTGTTTGTGTATATGAAAGTTGGATGTGATAAATCATATTTTTTATCCTAACTCATATTTTTTATCCTAACTCATATTTTTTTATCCTAACTCGTATTAATAGAAGCAAGAGTTCAAAGGTTCTCATGGTATTCCTCCCATAAGACCTGATTTGATTTTGGAAAAGTAATATTCTGATGTTTTCCTTTCATATTGGTCGGCCATGGTGTAATTTTTTACAGTTCAGATAATAACCTGAACTTTGATTGCCTCAAATTCTATTGTTTAGGACATTATACTTGACATTTTAAGGTAGATGTAGTTAGAAGGTGTTGAAGTAGACCTAAACTAAAATGGGAAAAAATGACAGAGAATAATGGTCTTTATATCTCTGAAGGTAGCCTCTAATCGCTTAGTGGAAAAAAAAAATTCAAATAGCCGACCCCGATTATTCTACTTTGAGATTAAGTTCTAATTGAGTTAAGTTGAGGATGGTATAATTGGCACTTGATTATATAGTGTTAAGCTGATATTGGATGAAATAGCAATTGCCTTTTATGAGAAATTGCTTTTTTTTTTTTGTCAGTAAAGAAATTACTTGTTTGTGTTTGATGTCTTTCCAAATTTAGTTTTTATATGAATTTTCTATTAAACTTTACAGGCTGCATGCAAGAATGCACCTGATAGTGGTGATGCCAAGAGAGCTGTTGACCTCCTATATGATACAGCTTTGATCTCCAGTGGATTCTCGGTGAGGATGAATAAGAGTTCCCTTGTGCTGCCTCATATTAGCAGGCAGGCCTTTTACAATTTCCTAGTTTTACTTGTGTATTATTTCTGTGATATTGCAGCCTGACAGCCCAGCTGAGTTGGGTAATAAGATATATGAGATGATGACTATGGCACTTGGAGGAAGATGGGGTAGATCTGAAGACGATAACATAGAGATAGTGGAAGATAATGCTGCAGAACCAGATGCCAAAGCTGATGAAACCTCAGAGCCACAAGTAGTTGAACCATCAGAAGTGAGGACAGAAAGCGACCCCTGGAACGAGTAAATTATTATCTCAATGACATAAATTTTGGGCATTATTTGAGTAACTTTCAGGGAAAGTAATGCACGCAAGATATACAGGAGAAATCTGGTTGTGGTTGAAGAGAGTGAAGGGCAGAAACACTGATAAAATTTGTGGTGCAAAATGAATATAGGAGTTCTGCTGCTGGGTTATAGCATACATAGGAGGTTTGAGTTTTAAGATATTTGTCAATGTCTAAACAATTAGCGGAACTGCACTCTTTCCCTTGCTCTTAAAATTTCATTTTTTTACTAAATAACTGCCTCATTTCGCAAAAGTGGCGAATTTGCCTTGTTTTCATGGTTTTCAGCTCGGGTATATCAGCAATTTTTTGAGCTCTACTCTTTTTTTAACATTTTTTTCCTAATGGTTTTTCAAGGTGCTTGTATGTACGGCAAGGCTGCTGCATGAAAACGACTTGTTGTCTAATTAGATTAAGAAGATTTCTTCATCACAAGATCATAGCAGCTAAAAGTTAATTAATAGTTTAATATTAATGAGGAGAAAAACCTTGCAAATTGATGACTATGACCAATTTTTATTTTTTGGTCGTTTTACACTTAAATTTATCAAGTCCGCCTTGACATAATACCTTTGAGGTTCACTGGGGGCTTTAGAGTTACTTTATGAAAGACATCATGAAAATGACTAGTCGTTAACAGAAGTTCGTGCCCAATGTAATACTTTCTGCCTTGAAAATATAATTATTTAAAGAAAAATTTAGCAACTCATCATTATTCTTTATGAAAATCAATGTCTAATAATAAATATTAAAAATTATTAAAGTGCGAATGCATATTACTTCTGCTTAGTTTTTAGATTCAAATTTAAGTATTTTCATGTAATTAATAAAAAAAATAAATGTTGAAAAAAATAGCGTTACAAATTTTCATAAAAATGTCATTATTTTTACTAATGGTAGTTTACTTATATAATTATAGGCTCCCTAGTCATACTTTTCTATTTCAGAAAAACTTAAAAAATTAATTATTTTTTATGAAAAAGTATAAACCTACATTAATTTTCTGTATAATATTTTTGTTTTAATATAAATATATTTTTAATAAATAATATTAAATATAAACATAATAATTAATAAGATTTAATATATTAATTAAATTAAAAGAAAATCTTAATTTCAAATGAAATAAAACGGTCATCCGAACCGATAGTTCCGGTCGGAAGCCTGGTTACATCCAAAAGAAAATCAACATACTCGTAGGTTTTAAGGAGGGTTTAAAGGCGGCTTCTCTTACTATTGGCCTCCTCTTCCTTATTTTCGAAAGTGTTGTTTCCGTACTCGATCTTCAATCTTCTGCATCTCTCTCTCTTTGATTCCCTCGGAAAATCGTAATGCTTCTGCAAAACTGCTCCTTTTCATTTTTCTTTTGATAAATTTTCTAGTACTGCTGCCATTTTACTAATCCGTCAAGACTATGTGGAGAAACTTTACCAAACGAGCTTGTTCGTCTGAGAAGCTCAAATTGTCCTCATATTATAAAGAATTCTATCTAGAATCTAAATTTATTGAGAAAACTAGGCTTCCAGAGAGCCAAACATGCCTAAATTATTCTTCTTGCTCGCTTCTGGGCTTTCGGCGAATTGTTGTATTAAATGATGAATTTAGCAAACCCAGTTTCACTAATTTGGGAAACCCTTTTGGTCTTTCTCCCCATTCCTTCAAGGGCTATGCAACTGCAGCTGCACAGGCAGCTGTTTCAACGGATGAGTCAGACTTTTATGGGAGCGATGATCTCCAAGAACAGATAGAGGAGATCAATAAACACCACCTGAAGAGGGAGGTACAGTTTCCTATCAATAAACACCACCAGAAGAGGGAGGTACAGTTTACGCTACAGCAAAAGAAAACAATAGCAGGCATGGGTATAGGAAAGTATAATATACTTAAAAGGAGGCAAATAAAGATGGAGACAGAGGCCTGGGAAGAGGCAGCTAAAGAATATGAGGAATTGTTAGCGGACATGTGTGAGCAGAAACTGGCACCTAATTTGCCTTATGTAAAGTCTTTGTTTCTTGGTTGGTTTGAGCCTTTGAGGGATGCAATTAAAGCAGAGCAGGAACAATGTAAGGATAAGGTCTGTAAACTTTCTCATGGACCGTATTTTGATGCACTGCCAGCGGATATGGTGGCAGTTATTACCATGCATAATTTGATGGGATTGTTGATGACTTCTAATGGAGGGAATGGGAGTATTAGGGTTGTTCAAGCTGCCTGTGCAGTAGGTGAGGCAATTGAGCATGAGGTGAGGAAGCTTTCATTTTTTTCAGTTTATTTTGGTTAATTATATTGAAACAAAGTTCAAATATGTTAACATTTGTCTCTGAATTACTTGGTGTAGAGAACTTAACTGTTTGGAGCATGTTATAAAATTTGTGGCCTTAGGATTTCTTTGTTTGGGCATCTTACAAATGCAATGACCACCATTTTGCATTAGTAATTAAGGGTCTTAGCTAATTAAATAAACGTACTGAACTAATGTTGATTATTTGAAAAATGCTGAAGTATTTGGTAGACTCAATTTCATCCAATTGTCATTATTTAGTTACATTTTATTTGATTGGAGTCCCTAAAATTCAAACTATTATCAGCAAAATACTCAACTTTTTTGTTTCAATGATGTCACTGCTGTTAGAGTTTGGTAGAATTTGACACTTGGAATTTTGTCATGTAAACTATTTTTAATTACTTTCACAATTACAAGAGGCTATATAAGGTTTTATTATGTTTTCTACATCAAAAAGTTGCCTAGTTGGCTAAGTCACTACAAAGATTTATCGATAGTGATATAATTGAAACACATTAAAGTCGAGTAATTTTGCTAATGCTACATGGAGTTTATTGACAGCAAAATTACTCAATTGGTAGGATAATTTAAAACTTCTGATCTTATTTCTCTTAGCATCAGATGTATTTTTTCTTAATATTGCTCCAGTAACTCCCATTATGTATTTGTACTAACTAGGATTTCTTGAGCAAGTTATGCTTTTTACTTGCAATGTCATGTAATATAAAAAAAACCTTCTTGTTCTCACTATTGCTTCCTAACCTGTAAACCACAAGATTGAACTAAGCAAACCAAATTGCTTTGCTCCCAGTAGAACTCAGTTCAATTTGTTTCTATATGATACTAAACTAAAGCAATCTTGATGTAGCCAAGGAAAAGGAAAATAAGATTGAGGAATGAAATGAAATAAATTCCTGAGAACTTTTCCTTTTTCTTCACTGCATTATATCCACAAATGGTGTTTTTTGGAATTGAATATGTAGATAATGGCACCATAATATTTAACTATGGATTCTGATATTGAATTGAAGTCCAAGTAAATGGTCCAAAATGAGCAACCAAATAAAAGACCAAACTGTAGTGTTGTGGTTTTGTTTCATATTAAAAATAGTTCTGTTTGAAAAATTCTCTTTTAAACCATACCATTCACATAGCATCTACATCATGATTTAATTATAATGTTCTTAATGTGTTTTATTAAATGATATTTTCATGGTTAAGTTTCTGAGACTGCAATTTATCTTTGTTGTTCACCTAGCAATTAAAATGGTGGCTAGTTTATGCTAATAGTTATTTGTATGACCCATAATTTTTGTCTGAATTTTTGTGTCCCTATCATTTTTATTGTTAATTGTTTTTTATGTTGAGAGCATATAAATAATCATCCCTTTTTGTTCCAGGCTAGGGTACACAGGTTCTTGGAGAAGACAAAGAAGAAGAAGAACACAAAGGTCAAGGAACTTGAAGGTGAATCCGAATATGCAACCACTGAAGAACAGAAACTTGCTAAAGAACAGGAGAAACTGAGAAGAAAAGTCACTGAATTGATGAAAAAGAAAAATGTTCAGCAATTAAAGGGATTATTGAAGGATCATGATGAAACAGCGCCCTGGGGTCAGGACGCACAAGTTAAGGTTTGTGATATATGTAGTTACAAATGCTGAAGTTGCACTTCTCTTTCAATTTTGCATCTGATTATTATACATCCCAGGTTGGCTGCCGCTTGATTCAATTGTTAATTGAAACAGCCTATATACAACCTCCAGTTGATCAATTTGGAGATGGTCTACCTGATATTCGCCCTGCATTTATGCATGGCCTTAAAAATGTTACAAAAGATGGACAGTGAGTAGATTCATTTTGCCTTTTAATTAATGGGCCTTTTGATTGGTCTCATTGTGTGTGTGTGTATGTCTATCTATCTATCTATCATTCTATCTATTCTATCATGTGCAATTATATAAAAAATTTTACAATTTTGAAGTAGGAAAACTAGCAGGAGATATGGTGTAATTGAGTGTGACCCACTTGTTCGTAAAGGCCTTGAGAAATCTGTAAGTTGATTATTAATTTCCTTGGTGCAATTTGCGTATTTCAATATTGAAGGCTTGTATCTCTTTATCATTTGAACAAATTTTTAAAGTGGTTTCTATACTTGTGGTACAAGGGTGTCAGTAACTGCTGTTTGTTTGTATAGGCTAGGCACATGGTCATCCCTTACATGCCAATGTTGGTGCCTCCTTTAAACTGGACAGGGTAATGGATTTATGCCTTTTCTTTTTAGATATTATAAATTTGTATGATTAAGAATAGTTTTACCTGACCAACTTGGTTCTGACTATTAATATACTGTCTTGATTTACATTCAGTTATTCTTTGTAAAAATTTACTGTATATTAAACATTATTGCTTAAATCTTATTTGAGACAGCTATTATATATTCTTCTCCAGTATAGCAAGGTGATTCTTCTTTTAAGCTGTAAACTTTCCAATATTTTAGGTATGACCAGGGCGCACACTTATTTTTGCCATCCTATGTTATGCGAACTCATGGAGCAAAACAACAACGTGAAGCAGTTAGAAGAACTAAAAGGGAACAAATGGTGCCTGTTTTTGAGGTTTGAGATCATCATTTTGTGCATTTTTCTGTGGTACACTATCACAAATATTAATGACAAATTGACAATCGAAAAGCTTAGCAGAATAGTGGTGACTTGTGATCAGCTTTACTATTGGTGCTTGTCTCCATCTGGCTTTTTGGTTTGCAATAGTTGCGTGACCTTTTTTTTTTGTGGAATCAGGCCTTGGATACCCTAGGAAACACCAAGTGGAGGGTAAATAAGAAGGTACTTGCAGTAGTTGACAGAATATGGGCTAATGGAGGCCGTCTTGCAGGCTTAGTTGACCGTGATGATGTGAGTTTCCTTGTTCCATGCTAGTTTGATTTCCTTATTTGGGTCTTTTTCAATTTTTTTTTTCTCTGCTGTCACTTGTATAAGTGTTAAATTAAGCATTGTTTGTGCTTGTCTAAACTAAATTCTTAATTTTTTTTCATTATATTATTGTTGTACTGATGCTTTATTTTATTTTGTTTTTTATTGTTCCCATTTCTTAATAGGTTCCTCTGCCTGAGGAACCAGAAACAGAGGACGAAGCTGAAAATCGAAAATGGAAGTGGAAAGTGAAAAATGTGAAAAAGGAGAATAGTGAGAGACATTCACAGCGGTGTGATATAGAACTTAAACTTGCTGTAAGAAACTCCTATTTGGCTGGGAAATGTTTGATACTGTTGTATTTTTTGCATTTATGAATGGTCTGATGTCTTTTATAAATTGGAGCAGGTTGCTAGGAAGATGAAGGATGAGGAGGGCTTCTACTATCCTCATAACCTTGATTTTCGTGGTCGTGCATACCCCATGCATCCATATTTGAACCATCTTGGCTCTGATCTGTGCCGGGGCATTCTGGAGTTTGCAGAGGGGCGCCCTCTTGGGAAATCTGGTTTAAGCTGGCTGAAGATACATTTGGCAAATGTATATGCTGGTGGTATGGATAAGCTATCCAATGAGGGTCGGATAGTATTTACAGAGAATCATGTGGATGATATATTTGATTCTGCAGACAGACCTCTTGAAGGAAGGCGCTGGTGGTTGGGTGCAGAGGATCCTTTTCAATGCTTGGCAGCATGTATTAGTATCTCAGAAGCATTGAGAAGTTCCTCTCCAGAGACTACCATTTTACATATGCCAGTGCACCAGGTATTTTAACTATATGGTTTTACTTTCAAGTCCTTGGGGGAAAAAATTTCATTTGCTAGGAAGTACTTACCTCATTGCCTAGCACCTAGTTGCTGGGGTAAGACAAGGCCCTGTTGCCCTGCTTCTAAGGCGAGGAGGTGGGCACTTCAGTATTAAATAAATTTTATTATCTTTTTTTTTATGTGATAATTATCTCTTTATATGGGTAATTAGTTATAGTAAGAGTTAGCTATTATCAATTAACTTTTTAAGTGCTTGGAAACCTATGCAATAATTATCTCTTTATATGCCTAATTAGCTATTTAGTGAGAATTAGCTGTCAACTTGACTTCTAAAATGCTAGGTATAGGGAGAAAAAAATAGGAAAGCGGAAAAAAATTAGGGTTACTGTTTGATAGCATAAAGAGAGGGAAAGAAAAATAACATTCTATCTGGAAATTTAGAAGAATCAAAACCAGGAAATAGTCCGTTTTATTATGGATCGAAAATGAGTATTTGAGTTTTACCTACTTATCTTTATTGTTATGTTTCTAATTAATGTGTTATTTTATATATTCTTTTCAATATTTTTCATGATGCCTGACTTGACTTGGGCGAGCGCCTTAGGCAATAGGGGGTCTAGCACCTTTAACAACAGTGTTTTATATGTAAGGTGTTGAGAGGCTATCAGATATAGCCTGTGCTTTGATTGTTTTCTCACATTGAATGAGTTGTACTTACCTTTTATTGTTTCTTTCTTAAGGATGGTTCCTGTAATGGTTTGCAACACTATGCTGCCCTTGGAAGAGACAAGGTAAAAAACCATTCTGTTTGCTATTAAGGAAGGATGATGTAGTAAAATTTAAGTCAGCAAATTTTGTCTGTCTTATCTGAATCATCAATTTGAAGTTTGAACTTGACATCGCCTAAAATTTCTCCCTTTTTTTGGTGACACACTTCTGAAATCATATTTAGGATTTTGGAAGGAACATTTGTGGCTAAGAATTTCTCACCTTTGTTTGAGTTGGAAAGTTTTGCCGTGGGTTCCATCACTTCATGAAATTGGACTTAGTACTCGAGAATTGTGTAATTTTTTAATTTTTTTTAACTTTTGTTAACAAATTGCTCTTTTATTAGTTGGGAGCAGCTGCAGTTAATCTTGTTAAGGGAGAGAAACCTGCAGATGCGTACTCAGGAATCGCTACCAGGTGGGTGCTCTCCCTATATGTGTGTGTGTGTGTGTGTGTGTGTGCGCTGGTGGAAATTGGGAGTGTAAAACTTGGGTGGTTGGGGTAACTGAAATATGTTAATAAACAGGCATGATAATTAACATCATTTGCCAAGATAGGACTGTACAGAAAAATTAATTTGCTATGAGTTATATTTTTAGGATGAAACATGGTATCTATGAGTAAAAGCATTGAAACAAGAATGACAAAAATAGTCAAATAAATGGCAATTGTTGGAGTTCAAGTTCTTTTAAATTATTTTGCAGTTCCTCTGATGCTTCTAGAAAATTGCCAATGACGTGATAGATAATATTGTGACTGTCTGAAGGTGTCATTTTGTTCAATCATCTAAGTTAATTGCCATTTTGATGTAGGGTTCTTGATATAATGAGGGCAGATGCACAAAAAGATCCAGCAACTAATCCAAATGCATTACATGCTAAGCTTTTAATCAATGAGGTTTCTTTCTTTCCTATGATCAATAGTGGTGCAAAATGTTGGATCAATTATATTCTCACGAATTTTTGTCTTTTGAATTACTAAAAGTAGAAATGAACTTCTCTAGTTGGTAATAGTTTCCTTCTCAATTTGGAATCTTAGGTTGACAGGAAATTGGTGAAGCAGACAGTAATGACATCAGTGTACGGGGTAACATATATTGGTGCTCGTGACCAAATAAAAAGAAGGCTGAAAGAGCGTGGTGCCATTGCAGATGATCCAGCTTTGTATGCTGCATCTTGCTATGCAGCAAAAGTAAGCACTTAAGCTGAAATGTGTTGTGTGCATTGATAACATATTGTACTAATTGTTCACGGAATGGACAGACCACTTTGACGGCTTTGGAAGAGATGTTTGAAGGTGCTAGAAGTATCATGGCCTGGCTTGGTGAATGTGCAAAGGTGCATGTCATTTCCATTATACTTAGCAAAACGAGTTCATGGATTATGATCAAATTTACTTGTGTTAGAAGGCCATTTGATTGCACATATCATTATACTTAGCCTTTGTGAGCTGAAAAGATGGAGGGGAGATTCTTTTGGTCCTATCATTTGATGAGTCCTATGGATGGATTCAAATGAAAATCCTGATCATTTATACTTCTAGACATATTCTTTTTCGAGACCTTGATAATGCCGGATGAAAATTCTAATTTGACAATTCTATTCAAGGTTGTGAAAAGGATTAGTTCTTTCATGATGTTATCCGTGAATACTAAGATTCAATCACATTATGATGACTGGCAGTCTTCTATTATTTTGTCAACCATCATTGATAATATAAGGTCAGGTTTTGATCCTAGTTTTGCATAAATATGCTAAATGTCATTTTAGTTGGATCACTGGATAGAGAAGGTAAATGGATTTCCATCTGATTAACGTAGGATGAAACTATGAAATATCATCTGAAATCATCTGCGTGATTGATCAGTGGTAGTGCTACATAAAAATTTATCTAAATGCTTAGATATTGTTGAATATGGTTTCTGGGCCTTAGTTATCAAATTTTTGGAGTCGTCTACCATTTTTAACATATATGGGGTGTCAAATTCTATTCTATGCCTCTCGCTCTTGTGTTGCATGCTGTGCTGGACATAATACACTTACCTGTTCATAGACATCATAAGTTAGGACCTTAGTGTAGCCTCTTGCTATGTGCTAACTCGAAACAACTGCCTTGGATTATTGATGTGTAATAAATCCATCCATCATTCTGTTAAAGCTTTTGAAAAGAAAAAGGTTATTTAGTACCAGTCTTGTAACTTTGATTTTGTCATAGAGGGTGATTTAACCTTTTTAGTATCTTTTTAACTTGATTTTCGATTTTCATGGCTGGTGGTTGTGTAGGAGCTCTATGCCAGCCGTGATGTTGTTCTTTTGGAAGAAGCATGTTCAATTTAATAATTTTTCTCAGCTAAGCCATACATCCAAAGAAGTTTTTAGATTTGACTACAAAAATCATTTTTCTCTTTTCCTTCAGATTTAATCCTCCTTTATTTACAATTTGAGCTCAGTCATTTGTAGTCCACCGCTTATTTGGTTATTGCCTTTTCAGCCTCTGATGTCCGGTGTCATTATGACTTCCGGTATAGGATTATTATCATGTCTTGTTTGATGCCTCTATGAACTTACAAGTGCATTTTTGTGGCTTTATGACATGTCAAAGTTGTTGCTTTGCTTCTCATGGGCTTTGGGTTCCAATTGTAAATGGGTGCATGGATCATGGAGCAGATTATCCTAGTTTCTATTCTTATGAATTATTAAATTGAAAATGGAGAAGGAAATGGATGCTATGGTTTCTTGCCTGATCATGTGTCAGGTGTATCTTTAGCGTTTAACCTTGATGCTTTTATGAAAATGTGAATATTGGGATAAACTAATCCTGTCTACTCTTTTTTTTCTCATCTTTTGTTCTAGAGTTATTTTAGTGGCTGACAAATGCTTGGAACATAAACAGATAATAGCTTATGAGAATCAACCCGTGCAATGGACCACTCCTCTTGGACTTCCAGTTGTACAACCTTATAGACAGTTGGGAAGGCATCTTGTAAGTGATTAGAGACTGTTAGAATTTGGAATGTATGTATATATATATACACAATATGATAAAAACGCAACACTTATTTAAGTTTGTCTCAAGATGTTTTGTTGAATTATTTGCAGATCAAGACATCCCTGCAGATGTTGGCATTACAAAAAGAAACAGACAAAGTAATTGTCATGTACCTTTTCACTTTCCCCCCTCAACTATTGGAATGCAGTATATGTGATTTCTCAGCTTACTGAATGAGTTTTTGCATTCCCCCATTTGCATATATGCATTTTTTTTTCTTTTCAATATAAACCTTGAATAGTAAATCCAAAAATGAAAATTCATGTGTAAGTGAAAGAGTTATTATTTTCTCTTTTAATTATTTTTTTCTTGTGACTTCTATAGGTGATGATTAAGCGGCAAAGAACAGCTTTTCCCCCAAACTTTGTTCACTCCCTTGATGGCTCTCACATGATGATGACTGCAGTTGCCTGCAAGCAGGCAGGTTTAAACTTCGCAGGTTTGAGCCCCAGTGGTTTTTCTATCTCTTCCTAACTCGATAATATTCTTGTTGGAATATCTTAATATTTTATCTTGATTTCTAATTCCAGGAGTCCATGATTCATACTGGACACATGCATGTGATGTTGATCAAATGAACAGGATACTTCGAGAAAAGTTTGTTGAACTCTATGAGGCACCAATATTAGAGAATGTAAAGTATCTCTTCCCATAGAATTTGTAACTTGTATAGGCAGATTGCTTCTTAAGATCACTTTCCTGTTATTCCTTGTAGGATGTGCTCCTCCCCTCCTTGTCAACTTATGCAATTTTTCCCCATCTCTGTTCTTCTACTTGCTTTCTGTAAAAATGAGCAGGAAACATCAGATAGTAGATGATTATATTGCTAAGTTGGGTAGATTGTCTTACTTATGTTTAGATCTTCAAGCACAATCCTTGGGCTTCCCTGTGTTCCAATGGAAGTTATTTCCATAGCAGAAAGCAAGTATTTCTGCTGGCTAGATTATTGTCCTTTTTATGGTATTTTCTATGGTAGTTGAGAGTAGAGGAATGCTATAACTTTTAGGGACTGATGCTTGCCTCTGCATTTATTGTGGAGTACATCATCTTTTTGTTCATGGTGTAATACTTACAGAAATATTAATTCAATACCTTTAAGTATATCTGACTCTATGAAATTCTGGATATTTATCTGGGTAGGAAGTTCTTATGTGATAATTTGATGTCACTTTATCTTTCATGTATTTACTATTTAGAGAATCTGACTTTATTTGCCTACATTTAATATTTTTCTCTTTATGGTATCTTGTTTTCCAAAAAAAAAAAAGATTTATCAATTATATAGTTGTCAGCCCACCATGCACTCACTGAACCTTCTTAGCTCTTCCATGTGATTGAAAAGTCTCCATTTTGATAATGAAAGCTTGAGTGTTCTATTACTCGAGAAAAGCATAAATTGGAAGCAGGGAAAAGGGATTACCCTAGTAAATTTGCATGTTCTTACGTGAAAATTGTTAATTATTGTCAATTCCATTTGTAATTTGTGATCGTAGCAATGCTGTGTTAGAAGTATCTTAAAGTCTTTTTTACGTTTTATGATTGTCACTGGAAATTCAAAGTGCTTTGATCTGCAAAGATTAATTTTTACATGCTGGGTTATGATATTAACTATTCTTTGGTATTGCGTGTACTTGCAGTTATTGGAGGGCTTTCAAAAGTCATTCCCTAAGTTGAAATTTCCTCCTTTACCAGAGCGAGGAGATTTTGATCTCAGGGATGTTCTGGAGTCTCCCTATTTCTTCAACTAGTTCGAGTTGGTTCTAATATCGACTTGTTCTGAAATTGACCTTCATACTCCGCAACTCAGTCACAAGGTTATGATAGTTGTATTAACTCATCCCTGTGCACACATTTGCGAAGTCTAAGTACTGGATCCGCCAACTGAGGGAGAAAAGGCTAAGAAGAGATCAGGAGTGCACCACAATGGATGTCCATCGAGGACTTTTGTACATAAGTGAAAGAAAAATGCATATAGACGTTAGCAGGAGATATACCTTTATACAATTCTGGGTCCACTGTTGTGAAGTACAAGTTAAGAACTAACGAGGTACAGATGCAGTATGGCGTGAAGGAATTGGTACCTATCGTTTAAAGGGAAACAGAGCTCCAGTGGTGCAGGAATGAATATCGTCTGATGGAGATCAAAGATGGATTAGAGCTGTCTGCCATACTGAAAATAAAGGAGGTTCAAAGGAACGTAGCACTGTGATTGACTGGCATGTTTGATCTTTGTGGTATTATGCCATCTTTGTACTTTTGTTTTACTGGATTTATGATCATTCTTTTCTTGAGACTGGCTATTTTCTCTCTTGCTCTATAGGTCTGCAGCAAGTAGTCTCCTTTATACGAAGAATTAATAATAGAGGCTCTCATTTATCTTAAGCTTCTGAATGCACTTCTTGTTCAATGCAGCATCTTACTCTTACACTTGTTACTGCATTTTCTCTCAAGCCAAACGAGCATATCTTTGATTTTAAATAAAAAAAACTAAGATTTGTACTGTAACTGCCAAGAGAACTTGTTTCTGCTGTTGCTCAAAAGACTTGATGTGTATACATATCATATTTAGCATATTTTCATTAGTGTGAACAACCAGGAACCTGGATTTTAGGACGGCAAAAAACTGCTAATTGGTATCTTTCTCCAGGTTCCCTGAAACTGAACCACGGTTCAAAAATAGTAAAGCAAGAAATAAAAAAGACATACTGAAAATAATATTATAATTGTAATCCATATCAAGCTTCAAGAAAAATACAACAATGCGTAGATCACATTACACAATTTCACAAATTTGTATATCAGTTTGTTGAGCATTTCTTCCGCTAATATGCCTTTTCCAGAAAGTCTTGATCTTTAGACAAAATTATGCACGTGGAGAGGGATTCTTTCTGAACAGCGCATAGGCATTACTATCAATAGCCACCAAACTTGAGAACAGAGCAAGAAATATCATGAACACTGAAGCAATCTTATCCTTCTTTGATGCTACTGAATGGGCATCCCTGAAAAACCAGAAATTTTAAACACCAAGCCAGTAAGCAGTCTAACTCGTGCTACATTAAGACTCATAATGCATTATCTGAAATTCTGGCTAAAGATCAAAACTTTACTCACCTAAGGGCAATTGCAGCTGGGAAGATAAATCCAAGACAAACTGCAGAAGTTGCTCCATTAAACTGGAAAGCAACCCAGATGCTAGGAATAAAATTTGCACCCAAGAAATTACGGAAATGAGTGCTATGGTTATCAGTGATCCGAAACTAAAGGCCTAGCTGAAGGAAAAAGAAGACCATCCAGATTTTCACGCAATGGATAAAATATAACAGGGAAAACTAGTATAAGGTGTAGAACATAGCTGATGTGAACATCATTTAGTACATTACTGTAAGGAACTCCAAGGTCTGTGTCAAAATTAGCTAAAATATCGTCTAGAGTTGAGTTTCCAAAATAGGAGGATTCCAAAGAAACTCGTCATTATATAGACAGTTGAACATAGAGCTAATGATGTCCACACAACTCGCTGTATCATTGATGAGTCTTCAAGCTCATTTTCAATTGTATGACCTGCAGAAAATAAAATGCAATTTCCCATTGTTATTCAGTTGATTTGAACAAGTAATTTTACATTCATTTAAAACAATTCTAGCACAAAATTAGCTTCGAATTCTCAGTCTCAATATCAAACAGTTAGAGCCGCTGAAAGGATTTGATGATTAGACCACTTACCATTGAAATGACAGATAAATGCTGTTACAAGAATGGGAATGACAGTGAAGAGATTCCAGAATGATGAGATATCAGTAACATTAGGTAACAATCTAGGCATGGGAACACTTCCATCAACCAATTTGAACACTGTGATTCCAGCAGTAATAACTAGAACAACCACTGCAAGTGCAATTGCTAAGGCAGATGTGTATCTCAGTGAATCTGCAAGCATCAGAAAGTATAAGTCATCACAAAATAGAAAATTATAATGATAATAAAGCTGGTATTTTGATGAATAACTCTTACACTAAAGAATCTAAAAGCTACACTGCAGAAAGAGAAAGGTCTAAAATGTTAAAATCCAATGAGATTCTTTAGTGAAAAACTGAATTAAATTTGTACCTAATTCCACTAACAGTTCAGCCACAATTAATATGATCAACACTACTCATGTATGCAATATTTAAATTTAAAAGCGACTGGAAAGTAGCATTTACAAGTGACTTTCAGGGCTAGTATTAAGCAGTTGTATAAAATAAACACAATTTGATCACTGGAGTTGTCTGCAGACCAGCAAGTTTAAAATCCCAGCCATAACCTAATTAACCAAGAAAAATTTCAATAACGTTAGAGCATAAATCCACTTACTTATCTGCTTGAAATATGCCAATGGAGCGAGAACAGCGAGGGTGACAAAAAGAAGAAGAAAGGTACGGCAATTCCACCATTGGATTCCAAACCATTCTTCCAATACACCAGCTTGATGAATTCCACTTGAAGCTGTTCCAGACAAGACATCACTTTTATCATATAAACATTAGAATTAATAAAAATAATGAAACATTAGGATAAGAAAAGAATTTGTGGTAAATATGGTAAGAAAAAGAGATTGAACCAATGAGCTTTTGGTTTAATCGTACCAATTATAATCATGTAAACAATGAGGATCCCAACATTGTTAATTAGCACAAAAATCTGAAGCAGCCTTTTCCCACCATTACCAAATGCATCTTCCATAACGCCACCATAAGTTCCAGCCTTGCTATACCTTAACAGAATTCCTACAGAGAACTCTGTTAGAACTCCATTATATCAATTCCAAGGCCAACTTCTAATACTTTCATGGTTGCAGGTAATGCCATAATACCAGTACCAATAATCGTTGTTGAAAGATTAAATACTGCACCAAGAAAAGAAGCTCCATTGAATTCTTTACCCCTTGTTTGGATGGTGGTTCATGATGGTTTTATATGGTATGGTATTATTTTGTTGTGTGTTTGTTTTGATTTCTAACGTTATGGTATGGTTTCTCATAGTTTTTTATGGTTTTAAATAGTATGGGTTTTTTTTGTTAGTTTTTGAAACCCCAATTTAGTAGTTTTATATGGTTAAAGAATTTTTATTCTAAAAATGCCCTCTATTAACATTTTAAATTTCAAAATTAAAATTTTTACTGTAATAATTTTTTTATTATTCTCTTTATACATTAATATTATTATAATATCCTCAATATAGATTATTAAAAAAATAATTTATTATATATTTTATTAATTTTAATATTTATTTTTTATACCTTTAATTAAAATTAATTATTGATTATAAAAAATAAAAAATTAAATTAGCAATTGACTATAAAAAAATAAAAATTTAAATTAATTATTAATTATAAAAAATAAAAATTAATTATGAATTTTAATTTCAATTAATATCAATTTCAATTTGAGGACATTTTAGTCAATTTATTATTTTTACAACCATGTCATACTATCAAAGTAAATAAAAATAACTTAATTAATCATATTGTGTCATCTATCCAAATATAATAAATACCGCTTACAGTACCATACTATACCATACCATATAATACCATTTATTAATTAATCAAACTGTCAGCCATCCAAATAAAACCTTAGTTACTTGTTTATCTCCTTGAATTTTTGGTAGTAATGGTGATTCTTGATTAACGGGCTCTTGGATTTTTCTTGTTCTATCTTTTTTTTTTTTTTTTCAATATTCATTTTTAATTTTTTTTCTTATTTTTTTTGGGGGGGGGGGGGGGGGGGGGGGGGGTTTGGAGAAGAAAAGAGCAACTTTCAGTTGCTAATGGCTAAACTTATATAGCAATAATTCATTTGCATTGCTAGCATTCTTATCATCAAGCGACATAAGTCAGAAAAACCAACTCTTTAGTGTCTCAAAGGACAAACAAAGTTGTTTTGTCCTGTTCTTGATTTCTCTTCCTGAAAAGAAAAAAGAATGTTATTGTTTCATGATTATCAGTCTATGTACAGTTTAGTTAGGTTTTCGCATAGGCCAAAACCTTTCTGATCTTTTTCTTTTTAAAATTTTTCTTTTTAGTTTCTTTATGATTTTATAAACAGATTGAGTGGCAGACTTATTATAAGTTGCATGTCTCTCAAAATGGCAAATTATAAAGAATGATGTTAGGTACAGTGAGCCGCCACACATATCTAGTATTTTATATATAGCCATTGAATATATTTACATTAATATTTTTTCAAAAATATGTCAGAAATATTTATTTATCATTATTGATACCATTCAGAGGAAAAAAAAAAAACAATTATGTGATTTGGCATGTTATTGTTAGGGTTCTGAAGTTTTCATTTTTACTTCACAAAATAGATTATAATCATTTATCAATTGTCATCAGAGAAGGGGAAAAAAAAATTAACACAGGATGCTAATATGGTGGCCATATAATATTCATATTCATATTTATATTTTTATATTATTCATTACACTTTTATTTAATAAAATAAAAAAGAATATTAGTATTTATAATATAATAATATAATATTTATATTTTATATTTTTGCGGATTTCATTACACTTAAACATTGAAAAACTAAGAAAACCAAAACAGAATATTAATGTTTATGATATAATATTATAAAATTACAAAATATATTTATATTTATATTTTGGTGGGCCCAATAAACTAAAAAAGAATTTTAAAGTTTTTCTTAATTTAATATTATATAAAAATATTAATATATTTTTAATTTTAAATACGGTAGGCTTCCAAACATAGAAGTATTACTATTAATATTAGTATTATGGTTCCATCACAAAAACATTCATTAAACAGTTCTTATATATATATTTATTTATTGGTTGAAGAAAATATCATTAAAATCTCAAATAGAAACACATAGAGCCCTCATATTTCAGGAGCCAAAATACACGAAAGACAATTTTTTTCCTCCCTTATCCCCAAGAGATACAGAGCACTAATAAATGAAAATGGCCAACAATAAACAATAGATCGGCCTACAATAAAAACAAGGGCTAAGGCCCTGAAACAATACTCCAAAAGGAGAAATTAGCAGGAAAAAATAGACAAGTCTTCTTATGCCAAGGGTCTTGAACATCCTCAAATGTGAACATTATTAAAAGTTAGGGAACTAAGAGATCTTTCTATTAAGAGAAAGACATCATCGAAGAGAACTCAGATATATCTATAAAATTGAGCTTGAAAAAAAGGGTTAAACAAAAAATCCAACTCTTTTTTTTCCCTGGGTATTGACCAATGGAAAAATACAGGGGAAAACAAATCTAACTCCACACTCCAGGATAGGACAAATGAATTTACTTCTAAGCAAAGAGAGATAAACTTAAAAATCCAAAGAAGATTAAAACTGAAACTTGAAATAACTATGGAGTGCCACAAGATATTACACCCCCCTTATATGTGACTAGAACCCATCATGTTCCAATACCAGTAGACTATCACAAAGGGAACTTCTGAAGACTTCTTTTGTTTAACACTCCACAAAATCATACCTAAAAAAAAAAAAAAACCTCCTTGGAGAAGGGGAATACAAAAAGCCTTAAAAAGGCTAGATCTAGATCCCAAATCAATAAAACCATGAAAAATACAAGAAAAAAAAATAGAAGAGAACAAGCAGAGAAGATATCTTTTTGGCTTGTCGCCAGCCTAGTCCTAACTCTAAAGCTGGAAAAAAAAAAAAAGTAGAAACCTTAGGAGAGCATTTTCTTTTGAGAGAATGAGGCTTTATATTTTTGTTCCTTCCGTACTAAATATATACACCAGTAGTATAAATATGTTGTATATATTATAAATGTATTCTTAATATGTTATGCATAATGATATATATATATATATATATATATTATGAATATGTTTTATATATGTCGTGCATATGATGAGTTCTAGCTAAAAATATATATTCTTTTTTATATTTTTCTTAAATATGATGTATATGTCATGTAAATAAGTTCATATTGTTGAATTCCTAGTAAGAATATATACACAACTATTAACAGTAATATAAATATAATGTATACATGTGAATATGTTTTATATAAGTTGAGTTCTATATGAATATATATATATATATTACTTTTATATCATCATTAATTATGGCATATATGTTATGTAAATATTATTCACATGTTGAATTCTAAATGAGAATATATATACAATTATTAACATTAATATAAATATGTTGTATACATTGTAAATATGGTATGATGTGAATATAATAAATTCTACAACTAATTTCAATATAAAAAGAAAAACAAAGAAGCAAAAGATAAAGAACAATTAAAGAGCAAAAAGAAATGGAAAAATGTACACAAATGATCATAAACTATTTGAGATATTTCACTTTGGAGTTTGGACCCTAATTTTTTTTTGATCCATTTATAACATTTTTTTTGTGTAAAAAATGAGCAAATTTGATGTCAGGAACCTGAGTCATTGAAGGAGAACCTTCCCTTACTCAGTTCTTGTGTAGGATATCTGACAAAGAAGAATGAAATAAGAGAGAAGAGAAGAGAGAAAGAAGAGTATATAAGAATTCAATCGATTTGTTAATTGAGTATGCTCGTACATTCCCTCATATACTGACATTATTCTCTAATTAGTTAGCTGGCACAAAATACCAATTCCAACTGTTACATAGATTTTTGCACTAACTAACAGAATCTATTACCCTACTAGTAATTACTTTACTACCCTTTTTATTTAATCATTAGCTCATGATTTGCCATCTGACCAAGGTCAGCTCCCCTGCTGGCGTCTTCCTCTGTAGCTTGACCCTTACAATCTGCCTTAATTCCTTTCTCCTTCACCTTCCTTACAGCTGCCCTCTCTACTATCCTGACATTACCCTTCCCTTTAAGTGTTTCCTTATCCTCAAGGAAAAAAACAGGAAATTGAGAAAGAATGAAGTCCTTGTCTTCCTAGGTAGACTCTCCTGAATTCATGCCTACCCACTAAATTAACAACTGACAAGTTTCTTTTGACGAACAATTTCCCTTGTATCCAAGATACTCAAGGGTTGAATAAAGAACTCACCACTCTTGTGTAGCTGAGGGAGATTAATAGTAACCTGAACATTATCTGTCATATATTTCTTCAACAATGACACATGGAACACAAGGTGAATGGTGCAAGATGAGGGCAACTCCAATCTGTAAGCCACTTGACCCACCTTTGCTAAGACATGAAAGGGCCCATAATATTTAGCTGAAAGCTTAATACATTTGCGGACAGCTAGAGAACTATGTTTATAAGGTTGAATCTTTAAATACACCAAATCATTAACCTCAAATTGTCTATCAGTTCTTTTAGAGTCTGCTAATTGCTTCTGCCTATTCTATGCAGCTTAAAGGTTCTATTTGAGGAAAGCGACGAGGGGCTATCTTTGGTGAAGAAACTCTTCTATTGATGTAGCTGAAGACTACCATACAAGGCCTGAAAAAGGGACATTTATAAACTAGTGTGGAAGTTGATATTGTACCACCACTCTGCTAAGGAAAGCCACCGAGACCAGGTTTTAGCTTTTGAGAAACAAGCACACCTGAGGTAATTTTCAAGGCACATGTTGACTCTTACTGTTTGCCCATCTGATTAGGGATGATAAGCAGTAGAGAGATTCAATTTAACTCCCACCAAATGGAATAGCTCCCTCCACAAATGGCTAGTAAAAATTTTATCTCGATCATTTACTATCTCCTTAGGCGGCCCATGTGGTTTGAAGATAGTGTTAAAGAAGAGATTAGCCACCTTAATGGCAGCAAATGGGTGTGTTAAGGCAACAAAGTGGGCATACTTAGTCAGACAATCCATAACTACTAAAATGGTATCCTTTCCTTCAGACCTTGGTAATTGCTTTACAAAGTCTATGGAAATGGACTCCCAAGCTTTTCCTAGCACTGGAAAGGGTTGTAGCAGCCCTGGGTATGCTACATTATCATTTTTACACTTTTGACAAATATCACACTTTAGAATCTAAGAATAGAGGTTAGACTTCAAACCTTTCTAGTAGAAGAGAGGTTTCGGTCTATTGTAGGAACCTCGCATTCCAGAGTGACCCCCAATTGCTGAATCGTGGGCTGCTGCAAGGATCTGCTGTCTCAGATATGACTTAGGACCCACCACTATTCTACCCTTGTAGCGTAGCAGCCCCTGCGATTATGTGTAGTTTGGCTTAGCAGAGGAGTTAATATCAAGGCTTGAATTATAACAGTACAATCAACATCATTCTCATAACTACTAGCCACTTCCTTCATCCATAATGACACAACTGCTGACGTATTAAGCAGATAACTATTAGCCCGCTCCTCTTTTGTCCACTCTTTCCTAGATAAGGCATCTTCCACTTTGTTCTCTACCCCCTTTTTGTATTGAATTTTACAGTCTAACCCCTTAAGCTTAGTTAGACCTTTCTGCTACACAAACATGTGAATCCTCTGTTGAAGAAGATACTTAATACTTTCATCATCTGTCTTAATCACAAACGTGACATTCTCCAAGTAATATTACCATTTAGTTATTGCAAACAAGATGGCTAGCATCTCTTTTTCATAAATAGATAAATCCTGGTTGCAAACACTCAAGGCCTTGCTGATATAAGCAATAGGCTTGTTATCTTGTATAAGGATTGCCCTAATTCCTTTCGCACTTGCATCTATTTCCAGGATGAAGGGTAAAGTAAAGTCAGGAAGGGCCAACACTGGTGCTTCACTCACTACCTTCTTCAAGTGCTCAAAAGCTTATTCGGCCAATTCATTCCAGTGGACACTATCCTTCTTTAATAGATCTGTCAACAGTCTACTGATTAGGCCATACCCCTTTCACAAATTTCTTGTAGTAACCTGTTAATCCCAGAAATCCCTTCAATCTTTTAATAGTTTTGGGTCTTGGCCATTGCATCATTGCCTCTACCTTACTTCTATCAGTACTAACTCCACCATTTCCAATGACATGCCCAAGGCATTCTATTTATGTTTGAGCAAAAGAACACTTAGAAAGTTTCACAAACAGTTAATTCCGCTGAAGAATAGACAAGGTCAGCTCCAAGTGCTTCTCATGATCATCAATTGAGCTGTTGAATACTAAGATTTCATAGAAGAAGACGAGAATGAATTTTCTCAAGTAAGGTTTAAATATCTAATTCATAAGTTGTTGGGCCATTGGTAAACCCAAATGGCATCACTAAGAACTCAAAATGACCGCTATAAGTTCTGAAGGAAGTCTTATGTATATTTGAAGGTTGGACCCAAATTTGAAGGTACCCCGAGCACAAATCCAACTTTGAGAAATAGGTTGCAGACCTCAATTCATTTAAGAGGTCATCAATTAAAGGAATGGAAAATTTATCCTTGATTGTTGAAGCATTAAGCTATCGATAATCTACACAAAACCTCTGAGAACCATCATTCTTCTTGACTAGAAGCACCGGTGATGCAAAGGCACTTATACTAGGCTGAATAATGCTTTGGTTGAGAATTTCTTGAATTTTCTACTTTATTTTAGTTTTCTAGTAGGGAGGGTATTGGTAGGGACAAAGATTGATTGGAGGAGCTCCTTCTTTGAGTGGAATCACATGATTGTGAGCCCTAGTTGGGGGAAGGGAAGATGGCTCATTAAAAATGATAGCATATTGTTGAAAGACTTTAGCAATGTTGCTGTAAGGAACTTCTGGTAAAAGGCACGTGACTTTCAAAGAGAGGAGCTGGGCACTTTGCAATATGATGTCATCTTCATTGGGCGAAACAAATTGTATTAAAAATAGATGGGTGAAGTCATTATCAGTTCTTTATTCGATTAATTTTATGAAGCCTTCGTAGGTCATCATCTTCAAACGCCCCTTCTCATTAATTCCCTTCAACTCAACCTTTTGATCTCCTTTAGAGAAAGATAGAGTCATCTTGTCAAAATCAAATAAATGGGGCTATGATGTCGCATCCAATCAACACCAATTACCATGTCAAGAGCCCCAAGATTCAGTACCCTAAAATCAAAGCCATACTGAATGCCTTGCATCAACCAGCAAAATCGCCTACACTCTAATTGGCTAATCATACTCTGGCCATTAGCCACAGTCACGATTAGAGTTTTGGCTTTTGTCTCCTTAGCCCCAATGTCGCGAACCATTTGTTCATCTAAGAAATTATGGGTGCTGCCACTATGCACTAGAATCACAAATCCTTTTGTCGTTCAATTCCCCAACAATTTTGAGGGAATTAGTAACTTCAGTTCCCTCAATAGCGTGCATCAAAATCTCCACACTATTGATCTTGTTAACCTCTTCCTCAACATCAGAAACCACCTCCATACCCGAGTCCTCCTCTTTGTTGGAATTTGATGGGCCTGGTCCAAGATGTTTGAATTTTATGAGAATATGGACTTTTTAGAGTATTGGATTTGAAGTGGGCTTGAGCTTATATTTTGGAGTGATGAATTTGGATGTGCATTTTGGGGTTGTAAACATGTCATGGGCCTTTAGAAGAGAGTGAGCTTTTTGTCAAAATGCCTTGAGGCATTTTGACTTTACTCCTCATCAACTTATATGGCCCTCATTTTTTCTTTCAATTTTCAATGTGGGATTGTCATCCATCTCCATCTTTTCTTTTTTGCTTAACTTTCTTTCATTATTTCCAACACTCTGCCTCAAGTCCAACAGGTCTGTCCCAGTTGTGACTTGTCTTCATTTATCCTGAGTTTGTATTTTTTGAGTCTCAGAGACCTCAGGTCTGATTTCATTTTTATGCCTGGGCTTGTACTCCTTCAAGTAGAACCTCAGAGGCCACAAGTTATTACCTGGGTCTTCCTCACCGAGCCTTCTTTATTTTTAAACTTTAGGTCTTAGGTCGCAGGTCTTGAGTTTCTTGTTGTTATCGGTCCAAATTCGCCATGTGTATTTTCATCAACTTGGACATTGGATAGTTGGGCCGCTAGGCCATATCGGCCCTGATACTATTTGTTGGATTTGTGATGGGCCCAGTCTAAGTGAATTGAATTTTTTATGAGAGCGTGGATTTGATGTAGGCTTATGGATTGCAAATTTATGATAGGTTTTTTTTATTGAAGAGAGTTTGGACTTCATTGAAATCATTAGGCTTCAAGTTGGTGGGCTTCTTTAACAAAATGGCTTTGGGATATTTTGTCTTTTACTCCACTCAACTTATATTTTTCATTTCTTCTTTCTTCTTTTTCGATGTGGGAATAACTCCCACTGCCAATACTCCCCCTCAAGTCCAACTGGCCTGGCCCAGTTGTGACTTGCCTTCATTCATCCTGGGCTTTTGTTCCTTGAGTCTCAGAGGCTTCAGCTCTATCTCTATTTTTTTTTTGCCTGAGCTTGTACCTTTCATTTGGACTCAATGAATAATTTTCTTCTTAGGCTTGTTGAACATTGGAGTATTGGGCTTCTTGAATTAATGGGCTTCTTTCAAGTTGGGCTTTATGACAAAATAGCTTGGGTCATTTTGTCCTTTAAACCAAACACTTAATATGCCACTTTTTCTTCTTTCATTTTTTCAATGTGGGATTACTTTTCCACTCTCAACACTCTCTCTCAAGTGCAACTGGGCTGACTTTATATTTCTTTTTGAAGCTTAGTTGTCACTTGGACTTTCATGCTTCGGACTCATGGGCTCGACTTTGGCCCAGCTTTAATCTTCAGCTTGTTGACTTAATCTTGGCTCCTTCTTTTTGGGCTCAGAGGATCTAACTTCAAATTAATCCACAATCTATTTCACAATTGGGCTTTTTGATGCATGACCCATTTCTTTTTTTTTTCAAGTGCAATCTGCTTTCTCGTGAGTATTGTCACTTGGACTTGACTTGGCCAGGATCTTTGAACCCGTTTGGGCATTGAGACTTTAATACCATGTTGACATTTTGGACTTCATGGATAATTTTCTTCTTGGGCTTGTTGAACATTGAAGTATTGGGCTTCTTGAATTAATGGGTTTCTTTCAAGTTGGGCTTCATGACAAAATGACATGAGCCATTTTATCCTTTACACCAACCAAACACTTAATATGCCACTTTTTCTTTTTTCATTTTGCCAATGTGGGATTACTTTCCCACTCTCAACACTCTTCAACTCTTGTCAACACCCTCAGCTGTTTATTCTTGCACACATGCCCTACAAAGTATCTATCACCACATTTGAAGCATTGCCCGGGGTTTCTTTTGGGAATAGAGTTTGGTTGGGTGGCAGGTTGGTTATTGGTATGTGTTTGGGTGGTCGGTTTGCTAGTGGTAGTTTCAGATTTCAGGTCTGGTTTAGGCCAGGATTTAGTGGTAGTATTGGTGTTTGGAGTGGAATATTTTTTGTGAAAATTTGGTGTTAGTTGGGGATGGTTTAGGTGACTGTTTCCTCCTGAACATTATGTTAATTGATTGTTCATGGAGTTTGGCTTGCTCACAAGCCTGGGCAAGGGTTGTAGGTTTAAACAATTTAACCATTGGTTTGATCTCTTTGCTCAAGACACTCACAAAGCTAGAGACAAAGTAAACCTCATCCAACCAGGGGTGATACTTCAGCTTGAGGGATTTAAACTCCTCAAATCACTCTTGGTAATCTTCCTCTGATCCATGTTGCATCATCTTATTAAATTCCTCTATCACATCTAACGCCTTCAGCTCCCCAAATCTCTCATAAAGGGTTTTAGTGAATTTGTCCCAAATCATCACTGGATGTTGCATAGCCCAACCCTAAAACCAGGTGTCCACCTTCTCGCTAAAATAGAGAGGAGCTATCTCAAATCGTTGATCATCAGTTATGCTATAGAGCTGGAAATATTTTGCACACTTACAAATCCACATTTTGGGATTAGTACCATCAAATTGGGTTAATTCAATTTTTGGTACTCCCCCATTGAAATGCATTTGGTTAAGTGTGGTGTGGGTGGCGAGTGTTTGGTTAGCCTCAGCATGGGGTGAAGTGTTGTTGTGGTTTTAAGGCATGGGATTAGGTAGAATTTCAACACCAAGAAGTCTGATGCTTAGTCCAGTTGCAGCAAAATTATTATAGGAAGGATTTGGGAAATGAAAGGATGGATGGTTAGGATCTAAGGTCTGTGGATGTGTAGTGTTTTGTGATTAAGTCTGGTGCGCTTAGGTAGGAGTGGTTCTAGGATTGATTTGGGTTTGGCTTATTGAGGGTATGGCATTCAACTGGGTAGGATTATTGGAACCCTGTGGATTTTGATTTTGTATCTGGGAAGCCATGGGTTTGCGTCATCTCAAGTATCTGACCCATCTGTTTCCAATGCAATTTGGTGAGTTTTGTATTCTCGTAACTGTTGATTTTGTTGCTCGAAATTCCTGTACACCTCCTTCATGAAGGTCTGAGACCTCTAATCCATGGCCTGCACCTGCTTCTCTCCTAGTTGCTGGTGATTCGCATCCGTGGTGATAGCCTTACCATTTCTAGCCATGTGAGCCAAAGAAGCTAAGGTTGGGTCTCCCTTGGATTTCGGTGGAGTCCCTGATACCAGATTGTCAATAACCTGAATCATAGAAGGAGAACTTTCCCTTAGTTCCTATGTAGGATGATTGACGAAGAAGCATGAAAGAAGAGAGAAGAGAAGAGAGAAAGAAGAGTATAGAAGAATTCAATTGATTTGTTAATTGATTGATAGTTGAGTATGCTCGTACATTTCTTCATATACTGACATTATTCTCTAATTAGTTAACTGGTACAAAATACCAATTTCAGCTGTTTCATAGATTTCTTCACTAACAGAATCTACCACCTTACTAGTAATTACTTTACTGCCTTTTTTCCTTAATCATTAGCTCATGATTAGCCATCTGACCAAGGTCAACTCCCCTTCCAGCATCTTCCTTTGTAGTTTGACCCTGACAATCTGCCTTAATTCCTTTCCCCTTCACCTTCCTTACAGTTGCCCTCTCTACTATCTTGACATTGGACCCTCACTTAATGAAAGTTAAATTTTTTGTTTGTTTTTAATGACATGATATTATGTGAAACCCACTATTTAAATATTTTAAACCAAAAAGTTTAAATATGACTCTAAAATATTTTTCAGATCACGAATTGGACCTCAAATTTTTATAGTGAATTATTTTGAAAATACATACTTTTTTATATTATTAGCAATATTTTAAACTAATATAAATACTTAAATAATAACCATAACATTTAATAATAAAAAGATGACAAATTTTATAAAAGAAAATAAGTAAAATATATTAAAACTTATTTATCTATTTATTTATTTATTTATTTTTTAATATTATTTTCTTTTTTATTTAATATATTAACATAGAGTCATAATGAATTTTTAACACAATACTAACAATATTTTTAAAGTATTACATGTATTTAGATAACCAAATATAATATTTAATAATAAAAGGGATAAAAAAATTTTGAAAGAGATAAGTAAAATGTATCAAATTTATTTATCTAATTCTTTATTTATTTATTTTTAAATAATTTATTCACATTAATATATGAAAAATAAAATTTTTAAATTATTTACATAACGTACCAATCTATTTATAATTTCTATAAATATTTGAGATTTTTAAACAAAAATTAAGCATTAAAAATAATTTAAAATAAATGTGAGTTAATTAACAATATAAATAGTATGAAAAATTTATATAAAAATTAAGTATTAAAACATAATTTAAATAAATGTGATTTAAAGACTTTATGTAAATATGTTAAATGAAAAAAAGAAAATAATATTATAAAATAAATAAATAGATAAATAAATTTTGATATTTTAATTTTTAATTTTTCTTATTTTTATTAAAAAATCATCTAAAATGACATCTCCTCAAAGAAATTAGTATTTTTTTGACCTTTATTAATATTAACTAACCTAAAATTGACTAAAATACCCTTAACCCTAAAAAATAAAAACTATCAGCTCTTTTTTTTCTTCTCTCATCTCACGTCTTATCAACTTATACTGTACTTTCTTCTCATTTTTCTCTCTTCTTCTCTAAGATTTTGAGATCCAAAGATAAATAATATTTAAATTTTTCATTAAATTTTAATTTTATCCATCAGCTCCTTCATTGCAACAATTAAGTTTTTAATTTTTTACTGTATTTAAGTACAGTTAGCGACAATTAGCTATAATTAGCATTTAATATGTTCTTCAATATTTGAAATTTAATTTTAGCTTTTATTATAATATGATAATAAATGTTAAATTAATACTGATTTATTAATTATTTGCCGTATTTAGGTGGAGTTAGTGATAATTAGCGATAGCTAGTGTTTAATGTGTTTTTCAATATTTGCGATTTAATTTTAGAGGTTAAAGAAGACCGGCGTCTCTGACAGACCACCAACTTCATCTTTGGTGATAGACCTACCAGCAACTCCGATGATGCCTGTGGAAATTTTGCCCTTCCTTTGGTAGATCTTTAGTTCCGCCACCACAGCTTATTCTTTATGGATTCATGTCGAAAATAAGAAAAGGGATGATTATTATTCCGATGATGAGAAGTGATTTTACCAAAAAATAATTATATATATAGTTATGTATTTTGCTAGTTTTTAGATATTGAATTTAAGTTGATGTAAATGGTGAATGTATCAGAATTTGATCCTTCGTTAGATGGTAAATATATTAGAATTTGATTTTGATATGTTTAAGTGTATAGGCAACAAAGACGTCACTAACGTTTACTAACTGTAACTAACTATGACTAACTGTACACTAACTTAATTTTTAAACACTTAATGATCCCCTTTAAATATTATATGTACCATAAGTTAATTTTAATATGTGTTTGAATCAGTCCGTATGCATGTGAAAAGCCACTAGATAAACGGTCACTAACTATCACTAATTATGATTAAGTGTAACTAACTTCATACTAACTTCGATGAACTTTATTTCTAAATTAACTTTATGTTAAAGTTCGTCGAAGTTAGTGTGGAGTTAGTCACAGTTAGTGACCGTTAGTGACCGTTTATCTAATGACTTTCCACATGCATACAAACTGATACAAATACGTATCAAAATTAACTCTTGGTACATATATCATCTAAGAGAGGATCATTGAGTATTTAAAAATTAAGTTCGTCAAAGTTAGTGCACAATTAGTTATAGTTAGTGAAAGCTAGTGACATCTTTGTTGCCTATACACTGACTCAAATATAAAAAAAATCAAATTCTGATATACATATCATTTAATGAAGGATAATGGAGTATCTAGAAATAAAGTGCATCGAAGTTAGTGTGGAGTTAGTTACAGTTAGTTATAGTTAGTGATAGTTAATAACTGTTTACTTAGTAACTTTTCACATACATATAAATTGATTCAAATACATATCAAAATTACCTCCAGGTATATATAACATTTGAGGGGGGATCATTGAGTGTTTAAAAATGAAGTTCGTCAAAATTAATGCTCAGTTAGTCACAGTTAGTGAAAATTAGTGACATCTTTGTTGCCTATACACTAACTCAAACATATCAAAATCAAATTCTGATACATATACCATTTAACGAATGATCAAATTCTGATACATTTACTATTTACATTAACATAAATTCAATATCTAAAAACTAGCAAAGTACATAACTGTATATATATTATTTTTTGGTCAAATCACTTCTCATCATCGGAATAATAATCGTCCTTTTCTTATTTTCGGTATGAATCCATAAAGAATAAACTGTGGTGGCAGAACTAGAGATCTACCAAAGGGGGGCAAAATTTTCACACAGTCATCTTTAGAGTTGCTGGTCGGTCGGTCGCTAGAGATGAAGTTGGTGGTCGGTCAAAGAAGCTGGTCTTCTTCAATCCCTAAAATTAAATCGCAAATATTGAAGAATATATTAAATACTAATTGCTGCTAACTATCCTAATTACACGCAAATGCAGCAAATAATCAATCAATCAGTATTAATTCAATATTTATTATCAAATTATAATAAAATCTAAAATTAAATATCAAATATTGAAGAACGTATTAAACGTTAACTGTCGTTAACTACACTCAAATGCAGTAAAAAAAATTAAAAACGTACCTGTTGCAATGAAGAAGCTGATGGATAAAATTAAAGTTTGATGAAAAAGCTAAATATTATTGATCTTTGATTGCAAAATCTTAGAGAAGAAGAGCGAAAATGAGAAGAAAGTAAAGTAAAAGTTGATAAGACGTGAGATGAGAGAGAGGAGAAAAGAGAGATTATAGTTTTTATTTTTTAGGGTTAAGGGTATTTTAGACAATTTTAAGTTAGTTAAGATTAATGAAGATAAAAAAATACTAGTGTCATTGAGGATATGTCATTTTAGGTGATTTCTCTTTTTTTATTAAATATTGTGGCTAATGATTTAAGTATTTATATTAGTTTAAAAATATTGATAATAATATCATCATATTCTCATAATAATTTGCTACAAAAATTTTAAAATTCAATTCGAGATCTGAAAAATATTTTAGGGCCATATTTGAATTTTTTTTATTTAAAATATTTAAATAAAAAGTCTCACATAATGTCATGCCATAAAAAATAAATAAAAAATTTAATTTTCATTAAACGAGTAACAAAAAAAAAATGTTATAAATGGATAAAAAAAAACTTAAAATTTCAACGTGAGATACCTTAAATAGTTCATATCATTTTTATAACTTTTTTCAAAAGAAATTATGAAAAATGTGAAAAAAAAATAAAAATAAAAATAAGTAAGGACTTTATATTTAAAACAAAAATTAAAAAACAATATCCCATGTAATTTCCTCTAAAAGCTTTCACATTTGAGATTGTAATTCTGCTGATTCTTGAACAAAGGAATTTACCTGACAAGTTTTTCACGAAATGCTTTAACGGTTCAACCCATCAGATTTTAGGGGCAACATTTCCACTGTTCACAAATTCAGTACGGCAATTGGTATTATTGTCCTGAAGAAGCAAACTTATTTAGGTGTTAGGTTAGGAAAAATTATAAAATATATGAACACGAAAACTGATCCCTCCCAAACGTCATATTTACACTTCAAAAATAAATAAATAAAAAAAGTCATATTCTTTTCTTCAAACTTCCCTCCAATTTTCTTTGTTAAAACATATAACCATTTTTTTTTCTTTAAACAATCAAATCACTTTCATGTATTTCTACTGATAAAGAATTCAAACTTATTTATCAAATGAAAACTTATTCTAACTTTTAAATCCTAGTCACATTAAGAGTTTGAGCCAATCCCAATAATTAATTGCTTTCATCTCATATTGACTTTGAACATGATTTATTTGAATAATATTACTGATAATTAAGTTTGGTGAGCCAAGTAGTTTTACTGGTCTAACTACTCAAAATCTGTAAGACAAATTTCAGAATTCATTATATATAAGATATTTTCTTGTTCTACATGCCAAATATTACGTAATTGCATTTTCATTCAAGAAAAACTTGAAAATCTATTTGCATAATACAAAAGAATATTATCAAAACAATTATCTCCACGTAGCAAATGTATTTCTTGATGTATGCAAGTACTTCCCGCAAAAAATTAGCAAAAATTCACAGAACCTCATAAAATTGATAAAGGGCAACTAAAAAAAAGTGGTTTTATTAATTAGAGTAGAAGAAAAACTAGTAATCAACTTCACCAATGAAGAGTTATATCTGGTTTCAAACATAAAGTTGACTTGTGAAAATCAGAAAGTAACATTTAACCAAATCACATAAAAGGTTATTAAACCATGCCCAGTAGCTGATTTAGTCTGCTAACCTTATTTTTGTTGCCCTGAATCATATCTCAACTCCAAATGCCCCACTGTAGCTGACTTAGTCCGCTATTCTTTTCTTTGCAGATACATATATATATAACATAGCCAGATGTTACAGTTTAGTATCAAAATATGGCATTCTTTGAAGAAAAAATCACTTTCAGATGAATAAAATTAGCTACCAGAGACTAATTCAAAGATGAAAACAATGATAATCCTATTAAATGCCATTCTCTAACCAGTGTAAGTTCTCAAAGTTTTGCAAGAGAGGACATACCAGTAAGGCAGCAGAAGCAGCAGCAGCAGCTCCAGTTGGATGTCGGTATGAACTTCTAACTGCTGTTTCTCTTATAACTTTGTCAGTTTCAGTAAGTCTCAAAGTTAAAATCTGATCATGCTTTCGATGAAGTTCCATGTGCATATGCTCCTGTGTTTGAGCTAGTTTACTGTATTAGAGGTTGTATAGATAATTCTTCTAGAGCAAGTACTTTTTAGTATAACCAGGTGCAGCTGATTTATAGACCTTTTGCTCGAGCAGACTGATTTTTTTTTTCCCATCATTATGTACTGAAATATCCTAATCAAGCATCAATTAAGCTTCCCTCAAAAGTACATGAACCTGTTAACCTTAGAGTTGTGTCAGCTATTTTTGAGGCATTCTATGCAATTAGAAGTAATAACTGTAGAATTGTGTGCTGCTCTAATCTCATGAAAAATTGTTGATTTTTTAATGGAGCTGTGAGAAATGGCTCAAGTTTATTTCTAACAAATGTCATATTTATACATAAATAGAGTAACAAAAAAATCTAAACAAATTCATAAAAAACTGATTTAATATATCAAATAAAAACTATTTGATTTATTTTTTAAATTTAAATATTTTTTTGATCTTTGTTTGATTTTTACTGTAAATGAGGCATGCATATCTTCAACACTCTTCCTTGCATCATTTGCTGCAAACTTAAAGTTCTTCTCATATGACTTCAAATTTAGCTTGTCATTATCGTTGGTAAGCTCCTCCTTGGTGATAATACTCTTCATTGAACATTTTAAATTTTTTTTTATTTTTTTATTTCTAAAAACAAAAAAAAATCACATAGCTCATAGTACTGTAATATAATATTTTATCAGTTTATTGATATGTTATCGGTCACATCATCATTTTTACGTTACAGTTTATAAACATGCCGGTCTTCATTATGTTGTATTTTATTGTAGTTTTGTGATATGCTGGTCATCATCATTTTGTATTTTGTATTTAGTATAGGCTTGATTATATGTCTTTATTATGGTTATGATTATAAATGTGGAGTTTGGTGGCGATTGTGATCATGAGTTGTGGTTATAGTTATAAGCATGAATGAAGCATTTGATTGTGTATGGCTATGGATATTTTTATAGAGACATAACAGGTCCCTTAAAGATCATTGAAACTCTGATACCACTGTTGATTTTTTAATAGAGCTGTGAGAAATGACTTAAGTTTATTTCTATCAAATTACATATTTATACATGAATTGAGTAACAAAAAAATCTAAACAAATTCATAAAAAAAATGATTTCACATATCATAAAGAAAAAAAAGAGCAACCCGGTGCACAAACTCTCCCACTGTGCGCTGGGTTCGGAGAAGGGTTTGACTCATTTGGTTTTTATACGCGGCCTTCTCTTATAATTGCAAGAAGCCGTTTCTACGACTCGAACCCGTGACCTCAAGATACATAACGACAATGCTTACCGTTGCGCCAAGGCAAGAGGTCTTTATTTGGTTGTTGCTGTAAATGAGACATGCATATCTTCAACAAAAATTAATAACATACAAATATCAATCAGAAAATTTACAGTAAGCACCAGAAGCTACAAATTTCATCTCTTTAAAGAATAATACATAGCATGATAATTTTTTGTAAGTTTTAAAATAGTAATTAGAAATAAGTTGTAAATTGACAATCTGCAAATTGAACAACAGTGATTTGTGATTATTTTTGCAAGTTATATATCAAATTATTACCAGCATAACCAAACTGAAGAGGTATCTTACCTGAGAGACTAATTAATTTTCTTGTTCTTTCTTCAGCTCAACAAAGACAGAACTCCAATTGATTGTGTTGCCAAGTCCTTGCTGGCATCTATTTCAGAGATAATAGAATTCTTAGCACGCATAGCAGTGAAGGGAACTTTTCTTGAAATTGGATGCTACCTCTACCGAGTTTCTCCATCCATAATGGAATTGCAGACAACTGAGAATATCCCAGAGAACAGAATGGACATCTTATTATCGCTCTCCAGTGATATTAATGTAGCCAAGGATCTCATAAACAATTGCCAAAGACTCAACATCTCGAAGTCTGATTCGGAAATGAAAAGCACAATACAACAGCTGGAAGGGGTGATAAAACACATGGGAAAATGCTTGACCTTGATACCTTCATCAACATTTCAGAACCAACAGTATGCAGAAGTTGCAGTCCAGTCTCTTTCAAATGAAATGCAGCATGTGCACTTTGAAGCCAACCAAACTCAAGAATTGAAGACTGAAGAGCTGAAACCCCAAATGTCTTTCCCTGAAGAGGAACAGAATGAAGAAACAGAACAAGCAGAATCAGATTTGTACTCCATAAATGTTGAAGTTTCCACAGATAATTCTCAGGTCTTAAATATGCCATGCTTGAATGAATTTCTCAAAAAGAAAAGCCTTAGCAATCTAAGTAAACACAATAACAGAAGCAGGTCCTCATTAGTATTGCCACAGACAGTTGAGTATGTAGAACCTCTGTATGAGACTTTCTACTGTCCATTAACAAAGCAGATCATGGATGATCCTGTAACCATAGACAGTGGAGTTACCTATGAAAGAAATGCAATTGTACAATGGTTTGAAGAGTTTGATAACACAGAGGGAATTTTCTGCCCAATCACATGGCAGAAGTTGTCAAGTAAAGTCTTAAGACCCAATATAGCTCTAAAGACCATAATAGAAGAGTGGGAAGCAAGAAATGAGGCAGCAAAGATCAAGGTATCCCGTGCAGCTTTGTCTCTAGCTAGTTCAACAAGTATGGTATTTGAAGCAATTAGAGATTTGCAAGGCCTCTGTGCAAGAAATCAGTACAATAAGGTTCGAGTTTGTAATGCTGGAATATTGCCATTGCTTGTCAAGTTTCTGCAGTACAAAGACAGAGATGTTAGATGTGCAGTGCTGGAATTATTACAACAATTGGCAGAAGAGGATGATGATGGCCAGGTTCACTCCTTTTTTACCCTGATTCATTATAGAAACTATCCTATCCTATTAGCTGTACATCAACCTCTAAGGAAAGCACCTGCTATAGCTGTGACAGCACAACTGATTTTAAAAAAGAACTATTTACAGAAACTCCTAAAATCTCCCAATCATTCATATTTTTAGCATGCCTTCACGTCTTGATATGTATCCACACAAGAAAATGCAAGATTATCTATGAAACAAGTAATGAAATCCACTGATTTTTTTTCCAGGAAATGATTGCTGAAACGGTGGATATCTCGACAGTAATCAAGATGTTGTCAAGTGGTCACCAGGCCATAAGGCAAGCAGCATTACTTTTATTACTTGAGCTCTCAAGGTCTCAATCATTGTGTCAAAAAATTGGGTCTGCTCCTGGGGGAATTCTGATGCTGATCAAAACTAAATACAATCAGTCTATTGATGCCTTCTCTTCAGAAAAGGAAGGTGAAATCTTACAGAACCTAGAGAGATCTCTAGAAAATATAAAGCACATGGCAGAAAATGGACTCTTGGAACCCCTTGTAAATCATCTAAATGAAGGTAATTTTGAGAACTTCAAATTAGTCTACAATTGACAACAAGTACAATGCTAGAAGATGATGACAAATTTTTTTAGGAAAAGCTGGGAGTATACAATTCATTGTGGTAGCTAATGTCGAGAAGCATTACATATGAACTCTTATTGGTTCTCTAATCACAGTTATGTTGACAAAATCTTACATATAAACAGGTTCTGAGGATATACAGATGGAAATGGCAAGCTACCTTGGGGAAATTGCCCTTGGAAATGACAGCAAAACCTATGTTGCTGAGAGGGCTTCTCCACCTCTCATCCAAATGGTGCATAGAGGAAACACTTTGAGCAGAAGTGCGGCATTCAAAACTCTAGCACAAATTTCATCTTATTCCCCAAATGCCAAAATATTAATAAAAGCAGGAATCATACAGATAATGGCAGAAGAGATGTTCACTCGGAGAATCTATGATGAACCAATGAACTCAAAAAATGAAGCTGCTGCAATTCTTGCAAATATCTTTGAGACTGGACTTGAACTTCAGAATCTCCAAGTGAGTACTCATGGACACAAACTAAGTTCAGGCTGTGTGTTGTACAACATCATCCACATGCTCAAGAGCTCAACTTCTGAGGAACTTAATATCAATCTCATACGAATTCTTTTATCACTGATGAAGTACCCCAATTCTATTGACACTATTGTCTCAGTGGTCAAAGAGACTGAAGCAAGCTACACCTTGATAGAGCTCCTCAATAACCCACTAGAAGAGCTTGGAGTTGCTACTATCAAGCTGCTCATTGAACTCTCACCTCATATGGGGCACACACTTGTAGAAAGACTATGCAAGACAAGGGGTCAGCCCGAAAACTTACTCCTAGGCCAAACAACAACCCTAATTACAGAAAGGCAGGCAGTTTCAGCAAAATTTCTAGCTGAACTGCCCCATCAGAATCTAACACTCAATCTGGCTCTGCTCAGAAAGGATACGGTCCCTACAATTCTACAAGCAGTCAATCAGATCCAAATAACGGGAACAAGAACGAGCAGGTATGCGAGTGCTTACTTAGAAGGTCTAGTGGCCATTCTAGTAAGATTCACAACAACACTTTATGAACCTGAAGTGCTTTCTCTAGCAAGAAACTACAACTTCACATTGATATTTACGGAATAGCTAATGAGAACATCATGTGATGAAGTTCAGAGATTATCGGCAATTGGCTTGGAAAATCTCTCAACGGAATCCATACATTTATCGAAACCACCACAAGTAATAAAAACCAAATCTTGGAAGCAAACCTTACGTAAATTCTTGTCTTTTAGTTCTTCGAAGAAAAAGAAGAAGATACCTGTTTGTCCAGTCCATAGAGGAGCTTGTTCCTCCCAAAACACATTCTGTTTGGTTGATGCAAAGGTGGTGGATAGGTTACTGGCAAGGTTGTTGAGGCTGCATTATCAGCCATATGCACTTTGTTAGATGACAAAGTTGATTTGGACAAGAGTGTTAGCATATTGAGTGAAGCAAATGCCATACAACATGTTCTGAATGTCCTGAATGAACACAGGGAAGAAGGTTTATGGAAAAAATCCTTTTGGGTTATTGAAAGATTCTTGATGAATGGTGGAGATAAGTCTGCCTCAGATATATCACAGGATAGGTCTTTTCCTGCCACTTTAATCAGCGCTTTTCATCATGGGAATGGTAATACAAGGCAGATGGCTGAGAAGATCTTGAGGCTTTTAAACAAGGTGCCCAATTTCCCTACTTCCAACTATACCTTGTAAAACAAAACCACAATATGCTGCTGCTGCAGTTAAGAGCAGCCAAACTCTTATACAATATGCATGTCTCATAAACTGTAGTATTATCTTGTTAAGTGTTAGGAAGTTCTAAAATCAGATTTTGCGTATCCATATCCTTTATCTTCTCGTTATTTATAGAGAATTGGAAACATTTATCTGTCCCGCGGTGGGACATGTGAGCACAGCCGGTTCATACGTGCAAAAAATTTGGCAGACAACTGCAAGATGATTATTGTACTGGGAATAGGCCCCTCAACTTATTGAACAAAAGGAAAAACTCATTGCAAGTGTACAAATACAAGCAAGCTAGCAAATTGATGACAAACTTCACCTAATATATTTTTATTTTTATAACACAGTAGGCATCAAAATTTGATAACTTTTCTTCTCTATAACCCTGCAACTACAATGGAAACAAATTCAGCTGTCAGTAGAGTAAGTATTTTTACTTCAGTTTATTTCTTTTCTTTAGGAACGTGTATTAGTAGTTTCCTAGTCTTTGAGTTTCTGTTATTGATTGTGGTCAAGTTGTTCTTTTCTTTTAGGAACCATGGAAAGTAGTTTGACATGAGATTTTCTCTATAAAAGAGCCTTACGTAATTTGGTTAGATTGCAGCAATAACATGTACAGCTAACTGTTTACTGAAGAACACATATAGAGAATAACAAAAAATTATCCTCCGTAGTACATGACCAACTTTCAAGTACCACATAAACCTTTTTTTTTTTTTTTAATTTTCAGAGAAAAAGTCGTAAATAAAATTCAAGAGCTATATAAAAAACAGGACAAATAAACAACAGACACAATACAGAAACTGAAAGGGAGATCACAACTTGGACATTGTTTGCAGACCTTATGGACATAATGTGATAATCCTATTCCTGTCACTTACAAGACATCCTACATTATTGGACCAAATAGACAATGATAAATAAATATTACCTAGGAAAGTTGGAAAGAGAAGTCAATTTATTTGAATATGCATCATATAAAATTGAGGCAGGTTTTGGCCGGCAATAGAAGAAAATCCACCCTTTTAATCAATCTGTAAGCAACATCACTTACAATAACCAATATTATAATTTAAATGCTTTACATATCCATTGCATTAATCTTTTATCATTATAATTATTTTAAACTTTCTTATTTTTTTCTTGTTTCTCCTCAATCTCTGTCGGCATCTTTTGACCGTGTCCAAGCAAAAATGTTTATTGTAAATATTACTCATTGGTATGCTTTTCCTACACCATCACTGTCTTATCCCAATTTTGTCTAAAATCCAAATATATAAGTTTCAAATTTTTAATATTTAATTCGCATGCAATATACAAAGACAGAGAGAGAAATCAAACGCATTAAGCTACCAACATCTAAACAATTAAAAAATGTCAAGCAATATTTTAGTCAATGTTTTTTAACATCAACTTGAAAATAACTATTTGGGAGGATTCACCAAGACAATAGGCCATTGTTTTTTCAATTTCCAAGGCTATGGAGACTCATATAAGATAGAGGTTAACCCAATCCATGCTTCGTCACTATCCTGTATATTCATTACACTTTCGTGTATTTATGCTCAACGTCTATTTTACGTCCAAGTGGTTGGCCTAGCAGCAATAATACAATTTATACATACCATCCAGGTCTCCTCAGCAACAAGATTTAGCACAGTTCTCCGCTGCAAAAGGAAAAAAAATGGCTTCCTTTTCAATAGAGGATTTTGTAGGGAATGGATCTTTGAGAAAATTTCTACCAAAGTTATTAGACGATGGTTGGGATGATGTTCCAACCTTGAAGATTATGAACTCAGAGGACAAGGATTCAATGAACATGACACAAAGACAAAAGGTTGGTTTCCTAGAATTAGCTTTGATTTTGGTCCAAAACTGATATAATAATAAACCGAGTTCTAATATTGTGTTTCTGTTACTCTAGGATGCATTGGAAATAAGATCATACCTACATGATCGTACTTTAATGCAGTATGGAGATAAGCTAGAAGAATCTGGGAAATGTTTGCCTGAGCTTCTGAACTTGAGTGCTGGAGATCTCTCTTCTCAATTTGGAATGAAGAGAGGTCATATCGCCCGTTTTACAAACAGAACCAGTGCATGTGCAGAGCCTTTGCCCAGAACACACACCCTCCCTGCAAAGAAAATGGGCAGCACAGCGTCTGGAAATGATAGCACTTTCAAGAGTTTTGGTCTCAACTCTAAAAAAATGCAGAGCACATCAAAATCTCCCACTAGAAGTAGTATAAATTATGATAAATCACTTGAAGAATCACTGGCTGATTTTAAGATTAAAGATGGATACGTCTTTAAAGGGATTGTTGCTGCAGGGCCAGCGGAAGCTCGAGCATGTGGCTGCGTACAACCTCCTCCAGTTGTTAATGAAGTTGCTCCTTATTCTTTCATTGAGAACATATCAATTGAGAAACTAACTCCAGAATATAAAATTGGGATGGAGCGCTTGGTCAAAACCAGGGCGCCTCCCATGAAGGCCTCAGAATTGTGGCGAGACAAACCAGTTGTGCTTCTCTGCATCAGACGGCCTGGGTAAACACACATCCTGAATAATGGCATAGTTTTCTCATGTAGATAGCCCGTGTTATAAACAAAACCTGTGTCACATAATTGCATTTATAAGAGCTGATACACATAGCAGGGGTTTGTAATTAAAAAGAATCCCAATAAATTTTATAGCCAGAAATAAGACTCAAATGGCCTGTAGTCTTTGAATCCAAATAAATCAACTTTCAAACTGAAGTCAGCTATCTATTAAATGGTGAAATTAATATTTTTCCTTTGCATTTCTTGAATTTCATAACAGGTGCATCATGTGCAGAGCCGAAGCTCATCAACTGTATGCCAAGAAACCAATGTTTGATGCACTAGGAGTTCAACTAATAGCAGTTCTCCATGAATATATAGAATCAGAGGTATCTGGTGAACTTCAGTTTGAATTATAAATTCTTCTTGTTTGATGTGCTACAGCTATTGGTGTAATGCAGGTAACAGACTTCTGGCCACGATATTGGGGTGGGTTAGTGCTCTATGATCGGGATATGGAGTTCTTCAAAGCTCTTGGTGGTGGGCAACTCCTGAAGGACAAGTTCATTTCAGGATTTATTTTCAATCCCCGAGCTATTGCAAATTACAAGCGTGCAAAAGCTATGAGAATAAAGCAAAACTTCAAAGGAGAAGGAGAAATTAAAGGTGGCCTCTTCATAATTGGCCGAGGAAAGAGTGGCATTGCTTACCAGTTCATTGAAAGGAATTTTGGTGACTGGGCTCCACTAGCTGAAGTAATTGATATCTGTAGTCAGCTGCGGGTAATTCTTGTCAGCTTTCCCATTCCCATCCTTAGTTGCTATCTGGTGTGCATTTACTTTAATGACTTTTCTTCTTCTGATGCAGAACCAGCAACAAAGTCAAGAATATTCCATAAGAAGATCGCAGGAATAAAAGATTGTCTCAATCATCGGTGATCTTCACATTCGGTTGTCACATATTTTGTAATTTCAGGATTGAAAACAGACTCCTATTCTGTTGTGATATTTTGCTGATTTTGCAGATAAAATTGGTATACCAGTGTTTTGATTGATGAGAATGTAGTGGGTATGTATTGCCCGGTTAATGCAATATTGCAATTAGTATTCGATTTTTACGGTTCTTTTGTTACAAATGCAGCTTGCATTGCATTGAGAAGACATTTTAAACTAAGTTCTGCAATGTTTCCAATATCCATAGCATTTATCTTTGCTTTAGTTGTATACGTTTACGTACTGATTGAATCACAAAAGTAGATTACAAGTTTTCTAAGAGAACATCCTTAAGAAACAGGTGATACAGATATGATCTTAACTGTTTTGATCAAAGAAATAGTAGCGAACCGCACTTTTTGGCATACGTACCAAATTACTCTCCTTCTCTCCATCCGATACAATAATCAGTCCCTGCTTTTTCAAATATCAGATAATCCCTAAGGTCTGAAAATGTCAACTATTAATCCTTACAACTGAAATTAAGTGATTTTGGTTGTTAATTGTGGGAAATAAAAGAATACCCTCACACAGGGAGGATTTGGCTGGATTCAAAAGACTCATACTTTCATAGTCAGGTGGCTCATGTTGCTAATGGCTTTTCACTATATATAACCCTCTTACATAGCATTAGAGGGAGAGTTTTTGTTGAGATATCAGGATAATTTTTTACTTTTCCTTGTCATTAATGGTTAAAATTACTTAATTTTAGACGGAAGAATTAAATAGTTGACATTTCCAAACCTTAGAGGCTAAATATTAAATAATGTGGCTTTGCAAAGTAAGACTGACTAGTGAATTAGGCCAAAACTCAGCAGCATAGTAGTAATTTACTGTTCTTTTTATATAAGTACAGGTCCATAGCACAGCAACATATTCAAGAAGCCAACGTCAGCAGCAGCTTGCAAATGCCAACAGCATCTAAATCCATCTCAAGGAACTAGGCTGCACAGTGCTATCCAACATACATGTGCCGCTTTCAATTGATATTTTTCTGCATATGTAATGCCAATAAGTTTCAGCTGTCAATGACATTCTTAAAGAGGGAAATGAAGGCGATATGAAGGGTGCAGTTCAAGTTTTACATACCTACACTTTTGGCAAGGAGATCCTTGACATGAAATTTGCATTTTGTTACATAATAGATATCTTCCAGGATTATTAATATTAAAAAAAAAGCACCCAAGTGGCCCGGTGATATGGCTGTGTGGCTGCATAACCATAGATCTTGGTCACTCCCCTAGGTGATTTTGGTTTCTATGCCCTCGATAGCAGCTTGTGATGGTATAAGAACCAAATCACCAGAAATCTCCGCATGAACATGTTCCATCTTTGAACAAATGGAACCGAACAGCATCTCTTACAAGTATTTCTCTCTGAGTTATCTTAGAAATATATTTAGTGGCATTGTGACAATCCACACATACTCTCAGATTTTTAACTATTCGTATGGGAAGGCCACGAGGAATAAATATTAACCCAAAAGCAATTGCAAGCTTCTCACTATGATAGTTAAGCATCTTTATCTTCTCTGACTCTGCAACATCATGAAGAACAGAACTAGCATCTGGAACATACCCCTCCTCTATCATCTTTTGATTTAATCTATCTAACTCAGCGTATATCTGATTAGAAAATGGACTTGACTGGTCATCTGCTGAGAAAATGTGAACTTTACTCTTATATTTTATCCAACTACATCCTGGTTCCTTCTTTACACCCTTTTCTCTCATTCCTCTCCTTAATTGGGCCATATCATTCCATTTGCCTTTAGAAGCATAGATGCTCGACAGCAAGATATAGCCCGCAGGGTTCTGGGGCTCCAGTTCTAGAAGAGACTGAGCTGCCCATTTCCCGATTTCCATGTTACCATAAAGCCTGCAAGAGCTGAGCAAAGTGGCCCAACCAATTGCATCAGGTTGGAAAGGCATCATATTTATAAAACTTTTGGCTTCTTCTAACTTTCCTGCTCGACTAAAAAGGTCAATCATACAAGTATAGTGTTCAGAGACAGGAATTATTCCATGTTCTTTCATCATTGATTGAAAATACTTTTGTCCTCTTTCCACCAATCCTGCTCTACTGCAAGCTGAAAGAACCCCTATGAATGTGACTGCATCAGGTTTCAAACCATGGGCCACCATTCTTTCAAATAATTCAATTGTCTCATTGGCTTTTCCAAATTGTGCATATCCTGAAACCAATGCTGTCCAAGAGACTTCGTCCCTGAATATCATCTCATTGAACAAGCGATTGGACTCTTCTATGCTTCCACATTTACCATATAAAGTAACAAGCGCATTGGAGACTGTTATAAAAGAAATCAAACCAGAACCTAGGGCTTGACAATGAAATTGGGCACCCTCTTCTAAGCTAGACAGATTTGCACATGAGCTTATCACACTTCCTAGAGTAAAATCATCTGGCTCAATCCCATTTCTCTGCATGGCACAAAAAATCCGAACAGCTTCTTCGCTGAAGCCATTTTGGCCATAACCAACTAACATTGCAGTCCATGATACAACATTCTTATGTGTCATCCTCTTGAAAACTTCTTCTGCATACCGGACAATTTTACATTTGCAATACATATCAACAAGTGCACTGCCGACAAAGATATTGTCCTTGTAGTCACTCCTAATTATAAAGGCATGAACTTGTTTGCCCTCTTCTAAGGCAGTAAGACCTCCACAAGCGGTCAACAAACTGCCAAACGTATACTGATCCATAGCCAGCCCTTCCAGTCTCATCTGTCTAAACAAATCAATAGCTTCTCTCTCTAACCCATTTTGTACAAGCCCTGTAATCATTGTTGTCCAAGAAATGGAATCTTTTTCCTTCATACCGTGAAACAACTTCTTCGAATCCTCTACATTCCCACAGCGCAAAAGGCCTGTTATCATTGTGTTATGCATTACCACATTCCTCTCTGGCATCTCATCAAAAACCTGCTTTGCCTGATAAACTGAACCCATTTTTGCATACATATCAACCAAAGGGCTGCCAACAAAAACATAAGCTCCAAAACCAAACTTCACTATTTGCCCATGAATTTGTCTACCCAAATCAACACAACCTTGACCGGATGCCAATACAAGCATAGTCGAAAATGAAATTCTATTCAAATTAATAACTCCATCTCTTAACATTGAGTCATAAGCCTTAACAGCCTCAGTAACTGAACCATAACAGGCATACCCTGAAATAAGAGAGTTCCAAGAGACCCCATCTCTGCTTGGCATGAGATTAAAGATTTCTTGCATTTTTGAGAGACGCCCAGATCTCGAATAAGCGGAAAGGATGTTATTCCATGAAAAAAGATTTGGTTGGGGCATTTCGTCGAATAAGTGGCGTGCATATCTTAGATTCCCTAGTTTTCCATACGCATTGATAAGGTTGTTAAATAAAAAAGGTTCTGGATTTATTAGTGTCTTAATAATGCGACAATGGAGCTTCTTGGCTTCAGTCTGGTTTCGGGTTTCGCAGCAGAATTTGAGCAAGGAGCAATAGTGATTTGAGGCGGCGGACATTGTGTTCGTTTTGTCCTGTGTAAACTGGTAATTTTGGCGGGAATGGTTTTTCCGACTGGTTAAGATCCGTTTTCAACTTCGGGTTATATACAGACACCGGAATCGGATATTATTTCCAGCGTAATCTTTTTGGTCGAAGAACAATCACGTATTAATTGGACATGGCAGGTTGAAAAAATTTTATAAAAAAAAATTAATTGGGAAGTTCGGACATAGTTTTAAGCCATGCCCTTTACTTATTGTAGCTCATATTTATTTTGTGCATTATTATTTTTCTTCTGTGCTTAGTTTAATTTATATTATTTGTTTTTCATTCTTAAATCTTAATTTTTATAAATTATTTTCTATTGAAAATTTGTTAGATATTAATGCAAAATATATTTGACATATATATATATAAATATAAATTTAGCTAAATAGGTCAAATTACTTCAAAATTCAAGATGCTTTATCAAATAATTTTGAACTTTGTTGAGTATAAGAACCATTGCTAAAAAGAACATAATTTTACCCATACCAAATCAAATCAATGAATTTTAAGCCTCCGTCGCTAATTTCTTATCCAACCAAACAAGCCTCATAAATATAAATTCAATAAACTCGGTAATAAGGCACGTATCAAACAAGACTAATCCTTCCATGAAGTATATATGTAATTGAGACATGCATGAACAGAATGCCACCATGGTTTCCATTGTTTTATAAATTACAAAGCCTATTTTCATTTCAGACAATACATGAGCTTCTCTATTAGCCTATAATCATCAGATCCTTGGAGTATCAATCTATACATTACATTCTTGCATCCTTCGTCTCTCTCAGTCGGAGCATCCTACTCCTCGGCAGAGACCCTTTTCGGTTTTCTGGGAATGGAGTATGCAAATCTCATATAATAGAAGCATGGATATCAGTATGGCATCGAATAAACATGAAGAAAAATCCATCAAGGCAAAAGGCCAACTCCCTGCTTTGATTATGCAACTGACCATTAAGCTCTCGAAACCTTGCTTTCAAGCAACTAATTCCTCTCCATGCTCTGCAGCTGGGCTAGAGGCATCCGTTTCTTTATCTGTAGCCTCTGTTTGTCGAAGAAAATCTCGCTTGCTTTTTATTTTCAAATTAGTGTTGCAAGCATACAGTGTCACATAAAAAAAGAAAGGTGAATCATTAAAGTTCAGCTTTCATGTGGCCTGCAGAGAAGGTAACAACTTTACATTCAGCCTAGGAGCTTATCTTAAATAATTGGAGACGTTAATTGGGCAAAATAAACATGTATACCACTTATATCTTGGCTATCTTCTGCCGTGCTTGTTACATAGCCCATCTGGACAACATTGTGGAGCTCATCATCCCATGCATTAGGTAGCTGTTGAGTACATTAAAATGTGAAGTTAATACAAACACATTCAGTAGGCCCAGTAGAAAAGAGAATATCATTTGACTGTTATTGCATTGACATAATGTTATCTCCACTTTAGTAGAATGTAGCACCAATTTTTAACCTAGCCCACAGAACTGTCTCATCATATAAACCACAGAGACAGGACCATACACAAAGACCAAATTTCATAATCACCCCCTTAGTTAAAGGTTGAAAAGAGGAGATCCCTAAAGACTTGTGCGTCTTAGACATCACAAAGTCTCGTATTCAACAAATCAGTTAAGTTCATGTCGCTAGTAAATCCTTTGATACCAATGTTTCTGTTGCTGCTTGCTCATATTTCAAAATATCAAATGAGAAAAAAGGCCATGAGGAAAGAAAAATCCAGAAATCAACTAAGTGTTACCTGAGTAGGTTCCTTAAATCCTCCTGGCATTGGTGTCAGTTGGGACCTAATGGTTCTCCGGAGCACATCAGAATGGCTCTCCATGCCAGGAAAGGAACCTTGAATAAGGCCTGGTTGAGATGCATTAAATTGGGGATAAACCATAGGCATATCTGGTGGAAATGCCAGAGAAGATGAAGGAACAGCACGTGAATGAAGTATCTGCACATACACACACAAGCAAATTGCTTCTAAATGATCCATAAGCCAGCCCTTGGCAAGACAGTTTGACATAAATAAACTTATATTCACTTACATCTTTTGCAAGTAGACCTTCAATGTTAAAATCTAGCCTTGGATTGACTGTTGCAAGTTTCATTGATAGAAACTGAAAAAGGCACAAAGTAATTTCAAACTCAGAAGAAGCACAGGTAAGTTGTAAACAAGAGATACATCTGAATTTAAAAAAAAAGTTACAAAAAGTCTCGGCCTCAAGACTATTTTTCTTATCTTATCACAAGCATGGTCTTGCGACAAAACCCGTAGCCATAAGCTAGAATTTGTTAAAAGCAATCCATGACAGGATAGTACAATGTTATCCGCTTCAAGTATCCAAACATAACCGTGGATGAAGTTGAATTATTTCTAACATGCATTATACTAAATTAGAACCACTCCAAGTATTGGAAAGAAAATGAAAGAGCATCTTGCTGCCATACCTCAACTTGCCGTTGCAATGATTGTACATAGTTGATAATTTCATCTAGCATCACTGCCTTGCCTGTGACCTGAACAATTCAATCAATGTTCATTATATGAACCACAACAGCTTTTCGGTTACAAGATTCAACTTAATCACACTTCTGAAGCTATCAATTGCAACAAGCAAACCTTGCTGCAACCAGGTACAAGGTCTTGTAGAAACTTCATCCTTTCACTGATCTTTTCCCTTCTCACCTGTAGTCAGAACCAATCAACTGAGCCCAAACACACTAGAATGAAAGTTGCTTTAACCTAAGTAAATACTTAATATAGAATCTTACTCTTTCTGCAAGACTATGGCTGTTTGTTGCCTGGCCTCTTCGAGCTCGGACATGAATATATTCTTCTTTTGGTCCATCAGAAGCTTGAGATCCTTGTTTATCTTGTTTTCCTGCAGTCTTATTGGGACCTGGAGTCAGATTTTGATCTCCCTTCTGTTGACCTTCAGGGTTATCCTTCGCACCTTCCACAGATTGTTGGGTTACCCTGGCCTGATCAAACGCAGTATCCTACAACCAGGGGAAAAAAATTACATATTACGAAAACTTCAATACAAGTGCTAAAATGTAAAGAAACAATTTGCAAGCACAGTTCTTACATGCCCACTCCTTTTCCTTTTCTTTAAGCCAAGGTTCTTATTAGATAATTCCCCACCATTTCCCTCCAATATGGATAGCTCATCTTGACGACCACCACCACTGAATTCAGCTTCCTCAGAGTCATTACCAGACCCACCCACACTTTGCTTTACTTCATCATGAGATCTTACAAGGCTCTCACTTTTTCTCTCATTCTTGAGTGGGCTCCCTTCAATGGCCACATGTTCAACTGACAAAGAAGCATCTTTAGAAGTTTCACCCACATTCATAACATTTTTTTGACTTTGTCCGCCAGATACTGATTTCAATCCACCACCTGCAAAAACCTCTTGTGGTCCTTGCACCATTCCCCCACCCCTAGAATAAAGACCCATTGGCTCGGGAATTCCAAAAGGGTTCATCTTATCACTAAAATTTCCACCATTGAAGCTCGAAAATCTAGCAGCACGCTCAATGAAAGCAGAATCAGCAGGAAACTGAGATAAGCTCTGAGGGAGCACCCCAGGGGCACTTGGTAAGAAAATGCCAGCTTTCAGCATGGAGCTTGGTGGATTCCACCTCATATCCAGCATTTTATCCATACTACCTCTCGAAGAGCCGGGACTGCCTTTTTTAATTTCTATTGGATTTGCAGTGCTCAAATTATTTTGTACATTAATGTCACAAAACACCAAGTTCTGTGGATTTGTTGGGTGGTCCCATAAGCCTGCACTACATGAGTCCATCATTGGAGCAGAAGAGCAAGAAGAAACGCCAACTAGATCTCCTCTACATGCTGGCATCTGATTATCCGTGGAAACCAAATCCAGAGATGAATTTGAGACATTGGCAGTGGCAAATCGCCACTCTGAGGGCATACTACCAGGTGAATGGTAATTAATAGGATTATCACTCCTCTTTTCTAGCTCAAATTCATCTTTGTCACCCATTTCCATCTCTTCTTGACAAGAATAGCTAAAGTAGCCAGTAGTAGACGCCTTCCTTTCACAATTGTATTCTATAGAAATCTAGAACAATAGAAAAGTGAAACACAAAATTAACCACTTCCAAGATATTCTAATTGCTCAAATGATAAAGCCAAAGATCAGAGGCAAAGACCAAAAAGAAGCAGCTTAAATTAGAAAAAGAAAAAGAAAACTAACAAAGAACATTTGGTTTCATAACACATATTATTGAATATCTTCATAAACAAGATTCAACCAAAGCCACAAAGTTCGAACTTACAATATAAAGCACTTCAATATTCACAGTGGCGTCATGATATTACTTCAAAAGCTCAATTCCGTTCAAATTAAAAAGATATTATCTAATGCCAACAATGCATAGCGAACTAGAAAGACCCACTTCAGTTAATTAGCTTAAAAACCTAATAATGCTGTAACGAACCGTCAGGTTCAAAATATGAACTAAAGATCAAAGAAGTTGAATTGCTACCATTTTCCAAAGCCAACCATTGAGTGAAGTTGAAGTGGGCCAAATTTACGACAAAGAAAGCATCCCTCAGACAATAAAAAACTCAGAAAGAGAGAGTTCAAAGAAAGCTGCAAAGGTTTATAGTTGAAGCAGTCAAATAAACAAACAAAAGGACATTGATTTCAGGACAATAAATAGCCCATTCAAAACCCTAGTCAGAGTCAGAGCAGCAGAGAGAAAAAGCCCAGTTAAAAGTGGCAATATAAAGATACCCATTTCAGATTCTGTACTACTTACGGTATTCCTGCTCTTCTTTCAAGCCTTTTTCCACTCAAAAACAAAACATTATTGAATTTTTGAACTCTGCAGTCTATTATGTTCAAACCCTTCCTCTGCTTTTTGAGCTCACACACTCTGCTATACACTGCCACACACACTCACACATCCACACACACACTCACACATCCACACACAAACACACAACAACAGACACAAGAAATAGAAGAAAGTTTAAGACTTTAAGCAATAGAGAGAGAAATTTGAAGATGGGCATCTGTGTATTTGAAGGGAGAGTGAAAGAAAAGAGTAATAGCAAAGGTGCCGGATTTATACCCACGCTTGCATCAAAAAGAGAGCTGTTGATGATTAACCACCGCCAGTGCCACCGTAAAATTATTAAAAACTCCTTGCTTTTACTTACTACTTTTGTTTTTAATTTTACTTTTCACACTTCACATTAATTGCTTTAAATTTAAATAAATTTAATTACTTTTTTCTTCTTCTAACAATTTTTTGTTTATTTTAATGTTTTAATGTATTTTAGTGTTTGGTTATACTCAAGTGTTAGCTAGCAACTGACATTGCCAACTCTTATTATGGATTTTCTTTATCTTATTGTGATTATTTTAACTGTCTTTTCATTAAAAAAAATCTTGGGAAAAGAGCTTAAGATCTTTAATTGGGTTTGTTTGGTCAAGGGCCCATTTTCATTAATTGTAACTAGGAAACTATACCATATGGCTCATGCGGTGGGTATTATTATTTTTTGGGGAAAATCTATGCTTCATCTATTTATTTATTTATTTTCATGAATTGCTATGATTATAAATTAATCAACATTATCTTTTAAAGATAACTTCATTCTCTTATTTTAATTTTTGGGTGGCTGTTGTGAGAAATCTTCGAAAAACAGTAATACAATTAAAGAACAATAAGAATATGAATAATATCATTCTCAAATATATACATATATATAGCGTGTTTTTTATAAAATAATTCTAATCTTATTTTCTTTCTTTCTTTAAAAAAAACCCTTCATATTTATCATTGACAAAAAAAATAATTCTAATCTTATTTTCTTTCTTTCTTTTAAAAAAAACCCTTCATATTTATCATTGACAAAAAGGAGAGGTTTTTTTAACAAATAACACATATTTTATGAAAAAAAATTATTTTTAGCATTAAAAATAAAACATAAAATTTAGATTTATTGTCCAGTCAAAAAATAAATTGTTATTAGATTATGCCTGTAAATATTAGGAAAAATAAATTAATTAACTTGCAAAGTAATAACAGAAGTTAACTCTTTCCTTAATAAAAAAAGAAGGAAGTTAAATAACTTTCTTTTCTTTTTTAATTTTCATAAATCAAATATATTTATATGCAGACTGTTGCCAGGCTTGTGTTTTCTTTTTTTACATAAATTTATGTAATCTTTCATTATACGTGAAGTTACAACCATAAGTCTTATAATTATACTATTTAATAAGTGATTTTGTACCAAATCATGTATGCAATTTGAGATTTAAAAAATACATAACATAAATCTTTCTTGGTCAGCAGATATATTGGTTAATAAAAATTAATTAATTTAATTATATGAATTATTAGTGTTCTGAAGCCATTGATGCTAAAGTTGTCAAATATTCTTTCTTAGTATGACCCCCAAATTAAAAATGTTTATATTTAGCACTGTCTATTATATATATATATATATATATATTGTTGCAATTGGGTAGATCAACCTCTAAAAGTAATTGAATCCAATGGCTATGATTTATCGCCTACATTCTCATATGTATTTAAACCGTTATTTAATTTACTTTTAACTTGCTTTTACATATGTAAATATATTTCTTCTTTAGCAAGTCTTTAATTACTTAGAAGAGTTCATCCCATGAACAAAAAATAATTACTTGTTCAACTTTGCTAGAAAATTAGTTAAATTTTATTTAATATTTTTTTCTCTATCTCTCTCTTCTTCTCATGCATGTCATTATTAGTTGGCATTGGGACTTGCAGGTTTCAAAGACCTAAGCTTTAAAAAAATGGAATCTCTCTTCCCACTTTTCTTTACTGAACCCTAATTTAATTAATTTACTTAACCCTAGGATTTAATTAGAAAAAGAAATAAATAAAAAACAATAACTATGTACGAGGAAAAATGATTTGTATTGATTGAGTTGGTTTTACCAGGTATATTGGAGAAAGGAAGGAAAAAAAATAAAAAGTATAGCATTATATTATATTATAAATAAATTATAAAAATATAATTTATGCATACTCTCTTTCTGAATTAATATGCATAATTTTTTATTTTATAATAATAAAAAATTAATTAATTTATTAAAGATGTAAATTTATATTTTTTTATTATATTTATATTTTAATATTAAATATTTTTAAAAATTAATATTAAATATAAATATAATAAAATTTTAATATGTTAACTAATTTATTTATTAAAATGACAAACAAATTATAATTTAAGATGAAGAGATATAAACCTCTAATTAATATAAATATAATAAAATTTTAATATATTATTTAATTTATTAAAATAATAAATAAATTATAATTTATGATAAGAGTTAAGTTTAATTCTTATAATATACTCTCTTCATCCTACTAAAATTTTCACTTCTATAAAAAAATTTCTCTATTTTAAATTACCACTTTATAGAATTAAGAAAAATTAATTATTTTTTTTAACTATAACTTTATCATTAATAACTCAATTAATAAAATAAGAGTATAATATTAATAAATTAATAGATAATATTTTATTTTATTTAAAATAATTTTATATAATATTTAGATAATTTAATAATTTTTTTAACATATATGTGTGAGCTGAAAATTACTATTTTAGCGGATGGTAATAGTTATTATACAATCCTTATACACTGTACAAGAAACCATAAACAAAAAATGCTTAGAGGTATAGGCCAAAGGAGAAGACAACAAAAATAATAAATAAAGAAACCCACCACCCTCCCTATATGTACATTTATGAAAGAATAATATTATTAAGGGATCGGATTCCTTAGTACAATTTTTATTATATATTTATATTTTTTTTTTCTTATTAGATTTGTGGGAAAGCCAAGAAGAGGCAAATGGTTATTGCCACATGTATTAGTTTGCCCTTTTATTTTATGGGAAGCCCAAATTGATTGGAGTCAAATGCATACTATGTAGTTTATACTACATGAAAAAACTTGCAACTTGTATATCATTTACTTTTTTTAATTATTGGTCAATTTTTCCTTTTTGGAGTATCATATCAAATTTTGCATTTTAATTTAATATAAGTTAGATTACTACAATGAAAATAAAAAACTTTTTTTAAAAAAATTTTGATGCTTATATCTCAAGTTTAAATTAAATTATTAAGAATGAATTAAATATGCTAGCAATAAAATTAAATTTGATTCAGACTCATAATCAGATACAATATTTAACTGAAAATTAATTTTATCTTTGATTGGATTAACATAAAGTACTCCAAATCCAAACTTATGCTTGGACTTGGAAAAAAAAGACTTGTAACTTACAAATTTAGATAGAGTTTTTATTAGAAATTTTAAAATATTAAAGTTGGTTAAATTCTGAATAAACTGATCAAATTACTTTAAATAATTTTTTAGAAAGATAGGCAAATGAAATTAAATTCAAATTAATTTAATAAAAATTCAAGATATATTTACGATCAATAAAACTATTCAAGACCCACTTTCTTAAAAAGTTTTGATTCTCTCTATTCATAAAGCCCGATTTTTCTTCTCTTGCCCTTGATTTCTCTTTCTTCAACCTATTTTTCTTGTTGCTTTAGTATTTTTCTTTGTTTCTTTGGGGTTTTCCCCACCTAGATTGGTTATTAAGAGCCTCTCTCTTCAGATGTTCCAAAATCTGAAAAGCCTTAACTTAGTAGTTGGATACATGTTTCTGATGGTTGGATTTTTTTGAAGTCAGGGTTTATCTTAGGTTAGTTTAATTTTTGATGCTTTAAAGTTTGCTCAAAGACTCTAGATGTGTTTCAATCTCTTCTCTGTAGATTTCATGGAGCCAAAGTTTCTTCCTTCTAAGTACCCTAAAGGGAGGTGGCACTTTGATACTTTGGAATGTCTCTTGCTTCAAGCTCAATTTCTTTGCATTATCTAAGTTATTTTCAATGTGGTCTCTCTTATGAATGCTTCATCCTTCCGTTCTTGGTGTTCTTATCTGAGGATGTTTGGGACTCATGGTGTAAAAAGTTTAATTTATTCTTTTCTTTCTAGATTACTCTTTTTTTTTTGGCCAAAAGTATAAGATTTTTATTGATAACGAATGTAGGGAGAGCCCATACAATCAGATAATAAAATACATCTCAATAAACGAGGCAAAGAAAGAAAATCAGCAAAACAAAAGCTATTGTTATGCAACCGACTGTGTAATGCAAAAAAGTGAGCGGCTTGATTAGCTTCTCGGTAGATATGACAGATGGAACTGTTAGAATTATGCAGCATCTGTTTAGATTTGAATATTTGAGATGAAGGATGGGAATCATGTTGAGCAGTAAGGAGGCCGACGAGAGTATTCGAATCACTTTCAACTTGCATGTTGGTGAAGCCCGCATCCAAGAACCATTGAAGACTCATATAAAGAGCTGACAATTCTGCAGAGAGAGCATCACGAGCTTGTAGAATGAAAGAAACGCCTCGTATGAACTGACCTGAAGGGTCCCTGAGAACCGCACCTGCAGATGCTGAATGGGAAGTGAATGAAGCGTCAAAATTGAGTTTGAAGTACCCCGATTGAGATCTGGTCCAGTAAACTAGCTTGGGCTTGAGGTTGACATTTCTGAAACCTTGAGGAAGCAGAGGAGAAAGAGCTGGAATTGGTTTCGCAAATGAGTCCTTAGAATGGGCAACACCCCAGCTGAGAATTGATCTCAAAATAAAAATTAAAAACTGCGGAAAATAAAAGCTTTCATCTCCCCAAATAATGCGGCAATATGCTTACCAAATGGCATAAAGAATACATTGAGCAATCAATCTTCTAACACGACCCATAGCTGATTTGGGAGGAGAAAGAAGGAACCAACTGATCAATTCTTGTCTCAAAGAGGTTTTAGTAGATAGATCAATCACCATGAAGGAACCAAAATAGGTCCATAATTTGTGATTCTTATGGCAAAGATAAAAAAGGTGATCAATAGAGACTTCGGCTGCGTTACAGAAGGGACATACTGAAGCTAAATTGATTCTCATTCTTTGAAGACGAGCAGGTAGAGGAAGTGAATCATTGAGAATTCTCCATAAAAAAATAGAGGATTTAGTAGGAATAACACTATCCCACAGCATCCCTAAGACAAAAGAATTTTGATTATGTCTACGAACTGTATCATAAGCTGAACCCAGAGTAAACACACCCGTGATACTATTTTTCCAAGCAGCTGGCGTTTCATCTAATAAGAAAAAGATCATAGTAGCTCTCATAAGAACGACAAAGCCATTTCCATAAACAAGAGTCTGTTGGAAGAAAAGACATCGCCACTTGCCGATGATATTTTCCTTTCATAAAAGATGCCCACAGCGAATCATTTTGCAAATATTTGAATAAAAGCTTACATAAAAAAGCATTTTGTAGATCAACAAGCGAACGCAATCCCAAACCATTCTCAGCATAAGAACGGCACAAGTTGCTATATTTTGACCAATGATATCTCTGAACAGGGCCATTAGAATTCCAGAAGAAAGAGGCCATCTTAGATTCAATGGCTCCAATGGCAGCTTTGGGGAGAAGCATGACTCTCATCATGTGCAAGGGGATTGCACTAAGAACATGTTTAATGAGGAGGAGGCGGCCACCAGAGGATAAAAGCTTTTTAGTCCAACCCTGCAATTTTTTATCAATCTTGCCCAACAGATCTTGGCAATAAGAAAGTCTATTAATACCCTGATATATGGGTGCTCCCAAGTATGTGAATGGCAAGTGCTTCCGCCGAATTTCTAAGAGATCTGCGAACTTTTTTACAACAGCAGGAGAGCATTTTTTTTAGCAGTAGAAGGAACTTTTATCAAAGTTGATTAACTGACCAGAGGATGCTTGATAAGAATTAAGGAACTTTTTGAAGGCTCTAATGCTACGAACAGCTCCATTTATAAAAATTAAGAGGTCATCAGCAAAGGCCAAATGGGAGATCAAAGGGCAATTACGGTGAGCCTTATAAGGTTTAATCTTCCCTGAGATCATGAGGGACTTGAGACCCCGAGAGAAACATTCAGATGCAATAATGAAAAGGAGTGGTGAGAGAGGATCTCCTTGCTTGACTCCCTTTTGAGGTTTGAAGAACCCATGGCTTACCCCATTAATAATAACAGACAAATGAGTAGCATCCAAATTATTCAGAATGAGAGCCACAAAAGAGTTAGAAAAGCCAAATTTAATCAAAATAGATTTCAAGAAATCCTAACAAACCCGATCGAACACTTTGGCCATGTCAAGCTTGATTGCTAGATTGGCCCCCTCGTTTTCTTGTCCAAATATTGAATAATCTCATTTGCCAGTAAAATCTGATCATGAATGGTTCTAACCTTAAGAAAACCAGCCTGTTCAGAAGAAATGATTTTGGACAGTAAAGGAGCAACCCTGTTAGCTAGCAGTCTAGTGCAAACTTTACCGATGAAGGTGGCAAGACAAATCGGCCTAAACTGAGCGAAGCTATCTGGATTTTGCACTTTAGGGATTAATACAATATTGGCACTACCGAAAGATTTCGGAATGGGAATGCCTAGAAAAAATTCCTGCACTGTACTGCAAACATCCCAGTTAATAAATTCCCAACAAGCTCTAAAGAATTTACCATCAAAACCATCAGGCCCCGGCGCACTGTTGGGATCTAGTTGCCCAACAATAGCTTTAATTTCCTCAAAATTAGGAATAGACATAAGACGTTGATTATCCTCATCAGAGATAACACAGGGGATAAAATCAAGCAAAGGAGAAGGATGTTGAACCGGCTCTTTAGCAAAAAGATCAGCAAAGAATCTAGTTGCTTCTTCCCCAATTTTACCCTGATCCGAAATTAGGTTGCCTTTTGAGTCTTTAATGGAAGAGATATATTGAAGCTTTCTTACTATTTTGACATATGTGTGAAAAAAATTTTGAATTAGATTCACCATCAGAAAGCCACTTGACATGAGCCTTTTGTTTCCAGAAGATCTCCTCTTGACGAAGCCGCTGAAGGAGATGAGCTTGTTTAGCCTGCCAAGAAGACCGATTAGCCGGAGTAGGATCATCAACATAAGTTTGTTCAGCCTGATTTACTTGAGTTTCTGCCTCCTCAACTGCTGAAAATATATTGCCGAATTGATTCTTATTCCAATCACAAATAACATGCCGAAGATTTTTTAATTTGCCAAATAAGCCAGCCATGCCACCACCCGAGAAAGTTGATAGCCAAAAATCACGCACCATAGGAAGAAAAGAGGTGTGTTTTAACCACATATGCTGGAACTTAAAAGAACGACGGGCAAGATTGGAGCTATTGCTGCACTGAAGAACCAAAGGCGAGTGATCAGAAGACGTTTTCTTGAGATGAATACAGGAGATGCAATCAAATCTGTCAAAGAAATTAATGTTGGCCAAAAATCTATCCAATCTCTCCCAAACCCGGCCATTACAACGAACCCCAGACTAAGTGAAGCAATTTCTAGTAAACGGCACATCTATCAACCCACAATCATTCATGCAATCACAAAAATCATTCATACTACCAATATTAGGAGATCCCTTACCCATATATTCCGAGGGGGGTTTTAATCACATTGAAATCACCACAAACTATCCAAGGGCAAGAAACCCGATCAGCAATCAGTTTTAAATGATCCCATAATTCAGTTCTCGCACGGCGAGAGTGATAACCATACACCGATGATAGCTCAAATGAAAAATTAAAAGCATGAGAGAGCACCTTGCAAGAAAGAATTTGAGGATGCGAAACAAAATTAGAGATAGCAAAGTGAGAGTCTTTCCATAACACCCAAATCTTGTTGTCCTGTGATGGAAAACCATTAGAGAAGCCCAGTTTAGAAACAAATTGATAGTGATTATCAAAAACTACCATAGGTTAAATAATGACTAATAAGGCAATCTTATGAGTAAGACAAAGTTTGTGAAGTCTCATAAAAGAGGAGGCAATGCCTCTCACGTTCCAGCATAGAATATTCATAAATGAGAGGTAGAAGGAGGAGCTAAAGATTGGGCAGCAAGACCCTCTAATCCGGGAGAATATTGCGATTTCTTTTTCCTATTTTTTTCTCAGAACCATCGTGAAACCATCATCTTTAGAGCCCTTGGAACCAGCTAAAACAGATGGAGGACAAGTAGAACCTGGAGGATCAGAAGTCTTCAAAGTATCCTCAGGCAGGCAGGGAGCAGTAATATCAGAATCAGAGGCTGCCTCTTCTGAGAAAGCATCACGAACAGCATCAGCATTGATAATTGGAGACGTAGGCATATCTGAGATTAAAGTTACATTATCAGTAAATGAAACCGATGGCTCTTTGCGAGGCGGCAGATTGTCCTTTTCAGTAGAAGGAAGAATAAGAGTATGAATGGTAGCCTCTTGCATTAAATTATCATTATTAGCATCAGGAGCTGGAGTAGAGAAAATCATTGGTTGTTCCATGTCAGAGGAGATAGGATGAGCAGAGGGTCCTGCTGTACCAATATCTGAAGGAGCCAAGGGGCCATCTGGATTAGGATTTAAAGAATCTGAATTAGTAACTGTCCCTTTAGGAACCCATATTTTAGAAACAGATTTTTTGATAACTGGATCATCAGCTTGCAACGGAACAGAATTATTATGAGGAACACCACAGCTAGAAGATGAATGACCCAATTTGCAACATTTGTGACAATATTGTGGAATACTCTCATAAGTCACCGATTGAGAGTATTCTTTCTAGGATTTAACCCTTATTTTTACCATAGGCCGTTTCTCTGTTTACTTTTGGCTGTTATGTATAGGGTGGTTGTGTTCCTGCTTAATTCTTTGGGTTAGGGAATTTTGTTTACTTTTTGTGTTTTTTTTTTTTGTGCTGTTGTCTTTCAAGATTGTGTTTTTCTTTTGTTTTTCTAATAATATTAGTTCTTTTCTTTTTTGCAAAAAAAAGGAGCTATTATTAACTAAGAAAAACAGGTAAATCTTGAATTACAAAGCTCCTGATAATGTAAGGGACATATTCCATTATGGTCTCCTATCATTAGAAAAAAAAATAGCCCACTTTGCAAGACGATGAGCCATAAAATTAGCTTCCCTATAAACAACGCTATGCTTCAACCTCAAGAACTGACAATCCCCAAGGAAGGTGTCGACCTGCTGACATCAAAACATTACCCATCTCATCCCCAACCACAATTCCACAACTGCAGCTCAATACATCTTCACAAAAAATGATATTCACATTGAGTTTTAAGGTATTATTTGAAACACTACAAGATTCACCATATACAGATATGAAAGATATTATAGCTAAAATAATAAATTATCACAACTAAATAATTTTACCACAAAATTTTAATTCGTAGCTTGTCACAGTTACAAGTGACGCAGCTAAAATTTAATTAAGAAATTTACTTATTTTATAGCTTTTTTATTTTATTTTAGCTACATATTAATATATAAAGTGACTAAAAAAATTAGATATTTTGCTACTAAACTATTTTATTGTAGTAAAATATGTAAGTTTTTTGCTACAAAAGTCAAATTATATAGTTAATATTAATTATTGTAAATATATTAAGTTTTTTTAATTATAGCTCACGAAATTTGATTACCATCTCTATATTTGTTCTCCTCAAACCAGCGGCTTTATTATTTCTTGTTGGCGTTGGGGAGCTAATTTGTTTGAGAGATTCTTCATGAGTTTTGTGAGGGAATAAACTTATTAACTTGGCTCTATATTTAAAATGAAAACTTAAAACAATAGGTTTATAGATCATTTCAACTAATATATATCCTGTTAAATTCATCTTTTTTTGATATGAGATTTCTTTTATAATATTTAAATAAAATCAATTAGCTATGATTAAGAAAATTTTATAGCTATTATCCTATATTTTTAGTCATAAGTTAATTTTTCATGGTTAATAATAAAAATAATTGCTATAAAAATTTTACATTCTTAGTTAAAATATTTAATTTGCTATTATATCAAAAATATTATAGATAAAAATTAATTATTGCTCTACGATAAATAAAAATTAAAAATTTATTTCTAAAAAATATTTTTTATAGTTAATGAAATTATAGTTGATTATGAATAATATATTCTTTGGCTAATATTATATATTAGCTATTCTCAAAATTTTTATAGCAAATATTTATAGTTATAGATAATAATTATTGTAGTGAAAGTAAAATCCACTTTAAGCATCTCTGTGGTCGAGAAAGAACAGATGCTTGTGGAGCAACAGTCCCTAAAATTTCTAAACTATAATGTTCCACCATCTGAAGAAGTTCCAAAAATTTTTTTATCATTAACATACCATTTCGATGAAACCAAATCAAACACAAGCATAAAACAAACTTTCTAGCACCATCTTCCTTAAGCATCCCAAAACATTTTTGAACTCAATCCACCACCGAGACTATAGTAGAATTAACTATCAACAGGTCTAAAGCTACAGATTCCCAAAATTCTTGTGACCAACAACAATCTCTAAACAAATGGAGGAGAGTAACCATTGGCATATCACCAAAAACACATGTAATCCCACAACCAATATTGTGACGTAGTAAAGTTTTAGAACTGGATAAAAAACCTTTCAGCAATCTCCATATAAAAATGTTGTACCTTAACTTGGGACATTAATGTTCCAAATTTGCTTCCATATTGAAGAATCATATGATGAAGAAGATGCTATATTTGCTCTTGCCTCATCCGTTTGGAAAGCTTAAAAATAGCCAGACCGAACAGTGTAATTGCCATGCTTGGAGAAGCACCAATATTTAGCTATTTTCTCATTTAAAAAAAAAATAAAACTATCCAAGAAGCTTTAAAAATAAAAAGAAAATATAAATGAATAAATCTATATATATGGTTTTATAATCAAAATTATGAAGTACAAGGTGAGAAGTATTAGTAAGGGAGTAATGTAGAGATTAATTGTTAAAAAAGGAAGAGTAGTAGTGTTGGTTGATGGTTGGCAAATGGCTCTACTTTTGGGAAAGCTAAAAACAAGCAACAACCAAATCCCATGCAAAACAACATGGGATGGGAGTTGGGGATTCGTGATCTCCTAACCACACCTTTTCTATTCTTTAACACCAATCTATCTTAATTTCTTTTACTTGTATTATTCATCATTACTCTCTCTCTCTCTCTCTCTCTCTCTCTCTCTCTCTCTCTCTCTCTCTGTTTCTCCATATATATATAGAGAGAGATATGTTGATTAGTTTTAATAATAATAAAGTGGACTTTAGTTTAAGCTTTAATCAATTAAAGGTAAGCACGTTTGAGACTTTTATATTATACATATATATATATATATTATTCTGTACTTACTTGCATTAATTAGTTTATTTTGTCCACCAATTTTAGTTAAGAATTTAACATCTTTTTTTACTTGTTCTGTTTTTAACTTAAAGCGTGCTACAGTAGAATCATGTAGCTATCTAGCACGGACATCTTAGTATTTATTTAACCTAGTATTAATTAATCAAATATATATATAACATCTTTTTTCTTTGATTTGTGTATCCAAATTTGAAATAGTTATATTATTTTTTAAACTCTTCTTATTCATTGAGAATTCTTGAATTCAAATTCGAAAATATACACATACTGCTCAACTTTACTTCAGTTAAATTTAATTAATTATTATAGCTAATTAGTTGGTAAAAGGATTTTAATCCGTTATATCTTGAAGGGTAGTGATAAATATCCATACATACATACATACATACATACATACATACATACATACATATACAAAAATATACTTCATTAGATCTTGAAGGGGGTAGTGATATATATATATATATATATAATGTGAACTGGTTCTACAAAGGACATGATAAATCCTCTTCGAATTGTATGAATTTCATGCAAACATCATTGCAAAAACATGATGATATGTTGTTGAGTGATTGTTTTCAAACTTTTTTGTATAGTCCTTTTTTTAGGGTTCACTTTTCATCAAGAACCCTAATTTGATAAGATCCATTTTATTATTGTTATTATTATTTTGTTTGCTCATCCTCAGAAGATGCCTCTTGAAAATGTGAGAACCTTTCTTGTGACTTTTTTCCCCCCAAAAATTTTACTCAGTCTCTCATGTGTTGATAAGAAAGTTGAGTTAGGCATGAGACCAGTGGCGGACGCAGGACCGCAACTTTGGTGGGGCACCACTGCACCGTAAGCACTTCATATTTTATCGAAAATTTGGTAGAATCTCCCCTACAATGTATATATTTTCAAATATTATAACCTGTCAAACAAAACATATACAACAAAAATTATGAGAATGATATTTACCTACTATAGGACGATGAGCAAAAAATTTGAAGATATTTGAATAGTGTCTTTTGTCCTTTTCTGAATTCTTGCTGTTTTCTATTTTTTTTTGTTTTAATTTGTTTTTTATAAATGGACCAAAGTTAGAAAAATAAATAAATAAATAAAACATAACATTTAAACTTTCAGGCCCAACTAAATAGAAAGCCCAGCAAAATAGAAAGCCAGCAACGAGCCTCCCTCTTCATCTTCAACCTTCGTCTCATTTGAAACTCTGCATCTTCAATCTCCGCCTCCGGTAGGGCACCAGCGTAACCTTCCAAAGCCTTTTCCGGTCGCCGGTGGGGCACGTGCCAAGGCTGGCCCCACCATACGTCCACCCCTGCATGGGACCATTTTGGGTGGGAAAGGAATTGAATTGTGATAAAAAAAAAAAGAAAAGAAAAGAAAAGAAAAGCCTACTCTTCCAAACTCTTTGTCCCCTCGGTGCACAGGCTATTGTAAAAAAAGAAAGAAAGAAAGAAAGAAAGAGTTATGTGATCTCCATTATGGTAGGTACTATGCAGTAAAAAAATTTTGGCATTTCACAAATAATTATCGGAAATCCCTATTTAATCTTTGGTGGGTAATTTGTCAATTCTTAAATGTACTAATATAGATTTGATTATTTGGCTCAAATGAAAAGAAATTAAGAAAGAAAGAAAGGAACTATAGAGTTATTTTCCTAAAAGGAAATTCCTAGCTATTGCCATAACCGTTACCATTTGAAGTATGAGATTAGGGATATTAAAAGCTCATATAATAACCCCAAGATTTGAAAAATAAAAAAGAATTAAAAATGAGCCAGTCTTGCTTATCATTGATGTATATATTAAGTTACAAACGTAGTAAAGTAAAAGTACATGAACTTGAAAAAAAAAAAAGTTTGAGGTCTTTCACTAATTAGCAGGAAGAATGAATCGAAGAGTTTTATTAATTGAAATATCTTATTACTCGCATTTGATATATTCAAGAGTATCATATAATCTTATGATAAAAAGAAAAAGTGTATCATATAATCTCAATTTCACTATAGGATTTATGAATTTATGAACGAATGTTGGATGTCAGAAATTCATAATTATGATTTTTAGAGCGATATATTATTTTATGAATTATATATGAAAAAATGGAATACTTAAAACTCAAATAGAGATTTAAATGAGAGTAGTAACATTCATCACCACTAAGCCCATATAACATTCATCACTCTAATAGAGATTTTAGAGTGATACAGTTACTAATATATTTCTCTTTGAGATAAAAAAAAAAAAAAGAGAGAGAGAGAGAGAGAAATTATATAGCACATTGCTTTTTATTTTTTTTAAATCTTATAGATGTTGGAAAATTTTAAAAATATATATTTTTAAGATTAACTAAAAATATATCCTATTTATAGTTCCGATATTGTATATTATGTAATTATATATACAATTAATATGCATTTTTGATATACCAACTATTATAAATAGAAAATTAATATTTTTAAAATTGAAATAAATTATTCGGAAGTGAATATTTTAAAATAAAGAAGAAATTAAATTAGATATTTTAAAAATACTTTTATTTTTTTTTGTTATAACGCAGTAACTTCCTTTATAAGAATTGAAATTGCGATATTTTATTTAAAAGGTAAGAGTCTCAAACCAATCACACCAATTTATATACTTTTTACTTTTTTAATCAAAGTATTTTTTGTATAAACTCCAAGCAATTAATTAATATAGAAAAATTAGATATTAATTCTATGTGACATATCATCATGTTGGGACATTTATGCGTAAATGTGATGTTGTTGTCATGCCAATAATTGCGGTCGCGCATTAACCACTTTCATATGCATAATGTTAAATTGCATTTCGGAAAATCAAATGAATATATCTTTGCTTTCATAAACTTCCAAAAACTCTCTCAAACAATAACACATGGGAGTTGTTATATGAATCAGATTATCCATAGAAATTTATCGATAAAAAACATTTTATTAGTAGTACCGTATCAAGAAAAATAATTAAAAAATACACTGATAGATTACCGACAGAATATTAATAAAAAAATTTACCGATATATATTTTATCGACAATAATGGCACCAACAAATAATGCTAATAATTACCAACTGACTTTAATGATAAAAATATTTTCTGTATGTAAAATTACAGACAAAAATATTTTCTGTAGGTAAAAATACTAACAAAATATATTTTCTGTAGGTAATACCGACATAATATATTTTATGTAGATAAAATTACCGATATAAATATTTTTTATAGGTAATACCGATATAATATATTTTCTATAGGTAATACCGATATAATATATTTTTTGTCAGTAAAATTACCGAGATAAAGTATTTTCTGTTGGTAATATCGAGAAAGCATATTTTTTGTGGGTAAAATTACAGACAGAAAATATTTTCTGCAGGTAATACAGACAGAATATTTTTTCTGTCGGCAATTTTTTGATAGAAAATTATTCTCAGTAAATAAATAGTCACAATTCAATTAATTGGGTGAAAATTTTACCGCTATTATTTAAGATATTTATCGAGAGAAATTATTTTTTTATTGGTAAATTTACCGAGAGAAACTATTTTTTATCTGTAATACTGAGAGAACATATTTTTTGTAGGTAAAATTACTAATAAAAAATATTTTTTATAGGTAATATCGACAGAATACTTTTTTCTATCGGTAAATTTACCGATAGAAAATTATTCTCTCGGTATATAAATAGTTGCAACTCAATTAGTTGGGCAAAAATTTTACCGCCATTATTTGAGATATTTATAGAGGAAAAGTATTTTCTATCGGTAAATTTACCAACAAAAAATATTTTCTATAGGTAATATTGACAGAATATTTTTTCTGTCGGTAAATTTATCGATAGAAAATTATTCTCTCGGTAAATAAATAGTCACAACTCAATTAGTTGGGTAAAAATTTTACCGTTATTATTTGAGATATTTACCGAGAGAAAATATTTTTCTGTCGGTAATACCGAGAGAATATATTTTCTATAAGTAAAATTACCGACATAAAATATTTTCTATAGATAATAATAATATATTTTCTTTGTCAATAAATTTACCGATAGACACTTAATTCTCCCGGTAATTTTTCTATAAAAATATATTTTTCTCTCCTCTCTCATTTTTACTGATTCTCTTTCATTTTTTTTTATTTCTTCTCGCCCACTATTTGTCTCTATCTGTTTATTTTTTGCTTGTAGAAGAAGAAAAAGAAGAATAAGAAGATGAAGATGAAGAAGAAGAATAATGTATTTATTTTTATTTTTTAATTTTTGATAATTTTTGTAATATATGTTAAATTTTTTATTTATTTTTTAATTTTAATGAATTTGATATTTTCTTTTAGTTTTGTGAGTATTGTAGTTTAAGTTGATTATTTATATTTTGTTTGTGTATTGTTTAATTTTTAAGGCTATTTTAATTAATTATAATATTATTTTAGGGATTTTTAAAATTTTCATAATATATGTAGAAATATTTTATATTTAGAAATTTATTTAGAGTGTTAGATTTTTTTAAAATATTTTTTAATTTTTAAAAAAATTTAGAAAAAAATTGATTTATTTTTATAAATTTCAAAATAAAAATTATAAAAATTTATTTTTTAAATTTAACTATTTAAACACAATATGTTTTAAAAAATTTTAAATTTTTTTATTATATTTTTAGAAACTTTTGGTAAATAAAAATATTTTAGGGTGTTTTATGATTTTTAAAAAAAATTAGCAAAAATTTATTTATTTTGATAAATTTTAGAATAAAAATAATTTAAAAAATTATTTTTTTAATTTTTTAATTAAATAGAATATGTTTTAGGAAATTTTAATTTTTTATATTTTTAAATTTTTTTTGGTAAATAGAAATATTTTAGGGTGTTAGATTTTTTTAGGTTATATATTTTTTATTTTTTAAAAAATTTTAGGTAAATTTGATTTTAAAATTTTAATTATAAAAAAAAAACTAACAAAAAATTTAATTTTTTATATTTTCTGTATGTTATACCGACAGAATTTTCTCTGTAATATAACATAATTTTTTGTCAAAAATTATCGATATAATTTTCTCTAGATAATTTACTGACAGAATTTTCTGACGGTATTACTGACAAAAAAATTTTTCTCTCTGTAATTTACCGACATATATTTATTTTCGTTGGTATTTTCATTACCAGCAGAGAAAATAACTACAAAATTTTTTTATCGATAATCTGTCTATAAATCTAATTACTGATAAAAAAAAGAATTATCGATAAATTTTTTCGTCGGTAATTCGATACATTTTTATAGTGATAGACGGAGTTATCTCCATTTTCATAGCACCAAACATATATATATATATATATATAGTTTTTTTAATATCATAAATATTATATACATCACGAAATTATCCTATAAAGTTAAACATCATACTAAAACAAATAAATCATCAAAAAATATAAATACTGAAATAAATAAATTGTCAAATAATTATGTAATACAATATAATATAAACATAACTAGAGTTGAACATGAGATTTTTGATGTCTTAGTCTCTCAGAACTTTATGTTAAATTAATCGTCCTTTTTATCGCTAAAAAATAAGGATGTCAAATCCACTGAAAGAAAATTCGAGCACTAATATTTTAAAGTTTTCTAATATGTAGTCGAATGAATGATAATTTGTTATATCGATTGTTTATCTTTTGATATGCATTAGATTGTGTCTCTTGATTTGGGACCTTTTTGCTTAATTTTTTCTATTAATCTTGTATTTTTTTTTATATAATTCACGCTGATAATAATTTTATAATCATTTTATTCAAAAATCAAATCAAACATGTATAATTGGAAGAGAATTCTATATATATATATATATATATAACTAATTAAGCAAAATAAAGCCTGAAAACCGATTTATGTGAGAATTTCATTTCCATTGCCTTTGTCAAGCGTCCACGTCTTTGATGGGTAAATTTCACTATCTCAATCAATCAATAAAAAAAAAAGAAAAAAAAAAGAGCTAACTTCATTGTTTATAATTTATTAACCGATGCTGTCACTATCTCTAATCTCAAAATCTTTTTGATATTAGTGTGTGGATTTATTATTGTCCAGACTTAAAAATTGAACCAATACAAAAATATTGAAAGAATTTTTCAAAACTGTATTAGCACTCATCAATAAGAATTTTGTGCAAATATCTTAGGGACCACTGCTCATAACTCTGAAAATTGAATAACATACTAGACATATAATTAATTCATTTATCTCATATCATTTCTCATAATCAAAATAGGCTCATTACCTTATAATAATATCATCTTTTCTCATTCTTCTATTTCATCTCAATATCGATTGGTTACATTATGTTTTCACATCTCATATCACCTATTTTCACATTTCTTTTCATATACAATACTTTACTCAATATGACGAACCCACCCCCAACCAGGTCGGTAGACCACTGAGGCATTTTCACATCCCAGTGGGCCGCAGGAGGCAGTAAGGCCCGCACAGTACTGGACCGCCCTCACGGGCCCTCCAACAGAATTTGTTTATTTGGCTCAAGTCCAACGGTCATGGAAATGAGTCGCCTTCCCGGATCGAACACCTGACCTCTCCCTTAAGAGAGCCAGCGAGCGCAATCCAGTACCAATTCTTCCTCTGAGCGTGTCAAAGCTTCTGTGTTGTGGAGTTAGGGCACGGTCAGGGACACGCCCGTGTTGTTGAGCGTGTTATATGTAGAGTTTGCCCTAGTTGGTTCTTAGTCTTATTGGCAGTAAGGCCCGCACAGTACTGGACCGCCCTCACGGGCCCTCCAGCAGAATTTGTTTATTTGGCTCAAGTCCAACGGTCATGGAAATGAGTCGCCTTCCCGGATCGAACACCTGACCTCTCCCTTAAGAGAGCCAGCGAGCGCAATCCAGTACCAATTCTTCCTCTGAGCGTGTCAAAGTTTCTGTGTTGTGGAGTTAGGGCACGGTTAGGGACACGCCCGTGTTGTTGAGCGTGTCATGTGTAGAGTTTGCCCTAGTTGGTTCTTAGTCTTATTATCTCATGTGTATTTCAAAGTGAGTGTATATTATTTCTTTTTGAATTAGGTTGTGAAGAGGTTGAGTTGACCTAACCTAAGTGTGAAGGATTCTTGGAAGAGAAAGTGTATAAATTGGTGTGAGTTGGTTTTGAGGTAAGTACAAACCATACTTTATTGCATATATTATATGATCTAGAGACTTAACACATTTGGTTGTAAATGTGTTAAGTAACTTATTGCATTGTTGATGCATATTAATAATGTTATGTTGTGCATAAAGTGAACTTTGTGGAATGTATGTTGAAAATGTGAAAGATATGATGATATGATGAAATATGAAATGTATGTTCAATGCAATTGATTATGAATACTTTAATGATGAATTGCCTTAATGTGAATTGAGATATGATGTGACATGAAGCCATTGTGGTTGGCTATGACAATGTAAATGAATAATTGGGGCATGGTTGCCTAATTGATTATGGAATATGAAAGGAGAAATGAAATGAGAAATGAAATGAGAAATGAATTGAGAAAGAGATTGATAAAGAGATAAATGAAATAATTGTGTGATATTCTTATGTATTATTTATAATGTTTAAACATATGATATTGGCATTGCATTGAAACATATTATTATTGTGGTTTGTACCATTAAGTCTATGGCTTAGCGCGATTGTGATTCATCGCGCAGGTGACAAGGTAGAATCGGAGAGTTCCTCTAGGCCAAGTCAAGTTTAGATTCTGAAGTGTGGATAGTGGGCTTAAAGATCAAAGACTGACTGCCAAATATGTATAAAGTTTATATTTTGTAAAATTTGTTTTTGATGAATTTGTATTTGTAAAAATAACTATATTTTCCGCTGCGTTTTAAATGAATGTTTTATTTATTGTGTTTAAGTTTATGTATATTTTTGTAAAAAGAAGTGAGTCGTTTGTTTAGTAAACCGTGGCATTTCTATATTCAGTATACGTATATTACGATCGTATTAGCATGCTGTGTACGTATACGGGATATAGGGGTGTTACAATTATTTTGGTATCAGAGCCTAGGTTTGAGATTCTCAACCTAGGTCAATTGTAAGAAAAAGGAAATTTTGAGTTTTGATGTATAAGTATTTGTAAATAATTATTATATTTTCCGTTGCTTTTAAATAAATATTTTTATCTTTTGTCTTTTGTAATTTCTTTTAAATGATTTAAATTTGTTCATATTTTTGTAAAGGAATGAGTCGTTTGTTTTGTAAACCGTGACATTTTCTATATTCAGTATATGTATATTACGATCGTATTAGCATGCTGTGTACGTATACGAGATATAGGGGTGTTATAATTATATATATATATAATTTGTGTGTCTTGCATCAAATGCATAATCTTAAAATTACTGATCTAATGGCTAATATATGTGATGTCAACATCATTTTTTTTTTTTGTAAAAAAAGAGTAATTCAGCAAAATTGACCATACACCAACATTAGCCCTATCCAGCAAGCTCACAACGATAAGTCTTTCCGTAATATCTCACTCGTCATAAGATTTTGCTCTCTCTTGTCTCTATGAGTGTATTACAACTAATATATATGTATTAATTTAATGACTTTGTTTCACCTTTTTTTATCATATAATTAATTTGTATCTTTTAGTCTCATTCAATTGATTCGAATTTATTTATATATATTATAATAAATCACATTAATTTGATTGAGAAATCTACACTAGCGTACTTGTGTATATTATTTTGATTAAGAGTTAAAATTTTTTAATAATTTTGTTACTAAAAGAATTAAATATAATTAAAAAAAAACACAAGTCTTGACCTTTTATTATAAGTCCTTCATATTTTTATTTTTGTTACAACATAATTAAACTTTTAAAAGATGAGAGATTAATTAATTATTAATTAGAGTTTGAAGTGACCTTCTCCATTACTAATTAAATATGTATTTGATTATTATTGAGCTACTATAGGTCATTGATTATCCATTTAAAGTTGAAGAAGAAAAAAAAGAGTTTTTTTTTTCTCTTTTCTACTTAACAATTAGATGGATAAATTATATAATTTATCTCTGTATATGTGTAGTTAAATATGCTAAAAACTAACTAAATTCTATACACAAATCTTGTGCAACCAAACCTTGCTTAGCTATATATCATTAGATTGATTTGGCTAACTAACTATAAAATTGATAGTTGGTTCAATTTTATAGTTGTTAACTACTTTTACACTTTTATGACTCACTTCAAAAACAATTTAATTAGCAAATAATCTCAGTAATCATTAATTTGATAACAAGTCATTAATTTGATAATAAGTATATATACACAGTAAAGGAGAAGGGGGCAAAATTTTCAAATAAAAAAAATTACGGACGAATTTATATTTAATTTATTTTTATATTAAATAATTAAATGATAAAATTTTTATTATTTTTATTTTAATATATAAATACTATAAATTATATAAATATTAAATTAATATAATTTTATATTATATAAATATAAGTATATTAATTATATATATAAAAATACACATATTTTTTTATAAAAAAAATATATAAATATACATATATATGTATATGTATATAGGAGCCTGGGGGCAATGGACCCCATGCCCTCCTTGGTTCCGTCTCATATATATATATATATATATATGGTATATCTTTAAAATATATATGGTATATCTATAAAACTTACGAATATATATAGATTAAAATTGCTTATGGCATCAATATCTAATAATTAATCAAAGAAACAAGAAATGACCTAACTATACTAAAAACTTGACTAAGTATAGAAAGGCAAATATGCATGAGGTTAGATAAACATCCATTCAAAATTATATAGAACTATATCTAGAAATGAAGTGATAGATTTAGAAATTATTATAAGGAAAAACTTTAAGTCAGTTAATTACTATAAACCCAAGTGTGTTTTTGATATTTTCTCTAAGATATTTGCTCTAAAACCCATAATTAATATTTTAAGGAAAAGTATTTGAAGTCTTTTAAACATGAAAGTAATGTCATTCCAATAAAGGTAAAAGAGTGATAGAAGAGTTTTTCTTGGAAGCACGTTTTTATTACTAATAGGTAATATCTATCCGTTGCCTGAATATTAGAGAATGTAGCTCAGAGAAAAAAATATATCATCAAGAACAAGCCTTCTAAATTAGGTTTTTATTTCTTTTTTATTCATTTACTTTTTGTGAATGTCAATATATATATATATATATATATATATGATAGGTTTTTCAATATTTTATGGATATTCCTTAAATGGTTCAACATATTTTTAGAAGATAAAATGTCTAGTAATTTTAGTGTTCTTTGACTTATTATATGCACGTGATATATTAGCCTCCATTTATACGTGTCTATTGTAGAAGGCGATTTCATATTTGATAGAAGGGGTCCGCTTCGCGACTTGCTCTTCTTCATATTCTTTCTTTTATTATTATTATTATTATTATTATTATTATTATCATTATTATTATTATTATTATTATTTGTACTACCGCTCTCTCCATCTCAAATGAATAAATACTTTTTCTATTTTTTCACAAAATTAATATTTAATTTTATTAAAAATATAAATTCACATACATTTTCCTTATTACATTCTCAAATGAATAAATACTTTTTCTATTTTTTCCTTATTACATTCTTATTTTTTATGAGATATATTTATTAAATATTTTTAATAAGTAATATTAAATATAAATATACTAAAAATTCCATACATTAATTAACTTGTAATAAAATAGTAAATGAATTATAATTTGGAGCAAATGAAAAAAATACATGTTTATTATTAGGGAAGTGGGATAAAGGTGGCGGTGGAGAGATGACACAAGAATACAAGTTTTGGTTTTAGAGGATTGTTAGAGGAAAGTGTCCTATGGGTCTGCAAATGAGCTTAATCGATTGGAGTTTGAATTCAGCTTCAACCAAGCTCGAGTTCAATCTCAAATTCAATTATTTTATATTAAGTCTAGTTTAAACTTTTGAAATCTTGACTCACCTCAATTTGATTATAGTTTTAGTATCCTAGTTTGGTTAAGGGTACGTACATATGCCCCTTAACCCCGCATTTGAAATGGAATGGGCCACAAAAAGGAGATGGTAAAAACTTTAAAATGGGCCATAGAAAAGCCCAAAATAATGAAGACACACTGGCAACCAAGTATTGATGGTCCCAATGGGCAAATTATTTTGCTTTTTTGGTCTGTCACCTAAACCCTCTCCCACTAATACTCACAGTGACTCGGATAATTGTTATTGCTAACCTCTTCAATATATTTTCATCACTCCTTTCTCCGTATTCTCATTGCCCCTTTTATCTTATCATTTGGAATTGACTAATCATAAACCACTCTTTCTTTCTTTTTTTTTTTTTTGAATGGCCAATCTTTTTTTATTTTTATTTATTTTATTAAAATTCGATGCATAAAGCACATAGATTATTACTATATATTTATGATTATATTAAATTCGATGCCACACAACACAAAATTAATTCATGAAGTTGCTGCTCCTTATTTTTATATTTCCTGAATAAGCCATTCTTCAATATAAGAAACCCAAATTTTACTTAAACCATGAAAATCTATCTTTATTTTATTGAATTTTTGTATGAATTTCACGTTAAAAAAAGTAATTCTCATTTTTTTCATTTATAAATATATATATTATATACGTTCAATTAAAAAAAAAAAAGACAATCAATCTCGTGGATTATATTAGCCCCAAGTATTCATTTTGCATAATTTTTTTATCATATATTTTTATTTAATTTACATTTTTTAACATATTTTGATATATTTAAACTATTATTTTTATTACCATTATTAAATTTAATTATTATTATTTAAATATTTTGATTATTAATATAAAAAGACTATATATATCTAGTTTTGATTTGTACTAGATGACAAAATATACATATATATTTGTATTAGTTATTGTACGTTTTAAATTAAAATTTATAAAAACATTATGATGTTAATAAATAATAATAAAATTAATTCATATAAATATAGAAAATTATTGATATTGTAAAGTCTTTTTTGTGGAGCATTTTATGTATGGATCATTATGATATTGGGCCTGAAATTTATAAAAAAAAAAGACTGAAATTACATTACCCATAATTATTGGGTTGGCTAAGAAAATGAGGAAATTACATTGTATATCAAACTTTTTTTTAACTTTTTTTAAATATTTTGTGTTTTTTTATACTTTTATAGTGTATTTAGTAAATTACTTAAAAAATTAATTACTGAAAATATATTTTACAAAGATATATTACATAAATTATATTTTACTGAAAAAGATTATATTATTATATTTAGAAAATATAATAAAATACTATAAAAATGAATTAAAAAATATTTATTTATTTATTTACAATCCAATTTTATAAAAAAAAATTAAGTAATACCTAAACCACTCTTATAATATCTATTTTTTATTTTATTATATTTTAAATTAAGAATATGATTATTTTTTAATATGTGGATCCCTCAATCTACTTTTTTAGTGAAATATTTTCTCTATTCTCTTTTAAGTAAAATATTTTACTAACTAGTTGGTAAAGTTTAGTGGGTTCAGTATTTTATTTTACATAATTTATTTACAAATAAACATAATATTTTTTGTCAAACATAATTATTTAATCAATTTTTCTAGAATTTTTGTGCAATTAAACACACTATTAATATGCTAAATGTGTACTTAATATATATCTTTAAAAATTAAGTATACTTTTTTTTTTTACATGAATTAAGTATACTTTTGGTATATCAAATATATACCAAAGATATACCTCTAAAATAGGATATTTTTAAAATTAAAAATTGAAAAAATGGTATTTTTGAAACTAAAAAGAAAAAAAGTGGATATTTTTTAAAATATTTTTATTTTTTAGGATATTTTTAAAAAAATCCCAAAAGAAAATAGACCAAATGACAGTTGGATTTTTTTACAAAATTACCATAACAAATTAAAAAAATCGTTATATTTTAAAAATATTTTAAAATTTATTAAAAAAAATTAACCAATTTATAATATTTTTTATTTATACATATAATATTTATTATAAGTTTATTATACACATGATAACTTTTATAAATTTATTATAAATTTATAAAAAAAAAGCTATAAGTAAAACATATAAAAATATTAAAAATCTGGTCACGATATTTTTCCTTGATAAAAAAAACTCTTGTATATGATATAGGATGTGTATAACCATTCATTAACTATGCAAGAGAATTGAGAATTTTATTCAATTTGCTTTCAGGTTACTGAAAATTAATGATTATAATACAATTAAATTAATGAATTCATTATTGTTAATGGTGCTTTATTATTAAAAGTCAACTAATGCATTTTGTGGACCAAGAATGCTATCATGTATCTTGTTTGGTTATTTAAAAAAAAATCCAATTAATGATTCAATAAATTAAATTAGTTGGGATCCCCCTTTTTGTGCCAATTTTAATATATATTATTTTATATATAGTTATTATTATTGTTATTTTAAATTTAAATATTATCTTATGTTATTTTAAATATTAATATAAATAAAATATATGAAAGAATAAAAAATATTTAACATATTAATTTACACAAACTTTAATTAGGACTCGTAAAAATATATATAATTTTAAATGAGATACTTTATATCTTGCAAAAATTTTAAAACTTTCGAATTAATTTATATATATATTAATAATCACTTAAAAAAATAGTTTGAAATTTTTAATTTAAAATTTACATTAAAGTTTATAAATATTAAATTTTTAAATAATTTTATAATTAAAAACTTTTTAATAGTTATATATTTTTAATATTCAATGTCCAATTTCAGTAATCTTAAAGTTAGTAGTTATCTATAAGTTATGAAAGATTTAGTTTATTTTTTTATTTTAAAATATTTTACAAGATAATTTATAATTATATAGTTTATTATATCATTCAAAAAGTACTTCTAAATTAAATAAAAATATCTAAACTCCACAAAACAAAATTTCCATAAAAATATATAATATATAATTATATAATTTAAAATATCATAAAAATAAAAAAAAATATTTATTCCATGTTTTAGTTTTGATGAAGCTGACATTTGTATGTATTTATACATTTTATTTTGTCAGGAGCGCTATGTGCATACACAATAATTCAACTGCAATACGATAGTGTGCTAGCGTGCGCTACCAAGAACCGTCGTTGAACCATAAATTAACGGCTCACCGTTGACGTTGACGTGCCAGTATACCCACTGCTCATTTTAGACTTAACCGTACCTACCACCGCCATACACAGATGCCAGGAAATCAACGGTATTATGAACTAATAAGAGGTTGTTAAAGACTGCAACTTGCAGTTCTCTTTCATTGGTTTCTTCATCATCTTTTTTTTTCTTTGTTCATTGCTCAAAACTATCAAGTCCCATCAAAGAGTTCTTAAAAAGGTAACACTTTTGCCTCTGTAAATCCCAATTTTGCTTCTTGTTTACTACAATGTTCTTGCTTTTGTTTTCTTTTTGGTGTACTTTTCGTATGTGGGTAAGTAGGTTGTTGATGAAATTTGAATCTTTGGACTTGGAGTATAATATTTAGTCTTTAGTGTATCTAGTTCTAACTTGGGATTTGATTTACTTAATTGTGTTTTGTTTTGATAAGCTTTTTGAGTTTTGTTTAATAAGCTTTTGGGATTATCAAAGAATTGTTGCATAATGGTGGTTGCCTGGTTGGTTTCTGGTCCTGTGGTAATAAAGGGGTGTATTATGGAGTTAAAATTCATTTCAGAGTAGTAATTGTCCCAGCAGATCTACTTAAAGAACTGAATTTCAAACTGATGAATGTAAATAAAAGATAGTAGACTAGCAGTTAGCTGGGCATAGTATGACTCCTGTGGTGGTAAAGGAATGGAGTTAAAATTCATTTCAGAGTAGTTATTGTCCCAAGAGATCTACTCTATGAAATGAATTTCAAAGAGATGAATGGAAATTAAAAGATAGTAGACTAGTAGTTGACTAGAGAAAGTATGACTAGTCTATTGCGGTTCTTCGGCAAAGTTAGAAATTGAGACATCTTTGGTGATTATTCTGAGATGGTTATTGACTGGAAATTTGAGAACCTTTTCCATCATCTGGATTTGGACTCTATATATGGTATACTGTGTGAACTCTAAGGAGTTATCCTTTGGCGGTTGAGAGTTGTTCTCAAACTGAAGGGAGAAAGCCGAATAAGGCATTTAAGGAAACAAAGAATCATTTGCTTGGGAAAAATTGGGTGCTTGCATATAGGAGTTCTAGTAGTTATATCACACTTTTTTTCAAGTGATTAATTTTTTCAGTAGCGAGATGGGGGCATGTGTTGGTATGGAAAACTACTAGCTCAAGTTGGGGTGTAAATTTGCTGTTTTTCCCATTTTTCTGCATTGATGCAGTGATGATGGGCAGTAAGTCTCATGGTACATGGTACTAGTTTTCTGCCATTTAATTCTGGGGAATATAGTCACTATTACCTGTTATTTGGATGAAGTAATAATAATTGTATCTGCTAGCGTGGGTATTCTGTATTTATTTGGAGAGTATGCTATCTTTGCTTGCTTTATTTTTTTGTTTTTTCCTTCCTCTCCCTTTATGGTTAATACTCAGTAGCAGATCTTTTTTCTTTAGGAGGCTCGGTATTAGACTTTTAATCAAAGGAACACCTAACAAGAAGTTCATTGCTGATTCTTTCTTGTCCACCTTCCTTACACAGGTTTTCAGAATTAAGGAATTGAGCAGCAGGAATGGATGACAATCCAGAGCCTGACAACAGTCATGAACATGAGGGTAACTCATCCAATGGAGATGGCAAGTAATGTATAGAAAGTACCATGGAAATTTTAAACAAAGCGGACCTGCCCTTGGCATATTCTTCTGAGAAGTTGGTAAATTTACATGTCATTTTAATGCATCTGTTGGCTTGGGATAATGATCTTGCGATAATGGCCATGGATAATAGCAATATCTTGGCAACATCTGTTGAGAAGGCACCGGTGTTTGATCTCCTATCTGGTATTTTGGATTCTGAGGTAAGAGAGGTGGAGAATTTCATTGATAATATCCAAGCGGATATTATTGATGCTCGTCATAAGATATTTTCATGCAGACATGCAAAAGAACTATTCACAATCATGGAAGAGAAACTGCATGATTCAAAGGAATCATTGAAGAAGACTCAACAGCATGTTGTAGAGGTGAAGATGCAGTCAGTCAAGTTGCAGAGGGCCACTTCAGCTTTCAGACTTGAGAACTGTAAGTTAAACTTATTGATTTGAAGCAAATATGTAGAAAGTCTCAATTTTCTATTTATTCACCTGTTTAAGACTTCCACATTGACAGGGATGGACGATAAGTCCATAGAATTATCAGCCAATGGGCAAACGCCAAATATTAATACAAATTCAAAAGGGCAAACAGCTGAACAGCAAAGATATATTCTAAGAATGTTGGACAAGTCTCTTACAAGAGAACTAGATCTTGAGAAGAAATTGTCTGAACTAAAACAGAATGAACAGCTGAAATTAAAGCTATACTACACAGAACAGGTAGTTTTTCGCATGGAGGAAGCAGCAGAAGTGGTCTTGGGAAGGTTTTTAGAGGCAGAAAATGCTGCTGAGGTGCTTATGGGGATTTCAAAGGAATTGGTTGGTCGACTTCAGATTGTTCAATTTAATCTGAATGGGTCACTCCAACGAGAAGCTGAATTAAAATCTGAACTCCAAGGTTGCATAACACAGTTAGATTCCAAAGATGCTACTTTGAAGAAGCTTGAGAGTAGCATTGCAGAACACAAAGCCAAAAGCTCTGAAGTACCCACTCTGATGGAAAAAATAAATTCACTTGAAGAACAGCTGAAAAGATCTGAATTACGCCTAAACAATGTGAATGATCTCAATGAAGAATGCCAAGAACAGCTTAGTGAGATGGAAAATATAGTTGATTCTGTGAAAGAAAGCATGTACGAAGCAGAAAGTAGGGCTGAGACTGCAGAAGCCAAAGTTGCACAGTTAACGGATACAAATGTGGAGCTCCAGAGGAAATTAGTTTTCTGAAAACCAGCTTAGATAGTAGTAACAAAAAGGTCAGCCTAGTTGAGAAGCAGGTAAGGGAATTGGAAATCCAGCTACAGCATTCAAAGGCATCTTCTGAAGCCAGTCAAGAGCAACAAAATATGTTATATTCTGCAATATGGGATATGGAAACTTTAATTGAAGATCTAAAATCAAAGGTATCCAAAGCTGAAAGCAAGACTGAGAGTGTAGAAGAGCAATGTATAATGTTATCTGAAACTAATATGGAACTTGATAAAGAATTAAGTTTCTTAAGGTCTAGAGTGAAAGGCTTGGAAGCTTCTTTGGATCAAGCAAACAAGTCAAAAGCGGCAACTGCAAAAGAAATTAATCTGAGGACCAGGTTTATCACGGATGCTGCTGTGCAACTATCTAGAGAAAGGGAGCGCATCCAAAATCAGGTATTAACCTTGTTGCATATTTATTACAATCACTTCTACTTAATCTGTAACTTCAAAGTGTTCTGTTCCATCTTTGTTCTCAAAGTGATTGTTGTGGGAACAAATTGGTCCATTTTAATTTTTTACTATTATTAGAAACGCTTATTGCATCTCTTACAACATTCTGTCTCTATCATCATAATGGAGCTAGCAAATGAATTGGCAGTTTTCATCAGAACGTTGACAGATATAGGCCACACGTGAAATCCTATAGTTTATCCTACCAACATTATACCCTGTCAATATTGCTGCAGATAGAGGGGTAATTATTGTTTAGTTTTAAAACAAAATTGGACCAATGATTTTCCATGAGAGTTTGTACTTTTTCCTTAAACAAATAGCATGATGATTTATGTTGCAATCTACAGCAGACTTACAAGACAAATACCTGTCTTATTTTCCGTGAATATAACCTGTTTCATGCAGCTAATTGCTTTCAGAAAGGAGAACGAAATATTGGTGCAGAAGTTAAGAAATGCTAAAGGAGATGCTCCTATAAATGTGCTCAAACGTGGAGATGGTGAAGGTGAAAAGGTGGTCTTTTCAGAAAGCAACTTATCGAATAAAACTTGTGGGAAAGCTTCTGAGGAAGCAATGTCCCTGTCTAAAAGTTCCCAGGCAGGTACCTTTTAGTATCTTTCTGTTTTTTTAGTTATATCTATCAGATCGTGGAAATTTCTGCTCTCTGGGTGGGTATTTTGCTGTTGATCAGAAACCATAGATTTTTCAAGCTTTTATAACTGTTCTTGTGATCTTGTGTTCAATCTATCCTGCTATTTTGTGTTCATTGACAAGCAATTTGAATTAGCAGAGATAGATGGACTAATTTTAAGATGATTTGGTCATATTGGGTGGTAATGTTTAAACATTCATATATTTTTGCTTGGATAAGAGTTCTTGTTTGTCTGCTGTTCATACGTACTTGTGGTAAAGGATCCATATATCTTGCAGTTTGTTTCTTCTTGTCCAGGTTTATTGGTCTTCGAAAACTTGGGAACCTGCTTCTTTGGTCTTCTCTTCAGGAAGCTTATAGATGCGAATGACCTTGATTTTATGTTCTTCAGTTGTTTTTGGCAATCCTATGTGCTTTTATTTCAGCTTCTCTTGCCTCTTGCTGTACTTCTAGGAGAAGATGGAAAAGGCTTAAGAGTGACTCATAGCAATCATCCACTTTAAATAGCTGCAAGACACCAATCCCTTCTCCAAGCTCCAACCCATTTTCCTGCTCTAAGTCAATAAAAAAACAAGAACAACAGTTGCTCTGCTTATGTTGCGTACCCTGAGTTTAAAAGGGTAAGCTGTGGGGGATGCAATGGGGCTGTAATGTAATTATCCACAATTGCTAAAATCTGAATGCATTTTGTGCAAGAAAATGTTTATGCTACACTATTTTGTGAAGAGAACTGATAAGCTTCAAAAATTATTTATCCCTCTTTGAAAATGACTATTGATGTCAGTGGAGGATGGAAGTTATTTCAGAATGAGGAAAGATTTTGCTTTCCTATGGTAACTAAGTCTGGTGTCTTCATTTTGCAGTTGTAAGGGCGTGTTAAATAAAATGAAAAATACTCATATACATAATATAAAGCTTTCAGGGCCTCCCTGCTGATGACCAGACAAATATTGTTTTGTGCTGGTTGGAACACTAGGTTTACTTGGAATATAATACAGTCAGTATTGGGATTTGGAAAGTTCTATCCTGCAAATGAGAAAAGTAACTTGTTTACCACAAACCAGGCGCCTCTAGTATGGTGGCTGCGTAGTGTTATTTGGCATATCATTACTGATAACTCCAGGCTACCTCCCTCTTTCCGAGCTTTTATTTAGTTCAGGTTTAGGAATTCTTTGCAATTTTTTTCCGCATCGTTCTAACCAGGAATAATTATATGCTACAACGGTTGTAGCAATAAATGCCTACAACAAGCCAATTGAATTTTTACACGTAGATTAAATATGACACGTGGCGTTATGGAATAATCATATTTAGTCTACGTGCTACATTTATTGCTGCAACCGTTGTAGCATATAATTATTCTCTAACCAGGGCATTGCTATTGAGGAAATAGGTGCTGCTGACCCCACCCAGCATCCCAACAAACAAAATAATGGAGAAAGGAAATAACAGTTTTCAATCTAGCTTTTTTATTATGTCAATCAACCTTTTCAGGTAAGCATTCTGATTCTCAATCTAGTTTTTTCTCCTTGTTTAGTTTTTTTTTAGAAGCCTAATCTTTATCTGTTACAACAACTCTTCTTATTTTATTCCTTCCTTTTATTTTCCATTTTAATCTTGCAAAAAAGTACACACTACATGCATAAAACAAGGTCTTTTTAGCATGATTAATTGCTTTAAATGGACCCGTAGATTGGGTTAATCATCAAATGTGGTCTTTAATTACGTATATGCTCCATTTCAGTGCTTAACGTGATCAACCTTTATTTCAAAGGTTAGTTTTTATCATGATCGCATACTGAATTGCCAGTTGTCGTGATTGTTGTTGTTTCAAAAGAATCAAGCAGCAAAATTGAAAAATGGTTAAAAATATTTAGTCTCTCACAAATTTCATCATCAATTATAAAGCTTTAAATAGACATTAAAAAAATAAAATTCTTCATAATATCTGCTGAAGAAAAATATAGTTCAAAATTTCAAAAATCAAATTATTAAATATCTTAAAATTTTAATCTCAAAAGATTAGATAATTTATTCAAATTTAAAATAACTCAATTAAAAAAAATTTTACTATATCAACTGATGTAATCTTTCAACACTTCTTCTTTGCTTTAGTTGGTGCAGATTAAAATAGCTCCTCCTCAATTTGTAACTGCTGTTTGTGCAGTTTGTGCCTGTAAATTATTTTATCTGTCTTTAAACTTGCATTTTATTTTAACTATTTCAAAAAACTCAACTATTGAATCTGCAACAGAATTTTGAATAATAATTTTTGCCTTATACTTTTTTATTTTCTCTTCAATAAGCTCTAATTTGAGCATGTGCAAGGTTTTCATGAAGTGAATTTAATAGTTTAGTCTCCATTACAACTTTTCATAGTTCATAAGCTTCAAGATAATATTACATTTTTACTGATCAAATTTAATAATTTTCGCCAATGAAGATTTTTAGAGCATTCAAAGAGAGACTGCTGTTTGTCATGGTTAAAAATAAGGTTAAAAATAGAGGTTAAAAATGGATATAATTTTAAAATGATTTTCAATTGGGTTATAAGTTATTTTGAGCAAATTTACATGTCTTTTAAGACCAAAAGAACTCTGATATCACTGTTGTTTAAAAAAAAAAACAACAACAAAGTTGAAAAATGGTTAAAAATGTTTATTATTTTTCACAAATTTCATCAATTACAAAATTTTAAATAGACATTGAAAATAAAATTGTTGGAAGATTATATCAGTTGATGCAGTAGATTTTTTTTAGTTGAATTATTTTAAATTTGAATAAATTATTGAATCTTTTTAGATTAGATATCTAGGATATTTAATAATTTGATTTTTAAAATTTTGAACCATATTTATCTTTTGCAGATATTGTGAAAATTTTTATTTTTTTAATGTCTATTTAAAGCTTTATAATTGATAAAATTTTTGAAAGATAATAAATATATTTAACCATATTTCAACTTTGCTGCTTGTTTCTTTTAAAACACCAACAATGACGATCACATGAAGCTGTAGCCGTATACTTGTATAAGGCATACTCACAGTGAGTATAAAATATTTATGTACGTCATGTCCATGAAGCCACAACACCAACACCAAAAGCAGCAGTTGGAATTTCAGGAGAATATGGCAGAAGAAACATAAGAAAATCCAAGTATCATTACGGGTCGACAAGAGTGGCAGCTGCAGTGGGCTTAGAAGTTAGAGAGGGTTGATTGATTGGCTTGTGATTGTGGCCGTGAATTGCGTGGGAGTTAGTTAAGCAATGATTAGCTCATGATTGCATTGATTATTGTGTTTAGTTAGATGTGACAGTTGGATTGTTATTATTGTATGTGGGTGCTGTGTAGGTATATCAGTATGAATAGAAGAGGAATTCATCTATAAAAAAGATGGAATGTAACAGAACAATAATCAATGAAAATTACAATCAATTTCTCTCTCAAAACTCTCTCTAATTCTTTATCTCCTTTCAAACCTTCTTCTTCTTCTTTATTTTCCGCTGTAGTTCTTCTCCTCCCATGCTCTTCCTCTTCTTCTGCTTCTTCTTTCCTTCTCTGTCAGGTACCTGACAACTTGGTATCAGAGCCTATTGAAGATCTAACACCCAAAGCTATTGCTGTGTTCCCAATTCCATCCAAGGTTAATAAAAGCGTGAATCATGAGTCGTAAGTTTGAAATTTTGATTGAATCAAACACAAACTGTGTCTCTCGGCTTAAACAAATTCTTCAGACGTGATTTTAACACAACCACCATTAGCTGTATTCAAAGGAAGCTAGAAGTAGAATTTAAGGTAAATTTATCGCACAAAAGAGAGTTTATTAAGGAAGAAATTCTAAATTTCTTGATACTCTAGAAGATGATATTGATAATGAAGAAAAACAAAAGGAAGAAGATAAACAAAGAGGAGAAGAGATTGAATTAGAAAATAGCCGAACTCGTATTGTAGCTAACGTTAACAAACAAGAGGAATTTCAAGAAAATAATACTAAATACTGCAAATCGAGTAGCGAAATTTCACCTTTGTTTTAATCGAGTAATATGAAATCGTGTATTTGATTTTTTCTTGTGCAAAGCTGTGATGGATAAAAAATATGATTTAAAAATTTTAGGCTTAATGCATTTCTTTTTCCTGTCATTATCTCTTTAGTCTGGATTTTCACTCCAAAAATGGGTTCCACAGTTTGTCTTTTTTTTGAATCAGGAAGATAAGGTGCAGAAAGTTGTAGGTGTGGATGAGATTGAAATGGGGAGTACCCATTGTGCTGAAGAGGAAAGAACAAAGCAGACAGGGACAGCTAAAATAACAGGTAATTTTAAGGCTATTCTTGTTGCAATGATTGCAGGAATAATCATGTCTGTTGCCCAATAAACCTGGCCTACTTGACAACTTCCGATAGCTACCTTTTTATTTTTATTTTTTTTATGGCGACATTAGTAACCGAGAAGGAGTCATCACATTGTAGCAGCTCACATTACTTTTTTTTTAATGGTGGATGCGCTGGTGGGCTGTAATTGTGTTTCATAACTGCACGTAACTATATATACATACATATATATATATATATATATATGTATATATTCTTTTGTTTCAGTGTTGTTTGTCTTGTTCATGGCAAAATGAGAATCTTTGTAATTGATTGGTAATTTGAATATTTATATTAATATAAAAATATTGATAATCAGATTACACATATATTTTCAGCATTATTTATGGACAATTTACTATTCAAGATAATGGATGGCTAAAATAACTATCTTTGATAAAAAAAAATATTTAATTAAAAAAAACTTCAAGATCATAATTGAGAAATGTTTTAATGTCATATAACTTTTCTTTGTCCAATAAGTATATACATATATGGATGTGTTAATCACGAGTTATAAAAAAAAAGAGTAATAAAAAACAAAGAGATGCATGTGCAGTAGTCCACAAACCATTGCTTGCCTATATATAGATGAAGCCTTCATTATGACCGGCCAAGCAAAACCTCTTAAATTGACTCTATTGCTTGGGTATTAAATTAGAAAAATGTGGTCTTATTTGCTTTGCGTTATATCTTTGGTAGTGATAGGCATTTCACATTGGATATATCATATATAGATGTAGAAATCCAAAATGCAAAGGAAAATTGCCTCCTGGCTCCATGGGCTTACCTCTTTTTGGGGAGACTTTAGACTTCCTTGCTACAAGCAATTCCATAGACATTCCACTTTCTCTGAAAACAAGAACAGCAAGGTAAGTAACAACATTCTTCAGAAATTCTCAAAATAAGAATTATGTGTTGCAGCTACGTTGTAATAATTTTTTACTAATGATTTTATATAAATATAGGTATGGATCAATTTTCAAAACAAGTTTAGCAGGTCTACGTTTTGTGGTATTATCGGATCCAAGCTTATCATATTATTTAATTCAACAAGAAGGGAAGCTAGTTGGAAGATCGTTTATGGCTTCCTTTGAAAAGATGGTTGGCTGCGACATTACATCAAATTGTGTGGCCGAAAGTGTTCACAAGTACCTTAGAAGCTTAACTTTGAGTCATTTTGGCTTTGACAGGCTCAAGACTGATCTACTGCCTAAGTTAGAGAACGCCATTATTGGATCTTTCCACCATTGTTCTAAGCTCCCAGTCGGCGACGTGAGACTCGCCGTCTTAACGGTAATGAACTTCATATTATATAATACCATTTTTTTTTATCAAAATATTATATATATATATATATATATTAGTTGTACAATATTCATTATTAGACTATTCCAAACTCATTCTGATCCGTTTATTTTAAGGGATAATTATACCAAACACGGCCATTCAGTTTTGCTTTTTCAATTATATGGAGGTTAAACATTTTTTTTTCCAATCCACGACATGCGTTTTTTTTTTCTTTTGATATATATAAAATATATATATGATATATTTATAATATATATATATAACGTATCTTAAACATATATGATTATGTTGCAAAAAGATATTTTTAAGATTTTTTTGATAAATTTTTATAGAATTACATTATTTTTTTTAAGTTGTTATTTTATAATATATGTTGCAAACTGAAGCTTCTTTATAAATTTAACAAAAAAAGAGAATTATCCATGGAGTTCAAAAATTGTAACATAGTATTAGAGTCTCGATGCCTCCAACGGGCCAAAAATTATGGCCAAGTCAAGCCCAAATGACAATATCCACAAGGAAGTAGATTGCACTTGAAAAAAAAAAAAAGACATGCATCAAAAAGCCAAATTGTAAAATGGACTGTGGATAATTTGAAGTTGATCCTCTAAGTTCAATAAAGAGTCAAAATCAGTACTTGTAGCAAATATGAAGCTAGATTCTGTGAGCCCATAAAATGAGCCAAGATTTAGTCATCAAGCCAAAAACTGAAGTTGAGCCGAAATCGAACACATGAGTCCAAAGCAAGAAAGTTCAATTGACAACTGAGCTTCAAAAAAAATGTGAAGTTTAGCTTAGTTACACTTGAGGGGAGTATCGGCAAGTAGATTATCGCACGTTCAAAAAATAAAAAAATGAGAAAGAGTATTAAATGAGTGGTGTGAAGGACAAAATGACTTTGGAACCCAATTTGAAGAAAGCCCATTAATTTAAGAAGCCCAATACTCCAATGTTCAACAAACCCAAGAAAAAAATTATCCATAGAGTTCAAAAATTATAACAATATAACATCTAAAATAAGCTAAATTAATTGTTATATTTTTTTTAAAGAATTTTATAATATATCTATAATATATACATAATATATATAAATTGTAAAAATATAATGATGTACAGTATTTTTATAATTTTTTTAAAAAATTTTATATTTAATAGTATTTTTTTAAAAAAGTATATAATTTTGTAGGTAATTTTGCAAATAGCCCTTGTTTTAAACTATGAATAGTTTATAAATGGATTTAGTTGAATATAAATAGTATTTTCACTGTTTTTTTCATTTTGACGAATTTAATTATATAATAAGGTTTATATTAATTATATTTTATTAAATTTTAATTATATATTTATTATATTATTTTGTAAATATAAAATTATATAATTTAAAATTATGTTGATAAAATAGTTATTTGATTGAAAAATTATAACTGTATAATTATATTCAAAAGGATAACTAAATGGATAGGAACAATATGTGGTTAGTAGGCTAATGTGGGCTTGCTTGTTCAATTTATTATTTATTCATAATTTCTTTAATTCCTTATATGTGTTATATATTTTACAGTATATATATATATTTTTTTTTTCTCAAAAATTTTTAAAATTTCATTTTTAAATAAATATTATATGTATAATTTTAATAATATACGCCATCTTTACAAAGATTAACGGACTGTATTCGCAGCACGTTTTAAATGGTTGATATATTAATTATTATTATTATTATTATTAAGTGATTAAGCAATATTCTTGCATCTTAATTTTCTAACATACTTCTTTTGTTATATATTAATTTTTTTTAATTTTTTATTTTGGACCGATTGCAGAAGACGTTTAATTTCGCTGCAAAGCTATTGTTTAGTTATGAAGCTGAAAATTCAGAAGAAAGTTTAGCTGAGAATTTCTCTGACTTCGTACACACTACAAAGAAAATATAAATTAGTGACGAAAAATTTTTGTTGCTAAATAGTAATAAATTAACGATGAAAAATTTTCGGCGGTTTAGCAATAGAATAAATTCATCAATAAATCAGTAGTTAAATTTAGCATCAACTATTGCGTCTTACATTTTGTGACTGTATTAATATACGTCGCTAATAAATAAAAATAGCGACAAAATTAATTTTGGTCCTTAATTAGCGACATAACACTCTATATGTTGCTAATTTCATTTGAATTAGTGACGGAACTATTCCATCATTAATTTTTAATTATTTATAGATACAGGCAAAAATATTTTTCAAGTGGAATTTTTTTTATGAAATTTTAGCGACGAAATTTATTTTTGTCATTAATTTTATAGTTAATAAAGAATTTTTAAAAATATGCTTATGTCTTTTTAGCGACGAAACTTAATTCCGTCACTAAAATTTAAATATTTATTCTTTTCAACTTTTTTTCTTCATTTTTTTTTTCTTCTTTCTTTCTTTCTTTCTCTCTCTCTCTTTTTCTTTCTGTTCTTCTCCTTTTTTCTTCTCTTTTCTTTCTTTGTTTCTTCTTTCTCTTCTCTCTCTTCTTTTTTTTTTTTGTTCTTCCTCTTCCTTCTCTTTCTCTCTTCTTCTCTTACATTTAGATTGAATTTTTACAATTTTAAAAATTGATTGGAGGTATTTATTTTTTAGATTATTTATTATTTATATTTTTATAATTAGTAATAATTTTTAAAATAAATATTATATTTTATTGGATAAATAATATTTAGAAAAAATTAGAAATTATTTGGTAGAAATTTTTTTAAAAATTATTAGGTTGAATAATTTATTTTTAAATTGAATTAATTATTTGATTGAATAAATAATTTTGAGAATAAATTTTTGAAATTAATTAATATATTGATTTATATTTTAGATAAATATTAGAATAATTTTTTTAGAAATATATTTAGTGGAATAATTTATTTTTATATTTTAGATAAATGTTATAATAAATTATTTCTTAGAGAAATTAGTTTAAAAAATTATTTTTTAGATATTATTTGGTAAATAATTTAATTTTTATATAAATAAATTATTTATTAAAATAAATATTTTTTAGATTAAATATTTTTGGGAATAAATTACTTTAGAAATTAAAAATAAAATAAATAATTTTTTAAAAATAATTTTTTTAAAATAAATAATTTTTTAAAAATAAATTAATAATATAGTGATGGATTTAGTGACAGAAAAAAATTATTTTATTTTTTAAAAATAATTTATTTTATTTTTTAAATTATTTAATAATCCGTTGCTAAATTTATCTTTAAAAGGTGAGAAGATTAATTAGCAACGGAAGGTCCGTCGCTAATACCATAGTAAAAATTTCGTCACTATTTTTAATAGACAATATTATAGCGATAATATTAAATCCGTCGCCTAATCTGTTGCTATTAACTGTTGTCGACAAATTTTGGAGAATTAGCGACGAATTGTTTCCATCGCTAATTCTCATTTTCAAAAATTATAAGTTGCCAATAAGTATTCCTGGTACAGCTTATCATAAAGCTCTAAAGATAAAAATTATAAATTATATTATACAGAACTAGAAGAAAAATAATAAAAAAATTAATTAACTTTTATAAATATCAATTGAACAACTAATCGTAGTTTCTTTGAAAAAGCAAGCCTAGAATTTGATGGTATAGTTGATAACAGAGACTTTAGAAGAAAGAAAAAGAGTTCCAGAGAAGCACAAAGACAAAGAAGATTTACTTAACCATGCTTTGAAGGACTTGGGAAAGGAGAGTTTTTTGACTGAGTCATTCATCATTTATTCGATCCTTGGGCTATTAGTTGCCAATTTTGAAACAGTTTCTTCTACTGTTACTTTAGCAATTAAATTTATCACAGACCATCCCCATGTTTTGCAGAAATTGATGGTTAGTAATATATATATATATACACCATATAGTTAAATTTTTATTATGGCTAATTTCTTTTGAGATTATTGAAATTTTGCATAATTGTAATCTGTTCTTAATTAATTAATTAAATTTGAATAATGCAGGAGGAAAATGAGGCAATTCTTAAAAATAGAGGAAGTTCAGATTCTGGACTTTCTTGGGAGGAATATAAATCCATGACCTACACAAATCGTGTAAGTTGTTAATATTTGTCTGTCATATATTTTTTTAAGGAAAAAAATTGCAAAAAATTGATATATTATAGAAATTAATATATTTATACAAGTAATTAATATATATAGGTTGTGAAAGAAACAATCACAATTGCAAGTGTTGCTCCAGGGATTGTGAGAACGGCTTTACAAGACATTGAAGTTCATGGCAAAGATTAAAAGAAAACCCTAATCTATATATTATATTAAAATAAATAATATTGATATAATATTACGCCACGTGACTTAATATTAATTTTTTAAAATATTAAATTAAATTATGAGTTTAAATAAAATTAGAATATTTTATTTAATATTGATAATAATTTGATGTTATCTAATAATATAATTTAAAATTTTAAAATAATTAATAGGATGCTTATCTAATTTTTATCTCATAATTAGTTATTTATTTAATAATGAAAATTAATTTTAAAACATTTTTTGGAGAGTTTGAATAGAATTATATAATATTTATTTTAATTCTCCCATATAATATTATAATATTTATTTTGTACAACACTTATTAAATAAGAAAAAATATTTATAATTACTAATTTTTCTTTTTTTTTACTTAAAATGATTATAGGATTTCAAAATTAATATATGTATATATATTAATTAAAAACATCTGTTAAAATAGATAATACTAGCATAATATTACGCAATATGGCATAATACTAATATTTTTTTTAAATATTAAATTAAATTATTATTTATTAGAATAGATAATTAATTAATTATTATAGATATTCATTTTGAGAGTTTAAATAAAATTATAATATCTTATTTAATATAAATAATAATTAGTTATTGTTTAATAATATAATTTAAATTTTTATAAATAATTAATAGGATATTTATTTAATTTTTATTTAATAATTAGTTATTTATCTAATAATGTAAATAATTTTTAAAATATTATTTGGAGAGTTCCAAATAGGATTATATAATATTTATTTTAATTCTCCCATATAATATTATAATATTTATGTACCACACATATTAACAAGTTTAACTCAATTATTAAATAAAAAATATTTATGATTATTAATTTTTTATTTTTTTACTTACAATTATTATAGGCTTTCAAAATTATTATATGTATATACAGTAATTAAAAACACCTATAGAATCAAGCAGGTGTTATTCTAGTAAATTACTAAATTAGATAATAATAATCGATTGTTACATGGAAGATTTTTTCATCAACTGGAATATATGGCATATCACCTTAGAGATTTTCTTTGGAAAACGATAATACATTTTGTGCACTTACATCATATTCTAATTCAAAAAATGACATTCAGTTTACAATCTTTTTGCTTATATATTTCTCACTAAATTTATCTTTTTATGATATGAATCTTTTGTCTCACTTGAAATTCTAACATAGATTATACTAGAAAATACATGTCGAATCATGTTAAGGGATAAGTTTATATTTTCTCGTATAATATATTCAGAATTAATTTTTCCCTGGTCATACTACTTCAAGAAGTGTGAAACAATATAAAATTGTAAAACTTAAATTTATTTGATTTTTTAAGCTAATTCACTTGCTATATGCTTGCACACTTAATATACATATCATTTTTGTAATATTTGTATTAGCAAATTGATCTGAATTTGATTTTTAATTAGAATCTAATTATTAAAATTTGCAGGATATACAATTCCAAAAGGTTGGTATATTGTTCCTTCAGCAATTCAACTTGACCCCCACAACTCTGAAGATCCTCTTACCTTCAATCCATCAAGATGGGAGGTATCCGATTAACTAATGGTCATTTAATTAATCTTTAATTGCTGATTTTTAGTAATTAATTAATTTATGTTTATATTATGTATATATGATTTATTTTTTTACTGAAAAAAGGAAGAAAATGGGAGAAATTGCGCAGGCAAAGAATTTCATAGCATTTGGTGTGGGTTCAACGGCATGAATTGGAGTCGACTTCATCAAGCTTCTAGTTGCTGTAGTTTTGCATCACTTGGTCACCAAATACATTAATATATCGAATATTTCTATCTCTATTTTTCTTCCATGTATGGCCTCAATTTCTTCCAAAATCTTCTAAAAATTTCTCTCACTCCAAAAAGTTACGAGACAAGTGAATATCAAGCCAACTGATTGAAATTCTTTGATTTTCATCAGATGGACCAAATTAGGGATGGACATCGGTAGTTCGGTTAATTAATCGACCGAATCGACCGGTTAATCAAATTTATATTTTTTTAAATTTTAATTAAATCAATCGAATTTTTATTTTAATATTTTTAGTTAATTAATCAAACCAAATTGATTAATTTGATTAATTAACCGAACCAACTAATTTTTTTAAATTTTATAATAAAAATTTATTTAAAATAAAAAATTAATATAATTAAATAACTAAACAAAACTTATTAAAAAAAACTAAAAAAATAATTTTATTTTGCAATAAAAATTTACATTTATAGTAAAAAAAATTAATATAGTTAAAGAATTAAATAAAAAATAATAACTAAATAAAAAATTAAAAAATAATTTAATTAACGGTTAACTAACCGAACCAAATCATTTAACTATTAACCAAACTAAAAATTAAATTTATACAAAATTTTCAACCAAATTAACTAAAATTTTAAAATTTAATTAATCAAATCGAATTTTTAATCAATTAACTAAAAATTCGACCAATTAACCGAATTTTTTCAACCCACCAAATTCAAGGAAGGAGAACTGGTGAGGAGCCCAGTTCTTTAATTTGGAGACGGATTTCACATTTAACTTTTCAGAAAAGCTTAGCTGATATATATATAGGGACGGAATAAGGGTCCTGGATCCCCTGTCCACACTTAACTAGTATACCGAAACACGGGTCCTGGTCCACACTTAACTAGTATGCCCATATATGTATATGTGTGCAACGGTATATAATATGGGTCTTGGTGCTACATATATGGGCTTGGACTTTGTGTTGTATATTAATAAATATTAGGATTTTTAACAAAAATATAAAAATAATTTTAAATAATTTTAAATTTATCATATCTATAAAATATTTATCAAAATACTAAAATTTATAAAATATTTACCAAAATATCAAATTTTTATTAGTTTATAATGAGTTTATAAATTTTACAATGAGTTTATAATTAGTTTTAATGAGTTTATATTTAGTTTATAATTAGTTTATAATGAGTTTTTAATAAAATAATTAAAATATCCTGATAAAAAAGTAAAAATTTATAAAAATATAGTGGAGGATGTTATTTTTTTAAAATATTTGTAGTTTTAATATATATATATATAAATTGGGATTTTAAATATTTTATTATTAATTCAGTTACACAGTATATTTTTGGTATATTATGGAATTGAGAATAGAATCTTATTTTTTACTTTGATATATGAATAATTTAAATCTTCAAGTTCACAAATGGTAACAAAAATTATACAGAGAGAGAGAGACATTAAGCAAAATGTGTAAAAATGAAGATGGATTAATGTTTTTCATCGGATTAAATTCTTGATATTTATTAAAAAAATAAACTATAGTTGAAATAATATCGTTTTAGCTAGAGATTTAAAAAAAAATATTAACTCCGACCGAAACAATTTCATTTTAGCCAAAGTTAAGTTAAAAAAAATATGAATGCTCATAAAATGACATCGTTTCAATTAGGATTAGATTAAAAAATATATAAATTTTGGTAAAAATTAGTTGTTGCACTTTTTTAATATTAAAATAATTATTTTTATTTAATTTTATATTAAATTTATTTATAATAAACTTATATATTGAATGTAATTTTTTAACTTAAAAAATTTGATCTCCTCGCTTAAATCCTAGTAGATAAAATAATACATATATATTTGAAAGCGCTCGGCTATATATGTTTACCTAATAAGTAGATAAAATAATAATAATATAATTGTCAATCGCATTTTTATATATAATTAATTAAGAATCGATCTAGTTGAAATTTTTATTTTATTTCACATATGTTACCATGCGTTGTGATTCTAGCTAAGGTTGTAAATGGATCAAGCTATTCGAGCTCGGTTCAGTAAAACTTCATTCAAGCTCGAGCTCGTTCTCGTTTAAAAACAAATTGAGCTCAAACTACTCATTTATTAAATGAATCAAACTCAAGTTCAGAGATATATTCGGCTCATCAAGCTCATTTAAATAGCTCGGGAGCCTAGCTCGTTTATTAGATCATATTAAAAATATATTTATATATATATTAATATATTATATTTATTAAGTTTACTATTAATCATATCTTTTTAAAAATTTATATCTCAAAATATATTTATTAGTACTATATCTCTTATATGATATGACTAACTATGTATTATGAGTATAATAATATTATATAATTACTAATTAATATTTTTTAATTTTTAATAAATAAATATAAAAGAATATTCATATACTATTAAATTAAACATATTTTTACTAACAATAAATATGAAAAAAATATTCATGAAAATATATTAAGTATTGTAACTTTTTTTTTTATTAATTACATATATGAAAAAAGAAAAACACCTAGAAGACTCAAACCTAAGACGCATGCGATAAACAATATCAATATTCATATAAGAAAAAGTTTGATAATATCTCTTGTGATCTATTGAATGAAAAAAAGTTTGATAATATCTCTTGTGATCTATTGAATGAAAATGATATTATCATCATCATCATCAATTAACTATCTATCAATGACTATAGTTCATAATTATTATATCAATTATATAGCCCAATATTTTAAACATCAATATTATTCATTTACTTTATTTCGCAATCAATATATTGTCATTAATACAAAATAAATATACTTTAATATTTTAGCTTCATAATTTATTTTGAGTTTACATATTAAAACTAATTATATGTTTGAAATTATTATTTAATTTTTTTTAAATTTATTTATATTGGAGTTGCAACAATTAAACTCATATATAATGGATTGCAAAAGTTAAATTTATTTCTTCTTTGATTTGTTTGAATAATTTTAACACTTTATTTTAAATCTTAAATTATTTTAGAAATTATTTATTCTTTTTATTTGTATTATTATTATGATAATGCATCGCCGTTATACTGTGGTTGTGATAATGTATTATTATTATTATATTGTTGTTATAGATAATTTGTATTATTATTATATTGTTGTTATAGATAATTTGTACTTTGTAGATGACAATAGTGAAATAATTAAGAAAAATATAATGAAATATATAAAATATAAGTCAATTAATATTTATTAATAAAATAAAATAAAAAAATAATTGATTTAATTTAAAATAAATATATTGATTTATTTAATATTCATTATCATATAAAATATTAAATTAATTTTAATTTAAGTATAAAAATATAAAATAAAACAAATATGAATATAACTAAAAAACATAACTAGTGGACATATTTAATGTTATGTAGGATGTGCTGTACATAAATTATTACGAATAAAAAATGGATCTTAGACTGAGACTCTTTAGTCTTAATTTAATACAAATTGTATTTTAAATATTAATATATTTAAAAAATAATATATTTAATTTAATCACATTAAGTAATACTTAATATCAGAACTCTAACTATACTCATCTCTTCTTTATGCATCGTTCACTCAAACCCTCGCTTTCACTTCCATCATTTTCGCTCTCTCAATTTCTAATCTCTCCTTCAATTAATCTATTACTAAAAACTTCAACAAATATAAGAAGCCATTGCTGAGAACAATGAAAGGCAATCAAACGCCCTCAATTCGCATGTCCAACGACGCGATGACGCTCCTTTATCATTTCAAGCAAAGTCCTACATTTTTATGATGGTTAACCGTAAGCTCCACTAGCTGCAATATTGTAACTCTTTTTTTCAAAAATTATTAATTTTGTATTAATTCTGGTAGTTTATTTGATTTTTCAAATGGGTTTTGTTTATTAATTTCATAAATGATATTGACATTCATATTCTTTAAATATGTTGTATTTTATTAAATGATATTGACATTCACATTCATTATATATGTTGTATTTTATTAAATGATATTGACATTCATATTATTTATATATGTAATTTTATTACCGATATTTTTATATTAAAATAAATATTTAGATCACCAATCATAATATTTGATAATAAAAAAATTTAAAAGAAAAAGTAATTAAAATAAATTAAAATTTATTGAACTAATTATTTATTTATTTTAAATAAATTATACTATTTTTTCACTTAATTTATTCATGTAACATTGTTATTTTATGAAAAATAAATAATTTTTTATTAGAACTTTTATATTATATATCATACTAATTAACTTAGATTTATTTTAACTGCTTAATTTTTACATAAAAATTTTAAAAATTTGTAAAAGAATAAATAAAGTAATGAGTATAAAGGGCATCTCAACTTTCCCTATGCTCCAATTTTAACGTATGCATGAATAAAATCATGAAAAGTACGTCCATTGTAACTTTTACCTTATCCGTTTTTAATTTTTTATGCAATTTTAATTATTAAAAAATAATTTAAAAATAAATATAAGTTAATTAACAAGTTATATACTATGAAAGTTTAAGAATATTTTAAAAAAATTATTTATTTTTCATGTATTAATAATTTTATATGAATAAATTAAGTGATAAAAAAAGAAAATAACATCACAAATAAAATTAGTAAATTTTTTTAATTTTTTTTATCTTTTTATTACTAAAAATTTGAAATTCAATTCAAGATATATAACATATTTTAAGATTATATTTGATTTTGAGGCCTATAATCTTTAATAATGGATTAAGCGCAAGGCCAACTCAGCATTATTCATGGACAACTTACTATTTAAGATAATGAATGGAAAAAGACATATTTGATTAAAAAAAATCTTCAAGATCATATTTGAGAAATATTTTAATGTCATATTAACTTTTCTTTGTCCAGTGAGTATATACAAATACACACGTATTACACTGTTCTTTTACAAAAATACGGAGGCTAAAAACTTTTTTCACTTTTAACAAAATACATATTTTTTTTGCAAATTTACTCTAAAAACATTGTTTTTTATTTTTTTATTTTTATAATATTTTTATTTTTTGTAATTTATTTTATTTTTATTTTTTATTTAAAAATTATTTAATATAATATTTTTAATATATACATAAATATATATATAATATATACAAAATACACTCAATAATATAAACTACATCTAAAATATCTGCAATACATCTACATAATATTTTTAAATTTTATTTAATTTTTATTTTTAATATTTATTTTTACAATATCTATACAATATTCACATAACATTTATACAATATTCACATAATATTTAATAATTTTCACATAAAATATACATAACTTAAATAATAAAAATATAACTTGCACATAATATCTACTATAATCTATATAGCGAAATTATATTTATTTTTTTATTTATATAAAATATAAAATTTAATTATTTAAATAAATAATATTTTTAGTCTAAATAAAATATTATTATTATATTTTTTATTAGTATTAAGAATATAATTAATATTATTGGCGGTAAATTAAGTTTTTTTTTATTTAGGATAAAAAATTAATTGATTAATATATTATGAATAAACTGATTGTATATATTAATTTATTATTTATATATAATTATTATTCTATATTTAAATAATAATAATAATAATTAAAAAATAGAAAATATAAAGTGGGTACGTGGCCATGGATTGAAATGGGATGAATACACTTGGCTTTTAAAAGTGTTGTAAAGAATCACAGCTCTTAGACGACACGATACGTGTATGTTTGATAAGGTCGAGAGCAAGTTTTAAAACACTTTTAATCTTATAATGAATAAAATAATATAAAATAAGTTTATCCACTTTTAAACTAAAATTTTAGTAAAAAATTTTAGATTAAGCCTTATTTAATTTATTAGCGAGTTCTATTTGTCAAGAGAATAACAGTAAAACACAATCTAAATTTAGATACATGTAAAAATTTTATACACTCAAAGTTTTAATATCAAAAATCCGTTACCGACTATATTTTAATTATATTTTTTAATATATATATATATAATTTTTAAATAAAAATAAATTTATCTTGAATTATTTTAGACTTTTGTCGGGTGTTATGGGCGTGGAATAATCTAGCAGAAAACAAAAGTATTTTTTTTTTAATACTAGAGAAATGTTTGTTTATTATAACCATATGCCAAGCCTTAACTCAACTTGATTAATCATGGATCGATTTTATAAATAGATAACTATAAATATAATAAGTTGTCAATTCAAATTGCTTTTTGGATTTTCTTTTCTTACACAGTATATATGATTAAAGAAGCAAGAAACATTTTTTTATTACACTTGAATGATGGCCTCAACTTATATAACTAACTAAATTCAAATATATTATAAAGTGTATTATACATAATTGTTTTTCTATATTTTATTAAATGATATTGGCATTTATATTCTTTATATATGTTATATTCTATTAAATGATATTGACATTCATATTCTTCATATATGTTATATTTTATTAAATGGTATTGACATTCATATTCTTTATATATGCAACCTTATAAATTTTATTTTGTTAGTCACTTAAACTTATAATATTTTAATTATCTAATCCTTTGAATTCTTTTTTTTTTTGTAATTTGTAAATTCAATTTCACTAAATCAACATTGAGAGAGTGAATAAACATTATATTAATATTTATCAGTTGTATACTGATAATTCTTTTACAAATCAACTACTATATATTATTATATATAATATATATATGAACATATAGTAGCATTAACACTTTATATTCTTATATTTATTTTTTAAATTATGTTAATATATGTTACATATATCACATAAATTAGTATATAACACTTTGTATTTTTATATTTTTTCTCTAATTTATGTAATGTATGTTGCATATATTAACATATATTAGTTATATGTTGATATTTCTTTTATAAATTAATTAATATATTTAATATATGAACATATAATAACATATATTAAGTTGCATATTGATATTTTATTATAAATTAATTATATATGTTGTATGTAACATATGTTAAAGTATATCAGTTGTATACTAATTTTTTTAATCAACTAATATATAACAACATATATTAGTTTGTATACTGATATTTTATTACAAATCAACTAATATATGTAGTTACTTATATGTTATATATATGAATATATATATATATATCAATTGTATACTAATAATTTTTTTTTGCAAATCAATTAATATATATTGTTATATATAATATATATCAATAAATATTACTAAATTAATTGATTGGAGAATTATAGATAAAAAATAATTGTTGTATTATATGATTCTATAAATAAAAAAAAATCAAGGATTCAAATCCAATTCCGTTTATTAAGTTTAACATAAGACTATCACAAACAATTTGTATGAAGTTCAATTATATTATAATATTTATTTTAATACTTTCATAAAAGAAATTTGAATATAGAATTAATTATTATTATTATTATTATTATTATTATTTTGTATATAAAATTTATTATTATTATAGATATATTTGATATAGAAATATATATTACAATCATCAATTTTTATATTCTAAGTTTTGCTGATATATATTACATATATCGATATATAATAACATATTATATTCTTATATTTCTTCTTTAAATTATATGATATATATTGATATATGCTACATATATCAACTTATATTAATTGTATAATATTTTTTTTAAATTAATTAATATATGTTGTTATATGTGATATATATAAGCATATAATAACATATAATATTTTATATTCTGATATTTTTTCTTTAAATCATGTGACATATATTAATATATGTTATATATATATATATATCAATATATAACAACATATAATACTTTATATTTTTTATTATTCTCTAAATCATTTTGATATATGCTAATATATATTATATATATCAACATATCATAACATATAACACCTTATATTCTTATATTTTTTTAAATAATATGATATATGTTATATATATCAATATATATTAGTTGTATACTGATATTTCTTATACAAATTAATTATTATGTATTATTATATATAACATATATAAACATATAATATTATGTATTTATTTGTATTTTGATATTTTATCGCAAATAAACTTATATATATTATACGTAATATAAATTATCATATAACAACGTATATTAATTTGTATATTGATATATTATTATAAATCAACTTATAAATATTTTTATATATAATATATATGAATATATAGCAATATATCAATTATATATTGGTATTTTTATCACATATCAACTAATATACATTATTATATATAATATATCAGTTATACAATAATTTTTCTTTTCCAACTAAACTAATATATATTTTTATGTAACATATATCAATATATATTAGTTTATATATTGATATTTTAATGTAAATTAAATGATATATATTATTATATATAATAATATATATTATTATATCAGTTTAATATTAATATTTTTTTATTAATCAATTATTTTAAATAATTTTTATAATATATGTTAAAATTATTTTAAAAAATATAAATTAAATAAGATATATTAATATAAGTAAAAATTTAAAATTTATTTTCAAAATGAAATTATATGTGGATATATATATGTATGTATGTATTTATTACATATAAATAGAAATTTAATATAATATTTTTAATTTAATATTTTAAAAAATTTATTTTAAAATTAAAAGAAGAAAAAGGAAAAAAAAACAAATGGCCACCTTTTTTTTTTAAAACCAGTGGCCATTTGTAAAAGAGAGTGGCCAATAAGGCCACAAAAGCCAAGTTTATGTAAAGTTGCAAAAAAAAGTTCCGCATTCCTATTTTTGTAAATTTCCCTTCCTACCGTATATTTAAAAATGATTTCCTTTTTTAGGTTATTTTTGTAAATGTTCCTTTTAATATTATATTTAATTTTTAGGGGATTAATTTTATTTATAGGCTCTAACTTTTCGTAATATTCACAGTATCATCCATATCATTCATTTTGTAACACAACTTTCTATGCTTTCATTTAGTTCGCAGTAAACTACCCAAAGACATTTCCGTCTAGTGACCGTCAGTGCGCTGACGTGGCATGCCAAAATTCAAAAGGAAAAATCGGCATACCAAAGTTGGATCATTCCTAAACTCATTCAAATTTTTATTAGCTGGGTACCTGAAAATATATTCAAACGTTCAATTTTTAAAATTAAAAATTAAATAGTTTTTATTTAAAAAATTAAATAGTTTTTATTTAATATTTTTTATTTTAATGAGTTTAGAAATCTAATTTTCAATTTAATTTAACACTTTTATTTTTTATTTTTAAAAATAAAAAATTAAAGATAAAATAAAAAATATTAAATTAAAAACTATTTAATTTTAATTAAATAAAAACTATTTAATTTTTAAATACAAACTAATTAATTTTAGATAATTAAGTTGAAAGTTATTGGCAATCCACTGAGACTTAGCCTGTCACAACCTGATTCGACAGCACGTGATCGGTACTAGAAAATAAAAAAAGCACGTGGCTCTCAGAACTCGTAGAAAGTTTGACAATTTATTTTTCGATAAATATAGATGATGAAAGCAGTCACTATCTCGAACCAGACTCACTAGCCTACTAATATTGTACTTTAATATAATATCACATCATCATCGTCAGACATTTATTAACAAATATATATAATTAAATCGCGGAACTAAATGAATAAGAAGATAAACAAGAAAAGAAATATATTACGGAGTTCTAGAAAATAATTATACAATAAAAAAATATTCAATTAACACTCCTGCCGAGAAATAAAAAGACAAATTAATTTAAATAAGCAGTACTTCTATGCTCAACTTGCAATATGGAAAACATGATGAACAAGAATGAGCGTTCGACTCAATGAGCTATATAGTAATTAATATAATATAATTATCTTATGCATAACGTGCGTATATAAATGTCAATCAACCAACAAATCACATAAGCAAACAAGGATAAAAGTAAGTCAATGGGGTCACACTAAACCTTAAACTAGGAGCCTATCTCTCTATCTAGCTCTCTTAGTCTATATATTTCTCTTAGAATTCAATACATATGGTCCGCCGTCATAGCCGTAGCTAAGCAGCACTACCTGGCTGACAAGCAGCGCTGAGCATAAAAATATCTCCGCCGTCACATCAGTCCTAATCTCATCACATAATATCCTCATGTCATAACTCGTATCCTCGATCATGTATGGTTCTACATCATCCTAACTCTATCCGACATCATACATTATATGGATTAAGCACAACTAAATTCATACTCAACACACATTATGCTTATAACAATAATAACTGTATATATATTGCACAAACAGTTGATGCATCATGCAAATAAAATTATAAACATATATTAAGGGAACATGGTATTATATTATTTTATATAACTCATAAATTTATGAAACCAACGATTCTCTTTAGAACATTTGATTGAAAATAGAAGACACCTGAAAGTATTTTTAATCAACAATAAAACTATTAAAATATAAACGAATACGACTCTAGAGATTCTGTTGATATTTCGGTAGAATCTCCTCTATAACTATGATATTTTTCCCTGAAATAAAATGAGAACACACTTCAAAAAAAATTTACAACAGTCAACGTTAACTCAATTGTCTCATCTGGGCCACTATTATAATTCTCAATAACTCAAATATAAGTTCAACGTACATCTCACAAATACAATAGTAATAGTTTATTATACCAATATTAATCTTATTTATTTAATTTATTAAGAAAATATTTACTTAAAATTTTAAGATATATGCTAATTCAATTTTTAATAATTCTTAGAAAATTATTTTATAATCATCTCTCAATAATAATCAATTACTATATAATTTTTTTTTCACTTTATAAAAATAACTTGATTAATTTAATTATAAAAATATCAATTTTAATCAAATAATTAGTTTTAAATTAACACTTTTAAAATATCCAAATTTTAATCTATTTACTATCAATAATTAATTATATATTTATTATTATTATTTATTTATTTATTTAATTATTTATTATACATTTTTACTATTTTTTATAATCGTCAGAATAGTAACTACGTCATAGAAATAGTGTCAACGTGACCGAAATAGTATTACCATTGCCGGATAATATTTACTAGAATAGTATACTATTGCAGGAAACAGTTACTGAAATAGTATCACCGTTGTCGAAAAACAGTTACCGTAGTAGTTAACTGTTGCATAAAATAATAATCGAAATAGTATTACCGTCGCAAAAAAAGGTTGCCGGATTTCGGCTAAACTAAAAAATTGTTTAAAATTTACAAATGATATACTAAAATGAAACTTATAAAGTGAGGGTTCCAAAAATACCAATCTTGCTGAGAAAAAATATCGAAATCTACCGAAATCTTTGTCGGAAGCTCTCGGGAGGCTCCAACTTCATCCTGCGAGTGTGGCCTGCTCCGGCGTAGGACGACGACGATATTGGTGGCGTTGGACTCGTCGAACGATGAGCTTTCTAATGGTATGAGAGGTGTCAAAAAACATTCACTGGATGACGATAGATCTGAGAAAAACTAATATGTCCCTCTCCCTCATTTTCTCTCTCCTCTTTTCTGCACTTTCTCTCACTTCCTCTTTTCTTCTTTTTTTTTTTTTCGTTTTCTTTCTTATAAATACATATATATATATACATATTTTAAATTTAAATTTTCTTTTTATTCTTTAATTTTTTTAAATTTGGGTTATTACAATCTTTTCTCCTTTTAAAAAATTCATCCTCGAATTTTTTAACTAAGAAAAGTGCTCAAGTGAAAAAGGCAAACTATTCACGTTTTCCTGCGCACTATGATATATTATCCTTAAGAATCACATTTAACATTCTTAATTCAACTAATCTTCCACCTTAAAAAACTTACCTAGCTATATCCACAATTGACCTCAAAATATTCGATTAGCCATTTTTAAACATAACTCTCAATTTACTGATTGATCATGTCACTACTTTATAATCCAAATGAGATTATATTTAACAATAATACAAATATACTAATGTCATTATTTATCTCTATATTTTCAATTCTGGTAACTTAATCTAAATATCTCTTTTAATATATTCCTTTTAAATAATACTTTATGCCTATCGTATTTAAATTTGTACATTTTAAAACAAATCAATTTAGCTACACTTCAATTAATCATTTCATATTCACATACTCGAATTATTCTAAAAATTTCAATAATTCATATAATCTCTAAATCGCAATTTTACTTAACAAATTTTACTTTTAACCTAAATTTATCACGATATGTATACAACTTGCATACAAAATCTTAACAAAATTTTAAAATCTATAGCCACCTTAACTATTTATATTTTATAAACTCTAAAATTTTATCTTGTTTTATTCTCGATTAAATATCTTGCCTTATTTTCTTTTCTACCTTAAAAAAATCAAATCAATTCAAATATCAAATCCAATTTATTATCATTAACTCATCAAAGTCAAAACTCCAACTTAATTTATTAATTTATTCAATTGAATCTTAAAATATAAATTACTCATTTTACCAACGGTATTCCTGCAGCATATTGATCCCAATTAAATTAATGACATTATATATTCGTCTAACTCAACTTAAAAGCTTACAGTATTCAATTATTCTCTATCACTTCAACTCGTCAGTGTACTATATGTCATTTTTAAATTTATGAATATAACTTTAATAATATTACAACTTACCTTCATTATCCATCCAAAGTATTTATTTTCCTAATATGTTCATATTACTATATCACAAATATGTTCACATTTAAACTCATCATACACTATCCATTATCAAAATTTAAGTTTACTTTATCTTTGTAATTCATAATTATTACATATCATTTTATTTAATGTTAAGTCCAAATGCTATCATTGATTTACAGATCTAAAATTACTATCCATACATATACTCAACTCCTTAGGCTCCACACGTCATTCAAACTCTAATTATCTTATGTGTTATATTTCATATTTAGTTTCTTTCACTTAGATTATATTTTCTCATCCAATCATCTTCAAACAATAATTTAAATTTATCATAAATCAATTATTTTATTTCTTAACTTACTAGATCTGCTAAAAAAAAAACTATTCAGAGTCTAGCATTTTATGCGTTCAAGGAAAAATATATGATGTTACTATATACAATCTTTAATATAATCCACACTCTGAAGCCACAAAGCAGCATATCTTTTATCTCACATTAATAAACACATATAACATTCACACACATATATAATAATAATTAAATTACTATCCATAGATAACGCTGAATTTGAGACAAATGAAATTCAATCAAGACGAAAAAAAAACCTATACTCTGCTTGAAATAAGAACTTAGACCAACTAAAACTCTTCCAACCATAGACATGGTACATGCCTCAAAATCATTGATCTGATACCAACTTTGTCACGACTCAACCCGAGGGCACGTGATCGGTACTAGGGAAAGAAAAAAGCACGTGGCTTTCAGAATTCGTACTAAGTCTGATAACTCATTTTGCGATAAATATAGATTATCACAGCAGTCATTATCTCGAACTGGACTCACTAGCCTACTAATATTATACTTTAATATAATATCACATCATCATCATCAGACATTTATTAACAAAAATATATAATTAAATTGAAGAACTAAATGAATAAGAAGATAAACAAGAAAATAAATACAATACGGAGTTCTAGAAAATAATTATACAATAAAAAAATATTCAATTAACACTCATGTCGAGAAATAAAAAGGCAGAATGACCTGAATAAGCAGTACTCCTATGCTCAACCTGTAATCTGAAAAACATGGTGAACACGAATGAGCGTTACTAAATGAGCTATATAGTAATTAATATAATATAACTATTTCATGCATAACGTGCGCATACAAATGCCAATCAACCAACAAATCACATAAGCAAACAAGGATAAGAGTAAGTCAATGAGGTCACACTAAATCTCAAACTGGGGAGCTTATCTCCCTATCTGGCTCTCTTAGTCTATATATATTTTTTAGAATCCAATACATAGAGTCCGCCGTCACAGCCGTAACCAAGCAACGCTACTTGACTGACAAGCAGCGCTGAGCATAAAAATGCCCCCGCCGTCACGTCAGTCCTAATCTCATTACATAATATTCTCATGCCATAACATGTATTCCCGATCACGTATGGTCCCACATCATCCTAACTCTATCCGACGTCACATATTATATGCATTAAGCACAGCTAAACTCATACTCAACACACATTATGCTTATAACAATAATAACTGTATATATATATTTCACAAACAGTTAAATGCATTATGCAAATAAAATTATAAACATATATTAAGGGAGCGGGATATTATATTATTCTATATAACTTACAAATTTATGAAATTCCAACTATTCTCCTTGAAACATTTGATTGAAAATAGAAGACACATGAAAGTATTTTCAATCGATAATAAAACTATTAAAATATAGACGAATACGACTCAAAAGATTCTGTTGAAATCTCAGCAGAGTCTCTTCTATAACTATGATATTTTCTTCTGAAAAAAAACGAGAACATACTTCAAAAAAAATTCACAATAATCAATGTCAACTCAATTGTCCTATATGGATCACCATTATAATTCTTAATAACTCAAATATAAGCCAAACGTATATTTCACAAATATAATAGTAATAGTTTATTATATCAATATTAATTTTATTTATTTAATTTATTAAAAAATATTTACTTAAAATTTTAAGATATATGCTAATTCAATTTTTAATAATTCTTAGAAAATTATTTTATAATTGTCCCTCAATTATAATCAATTACCATATAATTTATTTTTTTCACTTTATAAAAATAACTTGGTTAATTTAATTATAAAAATACTAATTTTAATCAAGTAATTAGTTTTAAATTAACACCTTTAAAATATCCAAATTTTAATATATTTACTATCAATCATTAATTATATATTTATTATTATTATTTTATTTATTCCTTTAATTATTTATTATATGTTTTTACTATTTTTTTTATAATCGACAGAATACTAACTTTGTCGCCAAAATAGTGTCAACATAGCCAGAATAGTTAACATGTACCGAAATAGTATACCATTGCCGAAAACAGTTACCTGAATAGTGCCACCATTACCGAAAAATATTTACCGAAATAGTTAACTGTTGCCGAAAACAGTAATCAAAATAGTATAACCGTCACTGAAAAACGGTTGCCGAATTTCGGATAAACTAAAAAGTTGTCTAAAATTTATAAATGATATACCAAAATGAAGCTTATGAAGTGAGAGCTCCAAAAATACCAACTTTGCCAGAAAAAGATATCGAAATCGGCCGAAACCTTAATCGGAAGCTCTCGAAAGGCACTAACTTCATCCGGTGAGTGCAGCCTGCTCCGGTGTCGGACGGTGACGATCTTGATGACGTTGAACTCGTCGGACGATGACCATTCTAATGGTGTGGAAGGTGTCAAAAAATATTTACCAGACGACAATAGATCTGAAAAAAATCGATCCATCCCTCTCTCCCTCACTTTCTCTCTCTTCCTCTTTTCTTCTTTTTTTTTCTGTTTTCTTTCTAATAAATACATATATATATATATATACATATTTTAAATTTTAATTTTAATTTCCTTTTTATTTTTTAATTTTTTTAAATTTAAATTATTACATAATCGAAAGATAAATACACTTTCTTAAAAAATTTAAAATTAATTCCTCTCGCCCTAAATTGTAATACTCAAAAAAATTATGTTTTTAAAAAAATTTAATGAGCAATTTAGGAATAGATGCGAATAGAATAACTTGAAATAATTCCATTAAATAGTTTTTTATTTAGAAATTAAATAGTTTTTAATTTAATAATTTATATTTTGATTTTTATCCTTAATTTTTATTTTTAAAAATAAAAAATAAAAAGCATTAAATTAAATTAAAAATTAAATTTCTAAACACATTAAAATTAAAGTAGTAAATAAAAACTAATTAATTTTTTAAATAAAAACTATTTTATTTTTAATTTTTAAAAATTGAACATTTGAATTTTTTTTCAGGTACCTAGCAAATAAATATTTGAATGAGTATGTCAATTTTTCCTTTTGAATTTCGGCATGCCACGTCAGCACCTAGCAATCACAATACGAAAATATCTTTGGGGAGTTTACTGTGAGCTAACCGAAAACATGGAAAGTTTTGTATTACAAAACGAATGTTAGAGATGATATTGTGAATATTATGAAAAGTTAGGGGCTGTGAGTGAAATTAACCGGATTTTGAGGCCTATAATCTTTAATAATGGATGGAGCACAACGCCAACTCAGCATTATTTATGGGCAGTTTACTATTCAAGATAATGGATGGCTAAAATAACTTATCTTTGATTAAAAAAAAAACATATTTAATTGAAAAAAACTTTCAAGATCATATTTGAGAAATGTTTTAATGTTACATTAACTTTTTCTTTGTCCAATAAGTATATACACGTATGGATGTGTTAATCACGAGTTATAAAAAAAGAGCAATAAAAAACAAAGAGATGCATATGCAGTAATCCATAAATCATTGCTTGTCTACAGTGACATAATAAAAAATTCATCAAAAAAAGAAATAAAATTTACAAATTTTTTTTTATCAACGAGTAGTTATAAATTTATAGTATCAATATTATTAATATAATCACAATTTATAATTTAAATTTATTAACCTAATCACAATTTATAATTTAAATTTATTTTTTATATTCATTATTTTAATTAATAATTTATAATAATTTAATCTAAAATTTAAAATACTAAATTAATTTATTATTTAACCCAATCACAACACAAATCATTTTAAATAAATTAAAATACAAATTAAAATTTTTAAATAAATTTACAGTTTACATAAATGAATATAAAAAGATTTAATAAATTAAAATCTCAAAGCAGAAATAAATAAAAAAATTACTTATTCCATTGTTATAGTAATAACATATTTTATTAATTTTAATAGTTGACATTTAAAAACTTGAAATATTAAGTATTATATATACTTACATGTTATATATATTTATATATAATTATATAAATATGATATAGATATTATATATATTTATATATAATTATATATATTATATAGATATAATATAAATTATATGTAAGCTATACATGTTACATATATATATATACGCATATATATACATATATATATATATATATGTGGTGGAAGGGGGAGATCGATTATATAAATATATATAATTTATATAGTTTATATATATATGTATATATATTTATACATATGTGGGGGGAGGGGAGGGGAGAGGAGCCCCCTCTTCCCTGCCCCTGCTTGCCTATATATTGATGAAGCCTTCATTATGACCGGACAAGCAAAACCTCTTAAATTGACTCTATTGCTTGGGTATTAAATTAGAAAAATGTGGTCTTATTTGCTTTGTGTTATATCTTTGGTAGTGATAAGCATTTCGCATTGGATATATAGATGGAGAAATCCAAAATGCAAAGGAAAATTGCCTCCTGGCTCCATGGGCTTACCTCTTATTGGGGAGACTTTAGACTTCCTTGCTACAAGCAAATCCTTGGATATTCCACTTTTTATTAGAAAAAGGACTGCGAGGTAAGTAACAGTATATGATACACATTTATTTGAATATTATTAAATTACTAATTTGGTAATTTTCGAGGGGGTGAAATGAGATGGTATGAATTTTTTTTATTAAAAGTATCAAGTTCGAACTTTATGTATGAAACATCTTTAAAAACTTAAAAGGGAGCGCTTCATCCTTAATGGATTTGCCCAGCAATAATTTAGATTAATCTGCAACTTCTTCATTGTAGGATACTTGATAGTTAGAATAAAAAAAATTTACCGATTTGGTAACTGTTTGCAACCATATATATACATATAATTAATTTTATTTGTGATTTCATCAGGTATGGACCAATGTTCAAGACTAGTCTTGCAGGTCGATCTGTTGTGATGGTATCGGATCCCAACTTCATACATTATTTATTACAACAGGAAGGAAAACTAGTTGAGAGATTGTATATGGTTTCCTTTGGAAAGCTCTCTCACAAAGATAAGTTTACATCAACTTATCTGGCTAAAAGTTTGCACAAGTATAGTAGGAGCTTAGTTTTGAGTCATTTCGGCTTTGATAGGCTCAAGACTGATCTACTATCCAAGTTAGAGAACGCCATTATTGAAGCTCTTCGGGATTGGTCTAAGATACCGGTCGTCGATATAAGATCAGCTACCTTAACCGTAATAATTTTATATTTATACCATTTTTTTTATTAAAATATATCGAAAATATTATTATATTCTACTTATTTATTCATTTATTTCTCTTATGATATTATTTTAGATTTTTTACTTAATTTATTCAAAAAAATTATTATGTAAAAATAAAAAATTAAAAAAATACCCTTAAGCTTTTATCTTAAATACCCTAGATACTAATCAGTAAATATTTATTTTAATCATTTTTTAAATACTTAAAATTATATAATAATTTCAAAATTTATATAAAAAATAAAATAGTTCATGAATTCACTCATCACCCAATATGTTTCTCTCAAAGGTGATTCAATTTGAACCACTAAAATATATTATTGATACTTACATTATCAATTACATATGGATAGGAAATACTTGGTTTAACCTAAAATTTAAACGAAAATAACATATTTTTGACTATCAAACTAAATCTGGATGATTTTGTTGATACTCAAAGGATACAACCCATTTGCCACCTCTACCGAGATTGATTAACATTATTCATAGCATATTTTATATTGCATGGTAATTGATATATTAGTTATTATTAACACAGATGAAGTGATCAAGCAATATTTTTGCATCTTCATTCTCTTACATACTTCTTTTGTTATATATTTAATTTTAATTAATTTCGGGGGAGATTGCAGATGTCATTTGATTTCACATCAACACAGATGAAGTGATCAAGCAATATTTTTGCATCTTCATTCTCTTACATACTTCTTTTGTTATATATATAATTTTAATTAATTTCGGGGGCGATTGCAGATGTCATTTGATTTCACATCAAAGATGTTTTTTGGTTATGAAGCTGAAGAATCGGGAGAAAATTTGGCTGAGAATTTGTCTGACTTCCTACAAAATATGATGAAGTTCCCATTGAATATTCCTGGTACAGCTTACCACAAAAGTTTAAAGGTAATTATTCATACAGAAACAAAACAAAAAAATTAACTAACGTTCTATGAATATCAATTGAACAATTAATCATATTTTCTCTGAAAAAAAAAACTTATGTAGGCCCAGAAGAAGATGATGAAGTTGATAACAGAGACTTTAGAAGAAAGAAGAAGAGCTCCAGAGAAGCACAAAGACAAAGAAGATTTACTTAACCATGTTTTGAAGGACGTGGAAAAGGAGAGTTTCTTGACTGATGATTCACTCATCACTTCTATGATTTTTTGGCTGTTACTTGCCAGTTTTGAGACAGTTTCTTCTACTCTTACTTTAGCAATTAAATTTATCACAGACCATCCCTCTGTGTTGCAGAAATTGATGGTTAGTAATATATATATATATGGTATATATATATATATACCATATATAGTTAAATTTTTATTATGCAAATATTGTGTTATATCATATATTTATCCTGAAATGAGATGATTTAGATCTTTAATTTGGAGATTAATACTATTTGAGTAATCTTTTCTTAATTAATTAATTAGCTTTGAATAATACAGGAGGAACATGAGACAATTCTTAAGAATAGAGGAAATTCAGATTCTGGACTTTCTTGGGAGGAATATAAATCCATGACCTATACAAATCATGTAAGTCGTTAAGATTTTGTCTATAAGTTGTTAAGATTTTGTCTATCATATATATATTTTTAAGGAAAAATTGCAAAAAATTGATATATTAGAGAAATTAATATATATATATATTGTAATATCATAGGTCGTGAAAGAAACAATCAGGATGGGAAATGTTGCTCCAGGGATGATGAGAACGGCTTTACAAGACATTGAAGTTGATGGTAGGTTTATTACATATATGTAAATTATAGTTTTCCAAAAAGATTTTTTTTTAAAAAAAAAATCTCTAATAAATTGCTACATTATTAAATTACTTCAAAAACTGTGGAGAGAGATATAGCTTTGAAACTTAAATTTATTTGATTTTTTAAAAAGCTAATTCATCGCTATAAGCTTGCTTATTTAATTTACTTATCATTTTGTTATATTTTTATTAGTAAAATTATCTGAATCTAATCGATAAAAATTTGCAGGATATACAATTCCAAAAGGTTGGGCTATCTTAATTGTTGCAGCAGCAATTCAACTTAACCCCAACTACTTTGAAGATCCCCTTACCTTCAATCCATCAAGATGGGAGGTATCTGAATTAATTGATTATTTGTCATTCAATTAATCTTTAAATATTATTGCTGATTTTCAGTAATTAATTTATGTTTATATACATATATGTATATGATTGAATTTTTTTTTACCGATGAAAAATGGAAGAAAATGGGAGAAATTTTACAAGCAAAGAATTTCATAGCATTTGGTGGGGGTTCAACTTCATGTGCTGGAGCTGACTTCACCAAGCTTCTACTTGCTGTCGCTATACATCACTTGGTCACCAAATACAAGTATTATTTTTATCTAATATTTCTCTCTCTATTTTTCTTAATCTTTCTTCTATATATATATGACCTTAATTTCTTATATATAGCAGAAAAATTAAGAAAAAAAAAATAGATCTCTCTTGTATATGGGCAAGTGAATCTCAATTCTCAAGCCATTGATTGAAATTCTTGATTTTCATCAGATGGACCAAAATCAAGGAAGGAGAGCTGGTGAGAAGCACACTTCTTGGATTTGGAGATGGCTTTCACATTCAACTTTCAGAAAAGCTTGGCTGATGCATATGTTCAACTTAATTATAATAACTAGGTAAAAAAATAGTATTAAGTGGTAATCACATGTTTTTATGTATAATTAATAATCCTAGTTGCCCATTAAAACCATCCTCTTCAATTTATGTATATTTATTAGAAAATTATTAAAATTTTAATATATTATATAAAATTATTTTAAATAAATTAAAATTTTTTTAATTAATTTATTAATAATATATTCTCACTTTATTAATTAAATTAATAATAAGAAGAATATAGTAAAAAAAATAATTATTTTTTTTATTATGTAAAGTAATAATTTAAAAAAGATAAATTTTTTACAACAGCAACCATTTGTTGGAAGAGTATTCTTATTTTATTTCACATCCAGGTATCATGCACTGTGATTCATGCTAAGGCAAACCAATAGATACATGGCAACTTTTTATAAAATAATTAAAAAATAAATCTTCACTTTCTTTCTCTAGAACTTCTCTATTATTTTATTTTTTTCAACATCTCTCATCCACCAAAGATCACTTCTTTTTCTTCTATTCTTCACTCTTTCAAAAAATATAATCTTTTATACTTAGATATTATTTATCTCCCTACAAACTGAAAGCTATTATTATATAATAAACAATAACAACTTAAAAGGTCATGAGAATTAATAAAGTAATTAATTTATCTTCGTTGTAAAATTTGAGGATTTAGTATTTTTTACTGCTGTTGGTGGTTTTTTTTTGAAGCGTGGAAAAATAACAACGAACAAGATGAAGTGATTAGGGGAGGGGGGAGACGGATAGAAAAAGAAAAATTTTAATTATTTTAAAAGTCGTCAAGTGTCAATATATTATTAGTTGGACCTGATTCATGACCCGAAAGCAGGTGTTCAGATTATCACATTTCTAAGCTGCTTTATGGTAACTCTAAATATTTGATTTTATGACCATGTGTATTGGTTATTTTGTAACAAGTTAATATTATTATAAAAAAGAAACAATATAAAAGACAATTAATTAAACTTTAAACATATAATATAATGAACTTAAATAAAATAATTTGTAAATGAAGAGAAAAGGTGAAAACTTAAACAATTATCTAGCCTTAATAATTATAATTTAAAATAATTTTTAATTATTAATATTTTTTAAAAAATTTGTGTATTACTTAGAAAACTCGCATAATATTAATAAATTTTTTGTTTGATGGTATTGGAATAATTTATTTATTTATTAGAAAAAAAACCCTCTAATTGGCTTTGAGCATCTCAAATTTGGTGTTTAGTCTTTGAGCGATAAGCACCAATCTATTAATATCAACTTATTGATACGTGCAAAATCTTTTTTTTTAATTCAACACGTGCAGAATCAACAGTCCATCATTCCTCTTAACACTTCAAATAACTCGTAATTGCTTTTTGGGTAATAGTTTTTTTTTTTATTATTATTAAAGAAAGAGTAGAGCAGAGACAAACTAAGGGTAAATACTACACAATTCTGGGAGAGAGACTCCCACTAAATCATCTGTAAGGATAGTAGAAATGCCATAGGGGACAGTATCAAAAAGGTGAAGGCCAAGGGAAAGAGAGTAGCCATGATTGCCCACCCAGTTAGCACTACAGTTGCCTTCTCTATATGTATGACAGATTTGAACTTGCCAGCTACGGTTGAGATATGACGAAATGGCTTTGGTCAGCTGAGAGTAACTATTGGGATGACTTCTCAAGTTATGCAGAATTTGCACAACAGTGCGACTGTCCAATTCGAGAAAGATAATCTTGTAACCTTTGTCCTAAGTGACAGTAAGGCCATCAAGGCTCCCTAAAGCTTGTGCTGGAGATTTGAAAGGAAGAAAATCAAAATATGCAAGTTATATTAAAACTAAAAAACTATACAGGGAACTTAGAATAGAAATCGGAAGCATTTTGTAACTTTTTTTTTCTTTTCTTCATTTTCTTCTTTTTTTTTCAAAGTTTACATTAACATACATACATATATATATATATATATATATATATATATATATAAACACACGTTTCCGGCAGCTATTATAGGAGAGATCAACTGTCCATAGTCAAAAAGTAAAACCAACTAACACTCAATTTTACCTCCCTAAATTTAAGGATCTCCACACATTCACAATTGATTTTTTATCTACAAACAAATATTCCTTAATTTTTGACATAATTTCAGCACTCACTAACAGCTTGACATTAAGAAATGAACAACTTCCAGTGTTTCTACTGTATTCCTCCTATCTAATCTCCATTGCTGTCACAAAGGACGCGCCTACACAAGCAGTGCTCGCGCCACCTTTGAGGGCTCCTTCGGTGTTGATTTTAATCAAACCATCGGGAGGCTTGTCCCAACCAATCAAACATTCTGTGCGTTGCTGGGTCTAGCGACTGTTCATTAGTTGATTCAGTGATATTGCCTTATTGTTATACTCCACCATGAAGAAGACCGAGTGCACCATACTATCAAGGCTCATGCTTTGTCCATCGAAAACAAATTGATTTCGTTGAGACTAGAGAAGCCAACAGCTAATGCAAAAGACTATGTTTCAATTGCTAAAATTACTATTCCAGCTCCCCTTGCTTTAAAGATTATTGGGCAACCAGTTATCAAAGGAGTTTCATAGAAATTATTTAGATTAATCCCAAGGAGAATGCGAATCTAGAAGGCACTCGCTTTGGGACAACTACGAAATGCATATTCAATACTTTCCTCAGTAATCCCGCAAATAGCACAGCCAGGATCATGTGTCATATGCCTGCACTTCCTTTCACTATTGGTTAAAAAGATTATTTCGTAAAGCAAGCCAGCGAAACATTCATATACTCTGGGCACTTGGCCAATTCCAAACAATTTCTATTTTTCCTCATCAAAACACTCATCATCTATTGTAATTAAGTTGTAGCCTTGTAGGCAGAGCTGACTATGAAGTCTCCTGAAGAGGAGAGACCCCAATACATTTGGTCGCTACCAGCTTCATCCTTAGGTGTTTGAGTGGTAGCTATTTGATGAAGCATAGTATCGGGGAGTAAATTCAAAAGAAGATCCCAGTCTCATTGGTCATTGATGTTTATATAACTCATTACTGTTTGATTAGGCCAGCTTCTAGGATTGGAGAGAAACACCAAAGCTTCAGAGGACCACAGTCTGGAAGCCAATTATCTTCCCAAAACCTGGTGAGTTTGTCATCACCAATGACCTAGTTAATTCCCATATTAACTTCGCTCCAAAGCTTGTTAACGTTTCTCCAGAGATGAGAGCAGTCTCAATTATAGGGACGAAGTCTTTGATTGTCATTCCAATTATACTTGCGTTTGAGGATTTGAACAAAAAAAAAAAGATGGGGTTTAGCCATCAAAGCATAGCCAATTTTCAAAAAAAAAAAAAGCTTTATTGTAGTTGTGTAGATTGCATAAACCACCACTTCCCATGCTGCGAGGTTGACACGTACCTTTCCAATTGACAAGGCTTGGTCTCTTGGTGTCCTGGGTAGACCCCCAAACAAAACTTCTAATCAAACTTTTGAACTTGCTATAAAAGGATTTTGGGAGGGCTGTTGTTTACACGACATAAGTTGGGATGGCAGTGTCGTGGAAATTAGGCTTTTTTCACCGAATAATTTGTAAATTACTGTGATAAAAATTACACCAGGTAAATTTCCAGGAAAGTGGAGGAGTCACAAGCGGTCTCACTTAAAACCCACTTTCCTTAGACGTACGCGTCGTTTGACAGAATTTACCTAGACATATAATCCCTTTTCACAATAACCACCAAAACAGAGTTTTGCCCAACAAATAGCTATTAAATAAATAAAAGAGAGAACACCAAAATTTAACGAGGTTCGGCCAAAATTTTGCTTACGTCCTCGGACACTACCAAATATATTTCACTAAAGAAATATTATAAAGGGAGAGAGGAGAGAAACTTGCTCCAAATTGATGAGAGGAAACAAGCTTGGGATGATTTTCAAATGAAGGAGAAGGGCTCCTTTTATAGGCAAAAATTGCCCACCTAAATTGACTAATTTAAGAGTTGTTTACAACTCATTTACAACTTGTAAATGTAAGACAACAACTACTTGCAAACATTTTCAAACCCTTAATTTAGCCACCAAAATTGAGCCATTATTTTTGACATTTTAGGTGGAAATGAGCCACCATTTTTGACAATCTCCACCTTGGCGAAAATTCCACAAATACAAATTTCTATTCTCTCTCGCAGCATTGTAGTGTCTCCAAATGCGCTTCGCAGCGCCAGCTTCAAATTTGGACAATATTAATCAAGTCCAAACAATGTTTGAACTTAACAGCTGTCACCACCTTTGTCAACATATCAGCAGGATTCTCAGCGGTCTGAATCTTCTGGAGCTTTACCTGATCTTCCTCCAGAATTTCTCTAACAAAATGGAATCGAACATCGATATGCTTCGTCCTTGCATGATAAACTTGGTTCTTTGCCAAATGAATAGCACTCTGGCTATCACAATGTACAACAATGTTGTTTTGCTTTATTCCCAATTCATCAAGCAACCCTTGAAGACAAATGGCCTCCTTAACAGCTTCAGTAACTGCCATATATTCCGCCTCTGTCGTAGAGAGCGCCACTGTTGACTGTAAAGTAGACTTCCAACTAACTGGTGCTTTTGCAAGTGTGAACACATAACCAGTAGTTGATCGACGTTTATCCAAATCACCTGCATAATCGAAATCACAATATCCGACTACACGTTGACCATTCTCCTTATCCTGCTCAAAAACTAATCCAACATCCACGGTGTTCAGAAGATACCGTAGAATCCATTTCACAGCTTGCCAATGCTCCTTGCCAGGATCATGCATGTACCTGCTCACAACTCCAACAGCCTGTGAAATGTCAGGTCTCGTACACACCATAGCATACATCAAGCTACCAACAACATTTGCATAGGGAACCTTTGACATGTATTCCTGTTCTGCATCATTCTTCGGTGACTGAGCAGCACTGAGTTTGAAATGAGGAGCAAGAGGTGTACTAACAGGTTTAGTCTTGTCATCCATACCGAAACGCTTTAGTACCTTTCTTAGATATTGCTTCTGAGACAAACAAAGTCTCCCCAATTCCCTATCTCTAGATATCTCCATACCGAGAATCTTCTTTGCTTCGCCCAGATCTTTCATTTCAAATTCTTGATTCAACTGATTTTTCAGCTTCTCAATTTCTTCTTTATTCTTTGAGGCTATCAACATATCATCGACATAAAGAAGAAGATAAATGAAAGAACCGTCTTGTAGCTTGCGCAAATACACACAATGATCATATTTGCTTCTTGTGTACTTCTGCCCTTGCATAAACTTATCAAATCGCTTGTACCACTGCCTCGGAGACTGCTTCAATCCGTAAAGCGACTTTACAAGTTTGCATACCATATTTTCTTTTCCAGCAACTTTGAATCCCTCTGGCTGAGTCATATAGATTTCCTCTTCCAGATTTCCATGTAAAAATGCAGTTTTTACATCCAATTGAACTAGTTCCAAATCCAACTGTGCCACCAAAGCCAATAAAATCCGAATAGAGGAATGTTTTACAACTGAAGAAAACACTTCATTGTAATCAATTCCCTCCGTCTGAGCATAGCCTTTAGCTACCAATCTTGCTTTGAAGTGAACACTATCTCTGTCAGGAAATCCATCTTTCTTTGCAAATACCCATTTGTACCCAATCGCCTTCTTTCCTTTCGGCAGAATTGCTAGCTTCCATGTTTGATTCTTGTGAAGGGACTGCATTTCATTATCCATAGCTTTCCTCCACTTTACTTCTTCTGAACTTTGGACAGCTTCTTTAAAAGTGGACGGAATGCTATCATCTGCAATTGAGAATGCATAGGCCACCATATCATCATAACGAGCAGGTTTTCTTATAGCTCTTCGTGGCCTATCAACTGCAATTGATTCATGTTGCTGTGGAGGTTCTTGGATTTGAACCTCATCTTCATCTGACTCTCCTTCTACCTCAGGAGTGTCTGCAGTTTTAACATCTGCTGCTGGAATTTTTCTGTCAAACTCCACCTGTTTTGGAGTATTCTCCACCTGTTGTGGAGTACCATCTGACTGCTCTATTGTCACCTTTTTCAATAAGGTAGATTCATCAAAAGTAATATCTCTGCTAAAGATTATTTTCTTCGTTTCTGGACACCATAGCCGATATCCTTTACCACCTGAGCTTATCCCCATGAAAATGGCTTCCTTAGCTCTTGGATCTAGCTTTGATTCCTTAACGTGATAATATGCAGTGGAACCAAATACACGTAAGGAATCATAATCTTTAGCAGGTTTTCCCGACCATGCTTCCATAGGCGTTTTACCACCAATAGCAGTTGATGGAAGTCGATTAATGAGATGACATGCATATGTCAAAGCCTCAGCCCAAAATCGCTTGTCCAACCCAGCATTAGACAACATACACCGAACTTTCTCCAGTAACGTTCGGTTCATGCGTTCTGCCACCCCATTCTGCTGTGGTGTATGTCTAACTGTGAAGTGTCGAACAATGCCTTCATCTTCGCAGACTTTCATAAATGGATCATTCTTATATTCTCCTCCATTGTCTGTTCTGAGACATTTGATTCGTCTGCCAGTTTGAGTTTCCACTAATTTTTTCCATTTGAGGAAAACTCCTAACACTTCATCTTTTGACTTCAAAGTATACACCCATACCCTTCTAGAGAAATCGTCAACAAAGGTTACATAATAGTGCTTGCCTCCTAAAGAAGGAGTTTTAGAAGGCCCCCACACATCTGAGTGAACATAGTCCAGAATACCCTTGGTATCATGGATTGCAGTACCAAATTTCACTCTTGTCTACTTCCCTTTGATGCAATGCTCACAAAAAACTAACTTGTAGGTTTTCACATTCTTCAATAATCCTTGATCAGCCAAACTTTTCAAGGATTTTTCACCTGCATGTCCCAAGCGCATGTGCCATAATCTGGTTGCTTCCAGATCTTTGTCATCACCAAAAACTGCTGCTGCTGTTGTTTCTATAATTGCATTACCTTCATAGTAATACAAATTATTCCTTCTCCGTAATCCTTTCATCATCACAAGTGCACCAGAGATGATCCTCATAACCCCATTTTCTGCAATAATTTTGAGCCCTTTTGATTCAAGGACTCCTACTGAAATGAGGTTCTTCGTCAAACTCGGCACATATCGAACATCAGTCAGGATCCTGATTGATCCATCATGATTCCTTAAGCGGATTGAACCAATCCCTTCGGTGAAGCAAGGATTGTCATTTGCTGTGTAGACAACTTCATGATCAAGTTCTTTAAAATAAAAAAACCATTCCTTGGTGGGACTCATATGATGGATGCATCCGGAATCTAACAGCCATGCATTAGAAGAACTTGTCGAACATGCTGCAGGAGTGTCTACGGATGTCATGACTGCTAATGAGAAGGTTGATTCTGAATCATCACACTCAGCTACATTTGAATCAACAACAGTTTTGCCCTTGCCTTTAAGCTTTGGACAATCTTTCTTCCAGTGACCTTTTTCATGACAAAAGGCACACTCATCTTTTTCTACTCTGGCTTTTGAACGGGATTTGTTTTTCTTCCCTCCTTTCTTTCGGCCTTGTGTACGGCCTCTAACCACCAGAGCTTCTGCTTTACTTGTCCTCTCTTTTTCTTTCTTTCTCAATTCATGACTATATAGATCAGCACATACATCACTTAAAGTCACTTTCTTATTCCCGTGGAGTAGAGTCGTTGTAAGAAACTCAAACTCGTCAGGGAGAGATGCCAACAACAGCAGTGCCAAATCTTCGTCTTTAAAGACCACATCCAAATTAAACAGATCAGCCACCAACTGATTAAAATTTGTGATGTGTTCATTCATCGTGGTACCGGGAACATAATTGAAGCGAAACAGTCTCTTCTTCATAAAGAGTTTGTTCTGATTGTTTTTCTTCAAAAATTTCTCCTCCAATGACTTCCACAATTTGTTTGCTGAAGTTTCTTTCGAGAAAGCATATTTTTGCTCTCTAGAAAGACAAGAACGAATTGTACCACATGCTAGACGATTGACAGTTTTCCACTCCGTCTCCTCCATTTCTTGGGGTTTCTCCTCTTCAATAGCAACATCTAGACCTTGCTGAAAAAGAGCATCTAGAAGTTCGCTTTGCCACATGCCGAAATGACCAGTGCCATCGAAAATCTCCACTGCAAATCTTGCATTTGTAACAGCATTCCTTACTAAAGTTGATGAGGACGATGCTGCAGTAACAGGTGTGGTATTTTTCTTGTTGTCTGTCATTTCTGCTACAAATATTTATTTAATAGCTATAAAACAAATTTTCAAAAATGCGGAACACAGCCAAGGAACGTTTTTTATGTGGAAGATCAGACTATGCTGCAACCACAGTGAATACTAAGTTACCTTGGCTCTGATACCAATTGTTGTGGAAATTGGGCTTTTTCCACCGAATCATTTGTGAATTACTGTGATAAAAACTACACCAGGTAAATTCCCAGGAAAGTGGAGGAGTCACAAGCGGTCTCACTTAAAACCCACTTTCCTTAGACGTACGCGTCGTTTGACAGAATTTACCTAGACATGTAATCCCTTTTCACAATAACCACCAAAACAGAGTTTTGCCCAACAAATAGCTATTAAATAAATAAAAGAGAGAACACCAAAATTTAACGAGGTTCGGCCAAAATTTTGCCTACGTCCTCGGACACTACCAAATATATTTCACTAAAGAAATATTATAAAGGGAGAGAGGAGAGAAACTTGCTCCAAATTGATGAGAGGAAACAAGCTTGGGATGGTTTTCAAATGAAGGAGAAGGGCTCCTTTTATAGGCAAAAATTGCCCACCTAAATTGACTAATTTAAGAGTTGTTTACAACTCATTTACAACTTGTAAATGTAAGACAACAACTACTTGCAAACATTTTCAAACCCTTAATTTAGCCACCAAAATTGAGCCATTATTTTTGACATTTTAGGTGGAAATGAGCCACCATTTTTGACAGGCAGACAACACCGCTTGGGCGAGAGTGATTTGTCCAACTAAGGAGAGAAGCGCAACGTTCTAGCCAGAGAGCTTTTGCTTAACCTTATCAAGGATCAATGAGTAGGTGGATTTAGTGACCCTGTTGTAAAGGAGAGGGACACAAAGATATTTGCCAAGATTTGCGGCTTGCTGGAATCCAAGTCTCTGGCTAATCCGGCTAGCGGTGAGGGGTGCCATGTTAGTTGAGAAGAAAATATAGGACTTATTCTTGCTGACTTTGTGACCGGAGCAATCACAGAATTCCTTAAGCGCACCACCTATTACATGTGCCTACTGATCTATAGCCCTGCAAAATAAAAAAAGATCATCTGCAAAAAATAGGTGCAACAAAGGGGGGTCGTGCTTACCTAAAGAGATGGCTTGCCATTCTCCTTGTCTAACAAGATTAGTAATTTTCTGAGAAAGCCTTCCCATGCGTAAGATGAAGATGTAAGGGTAAAGGGGATCTCCCCATGAATGCCCCTGGACTGAGTAAATCCCTCAATGGCATCACCATTCCATAAGAGTTGCATTGTGCCTGAAGAAATGCAATCCATGATGACTTTGGTTAGATGGTGAGGCATTCCAGTGTCGATAAGGGTTTCCTCAATGAAACTCCAATGTAAACAATTGAAAGCTTTCTCCAGGTCAATTTTTAAAACAATCCAACCTTCTTTGCCCTTTTTAACTGTTATGAAATGGATGAATTCTTGGGTGATGATGATATTATTGGTGATATTACGGGCTTCAATGAAGTTGGTCTGATTTGGGAGGATCAGGTGGGCCATTAAACCTTTATTTCTGTTGGCAATAACTTTCGTAACAACCTTGTAGAGCACATTCAATAGGCTAATGGGACGAAATTCCTTGATACTTTGGTGATTAGGAACTTCAGGGATTAAGGTGATAAGAGTCTTATTCATACAAGAGTCGATGGAGTCACCAATAAAAATCTTTTTAACCAAATCATAGACTGAGTTACCCACGGCAGGGCGCAGCTACATGTTTGAAGAAGGCCCCCTTCTGTTTTTGAAAAAAAAAATATATATACATATTAATATTTATTAAAATTTTAAAAATACTTAATTCCTCCCTTAAAATTTTAAATTACCACTCTATTTTTTAAATTATATAATAAGTTAAAAAAATAAATTTCTATAAATCATTCTTTTCCAAATAAATATATATATTTTTTAAAAAATTGACCAAAAAATAATTGACACTCAAAAATAAAAAGAAAAAAAATTGGGACAAGAAACAAACTCATTGAAAAAAAATACAAAGTTGAAATTTTATTATTTTTTAATATATATTTTTTTAATTCTTCTCTTTAATTTGATTTGATTATTTATAATTCTAATATTGTGTGATAATTTTTGCTTCAACTATTTTGAAAGAGATTATATTTGTAATTCAATACTTTATTTTATATTTTTTTTATGTATTATTAGATGAATTTAGAAGCATATACATATAAATATTAATATTTTACTTGATTATAATGTTGTTATTTTTTTTAAAAAAATTATAAATTATTATCAAGACATAAAGATATTTAAAGAGTAATTATTTTTTTTCTTTTTTAATTTTTATATATGAAAAATATTTTCAAATTATTTTATTTTTTTAATCAATTTATATATTACTTTATAAATATATAAAAAAGTGATTATTTATATTATTTTTAATACACATATGACATTTTTATTTTGTCCCCTTCTTTTAAAAGTAATTATTTTTAATTTTTTAATTCTTCTCTTTGAATTGAATTTATTATTTATAATTCTAATATTATGTGATAATTTTTACTTCAATTATTTTATAAGATATTATATTTATAATTCAATACTTTTTTCTTTATTTTCTTTATTTTATGTATTATTAGGTGAATTTAGAAACATATACATATAAATATAAATATTTTATTTAATTATATAATTATTTTTTAATTATGAATTATTATCAAGATATAAAAATATTTAAAGAGTAATTATTTTTGTTCTTTTTTAATTTTTATATATGAAAAATATTTACATATTAATTTATTTTTTTAATCAATTTATATATTAGTTTATAAATATATAAAAAAAGTAATTATTTATATTATTTTTTAATACATATAAGATATTTTTATTTTTGCCCTCTTTCTTCAAAAGTCTATCTTTACCCTGACCCACGGTATCCTATTGGCTCTGAAAAAAAAAAAAAAGGCATAATGTAAACCATCAATGCCAAGGGCTTTAAGGGGCTTTATAAAAAGCGCTGAGTGAACTTCTTTACAAGATATTTCTTTGTTAATATCCATCAGCATGTTGGGGCTAAGAGTAGGAAAGCAGCCTCTAACTCCATAATTAGGTGACACCATGTTGTCTTTCTTATATAAAGCTTTGAAGAAGTCTATTGCCATATCTTTGAGACATTCTTCGTCATGAATCCAATTGCCTTCACCATCCTTCAACATCAAAATTTTATTGCATTTCCATTTGGTCATTGTGATAGTAAGCCGTAATTTTGTCCCCTAGGGATATCCAATCATATCTACCTTTGTGGAGCCAATAAAGTTCTTCTTGGATTAGAACTTCCCTTAACTCTTTTTGGAAACCTTGTTCCAAGTTTAAGAGGTTGGGGCTATGACAACGTTTCAGGGTTTTCTGAATCCCAACTATTTTGCTCAAAAGCTTTTTTTTTTCTTCTTAAAAATGTGCCCAAAGATCCTGCAATTCTAGTCATGCACAACAGACTTGAAATGAGTAATAATAGATTTGATAGGGGCTCCAAGAATTTTTAACAACTTTGGGGAAACACATAGGAGATAACCAAGCCACTTGAAAGTGGAAAGGCATCAATCCTCCTCTATCTGATTAAGTGTAGTAGCTTTTGATGAGGATTGGGCAGTGGCCCGATTGGATTTTGAGGAGATGAAGAACTTGACCCTTAGGGAACAAATTGAACCAAGCTTGGTTGTATAAGGCACTGTCCAACTTTTAGAAGAGAGTGCCCCTTCGCCATGTGAAAGTTGGCCCTACAAAGTCAACTTGCTCAAAGCATTAGAATTGATAACGTTATTGAATAACAGACAGCTCTTACAATTGGAGTGGATCCACCATTCCCATCATCGTTGCTAAGGATAGCATTGAAGTCTCCCGAGAGAAGCCATAAGTAAGAAGAATTAGGATTAAGCGTGGACAGGTCCTCCCATAAGAGCTTTCACGTCTGGGTCTATAAGCTCCCATAAACTTTAGTAAAGAAAAAAGACTTAAGGCAATTGCTTTTAGAGATTTTAGTATGAAAAAAATGACAGTGATTCGGCAGAACTATATGCGCTAAAAATGAGTGTTGAATGGTGCTACAATAACCATCTCTTTAATTTGCAGATTGAATCGGACTAATGGCTTTAGTCTCGGCTCTCTCAAGTCCATCGTCGTCAACAATCTCTGCTATTGAAGAAACCAAACACCTGCTTCTCACCAACTCTACTGTGGTTCTACACATTTTTAGAGAAGGGAATAAAGCTGCTCATTACTTAGCTCTCTTGGATAGATTATCCAGGATGTTTACTTTTTTCTCTTCTTTTAATTCTTTGCCTCAATTGTTAAAAGGTATATTGATTTCTGATTGCATGGGTACTCCCAACATTCGATATAAATAAATAAACACTTTTCTTCTTGCTAAAAAGAAAAAAAATGACAGTGATTGTAAATAATATCAATGGATATAAGATGCCGCCAAAGAATCCATATGCCTCCAATAAAGGCTAAGGCTTCAATTCGGTGGGAGTGGTTTTTTTTATGGCATTGTCTGCTTTGGCACTGTTGATTCTGGTCTCAAGTAGGACAATGAGATTTGGCTTATGCTACTTAATAAAAGAGGACAAAACTCAGCAAAATCCAACAACAGCAGCCCCTTGGCAATTCCAAATGAGAAGCCTATAATCCATAAAAAAAAAGGAATAAAGAAAAAATATCATCATGAAAAAAGCATAATAAGGTATAGAGAAAGCTTAGATAGCAAAATTAGAGATCATTGTCCAAGTGGACTTCATCTCATGGTTCCATATTGCCATTGACATTCTACTCATGGTCTGCCATCATGAAATTGAGTGCAGTTTTCGAGCTTCTAGAAAAAACTGTATATTTCTTCTTACGTTTGAGGTTTTTCTTGGAAGCTTTATCAATTTTAATTCCTCTGTTTGTTATATTTGATTGTTTTGACTTCTTATTGAATTTCTTTCCAAGGGTAAAATGTTGTTGGAGTTGTGATGCACCTGATCTAAGTGAATTAAATTTTTATAAGAGTGTTGACTTGATGTGACATTAAGTGTTTGTGAATTTATATAGACTTTACTTGCAGAGTGAGTTTTTTTTCTTTAAAATTTATCATGGGCTTTGGACTTGCAAATGACTTGAAATAAATGAACTTGTGAAATTGGTAGGCTACTTCTTTTATTCCACTGAATTTATATTTTTCATTTCTTCTTTTTTCTTTTTCAATGTGGGAACAACTCCTACTTGCCAATACTCCCCTGGCCTGACCTCTTAAGCTTGTACTCTTCATTTGAAATCTCAAAAGCCACAGGCTATGTCTAGGTCTTCTTCACTAAGCATTCTTTCTTTCGACTTCAGGCCTTGGGTCTTGGCTTGTTTGCTATCGTCTAGATCTTTCTCACTGAGCCTTCTTTCTTTCGACTTCATGTCTTGAGTCTTGGCTTATTTGTTATCGGCCTAAATTTACCAGGTATATTTTATCATCTTGGATCTTGGATCGTTGGGCCGCAATGCTATATTGGCTATGACACCACTTGTTGGAGTTGTGATTGGCCCAGTCCAAGTGAATTGAATTTTTATGAAAGTGTGGACTTGATATGATATTATGGGCTTGTAAATTTGTATGGACTTTGCTTGTAGAGTGAGTTTTTTTCTTTAAAATTTATTATGGGCTTTGGACTTATAAATAGCTTGAAATAAATGAGCTTCTCAAATTAGTGGGCTACTGGCCATTTTGCCTTTTTATTCCACTCAACTTATATTTCTCATTTCTTCTTTCTTCTTTTTGGCTGTGGGAACAACTCCCACTTGCCAACAAATGTTGATTAAGGGAATTCTATTTCCGTTGTTGCAAAAGGCAATTATCATTATTCTTTTTGTCTTCAACAATCACCACTGAATGCTTATGGTCTAGCGTAGATGTAATGGGCTTCACAACGTAACTTCCCTATTGACTAGGAGTTGTAATTCCATTAGAGTCTTCATTAGGGATGTGTTTGTTTCTGATTTGGGCTTGGACATTGGGCTCTGCATGAGTTTGCACGGCAGCAGCTTGGGTTCGGATGTTAGGTTCTACAAGGATTTGCATGGAAGTATTCTTATTTTGTTTTGAGGTCCATTTCTTAGGACCGTTAGTCTTGCTATCTTTTCTTGCAGGATTAGAAGATTCTTCTGGCAACAATTCAAAAACTTTCTCATCCAAGTTAGCGCCAGGGGCAGGGGCGGAGGCAGGTGGAGTCGGGTGGGGCTGACGACCCCCTGCCGGCCGCCATAGATGCAAACCTGGTTTTGAAAAGAGAACTTTTGAATCCCTTCCCTCAGTTTCAGCCTCCCTCAGCCTCCCTTTCAGCAGCTCAACCCCTCCTTCAGCAGCTCAGCTCCCTCAGTCTCCCATGGGCATCTCAGTTTTAGCCCCCTGCCGGCGGTCCTGGCTCAGCTAGCGCTAAATGGGAATCGATTAGATTTTCTTCCTCAAAATTTGCAATGAGGTTAAAATAGGATCCTGAAGGAGACTTGCCTTTGATGGACTCAGTTTCTTTAAATGCCATTTTCTTTCCTTTTTTTGTCATTTTGTCATCTCCAATGAGCCACTTACATCAACAGACCAAACTTCGCTTCCAGACTTTCCTGCCTTGGCTGAGGTTCAGGCGTTAAGCTAGGTGTAGCAGCTTCAACGTTCTTTATGGGATTAATATTACCAGGACAATGTTCTTGAAGATGCCCAAAGCAGTCACAACTGAAGCAGATAGTTGGTAATCCTTCATAATCAACCTTTTGGAACCTGCCGTCAAGCATAAGTTTGGAGACAATAGGTTTAATGAGGTCAATATAGATAGCAAGAAGGGCAAACTTCCCCCTCTCCACAGCCTTTGTATTATAGTCGATTCGTATCAAAGTTACAATTGCTTTAGCGATAGCCGTGAAAACAATTTTATAATAGTATTGGATGAGATCAAAATGGGAGTATTCTTCCTTCATATTCGACCCTTTGGAACCTGCCGTCAAACATCAGTTTGGAGGCAAGGGGTTTGGTGAGGTCAATGGAGATTGTAAGATGGGCAAAATTTCCCCTCTTTACAGCCTCTATATTATAGTCGATTCGTATCAGAGTTTCAATTGCTTTAGCCACAGCGCTGAGAACACTTTTATGATAGTATTGGATTGAAAAGCCCGGAAGGCGAACCCAAGCAGTCATGGAGACTATAGGAGTGCTGCTTGCTGAAAAGGAAGGTTTTCATGGTTGGACAATAAGGTAGTGACCAAAGAGAACCTAGGGGGCCACCAAACAATGTGTGCGTGTAATCTTCTGGAGAGCTAAATTATACCAAGTAAAAGCCATTGTCAAGATCGATAAGCTGAAAGGTTCCTTTAGGTTGCCAAATGGATTGGAGTTTTCCTAAAAGAACCCTATAACTAGTGGATCTGCCAAGCAATTTGATGACAATGGATTGTCTTATGCCTTGAGAGATGAAATTTTGAACTCTATCTGAGAAAACTATGATCGGAATTCCATTGTCTATCTCAAAGGAAACATCCTAGTCTCTAAGGACAAAGTCTGGGTTCCTATCTTTCTCAGGATTGGCATTAAGGAGTTTATCTCAGAAGGAGATCTTTGAAACGTCGTTGTTAGCAATTGTTCCAATTTCTGGCTCCTCCCCGACTTCAAAGTCCTATTAAGGTCTGATGGTGATGTCTCCAGGTCGTCCTCATCCATAGATACATCATCATCCTCGCCTGAGGGGGGGTGTTATCATCATCGCTTATTTTCACCTTTTTAGTTGACTGGTTTTCGTCAGGAGGGGGGAGCTTCTCCTTTTTCATTGAGAGAAATATCACAGGGTTCCATTCAAAAGCATGTACAAGGAGACTTTGGCAATAAGCTGTTGGTTAATGGTTATTGATATAATAATAATTGAATTTGAAATGGCAGATGGTGTCATGGTGATATTGTTAATGAAAAGAAAAATCAAGAAAAGATTTTTTTTTTCTCTTTGAAAGATATAATAAAATTAAAGATGAAGATGAAGATGAAGATGATCATGATCTTGATTTAAGAGATGATGATGATAATGAATTAGAAGATTATGAGTAGTCTAATAATTATAATTTTTTAAAAAAGTTTTTTTATATGTTGAGATTGAAACATGGAATACAGGTTTTCAAAAACTCGTACATATATAATCTTATCGGCCAATCCATTAATTATAATTGAACAATTCATGCTTTTCATACAAGCGGATTACTTTATAGTTTATACAAACAAGAAAAGATATGATAAAGAGAGATGAATTTATTTTTATAATAGAAAATTTTAAGAAATTTGGAGAAATTTCAAAAAAAAAAAGGTTCTAAACAATAAAAAAAAATTTGATTTGAAATTTCGCATGTTTTTACAAAAACTCTCGTTGACGAAGTGTATTCAACTATTCATCAATATAAGACGCATTTTCAGTAATATAATTAATATTTTCGTGGACGTAAGAATTAAGTTAAATATTATTTCTGACTAACAAACTGTTATTAAAATCCTCAAAAAAAACTGTTATTAAAATTTTTAAATATGCGAAATGATTATTTTTAAATCATGTTAAAATTCAATGTGGACTTAAGAATATTATTATAATTTAATTTTATGGAACAATAATTATATATGTATTGTATTCATTATATAAATTAAATTCACTAAGTTACGAACTTATCAAATTTATTTGATATGATTACCAAAAAAGAAAATTATTTCTTATATTATTAAATTAGATTCTTAATTCCATATCAATTATATTATTTTATAATTTTAAGCACTGTATAAATAATTATTTTTCTATATATTTTAATTTATAATTATTCTTTTTATGATATTTCTTAAAATTTGCTCAACATTGTCAAGTTTTAAATATTAATTTTCATATTTTCAAACTTATATTAATATCTCAATTGATATCGATATTTTAATTGATATTTTCATAAATTTGACATCTTGATATCAGCATTGAAATTTAAGTGTTGGATTATAAATAGTTTGAAACAAATTTTTTTCCTATACATTTGAGAAGACAGATAGAAAGTTGTAAGAGAAATGGGATAATGGAAGACTTGACTAATTAATTAACATCATTTCATTTGGAATTTTAACAGAAAGACGCAGGAAAGGTCTTGCATGGTGGAATAGATTTGGTAGTGCCATAAATGATATATTGTAGACGACCCTGGGAAATAATTTCACATCTTATGAAATTTCCCTTGGATTTTCCTGGTACAACTTATCATAGATGTTTACAGGTAAGTATTTTGTATTCAACTGATCAATGTCAAATTAATAGAATAAGGAAGCAAAACAAGCAGTTATATATATATATATATATATATTTATTTATATACAAGGTGTTTTAAATTTTTTACTTAAATTTAAATAACAATATTTTTAAATTAATATCGAATATGTCCAGAAGCAAAAGGAGGTAGGTAATAAAGTTGATAAATGACACTCTAGAAGAGAGACGAAAGCAGGCTCCAAAGAAACAGAAAGAAGATTTACTAGACCATATTTTGGAAGACATTTAAAAAAGAAGCTTTCTTGACAGATAAATTCGCTATTTACATGTTATTTGGAATACTACTTGCCAGTTTCGAGTCAATTTCTTATACTCCTACTTTGCTCCTTAAACTAATCACAGACCATCCTTTCTGTGGCCCACAAATTAATGGTTAGTACTTAATTACGATTAGCTAATGTGATATTATCTTTATTTTCTTAATTTTGTGATTAATATTTGATTTTCCCTATTCTTAATTAATTAACTTTTTTTTTGGTAGACTGGAAATAATAATTATATATATATGCACATATATTAATTAGGAGGAACACGAGGCAATTCTTAAGAGTCGTGGATGTGCAAATTCTGGACTTTCATGGGGAGGAATATAAATCCATGACTTATACTCATCAAGTGAGTTGCTAAATATATTTTTTTTTTCTATATCATGCTAGTAGCTAGACCTGATCAATGGGAACATGAGGTAAAAATAATAGAATATATTTATAGCATATGAAAATATAGTTTAACAGTAAATATATATTTTCTTAAATAATAAAGTTAAAATTGATTTCTCTTTCCTATATTAGTACTAAAAAAATTAAATATATTTATATAATAAAAATAAAAATTATTATTTCATTCAAAATAATAGCTAATTTTGGTTTATTTAATAGTCAATTTTCAAGTAAATTGAGTCTGGGTCTAAAAAGAAACTATATGAATGTATATGATAACATTTTTAGTTAGCTAATGTCATTATTTACATTCTTACAACTCCCCTTACCTTTAAGAAATTTCAATACCAAAAAAAAAATGCTGTACATGTTGAAATATGTTGATATGATGATTGTGGACTTTATGTATAAATAGGTTGTCAAAGAAGCACTCAGGTTGGGAAGTGTAGCTCCTGGAATTTTGAGAAGGACATTACAAGATACTCAATTTCAGGGTAGGTTTACAAGTAGTGTATGTTCCCCAAAAATTTTAAAAAAATGAAGAAGAAGAAAAATAAAGCCAAGAACTTGTTGGATTTATTTAGTTTGTTGCATAAATAAATTTGTTTTATTTTACATGTGAATATATATTTTTTCTTGATTTTTTTTTTCGTTTAAATGCTCTATTAATGCCTAGGGTATACCAGTGCGAAAGCAGCTACTCGGAGAGAAAAAGATAAAATTTCTCTTCAACGCATGTAAGGAGGAGATGGAGGCTGGAGACAAAAACTCACTTTGAAAATACACATCTAGCGGCCGGTCAAGGGGAGTATTCCAAAAGATTGGACTATCTTGATAGTTCCTGCAGCAATTCAACTTAATCCTACTACATATGAAGATCCTCTCGCATTTAATCCATCACGATGGGAGGTATAATTATATGTTTGATTTTTTTATATTATTGTTAGTGTTAATTGAGATATGAAGTGGATTATAATTAATAAATTTGGATATAATAATTAAAAAACTGTGGAAGAAAATGGGAGAAGGCATAATGGCAAAGAACTTCATAGCATTTGGAGGAGGTTCAGTATCATGTACTGGAGCTGAATTCAGCAAGTTTGCAATGGCTCTATTTTTACATATCTTACTCACCAAATACAAGTAAACTTTTCTTTCTCTTACTCAATTTAATTATATTTTTCTGTAATTAACTCAAAATAAATTTTCAAAATATAAATTTGATAATATGTTTTATCAGATGGACCAAAATCAAGGAAGGAGAGGTGGCGACGAGCCCAATTCTAGGATTTGGAGACGGCTTTCACATTCAAATTACAAAAAAGCTTTGATGATTATTATTATTATTATAATATAAAGCATATAACAAGGGAAAGTCGTAATGTATTATAATATATATTACTACTACAGCAATGCATAGGATTAACAATACTCTCTTGGAAGATGGATCTTCACATGTCTCTGGGTCCGATCCGTTTAAAAGTCCATCTTACAGCAAGCTTGTGAACAATGAACAGACAAAAAAAGAGGAAAAAGAAATTGCATTTGTTGTATTATCGAATTTTCGGTTATTTTATGTATTATATATTAATATATATTTTAAATAATTATTAAAGATTTCGAAATTATATACATAAATGATTTTTTAAAAAAATTATTTATATTTCTTTTACTGCAAAACTAACTTGCATTAGTTATTAATTATTTTATTTTAATATTAATTCAATTCAATAATTTTTTAATTTCAATTAAAGCCCTAAACCCTTAAGTATGGAGGCCTTGAATTCATTATAAAATTTTAGAATTTTATAATTCTTTTTAATTTTAGGAGTGATATTTTAATAATTTTATAATAAATTCGTAATAAATTATATAAATTAATAAATATATAATAAATTTATAATAAACTATTTAAATCTAAATTTTTATAAAAAAAATTATAAATTTTAATAAATATGTAAATATTTTAAAAAATATAATAAATTAAATTTTTTTTTATTTTTTAAGATATTTTTATAAGTATCCTAAAATCCTCTCAACCCTAAGCTGAACAACGGTTGTTGTTTTAAGAAAAGGGTTTTTTTTTTTGTTCAGAGTTCAGACAGATCAATTCTTGAAAAAAAGTATCTTTCTTTGATTTCAATTCGCAAATGCACCAATTAGCCCCTTGTTTCGTCAAGTTACAGAGTTCAAGGAATCTACGAGAAAAAGGGTTTTTATAAGGTGCGATATTAACTGAAAATAGGGGCAAATGTGTTCCTGTGCGGTTTATTAGAGCTTCATCTTGCGCAGGGACTCTGTTTTGCCTAAAACAAAAAATCTTTTCAATATCTGTAGTTGTGTGTTCAAGTGTTGAAAAGCAAAGTAAATATGATGAGTTCGTTTAGATCTGAATTTTAATGTGGAATCGCATTTGGTCTTCAAAGTTCTCTGATTGCTTTGCTTTAACTGTGCATTTGTTTAGATCTGAATTTTTTTGTTGGGTTTTCATTTTTTAATTCAAACAAATTTGTGTTTTCTTGAAAGTCTTGTTTTTTGCGGGCTATCACACTATGAATATTGTTGGGATTATGTACAGTGAAGGGAAAATGATGAGATTCTGATGCCTGAATTTTATGTGGAATCATCACTTCATAATAGCCTTCAAAGTTCTCTGATTCATTTACTGTGCGTCTCACTTTTCTTTAGCAAAAAGTGGTTTCAGTTGCTATGTGTAAGTTAAGGTTTTTTAGGTAGTCTTCCCTTGTCCGTGAGGGAGGGATGGAGACCGATGGGTCGGTATCTCATTTTAGTGGGGATAGAACATGGGGCATTTGACGGTTTTTTATCAAAATTTCAAAATCCGTATGCATCTAAAATCATCCGTCTCCAGAAACAGACGGAAAGGGTTGGAACATTGTTAAATTGGAGTTGTTGGAATAAATATAGGCACCAAAATTCATAGCCTGTAATGTTTATATTTTTCAGGCTAGACGAGCATGGTGCAATATTAATATTTTTCGTGGGTTTTTGTCAACTGGTCTTTTATATAACCAATTGAGTAAGAACTTAGAAGAACACATGTTATATTGTTTCCATATTCCAATATCTTGCTTTGTGTTTTCCCTTCTCTTTCAGTTTTCTATGACAATCATTTTATGCTGTAACGTTCCGTGTGAGGGACGAATACAGTGCTTTCTGGTAGCATCGATGCTTTCAAGCTTGTTCTTATTTACTGGCTTTAAGCGAAGTATGTAGTAAACCTGGTCTTATGTCTGTCATCATTAGTTTTGAGTTAATAGTTTTGGTTCTTATGTTTGTTCGATGTTAAGAATGAATATCATTCCCAGAGTAATGCTGCAACCTTTTGCCTCCAGATCTTACTCATTGTTATGCTCCCGAGTTATCCTCTGTTTTTATGTGCTATGCATTTGTAGATTGATCATATTTTAGAAAAATCACTTGTATTTTATGTCTGTGAATGGCATGTAAAATCAATGAAAATTGTCTGCATGGGAGTAAATTTGGGGGGAAATTGAATTTATTTTAATGAAGAAAAGGAGGGTAAATGTGAGGAGAAATTAAATTCATATTGAATTTACTCTCCTTTACTCCTCTTTACCCTATTATTTCTTGTACAAAATAAAAGAAAGTAAGGGAAATTGAATTTACTTTCTCCCCCTTTACCTCCATTTACTTCCAACCAAACATAGGCTAAATGCACGAGATAATCTTCAATCATGTGAGATTGTTAATCTTTAATCATGTGAGATTGTGTGTGGTGTATGTCTAGATTTTAATTGACTTGTTTGTTTATGCATGTATTTGCGCTGGTACGAGTGCATGCTCAAGTGGGTGCTTGATGTGAAGGGTGTTTGGGTTGGGAATTGGTGGTGGGTATTTGAGAAAATGGATTCTGATGTAGATTAAGAGTGTGTTCCTGTGATTAAGGGGTGATAAGTAGTTCGAATTTTATCTACAATTTATGAATTTAATCCTTGATCTTATTTTGTTGTAATGGTCCTTTGTGCATGATAAGTGGAAAGTATATGGTTTCTACAACGTGGCAATGTCAAAGTACTTGTCTGATTTGAAAATTTTTACCAGTTCTCTTGAGTTGATATTCACTGTTATCTCTGTTCTAGTGAAAGGTCGCACAACTGCTTTAGATTTTTTGGTATGGAGAAAATAATGCTGATTGTTCATGGTGGTTCTCTCTTGGTTTTTTGTTTATTGGTTATGGTTTGGTCAAACTCTGCGAATTCAAGGTATTATAATACTGAAATAAAGATGAATATGATCCATACATAGAATGTGTGGTTAGGCAAGGACTCTAGAGAATGAAGCATTGAAGGCTTGGAAATGCTGTTGGTTGCTCCATATTGTGCAAGGATTGCCATATTTGTATATGCATTTTTGGTTGCTGTGCGGCAAAGATTTCTACCCATCAAACTGACAGTGGATGCTGGCTTGAGAAGATGGGCTCGTGGCAAAAACTGCATTCGAACTCTAGGTGTTTTAAACTTATTAACATAATGGAATTAAGGGGCCAATTTATTTTTATTTTTATTTTTATTTTTATTTTTATTTTTATTTTTATTTTTATTTTTATTTTTATTTTTTTGTTATTGTAGTGGTGTGAATGTACACGTAGTATATGGTAATGTATTCGGCGTTTTGGTAGTGGTTTCCTTTTAACGTTGCGGGGAAAGAATTTTTGTACCTTAGTTGTAGTTGTGGTCAATGCGAAGGGGTTTTAGTTCACTTTTACTCTGTATGTGGTTTAAATTCCATGTCCAAGTTTCAGCAAGGATTTTGTCCCTTTCTGAGCTATGTATATGAAAAAAAATATATTAACCCTTTATTCAAGAGAGGTTACTGATATATAAATACAGTAAACATTAATTGAACAAATCTATGTGTATCTGAGAAGATCGCATTTCTTGATTAAACATGCAATAATTCTACCACCCACACGCATTAATATTTATGGCATAAGATATCATAACAAAGTAACAGAATACCTCAGTTTCTTTGATCACCAACACATTCTATAATCCATCTGAAGATAATGTTTCCGTTGAAGTTGCTGCTGCTGCAATTTCCCTGCTGATTTTCTCTGGTAATTATTTTCTTTCCTATATGATCATTATATATATTTGCTTATTTATGGTATAAGATATCATAACAAAGTAACAGAATACCTCAGTTTCTTTGATCACCAACACATTCTATAATCCATATGAAGATAATGTTTCCGTTGAAGTTGCTGCTGCTGCAATTTCCCTGCTGATTTTCTCTGGTAATTATTTTCTTTCCTATATGTTCATTATATATATTTGCTTATTAATTTAGCTATAAATGGAGTTTAAACTCGTAATATCAGAGTGAAGTCAAAAGAAAATGGTTATAGATTTGCAGGTGAAGATAAAAGCAGCAACACCATCAGCAAAAGGTCCGATAGTTAGTTTTCGATGCAGTAAAAGTAATGATTATATAGATGGCTTTCCAAGTTCGAAAGAGATTTGCCAACCAACTTTTGGGTGTTATTGCCAGAAGAATAAGTGTGTTTGCTTAAATGCAGCCTTGATTAGTAATCAAGGAAGAGAAAAGGAAGAGAATTAAGATTATAAGACTTCATATATATGTAATTGAATAAAACTTTTGAGTAAGATTTCATTAATTGCCAATTTTTTTATATATTTTATTATTTCGTATGATACTCTCATTTTTAGTAGTTGATAAATTTAATTTAAGAATTAATTTAATATTATTGTTAACCGATGAAGAAATTTTTTTTTATTTTAACAGAAGATGCATTAAAAACAAAAGAAAATACAACATAAAATGAGAATTCTTAACATCTAAAAACTAGATGCAAAATATCTCTCATATTCGGTGGTGGAATACAAAATTCATTGAAGGAGGATAAAATTTACACAGAAAAAATTACTGACGAAAAGTTATAAATTTATAGTTCTATTGTTATTAACCTAATAATAATTTATAGTTTAAATTTTATTAACCTAATCACAATTTATATTAAATTTTTATTTTATATTCAACTGTTTAATTTATAATTTATAATTAATTTAACCTAAAATCTAAAACATTAAATCAATTCATTATTCAATCCAATTACAATACAATTCATTTTAAATAAATTAAAATATAAGTCAGATTTTTCAAGTAAATTTACAATTTGCACAAACGAACATAAAAAAATCAATAAAAATTTTAAAGTAGAAATAAAATAAAAAAATTTGCTTTTTCCATTGTCATATAAATAGTATATACTGTTAATCATAATAGTTGATAAATCAAAAATTTGAGAGATTAAGTATTATATATGTATAGATATTAAATATATTTATATATAATTATATAAATTATATAGATATAATATAAACTATACATATATAACTATATATAGATATATTATATAATTATGTATAGTTTATATATATATGTAATATGTGTGTGTGTGTGTGGTGGGAAGGAGAGAGGCAATCTATTATATAATTATTTATAGTTTATATATATATATATATATATACACATGTGGTGGTGGAAGGGAAAGGAGGGTTTATTGTCCCCGTAGCCCCATCTCCCTCCGCCCCTGCTCATATCAAATCTAGAACAGTTGGAAGAAAACAATGCAAAAATAACTAAAGAAAGAAAAGAAAGAAACCATGCCATATAACGTTTAATTGGCAGCATAAAAGGAGAAACTTTCTCAAAAACCTCAACCAGGGAGGATGTTAGAGAGATAGTGGGGATGATCTGAAAACCAAAAAAACAAGATCCTCATTTTTTTCAAGGTCCTTAATTTGCTGGAAGCTGCAGTTTCACTTTGAGTGCGACTTGAAAACACCATCTGTTGTAAAAGACAAATCAAATCATGAAAATCCTCTTAAAATCCTCTTGGTTCCCTTTTCAAACAAATAAATCTAGCAAAAAATCTACTACCGTAATGTGGAGGACAAAAGATAGTCATCTAAACGTCAAATTCAAGAGAAAACATATAGAACCATAAAAAACTACAAAAAAGAAAAGTATAAAAAAATAAAATATAGTAGTAGATCTAGGACTACCACTAGTTAAAAGGTTAACGAAAATCCTAGATCTAAGACAACAATAAAAAGGGAGAGAGAGAGAGAGAGGGAGAGAGAGAACTTTAGGAGAAAGCTTTTTATTTTGCTTCTGCCGATGAAGAATTTAGTTCCATGTTATTCAAAACAATTAAATTGTTAAAAAAAATTAAAGTTTACACCAATAGCCTTTCAATTTTTGCATTTCTCTCATTAAAATTTTTAAACTTTATTTTATAAAGATAAAATTTTTAAAATTTTAATTTTATTCTAATAAAATCTCTGATTTCGTTTTCTATTCATCATTGAGTGACGCGGTAGCCACAATAGCCATGCGGCAAAAAAAATTTTAATTTCCACCTACACAATCAAAAACTAAGAGTTTATTGGATAATTTCTTTGATCGAAACACTATAAATTTGTTAACCTTTTAAGTACTCAATTCTATTTTTGAAACTCTTTACTTTCACATTCAATTTTATTTTTTGGTCCCAAAATTATAAATAATTTCATTAGTCTCCAATTTCAATACAGCTAGTGCAAACATACTATAAGTAAAAATTAAATTTCTTTTCTTTTCACATGGCGACACGTGATTATGATGTATTTCTTTTTCTTTTTTCTTTTTTTGGGGTCAATGCATGCATTTCTTAGTAGTTGGAAAAATGGGCTGGGGCATTCTAATAGACCAGATAGTTACGCCTAAAACTAAAACTTCTAATAAAGTTGCAAATTGACCAAAACTTGCGGGTATATTATGTCATTATGTATATATATGTTTCAAATTTTTAAGCAGATTGAATTCAATGAAGCTTGGATTTGAACCTGTAGCTAAATTTTGTATTTGAAGAATATTGCAGGTTCAAATGGTTGAATTAGACAGTACTTAAATGTAAATAAAAATTTTACTTGGTTCAATTTATATTCAATCCAAAATCAATTGGAATGAATGATTCTGCGTGTATATATATATATATATATTCAAGTTTTAGTAAAGAAATTTTTCATTAGACATAGAAGGAAATTTTTATCGATGTTATTTAAGATTTTAACGCTTTAGAAGGAAAAGATAAAACTAATTTGATTATATATTTTTTTTTCTATTTAAAAGTAAAGTGAAAAACCTTTACAAACTTAGCCATATTTTAATTATGAATAAATATATAATTTGAATAATATATTTAAATTCGAATTCCACCTCTCAATATTGTTTAAAAACATATCAAATGTATTTAGATTTGTCAATCCCCACCCTTTTTTTTTTGTCTTCCATTGCTCTGGTACAAACCCTTTTTCTTAGCCTGATGGTACAAACCCTTTTATGAAGAACTAAAGAATCATATTAATATATTAAAATAAAATTATAGAATAGTAGCTAGGGATTCATAAATATATCTCTCTTATATGATAATATAGGTTTTCACTTAGCCTGCTAACCAGGTGAATCTAATCCAATTCAAATAACTTGAATTAATTGAATTTTTCAAATATCATATCAAATCAGATTATGTTTTTAAATATATTTTTTTTAAATTTAAAATTTAGTCTCAAATTTATTTCAAAATAATTGGATCAATTTGATTTAAAACTCCTAAAAGTAGAAGACTGATGATTTGAGAGAAAGCGGCCTCTCTTGAAAAACATGGCCAAATTTTTCTTCCTTCTTTTTTATTTTGGATTTCTTTATTTTTTTCAGCGGCCCAGAATGCAATAGCATACTACATCTTATTTAATTTAATATTTATTATATTTAAAAAGATAACATGATAGTTAAGTAAAAATATTTTAATTTAATTTAATGATATTTTTAAAATTTTATTAATATAAAAAATTATTTATTAGTATATATTTGATATTTAAAAATTTATTTTAAATATTTTTGAAAGATAAAATTATAAAATCATAAAAATCTCCAAATTAATAATTTGAAAATTATACAAAAATATTCTATAAAGGATGAAAATTAAAATAAAGAAGAAATTAAATTATTCTATCAAATCACGGGGTTAAACTTATTATAACATAATGAAATTAAAGGGCCAATATTATTATTATTATTTTTATAGTAGTGTGGATGTACTATAATATTAAAATAAGTTACTTATTATAACATAATGGAATTAAGAGGCCATTTTTTTATGGTAATGTGATTGTATACATGGTATGTGGTAAATACTAAAATGAGTTGTTGATTTATTTTAAATTAAGATCAGCAATAAATTTTAAATTTAATTATTGAATTGGCTTTTTATACAAGAATTCATATAAATTTTTTAAATTCATCTAATTAATTTAATTTGGATTAAATTAAAATAATGTTTTAAATGAAAAAAGGTAATTGAATTCATAAATCTTTAGCAAAATATTTTCACTTACAAGAATTAGAAGAATATTTGGATTAAAAAATAAAAGAATATTTAATATAAATATAAAATATTTAAATAAAAAATTAAGAACATCAAAAAGTAAAAAAATATAAATTATTCCAAAAATTACTAATTATTTTTCATGTCCAAAATATTGACTTAGGCTTAATAAAAAATAATTATTTTCCAATAAGTTGGAAAATCAATATATATATATATATTAATATTCTATTTTTTTTATAAATCATTATTCCAGGACCGAGCTGAATAGGATCACAATATCCATAAATTAAGCTCTCTATAAGGCAATATGGGATATACTATTAGAATATTTCATATTCTAATGGAAGTACCAAATATAAAAATATTCAATATTAATAGGCAATTTAAAAAATAAATAAATAAAATACCCTTATAAAAGAGATTACTGATATTAATTGAAAAAATCTATGTCTATCTGGGAAGATCACATTTTTTTTATTTAAACAAATTATTCTTATTGCTATACAACAATATCATAAAGTAATGAAAACCTCAATTTCTTTGATCACCAACACATTCTGTAACCATATGAAGATGCTTGCTGTTATTGCAATTGCGCTGCTGATATTCTCTGGTTAGTTTCTCTTCCAATGTGTTCATTATATTTTCTTATTAAGTACTCATAAATATCAGAATGAGGAAATTAGATGAATATGATTTTAGATTTGCAGGTGAGGATAAAAGCAGAAAAATTTCCAGCAAGAGGTCCAATAGTTAATTTTCGATGCAGCACAGACGATGACTGTGTCAATAGTCTTCCATGTTCGAAACAGTTCTGTAAATCACTTTTGGCTTGTTTTTGCCATAACAGTAGTTGTAAATGCGAATCTGCGTCTTCCTCAACTGCAACCTTCATTAGAAACCAAGGAATAGAAAAGGAAGTGAATTAAGATTATAATTATAAGACTTTATATGAATAAGATTTTATGAAATTGTCTAAATTTTATGTTTTATTTTATTTTATTTTTTTTTTTTGTGATTTATGGTCGTTGATAAATAAAATTCTTTAATTTAATTTTTTTTATTAATTAAGAGTTAATTTGATATTACCATTCACTGATAAAAATAATAATTTAAATAATATATTCAAATTTGAATTTCAAAACCAATGTCTTTTATCTAATGTATTTAGATTTTCCAATTCTCAATTCCAGTGTAAACGCTCCTATGAATAGCTAAGTTCATATTAATATATTAAAATAAAATTATGGAGCAGTCCCTATATATTTGTTATTAGATAACTATAGCGGTGGATCTATATTTTAATATTGGAAGGACAAAAAATCAAATTGGTGTTTTAGTTAAACTATATTATAAGCTCTAAATTTAAGTTAATAAATTTGTTTAGATAATTTTATATGCTTATAAGCTTTTATAAGTTAAAAAAAATAACCTAATTAAGGAGAACTAGCTTATTATTTGATACTTATAAACACTTAGTTTATAAATTATTTTAACTAAATAATTTATTATATTATCCATATTTATTTCAATAAATACTTTTAATAATATATCTTTATATTTTTTTAATTATTTTAATAATAAAAATATTTATAAGCTATTATCAAATATATTAGACATATTTATTAGCCACTTATAAACATTCAAAACATACACATAACTTAAATTTTTAAATGCTTACTTTTTTTTTAAGTTATAAAGTTAAGATAGAACAAAAATTTAAAAATTATATATGGGGGATGGATAGTGATTCTATATTTATATATATACTTGTAAAATTACCCGATCCACGCTTCGAGAGATTAGATGGGCATTTGACAAACAGAGGATTATTGGAGTTAGAAAGCAGTATAGGATTTGAGAACAAGATTTTGGAACTTCCAGGTGAAAGAGAGGATGAAAATGATTAAAGAGATCAGAGAAAGATTTGAGAGGTTGTTTGGTCAACGGAGAGAATGGGGAAGAGAAAGAGGAAGTGAGAAAGAGAAATTGACCGTTAATGACATCATTAGGTAAAAAATAATAATTTTTAATTAACATGTTAGCTCACACTAACGGCAATAAAAGAAGCGTTAAATTAAATGTTAGAGGAAGGGCTTAGGCCATCTCCAACCATCGCACTAAAATAAAGCAGCTTCAATTTTAAAATAAAACAAACAGTATATTATTATCTCCAACCATTTACACTATCTTTATCTTTAAAAAGTATATTCTCTTTGAAAATAGAATATTCTTTATATCATTTTTATTTATTATATAAAATAATAAATAATCATAAATTTAATAATTTATATAAATAATAATTATTAATGTAGCATAAATAAAATAAAATAATTAAAAATAAAAAAAATAAAAATTAATATCAACTAGAATTTTTTTATTCATACATAATAAATACTACATTTAATAAAAAGAGGAATACAAGTACAAGTACAAATATTTATATTACATTTCTGAATTACCATAATCATCCCATATATGTTCGATTAATGCATTTCGAAGTGCATAATGAGCATCTTTATCCTTAATTTTTCTATGTCGCAATAAAAATGCTTCAAATCGGTCATTTTCATTGGTTACAAGCTCAACATCTGGAGTCGGCACTTCCATATAGTCCGAAATATTTTCATGAACATCACGTTCATTTTCAATTATCATGTTATGCATAATAATGCATGCACTCATTATATCATACAAAATATTCTTCTGCCAAAATCTTACAGGTCCGGCTATAATTGCAAATCGTGATTGCAAAACTCCAAATGCACGTTTTACATCTTTCCTACATGATTCTTGTTTCATTGCAAATAATTTTCTTTTAGGACCACGTGGCTCATGAATACTTTGTACAAGTGTGGACCACTTTGGATATATGCCATCAGCTAAATAATAACCCATGTTATATTCTTTTCCTCGAATAATATAGTGAGCTGGAGGAGCAATACCTTTAGCAAGATTGGCAAAAAGATGAGATGCTTCCAACACATTAATATCGTTGTTAGAACCTGGCATACCAAAATATGCATGCCATATCTAAAGGTCATAATCAGCTACGGCTTTGAGAATAATAGTTGGAGATCCACTCCGACCAGCATATTGTCCTGCCCAAGCAGCAGGACAATTTTTCCACTTCCAATGCATACAATCTAGGCTACCCAACATCCCCGGAAAACCACGAGATTTTCCAATATGAAGCAATCTCATCACGTCATTTGCATTAGGTGACCTTAAATATTCTTCCGCGAATACTTCTACAACCGCACGACAAAATCTCTTCATACTTTCTATTGCTGTAGATTCTCCAATTTTAATGTATTCATCTGTTGCATCTGCCGGCATTCCATACGCAAACATCCGAAATACAGCTGTTACTTTTTGCAAACCCGATAATCTGACTTTACCAGTTGCATCTCTTCGTTGTACAAAGTAGTTATCGTGTTCCACTACGGCATTAAAAATACGTTGGAAGAGACCTCTGCCCATTCGAAACCTTCGACGGAACATAACATCATTATATAGAGAATTATCAGTAAAATAATCGTTAAAGAGATTACGATCAGCATTTTCACGATCACAATTGATCACTACGTGGCCAGCAACCGATCCTCCATGATGCACATCACTGTTTAGTTGGTCTTTATAATAATGGGCAATGGCTACATTATTATTGGTGTGAGCCAATATAAGTGACATTCGCTCTGCATCCCATCTTTCATTATTCAGTATTTGTGATTCTTCATCATTTTCTGATTCTGAATTTGAAGATGAAGTATAATATTGATAATGAGATGAAGATCCGAAGTTGAAATTCATTTTTAAAAAGAGTAAAACAGAGTCAGTTTGTATTCAAGATAATTATCATCAATATATTTATATTGAAATTTTTATCTTATTTTTCAACGTGTCAGAAGATAAGATATGTAAAAAATTTAATCTCAATCGTCGGATTCAATTTATCTTCGTATGAACCGTTGGATATCTGTCATAGAATCTGATCTTATCTTCACTATTTTCCATGCCAGAAGATAAGATATCTAGCAAATCTAATCTCAACCGTCGGATTCAATTTATCTTCGTATGAACCGTTGGATATCTGTCATAGAATCTGATCTTATCTTCACTATTTTCCATGCCAGAAGATAAGATATCTAGCAAATCTAATCTCAACCGTCGGATTCAATTTATCTTCGTATGAACCGTTGGATATCTGTCATAGAATCTGATCTTATCTTCACTATTTTCCATGCCAGAAGATAAGATATCTAGCAAATCTAATCTCAACCGTCGGATTCAATTTATCTTCGTATGAACCGTTGGATATCTGTCATAGAATCTGATCTTATCTTCACTATTTTCCATGCCAGAAGATAAGATATCTAGCAAATCTAATCTCAACCGTCGGATTCAATTTATCTTCGTATGAACCATTGGATATCTGTCATAGAATCTGATCTTATCTTCACTATTTTCCATGCCAGAAGATAAGATATCTAGCAAATCTAATCTCAACCGTCGGATCAATTTATCTTCATATGAACCGTTGGATATCTGTCATAGAATCTGATCTTATCTTCACTATTTTCCATGCCAGAAGATAAGATATCTAGTAAATCTAATCTCAACCGTCGGATTCAATTTATCTTCGTATGAACCGTTGGATATCTGTCATAGAATCTGATCTTATCTTCACTATTTTCCATGCCAGAAGATAAGATATCTAGCAAATCTAATCTCAACCGTCGGATCAATTTATCTTCGTATGAACCGTTGGATATCTGTCATAGAATCTGATCTTATCTTCACTTTTTTATATAAATACCCCACTACATCCTCACTTTTATTATCGTACTTGTAAACATTTATCACTATCCATCAATCTTCTAAATTTTAATTTGTTTGTAACTGCCAAATCATTAATAATGTTGGCTAAACATCGCACTTTATCATACACAAATGATGAAGATAAACACTTATGTAGTGTTTACCTTGACATTTCTCAAAATCCAATTATAGGAATCAATCAATCGAGAGACCAATTTTGGTCCAGAATTGAAGAGGAATATAATAAGGCACAAACGGAGTTTTGCATCACGCAACCCAGATTGAAAAGATCTCTACAATGTCGCATGCAAGTGATATTGAAAGAAGTTGGTAAGTTTAGAGGATGTATGGAACAAGTTGAAAATCTCAATCTCAGTGGTGCTTCACAACAAGATATTGTGAGTATTCTACATTTATTTTCTAATTATTTTTTAAAGAAGTGATCCTAATATTAATATTTTTACAGGTTAACCGTGCAAGAATATTATATTCACAATATACGGGCAAGAGATTTAAGTTTGAGCATGTCTGGCTAATTCTAAAAGACATTGAAAAATTTATTAGTGTTAATAATGTTGCATCAACATTTTCAAGCCCTAATCGTAATTTTGCATCATCTGAATCAGACTCTCCTGCTTCGGAGTCTCCTAACACTCCAGGTCTATCTTCATTCTCCCTTGATATAAATGAGGACAATGTTAGTGGAAGTTCATCACAACGTCCTACAGGGGTAAAAAAATCAAAATTGAAAAGAAAAAATGATGATCAATTTTCCCCCCTTATCAAAACCATGAATTCAAATGCTGATCGACTTTTTGAAGCTTTAAAAAAAGGGAACCAAGATAGGGGAGAGTATCACGAAATCGAAAAACGGAAGTTGGCTTTAGCTGAACGTAAAGAGGAACGTAAAATTATGTTCACAGATCTGAATTCTATAACTGATCCAAATTTACGTGAATATATTCGTACTGAACAAGAAAGGATTTTACAAAAAAGATCTCAACAAGGTCAAGAAACTCAAGGTCAAGAACATGGATTTGGAGTTGAAGAATCTGGAGGTGAAGGATCTGGAGGTGAAGGATCTGGAGGTGGATATGGTCAATATTTTAATTTATTAACTGGATCACAAGATGATTTACCAGAATATTAGAGTTGTTGATATGTATTTTTAATTTTACTTAAATTTATTTTATGTTTATGTTTATTTTTATTTTTCGTTCATTTTATGTTGTATTTTTAATTTTTTTAAAATTTAATTAAGTGTGTGTTTATTTTTAAGTTGTTTAAATTTTTATTAAGTGTGTGTTGTATTTTGAAGTTGTTTAAATTTTAATTAAGTGTGTGTTGTATTTTGAAGTTGTTTAAATTTTAATTAAGTATGTGTTGTATTGTTTAATTTATAATTTATATTTTTATAATTTTAATATTATCAAAAAATTATTAAAATTTATTTTAAAATTTTATATTTTTTTATTACTTAAAATAAATACTTCAAATAAATTAATGAAATAAATAAATTAATATAAATTAATATAAATTAATAATAATTAATAAATACATAAAAAATTATATTTATTATATTAATTAAAAAAAATTTATAATATTTAATTAATAATAATTAAAAAATTAATGAACATTTTCTTTTCCTTTCTTCCTTTCTCTGTGTCTATTTCTTTCTTCGTTCTTTCATCTTCGTCTTCGTCTTCCTTCTTTTAACATAGCGCAGCTACAGTGCTGCGCTATGTTTGGCGCAGCACTGTAGCATCCATTGAGTTTGACGCAACGAATAGCGCACGGTTGGAGTAAATTTTTAACCTAAATTGCTCTATAATAGCGTTTTGAAGCTGCTGTTGGAGATGGCCTTAAAAAGCTTATTTTTTTAAAATTCGGGCTTAAACTAGCCAAGAAAAAAAAAAGGGATAATTTATACTCTCGTAATAAGTTCGAGAAGGTATTTATACCTTCTCCCTATTCAAATTTAAAAGCACTTTAAATACGCTTCTTAAAGTTTTCAATTTCTCAGTAAAAATACGTTGCACTTGAACTCAAAAAAGAAAAAAAAAACTTGGAAAAACACACAATTTGCCTTTAGAGATTACGTCATAATTACCATGAACCAGAAGCTCTTATTGCTATTATATATTTTCTTGAGCAATCTTCTAAATTTTTTTTAAGGTAACGGATTAAACAGTGCTTGCAATGAAATTTTTTAGCAAAATAACTCGCCAAATTTGGAAAATTAATATTTATCATTATTGTTTTGGATTATCTCAATAATCCAAAAGTCAATAATTGAATAGCTAGATTTGCTTGTAATTTTATATGACACAGTGCATATCCCAATATAATTTTCATGAAATTAATTACATTCATTATTGTTTAAAAGTTTTTAATTGATTTATCCGCTATAAATAGTACTTGAATTCAGATTAAAAAACACAAACTAATAATAAAAACAAAATTGTTATAATATCACTGACTACTAAGGCTAACAAGATGGAGAAAGCTCGTCTCAATGTGGCATTACAATTTCTTTTCTTGTTCATCTCATCTTATTGTAAGTTTCTTTATATCATCATATATATACTTATTTGTGCACACACATTAACATATGTATAATTTAAATAATATTTGAATTGAGCAATTTTATTATATATTTATGTGAATTCAAATAATGTCCGGATTTAGATTTTAATTCTACGATTTAATTTATATAAAAATATAAAATTCATGCATTTTAAAAAATCAGTTAAGTCTTCATAATCTCTTTAAAATATTTATCATTTTTTTAAAACTCTTTTGGTATATGAGAGATAATTGTAAAATTTTTTTATAATATTTTAAATTTATATATTGCTTAATTTCGATAAAATTTCAATTGTGTTATAGGTATGTCATTGTAAAGGGCATCAAGATTAAATCAAATAAATGAGCATATTGTTGATGACAACTACAAATTATCAGGCTTGAAAGACTCTTCTAATAAAGAACCAGAACTAGATGCATGCAGCAAAAGCAAAGATAGTGATTGCAAATCCCTTTATCGTCCTAAGTGCAAATCCTATGCTTGTGCAAAGGGTTTATGTCTTTGTAAATGCTAAGCTTCGAGATCAGATTTCACATCGTTATCTATTAATGAATAAGAAACAATTGATAAAAATCCCTTTGATTATGCATTAGTTTTGCAGTTTCTAGCTATTTTTTTAAAAAATATTTTTCAAGTTGCAAGTTTTAGGTAGACTGTGATGGATCGAACTTAATTTTAAATGGTTTCCACAAAAATAACTAAAAAAAATAAAATATTACAAAAGTACCGAAGTTTTTAAAAAATAATTACAAAAGTAGAAAAATTCCTTAACATTGTCGTTAAAAATGTAAACTTTTTAATCTACAAAGCTTAAATCCACAATTTTCTCCATCAAAAGCCATAAGATCCATAACAAATCAAACAGAAAACACAAGACAAAGCTAGAAAAACTTTAAGGAAGAAGAATCGAAAATAAAAACTCAAGAAAAAGAAGATAAGGAAATAGAACGACAAGTTTAATCTTCATCTCCATCTTGTTCTTCAATAAACTTCATCTTCATCTTCTTCTTCTTTTTCTATAAAATCTTCATTTTCACCTTTTTATTTAATAAAACTTCAACTTCTTAAAAAAAATCCGAATCATCAATTGAAACTAAAAAAATATATCGGCAACAAAATTATTAATGTATTATATATTATATGTATTAAAAAAAATAAAAAGTATTGATGCATGGTAGATTTTAGTGTATGTTAGAAAAATAAAAATAAAAAATATTGATGTATTGTAGGTATTTTGTGTATGACAGAAGAATACATAATAAAGTTAAAAAATATTAATTTCGTTTTATAAATACTTGATAGATATTACATTTATTTAATAGATATTTGGTGCATATTGTTTGGAAGATATTTGGTGTATATTATTTAATAGATGTTAAATGTATTATTTGACAGATATTGCAGATGTTTGGTGTATGTTGTGTTTATTTTGATGTTTTTAATTAATGCATAGATGTTGTATAAATGTATGTTTTGTGAATTATAGATATTTATGTAGTGTGAATATAAAATTAAAAAGGATTAATCATATAATTTATCTCCAACTTTACTCACTTTTTTAATTCTATTCAAATTTGAGTTTTGTAATAATATGGTATATCAACTTTTTGAATCGTAATAAATTTATTCTAAATCTTTCAACTCACTTTACCTTCCTTAATTGGATTACTTATGTTGTGTTAATAATGAAAAATTGATGACATGGACGTGGAATCATATTCATAAAATTAAAAAAAATATATTTAAAAATATTATTTCCTAAAAATGATATCCTAAATCCCTAGAGACAAAACATGATTTCAAAATCTCTCCTCCTCCTCTTCTTCTTCTCCTTCTTCTTGCTGCTGCTTATTATTAACTACTATTACAGCACCACCGTCTCACTAATTTCAATCATCAATATACCATTTTCAATAATGGGGGAGGATATTGTCTTGGCTACCGTAGTTGGGATCGTTGGCTGTACTGGATTCTGCGATCTTCTCCTTATGGTCACCTCTAAGACTCTCCTTCTTCTTGCTGCTGCTTATTATTAACTACTATTACAGCACCACCGTCTCACTAATTTCAATCATCAATATACCATTTTCAATAATGGGGGAGGATATTGTTTTGGCTACCGTAGTTGGGATCGTTGGCTGTACTGGATTCTGCGATCTTCTCCTTATGGTCACCTCTAAGACTTTACTTAGCCATCTTGTTCATGTTTTGAATGCCGCCATCAATGATTGAATTTTCCATTGCACATGGTTCCTCTGTAGAGCAGTCAGCTCTCGATTTCTTCATCTTTTTCCTTCAGCAAACTGCTAGTTTGTTATTCTTCTTCTTTTTGAGTTTGTCTTTCCTTTTGCGCATAGATTGTGATTTAATCAAAAGAGCAATCAGCTCTCAGCCTTTACTGCCTGACTAGATTGAGAAAGAGATGATGTAGTAGTAGGCGACTCTGAACTCCACAGGACAATGGGCACGACTACCAGCTGTGTTGCTGCCTGGTTTTGTTTCATATACGCAGAAGAATGTTGCTGCCACTGCATCTGCATTATGTCTGTGCTGTTACTGCAAATTTGTCTTTTCATTAATGTTTGAGGCTACTGCTCCTGGCTGGAGTTTGATCCGGCTCTGCTAGATTCTGCCTGCTAGTCAAGTTTTCTGGTGAATCTGCTTGTGTAACATGTTTATCTTTGAACTTGGCTACTCTGAACTCCAGCTGTGTTGCTGCCTAGATTTATTCAAATATACAGAAGAATATTGCTGCTGTTGCATCTGCATTATGTCTGCACTGCTTCTGCAATTTGTCCTTCATTAATGTTTGTAACACTAGATGTGGTTTCCTCAATTTCTGCTTTCTTTTCGGTTGTAATGGTAATTTGGGGGTATTCTAATATCTGTAATCTTTGGAGGGCTCCTTAGGTCAGTTGTTGTGGGCTCAGTTCCTTGGGGTAGTTTCATCTCCCCCGATCTGTAACTCTTCATTCAAACTGATTATAACATAAATCTATAATTATTAATGTCACACCTCATCCTCTTAATTTTAAGGGTGAACTTATCTCATAAATTACAATACTATTATTTTATTATAAAAATATCATTCATAATTTATTTCCTTAATATTCTTCATATACACACATTAATATCATCTAATTGATACTAATATTTTAAATACATCTTATTTATTATTCAACACAAAAATAAAAATAATTCTTAAACAAATCCAAACAATTTTTATATTAGCCCGATCATTTCTATGCACTGAATAAAGTAAAAATAGAGGTATTCTACCAGTCTTTTTTCTAACAGTATTTTAAATATTTATATAAATAAGGGACGAGTCCAACTACTCAGTGAGAAGATAATTATATAACAAAGGCGGAACAAACAAGTTTTCCTTACATACTATTAAAATTTTATACAGCTGAGTAGTGTTTTTATTTTTCTTAACCAGCACCATTTCATAATATTATTTCATAAACATTAATACGTATATCAATATACTCAAAATATATAGTCCATGATAGCATAAAATCTTAGACGCAAGTAAATATATTTTTACTAATAGCCAAAAAAATATAACATGGCATACTGGAAGCAATGATGATGCATGACAGCACCAAAAATAAATAATCATGGTTATACACATATACAAAGCTACCCTCAAAGAGCGATCATCTGATATACGCCCCAAAAGTTATATGTATACCAAGCGATATCCCAAAAACAATATCACATTATAATCTGTTAATTCATTTAATACATCAATATTACAAGTGTCTCTATTAAAAAATTTATTATGAGTGTATTTAAGATATTTATTCAGCTTTATCAATAATTAATCATCATATCATAATTCAAACATCAACATACCATTATTTATTTCATTTTTAAATATATAAAAATTATTTCTTTCAAATTCATCATAAATAGAATTTCATCATGAAATAATTTTTTTAGCAAAATAATTTAATAAAAATACCAATATTGTATAAATATCCACTCACCTTAATCAATAGATCAAATTATTTAATTGAATTGATCACCTCTCTATTTTACAACTACAGTTGAATTTACATCTAAAGCGATATAAAAATAATAATTTATTAAAGTGTTAACTAGAGAAAATACTACTATGAGATAAATGACATGAAAATAAAATGTGACAATAATTTCTAAAATTCTAACGAATTTTCAACGGAATTTCGGCATAACTCGGTCATTTTCAAAATTTTAAAATAATACTCTAATGAATACTACACAATTTATTAAGTCACTTAGTCATTAAATTTTTCAAAATTATTTTTAATAACTTAGTATAATTTAAATATCTAAATTTATTAAATATTTTTAATATTTCAATATACAATTATGTTATATTAATTTAGTTCACTTATTTTAATAGTTTAATAATAATAATTATAGTAATATTTATACTATTAGTTAATTAATTTAATTGCATTTATATTTATTTATTCTTTAACATTTTAAGAAAATACAATTTTATATTTATTTTCAATTAAAATAATTTAATACATATATATATATATATTCAAATTTTATTTAACTCAATTTTTAAAATAGGTTTGTGTTGATAATAATATCAATAATAATAAAGATAATATACTATAGTAAATGATTTTTTAAATAATAATAATATCATTTACTTTGAATTTTTCTTATTTTGACTATAATAATATTAATAATATTTTTTAGATTTTAATATTATTTGATTAATTCTAATATTATTTAATTAATTTTTATTACTTAAAATAATTATTTAATTACCTTTATCCATAATAATTCATATTAAGTTTAACAGTAATAACTATAATAATATTACTATACAATATATTTATTTTTAATACTTTGCTTTTATTTTTTTATATTCTTTTATAATAAGTCAATATATTTTTATAATAAAATAATAATATTATTTACGTAATTAAAAGAAATTATTTAATTATCTTTTTTCAATCTTAATAATTTATGTTAAATATAATATTAGATAATAATAACATTAATTATTATTATTATTATTATTGAAATAAATTTATAATAGACTTACATTTAATATATTAGTAGAATTTATTATAATAATAATAATAATAATTAAATATAATAACAATAACACTAAAATTGAAAATCACTAATAATAATTATAATAAATTTATTAATTAATAGTAATACTTCATAACAATAACAATATTGATATTTAGCTATTACTCGGCATTAATTATATTTTAATAATTATTATTATACATTATTAAATAATAACAACTTGAATTAATATAATTATAACAATATAAATTTTAACTAAGTAATTAATTGTAACTAACTAATTAATCCTATAAATTTAATCAACATTACTTACTCATTAATTTAATAAATAATTATATATATAATTATTCTCTAATATAATGGCTAATTACTATTTTAAAAAAATTCTTAAATATTTATTTAATTTTATGAAATAATAATTAGAATTCAAATACTTAGTTTTGTAAATCTTTGAACATAATATATTTATCATTTAATTTAATTATTCATTAATTGCTTAACTCAATTAATAATTAAAAATCTTTATTTTAATGATAACTTTAAATTTACTAAACTAACAACTAATTATCAATTTATAAATTCATCAATATATATGTATAACATAAGTAATTTATTCTACAATTTTCTAGTAAATACTCATAACTCAAATATTTAATTTATTTTGATTATTCTTTATATTAATATTTAAAATTATTCACCTATTCACTACCTATTTATTTTCAATATGTAATTATTTTTTATTTTAAAATTTCTTTTAAATATCATTAATTAACTAATTAAATTTATTACTTCTACTTTAATAATTTCATTAATCTTAACTAATTTCTTTTAATTTATCTATTTATTAATATTATTATTTTCATTATTTATTTTTTTAAATTTATTTATTTTGAATTTTTCTTTTTTTTTACAACCAATTAATTATAATATTATCTTTACAAGAAAGAATAGTATATAGTATATAAAAATCTAACATGTATTTTTTTATTTTTGACATCCTCAAAACTTATGTACCAATAACTTTTTTTTACAACAAATAAATTTTCAGCTTCAAAATAAAATCAAATAGTTAAAAAATAATAATTTTATTTGTCTTCAAAATCTTACCTATATTAACAACTCAAGTATCAACTTGAAGCCCAAATTGAGAAATAATTATATAATACAACCGTTGTATCGCAACAAGTTAATCGAATATCGATATGTGGTAGTGTTGATATCAACAAGCCAATCGAATATCAAAATATTGTCACATGTCGATATTCGATTGGCTTATTGCAATACAACGGTTGTATTGTATAATTATTCCAAATTGAGATACTCTCAAACCACTGAAAATGGATGTTGAAAATGCTCAAATCGGCCATCAACATCACAGCCCTCTCTCTCAACTTCTCTTTTCTCTATTTTAAATTTCCTTTCTTTTTTTTTTTTCTCTCTCGTTCTCTTTCTCAGACATTCCTTCTCCTCTTTTTCTCTCTTATTCTTTTTTTCTTTTAATAATCTATTAGACATACACATACTTAATTAAAAACTTATTTTTAACACATTTTTTTATTTCACCTATCTATTTTTATTATATATATATATTTACAAATGGGTGGTCAACCACTCTCCATTTTAAAGTGAAGAGTGGGCCTATCATCTCTTTTTTTATTATAATAATAATAATTCTTGTCACTAATACTATTATTATTTTTATCTTATTTATACCTATCCCAATTATGCATTGTATTACTTTTTTTTAACTTTAATTATATTTTTTTGTTTTATTAATAATTATCACACCAACTCACTAATAGTAAATTACTAATAATTTAAACTTTAAATTATATTTTTTAAGGATATTACAATTAAATTTATTTTTAAATAAATTCTATATATTATACACATGAAAAAAATAAAAAAATGCACAATTTTATTATGTAGATATATTGTAAATATATTGTAGAAGTGTTGTATATGTTATGTGTATATCATATTTTTGTTATTAAAATTATATATATTTTATGTAAAAATTGTTGAATGTTGTATAAATATTATATAAATATTGTATTAATATTTTGAAAATAAAAATAAAAATAAATTAAATTAAACAAATATTAAAAATATTATGTAAATGTGTTGTATATTTATTGTAGATGTATTATTGATGTTTTGTATATGTATTGTAGATATAGTTTATATTATTGATTGTGTATTTTATATATGTTATGTATATGCTTTTTTTATGTGTATATTAAAAATATGATATAAATTTTTTTTATATAAAAAATATAAATAAAATAAAATCACAAAAAAATTATAAAAATTAAAAATTAAAATAAACGTGAAAAGTTAAATTAAAAAAAAGTAGCAAGAGTCGTAAAATTGAAAAAAATTATGTGCTGGATTGGCGTTTTTGAAAATGGACATTTTTTGCCATGCCTAATGTAATTATCTCTAAATTTAAAAAATAAATGATACATTCCATTGTATTTTTAAAAATTTTTACTTTTTTATCAAATGTATTTTAGTCATTTTATTATAAACTCATTATAAACTGTATAAAATTTATAAACTCATGATAAACTTATTGTAAACTCTTTATAAACTAATAAAAATTGGATATTTTAATAAATAGTTTATAAATTCTAGTATTTTAATAAATATTTTATATATAATAAATTTAAAATTATTTTTAACTTTTTTTATATTTTTATCAAAAAGCCCCTAAATTTAGCCAAATTCGAACTCAACCAGGCCCACTATGTGCAAGTCTACTTATGAGCAGTTTACATTTGTATAATTACACACCTTAACAACTTTTTTCTTTTTATCTTTTGCATAAATATTATTTTGTTTTTACTTTTTTACCATATTTTATAATTTCTTTTCAAATTATACTTTTTTTCCATCTTGTATTTTTTTTTCTCCAAAATCACAAGGATATACTCCAAAAAAGTATAATTTTAAAAAATTTTACTTGTAAAAGTATAATTTCTTTTAAAGTATATATTGAAATTGATTCAGAATTGAGCTGTATCATGAATGTTCTTAGGGATGATTTGGTTGGAGGCTGTGTCCCCAGGATGGTTGTTCCTTAGTTCTTGTTGAAAGTATAATTTTAATATACCATAGGTATATTATCAGTATATGATTAGTATATGATTAGTTTGTTATTAATATTTTTATAGTATATATATATATATTATTTTTTGCATTGTTGCTTTATATTTATAAGAATTTTCAGAAGATTGTATTTTTTTTTTACTTTGTCTTATACAAATGAAATATCATATATGCCCAATTCTACAATTTGTATATAATAAATTCAATATATATATATATTAAGAATAAATTTATTGTAACTTTTAGTATTTAATGTTATTTGATTTATATTATTCAATTATATTCTATTTACCCATAAATTATGAATTGGTATATTTTTGACATGATAAACCTCAATATATAACCAATATATACTAAGTATTATATAACAAACTCAATATATACCCAATGTATATTGAGCATAAAGTTTGTATATATTTTAAGAAACTATTTATCTAAAAAAAGAAACTATTAATAAAAATGTAATTTATGTTATATTTGAGTTATTGTTTAATAATACAATTTCAAACTTGTATTATTAATATATTACAGAAAAAACATCAATCCTACAGTTTGTATATAATAAATTCAATATATACTAAGTATAAATTTAATATATAAAATTTTTAGTATTTAATGTTATTATTGGTGGAAAAATCTGAGATATTTGACAAAATTTTTTAAAAATTGGCAAGTTTGTAAAAAACCCTTTACATCTAGTGTACTCATAAATCAAAATAATAATTTCATTATCTAGTCTGATACTGACTTAATTTCATAACATTAGAGGCTCTTTCTCATCACTCATAAATATGATGCGGATTAAGATTCATAAAATACAAATACATACTAAAAAATATAGCGAAAAAGAAGCAATAACACAAGCAATTAAGTAAGATGAAAGCTTACCTCAAGATAGCATTACCGGTTTTGCTTGTGGCATCCTTTGGTAAGTCTCTTCCTCTCATTTATGTGAAAAAAGAGCTCGGTTAACATTAAAGTTGAAAACATTTTTTGAAAAGAAAAAACGCCGTTTTAAATTTGTTATAAAGAAAAATACTATATTAATGAATAAAAATGTTGATTACAGTAATTAAAATATTGATCAGAAATCCCTAAAATTTGTTTTTAGTATAAATTGAACATATGTTTTAACATTCAATGATTAAATATTATTTTGAAAATCTATTTCTTTTCTTTTATATATTATATTTCACATGGGGATTGATCTCAAATTGTTAACTAAACTCTGAAAATTTTAGAGAATCGGACTAATACAAATAAAAGAAAACCAAAGCTTAACTTAGAAAAGATAATCTTGCCTGAAATATATACGAAATAGTCTATAAATAGGCATTACAACTTAACCATAATTTCTACGAAATAGGAAGCAATAATCCCACTAACTGAAATGCTAAAACTTAGAACAATCAAAACATTAACCATAAAATTCTTCAACAAACTAAAATATCTTAACAAACAACTAAAATTATTGCTAACATTCCCTCCTTTAAACTGGTATCTGCAGACATTAATTTAGGAACTAATCTTCTAACAACTCTAGTTAAGATTGGACTTGAGCAACCTCTATTTAAGAGCATACTCCAAGCATTTTTTGAAGCTTAACAAAGACTGCTTTGTTTGAGTGGTTTAGCCATAATATCTGCCACCTGATCTTGACTTTTGCAAAATTTCAAATCAACTATTCCATTGTTGCAAATATCACGAAGAAAATGGAACCTAACATCAATGTGTTTGCTTCTTCCATGCAAAATTGGATTTTTGGAAAGTTTGATTGTTGAAATAGTCACAAAATATAGTTGTAGAACCTTGCTGTTGAATATGAAGTGTTTCAAGCAATCTTCTTAGCCAGATGGCTTGACATGAACATGTTGTTGCTGCAATAAACTCTGCCTTTGTACTAGACAAAGTAACAATCTATTGTTTCTTCGATGACCATTATACAGCCCCAAAACGCATCAAAAAACAAATCCAGATGTACTTTTCCTATCATTCAAGTTACCTGCAAAATCACTATCAGAGAATCCAATCAATTTTTCAGTTGTTTTAGTTGCATAAAGAATTTCGAAATCAATCATGCCTCTTAAGTAACGAAAGATTCTTTTTACAATAGAGAGATGATTCTCAGTTGGATTCTCCATGTACCGACTGATTAAACTAACACCATACATGATGTCAGGTCTAGTTGAAGTAAGACACATCAAACTTCCAACAATTTACTTGTACAAGGTGGCATTTATCTTCTTCCCTCCTTCATCTTTCATCAACTTTAAGCCAAATTCAATTGGAGTGGAAACTGAATTACAGTTCTTCATATTGAACCTATCCAAAATCTCAAGAACATACTTCTTTTGTGAAAGAAATATACCAATTGGTGACTGCATAACCTCAAGCCTAAGAAAATAATGCATTAATCCCAAATCACTCATATCAAATTCAGTCATCATACTCTTTCTAAATTCATCAATCATGACCAAATCATTTCCAGTATATATCAAGTCATCAATATACAAACATACAACAAGCATTGAGCCATTATCACCAAGCTTAGTAAATAGAGTATGTTCATGAGGACATTTCAGAAAACTTTCTTTAGCAAAATAGGCATCTATATGACTATACCAAGCTTGTGGAGCTTGCTTTAGTCCGTACAAAGCCTTTTTTAATTTGTATACCCTTTCTTCACTGTCTGGCTTCACATATCCAAGAGACTGGTCAACATATACTTCTTCTTGCAACTCACCATGTAAGAAAGCTGATTTTACGTCCAATTGATAGATGGACCAGGAATTCTGGACAACCATGGACATCACTAAACGAATTGTGTCCATCCTCACAACTGGAGCAAACGCCTCCTTGTAATCAACTCCAATTTCTTGTTTATACCCCTTCATAACAAGGCGCGCCTTGTACTTGTCTATGCCTCCATCATTATTTAGCTTTGTTTTGTAAATCCATTTTGCTCCAATTGATTTTTGTCCTTTTGGAAGCTCTACTAATTCCCACGTATTGTTCTTTACTATGGATTTCATCTCCTCATCCATGGCATTTTGCCATTTTGAATCTTTGACAGCTTCTTGAAATGTAAGGGGGTCATAATCTACAAATAATGCAAAATAAGTGAGAGGATTTTCATATTGATCAATTCCAGTTACTTCATAATCTGTCATCCATGCTGGCTTTCTTTGAGCTCACTGAGAACGCGAGTTGGCTACTGTTTCATTTTGGTCATCCATAGCTGGCTCATTTTGTTCATTTTTAGGGGCAATATCTGCTGGAGCATGTTGTTGCAAAGGCTAGAATTCCTCCTCTCCATTTTCTTCATCAAAGCTTGCTGGAATTTGATCTCCAGAAGTAATTTTGTCCCATGATCAGAACTGATTCTCATTAAAAATAACATCTCGACTGATCAAAATTTTCTTAGAGTTAGGATTATAAAGTTTATAAGCCTTTGATTGATCCTAACACCAAGAAAAATGCAATTCTCTCCCTTGTCATCTAGTTTCTTCCTTTTTTGATATGGAATATAGGCATATGCAACACACTCAAATATTCTAAAATGATCTATTGCTGGTTGTTTTTTGCTCCATACTTCCGCAGGAGTCATGTTTTTCACTGTAAACGTAGGACTTCTATTCAAAATGTGAATACTCCACTTGACTGCTTCAAGCCAAAAACTCTTTGGAACACCACCGCTGGTTACTAGACTTAGTACCATATTCATAATATTGCGATTTTTCGTCTCACAAACTCCATTTTGCTGGGGTGAATAGGTTGCTGTAAGTTGTCTCCTTATTTCATGAACCTCACAGAAATTTGCAAATTCATGTGAGTTATATTCTCCTCCACGATTTAAACGAAGAACTTTTATTAGGCTATCACCTTCCTTCTCAACAAATGTTTTAAAGCTTTTAAAAGCTTCAAAAGCTTTAGATTTTTTTTGCAAAAAATACATCCAGATTTTTCGAGTATAATCATCAACGAATGTTATAAAATAACATTTGCCACCATTAGATGTCAGATTGAGGGGGCCCGTAAATATCCGAGTGAACCAGCTCCAGCACTTTCTTTGGTCTCCGTGACTTTCCTTGTGGAAATGGATTACGGTGTTATTAGCAAACACATTCTTCACAAATTTGCGAAGGTATGATAAGTGGAGGAAGACCTATCACCACATTCTTTTGCTAGAGTGTTTTCAATCCACCAAAATTCAAATGACCATATCGAAAATGCCAAAGCCATGAAGAATTCTTCACTTCAGCCATCAAACAAGTATGGGCAACTTGTATTTTTAATGGGAATAATATGTTTGCACTCATTTGAATAACAATAATAGCACCCTTTGCAGGATCATAAATTTCACAAACTCCATTTTGAATGGTTATAATATAGCCTTTTTCTTGTAATTAACCAATACTTAGCAAATTGCTTTATAAGACAGGAATATAAAACACATTGGAAATAGTTTTCACATAACCATTCTCGGTGCTAATGTTAATATCACCTTTTCCTATTACTTGTACTTTAGAACAATCACCAAAACTGACAGTTGAACGAAAACATTCATCTAAATGAGAGAAAAGAGACTTATTACCACACATGTGATTGCTGCAGCCCGTACCCACATGCCTATTTTCGGAGGTAGGTTCCTCATTTTTTTTGAACAGTCATCAATAAAGTCTCAGTTTCTTAATTTTCTGCAAAATTTGATTTCTCCCCCTTCTCTTTGTCATTGGGCAGTTTGGTGCGACATTCAGATCGATAGTGACCGAATTTATGACACCTGTAGCACTCAATTGTTGATTTGTCATAATGTTGATCCTGTCCTCTTCCTTTGTTTTGAGATTGATCATCATCAATATTGGAGTCTTGTTGTTATTCCTGTCGCCTCGATCTCCGCTTCCTCTTCCTCTTCCTTTGCCACCTCTTCCTCTAGAATTTGAGGAATGATAAAAAGTGGAAGCCTTTAAAGCTTGCTCCTCTGTAGTTGTATTGCGATTCATTTTCTATTCATGCACCAGCAAAGAGCTTTGTAATTCATCCAAAGATAGTACATCTATATCTTTAGATTCCTCAATCGAGCAAACTACATAATTGAACTTTGGTGTCAGAGAACGCAAGACTTTCTCTACAATAGTGACATCCTCCATCTTCTCACCATGAAACCGCATTTTATTGCTAATCTCCATAGTTCGAGCAAAATAATTTGTAATCGATTCTCCATCCTTCATTTATAGAGTCTCAAAATTCTGCCTCAGGGCTTGAAGTTGTGCACGCTTGACTCTTACTGAACCTTGATATTTCTTTTTCATTGAATCCCAAATTTGCTTAGAGGTATCTTTGCATAAGATAGTCTCCAAGATTGAACGATCAATAGCCTGAAATAAGAAAATCTTGGCTTTGAGATCCTTCAACTTCAGTCTTTCATTTTCTACTTTCTGCACATTCGACACAGGAGTTGTTTCACTTGCTAGTCCTGGTATGCCTTCAGAGACTACTTGCCAATACTCCTTCGATTTCAGGAAATTTTTCATCAACATGCTCCAATGGTCATAACGACCACCAAAGCGAGGAATTGCAGGCTGTACAAAGTTGTCGGTTGCCATTGACAATAACTTGGTAACACAAGAGAAAGCTATTGCTTTTCTTATACGAACTATAATGTTGGTGGCTCTGATACCACTGTTATCTGAACTCTGAAAATTTTAGAGAATCGGACTGATACAAATAAAAGAAGACTGAAGCTTAACTTAGAAAAGATAATCTTGGCTGATATAGATACGAAATAGCTTATAAATAGGCATTGCAACTTAACCATAATTCCTACGAAATAGGAAGCAATAATCCTACTAACTGGAACAATAATCCCACTAATTGAAATGCTAAAACTTAGAACAACCAAAGCATTAACCATAAAATTCTCCAACAAACTAAAATATCTTAACAAACAACTAAAATTATTGCTAACACAAATACCATTTTCAGGTATGTCTCTGTTGAAGGCATCAAGATTAGAAAATTAAGCAAATGAAAATGTATTTGATGTTGAACCTGAACATCAACATGGTTCTGTTATTGATGGCATCTCTAGAGATCCAGAATCACAAGGTTTGTCAGAAATATGGGAATGCAAGATAAATATTATAATAAATCTATATTATTAATACTATAATAATCTTGAGTTGGACGGAGGAGAAATTCTATCATAGACAAAGTTCATATTTCTATCCATACATCCAGTCAATCAACATGTGATTTAAATTATAAGGTGAAAAAAATTAATTTTAATTTTTTAAATCACATGTTGTGATTAGCTGGATCCATAGATAATAACATGAATCTGGTTTAAGATAGAATTTTCTTCCACCGAGTTAATGGTCCATAAATACACTAATGAAAAACATGTAAATTTGGTGTGAATATCTGCAAGGTTTTTAGCACTTACAAAATGAAAAAATTGAATGGTATGATATACAGATTCACCTCAGGTGGTTGCTGATAGAGGACCTATACCTTCCTATGACTGCAAAACAACTGCCGATTGCACATGCGACAAATGAATTTGCTCAAAATGTAATTGTGAACAGGGTAAATGCAGGTGTGCTGGGACCATTTGAGGGAAAATTATCAAACAGGAGAATATATATATATCAATAATGTTATTTCCAAATAAATAAAAAACTAAATGCATTTTCAATGATCCACCTCTTCGAAAGATAGCAAATAAGGATGATATGAAATACTATATAGCTCAAAAAATTATTAATATGATGAATTATATTGTATAGATAGTCCAAATCACTAAATGTAGTTGTAATAACTAAACATCTGCAAATATTTTTTAAAAAAAATGTATTTGTAGAGTCGATTATAACAGACCCAAAAGAAAAGAGCATGGAAGATAGGATGACTTACATTTTCATCAGCCAGTAAATTATTCTTCCAATTGAATTTTCTTCAGTCAGAAGGTCACCTTTGTCTCGTTTACTTCTGGTCATCAGGAAGACCATCAAAATTCCTAGAATAAAAAAATTTATTAACCAGGTAATTAACACAATCATGAGTTATAAAAAGGAAATACTAATCTTATTTTTAATTTGCAAAACTAAACTATGTTTGGCCCACCTTATGGAACAAATCAAGAAGAAAAACATAAAATTTTATGTAAGATGTCTATCATAAAATTAGATAATAACTCTGATACTATAAATAAAACCAAAACTCAGAGTTTTGCATCCAACTTCTCAGTTTTGTTCATGTTTGAGTTGAATATGATCACCCTCCTCCTTTGCCGGGCTTGGGACCGGCTGTGTAAGCAGGGCACACAGGCGGAGTTGCACATTTTGGTCATTGACCAATCAATTAATTTAATCGATTCAAACTCTGATATCATCGCATTTTATGATCATATGAAGGACCATAAGATGACTAGCAAGGCCGCTAAGAGCCAACTAATCCATGATAAATTTTCCGGGAGAAAAACAGCAGATAACACAAGAATGCCAATTGCAGCACAAAGACACCCAATTTTCTCAACGATGCTTGCAATTCTTGGGTAAGCATCACGGATACGAATTCCAGCCAAAGACGCTGCAAAAGCTATTACCATTGCGACTTGAACAATATATAGAGGTAATAAATGAGTCATTTGGTGAGCTTCTTTCGTAGAAGAGAAGCCCTGGAGTGAAAGAGCAATTGCAATAATTCCTTGGAATGAAAGACTAAGAATAATCTTCCCAAAATTTGTTGAATTTTGGGGTCGGTATCTTTGCATTTCTATATCATCAACATAATAATATGGTAGATTTTGAAGATAGATGACGTAATAATTGTTAGTAATTCTTGTCGTTTGAATAGGCATTGTTTGAAAGACAAGAGAATTATTTGGATTTGATTCTTGAGGAGCTAGTAATAAACGGGACAATTTCATGCAAGCTTGACGAAATGTTAGATTGATGGTGGTAGAAATGGAAGGCATGACTATAAGGTCGAAGACAAAGATACCAACCCAGACATAACTCTCAACTTTTCTCTGCTTAAATACAAAGGAAAATATACCAAAGAAACCACCACGAAATTAATTAAGACGCGTGCTGCTTTTAGTTCATATATTTTTTTTTTTTAAATTTAAAGTATGAAAAGTATTCAATTACTTAGTGTAATCCCTCTGTCCCACACGGCAATAATTTTTTTTTTTTGGTGACAAAATATAAAGTTATTTCTGTTTTAAAAGGTAATTTATCATTTTACTAATATTTTCTTTTTTATTTATGTTTTTAATCATTAATTAAATAATAATCGATACTTATAAAAAATTAACTAATAATCAATGCTATTTGGAAAAGCAATCAAACATTTAATGACATGATAAAATTCTATGATGGATAGTTTAAGGGAAATGAATTGTCTAGACCAGATACACATGCAATAAAAAAATAAAATTACTCATTTTTTCTATTATCATTCTTTCAATGATTTTTTATTAGTCGGATATACATATACTTGGTATAGATGAGAATTTTTCTATTTTAAGATCTTCATATGCTTCCCACTCACAGATGAAGCTATGGTTGTTTGTAGGTTTCTTTTTTAATTAATGACATTTTCCTTTTCTATCCAAAAATAGCAGCACCCTTTAAGAAAATACATATTATTAATTTAATTATATTTATTAATCCACGTGAAATAGAGCTATATCTATGTTAACTATATTAAATTCACATCTCTAATTCAAATAAATGTAGGCTATATCCATACTGGCACAAAATTTTCGCAAATGAAGTCCAATCTTTTTTCATGTGTTGATATGGAAGCGATATTATTTTACTTAGACATAGAGACTGGTGAAATTCAAATTATACTTTTTAAATATATTTTTTAAAATGTATTTTATTATAAATTTAATTAAGAGCCCATTATATAATTTATTTTACTTTTTGAGTAATTATTTGTTAGTGCGCCCTACTGGTTTGATATATGCAATTTTTAATAATAATTATAAGGTTGCTAAAGTCTCAAGAAATGAATTTATAAATCTTTAATGCCAAGGAAAAAGAAAAGATAGTCTTATGAATCAAATATCTTTATAACCTTTCGGAATCATTCTCTTTCTCTTTTTTTCTTTTCTCTTTTGCTTTTTTAAATTCCTCAATCCTTTGATTTTCTTTACCCTTGTTGTTTTGGCTCTGGAGCCCGCTTTCTTAGAAATTTCATGGCATAAAGAACTGGGATATTTACCATTTCATTTTCAATTAGTTGTTTTATTATTTACTTTCTTTATTTAATTATATTTCGTTGTACTTAATTATATATTTAGTTTTTGGCCAAATATTATTCAGAAAGAAAATCGATGAAATCTGAATATCAAAATTCACCGCTAATTAAATTAATACCATGTATTATCCTGTTAATATTTTCTAAAAATTGTTGTGCATTGTATATGTGGCCGTCTCCCAATATAATTTAATTTGTACAAAACCAGTGCTTTTCTTTGTTTCCTTTGAGATCATTAATTATTGTTACTTTGTATTCATAAAGAAATGAAATGATCAATTATCACTTTATTTTATAGTAGTTTTTACTTATATTAGATAGAATTAATTGCTAATAATGTGATGGAAGTCTAGTGCTTCGTTCAAGGGAGAGACAAATTGCTAAAACTGAAGATAAAATAACTGAATATAAAATAAGTTTTTAACATGAATTAGTGATCATACTCAGTGTTATCGTATTAGAATACGAGTCTGTTGGTTAGTTAATAAAATATTTATAATTAAAGAAATGACTTTATCTGATATATCATTTTGATAAATACTTAAGAATAATTTATATATATTCTCAATTTTTATAATATATAAAAATTATTTTTAATTTACCAACTATTTATTAAGTATTATTCAAGATTAATAAATCAAGATTAAAAATACACGTGTGCTTATTAATCCAAGTCAAAAGGACTTCAGTTAATTATATTGATGATCATTAGTTGAGAGAGAATGATGCAAAAGATTATTAGAAATTAAGAGCCATTAATTTGCTTTTGGCATTGCGTATGTTAGTCTACAGTGTATATCTGCAATTTTGTTTTTCTAATTGTGCGAAACTTCCTATCATGTCTTAGCTATAATATGTAGAAATGAAAAGTCTTATAAAGCTAATGATCCAATCGTAGCTTTAGTCTATTTTCAATTAGATTCCTTTTACACTGCAATATAATTGCATTTTATGTATATTTAGTAGTCATTGCTATTGAGAATTGAGTAATTAAAATTAAACTATTAGCAGATATTTACCACATTTTTGGCTTGCTAACAATGCATACATGGTTTTTTCTTATAACAAATTGGTAAAATAATTATTTTAGAAACTTAAAATGGAAGTCCAAGAATGCACTAATCATGTTATTATTTGTGCGAGTTAATAACAAAACCAGGTTTAATTATGCACTAATTAATATCATGCATGATTAAATTGGACATAGTTATGCCTTAATTTCTCAGTATCGCCCTGGACTTGAATAAAACATCTAATTTAAGCAATCTGACACAAAATTAATCTAATTTGACGCTTACGTGACATCTTAATATTTCATCTATCCAAGTCAACCTTTCTTTGTCCTGTTATAACTTGAATTTTCTACTTGTTGACAGCAGGCTAAGTTGCACAAATTGACTTATCCAAAACGATTATTGCTTCCACTTTCAAGTGTGAAAAGGTGAAAACGTTTCTCAAGTATCGTACATACATTTTTGCTCATGTGAAGATTATGAAGAAAATTTAAACTAAAATATTAGCAGTTTTGTGAGTGAGACATGGAGAAGCTAATTAATCCATTTAGGCGGCCAATAGTTATGGCTGTTATCATTACAGGTTGCCAATGATTAAGTAATTAATATATATGTTTATATGTTTAAGAAATTAATTAATTAGCCATAGGACAGTCTCTTGTTCATTTATTTAATTATTTCATAGTTCTTCTATTTTGTCGTGAACATGATGGTGATTTATATATGGCATAAAAATATATATTATTATTATATATAATAAAATGATGATTAATTCGAGAATTGACTATACTAAAATTAATGAGAATTGGATGGAAGCACCAAACCCTTTGATATAATTAAAATACTGAAACTAACTACTTATTTTTTTCGAAGAAGAAATTACTAATTAATTAGGAAAAAATATCAGAAATTAAATAGTAATTTATTCTTAATAAAATTTGCACATGAATTTATAATTTATATAAGATAAGAAATAGAATTTATAATTAAATAAGTTTAATTAATCTATTTAAATAGATCAGCGATTTTCCTTTCTACATATGAAAATTGTGATATCATGTATTTAATAAGTATTTGGAGATCCATCGTGAATAAGTAAATTAAAACTCAATAATGAATAAGCTTTAGACTTAGAGCATGTATCTACAATGATTTGGAGCCAAGTCCCATAAAATGAGATCCATTTTTATATCGCATAAATAATTTGTATCATAAAATGAAGCTTAAAAAAATATAGTTAATCATTCAATTCTTAGGACTATGATCCATTTAAATGGATCTCATTTTTATTTTTGTTTATTTTATGCTATTTGTTAAATAATTTTTTAATATTTTTTTTTCATGACTCAAGGCCTGCCATGCGGCAGTCCTTCAATCATTTTGTACCAAATAACGGAATAATTATACAATTTAACCGTTGTATTACAACAAGCCAATCGAATATCAACATGTGGCAATGTTTTACATTCGATTGGCTTGTTGTATTACAACATTGTCACATGTTGATATTCGATTGGCTTGTTGTAATACAACGGTTTCATTGTATAATTATTTCAAATAACGGTCAGTCCCATCCCGGGGCTTGCTCCAGCCAATCCCATTTATCTGTAGAAGTGTGAGATTGGCCTTTAGTTTTTTTAAACCGCTGCAGATGCTCACGGTGACTTTAGCCCAATAATCTCTTAGCTAAAGATGTATGAGATTTTGATTTTAAATTTTAGTTAGAATCTTAAAACACACACAATAACAAAAAGAAAAAAGACGTAATAAAGAATTAAGGATGGGATTACATCTCTACAGGAACTAATAAACATATAGAAACCGTAATATATATATATATATATATGCATATGTATATGTATAAACAGATGAAGAAGAATTAGAACCTTTCCATGCATATGAGATTTTTTTTTCTTATGTTATTAATTCACAGGAAGAGGTCAAATCATATCCACGAGTATTTTTATATGGCGGAACCAAGTGAGGTCAGATGGGGCTGATGATTCCCTGACCAGCTACCGGCATATATTTTCAAAGTAAATTTTCGTCGGCCGGAGCAGCAGAGGTGGAGCCCAGCCCCCCTCCCCCTACCTGTATTGAAGATAAATTTTACCCCCTCTTCTCAATGAGCTGATTCCGTTACTGTTTATACAGGTAGACGACTAGCAATAGTAAAGGAGGGCTGGTTGGAGTTGGAAATAGCAGTATTGTTTTCAGCTCTTTCTCTGAAGGCAATTATAAAAGGAAGTATGGATAGGAACCAACAGAGAAAAGGGATCCAAATAAATTTCCAATCTTGTAAAAAGTAAGAAATTATCCCAAAGAAACAAAGCAACAACAATGAAATTCCAACAACCTCAATCACATAGGACGTTGTGCTGCAAGTTCTTCGCATTAACACCCCATTCCAGACTCCCATAAAACCTATTGCAAGAGCAATTGCAGCCATGTGCATTGCTTTATTAGATGCATTGGCTTCATCATGTATAGCAAATAACCCTGCAACCATGGGAACTGCTCCCATTAATATGTGCCTTCCCAATTCCTGCTCACGAAGACTTTCAATTATTGGATGAAAGGACTGTGGAGCTGGGGCAGACTCAGTGGAGTTTTGCTGTGATGTTGCCGCTGCTGCTGAGTTTCTGGTCGTAATAGTTTGCTGATTAGTACTAATATTATTGGTTCCGGCAAGTTCTACTGTTGCTGATGATGGTTGGTCGTCCAATGACAAAGATGGAAAAGAACTTTCCGTGATTATTGTTACTAAGTGATCAGAATTTTTGGGCTGCAGGGTTGTGAGGTCTGGGTTAGAATTGAAATCATCATCTTGATCATCAAAATCATGATCATTTCGTTGAGAGGAATTGAAAAGAAGCATCATGAATTTTACAAGAAGAGATGGAAAAAGAAAAATTTTCATGATTATCAATTATATATATAACTGTTATAAGAGGTGAAAAAAAAATTGTTTAAGCCGTTCTCTATATATAGAGTTAGGTTATTACTTGTTCATCAAGAATCAAGATTATGGGCTAATTAGTTGAGGAATATCTCATCCTGACTAATGACTATGAGCTTTGACGTTTTATTACAAGCACTGAAGTTATTTACAGAACTAAATAGTTCTTCATTTCAGTCTTTGCTTCTAGAAGGAAACTTCTGTTGCCAGCCATTCATATTTCATAGTGTACTAATAATTAATGTCGGTACACCCATCAGTCGGTCTTTAGTTATTAAATTATATATATAAGTCCTCAATGATTCTTCATTAGTGAGGTTAAATGAACTTCCCCATTCACAATGTAATTTAAATTTTATTTTAGAAATTATATATAAATATGTTCATAGCTTAAATCTGAAACTTTTTATTTTTAGAATAACGGGCAACAGCAGCTAATGGGAAAAAAAAAGAAAAGAAAATTAATTATTACAAAATGTTTCACTACAAAAGCCACAACATTACTAAATAATATCAGGCAAATTTTAGCCATGCAGTAAGCACTTAGATTAAAATTTGAATCGATATGTTGATTATTGATAATTGTATTGTTGGAAATAATAAATTAAATTCAAGCAGAACTAAAAATTTATATTTAATTTAATTGAGTCGATCGTCTAACTTGGAATACATAATCATATATATATATATATATATATATATATGCATATTAATTACAAAAGTTAAAGAAATTGACATCTTGCATTTTTCTATTAGTAAAATCAAATTAGACTTCATGCCAAATCTAATTATATTTTAAATTACTTATCTAAACGAAATTAGGGTTTAAATTAATAATTTAATTTATTGACATGTGATAATTATTTGGCCAAACGTTTTCTTAATTTGGAGATTATTATATATGTTATTATCAAATCATTTGAGAAAACAAAATGGAAAATGAACTCTTCCTATTTGTCAGCATATGTATTATCGCTAAATATTGTGAGAGATAATAATGCCACTTCCAGAGAAAGATTAGGGAAATAATTAATTAAAATATAAGATAAAATGTAACAACGTATCTTTTTCATCGAGAAATTCATATATTAAAAATTCAACAAGAGATAACCAATGAATTTATGGAAAAATTTTATAAAAATTAACTTAATATATTTTAAATATCTCGAGAGATTTAATGAGAGAAACTTTAGGAATGAAATATTTAGCGAGAGATAGACCGGGTACAATTCAGTTAACCGACTAAATTTTTAATTAATTAATTAAAATTTTAATTCAATTAATTGATCGTAGATTAATTTGGTCGGTTCAGTTAAAGAATTTATATTAATTTAATTTTTAGTTCAGTTAATAATTAATCTATTCGGTTCGATATGTTAACCGTTAACTGAAATTTTTTTTTTAAAAATTATTTAGTTATTTATTAATTTTTTATTTAATTCTATAACTATATGAATTTTTGTTATAAATATATTTTTTATTACAAAATAAAGTTATTTTTTATTTTATTTTAATAGATTTTATTTATTTAATTAATTATATTAATATTTTTATTATAAATATAATTTCTATTATAAAATTAAAAAAATTTATTAATTCAATTTGATTCGATTAATTAATTAAAATGATCAAAATTAAAAATCAATCGGCTCAATTAATAAATTTAATATTCAAAATATTTGATCAAAGTAAAATTTAACTGATCGGCTGAACGTTCATCGCTAATGAGAGGTTTTCTTTTTTTATAATATTGTATAAAAATTTGTTGTGTACAATTTAATAATTTTATTTATTAATGAATTTACAAGAATTTTAAAAAATTTATTGTTTAATAATTTAGCAAGGAATTATTATCTTCAAATTTTTAAATATAATAAATAATGAATTTTAAATGTAGATATAGAAAAAACTTTTAAAAAAATATTCAATAATATAGAGAGAGTTTCTCCGTACAAGTGAGTGGGAAAACTTGGCTTTTTGCACAGTCCATTGCACGTTTATCTAAATACAATAGGTCACGCAATTTCATTTCTATTTGAGCTAATTTCTATTACTAGTGACATTTCGATTTAGTTTTTTTTAATTTATTTTTATAAAAAAAGTTTTTTTTTTATGAAACATACTTTTACTTCTTGAATACTATGCCCATCGTATTTAAATAATCATTTTTATAAATAAATTTTATTTTATTTATATTATTATTTTATAAAATTAATAAAAATTAAATTTTTTTAATTATATTATTGTTATTAATAAGTTAATTAATAAAAGAAGAATAAAATATTTTTAATATTAATTAATTAATAAAAAAATTTTAATTCACTTAAAATAATTTTATATAATATTAAAAATTTTAATTATTTTTTAAATAAATATGTATAAATTAAACGGACGTAGTATTAATTAACCTTAAAAAAATTAAAAGATGGATAAAAATACATTTGTTTTATGTAAAAATCTTACACATTAATAATGATATTTCATTGAAAATTAAACCCTTGAAATAACTTTGCTGATTTATTACGTCAACACATACCTCGACATCAACAAATCAATCAAGCATGCGTCCTTACAAGGTCATATAGGGAGACAAAATATCTACGTATTCTGGAACCAATTAAAGGTTGAGAAGAGGTCTGGTGAATTATTATATTAATTGAATTTTGTTTGAAAATCCTGTTTATCTGTGAGAATTAAAAAACCAAATAACAAAAAAAAAATTAATTGTTGTAATAGAATTTTTAAACGGAACCTTCAATTTAGATTGTTTTAATAATTTTATCACAATTTTTTATTTAAGCAATTTCATATATCATTATTTAATTATTTTTAAATTTTATCATCAACCCTATTTTAATTAAAAATTAAATCTAAATTTGTTAATGCGACATCTGAATTTGTTACTTTTATAACACATTATACCAAAAAACTAATATAATAAAAATATTTCACACATCAACAAATTCTTAGAAAAATATTTCATCTGTCCAAATCAAACCTTCTTAATTTCTTTCTCCATTTGTCAGCTTCACTTTGCTAAGACATTTTTTAAAAATAAAATTAATAAATTATCAAAGCTCTGCTAGCTAGCTAAAAAAAATAATAAACTTGGAAAGTCCAAGTTTAATAAAATCTTCTGTGTACCTACTTCCAAGCCAGCTAATGGCAAGCCAAAAGTTCCATATCAATTAAGTTCAAATTTAATAATCAATTTGCCTTTACTGGATATGAAAATAAGATTAATTAAGAAGAGACAAAACTAATAATATACGCCATTACTTATACTAAAAATTTGGTGATATAGCAAATTGAAAAATTGGAATTCAGGGATGAAAGTGTGGAACTAGTTGAGAATTAATATATATATATATATATATATACACACACACGAGTGTTTTTTTTTTGCTCATTACTTGCAAGAAGAGATAATTATATAGGTAGACGAGCAGTAGTGGAGGGTTTGTTGGAGTTGGGATTATCATTGTTAGCCCTTTCTTTATAATAAAATGCAATTACAAATGGAACCAAGCTTAGGACCCAGCAGAGAAAAGGAATCCAAATAAATTTCCAATCTTGCAACGAAAAAGAAATTATCCCAAAGAAAGAAAGCAGCATCAGTAAAATGCCAATTTGCTCGATCACATTGGATGTTTAAGGGAAAGTTGTTCGCATTAAAATCCCATTCCAGATTCCCATAAAACCTACTGCAAGAGCAACTGCAACAAAGCGCACGGTTAAAGATATATTGGATGGATCATATATAGAAAATAAGTAAATAACCCTACAGCCATGGGGACTGCTACCACTAAAATGTGCTTTCCTAATTCCATTTGCGAAGACTTTCAATTATTGGATGAAAAGACTGTGGAGCTGGAGCAGACCCAGTTGAGTTTTTGTTGTGGTGCTGATGATAATGATGAGTCTTCAAAGAAAGCTGCAAAAGGTTATAGTAGAAGCAGTCAAATAAGCAAAAAAAAGGACATTGATTTCAGGACAATAAACAGCCCATTCAAAACCTTAGTCAGAGTTAGAGCAGCAGAGAGAGACAGCCCAGTTAAATGTGGCAATAGAAAGATACCCATTTCAGATTCTGTGCTATTTATGGTATTCCTGCTCTTCTTTCAAGCCTTTTTCCACTCAAAAACAAAACTTTATTGAATTTTTTTATCTCTGCAGTCTATTCTGTTCAAAAACCTCCTCTGCTTTTTGTGCTCACACACTCTGCCACACACACCCACACACAAACACACAACAGATACAACAATTAGAAGAAAGTTTAAGACTTTAAGCAATTTGAAGATGGGTATCTGTGTATTTGAAGGGATCGTGCAAGAGAAGAGTATTGGCAAAGGTGCTGGATTTATAGCCTCGCTTGCATCAAAACAAGAGCTCTTGATACCACAGTAAAAATATTTAAAAACTCCATTTTACTTGTTGCTCTCTCCGTTCCGTTGGCAAATAATTTTCACTCTAAAATTTTTATTTAAAAATTAAAAAATATATATAATAACCTACTTTATATAATTATTTTACTAAATTATCCATCTCTTTAATTTATTAATCATTCAATTAGTAGTAATTTTTAATAATTACATAAGAATAAATTTAAAATAAAAATATAAAATAATTTTAATTTTTATAAAATGATAATTATTTGTGAGCAAAATTTATCACTCTAAAATGATAATTATTTATAAATAAAGAGAGTAATTATTTTTATTTTTTCTTTTAACACTTCACATTAATTGCTTTAAATTTAAATAAAATTAATTACTTTTTTTTTCACGTGAACTACACAAATTTTGTTTAATTTATTGTTTTATTCATTTTAGTTTTTTTTTTATGAAATTAGGAATATCATTACGGGACCAAAATGTTACACTCATTAGCAATAATATGAGAGAGATGGGCAGGAACATCTGCCGAGAACACAAAGGAATCACTAAGAGCTATCACCCGACTAGCAATACCATGAGCAAGCAAATTTGCTTCTCTAGGTATATGTTCAGTGGCGAAACTACTATGAGTTCGTGTGTGGTCATACAATTCCCCTCACCGGTGGCAAGAATGGGAGGCCACCGATGGTGCAAAACTCAGCCCCCCATTAATGGGGGCTGAGTTTCACAGATATTAGCAGCGAAGGGTTGAAGAACCCTTCGCTGCAAATAAAATTTTTTTTTAAATTGGTCCCTGGCGAAACGACGCCGTTTCGCCAAGGCTTCAACCATTCGCTGCAAATAAAATTTATTTTTTTAAAATTGGTCCCTAGTGAAACGACGTTGTTTCGCCAAGGACGCATTTATTTTTTTTAATTTAGTCCCTATCGAAACGACGTCGTTTCGCCAGGGATCAATTTAAAAAAAATTAATAGGGCTGCGTGAAAAAATCACGCAGCCCTTATCCCTGTCTCCCTCCCCCAGCAGCCTCCACTCCACTCCCAGCCAAGCAAGCCACAGCTCCATCAGAGGTACCACCGGCCACTCTTTCTTCATCGGACTACCGCTGCATGCCGACTCCCCCTAAGCAAAAATCTGATTCCGCCACTGTATGTGCTAAAAAGAGACAAAAGATAAACCAGATACATGACTATGGATATCCTTTGTAAAAAGACTTAAAATGTAAAGGCTTGCATCAGAGGCGTTTAATCTATTAGTAACTTTAAGAGCATCAGATTCAATCTCCAACTGCTGCACAGCACAGTCCACTGCAATATGAATTCCAAAGAGAATAACTTGCATTTCAGCATGCTCAACTGATGAGTATTGGTCCAGTTTCCTTCCAGCAAAAACTATAACATGCCCTGTTGAATCTTGAACTACCATTCCATAGCTTGCACCATTTTTTCCAAAAGCTGCATCAACATTTAGCTTGAAGTGGGGGTTTGATGGCACAATCCACTCCTCCTTAACTGAAACCTGTAGCTGCAATAAATTTGTTTTCTTCTTTGTGAATTCTTGAGCCATAATTCGAGCGTTTTCTATCAAGGCCTGTCCCATTCTACCTTGTTTTTCATGTACCAGCTGGTTACGATCAAACCACATGGACCATAAGATAATGCTACTTAAACAAAAACCCTCCTGAGATAATTGTTGGAACATCAGTTGAAGCCAATCAAAAGCATCCTTCGCCGCCAGTTTATCAACTCTGACAGATATAGGAGCTATTTTTCAAATTTCCTTCACCCAACTGCAATCCCTAAAAATGTGTATAAGGTCCTCATCATATAATCCACACTTACCATAACTAATATCCTTTTGAATTCCTTTTGAGTGCAAGACTGTAGCTGTTAGTTGATTTTTGTGTATCGATTTTAAAACCGTAAGTGCACGGCTCATAACAAGTAATATAGTGAAAATAAAAGTTGATTCTATATGGAAATAACAATTTAATTAACTGAAATTCAAATCAACTATTATTTGAAAACTAATTAATTAATTTTATATTTTCTTAAAAAATTAAATACTTAATCCTTAAGAAATTTAAAATTAAATTAGTATTCAAATTTAATATGAAATAATCTAAGATATTAATCTATTAATTAAAACTTAAAATTTAAATTATTAAATTCAATTAATTAAGATAAACTAGTAGGATTAGGTTCCATTAGGATTATTTCAAATGGATAAAAATATCTTTTCAAACTAATTTAATTTTTTTTTGAATTAAAGTTACCAATTCCTTAAATATTATCTTTCCTCTTTTTCAAGCAAGAAAACTAATGATTGATATAATTTATTAATTCTATTTTTATGAACAATAAATTTCAACAACCTATCAAGCTCAAAGTAACTAAATTAGTCTTAAGATCATTCTTTTATCTCTAAATAAAATTTTCTTAAGTTGTTAAATCCTTATTTTAAAATCATAATTAGCTTTCACCCAACATACGATTTTAATTGATCATATAATTAGTGGCCAATCAATCACAAGCACTAAGAACTAATTCAACAAAACTTCAATTTCAATAAATAAAGAAGTAATCAAATTAATCAATACTTATTATTCACAATCATAAATCCACCTAATCTCACTAAGGGGATTAGTTGTTCATGGTTAAATTAAACATAATAAACATAGAAATTAAGAAACTAAACATGATATTCATAATCTCAATATTCAAATCAATAACAAAACAAAGGCATGAAATAAAATATAAATCAAAATAGAGAGTTCAAACTAGATGGACGAATAGTCTTGTAGAGATGATAAAGTTGTCCTCAAGCCCAATTTTGTTCTTTATTTGATCTACAATGGTGAAAAACTATTCTCCCCTTGAAAAGATCAAGAAAATTGTAGTAGAAAAATTGATTCTAGATACCCTCATGTTATTTTTCACGTTCTCTTTTAAGTTGTCTCTCTCAGCTCCTTCAAACTAGACTTTTACTCCTACTCAGCTTTTATTTTAAAATTTTGATTCAAACTTACTAGCCAATTTTCTATTAGATAGAGGTCTTATCTCGAATTGACTCCTTCAGTAAAAATGTAGCCCCAGAAGAGTAGATGATTTTATCTTTTGAATCACCTCATTTAAACTTCAGACGCCCAAGTTATGGCCCAATTACTATCAGTGGCTGGACTATAATTCTGCTTCTAAAATTTAAGCCCAATTTCGACTTTAAAATTGGAAGCCCAAATGAACTCAGATTTTAATAAGCCAGGCCTATGTGAAAAGCTTGAGATATTCTCTATCAACTTTATGGAGACTAATTTTCTAATTTTGTACTTTATAACCACCGAAATTTTACTTGAAGCTTTAAAAGTCCAATTCTGCCTAAAAATTTCAGTTTACACTAATGTACAAGAAATTAATTCAAACTACTCTTAATTAAAGAATAATGAAATAAAAGTACATAAATAAGCTCAGAATAGTTTAATTCAAGTCAATTATATGCTAAATCTGATAGAAAATATAAAGTCAATATGCACTTATTAGCAGTACAAGAGAGTTTGTTCTTCATTACTCTCCAGAGAAAATGTCAAACTTTGGGTGGGATTTGTAAGTGCCAAATTCACATCCAACAGTTAGAATCCCCAACCTAGCAAGAAGCAACCCCCGCCTGCAAGGAACATTGTTGTTCTTCAAAATAGTAACCCGTTTTAACATAATAGACTCCATTCCTAGCATGAATCCAAAAAACTTTATCCTCTGGTCACCTATAATTGATAAGTATATGTAGAATATATTCGACTTCAAACGAAAGGAATGACCTACACACCAAGTTATGATTCCAACATTTTGTTTCTCAATTGATTAAGCAACTTACCATTTGAGTTGAGGGGCAATCATTCCGAACCAAAGGTTTCTTACTACTTTGTCCAGAAATCCAGTTGTCTTCCCATATCCTTACGGAGCTGCCATCTCCAATCCTCCAACACAACCCCACCCTCAGTAGTTCTATAGCTCCTATAATACTCCTTCATACGCAACTTAATCTAAAAATAATAGAAGCGTTAAGAACAATATATCTTGGAAATATTTGGCTTTAAATAGTTTTGCGCACAATGAATTAGGTTAGAAATCTCCAAGCTTGTTTGGCTAGCATAGCCTTATTGAAAGACCTAAAGTTCCTAAAACCTAAACCCCCCATTGCTTTAGAGGCACACAATTTCTCCCATGAAATCCAATGCATCTTCCTCTCATTTGATTGATTTTCCCACTAAAATCTACGGATCAATCACTCCAATTCCTCACAGAAGGTGATTGGAAGGGCAAAACAACTCATAATATAATTAGGGATTGACTGAGCTATGGACTTCACCAATATCTCTTTACCAGCAAAGGATAAGCATTTACCTTTCCAACCCTTCAACTTTTTCCATAGTTTTTCCTTAAGAAAAGAAAAAAATCTCTTTACGTGATCGTCCTACCAACACTAGAAGACCTAACTATTTTGAGCAATGGTCTACTCCTTTGACCCTAAATATATGTTGGATATTATCCCTTCTTTCATTTGGAACATTTGAGCTAAAGCAAATCTCAGATTTATCAAAATTGACCCTCTAGCATGATGCTTATTCATATGCATTAATAATCTCCTTGAGTCTCCTACATTCTTGAATAGAAGCCCACACAAACAATATACTATCATTTGTAAAAAATAAGTAAGATGTCGACGGTCCACTTCTGCTAGCCTTAATCCCATATATTTTGGATTCGGCCTTAGCTTTCCTAATCAATGCTGATAAACCTTCTGCACAAATCAGAAATAAATAGAGTGATAAAGGATCTCCTTGTCTGAGTACTCTATTGAGTTTTAGAAAACCTTTAACTTGCTCGTTAATTAGGAAAGAAAAGGAAACTGAGCAAACACAAGACATAATTAATTTAACAAAGTGAGGTGAAAAGGCCATTTTAAGCATGACAAGCTCAAAGAAATCCCACTCAACACGATCATTATGCTTTACTCATATCCATTTTAAGAGCGAAAAAATCTTTTTTACCTTTTAACCTATTTTTCATTAAATGAAAAACTTCAAAGGCAATGAGGGCATTGTCTGTTATGAGACGACCGGGGACAAAAGTACTTTGAGACTCGCTAATAATACTTGGTAAAACAACCTTTAGTTTGTTTGCCAAAACTTTCGAAATGAGCCTATAAAGTACATTACACAGACTGAAAGGACATAGATCTTTCATACTCTTAGAAACCTTACATTTTGGTATAAGGGTAATCCATGTATGATTAAGCAAATCAGGCATTAAAGCAGACTCCAAAAAACCAAGAAGAAAACTACTGATATCATTTTTTAAAATATGCCAAAAAGATCGAAAGAAAATTGGAGACATACAATCGAGGCCTAGGGCTTTTATAGGATGCATTTGCTTAAGAGCGGAGGCAATTTTCTCTTTTTTCAATGGAGATGTCAGACTTTGAGCCAAAACAGAGGGCACAATATTATCTATAGCCTATAGAATGTCAGTAGAGCTCCTTGGGTTTGTGCTTGAAAATAGTCTAGTATAGTGGTCTACAATCACCTTTGTAATTTCAACTTCACCTTCCTTCCATTCTCCTGCATCATCCTACAGCTTACTAATAAATTTTTTTTTTATCAAATACTTTTGCATGGAAGAATTTTGTATTCCTATCACCCTCCTGCAGCCATAAAAGATCTAGATCGCTGCCTTCACATTACCTCTTCCCTACCTAGCAGTTCTTAAATTTCTGCTGTAACAGTCTGAACCTGGTCATCCCCATCTTCATAATCATTTCTCATATTTAGTTTCTCTAGTTGTCAAACTTTCTATTTTAGTAGCGTGTCCACATGCCTAAAAGACTCTTTATTCCATTTAGCTAACTCACTTGTGCATATGGTAATACGATCTTGCACCATCAGACCCCGCCCATTGCTACACCATGTCTTCTTTACTACTTCCTCACATGTTTGGTCATAAACCCACATAACTTCCAACTTGAAAGTCCATTCTTTCTTCCAAGAAATGTTTTTTGTCCCAAAGCCATCTACAATAATTGGAGTATGATCTGAAGAAATTCTAATAAGATGGTTGACCTGAGCATTTGGGAACATTACCTTCCACACTATATTACAAAGGAAACGGTCCAAGTGCTCTTTAATTTTATTCTCCCCCTATCTGTCATTATCCCAGGTAAATTTATAGCCTGAGAAATGCATATCTCAAAGTCCACAAGAGTCAATACAATTACGAAAACCCATCATATGTGCTTCACATCCACCCTGACATCCTTGCTTCTTAGAACTATACAGAATCTCGTTAAAGTCCCCAAAACATAACCAAGGGAGAGCACTTAAAGATCTTAAATGAGACAATAATTTTCATGTTTGATGCTTGAGATGAGCTTGAGGCCATCCATATACTCCAGTACCTCTCCATTTAACTATCCCCCGATCACCGTGCACCAGGAAATCAATGTAATGTTAAGAAAACCTTAGAACTGACAAGTCAATGTCTTTTTTCCATCCTAAAATTAAACCCCGATCTACCAATAGTATCTACTATAAAAAAAATTAAAAGATAGAAAAGAAGATTTAACACCCTTCATCTCCTGCTTATTTAGTCTAGTCTCCATCAAGAAGACGATGTTTCGGCAATTGGCTCTAATCATTTGTTTGAGCGCTCTTAATGTCCAAGGGTTGCCCAAACATTGGACATTCCAACTAAGTGTTTTCATGGTGCTAGGCAGGACTGTCTAGCAGTCTTCGCCTCTAAACTTTTGGAAACAACACCAATTGGTAAGATACGTTCCTATTTCTCTATCCTTGCATACGCATTCTGCCCATTATCCTCAGCCTGTCCATCGCACTCCATCAGCACCACACTAGGTTCCCACTTTCTTTTTCTAATCCCATTGTCAAATGAAAGCTCGATAAATGTATTCTCAACTTGGATGACCGAAACTGCCACCAATCCCTCATTTTTCCCCAAAGACCACTTAGGTCCTTTACTGTTTCATGATCTTCTAGGATTTTTAGTTCTTCTCCTATTAACCACACCTCTCTCCTTACCTATGTTGCCCATGGAAAAAGCCCCACTGCCCCTATATTGTCTACCCTCAATTATCACATTCTTGCCCTTTTCCTTTATTGCATCCCTTTCTTCATCCCTTTTTTCAAGACTCTACTATGTGTTTATTGTCGGGAGAATAACGCCCTCACCACCTATGCCCTCACCTCCCTTATTCTCAACCCTCGAATCCATCGTTTGCATAACCTCAACCCTAGCAGCTGACTTCTTAACACGAGATTAAGAAGATGCAGTAATGAGGTCCAGTTTACGCCGTGTATGACTATTGCCCTGCTCACCACACTTAGATTCTTGACTGAAAGTAGAGTTTATCTGGTTATTCATATGTGGATACACCTGCACATACGACTTATTATGAATGGGTGTAGCACGTAGCGCAGATCCATACGGCCAGTCCACCACCTCAACATCATCGGGCTTCTCCTCGCAATCTTCTTCATTATGACCAATCATACCACACCAGTAGCAATATTTTGGCAGCTTCTTATTGCGAAAGCAGACCCATATCTTATCACCTTGATTTCTGGCCACTGTTCCCCGTACTAATGGCTTTCTAATGTCTTGGCAACTCTTAAGCGAATAAACCTTCCTAGCAAGTTTACATCCTTCTCTTTGATCTGCCGAATCCTCCACAATTTACCCGTTATCATGGTTACTAATCTATGATCTCTTCTATTCAAGGGCAGGTTACATATATGATCCCAAAAAGAGCATCGCACAAGCTCAATCTCAGATAGTTGCTCACGCCCATTGATCTCTGATAATATGATTAGTTGCCTATGAAAGTGCCATGGTCCCTCTCTTAAAATTCGATCCTTATCCTTCATAGACAAAACTTACATAAGAATAACCCATTACTTGCATCGCTTAAAGAGATACCCTTATTCAGTCTCCAAGCCCCATTAAAAGCATTGGACTTGGCTTTTAAATTGAGAGGTTTGTTAGAGACAATCATGCCTATCAAGCACAATCGAAACCTCTCTGCATCTTCACCTACCCCCTCTTCCTCGAACTAAACCTCCTCCTCCTCCTCATTTTCTGTTAACGAAAACTTCTTCTACAAACCTTCTAACTCCTTCACCATACTAGACAAAATCAAGCACAAACCTTCAGGCTCACCTTAATCTTCAGGCTAGACAAGATGAAAAAACTCTAGATCCAAGAAGGAAACCCATAGTCGAGACTTCAGATCCAAAAAGGAATTTGTCGCCAAGACTCCAATCCAAGAAGGAACCTGTAGCTGACACACCCCAGAGCCCTAGACTAGTCAGAGAGAAAAAGTCCACAAAGGGAAGATGGCTTCAAAAATTTCGTATGTATTTTAGTTTTTAATTATAATCAAGTGTTAGCTAGCAACTGATATTGCCAACTCTCATTATGAATTTTCTTCGTCTTATTGTGATTATTTTAACCTTGTCTTCTCATTTAAAAAAATTCTTGGGAAAACAGCTTAAGATCTTTAATGGGGTTTGTTTGATCAAGGACCCAAAATCTAGCTTTAGCTCATTTTCATTTAAGCGTAATTAAGAAACTATACCATATGGCTTATGCGGTGGGTATTATTATTTTCTGGGGAAAATCTAAGCTTCATCTATTTATTTATTTTATTTTCATGAATTGCTATGATTAGACATTAATCAACATCATCTTTTAAAAAGAGTAATGCAATTAAAGATCAATAAGAATATGAATAATATCCTTCTGATATATATATATATATATATATAGCTTGTTATTTGTTAAATAACCTCTCCTTTTTTTGTCAATGATAAATATAAAGTTTTTTTTTTAAAAAAAAAGAAAGAAACAAAATAAGATTAAAATTATTTTATGAAATAAAAATTATTTTTAGTATTAAAAATAAAAAAAAATTTAAATTTATTGTCTAGTCAAAAATAAATTATTATTAGATTATGCCTGTAAATATTAGAAAAAATAAATTAATTAACTTGCAAAGTACTAACAGAAGTCAACTCTTTCCTTAAAGAAAAAATTAAAAAAGAAAAAGAAAAAGAAAGGAAGTTAACTAATTTTCTTTTTCTTTTTAAAATTTTCATAAATCAAACTTGCTGAGGTCTGCGCGGCTGAATCAGTGTGCGGCGGGCCTTGCGTGCGGATCCATCGTAGTCAGCTTTCAAAATAAAATATATGCAATTTGATAACTGCCTCAAGTGAGATTTGACAGTTCTTTTAATTATTAAGAAATTATTTTGTTAACTTCCAACTTTTTATTTTATCTTTCCACATTCACGTGAATTTAATAATCTAAGTTAGTCTTTAAAAATTTTAGATCTTTTTTCTTAAATGTTTTGTTCAAACTGTGTTAATAAAGTTATAAATTTCATGTCAAAAAAAAAATAAATAAAGTTATAAATTTAAAATAGTGTACCATTGAAAAATGTTTAATACAACTTTTTTTACAACCACATTTAAAATAAACTTTACAAGATATATTTTTTTCTTATTTGTTAATTCTTATCTTTTATTTAACTGCTATCTAATTTTTCGACAAAATATCAAAAAATAAAAAAAAAAATTGTTTATAAAATACTATGCGTACATGAGTAGATAAATATACCTAATCTAATAAATGCTCAAAGTATCACTATTCATTAGATTATGAATAGATACGCTTGTACCATTATTAATTGAACTTTATATACTTCTAGAATCTATATTAATGTATATTAAAAAAATGCTTTATCAATATTGGTACACTCATTGGCTAAATGAAGAATGAGAGGGTCAACAGTCAACGCTTAATAATCAATATATGTCTTTTTTTTCTGGGTAAAATATAGAAAAAAAAATATATTAAGCATCACATAAGATATATGTCCACCGTTTGCAGAAATTTCTCATTGTTATTTCAAATAATCTCAATAGATATAGCAAATAATTGAAGTGAAATAAAATTAATAAAAATTATCTATTTCATATTTTTATTATTTTAAATTATATGGTGTTGAATATTGAAGTTTTTACTTGAAAATAATATAACGAGGTTAAAATAATAATAACAAAAAAAAGCCCTAGCTAGTTACTAGATTTTAGTAACTTACTTTAAAAAGTCTTAAGTTAAATAGAAATGTAATCAATGGAGAGTTTTAATTCTAATCTGTTCACACTTCTTTGAATCTCACATCAAAACTTGTTAAGTCAGTAGACTTTTTGAAGCTGTTGTACTCTAATTTTAATTCTAGTCTATTCACACTTCTTTGAATCTCACATCAACACTTGTTATGCTCATCTGTAACAATGATTCATTGATTGATACATTATTTAAGTGTCATTTTTTTAAATATTATTTTTTAATTTTTAATTTTAAAAATATTTTCTTCCAGAGATATATATATCTAATATGTATAGAATACATTAAAAGCATTCTCAACTTTCAGAGTTTATATATTTAATATATATTTAATATATATCAAAATAATAAGAAAAAAAAATATTTTTCATTTGATGAATTTTCCACAGCAATTTTAATGGTGCTTCTATTATTATTATTATTATTATTATTATTATTATTATTATTTTAAAATAGAACCTACTGTAGATGGATTTTACATTAGAGTTAAATTTGGTAAACATCCAAGACATTATACAAAACAACGGGGGTACATATTGCATGTCTCAGGTTTCTTATGAGCATTCTAATCAATTAATTGCTATATTGTTACATATATGCTTTTTTGATCCCATGACAATTTAGAGCTAACCAATTAATAATCACTCTTAAAGGTTGAAACTTCACATTTTACTTTCGTCAACGCAATTGTAAGAACGGTCCTAACATATGCATGCCACCTCAAATGCAAGGTATTCGACGTAAATGGGACAACATTTCTCAAAGTCAAAGATCTGTGGCACAATATTCTTTGATAGGAATAACAAATAAATTTTTTGAAAAACACTAAAGCTCGAGTTCTATAATCGCATAGGATATGATGAATTCTAAGTCTTGGGGACATCAATCCAGTGCTCCTTTTAGACTTTTCAATGTATCAAATAAAAGATGGATTCTGTGAAACCAACCATAAATAATAGATGCCAAAATGACTAGCGCACAGAGCTCACCCCATCAAGTCTGGATTAGCACAAGGAATTGATGATGCAAGCAGCCGAGAATATTGCTGTGAATATTCTCTGCATTCACAGCAATGAACAGCAACAAATTATAATATATATACTAATAAATAATTTATTAGTATACAATGGTACAAATAGATAAATGACACTTGTATACAATATTCTAGAATTCCTTTGTAAAAGCTCTAAATTAACCAATGAAATAGATTCAGCCTCTTAACCATTATTTGTTTCAGAGTTTGCCATGATACGATGGTATAAAATAATATAATTTTTATTTATTTTCACTTTCATTCTCTGTTTTCATAATAATATCAAAATTTGAAAATCATATATTTTTAAATCACAAATTTAATAATTTTTCATAATTATCTTTCAAATATATTAAAAATAAATTTTTTAAACAAAAAATATATATACTAATAAATAATTTATCTTCATAATATATTAAAATTTTAAAAATATCATTAAACTAAATAAAAATATTTTTATTTAAACATACTACACCATATCATCTTTCCAAACATGATAAATACTATTTTTAATACCAAACCATACATTACTAAACTACACTACTAATCATCCAAACAACGCTTTAAGCTGAAAATTGTCCAACAGAGAAATACACCATTACCTAAATATTTAATTTTCTATTTGATTCAATGAAATGTTTCGCCCAAATATTTAGAATATAAGATAATTACCCTTTTTCTCTTTTTTCGAGAATAAAAGATCTATGCCTTTTTCTTGAATTTTATACTTCTTGACCGTTGACACTAGAGAATACATATTAAAATATAGATATGCAGAAAGCATCTGGCTCGAACCACATTATAAGAAGACCCATCAATGCTCTTACAGGGCAGTTGCCATTTTTCAAAATGGCATTGCACTGCATGAGCTTTCATTTCAGCACAAAAGGAATTTGCTTCAGTCAATACTCCAATATGCCTAGGCAATTAAGGAAAACTAGATAAGTGTAAGGCAAGCCTCACAAACACACAGCAAAACGCATATGAAAAATATAGAAAGATACAGGTAGGAAAGACGGGATCAAATAATTGGTGTGAACAGCGGAAATCAATCAATCAAGTCTTGAAAACTGAAAGGGAAAAAAACACATAGTAAAGTTTCATTTTACCTTTAACTCTTGCAGCAGTTCAAAGCCTTCAATGGCCTCTCCTTTCAATTGTAATCTCAGCCAACAATGTAACATGCAACACAGGAGCATATTTTGCCAACCCCTCTACATCAGCCAGAGAATCAGATGTCATAAGAGTTGGATTCCACAAAGATACGGATCAGCAACCTCTGACAGATTGAATTGTCAACAGCAAACCTTATTAACAAAGCTCAGTTGTTCACAGAACATCTTCAACACGTGCTAAAATGACGATCTCAGGGATCAACTTGGAAGGGACTTAAACACCATGGTATACGAAATACATAATAACCATCATTTGTTACCAGTAGTGGATTAGAGCTTCTCTTTACTGAGCTCTGAAATGGAACATTTTCTCAGACTGGTCAGAAATTGTCTCACCGCTCTGATAACAGGGAGGGGATTCTCCAAATGAACACCATGCCCACAATTGGGAACCTCAACTATCTCAGGAATATTGTTCCAGATGTCATTTATGTCCTTTCTAAATTGACCAATTTCATCGCACATTTTTTGGGCAATTGCCTTGAATTTCCCATCTCTCTCTCCAACAATGAGTAAAAGCGGTATATTGCATTGCTTCAAGCCTTCCCACAATGGCCTGTCATGCAATTGCATAAGATTTGAACTATTAATGAAATATACTAAAAATAAAGACAACTGAACTCCACAAGTCTAATCAATAACTGATATTTGTTACAAAATTCCATTTACTTGGTGCATATACCATCCAGTAGTCTTTGCAATTTAAAATGATTCACTCTTCTAATGGATGTACATTGATGCTCAAGCTTGTTATAAAGCACCAAGGAAGGAGGAAGCCTCATATCCATTATTTTAAATATCAGCCATTAAGTAAAAATATCGACATAGTCATAACGGTAAACAACCATGACTGCACACTGACATGACTTATACCAGAAATTTGTCTAAAGCAAATTCACAGTAACACTGCCCATGAGTGTTGCACTTAAGACTGACAGACTAACACATCTACACGTTAACTGCATCTGTGACTGTTATCACTACTTCACACCTTGCATATAAGTATGCATCAGCATATAAGTCATGAAGTCTTTTTTCCCACATTTTTCTTTCAGTTGTAAACAACCATACTTTATTCCACTTTCCAAAACAGTATACTGCCTTCATAGCATTTGCTACATTCTAATTGCAATCATATATACAAAATAATCAGCATCCTAGTCACAATGATCTAAACTGTAAATTAGCAATAGCAACACAGAATTGACAGCTACGAGACCTTCAGAAAAATATTGGTAGATGACAGCACAAGTGACTGAGGTGTGGTTTAAGATGAGGCAAGCCAAAAACATATGAAGATAAAATTTTGACAAAAGTAAGGCTGAAATTATGCTATGTAGTTAAGTATTAAAAGAAGAAAACAATAAACATGCCATAACCTTTATTGTATGGATAAATATATTGTTAAAAACAAAAGTTTTTTATTTTATACAATACATTTTCCTCTCAAGCTTGGGAAGAAAATTTTAGATGGGCCAATATGTAAATTTTCTTTCTACATTCTTACCATTTTCCCATCACTCTCAGACACAAAAATAGGATCTCAAAATTTTCCTAGACACAAAAATAGGATCTCAAAATTTTCCTTTCTCACCCTCTCCAAAACACACTAAAAGAAATATCAGTGCAAAAGTTAATGCAATGAAGAATAGGAAATTAAACTGCAACAAAAAATTTGTCATTATAAAACTTGTGTTTCAAAAATAAAACTCTTGTCAATACTCAAAAATTTCTTTCATTAATTTGTATAGAAGGACCTGGGTGTTTGGCAGCAGCATAATTGGAAGTAAATGCAAGAGAAACAGAGAAATAGAAGGAAAGAACGAAGAAGAAGAAGAAGAAGAAATGAGAGGAAAAAGAAGAAGAAATGAGGGAAAGAAGAAGAGAGGATCGAAAGAATTAGAAAGAAATTGATAGAATAATGAATGTATATTGATTAGCTACTGTCAAATACAACCTCTGTGACTTTTATAGTAATTCTTCTCACTCTCTTAGTTCAATAACAGAATTTCCAGCTACTATGGCTACGGACAGCTGGCCTTGATTCCTGTGCTATAACTAATAATTCTAAACAATTCAATTAACAATTGACTCAATTGTAATTCAGTAAAATCAATTAACAATTCAGTAACTTCCATTTTCAATCTAACTTGAGTGAGGGCCCAAGTCCATACCAATAACCAAATCATCTGCTACTGCTATTGCTAACACTACTTGGGCTGTTGCTGTCACCTGACATTATCCCATGCTTCAAAATTTTCCTTGTCCTCAAGGAAAAATTCAGGAAATTGGGATTGAAGAAAATCCTTATCTTCCCATGTAGCTTCTTCTAGTACCATGCCCACCCGCTGAATTAAAAACTGTTGCATTTGTTGTTTTTTAAGTGCAATACCTCTATGATTCAACACAACCAATTGCACCTTCTCTATAGCAAGCTCCAAATTCTGTTTGAGTAAAGAATTGAATTTTTGTTTTCTAGTTGAAATTTCTTAAGTATAATTTCAATTTTTTCCTTTGTCTTCTCCACCTCTCAAATTACTCATAAGAATACATGATTCAAACCCCAAACCACAATCACTACAATTTCTTAATTCTACCTCAATTCCATCCATAAAACCCACTTTACTTATAAAATCAGAAAATATTTTATCAAATTCAGCCTTGTACAAGGAGAAATTGAAACATAGAGGAATTGCAGAAGGAAAGGAAGAGAAAGAAGGAGAGAGGGATTCACAATAGGAGATTGTTTTGTATGAGAGAAGGATTTTGGAAAGGAAAGGATAGGAAGAGGAAGCCATGACAGATAGAAAGAGGAATAGAAGGTGCGTTTGGGAAGGAGAGAATGAGAGTGGTGAGAGAGCTATAAAAATCTGTAATTGGTGGAGAATTTAGGTATAGAAAAGAAGAATAAGAGTGAAGTGGGAGAAGAGAAGAAGCAATTACAAATTGGCTGTTCAGGATTGGATTTTTTGAGACGTCTTCGGTATTCTCAGTAACATCTTCATATTCTTCTCCATTTTTATCATTATCATCCAAAGTGTCAATAAATTCCATGATTTTCTCCTTTATAAACATTCTCTTGTGTGATAAATTTATTCTAAATTTTTCTTCTAACTTTTTTTGAATATGACTCAGTGTTGTATTAAAATCGCAGCAACGAATTATCTCTTGAAGCCGAATCACAAAATCAAAATCTGCTACCCTTGGAGCCTCCATTTGATTACTAATCTGTTTAGCCTTTGGATCTAATTTGTTTCTGATACCAACTGCCAAGGACCTGGTGTTTGGCAGCAGCAAAATTGGAAGTAAATGCAAGAGAAACAGAGAAATAGAAGGAAAGAACAAAGAAGAAGAAGAAATGAGAGGAAGAAGAAGAAGAATTGAGGGAAAGAAGAAGCGGATATCGAAAGAATTAGAAAGAAATTGATAGAATAATGATTGTATATCGATTAGCTACTGTCAAATACAACCTCTGTGGACTTTTATAGTAATTCTTCTCTCTCTCTTAGTTCAATACAGAATTTCCAGCTACTATGGCTATGGACAGCTGGCCTTGATTTCTGTGCTATAACTAATGATTCTAAACAATTCAATTAACAATTGACTCGATTGCAATTCAGTAAAATCAATTAACAATTCAGTAACATCCATTTTCAATCTAACATGAGTGAGGGCCCAAGTCCATGCCAATAACCAAATCATCTGCTACTGCTATTGCTAACGCTACTTGGGCTGTTGCTGTCACATTAGGAAGGCCTCCTTCCTTGGGCCTGACATTACTGGCCAATCATGCACTTCTGCCAAAGGTGCATAGATTCGTAATATTATGCTATTGATGATGTATAAATCGTGGTTTGCAAAGAGGGGACTGCTTTTCTGAATACTGTGGTGTTCAGACTGATTGTTTGCATGACATTAGTTTGATAACAAGAAGACTTCATTCTTTCATTATATGAAAAAAAAGTTCACAAAAAAGTTTAACAAGGAACCTCAAACCTTGCATGGGAAAGGAAACTAAAAATTTGTGCATTAACTTACATTTGTTTACCGATGCTCAGGTCAGATAGAGCTTTCGCAAGACTCTGAACATCATCATGCAACAAGCGGCTGGCAGTTATTTTCTGAAACCGGGGATGACTTCTCAAACTGTTGCATAAACTTTATCCAAGTGATAATCGATACAAGCACAAAGTTGTTAAGTATTAAAGAAGCTCAAAAAATAACAACTTAAATAAGAGAGCCAAGAAATAACCTGTTCCAGAGCTCCCCAGCATACCAGGAATCTAGAAACATTTGTAGCCCATAAACAGTGAGTATTCGTGATTTAGAAATATCTTTAGCCCAACGAACTTTTCTTGCCATCTCATCCTCTAATCCAGGGCTACCAGACATTATAACAGCTCCATTGATCTGCATAAATACAGTTTACTTTTGTCAACTACGACCATAAACATTGAACTCGAATAGTAAAGTCATATGCAATAAATGTACCTTATCATGATGTGCCAATGCCATGTGCAATGCAATCCTTGCTCCCATTGAATATCCAACAAGGGTAACCTTTCCAGGAATTATGTCTTGAATCAACTTGTATAACATATCTGCAACAATTTCAACTGACAAACTTGCTTCCTGTTTGGCTTCTGTATTGCCATAATTTTGTATCCTTGAACCCCCATGGCCAGGAAGATCAATTGAAATGCATCTTGCAGATCCTGAGATGGCCTTCATGATAGGGACCCAATCTTCACCAGTTCCAAGAAAGCCATGAAGAAATACAACAGCATATTCCTGCACCAAAAAATTACAATGAAGTGACAGCAATTGAATAGAGGGAATAGATGACAATATTATACTGATCTCCGTATCAATGGCCTTGGAATTAGTACACGATTGAAAAGTAAACCCAATGGCCCATAAATTTTCCAGTTACAATTGATAATAACATACAATGGAGCAGTTTGTCTCGAAATGAAGATGCTACCTAACAAAGAAGTTTGTCTTCATCTGAAGATGTTACCTAACAAAAAGCCTATGGATCACATTGACAGCATGCTGTTTTTACATGCTGAAAACAATTAAAATAATCAAACTAAGAAATTCAATCTTGTATCAGCAAATCAGAGTAAAGTTTTTCATGCCAGAGGTGCATTTTCTAAAATTGCAAAAAAGATTAAGCATAAACAAGTCATCAATGAGGTTATATAAAAATTAAATGGCTAAACCTTGATAGAATATAACACCTTGTTTATGTTACACCATCATAAGGGCAAAGGATTTATAAGTTTCTCAGCATATAAAAGCAACCACTCAGCATATAAAAGCAACCAAAGGATACTCGCAAATAGGAAAAATGAAAAGAAAAGAAAATTAAATAAGGAAATTCATGAAAATCTTCTACCAACATTGTTCTTCTGTCCAACCTCGTGCACTTTGAAAGAGCAGGAGAAATCCCTTAAATTAACAACCAAATGGTTTCTACATACTTGCTCCCCAGTAAAAGTTCTGTGAATAACATTGTGGTTGACTTGAAACCTCTGCAGGAATTGAATAGCGTCAATAACAGATGCTCCCACAAAGCCACTACATGGATCAAGATGAATCCCCAAAGGTTTCATTGTCACATCTTTTTTAAGCCATCTATATGTCCCAAGACCATGGGCTACAGATGACCCCAATTTACAGTTCATAACTCTGCAAAGATCTGCCTTCTGCAACTCTAGGTAATAGGAGAATTGGATATAAGTTGACAAGCTTAGGCCACTTTCAAATGCAGCACTCACAACAGCCATCTTCCCCTGCTGATGGGCCCAACGTGCAATTAAAGCTGCTCTTTCAAACCCACCAACAACACTTGGTTTGATAACCTGACAGAATCAATTGAACAAATCTCAATGAGTATCCAAAGGAAAACTTCTTGGATTATAGAATATCTCAGGGGAACAGAAGATTTCTCCCAGAGAGACTCGTGTGAGAGGAATTTGTTGTCTTTTTCTGCCAGTGAATAATTTCAGTTTCTGGCCAATATAATGCCATTGTTCAAAACACAAACATGATTATCATGATGGTGATGGAAGGATGACAACGAGGACCATGATAGAAGAGATGAACATGAAACATTTTGAGAACCAGTAATACTCGATGCTGGCAATAATCGTATAAGAGTTAGCCATTCAATCATTAATATCAATTGACTTGATTATTAATAGAGGCACACAATTATAAATATGGATGAATTAGTCACTTCTTTATCTACCATCTATTGCATCTGACTAGGTTAGTTTTGCTTTAAGAAACTTTCTACATGAAAGTTCACAAAGTGAGTACTTCACTTTGATGAGAATGCACATTCAAGCTGCTAGTGTCTCTGCTGATACCACAAAATGAGGAACAAGATTAATCCCTAATGAATATTCAGAATTCAGGGTCAGTTACCACAGCAACTATTCCAGGGTGAGAATACTTCACAAGCATATCTAGAGGATTTTCAGAAAAATTGTCAAGAGTTTCATCAAGCGCCACAGATAAACCACTTTCTACACAGTACTTTATAATATCATCTTCATCCTGAACAGGTTCCTGAAACACAAGAGCATTGTGCGACAGTCAGTCAAAATGAAACAGCTAAAAAAGCATTGCTGCTTCAACAAAATACAAATAAATAATACCAAAATCAAATTGAGATGGAAACAACAATAATGTAATAGTCAATTGCGATCATCCAAACATCACATAGACAGATCACAACAATTTCTTAGCATAAAAGTCTTTTTCATCAACTATGGCTGCTTAAAAAAAGAGGAGGGATAAATCTCAGAAAAATAAGAGAGATTGTGCATGTATTGGAGGTCGCGGCTGAGAGTAGCTCATAGGAAATCTGTATACAATTACTTGAAAATACTTAGAACTAACCCAACTAGCAAGCAATTATATTTGCCCGTATCCACCAAACTATACCTCAATATACTGGAGGTCACAATCTTTTACCAGAGAGGCAAACTGAATAGCTTCATCATAGGACCAGTTTCTGTTGGCATCCACACGGAGTTCAATCTGTTTACCCACTTTCTTTCTAACTTCCTGTACAACTACAGCATCTAGAATGGGACCTGCTCGGCGTGCAACCTATCACATATGAATTTTCAAAAATTCAACTTTCATCAATAACCTAGAAAGCATTTATAGTCTAAAGTGAGTTGCTTCACAAAGATCATATAAACGATACAATGCGAAATTATGAACCATATACAGAACATTTTAAGTTGAAAGTGTGGTTCCAGTAAGACAGACTTTTAGCTTTAATGCAGAAAATCCTTCTTCAACAAGAGAGGAAGCAATATCAGCAACCTCGGCAGGAGTCCCATTGGAATTAATGAGACCACATATCTTAACACTTGACTGTTCATTAATTTTTTCTTGATCTTTCTGGGGTTGGATTATATTAAGTAAACTGGAGCCTTGTCTTTCTGCGATAGCATTCAAGATAGCCATTTCTAAACCACATCTGACACTAGGAAAGATTGAATCTTCCTGCAAAACATTGAGAAATAAAATTGAGGGATCAAATCTAATTCAGTGAAAAAGCCAAGAAAAATAACATATTATTAACAACTTTTCCATCTGGATTTTGTAGTTCTGTAGGTTATGAATATAGTGTATTATAGATTGGAGATGCATAAACCTACCGGGATTCCTAAGTTGCGCCATATCCAAGAGGAAAATGATCCCGTCAGCAAAGGAAGGGATAAACTAATCTTGGTTCCTCTAATCATGTGAAGGAGAAACTGAAGTTGCTCTTCTACATCTAACAAATTCTCTTTATGGATTTCAAGTGGTGCAACCTGTTCAACAAAAGTACTGCAACATAAAGAAATCCTCAAAATGGGGGAGTAGGTCATAGAGAAACATCAAGAAATGCCAAATACGGACATAAAAGGTAAAGGGGGATAAGAAATTTTTTTGGATATACACATGTATTCGTAAAGAAGGGATATTGATATTCTTTTACATCTTTATAATATACAATTAAGTTTGAACTTCCTCTCCAATGTCTCCATCTAATGAATAAGGAAGTTCAAGATACAACACACTCCTTAAGTAAAATCCTTCTCAGCTACTTTTTGATAATATGCAAGGTTATGGATAAAATATACAAGGTTAACTGCATAAGAAATCAATCTAAGAGGACACAAGGACTACAATCTTTCTGGATTATCATGGGTACAGTTTCCATACATCTCCATTGGAGTTAGAGATGGAGGAGAAGAAGAAGCTGGGAGGAGGAAAATAGCTGGACAAGAACTAAGGAATCAGAGTCAAACCAACCTCTCCATAACCAATGCTTCCATCTTCAAGAGACAATGACAAAATATAACCTTCCCTGTGAAAATTATCACCATCATGATCTACTAAAGTGGAAGTAGGTGGAGCACACAGTTGAATTCTGTCACAAAAAAAATATTTGAAAGATGAGAGCATAACATCCTGAAATTAGAAATTGAGCCAATTTAGGTTATTTTCCTCATAAAACCTGTAAAGTGAGAACTCCATTTTGAAGATCTTGCAAAGAAAGAAGCCATCTGCAATGGAATATGGAGCCGAAATCGTTGAAAGAATGCTTAATGCGTGATCTGCTGCTTGACATGCAGACTTCTTCAATGTACTGACAGAGAAGCCATCATTTGTCAGCACATGACATAGGTGGAAGGAATAAGATATGATGGAAGAAAACCAGAAAACCTGTGGAAAGTTGAATTGGCACTAATACAGCTCTCCAATTCAATGACATAATCCATCTTCTCACGTTGAGATGTGAGTAAAGCATCTCGAAGTTCCGCTTTTGTCTTCACATGTAAATGTCTTACACTGCACAGCATTTAACGAGCTTGTATTTAAGTCAGAAAAAAAAAATCAAGTTTACTGCAGAAGAAAAGATAGTGCTATCAAGAAAATGTATTTAAATGAGGCTCAGAAATGAATTATACACAAAGTAGTCTGAGAAATGCAATAAAACAATTGACTCTAAAAAGTGCACTCATAAATTGTCCACACCATCTATATCCTTATAAGATTTTAAAATAACACAACAGTATTAATTGGCTTTTCACATATGATATGCATAACTTGACAAGCCATAATCCTGGAGTTGCTTCTTCCTTGGTAGAAAATCATATGAAATTTGGGAGGATTAAAAGTATAGTTATGAGTTTATTTCACGTAGAATGCAAGTCAAATGGCTGTAACCACTATCCCAAAATAGTTAAACATTGAAATACACACAGCATGAGCCAAGAACATGTTTTATATAGGAACCATAATATTACTCGAACAAACATTTTCAAATACACCTGGCTAACTGATGAGGTTTTTCACCTGTGTGCCATACACAGTTGATGAATTGAAATATTATGGGAAGTGTAGAAATATTGATTCAGGATTCGTTTATCAGTTCGATCTGCAATAGGAAGAAGGCTGAAAATCGCTCCACCATGATTGTTTATCACAACTATCGTCATTGGCTTCCTTGAAATCCTTCAGACAAAGCAAATCTTCATAAATAGTTAAGTAAGAAAGTCTGCATGACTAATTTTTTGGCTTATGAATGATAAAGAGATAGTAAAAGATGTGTTAACTAGAATATTAGATCATTTAAGAACAGAAATCACGCAGCTGATTATCTAAGGCATAAATAGTTAGGTAAGAAAGTCTGAATGACTAATTTTTTGGCTTATGAATGATAAAGAGATAGTAAATGATGTGTTAACTAGAATATTAGATCATTTAAGAACAGAAATCATGCAGCTGATTATCTAAGGCATACCATCACCTATAATCACACAGCTTGTATGCGAATTATTGAATATCAATAAACTTCAAAAAGACACAGAGAAGACATTATAAACTAAAAAAACCAACAGATTGAAACTAAATTGTGTACCTTGCATTCAAAATTGATAAGCCATTTGTATCATGAAGGAAAGAAACATCTCCTATAACACAAAGTACCTACACATGAACCAAAAGAATTCATAAAAGTTAAAAATTTAAATAGAATAGACGCATCAAGTCTACAAATGCAATATCCAGGATTACAGACCTGAGCGAAATATGAAATGGCTTAATTTTCCAAATGAATTTAAAAGAAAAAGGGAAGGGGGGGGGGGGGGGGTGGGAAGTGGTGGTGAGGACACTAATCCTAATTAAGAGGTCTTCAATGAATTCTCAGAAAAGGAAATAATCAATTTTATTGGTAATCAAAATCAATTTAATTTGTCTTGGGAAAAAATGCAAAAGATTTCACTAAGATGGCTACATTTTATGTAATAAAAATTAACTGAGATTTTGTCAATTCACTTAGAAAATGTAATTAACTTAGGCCTCAATGGGATCAAAACCTATTTTATGATTTTAAGAAATATGCAACTTCTTGTCACCAGTAAGCACAAGAGAAAATGGAAAATTTTGCATCAAGCACATGGTGCTACTTATCCAACAAAGGAAGGCATAATATATCTTAACGTTAATTCTTCAAGGATAAGAATCACAACCAACAGCAGAAAATCATATAAAAAACTATTTCGAAATCCAAACTAATACGAAATACTTACTCTTTTTTTGCATCCAACTGCAAAACCAACTGCTGAGCTAAGCAAACCATCGATACCACTAGCTCCCCTGTTTCCAGCCACCCTAATTCCAAGACACTGAAGTTCTGAGTTCAAAACCTTCTCTGCCATGGTATGAGTATGGTTTTTGTAACTACATCCATACATATCTGCATCACGTATTGCCATGCTGTTGCCAATAAAAAGAGCAGACTCGGCTGAAAGAGTTTCAGAAATTATATGTGCAACATGTGGCTCAGTCAAGGAGTTCTCCGCATAAATTTGAAATGATATGTCCCATGCAACCTACAGGAGATAGCAAGAAACTTAGAAGGGTATGCCACAGAGGGATAGAAAAACTAAAATATTCAGTGCACAAGAAAAAATATGAATGACTACAAGAAAACAATGTCAAAAACAACTTAAAACATGCAACCAAAGGTTGTCTCAAACAAGAACAGAGGTTTGGTTTCATTGAAATCCAATCTAAATAGGGTGAGATCAATGTAAAACTCTCAAAATTTTCTTTATTTAGCAGTGCATGAGAATGCAAACTCCCTTACGAGCAAAGAAGAAGGGCCACAAATTGAAGCCATATATCGCTATATTAATTTAGATAAATTCACACTAAGCACAAACTTCAGAAAATCCAACACCACGTTATACAACAAGCTGGTATTATGATGACATTATATTATATGGAGTTTGATATAGCAGCATTTCAAATATGTTTTACACCCACTATCAATCAATGCATGTTGAAGTCACAGCTGCATGTTAAATATCTAACCATAATGACAAGGGCATCTCTCATACATTCATCAAATTGGACTATATCAAATCACCAAATAAAAAGAATAACAGAAGAGCATGGCATGAACCAAATACCATCCTGTCCAAAGCTCTCAGATAACCATGCCATTTGCTGCTCCTCAATGGATATTGAGCTTTTATTAAACTGCCAACAAACTGAAGAATGGAGCTCTGCACCCTATGAGTGACCAAATGTGATGGATCATGACGACCCGGGTGATTGTCCACTAAGATGTACGAGCATGGATAGCAGTCCTCCAGCATCTGAGAAATTCGTTTGCTTGTTATCCGACTTCCAAGCTGTTTATAATTCATAATTCATAATGAAAAGCCGATTAATAAGGAAGCCACTGAATCATAATCCAAATATCCAATATTTCATGACAAAAACCACATGCCAAAACAGCAACAATATTAAATTTGATTCCATTCACTGCCAGAACTTTACACCTAATTTCTTAAAAGCAGCGGGCACTCAGGACTGTGAACTGGTGCAAAGAAGAAACGAGTTATGAATTTTCCGATGTTATTTCCTCATTTAAAAATTTAAAGGTAAGTAGTGTTTCTTTCCCACATCAAGTACATTTAATTTGATTTCATTCACTGCCAGAACTTTACACCCAATTTCTTAAAAGCTGAGGGCACTCAGGACTGTGACCTGGTGCAAAGAAGAAATACAATTATGAACTTTTCAATGGAAATACAATTATGAACTTTTCAATGTTATTTCTTCATGTTAAAAGTGAAAAGACATGTAGTGTTTCTTTCTCACATCATAGCAAGCTCATAAAAACATTTTCTTGCACAAACTTTTGGTTGGTTCAGTCATAAATTTATAATATTTTTGAATTAGGAAAATAACTGATATTGAACCACTGTATTATAACTACCTTAGTTGTAAATTAATATAACAATGTTTATTTTAAAAAATAATTATTGCTCAAAATTTTACCTATTATTCAAGCATGGTTAATCCAAGTCTTCGCTGATGATTATGTACGGCGTGCAGGTAGCAAATGACCTCTATATTATTGGTGTGTATCATAGGATTGGAAATGTAACATAACTTTCCTTGTAAATTTCAATAAGTTTCCATAAGCTTGAGATGCTTTATCACTTTATCATTAAATGTCAAAAATTCCCATCATCTCAAGACTACTTCATATGCTTCCCCAGCCCATCTTAGAATGTCCCACATCTACTTCTTTCATAGTATAACAAATCTTTCATGGAAGTTCCGAAATCATTACCTATAAGGCTACTTACAAATGGGATATTCAAATTTCTGTTTTTTTTCTTTTAGATTGCATTTCCACTCCCATGTAATCATATTCCACTTTTTCTTCATTCATGCATCCAGATACTTCATATTATCATGAAATTGTAAAAAATATGTATTCCAATAGAAATTATAGCAATACCTTTATGAATATGAATGGTGCAAACATGGGACCTAAATTAGGTACAAAATGTAACTATATTAACCATACAGTACAGAATTGCAGCCTCTTCCAGATCAAATTAGAAATCCAGAGGAAACTAAGATGTGCAACACAGAACTCAAATTCTAGCCACCATCCTTGTGAGCAACTTGATTAATTATGTATGAGACATCCACAAAAGCAATTTAAATAAACACCATAGGCAACAATGCTGAGAAAAAATATATATAAGCTATACCTGAATAACTATGTCAAACCGCACCCAACCTTTGACAAAATCCGAGAGCAAAGCATGATCTAGATGATCTACAAATAAAATATTCTCTTCAACTTCAGGAAAATTAGACAAAAGCTTTCTCAATCGTAAACCTGACAAGATGTCAGCTACAACTGGCCAATTAAGATGTTTCCCCAAGAGTAGGGCTGCCCAGATCTCCTCTTCTGTATGAATTGCACCAACAAGAAGAAGACCAGCTTTATCTCCTCGAATCATTTCAAGAACTCGTGTCATTGCAATATGCACATTGCCATCACACGCAAGTGAATTATGTGTTTGAATGTACTTTGTGAATGGCTCAGCACTAGATATCCAATTGTCTAATCCCTTCAGACAGCTTAACATCCATTGTTTTCGACTATTGTCCAGTGGCTCTCTAAAAGGACAGTTAATGTGAACTGGGCCATAAGGTGACAAGGTTGCCCAATGTACAGCAGAATCTATTGTGGTGAGTACCATTCGCGCAGGAACATTATCAGTGGGTGCAGGAAGGCTAAAGAAGAACCTCACAAAAGAACCAAAATGATTCACCTAACACAAACAGCAACATGCTCCATAAGTGCTTCAATGAAAAAATATTTAATATACAAAAAGCATATAGGAAATGAAAAATGTATATACAAACGTAACCATTAACCTGTGAAAAATTGTACATCGCTTCCGTATGAAATTCGTTGTTCCATACCTGATTGATTGATTGATTTGCCCCAGCATTTTGAAGTTCAGGAGGGCGATCTGCAGTCAGTAACAGAAGTGGCACAAAATCTTGACTAGCCTCTACAACCTGCAGATGATGTGTATCAAGAATGATTTCATGTATCACACAAAAGTTAAGACACATTCCAAGCCTGTGCATATAATAGATGAGTAAGTAAATCAACCTCAAATACAAATAAAAGTTCAGTGGCAAGAAAAAGCTTACTCAAGTAATGAAAATTTCCAATTTAAATCATAAGAGGAAAAAATGCATGAAAATGTGCACAATGAAAGAGGGAAAGAGAAAAGAGAAGAAGTACTGGAACAAGAGTTCCCAGTATGATTGTTAACTAAGAATCAAAAATTTGTCAGGAAGAACTAACCTAAAACATTATATGCAATTAATACACATGCTTTATGCATAATAAAAAAATAAAAAGAAAATAATTACAAAATCATTAGTTTATAAAAATGTTCATTCACTGCTAACAAGGAAACCCTTAGCAACATACACTTCCTTGAAACTCACAGCAGGAAAAAGATTTGAAATTGCAGTTCCTGAAGATGTTATGACAACCGCTGGTTTATGAGAACCTCTTGCATAACCAACAGCATGAAATGCAAGTGAGCGCTCATCAAAGCATGCAGTACATGTTGTTAGGGGATGAGCAGAAGCAGCAATGGCAAGAGGGGATGATCTTGATCCTGGAGCAATGCAGAAATACTGAACAAAAAATTAATCAGACACATGAAAATTTGAAATAAAAACAAATAACCAATAAATGCCTCTCACCGTTAACCCAAGACGACAACATTCTTCCACTATAAGTGATGCCCAAACTGCATTGATGTTTTCACAAACTTGCAAGCAGTAACTTGTTTCACCGGCATCTTCCAGCTGGTAGTCAAAAGACACATAAAACTCAAACAATTATCATCTAACATGCTACCTTTCTAAAATTTTCAAAGGAAATTTCATATGCATAATAATTTGCGTTGAGAAAGTCCTAAACTATTTTATCTTTGCCACAACTTGACTCAGATAATACAGCTGTAGAACTTTATTTAGCCCAAGCAGCACCTGGCAGCTCACATTTCTGAAGTTTTCTCCCTTTTTCTTATTATATCATGTTTTAATGACAAACTGAGTCCGATAAAAACTAACATCATATGACTTTCCATTATTCAGTAAACAATATATGCATGAAATATTGCACTAAGAAATTAGCTAAATAGAGCATAACTGCTAATCTTGCAATTGCAGAAAATAGGAAAAAACTCATTACATAAATAATTGCCCCTGCAAATGCACAAGCAGCCTGTACAATTTTCCAGATAGAATATTCTTTTCATTTCAAGCTGCATTCAGCCCATGCTGCCTTGTGTGTCCACTTTTTGAGATTGTAAAACAGAAATCTAACAACATATACTTTTAATAAAGTAACAAAACAGTAGCATACCATGTTACAGGAAACACCAAGAGTTGGTGAAAGCCTGAAATAGAACTGAGAGAAACTTGTGATCCCTCTCTGCAAAGTAAGTTGGAATGTTCAGATAGTTTAGATAAAAACATTGGGGACAATACTAGTAAAGGAAATGAGGTTAGAAAGGATGAACAATTACCAGGAAAAAGGAGATACCAGTTCCAAGAGGTCATCTTGATAATCCCTTCTGTCCAACAACGAAGCATTCGAAGAAACCTATAAAATCACATTGCTCAAAGGCTAAACAAAGAACAAGTATTTCTGCTTAACGATTCAAGTTTTTAAGTATACCAACTCTCTCTATTCCCTTCCCTTCACCACCCCCCCCCCCCCCCCCCCAACCCATTTCTTGTAAGTTCTTCAAATTGAAACAAACTAAGTGGTTCCCTTGTGCAAAAATCAACAAAAAATAACAAGTAAATTTTCATACAGCACAGGCACAAGAGAGAGACAGAAAAACAGTTCTAGCAGATGAAGGACCCAGTTCAAAATTAATACGCAACTGCATGAAAGTCAGCTATCAAAGGTTAGGATAGAATTCCCACTAGCTACTCCTCCAATGCCCCCAGTTGGGTACTATAGTACTGTAATGCAACCATGGCTCTTGATTGGTAAATAAAATGGAAGTTGATCTTTCATGTTCTATAGATAACAAGGATTTGCATGTATTGACTCTCAAAAGATTTCTTTATTTTCCTCCATGGAACTTAGCCGTTGGGCAAGGTAAAGTATCCTCACACCTTACAGAGTTCACATTTTTCAACAACCAAAATTTATTTTACAAGACGCGGGGGATATTCCAATTTCCATAAAAAGATAAAAGAAAATTGTAAAAAATCATTAATGCACTAATAACATACTATAGAATTAAAACTGCTTGAATAACTTCAAAAACAGTGCGAAAAAGTTACCATTTGGTAAGTTTTATCCTCCACCACATTGATCTTATTGATGGCAGATTTTATACAGTCAGCATGGCCTCTCTCTCCATCTGGCCAAATATGATAACTGGCCTGAAAAAAAAGGAAATTTAACAACAAAGAAAAGGGAATAAAGTGGACAGAAAGTTCAATGAGCAAATATCACATTTTCAAAGAATATTTCAACAAAAAATAGAAGGCTATTTTAACAACAATGAAAAAGGTGCATAATAAAGTAGAGAAAAAGTTCAAGGAGAAAAAATTGCTTTCAAAGAATATTTCCAGCTGAATGGGATGCAGAAATAAATATGCACTCGGCAACAACAAACACAGTACCATGAACAAGCATATAAAATAACCTGCTAGCATGTGCAAGCTAAGGCCTGGCTCAAATTTCGCTAGATTATGACATTTCGCAAATGCTCTGAATTGCACTTAAGATAGAGTGGTTTATCAATAATGACACTCAATCCAGCAAGACACTGAGCAACACTCCCAAACAGTCACATGCTAGAAAAAAACTCCAGTAAGATGCAAATTACTTACAACACCATCGGCCATAACTAATATAAACATAAAAGAATGCGAAACATCACATCTACCATATTAAAATTATTGAGATTGTTAAAACTCAGACATCAATTTTCAAGTGCATAATTTAGATCTCAGTTAACTAAACTAATGCTGCCTTGTTAGAATAATGAATTCCTCATAGTTAATGCATAAAAAGTTCTGGATCAAACAAGAAACCACAAAGTGTGACAAGAGATAACATTAGCTTACCTGGTAAATAGATGACTCAAAAGACTGAATTGCCTGTTTAAATGAGCAAAAGAAAGCATCATCCCATGCCAATGTTGCTGATAGGATAGAGGCATCTTCATGCTCATCTAACTCAATCTGTTGGAACCAAATTTACCATAAAAGTATCTAGCATGTAAAGTGCAGCCATCAACTGAAGCTAAAAGAGAGATCTATACACAACACACTCAAAAATAGAAAACTATACAATTGAAAGGATCACTGAAAACCAAAAAGTCACAAAAAGGCAAATATGAAAAGTTTGTAATGCAAAAGAACGTACCTCAGGAATTACAAGATAAAAGGAACCAGCCTCATGCTTAATTGACAATGACACTTTGTCAAATTTAATATCCATAAAACCATAAGTTGCGATGCTGGTAGAATCACATGAGACGTATCTGCAGACCAACTATATGGGTATTATTTAGCCACCACATAAAATCCAAAAAAAATCTCAAAGAAAGAAAAAAAGAAAAACCCTTAACATCAAGCAAAAGACAATGCTCTGCACTTACTGCAACATTTTATATGTGGAAGAAAGGGTTCAAAACATTCCTGAAAGGTAAAAGAATAAGCATAATCTAAACTCTAAATAGACTCTAACCCTTTATCCTACATGTATAATGGCTATTGCCTTTTCCTTCCATGCCATTAAACAGATACCAATAAGATTGTTCTTCCTAAAGGAATAGTCATGAGTGCACAAAGGAACAGCTTCAGTAACCTAGTTCGCTGCATCTTATCCCCAACAAATGCTGAAAAAATTGTTCAAAAATTCAATGCGTGTTTGTATAGCCTTATACCTCCATAGTCCATGCCAACATATTGAACCACAGCTTGGTCATATAGTATTAGCTAGGTAAAGAGCCACTCATTATCAATAAGGATCACAATCTCAAATGGCACCATCGAGTATCATCAGTGAATGAAGTTTTTTCCAGCAATAGACCATGAAACAAACACAGAAAGAGACAGAGTCCGACCTTTTAATGGATCTTTGCTGCCCTGACGTAAGAGCAGAGGACTGCATAAAGTAAATTGCAACTCCAATTCCAAAAACGCCACGAGTTTTGTTTAGATAAAGAGATTTACAAGATGGATTCTCTGTCTCCTTAGAAAGAAAAAATCGAGGAAACACTCCAGACGAGTCTGGTTGACAACAGAACCAATTCAAAGCTTTTGGACTTGGAGGCACAGCAACCTGTAAAAACGTATTAATATTGCAAAAGCTTATTACACGTTCTGTAATTTCAGGTTTTTCCATTCAATCTCCATTATTAGGCAACTTCAAAAGTACCTGAAATCTCAGAACTCCACTACTAGAAGGAGGAGGATTTAACTTCAATTTCTCCACAGCCTTTCTAATACTCTGAAGACCAAATTCCAGAGTCAATGCCGGAGGCAAAGTACGCGTAATGCAAGTTTCTATAACCAATTCACAATCCTCAACAGCTTCCATTATCGGACCATCAAATCTTACCGCTTCAACAGCCTAACCAATTCCAAAACAATAGACATCATAAAATCACAATAACACACAAAATAAATTGTGCAAAATGGACAAGAAAAATTGAAAATACAAAAACCTTGAGAAAGTGAATACGACTGGTTCTGCGAAGGAATGCGAGAGTTTGCGGAGACCTAGCGAATGGGAGAGACCTTCTGGTAATATATTGAAAATTTGGAAATGGTGAAATTGAGAAATTGTTTGCGAGTAATATATGAGGTTTCATAGTTTATGAGAGCAAAAAAGAAAGGTCGATAGCGCGCGGGAGGCCCAAAGTAAAGAATGACAAAAGATTAAGCAAGGAGAAGAGGAGGACTGAAGGAGTTTTTCGAGTTTCGAGGTGAAACGATAAGGTTTGGCCACGTCAGCTGAAGTAACTGACGATGGTGAAGTTTAACCAGTGCAGTAACACAAGTTGGCTAAAATACCACAAAAATTAGCGAAATTTACATCATTCTCAATTGAGATTATAAAACAAAATAACTCTAAACTAAATAAGGATATTTTTGTCATTTCATGAATTCGGATTACTTCTATTTTCAACTCGATCATCAAAATAACAGCATTCCGTAGCCATGGCTTTAAACTTATTCTAATTCTAATTATGTCCTTCAGATTACCAGCATTTTCCAGACAAAGCGAGTCAATGTCTGAAGGAGCACGAAACGACAATGCGAAATCATTGAAACTCTTCAAATCTAGTTACTGGCGTTGTTGGAGTTTGTTTTTATTACCATTGCTTTCGGGAGGACAAAGATTCATAATTTCAAGAGTCAAAGCTTTTGCTTCTGGTGTTATCTTAGCAAAAGGTTACGAACATGCACGTTGAGGTCGGAATGTTCTCTGGAAAAAATCCATGGAGGAAGTTTCCGTTAATGACATTTGTTGCTATGCCTATATTATTACCTCTTTTGACTCTTATTACTGCTTTCTTTTCCATCAACTCTTTGAAGGGATGGGTCTTGGAGGATGCATATAATTACAGGTACTAACTACCATTCCTTGTGTTTTTATCTTTGCGAGAAATCACTCAAATATCAAACTTAATGATAACCATTCTAAGTTTACCGCAGCGAACATTAATTTATTAAAGCAATTTCTAAGTATTATTTCATACAATTTCTAATTTAATATACTCGATGATTGAGAATAGAATACTATTTCAAGAACATTATTCTATTTTTTTTTTATGTTATACACCAATAAAAATATATGATATATATTTTTAAATATAATTATTAATTTCATTAATACATTCTATTCAATTATTTAAAAAAAATAAAAATTGACGTGTAAAATTTTAGAAATCATATACCCAATAAGCTCCTTTGTGATATATTAATTACAATCAATTTGGCATTGCACTAAAGAATTGGTTTGTCAGATCGATGTATATAATGAAAGCATAAGCGGCCCAACAGCTCTAATTGTGATGGGGACTACTAAATACTTCATCAGTTGGATTATTGGCACTGGTGAATATCTTAGCGCAGATGATTTTATATATGAGGCCAACTACAGCAAAATGTGAAGCTTCAAATGCTGGCGTATATTGCAGTTCTACTAGCTAGGTGTTGGAGGAGACTGTAAATGAATGCAGATTTTTTGTGAATTAAAGCAGGAATTTAGTTTCTGTATATGTGTTGATTATATTAATTTGTTTTTGAAAATGCACTTTTTGTATTGTTTTTAATTAGTAAGTGCGAGTTTATTTTCTACAAGTTGGAGAAAGCATTAGCCATTAGAAATAAAAGTTTAATTAATTTATTTCTTAGTTGATTAAAAAGTTTGTTTACTAATCTATTAATTTCACCAAAAGAAAATTACAACACCATTTTAGAAAGAAAGAAAATGAATATAAATATATCAATACCAACTTTGACATCTCCATAAACAGAAACAAGTTAAAAAAATTAATAATAATACACAGAATGGGCTCAAATGGCACAAAATTTTGGCAACCTGCAAGAATGAATAATATTTAAAAGGAATATTTACATATTTGGCGGGTGCTCCAAGCAATAATAGCCACTAATATGAACGCTTTCTCTCAGAGAAGACTGAGAGATGCTATATATATATATATATATATATACAGTCTACTGAAGCCGTGCCAACTTGCCCAAATATTGTAGTCCATATAAGATCAATATCTAAGTTTTGGGGGTTTTTTATTTTTTTTAGCTTAACCAAAACTTTCATCCTGGTTATTTCCTTAGCAATTAGCTAGGCTTATTAGCAGTAACACGAATAATTTATAACCTGCAAACTTCTTTTTTTTAATTTTGGGTTCAAGAATAAAATTTCGTCTAAACCATAAACAAGAGCAGAAATTAATAGAAAACAGAGAGAGTGAGAGAGGGCTAATATCAAAATAATTCAAACTTATGTGTATATATATAACAGCAAGTAAAAATTATAGTGGACACATATCAATATTTAGTTAATTTATCATTTCAATTAGGACTTTTAGTTAAAATAACTCGTGATGTTATTATATACTATATATATATATATGCATAGAATTTTCAGTTTTGACCACTTCGTCTTTCTTTGTTTTTTCTTTAACATGTGCATCTTTGCACATCTTGCTTGTATGAATAATGTAATTGTGTTTAAACTAAGATTTTTTAAAAAGATGGTTTTATTTATCATGATATTTCACCGTGAATGGAGTTTTTTTTTTCTTGGCTTTTTCATTAGTAGAATAGCTCGTAATGCTAATTATATATATACTAAAACTGCAATAAACTTTGGCGAAACCATGACATAAATAAAGAGGGATAAAATTTTCAAGCAAAAAAAATTATATTTAAATTTTTATTCAATTTAATTTTCATATTAAAAAATTAATGCAAATAATTGACATTAATATTTATATTCAATTTTATTTCATATTAAATAATAAAATATTAAAATTTTTATTATTTTTATTTCAATATCTAAATTTTAGTTTGAGAAATTACATAATATATATTATTTTTTTAAATAATATTTATATATATTTTTTGAGATATTTTAACAAAAGTGTTTAAATTAATTATTTTTAATAAATTTATATGATAAAATATTTTTTACAAAATAATTAACTTAATCACAAAACTCTAAACTCAATTCATAATCAAATTATAAAATAATTATCCTAATCACAAAATTTTAAATTCTCAATTAATATCATAGTCAAATTTTGAAATAATTAATCTAATAATTAAAATTTTAATTTTAATTCATAATTAAATTCTAAAATAATTAATCTAATCATCAAAACTATAAATTAAAACTAAAAAACTAAACTTTAAATTAAACAATAATTATAAATAATTATAATGCTCAATAACATTATCAAAATAACAAATTAAAAATTAATATTAAATTTTAAAATAATTAATATTTAAAAATTAATTTTAAAGAAAAAATAAATATACATGCACACAAATATATATAAATATTATATATTATATTATAAATTAATTTCATATTACTTAAACATTATTAATTTTATGCATATATAAATATACATATACATATATATACATGTATATGTAAATATATGAACCAAAGGGGCAATTATATAAGTATTATTAATGTATATATATGAACCAAAGGGGCAATTATATAAGTATTATTAATTTTATGTATGTATAAATATACATATATATACATATGAACTAAGGGAGGCAATTATATAAGTATTATTAATTATATATATATATATATATATGTATATAGGAACCAATGCCCCGTCTTCTGCCCCTGGCTACAGAGAACACTATTTCTTGTGGCAGTTAATTTCCCTCTAAACCATATTTGTTTTTTTCTTAATTCCCTGCATTACCCTTGCTTCTTATGGTCACTATCATCTCATTTGCTGTCCATGTAGTGTGTAAACAAGGAACCAAATATTGTATATAATCCACCGCCACCATATAAAGCGTCCACTCTCATAATTTCCGCGCTCATTTTCATCCCAATAAGTACTATTCTCTTCTTTTGAAAAAAAAAAAAGCACTATTCTCATTCTTTTCTTTGTTTAAATATTGAACACAAATCACCATTTTTGGTTTGTTAAATTTCATTCATTCATTCTATTATTATATATATATATATATACATATCATTTTTGTTGTGCTCCTTTTATAAATAAGAGAAGAGGGCTAAAATTTGTTCGGCTTTAACCATTATCTATTAATATTTAATTTAAAAAAAAATTTCTCACTCCATCAAAAAATTATCCTATCTTAATAATAGTTATCTTTATCTTAATAGGTAGTTTAGTTGGCTACAACTTTACAAGTGGATAGATTTGCATAAAAATAAAATACTAAATTAGTGGGTCATCCACTTAATTTACGTGGAATTAACAATCTTTAGTTTATGATTTATAATTATTTAAATTGCTTATGAAATTTATTTGATAAAAATTTTATAAAATATTAATTATTTATAATTATCAAATTGAATATTTTTAAATTTAGTTAGTAAAAACTATAATAATAAATTCTATTATAAAATTTAGTACAAATAACAATAAATTATGAAAACTAAATTAAATAAATTATTATAAATTTAAATATTTTTAATTGATAAATATTCAAAAAGTTCTATTTATTTTGAAGATTTAATTATAAATATTTTTGCAAAATAAAAAAAAAGAAAAGAAAAAAGAAAGGCCAAGTATAAATTATATTATTCCTCCACCATAAAAATATTTTTCACCATTCCATTTTGAATTATCCTAAAATAATTATTCACTTTTATTTATAGTATATATTTAAAATTATTTTTTCTATTTTATTTTTTAATAAAATTACATTTTAAATAAAAAATTAATGATAATTTATAATATTTTTAAGAAAAATTTAAAAATAATTTATTACATGAATAAAAGTATAAAAAAATTACATAAATTGTGAATATATTATAGTAATTGTATTTTTTAAAAACTTATAATAAAAAAATGACACTTTTTAAGACGAAAAGAACATTTGGAGAGGGTTGCGGGGCCGCAGATGACATCAACCAATTAATTAGAGTTTTGTAACATAAGGCTAATGGTTCGTTTAATTCGATATTTATTAGTTTGTCTCGTTACACCTGTATATCTGTAATATATCACAATTCACAAGACGCCAATTCAAGATTTATTTAGTGGCTTTGATTAAAAAAAAAGATTTATTTAGTGGCCAAAAAAAAAACTCAAGATTTATTTTAAGCAAATTGAGAGGTACCCAAAAAAAGCCAATCATTTCTATCGAAAAAAAAAAGCCAATCATATATAATTATATTAATTGTCTTTTTCACAGAAAATTACCTTCTGGGACCATCTATAATGTATAACACTACAAACTTCTAAGGGATGACTTTGGAATGAAATATTGTATCTGTTCCAGATTAATATATGTTTTCTTTTTTTTATTTATTTTAAATTATAAATTATTTATTATTTTAATAAATCAATTAATATAATAGATTTTTATTATATTTAAATTTATATTTTCAATAAATTAATTTTAATTTTTATGAATTAAAAAATATAACATATTAATTTGAGATCAAAAAAAATATTTTATTAATAATATTTTATAATTAATTTGTATATATTTATATATATACTACTTCCATCCTAGTAAAATTATTTTTTTTTGTAAAAAAAATTAAACTATCACTTAATATAATTAATTAAAAAAAATTAATTAATTTTTTTAATTATATATTTATTATTAATGAGTTAATAGTAAGGTAAGAGTATAGCAATTTTAGTATTAATAAGTTGAAAGGAATATTTTAATTTATTTAAAATAATTTTATATAATATTTAAAAATTTTAATCATTTTTTTAATCCTTATAAATAAATGAAAGGCTACAATTTTATTGATACAGAAAGGGTAATAATTGAAAATATCTCTCTCTTTTTTAGATCTTGACTCTAGGGATGAAGATATAGATTATGAGGTCATTAAACACTAGCGACAAGACTAGAAGCAACAAGAACTCTCCTATTCATTACTTTGGTTATTGGAAAACCTTTTATATTGTGGTCATAACTTGTCCTATATACACACACACACACACACACACATATGTGGTATTATGGATATTTGAGAAGAAAAATAAATAAATAAATAAATATTTCCCGTTCAAAATGGAAGACCCAATTAAGTGTAAGTAGGGCTCTTGGTGTCTTAGCAATTCTCTCTCAAAAAATGTAATCATTATGATCACTTATGACCATTTATATATGGCATTGGTTTGCACTTTGAGAACTTGCACTTATGACTTATTCTCTGCTCTTAGTGATATTTTAGACAAAGCCTCTCTCTCTCTCTCTCTCTCTCTCTCTCTCTCTCTCTCTCTATTCTTTGATCATTATTTGGTCACAATTTGGTCAACACAAAGTATACAAACTAATCATTCCATAATTTTCCCACTACTTATATATTTACAAATAATAAAAGCAATTTGGTATATATATATATATATATAATTAAAATATTACCTTAGACTTCATCAACTTCATATATATATGTGTGTGTCATCCAAAATTAGTATTGGATGGAGAAGATGTTAAAAAATTAATTGAAGTGACAGCAAATTAATTACATGTTGGGCAATTTGACACCATTGATAGTATCTGATTTGTTAACTGTACTTTGACATATAAAGTTAATAGCAGCAACTAATTATAATGAATTAAGTTGCTAATTAATTAATGGAGAAGCCAAAAGCTTTGAGGTTGACATGCAAATGCTTACGCCAAATTACATTTGGTTAGGGGTTGTGTATTTGATGTCATCAGAGAATTGGCTTGCTAATGGTGGGGATACCCATAAAATATTTTTAAAAAAAAAATTAAGCAAGTTAGAGTGCATTTCATAATTTTCATTATTTTATTGGGTACTTTGCATAATCCTCATTAATTAATTAATCATTCTTCTCATAATTCAAATGTTAGATCACTTATGGCGATTAAAGAATTCTAAATTTAAATTGTATTGAATGAGAAATATATTTTTATATATATTTTTTTAGTATATTATTATTGTGATTATTTTTCCAATCGATTGGTCTATTTTTATTTATTAAGTAATTTTGTAAATACTTAATTAATTTCCATTAGTAGTTTCAAAATTCATCATTATTGATAAACAAAATAATAACAATGCTATATCGATAGACATAGAGATTTGATCACTGTGGCACTGACACCTATGGGAGCTTGTGATAGTACTAGGAAGAATGTTGACGATGGCCAATCCTTTCATCCAGAAATATCCAATGATCTATTACTGTTCAAGTCTTTCCTGCTATCACATAATGACACGTGCCACCATTATTAATTATATAATCGTAAAACATAGAAATAAAATGATTTCCAATATTTGAATGTTAAAAAAGTAATTCAATTAATGAGAAATTTAATTACTTAAAATAACAAATTTATTTATATTTTTTTCAGAATTTTATAATTTTTTTATAAATTTAATATTACTAAATATAGTTGTTGCATATTTATAATATATATATATATAAATGTATTATCCAGTTTTAAATTATAACAAGTCTATAATAATTAGTTTTTACAATAAGATTTTTTTAAAGATTAATTTACATATTAGTTACATGCATTTTATTGTATATATGATGATCAAAAATATATTTATATATATATATATATATGTCAAGACACATGAAAATACGATAAAGAAATGAGAAAACAATGTGTAATATATAATTAATAAATGCTAAACTTCTGTTACTGTAGTTTTTTTAAACTATAAAATATATATGTAAACAATATGCATATTTATATTATATATTGAGTAATACTTTATAAATTATATATGCACATATAAAATTTTATTGTTTTATTTTTTTCGAGATAATATTAATAAATATAAAAATAACATATGATTTTTAAAATAAATTAGTCATTTAATATAATTTTTACAGTCTCGAAATATACAGGTACCAACTAATTAATTAAAGTGTCATAATAAATTAATCAGTAGAAGATTAAGAATATGTTGTAGTTCTTTAATTAATAATTGTATTAATTTCAAACAATGTAAATTATCAATTATTAATTAATTAATTAGCAATGCCAATTGTTTCAAAGCACCACTTAGTTTAACTTTAGTATCCACATTAATTTGTTAGTGGATTACGACCTTAATTAATTAAATTAATTACGTACGTAAGCACAAACTAAACATGCGTGCAAGTTATAATATATATAAAGTAGTATTAGTTAATATTGTTAATTATTAAAATTAATTATTCTAAATGCACCATCCACCAACATCATTGTTGTTATTGTATATTATAAAACAATTAAAGCTATGTTATGCAGAAAATAGCAGAAGATTATATCTAAATAATAAAATGGCGATGATGAAGACCTTATCCTCTTTGGTCCAATCATTCTAAAGTTGAGATGACCTCACAAAAGCAATTTTCTTAATGCTACGTTTGGATTTATAAGGCTTTCCAAGTCCATGAAATTAAAAATTATATAATCTATGATTTAATTAAGATCACTCTCTTTGATATTCATTTTTTTATTTTGTATTATTCAATTTATATAGCCATTTTCTTTTTATTATTTAATATTTTTATTATTTAATATGTTATATAGAGAAAATATTATATATGACCGCAATAAATATATAAAAACTACAAAAGATTTATTTGTTTTATTAATTCATTTTTTCAAGTTAATTATAACTTTTTAATAATTATATGAAATACAATATTCCATGAAAATAATATATAGTTGATGTCAAATAACTAAACTTAAACCATAAATAATTAAAGGATGAGAAATTAAAAAAAAATAAAAACTTTTTTAATTATGATTCAAACAACTACCAATATCTTTTAAGAATTTCCCATATATATAATAATCCATCTAATTTTTTATTTTTTTTAAATAACTATTTTTCTTATTAATTTAATTAAAAATGTTAAGTGATTAATGCAGTCTAATAGTAAGTGAATATTTTTTTTTATTACAGATTCAAAATCAATTCTTCCTTTATTATATTAATAATAAAAAAATTTATGAATTCTTTAAATTTTTGGATGGAAAATATCTTCATCCAAACAGGGTTTAAAAAAATAAAAAAGAGTGGGGGTTTGAGTGGGTGGAGAGAGTGGAGACAGTGCACGCACGGTACAGGTTATGGTATCCAAAAAAAACTTGCAAAGTAAAAGATGATGGAGATAGCGCCAAGGCTTTAACAAAGACTTCAAAAGAGACTTTGATGTATTGAGTTTTCTTCTTCAACACTCCCATTTCAGGTGCTGACACCTTCATCTATCAAAATATTCATACACATGCACTATCATTACCTCAATTTGCTTATCAAATTTCAATCACTATGTTTTACTATCATTTTTACTTATAATATAGTCAAATTTATGTTTAAATAATTTTTTCATGCTATAAAATATAGAATAACTTTTTGAATGAAACAAAATAATTTACTAATAATATATCAAAAACATAGCACAGTGAGTCATAATATAATGAAATAAGCATTATTTATATAATAGATTCAGAGTCGATTATTCCTTCATATATATTAATACTAAGTATATATATATACAAATATTAACTATCATTCTCAATCTTTTCTTCACCTATGATAAAATATTTGTGTTAAAATAAGAATGAATTAAATCTCATGACAATCAAATATCAAATAATACAATAATTTGATATGAAAATAATATAAATTTCTCAGTATTTTAATTTTTTTTATCATACCACTAGATCAAAATTCTCATCACGGACTTTATTTTTCTTAAGCAACCTATTAATTTTTAAACCACAATATAATTTTGTTAACTTTTCCCAATTCAGACCTAACTCAACAAGCTAATATTATATCCAAACCAATCTATCAGAAGGTGGAAAATACTATTAAGAATTGAGTGTATATATATCTAGCCAATAATAAATAAATAAAATTAATATTTTTTTATTAAAATTCTTTTATTTAATATTTATTTTCTCGGGTGTTTATTTATAAGGTAAAATTTATTTAGGTAGTATGTATAGCTACATATGTTTAATAGCAAGTTCCATATAAGCATGATTTTCAAAAAAATAGACTAATTTGTTTTTCAAATAATTTTATTATGACATGCTAACCAATATATTTTCAATTTAGTAGTATGAAAATTGACAAAATTAGTGTTAGTTTCTTTTATAAGTGAGGCATACGATTCCCATAAATATTTAGTTATATATTTGAAAACTTATCTTTCAGATAGAAGCAAAATTTTCACCACTAGAATCATAATCGATCAAAAATCAATTCTCACCCTTAATTCTCCTGAAGAGGAATAATTTTATACCCTTTCAGAATCCATAGGGAATCACTCTAGCCAAACATAAACAAATTGAAATTTTTTTAATTATAGAGAAATTTTTAGGTGTATCTTGTTCATCTCGTCAAATAATTATAGTCTAAGGAAATAAAAATAATAATAATAAAAAGCTTTTTTGTTGGCCTTAAAAATCAAATTAATGCTAAGCGTGAAAAGAAAGAATAAATTAATTAAGTCAATCTTTAAAATTTTTAATCATGCCTCAATTAATTTAGATAAAAGTAATTTAGAGTGATCTTATATTTAGTACATCTCTAAAAATATAATTCTAAATAGTATTTAAAAAAATTTTATATAATCAATCTCAATTAATTTAAAATTAAAATTTATTAAGTTGGGTAGAGTTGAGTACTCAGATATATCGTATATAAAAAATTTACAACTTCTAAAGTATTATATTTTAATTGATAATATATATATGTATGTGTGCGGGTGCGGGTGCGGGTGCGGGTGCGTGTGCGTGTGCGTGTGCGTGCGTCCGTATTTATCTGCGAGTGAAAAAAAAAGGCAAAAGATGGGGATTATTTTTGAAATGAGATGACAAGCAGTACAAATTGGTGGAGGAGTGGTGGTGCGCGGGCCACCCCAATGTAGCAAAGAAATACATGAACCCAATTAATATATAAGCAGTTTGACCAAATGCTTCATAAATTTTTAACACAAAGAATTATGTTTGTTACCATAATATGAAAAGCTGTTAAATCCAGTCCCCCTCCGTACCTAGCACCTTCATCACTTTTTGTGGTGCACTCACCCACCCTTGTGTCTGCAATTTATCTATGGCTACGTTTTAGACTATTCTACTAGCTAGGCATGTATGAGAATGGGAAATAAAGTGAAAATTGTGGATAGAAAGAAAAACAAACTGTAGCCTAGCTAGTTGATGATGACGATTATAATGTTTTTGTCTTCTTTCAATATTTGATTGGTGGCATCATGACTATATATTATTATTTCTGATCCTCCTTCAATTTCTGTTTATAATGATTAATGAAATCAAATCTTGTTCATAATTATTTTTTTTATAAATTATCTCTAACTAAAACTTGTTCATAAATTTTTAAAACATATGTATATTGTGCCTTGATTGATTAGAAAATAATTTCTATATGATCACCATCATCATCCTCTGATCCTCATGATTTAATGTCCATTTCAGAAGAAGAAAGGTAAATATATATAGAGGATTTGAGATCTTACAAATTTGCCTCACAGAGCACAATCAAATTTTATCATTTATGTTGCATATTTGTATTGATATTATTGGCTGACAGGCAAAATTTTTACATTCCGCAAATAGCATGCTCAAGAGTACACTCAATGCTATCAATTGTGGAAAAATTACAAATTTTAGTTTTACGTATATTTTCCGTAAATAAACAAATATTTTTTTTACTTTAGGTCAATCATGTCTATTGCCCAACTTATTTTTGGCAGCTTTAGTTTATCTTTTTTTTTCCTATTTGCCTGGTTTTTGAAGCGGATGGACTGATTTTTTTTTTTTTCATTTATCCAAGAGAGATACTATGCAAAATGTAAATAATTAAATAAATTTAGAGTAAGTCCCATTTTTTCAGAATCTCAAAAAAATTTTAATTCTATTATTACATTAAAATTTTTATTCAAAACAAATCGAATCCATCTAATTTTTAAGGAGTAATAAACTAAAAATTCTATGCATTTATTTCATTTATGTGGTGATCACCAAAAGTAATAAAATATAGTTTTTACTGCAAAAACAAGAAAATAATAATAGTCATTCTCGCGACCTAAAAAAATGAGAGTGAATTATATCCGTCGTTTCTGAAAAATTTACTAACATACATTATTATTGCCATCACTCAAGTTTAAAATTTACACTGATAATCGTTGCCTTAAAATCAAATAAAAACAAGAGAAGCGTAGGAAACTTTAGAGATAAGTGTTTTAACCATTCAAACTATATATCAATTTATGTAAATAAAGTTATTTTATTTATATTTTCACTATAATTTATTAAAAAATTATAAATTATAAAGTAATTCTATATAATTATTGATATTTAAATTATTATAATTAATTATAAAATTTTATAAATATTAATAATATAATAATTAAACTTTAGAATTCTATGAATATTAATAATTATAAATATTTAAATTTTATAATTAATTATAAGTAATTATAAATATTTAAAATATTATAATTAATTATAGAATTTTATAAATATTAATAATATAATAATAAATAAACTTTAGAATTTCATGAATATTAATAATTATAAATATTTAGATTTTATAATTAATTATAAATATTAATAATTAAAAAAATTATAAATATTTAAAATTTTAATTAATAATTATAGAATTTTATAAATATTAATAATATAATAATAATTAAACTTTAGAATTTTATAAATATTAGTGTTATAATAATAATTTAAAATATTATAATTAATTATAAATATTTAAACTTTAGATAATAATAATTAATAATTATATAAAATTACTTTGTAGTTTATAGATTTTCAGTAATTATAGTTAAAATATAAATAAAGTAACTTTATTTGTATAAATTAATTTGTAGCTTGGATGATTAAAGCATTTCTCTCTAAAGTTAGAAGTGCAAGGATCGAATCCCTCCATGAAGGATTGCCGTTAACTAAGCAAATGAAAAAATAAAGTATCGGTAAATTCTTCAAGGATGACAGGGGCAATTCTTATTTTTCTTCACAAAATTCTTTTTTCATTTTCTAAAGAACATATTAATCTTAAATCTAATGATGAAGGCAGCATTTCTTATTATCTCTTTTGCCTAATTTAACAGGATTTGGATCCATTATTCTTGATTGTAAGGAGTTAGGAAAACTTATTCCTGGTATTTCCTTCAATTGGGTTAGGCGACAAGCTAATTGCGTAGCTCACTCTATTGCAAGGGCATCCCAATGATACGCTAGTCGTTAAAATTGAAATAGTTGTTCGGATTTTATTGTTAGCATTATTTCTTTTGAGGCAAAAACTGAGAATTTTTGGATGAGTATATTGGGAAGGCCTATTCAGTGAAGATTTGTTTAATTCTTGTGTTCTTTGCCGTATGTTTGGTGCTTTGGTTTTATGAACTTGATTTTGACTTCATATGAAAAAAAAAAAGCTAATATACGTATAAGATTTCTCTTAATACTTAACAAGATTAATTAATATATATAATTTCATGCCATGGCACTCTTATCCATATTATAGTGCAATATGCAATACATAGTGATGAATATGCACACCCAAACACAATAAATTAATTTGTGCAAAGAAACAAATTAAATAAAGGCAGCTGCCATATGATATTCAAACAAAAACTTAACTTTGTTTCTTTAATATGGTTGAGTTTCTTGGCATCTTTTACATTAATTCTTTTATTATAATTCTTTATTATATCAGATGATCTACAAAAGGAAGTTCTATAGTGGGGGATCACCTAAAATAGAGTATAGTTTATTTATTATTGAAGCTAATTAAAAAAACAGAAGGAATTGAATATTCATTTAATTCGATTAAAATAAACTAGATTTTGCGGTTGCAATTTGCTTCTAAGATTTGTCAAGACTTTTATTGTGATCCAATATTCTGTATTACTATTAATGATATTCTCTATTATTATAGTCTAAATTAGTGGGCCTTATTAATATAAAGAATAAAAACTTTGGTGAAACACTTAATTGAAACTCTATTAATATGTGAGATGCTGCCACATTTTAGCTCTGATCATGGTGGCATATATGTATATATATTTAATGATAAAGATAGTTTAGGTGCTTAAGATGGAGACATATACTTGTTTCTTTTATGTCATGAAATAACTTCAAGCATTTTTTTTATGATCTTGAAGAGGCACTTAATTATTCTCTGTCATCACAATGGTGCAAGTGAACTTTTTGGTGTAATTATACAGGAATCGTATGTATCTTAATGATTATCTTTGGTTCGCAAGTGAATAATCACCACTTCATCTTATTTTATTAAGCTCCAATTTTGAGATTCTTATTTATAAATTAAATTAATCTTAATATTATAAATTATGCTTACAGAAAGGGACAATTTAAATATTAAAGATTACTGCGAGACTAATTGGGTTGGATCAATTGACGATAGACAATTTACATCCCAGTATTTCACTTTTATAGGTGGGAGTTATTTTGTCATGGGAGAAGTGGAAAAATAAGATGTTATGGCTAAGTCACGTGGTGAGGTTGAGTACAAAGGAATGTCTAAGACAATATGTGGATTGTTATGATGCAAAATTTAAATATTGAGTAGAACAATCCCATGAAATTATATTATGATAATAAGACAGTACGTGATGTTCAACATAATTGAACAAAATATATTAAGATTGATAGGCACTTGATTAAGGAGAAATTAAAAGCAAAACTTATTGAAATACCCATATTTGATCTCAATACCGTTATATTTGTTGAAATTTCAAGTATGGAAGGAATTCCAAGTCAAAAAAAATAAAAATTAATGAGGTATAAACAAAAAGAATTCATAAACCTATTAACTTGAGGTTTTGAATTAGAATTTAGTACAAGTCTACTTACATTTCTTCACTAAGTCCATAAAAATGTCTTCAAAGTGGACTCACTAAACCCAATACATGATACAGGGACGAGTGTGAAGATGTTAGTCACATCTCGTGATCGTCAAGTTAATAAGTGTGCTCCCTCACCAATTACATAAAAATAATTTGTCAAGTAAATAGAATCCCGAACCCAGCAATACTCACTAGAGCATTATCAAACCAAGTATTCACCAATTGTCTTGACAAGATAGACACGAGTGACTTTATGCACCAACTTGGGGGAATGTTGCGATTCGGGTAAGTATCTCCAAGTTAGTCCAATGATGTCCGAGGCGTTAACCTAAAGTTTAGTTGTATAAATCTTTATAATTTTGTTTTCTCATTTATGCCCATCAATCAACAGAGAGAGAATCAAGAAAGAAAGATTGAGACTTCTTATCACAATTTTTTATTTTCTCATATTTTTTTACTGTATTAATTTATGTGTGGGACATAATAATTTTTTTTTTCACTCAATCGGAAATAGAAATTTAATAAAATACACAAGAAAATTAGTTAGTATTATGAATTTAACGTTAATTAAAATAAAAAATAAAAAAAATAAAAATCATGTTGAAGCATAAGATTATAATCATATTAATTAATTTCAATAGCAAGTGGGTTTATTTATTTATTTAAAAATTTTCGTAAGTTGCAAAGAGTAAGTACTTGCTTGAGTAATTTAAGTGCAAAAATTCGAATCTCACTCGGTTGAAAAGAAAAAAAAAAAAGAAGAAGAAGCCATGATTGAGCTCTAAAAACTCTTTGAAAAATAGCATATATATTATGCAGACAATATTGGATTGGGAAAAATTACTTCTATCGTTTGCCTTATATATGCAGAAGCACTTTGAATGGTTTTTAAATGATAATTTAGGTTATTGATTTTTTTTCATTTTCATATTTATTATTATTATCATATATTTTAAAAAAAAATTATCTTTACTGGTGTGAAAGTGTAGGACTCTCTCTTCCATTGACATTGCTACAGCAGAAGTATTGACAGAGGACAATCAAAGACCCACCAACATCTCTCTTTAGCTATGGTGAATTATTAATGGAGCTCTTGCCTTGACAAGATTACACGCCAATGACCGAGACAAAGGAAACAAGGGAGGAAAGTGCCTATTATAATTATTATAAAAGCACCTAGGAATCTGCATATAACATTATATTTCTTGCTCAACTTCAATAAAATAACTTAGAAAATTTCAGCCAAAGATGGGATTTATTTAGGTACCTGATGTTAACCATATTTAAAATAATTCCCACTCAAAATGGACCCCTCCAATCTCAGAATTAAGTGCTTAATGACTCATCTAAAATTTGCAATATATATATATATATATATATATATAAACTTAAAATTGTTATTTAATTAATTACCTGTTAAACTGATTTTTTTTTTGCATGAGTAAGAATTATTAGGCATAACTGGCTAATAGAGTTTTGAACTTTTATGACACTGAAATTTAATTTTTAAGGTTTTTCTGAAGTAAACCCGTCCCGTGACTTTTAACATCCTTTTCTCATTTTTTATCCTTTATTTTCTTCTTCTTCTTCTTCTTCTTGGTGGTCGAAAAAATAAGAACATTTCTAATTATAATAATTGCTTGCACTCACTCAAATCATATCTTAGCCAAGTATAATTATTCAGAATATCAATTTTCTATCATTACCATTTTCTCATGCATTATTTTTTTCTTTTTTCTTTCATTCTTTATATGTATACATGCATATATTAAATAGTAATTCCAATACGCATATCCAAAGTTTGTATCAACTTCTCACCATCCAACTTCTTTTAAGAGACTTAAGTGGATATATGTGGATATATATATTTCTAATTTTAAAAAAAAATTAATTATTATGCATACATAAAATGCAACATTTCTAGTGCATTCATAACAGTTTTTTTTTTTTTAAAAATTATGCTCATGTAAGCAGCTCTCTCTCTCTCTCTCTCTCTCTCTCTCTCTCTCTCTTTTCTCTCTATAAAACCCCTCAACTCCTCTTCCCATTCTTCTCTACAAAAAAACAAATAACAAACACATTCAACTGATATTATCTTAGCCTAGCCATGATTCCAGAAGAGTTCACAGGCATTAACTATTTCCCACCGGAAAACCCAATCCTATTTGATGCGAATCTTGGCTTGCTGCAGCAAAATAACATACCAAATTTCCATTTTAATAGACTATCAACAACAAACTTTCATAACCCTCCATTTCCTCAACCTGTTCAGGAATTTCTCCCTCAGCAGTCCTCAAGTCTAAGCAACAATTCAACTTCTGATGAAGCAGAGGAAAACCAACTCAGCATCATTGATGAAAGGAAACAAAGAAGAATGATTTCTAATCGGGAATCTGCTCGAAGATCAAGAATGAGGAAACAAAAACACTTAGATGAGTTATGGTCTCAAGTTGTTCGTCTTCGAACTGATAATCATAATTTAATTGATAAGTTGAATCATGTGTCTGAATGTCATGACAGAGTTCTTCAAGAAAATGCTAGACTCAAAGAAGAAGCTTCTGATCTTCGCCAAATGCTTACTGACTTCCAAATTGGTAGTCCTTTCACTGCTACTGCTTTAAGAGACCTTGAAGAAGTTCCTTGCAACACAGCACATCTCAGAGCTGAATCTTCAAATCGATCTATTACTAGTTCATCAGTAGATTTACTTCATTAAAATGAAAAAAAAAAAAAAAGAATTGAAGAAATGGAAATTTTCTGCAATAATTAGTCTAAGTAAGTTCTTTCTGTTTGTTGGGTGGTTCTTGATGATGAGCTTTACTGTATGAGATCAGAAAGAGGCTGCAATAACAGTTTTTTAACTATCTTCTTCTTTCTAATTAAGTTTTGTCATCATTTCATAAATTCTCCTACACTTTAGATCCAATTAAATGAACTACTATAAATCTTATCGCCGCGTATATATGCAATACTACTGCAGCTAGCACACATTAGTCCATTATATTTTCATGAACTTTTAATCATTCAAAGAACCCCACCAACTTTGATTAAAATTTCCACCTGATCAATTATATTTATCAATCATGAAATTCTGAAAAGCAATAAATAAATAAATAAAAGGATATATAATGGTAATGTATCAGATGAAATATTTATATTATCAATGGGTTTTGTTTCAAGTTGCTATAAGAGGAAGTAAAAAAAAAAAAAACTTTTTCTCAGGTGTACGAAAATATGGTGAAGAAGAAACTAGTAATTGCTATAGCAGCGGTGGACCTTGTCTGAACAAGCTCCATTCAAGGGGAGGGATTAAAGGCACCATAGCCAGTCAAGTATTGCTGACAATAGCAGGGGCAAGAAGACAAATGGTGGTGGAGATGCTGGTGATAGTGGCTTATCATACAAATAATAACTACTGCAATATGCAAAAACATTTGAAAAGGCTATCCACTAATTAAATCATATACACTTCCAATATTACTACTATCCTTTTGCTTTTTGTGAGGCATGTACACTACAGCCTGCCTATCTTTATTCACCTGACAGACATTACATTATAATTTCACCATTCTGAACCCATCCTCAGGTGTTGCTGCTTCAATCTGCACTTTCTACTGTAGTTTTAAATATCAACCATTGATGGTTGAATCACTAACCCTGTCATTTTTCTAAACAAATTTATGATAGCCCTGACTGTGACCATTACACTTTGACTGTTACATACTGACACAGCCAGTGAAGCTGTGACCTTGTCTCACTGTGTTTTGAAATCTTATTCTGTTCGTACCCATTTACATAAATAACTCAATAATTTAGCAGTGTTGCAGATGCAGTTTATGTACGGTATTGTTCTGTTTTTTTGCTCTGTTCCTATAGATAAAAAGGCATGAGTTAAACATGTACATGTTAATGCATGATTTAAAAAATGTATGAATATATGTTAATATTCCTACTCTTGGATAAGGCATGAAATATTTAGATTATATATATTTTGTTGACTTTGTAGCCTCAAACAAAATCACTTTATAAGCCTGCAAATATAAATTCAACTGCATTTTGACAAAACTTCCATTCTGTTGGATTTTGTTTCATTTCTAGTGAAATCTGAACCTTTACACATAAAAAGTTGCAGACAATGTGGGTTGGTTGCTAAGAATCATATCTCCATTGGAAAAAAAAATGCGTATATATATATACATACATATATATATATATATATATTTACATGTTTCTGGCTTCTAAATGGTTGCTTTGGTTATTGGTATATGCTTATCTTCAAACAATTACATGGCTACTTTGTTTTTCATTATTTTACTGCAAGTGGGCAACACTATTAAACTTGTTTGAAAAGTGCAGCAAGGCATCATTAAGATTTAAGAAAGTCATAAATTTTTTTCTTTATCTTTTTTAAAGAATCAAAGGCTCCTTGGGATTAAATGGTAAAAAGTGCAAGAATTTGAGCACAAACATGATTAATAGTGTATTTAAATCTTGAAAACTTGAAAATATTAATCTTAAATCCTAATATATGTCAAGATTAATGCTTTCAATGGTCACTGCCTCCTTCCTTTCCCAAAAATTAAGTGCAGAGCCACATTAGTATGACAAAATTAATGCATGTGATATATATATAAGCGCTGACGGAGAAAATGGATGGCTAAACATGAAAAAAGAAAAAAAGAAAAAAAAGTCAAAGGTTAAATGCATGCACCATAGCATCATAATGCAAAAAGCTTATGAAAAAACCGTTTTGGAGCTTAAAAAAATAGGTAAAAGTCCACATAAAATTAAGATAAATTAAAAGGATGTGATGAAAGAAATTGCCAAAAACCTAAATTTCAAGAATTAAACAAATCAAAACTAGAAAAAAAAAATACTAATGCTTTTGGTCAAAGAAGGGGAAGAAAACCAAATAAAAGAACAGAAAAAAGAAAAGGAGAGAAGTAAGAATTTGAACCTCTTCACATGTGCGGGCATTGGCAAGTTGATCCTCTAAAATATTAGGGGGGTTTAAATTATAAACCCTTCTTTACTAGAGTATTCTTAAATACGAATGATATTATTATTCCAATTGAAAAAACTATTACATTAAAAAAAAATCAATGGGATGTCATTCAAGTTTGTTTTTAGAATAAATTTTGCAAATTTCAATTATAAAAATTTTAAAATAGTTAAACAAAACTTTCAAAAACATTTTTTCCTATAATATTTAAATTTTGAATTAATAATTATAGAAAAATAATTATAATACTGAATATATTTAAAATCTTTGTGCATATTTGAATAAAATAATTATCACTATAAAATAAATATTTAATTATTCAATTAGTCATAAATATTTACAAAAATATAGGATTAATTATGATAATAGTCCATGATCTTTTACTTTTATCTTATTAAAATTCCTAAATTTTATTTTATAAAAATAAAATCCTCAAATTTTTAATTTTGTCTTAATAAAATTCTTAAAATTATTTTTCGATAACTAAAATGTGATGCGGCATTCACAAATTGTCATATAATAAAAAAAATTAATTTTATCTCGATTCTTATTTATATATATATGTATATATTGCAAGACAAATTATATTTTCGGTAGATTTAGAATCAAATATTATGTCCTTAATTCTCTACATAAGGGTGTGCAATGAGGTGAAACTGAATTTTCTTTTATACTTTTTGCCACGTGGTAATATTTTACTATTATGTCATATTTTGATTGATATAAAATGATTTTAAAGATTTTATTTGAAAAAAAATTAAAAGTTTAAGAATTTTATCTTTATAAAATGAAGTCTAATAATTTTAATGGGACAATAACAAAAGATAAGAGATCATTAATGTAATTAACCCCAAAAATAAATAAGTGAACTATGAATTATCTACCCATTCAACATATTATTTTTAGGAAAAATTTTAGGGATTTTGCTTAAATTTAGTTTAATATTCACTAATAAAATTCATATTTTCTCTACTTGGTAGAAAGAATTTTATGGTTTTTATAATTTTATCGGTTAACTCTGAAATGATGGTTTATAAAAAAATTATATTTCCCTTTTGATATATTAGGATTAGGATATGGTGTCAAATTTTGATACGGATCTATCAACTTATTTTGTTATATGGCTAATACTTTTTCGTTCATAATGTATTGCACGACTTTTTAAAACCACGAAAATAAATTTTAGTGTATATATATATATATATATATATATTTGGTGGGGAACAATAAATAAAGAACAAAGACTTAGTATTATTGACCAATTATTCCAACCGCCCATCACAAATCCACTATTTTTTGCCTGGAATTTCTTGTTCAGCACCATCAATCAATCAATCTCGTTATTCACTTCTTTTAATTACTGCTATTTTCATCCTAATCATTCAAGCAATTCAATCACAATCAATTTTTTCCCTAAAATTTCCAAAAAATTTTAACCATTTTTACATAAAAATAAATTTGGATACACAACATGTTATGAAATTTCATTAAATTTTATATTTTCATATTTGGATTAAAAATACTTATCCTTTTTTAATTATGCGAATTTAGTTTTCTGAAATTTAACATATAATTAAATAATTTCATTTTGGTATCTTTCTCCTCTTTTTTCTCTATATGTCTCTTTTTAAATACATTTTAGAAAGTGATTATATATATACATATGTATATATATAAAGGAAAAGATAATTTGAGTATTATTCAGATCTAAAAAATATACTTGTAAATATAACTATAATAAAATATAGTACGATGTTGCCAATATTTTTATTTTTAAATTTTATAATAATTTTAAATAAATATTTATTTATCTGCCGCTATAAAAAATAAAATTAGTATATATATTGATAAATCTAAATAAATCATGTATCATTATTAAATTATAAAATATTAAGAGATTTATAATACCATGATATTATTATAATATTTCAGATAAATAATATAATTTTTTAAAACTAAATAAACTTAACACAATCAATAACAAATAAAAAAATACTTATATCAAAAATCAAAAAATAAATTTTTTCTATATATATCCCTTTTTAAATACATTTTAGGAAGTGATTATATATATATATATATATATATATATTGAAAGGAAAAGATAATTTGATTATTATTCAGATCTAATGAAAGAAATATATATTTAAGTATAATTATTAATTATTTTAATAAATTTAATTATCTTAATAAAAATAATTTTGAAATTTTTATTTAAAATTAGAAAATTTGGAAAAAAATAACCTTTTTAATAATTTAACCATATATTTATTAATCTAATTAATAAATTTTATTTAGTTATTAAATAGAATTACTTTATAATTTATATTTTTTTCATAAAATTATAGTTAAAATATAAATAATGTAGCCTTTTTTATATGTGTAATAACTATAGCTGATGCACCTTTATATATTTTAAGAGAAAAAAAAATGTCATCATATTTTTTTCATTTTTACTACTTTAAAATCTAAAACTTTCTTTTATCAGTTTAGTATTTGAATTCAATTTTTTGTATTAAGTAGATTGCTCCGACTGATTTTCTTTATTTATTTTTTACTGGAGTGCTACATCATATTTTTATCATCATAAAGTTATCAAAATAACATAATCAGCTAATAAAATAACTAAAAAACCATCAAAGCTTTGGGTTTTCTAATTTCATATTCAATTTAGGGATTTCAATCTAACCATCTCCCTTTCAATTTAGGATTTCATTCTAATCAATTTTATTCTAACCCTCTCTCTCAACTTAGGAATTTCAATCTAACAAATTTATATCTTCTCATCCATATGAAAAAAAAAAAAAAGACCATTTCATGGGTTCACCATTAAATTTGTAACCCAGTTTATGGATTTCGTTAAAACATTGGCCCATCAGCCCATCAGCCATTGAACTGGTCTTGGGTCTAAGGTTGTGCCGTTATGTTATGGAGGGCATTGAGACTTATTCGGCTAAGTCTAATTCGTACAGAAAATCATTAATTCCACAAATTAAATTTTTAAAAAATTTATCATATTTAAAATTAGATTTAACTTATCAATAAAATTACATATTTAATTAGTATAATATAATTAATTAAATATAAATACAAATAATTTATAATATTATTAATTAAATTAAAATGATACATTACTCAAAATATGAATAAATATTTTACAAAATTAATAATCTTATAACAATATAAATTATCAATTAAAATTGTAAAAAAATTATTTTTATAAATTAATAATTCAATTTATGTGTTGGACGGGTCTTTTAGTATTCGAAATAGTGTTTGGCATATATTAATTTTCAAGGATTCTTAGCCGCTATATAAAGATGCCCCTTTTTAGGTAGGGAAATTTGATTTGGTTTATTTTGTTTTTATTTTCTGATATTTGAAAATGCTAAGAAAAATAAAATATATTTTTTTACCAAATAAAAATTAAATTAATTCATTATTATATGTCTATCAATTTATATATGGATAATAATAAGTGGCGATAATAAATATATTATTTTTACTTTTTTATTTTATTTTAAGTGTCGTATAAAAATAATACACATAGATTAAAAAAATAATTAACTATTATAAATTTTATAAAAATTTTATTATAATTTATCTTAATACTCTTTTTATATTTTTTATTTTATTTATTTTCGTTTATTAAATATAGAGCTTAATTAGAGATAATATTAAAATTTTTTAATTAATATTCTTTTAAAATTTTAAAATTGATATTTAAAATAAAAAAATTATTAAATCCTCAAAATGGAACAAATGGAGTGTATATTTTCATATATATGTTTTTTATATTTAATGATAAATTAAGAAAAATAAATTTTGAAGATTTAAGGATTTTTGGTTTTTCACAAATGGATTGCTTAGCTTATTTCCTTGTTACTATTTTATAAAGGCAAAAACATTATCGATGATGCTTCAATTAATTGCTTCCCAAAATTAATAAATTGTTCAAAACCATTACACATGAATTAAAAAGAAAAAAAAAAGAAGAAGAAACAGAGAAAAAGAAGATGAGAGAAATGTTAGGAAGTTGTAGAACGGGGTATTCAATTACAACTGAAGTAGAAATGAGAAATAAAATAAAAATAATAAACTCCAAAATTTTACGTGAAAAAATCTCCAAATTAATTTGGAGCAAAAAACCACGGACAAATTACAGAAGAATTTTATTATAGCAAAAAGATTACAACAATTTCTTTCTAAAATGAGGAGAGAACAATTAACAATACTCTCTCTTATAATAGAAGAAATTAAAAACTCTCTCTCTAATAAAAGGAAAGACAATATTTAGAAGAAATCACTTTTCTCTCTAAAACTCTCTAATAATTTTTTGGAATGTATTTCAAGTGAAAGCTAAATGGTTTATATAGGCTTCAAAAAAATAAATTGGTAGAATTTTGTAAATAGTTAGGTACCTCTTTTACCTAAGTTAGACACTTCCATTTTTGACCTCCTTTACCTAAGTTAGGCACCTCCATTTTTTTACCAAGAATTACCTAAGTTAGGCACCTTCATTTTTTACTAAGAATTACCTAAATTAGGCACCTCCATTTTTTACTCTACAAAAGTAATTTTATTACCATATATCTCCCACTTAAAGTTACTTTTGTAATCCTTATATCCTTTCTACACTTGTCATCACCATGTTGCTTACGTATCTGTTAGGCCTAAGGAGGATTGACACCAGATAAATTTTTCATTATTAATTGGCTTTGTTAACATATCTGCTAGGTTATCTTTTGTATGAATTTTTTATATATCCACACTTTCTTCTTCCACCTTCTCACGAACGAAGTGATATTGAACTCGTATGTGTTTAGTTTTCGAATGAAATGCTGGATTCTTTGCCAAATGTAAAGCACGTTGACTATCACAAAATAGAACAATCTTTTCTTGTATGTATCCGAGCTCCTCCAGTAGCATTTGTAACCATATTGCCTCTTTGCTAGTTTGGGTAGCTGCAACATATTCTGCCTCCGTTGTAGAAGTAGCCTCAGTAGATTGTAATTTTGAAACCCAGCTTATAGCTACTTCAGCAAGAGTAAACACATAACCTGAGGTGGACTTGCTCTTGTCAAGATCACCTGCATAATCTGAATCAATATAGCCTTTCACAGTAAAATTTGATTCTCCATAACATAATGCAACATTTGAGATACTCTTGACATATCTTAGGATCCTCTTAACAATACTCCAATGCTCTTTACCAGGATTCACCGTGTATCGACTAACCATTCCTACTGCTTGTGCAATATCTGGTCTTGTACAAATCATAGCAAACATTAAGCTACCCATTGCCGATGCATATGGTACTCGAGACATTTCTATCATCTTTGCTTCATTGCTAGGACTCATACTTGAGGATAACTTGAAATTAATAGAAAGGGGGGGTAGAAATTGACTTACAATCTTACATGTTGAAGCGCCGCAAGATTTTTTTTAAATAATTTTTTTGAGAAAGCCATATCTTCCTATTACTTCTATCTCGGTAAATTTGCATCCCTAGAATCTTGTTTGCTGGTCCCAAGTCTTTCATTTCAAACTCTCTAACCAACTGTGTCTTTAAGTCTGCAATACGATCTTTGTTGGGGCCTGCTACCAACATATCTTCAACATATAACAACAGAATAATAAAATTACCATCACCAAATCTCTTGTAGTAAACATAAGGATCTGAACTATGTCTATTGTATCCAAGGCTCATGATAAAGGAATCAAATCTCTTATACTAATATCTTGGTGCCTGTTTGAGACCGTATAGAGATTTGTTCAACCTGCAAACCAAGTTCTCTTTTTCTTTTTCTTTAAAACCTTCTGGTTGGAGCATGTAGATCTCTTCTTCAAGTTCTCCATGAAGAAATGCAGTTTTCACATCCAATTGCTCTAAGTATAAGTCAAATGTATCACACATTGCCAGGACTACTCAAACCGTTGTGAGTCGAACAACAGAAGAGAATATTTTATTGAAGTCTATACCTTCCTTCTGAGCAAATTCTTTAACCATCAATCTAGCACGATACCGCTCCACTTGGTTGTTTCCATCTCGTTTGATTTTGTAAACCCATTTGTTTCCGAAGGCCTTTCTTTCTTGTGGTAATGAAATAAGATCCCATGTTTTATTTTTATGAAGAGTTTCAATTTCTTCTTGCATTGCTGTCATCCACAAAGAAGTTTCTTGACCATTTATAGCCTCATGAAAATTTGATGGCGCTCCATCCTCTGTTAGTAAACAATATGCGATATTTCCCTCCATGATGTATTCTGAGTGTCAAGCTGGTTCTATTCTCTCCCGAGTTGTCCATCAAACTTGTGGAATTGCAAACTCAGCTTGTTCTTGTTCTTCATGTTCTGATGATGCTTCAAAAGTATTTGAAACTTCTTATTCTTTTTTTTCTTCAACTTGAACTGTAGTAGTATCTGATTTTTCTTTTGAAGTGCTATCATTATTTTTTTCTTGAACCTTATCTTCTACAAATACATCATTTCTACTTATTAGCACCTTGTGGGCAGTGAAATCCCACAGGCGATACCCCTTGATTCCATCAGCATACCCTAAGAAAATATATTTTCTGGATTTTGGATCCAGCTTTGATGTTTCTTGGGTGTTGTACATAGCATAAACAGGACTTCCGAATGTATGTAAGTGAGAATAATCAGCTGGCTTACCAATCCACATCTCCATTGGTGTTTTCAGACCAATTACAGTTGATAGTGACCGATTGATAACGTAACAGGCAATCTTAACTGCTTCTGCCCAAAATAACTTAGGCAATCATGTAGTTTTCAACATTGCTTTTGTCCGTTCTAACAAGGTTCTGTTCATTCGTTCTGCTACTCCATTTTGCTGTTGAGTATATGCCACTGTGAACTATCAAATTCATCACCAGTATATTCCCCTTCATTATCTGTCCTTAAACACTTGATCATCTTTTCAGTTTCAAGCTCAACCCGCGCTTTGAATATTTTAAAAATTGAAAATGCAACTGTCTTATTTTTTATTGGATACACCCAACATCTCCTGGAGTAATCGTTAATAAAAGATACAAAATATTTTGCTCCTCTCAGGGATAGAACCGGTGCTTGCCAAACATCGGAATGGATTAGTTCTAAGATAGCTTTGCTTCTAGCAGATGAACTACTGAATTTTAATCTGTGCGGCTTACTAGTCACACAATGCTCATAAAAGGGTACTGAAACCTTTTTTAGCCCTGGAAGCAGTTTTTGTTCAGCAAGAATCTTCAATCCTCGTTCTAACATGTGGCCAAGCTTTCGATGCCACATCATTATTATTTTTTTTGTTGAATTTGCTAATGCAGTGGATGCTTCTCCTTCTTGTTGTGTTTCTTCTTTAAGCATGTACAAATTTGCAGCTATCTTTTCCGCTTTCATTATTACAAGAGTGCCTTTAACTATTTTCATGATCCCATCTTGAATATGGATTTTACACCCATTATTATCTAATTGTCCCAAAGACAATAGATTTTTCTTCAAGCCTTTGACATGTTATACCTCTTGGATGGTGCAAACTGTACCATCATGCATTTAATTTGATGGTACCAATACCAACAATCTCCAAGGCATGATCATTTTCCATGAACACAGATCCTTCAGAGATAGGTTCATATTGATGGAACCATTCTCTTCGAGGAGTCATATGTCATGTTGCTCCTGAATCCATAAACCATACATCAGTGAATCTTCTTCTGCCTTCATTTACTGTTGTTGCCTCACTGTATAAAATTTCACCATCATCTGAGGTGCTTGCTACACAACCCTGAATATTTGACGACTCATGACCTTTTCCTTTGGCTTCTCCATTCTTCTTGAGATACCAACACTCCCTTTTGTAGTGCCCTTTTTTGCCACAATGATGACACTTGACATTCTTTTTACTTTTAAATTTTGATCTATTCTTATTTTGACTCCCACTGGGGCCACATTCTATTGATCTCCCTCTTATTACTGTCAAAGCTTCAGCTTGCTGTGAGTCTCATTGTCTATCTTTTTTGCTTTTGCGCTGACTTTCTTCTTCAAGAACCGCAGCTGCAATATCATTAAAGACTAGAACTTCAATGTTATTGGTTAAGTTAATGATGAGTTGATCATACAAATTAGGTAGACTCTGAAGTAGAATTTCAGAACGTTCACCCATCTCTATATTATGTTCCATTGCTGTGAGCTGTGAAAATAAAGTGTTGAGGGTGTTGATGTGGTCTGTCACCAAAGTTGACTCCATCATCCGAAGGGTGTAAAGTTTTCTCTTCAAGAAAATTTTATTGCGCAGTGATTTGACCTCGTACAATTTTGTCAAAGTATCCCATATCTCTTTTGCTGTCTTTTTCTCTGCCACACTTGACAATACTCCATCAGCTAGTGCTAGGTGTAGATTAGCAATAGCATTGACATCCATCTCATTCCACTTGCCATCGTCAGTGATTTCAGCAGGCATATCTTCAATTGCCGCCAAGCAGTTATCTTTTCTCAAAACTGCTTTTATTTTCATTTTCCACAATGAGAAATTATTTTCATTGAACTTCTGTATTTCATACTTTGTTGCCATTATTGAATATGCCTCTTTTCCACTAACTTGATTTGACTATAGCACCAAAAATAAATAGGTTATAAACTTGGTGCTCTGATACCACTGTTAGGAAGTTGTAGAACGGGGTATTCAATTACAACTGAAGTAGAAATGAGAAACAAAATGAAAATAATGAACTCCAAAGTTTTACGTGAAAAAATCTCTAAATTAATTTGGAGCAAAAAACCACAGACAAATTGTAGAAGGATTTTATTATTGCGAAATGATTACAACAATTTCTTTCTAAAATAAGGAAAGAATAATTAACAATACTCTCTCTTATAATAGGAGAAATTAAAAACTCTCTCTCTAATAAAAGGAAAGACAATATTTATAAGAAATCACTTTTCTTTCTAAATCTCTCTAATAATTTTTTGGAATAAATTTCAAGTGAAAGCTAAATAGTTTATATAGGATTCAAAAAAATAGGTTGGTAGAATTTTATAAATGGTTATGTACCTCTTTTACCTAAGTTAGACACCTCCATTTTTAATTAAAAATTACCTAAGTTAAGCAGCTCTATTTTTTACTCTATAAAAATAATTTTATTACCACAAAAAAATAACGATGAAGTTAAATTCTGTGTAGATGTAGTCGGTATGTTCAGCCATGAATCTCCTAATCAAACACTCTTTACTTTTTAAATTACTTGTACATCCGTCATCATCATCATCAACATATTAATTTTAAAAATAAATATATAAATATTACTACAATCCAATAATACCAGTGAAAAACAAAATAATTTTTTGAGAGACAAATTAATAAGAAACTTACAAGCGATGAAGATTGCAGAGGATACAAAGCTGAAATGGGTCTGCTGGCTTCTGCTGTACAGAGTAAGAGTAATATCAGTATCAAGAAGAATGTGATGTTCTTTGCCATTTTCTTGAAGCTAGTTAATGGACAAAAATTAATTATTTTTTTACTCTTTTTCTTTTATTAATTATATATGATAGAAGGAGATATTTAAATTTAAATTTGAGATCTAAGTGAAAATTTAAGTGAAGATAATATATGCTCATTACTACTATGTTATTACTACCATGTTATATCTTGATAATTTAATTTTTTACTCTTTTAATTGTGTATGAATATAAAAAATTATATAAATATCATTGATTACATTGCAAAACAACTAATTATACCATATTAACTAATAATTATTTTAGGGTATATATATAGTGATTAATTATATATATTTATGAATATATGTGCAATATTGTAATTAATATAAAAATATGTGACATTACTATTTCATTATTAATCCAAAATTTAGATGCAAATATATTAGATCTAGCATATATATACATATATATTTGGACAGAAGGAAAACACTAAAATATTAAATGAAATTTGTTAAGGACATGTTATGGACATGCTTCTTAATGAGAAACACTGTAACATGATGAAGTAACCCGTAAATAGCATAAACCCAATATAATAGCATCTTATAATGAATTAACAAATGTAACATTTAAATAAGATGGTGCGTCATTTAAAGTTTGTTTGTTCTATAATTTGTCATTATTTTTTTTTTGTTTTAATTTCTATGTTCATGATATAGTTTTCATCGTAATCTCATACTCTAAAAATTATGAATTTTTATTAAGTTTATTAAATTACTAATTTGGTAATTTCTCGTAGTTATATTTAAAAAAAAAAAAACTCAACAAATTTTTTAAATACCAAAAATGTTTTTATAACTTAAATTTCATTTATTTAAACTATTAAAAATTAAAATCTTATAAAATACCATTAAACTAAATAAAAAAATTATCTAGCCATATTATATTGTATTATATTATTTTTAAAAATATAATATACAATATTTACAATATCAGATTAATAAAAAGCTCTCTCCTTTCTTTTCTTTTAGGGTTTCTTCTTTCGTTGCTTTTTCTTAGCAACTACTGGTCGCCGACAGCCCAATATCTTATCTCTTTTATCATTAACTTTGTACTTTTTATAATAATTTTGGGGTTTGGGTTATTGATCTTTTCGATCTAACCTTTTTTGATTCTCTATCTCTCACTTTCATGGTGATCTTGCCCCAACGATGGAGAATTTTTTGGTTGGCACAAGTTTTTTATAAGAAGCATATTATGATTTACAGAGGATGGTGTTGCTCCTTTGATGGAGATAATCCCCAGTTTCTTCCTCCCTTGAAAGAGGTTCAGAGGCTCAAAAAGTGGTTTGAAGGGTTTCATCGTCAATCAAAGCTTTTTTCGACAATCTTCTTCTGGAAGTCATTTCGCCACTCATTAGCTCAAGCTTCTTTAAGGATTGAGCTACATGATGTGAAGATCTAGTCGATTTTATGATTTTAGTCTTCTGTTTCTTAGATTATGTTTGTGTCATTTGTTTTGTTATTATTATTGTTAGAGAGTTCCACTCTTAACTTTCTAGATTTTCTGTAATTTATTATTTTATGTAGTAATGAATCTCTTTCTTATGCTAAAAAAATTATCTTATAAAATATCATATTAAACCATATATTATTAAATTATAATATTACATTCAGTTATTCAAACAAAATCTAAGAGCCACGCCTTTAACCCATTAGTTCCAAAATTGGAATCCATCATTATATGGTTGTAAAATTTATAAATATTAATATTTGATATTTATATTTATAAGGTTGTAAAAATGATAATTTAAAAATTAAAGAAAATGACGAGCAACTCTACTTAAGTAATAGATAAAAAAACTAGAAAATAAAAAAAAAAAATTCCAATTTCAATATTTATATTTTGGATGGTTAGTGGAAAACTCAATTAACATACAAATTAGCAAACAAAAAATATAAAAAAATTAATGAAAAAGAACACTAATTATCATTTATGGTTTTTTTTTAATTTCCTACATTATTTTAGCTGGGTTTTGATCAAAATCAAAGGCCCGAAAGATACGCTCTAGTTGATTCTAGAGAATAGGGAAATTTGCAAACCTAACCTAAAAACAAAAATAATTTTAAAAGATATCCAACTTACCAAAAAAATAAATAAATAATATGGAACAGTTATAATTAAATATAAAATTGCCCTTCTTCCTTTTTTATTTTATGTGTGATTATATTTTGTGTATATGTAAATATTATTTTATGAAGTCGGACTCTTTATAAAGAAATTTATCAAATTTCTTGAAAATTGTAAAAATTTATATAATTCTAATATATGTTGTTTAATTATGGTATATATGTTATATATACATACATACATACATATATATATATATATATTTGTAGTTTGTACATATTATATCCCAATTAGTAAAATGTGTACAATATTTATATGTTACTCAATTATAATATATATGTTATGTGTATATTGAATTTTAAGTGAAAAAATGTATAGACTTCATATCTTATTTAATTATAATATATGTCATATAAATATTGTATAAATATAATATAGATGTACTATGTATGTCGTGTTTTAAGTGAGAAAATATATATAGCCTTTAAATATTACTTAATTATGTATATATATCATGTGTATATTAAATTTCAAGCAAAAAATGTGCACACATTTTATATGTTGTTTAATTATATTTATATGTCCTGTAGTCGATATAGATGCATACATGTTGTGTTTCAAGTAAAAAAAGTGAGAAAAAATTATATGTTGTTTAATTATATTGTATATATCGTATAGATATTATGTATATGTTTATTTATTGCTTAGTTATAGTGTGTATACCATATAGGTAACATGTATAGATTTCATAAGTTGCTCAACTAAAGTGTGTATATTGTGTAGATGTCATGTAAATATTATATAGATATGCTACATATGGTATGTTTCAAGTGAGAAAATATATCTAGCTTTTATACATTACTTAATCATAATTTATATGTCATGTATATATTGAATTATAAGTGAAAAATATGTATATATTTTATATGTTGGTTAATTATAATATATATATATCATGTAGTTTGTATAGTTATTGTGTATATTATATTTCAACCTCTATATATTGCTCAATTATAGTATATGTATTATGCAAATGTTTATATATATATATATATATATTGTGTTTTAAGTTATAAATATGCATAGATTTTATATGTTGCAATAATATTATATATATCATGTATATATTACATATGTGTTATGTTTTATAATTTATACGTTAATTATAGTATATATATTGTATATATATCATGCATATATTATATTTCAACAATAATATATTATTTAATTATAATATATATATCATATATATGCTGTGTGTATATTATTTAACATATACAATACTCATATATCACAAATACAAATACAAATCAATCAAAAATAAAATAAATATAATTAAAAAAGATATAATTATTTAGAAAATGTAAATTGAAAAAAATAATAGAAAAAATTTATAATTTTTTAAAAATATATTTATCAGAAATGAAAAATATATTACAATTAAAAAAAACCTACAGCATCACAATTGAAAACTTACGGTAAAGCACAAAAGAAAGAAAAGATCAAGCCCATCAAAATAATAAAAAATATAATGAAAAATAATAACCAAAAGAAGAACAACAATATTAAATGAAAAGAAAAAAATTGATAAGAGAAAAGAAACAAACAAGATAAAAAAAAACAAAATAAGTATATTAGAAATAAAAAGTCATAAAATTAAAAATAAAGTTTAAAAAATATATATAAAAAATAAAAATTATAAATTAAAAAAAGCATCCTTGAAAATCGAAAGAAAATTTAAAATGAGGTCTCCTAGAAAAATATCTTAGCTCTAAACTTAGGCTGGTCCACGTTTCTTACACGTAATGGAAAAAGAAAGATATTTTAAAAAATGTTTTGCATATGAAAATAAAAAATAATCCTATAAACTAAATTTTCACATTTCAGCTAAAAAAAATCATATATATATTATTTAGAGCCAAGGGGTCATAGCCAAATAGACTGAATGAGTATACTAAATAATAATTAATAGAATTTTATACAAAAAATCATAAAATGGAAAATATCTTTAAAAATATATTTTTTAAATATCTATTTTAAAATTTTAATTAAAAAAAACCAATTTCCCAGCTATATATTTTTAAAGATGAATATTAGAACATCATTCCTATAAATTCAAGGATTAAAACCAACACAAATATAAACTATAAAATTGCCCATACAATGAAAATCTCCATATGTAGACATGAACTTGTTGGATCGAGTTTATGATAAATTTTAATTATATTGAACTTGATTAAATATTAAAATTTAATTAATTTTGACTGAAATTATATATATTTTAACTTATTCATACATTTTTAGAGTTTGATTAAATTTGGTTGAATTGTATAATTTATATAATATATATTATAAATATATTTAATATATATAACATTATATATATAAATTTCTCCTTGGAAAGAAAAAAAAACATTATATATATAAATTTATAGGATCGTTAGCTTGAATGAGATTATATACTTTATATTATAAATATATATATAATATATATTTTTCGGTTAGGATAAAATTAGAAGAGGAAAATAATTCTCAATCTAACTATTTGATTAAATTTAAAATTTTTTTAAAATATAAATTTAATTTTATCCAAATATATATTATAAATCCGTCCAATCTTATCAAAATCCATTTGATTTTGCAGGGTTAAAAAAGATTTGCACACCCCTACTTCATCAACAGCTTGTCAAATCCTAACAACCATAATTTTTATTTCTTTATTTGTCATACAATATGGATACAATTAAAATTTTAAATATTTTATAATTTAAAAATTATATTATTTATTTTATTTGGCATTTAAAATTTAAAATTCAGCCTTTAGATTTTTAGCTAATGGTTTTCAACACCACAAGGTAGCGCCAAATTCAAGTATTAGAGATATTTTGTCTCCTTATCCAGCAAAAAAGAAAAATATCAAAGAAAAAACTTTTTTCTTTCCCTCATCACTTGTCCAGGCCCGGCTCTTGGGGGGAGCACCAGGAGCGGTTGCTCAGGGCCCCCCAAGGCAAGCCACCTCATGTTCATTAATATAAAATATAAAAGGCAAGTGATACATAAAATATCAGGGCCCCCAAGTGATACATTGATGATTACTGTGTTAATTAGTTTTTTGATTGGTTATTTTTTTTTGGTAATTGCAGTGGTTCCATGTTTTTACATTTATACTCAGGAGGAACCATTCTCTATATATGTTACTTCTTTGTGTTTGAATTGCTCCGTTCTTTCCGTTAAGGAGAAACAAATTGATGAAGATGACAAAAAACAAGAAGCATGGGGAGCTGAAACTTATGAATTTGATAAAGCTCTAACTACTGACAGAACATACCTCAAGTAACAACCAAAGCTATAATCTTATACCCAATAACTCAAACCAACAAAATCAACAAAAAAAAATTATATAAAAAAATAAGTGATTGAGCAAATACTCATAAAGCTAAATATATATATATATATATATATCGCTCCGACACTGTTTTTTAGGAGCCCATATTTTAATTTCTGCTCGGGGCCCCTAAAATGTCCAAGACGGCCCTGCACTTATCAGTAACAAAATTGAACAGACGTAGTTCATTGATTCAACCATGGCATGTTCATCACCTACTCCAATCTCTGCAATATCTTTCACTAACCCGACGCTTCCCAAAATGTTATCTTCACTTTCTAATTTAAATCCTAAAGCCATGGCTAAAGACATTTACTTTAACCATGATGGTTCAGCTATAAAGAAACTTCTGGTACTCTTCCCAAGCTTTACACTAATTTTTTTTTCTTTTTTCTTTTTAAAATATTTTTCTAGGCAATTACTTTGATTATCCCAAATTTTTGCTTTAACTGCTATGGATTTTATTTGAGGTTTTGGGTTGGTGCAGGCTGGGGTGGATATGGTGGCAAAGCTTGTAGGAGTTACTTTAGGTCCAAAGGGGAGGAATGTGGTGTTGGAAAATAAGTATGGACCCCTTAAGATTGTTAATGATGGAGAAACTGTTCTTAAACAGGTATTTAATAATAACCAATGTTTCCTTGCCTAAATTAATGATGCATAATTGCTACCAAGTTAAGTGCTTCTCTTCTAATGATCTGAGTTGATTAGGCAAGGAATAACTTTTTGATTCTGTAATTTTTTTCTGATGAGTGTGATTTGTTAATATTTAGATTGAACTAGAGGACCCTTTGGAGAATGTTGGAGTGAAATTGGTGAGACAAGCTGGGGCTAAAACAAATGACCTTGCTGGTGATGGTTCAAAAACGTCTGTACTTCTTGCTCATGGTTTAATCACTGAGGGTCTTAAGGTATGAGAAAATGTTTATTCAAATGGTTTAAGAGCTAATACATCTTAATCTTGTGATGATTCTAACAATATTATTGCTTCAATTTGGAGTTCTTTGTTAGTAGTTATATACTGGACAAAAATTTTATTGATGGAATGAATAATTTATCAAGTGCTCTGGTTCTCAAATTTTATTTCCTTGAAAGCCTATATATGAACTTGTGTCAACTTTTTATATTAAAGATGACACGATTTCTAGGTGATTGCAGCTGGCATGAATCCTGTTCAAATTGCTCGTGGGATTGACAAAACCTCAAAAGCCCTTGTTTCTGAACTCAAATTGATGTCTAGAGAGGTGAATCAAGTTTACTTTTCTCCTTTTTTTTTTTACTTTGGACAATCATATCCAGGAGATGCTGATCAGAAAGCATGTAATATGAGCTTAATGCAAATATATGCTCGTTCTATATCTGCAAATAATAATAACTATATTTTATAAATGTAGGTCAAAGATGATGAACTTGCAGATGTTGTGGCAGTTAGTGCAGGGAATGATTATGCAGTTGGGAATATGATAGCAAATGCTCTATGGGAAGTGGGGAAGAGGGGTGTAGTCACAATCGAAAATGGAAATCATATTGAGAATAATCTACAAATTGTAAAAGGGATGCAATTTGACCGTGGATATTTGTCTCCTTACTTTGTAACTGATCGACGTAAAATGACAGTAGAGTTTCACGACTGCAAGGTAGGAAATGTAATTTTTTATGTAATCTGGTTGTTGAAATGATTTGAGAATGAAAATTTTTGGTTGCAGTTACTTTTGGTTGACAAAAAAATCACAAACCCAAAAGAGATGTTTAAAATATTGGACAATGCTGTCAAAGAGAAGTACCCAATAGTGATAGTTGCAGAGGGCATTGAGCAGGAAGCTTTGGCTCCAGTTATTAGGAACAAACTCAGGGGTGTGCTGAAGGCAGAGGCAATTAAGGCTCCTGCCTCTGGCGAGTGCAAGAGTCAGTATTTAGACGAATGGCCATCTTGACAGGAGCTAGTGGACTAAGTGCTAAATATGAATTAACATCTTTTTGTTAATAGTATATAAGCACTAAAAATAGCAGTATGAACTTTCCTCTGATTGCACAGAATGGCAAGATTGTAGAATATTCCTAAGACAGTCATACCATCACATGTAAAGGTCCTCTTTATTGTTGAACGCATTCAATCCTATTTATGAAAATTTGAATAGTATAGCAAATTAGAGCTTATTATCTTTTATCTTCTGGTAACAGTAAATTAGAGTAAAATTGCATTCATGGTGTCCTTTAGTCCATTATATGCATTTTGATTTTGTGTTTGCATTCTCATCCCTTAGATGTTTTGCAGGCACAGTAATAAGAGATGAGATGGGATTTACCCTAGAAAAGGCTGGCAAGGAGGTTTTAGGCTCTGCTACGAAGGTGGTTATAACGAAGGATTCTACACTTATAGTAACTGATGGGAGCGCTCAAGCAGATGTTCAGAATAGGGTTTCTCAGATCTGTGGTCTTGCTGAGGTGCATCTGCCTTTTATAATGTTATCTATACCTTTTTAGAATTGCTAAATCTTCCAAATTCCATATTAAAGCATCATTGCAAGTCTAAAATTGCAAATCAATCATTCACACAGAATATGCAAGTTTGGCCTCGTCAATGGGACGATATAAACTGAAAAATCTTTCACCACTTTAACAGATCCAATATACACATATACCTGTTAAGTTGGCTTCTCATTGGAATCACAGTTGTGAAAGGTTAAAAACTGTCGTCTTCTAGCCAGTATTTCTTGCACCTGTAGGATAGAAATTTCTGTATCCAAGAAAAAATAACACCTTTTTTTCCGAGGGCAAAGGGACTTTTATGGCCTAAAACTATGCGTTAACCAGTTTATAATTAAGGTTGATTTACTGAGTTATTAACCTTAATGCATGGTCAATGACTCGGTCTTGCGAGAAATATCAATACTTATGTTGCTTGTTTTCCAGAATACTGAAGAAAAGTTTCAAAAGAAAATACTGAATGAAAGAATAGCAAGATTATCAGGAGGAATTGCCATTCTCTAGGTAACGAATTGCTTATGGCATAAGCAACTTCTCTTCTTAAAACTGTGAACATATCAAGACTTCATCTCTGCTTTTAGGTTTTGATTTATCAAATAAACTGCAGGTGGGAGCGCAAACACAAGTTGAGTTGAAGGATAAACAACTAAGAATTGAAGATGCTTTAAATGCGACCAAGGTAGCCAGTTGTTTTTCTTGATCTTTCGGTTCTTTTTTATGTTGGATGTGAATAATAAGCTTCTGGCTTGGCATATTGCAGGCTGCAATTGAGGAAGGTGTGGTAATTTGTGGTGGCTGTAGCCTTCTGAGACTAGCCACAAAGGTGGATGGAATTAAAGAATTTTTGGAAGATGAAGAACAGAAGGTGCCTCTCTCCTTTCATCCCTGTTCTATTTTCTTTTTTATTTATTCATTGTGGATGATATGATAACAAAAGACTTGGAAATTTTTAATTTATCAATCTGAATCTATGCAAACTGTATTCATTAATGATTCATGTTCTTATTATTTTGTTCAATTGTTCATTACTGTTGTGTTGTCATTGTACGAATGTCTGCGCAGGTTGGGGCTGAGGTCTTCAAAAGAGCTTTGTATTTTCCTACAAGGTTGATAGCCAAGAATGCAGGAGCAAATGACAACATTGTCATAAACCTGGTCTTTTAAGTTCATCATTATTTTTTAGATGTGGAAATTGAAATCTGAATTTTTTTTTTTGGATTGTTTTGATCGTTATAACACAATTTGACACAAAAACTTGTTGAATTTGTTAGATTCTATCAAATGATGATCCAAGATATGGATACAATGCTCCAAGAGACAGATATGAGGATTTGATAACTGCAGGAATTATAGATCCAACAAAGGTATGATTCTATGATCAATTATATCAACAAGAAAAGTTATTTATTGAATTCATGTATGCTGAAGAAATGAAAAATAGAAACTTACATTGAAACAAAATTGTTTTAGCTTTAATTAATGTAAAGATGCCTATCATAATGCTCATGATGCGTAATCAACATTCGAAGCAGGTAGTTAGATGTTGTTTGGAGAATGCTGCATCAGTAGCCAAAACATTTCTGACATCTGATGCTGTTGTAGTTGACATTAAGGAACTACAACCACTACCGAAGAGAAAACAAATGCCAATAAATCCAGGTTAGTCATTCCATCACACCATATCATAGGTACCTAAAATAGTAAATGCAGGTGCAAATTAACAGACATGTTTCATATCATCTGTAGGGTATAGCTGACAAGTTCTGATGTTTAATAATTTAGGTGTTGCACCTATGGGCTTGCAGTTGGGGGCAAGAAAAATGTAATACTGCTTCAGTTAGGCTGTGTTTTAACACTAGTCATTCAAATCAATGAAGCAAATTGGCGCAGTAACTGAATAGAAGTAGCGCAACTAGCTTGAATTTTTCCAGTTTTACCAATGGAAAGGTGCTAATATTTGATATAACACTTGCCAGTAGCAAAGTGAGGTCTAAATTCTTTCACATCAAAAAGGCTGGTTTCCTTTAAAAGATCAAAGCTTAATCCCTGAAGTTTGCAACCCAAAAGGAAGAGCACTCAGCATTGCAACAAGATTGGGTGGAAAATGGTTCTAGACCAACTGAAAATGATCTAATAAGCTTGTGACTTGCAAATTGCAGTTGAGTAAATATTCACAGAAGCAAATGGCCAATGTTATTTAACAAAATGTATAATAGCTTAATTTGCTGTATATATTCTCTATTTATGTCATATAAAAGTTCATGTGCTTTTCATTTTATTAAGTTATCTTCTGCATATATATCACTCATCTCCTAATAGCAACAAATAAAAAAATCAGTATGGATAACATTTCTGAACAGATTTTTATTGGTTTTATCACCTCCGTATCTATCCATTAATATTTTGTTATTTTTATATGAATTTGAGCCTCCATCATGCATTTACCTTATTTTCAGTAATTTAGAAAATAATAATTATTAATTAATAAATATTTGTTTAACTGTATAAATAAAATTATATTAAAATTAAGAGATTAAAACTCCAATTTTCCAGTTCAAACTTAATTAAAAAACAAAAAATCATTATAATTATACGGTGGGCCACGGTGCACAACAGCAACATATTCCATAATTAAAAAAATAAAAAAAAAACCTCCTCAAATCCCAAAACAGCCATGTGTTTCTCTCTGGAGTCTCGTCTTGGGATTTTATATATTGCAGTTGATAGCAGATCTCACTTTCTTCAAATCATGAGAATTTAGCTGAAATTCGAAATACCCATTTCAAAATTTTCGCTTTAACAAGAAAAAAAAGATGGTTCTTTTGATGGGTTTGAGTGTGCAGTGTTTAATGGATTTGATAGTGGCTGGATTTTCTTTAATTATTGGATTGGGCATTTTTGCTTTCATAGCTTCCATTCTTTGCTCTGTTGCTTTCCTTTATAACGCTAAGGACGTTTCTTGAATCTCAAAATCCCAGGTATTTTCTTTCTCTTTTGTCTTCTCTGGTTTAAAGAAACAGAATAATTGAAATTCTATAGGGCTTTTCATTGTTAATCAGTTTAGGAATAGCCTTTGAATTTGATTGTTTTGTGTTTTATTGTTCAAGTTTATTGGGCTTATATTCAATTAACTTAATTTCTCTTGTATGATTCAGTAATCCCCCAATTTGATTAAGTTCCAATATTAGGAACAAAGGGTTTCTTTTTAATGTACAAAGTGATCAAGTTCATCATTTTCTTTTGCTAATTATTGTCTTGACATAATTCTTTTCCTGATAAAAGAGAAAATTGGGGTGCCATAAACTTGTAAGGAGTGAAGAAACTTATGAATTATCATTTAAGGTTACTGCTTATCAGTTATCACTAACCAAAATTGTAGTTAATGTTATTTTCTTTCATTTTCAATCATAAGTAGAAAACAATGAAGTAGGTCTAAGCAATATCATGGGCTGGATAATTGAAAGAAAATAAGTAGTTTCAAATAGACTAAAAATTCCCCAAAAAAATTCTGACTGTTTTCTGCAAAACTTCTGAAGTCAATTTTCTTCTGGTTTAACCACCAGGTGTAGTCACCCTTGATATTATGGAATGCACAAGAATTTGATGAAAAGAATATTGATTTCTTTGCATATTGTTTGTATCGTTTTAGGTGAATCAAGCCTGAAAATTTTGCAGACTACTGTGACTTAATAAAAGCAGGTTCTTGCAAGGGTAGGGCAGTTCTAGCTCCCACCCACTTTGTTGTGTGTATCCAAGAGAAATGTTGTACTTCTAGCTTTTTAAATAATAAAAGCATAAGGAGATTGATTTCTTCTTGATTGCCATGGACTTCTTTACCAAATTGTTGAGTGTATTTGATTACTCTGCCTTCATTTTTTTGTCGGCTGGAGTTTTGAGTTTCTCTTTAATTAGAGCATGATATCTCTACATGCATTTGAAGAGATAAAACATCTTTCTCTTATCCAATAAGCTAAAACTGAACTATAGACCATTAGAATTCTGAATTCAGAATTCACTTTACAGGAATTAAATGGAAAAATAATGAAAGGAAACAAAAAAACAAGAATGGAAATCATTTCTTCTTTTTCTGCTTTCTGGAGTACACCATTCCTCGAATTCCATCTGGGTCTGCTACAAACCCCAGCGGCCTATAAAAGCCAAGGACTCGGGGCTCTGAATACAATGCAATATTAACAATCCCCTTCTGTAACAGCTCCTCTATCAATCTCTCCATCACAGCCTTCCCTAACCCAATCCCTTGATAGGACGGATCCACCACCACATCCCAAATAATGGCATTGAAAACATCATCTCCTGTTGCTCTTGCAAATGCAACAGGTTTCTGTGTCCTCTTGTGCTCAATCCAGAGGAGCGAGTTGGTGTTCTCCAAGGCGATTTTTATCCTCTCTGGGTCACGCTTGGGGAACCCAACTGCTACGAAAACAGAGTTGAGATGGTCCAGATTGAGGTCTGAGATTGTTCGGCGGAGAAGGAAGCCTCGGGACTGGAGGTCTTGGTCAGAGATGGAGTATTTGTTAGTGACAATCATGGAGACAATAGCATAATTGTGGTGGCTGTGGTGGTGGTGGTGGGAGGTTTTGAGGCAGAAAGAGGGGAGAGGATTGGAGATTATGCCATGTAGAAGCATAGCCTCTTTGCGGGGTTTGTTTGGTTATGTTTGTGAAGGGGGAGGTTTGTGGGTGCCTGGGTGGTGTTAATGGAAGTTTTTGATAATGGTGGTGACAGGTGAGAGTTTGTGGTTGGAACTCGTGGCTATTGTTTTACCGTTATCTTCTAATTTGCGCGGGATATTATTATGGGGACCATCGTCTCTCAAACTGTCAACAGACAAAGAAAGGACCAAACCAAATCCACTGTGAAATGTTCTTTCATTGCGTGCTGCAGCCTGCAGTTGTGGGAGGTCAGACGTGTGATTTTTTTTACTACCTTCTATTTTATATATATTCTTTTACTTAATAAAAACGTTATTTTTTTTGAGCTACAAGTACAAATGCTGATCTATGATATATATGAGGAAATTATATCATATTATTTTTTAACTTTTTTTTAGATATTTTATAATTTTTATATATTTTTAGTGTAGTAGATTTATTTCTGCAAGTGAGATATTTTAAAATTAAAAATTAAAAATGGATTTTTTAAAAAAAAGTTATTTTAAAATATTTTTATTTTTTAGAGTATTTTTCTATAAATTTCATATAAGATTGTTAACTATAAATATCTTATAAGATTGTTAACTATTAGTATTGCTTTTTTTTTTTTTTAGTTTTTCCTATTCATAAGGCTGAAATAAAGTTATGATTTATTTATACAATAAATAAAATTCTATTTAAATTGTCAAACTGAATATTCTAATATTAAAAACTTGAACTCTGTCATAAAGTTTGAAGTTATGAATTAGAATAAAACTAATTTGCATAAGTAACAAAACATAAGTAAATATACTTGATAATAAATAAATATAAATAATTTATATATAAATTAGTAATTAATTTTCTCGTAAAAAAATATAAAATAAAACATTTATCTTGATTTCTGTGATAGTTTGATTTCTGTGATAGTTTAATAATATGAATGAATAGTTTAATAATATAAATGAATAGATATAATTTTTTTATTTCTTAATTTAGCATCTTTACCAATCAATAATAAAATACACAAACACTTTAATTATAAAAAATCATAAATTATATAAAGAAATAAAAAATAAATAAAAATTCAGCCAAAATTTTTTAAATAAAAGAAATTGTTAGTAAAAAAATTTATAATCGTAAATTTATATTAGATTATTATTATTATATTATTAATATATAAATTATTAATGTATAATTAATTTATTAGAAAAGTTAAAAATTATAATTTTTTATTATTTAAATTTTTAAAAAAGATATAAATTAATTATTATTATAAATAAATTATTAATTAAATAAATTATTAATATATAATTAATTTTTATTGAAATATTAAAAATTATTTATTTTATTATTTATTTCTTTAAATTTTAAAAAATATAAATTAATTATTGTTATAAAAAAATTATTTAATTAATAATAAATTTATTATAAAAATTAAGAGAGTGTCGGTTGGAGATGAGAATGAGAGTGAATTATTCTCATCGAATAAAATGTATAAGATAGTGGAAATCTCGATATCTAAAAATGAGAATTAGTGATTTCTTATCACTCTCGTATTAATTAAATTTTATTTATAATTGGAATTAAAAATTAAAAAATACATACTTTTAATAGAATAAAATCAAATTTTATTTTTTATTTTTAAAATAAAAAATATATAATTAATTTAATTTTTTAATTTTAATAACTCTAAAATTTTTAAATAAAATAAATTTATTTTATTCTTAATGAAATTAAATAATATTTTTAAAATAAAATAAATTTAATTTTTTATATTTTTTTAATTATAATAACTTTGAATTTTTTTAAAAAATAAATTTATTTTTCTTAAAAAATTAAAATAATTTTTAAAATTTTTAAATAAAATACTTCAAATAACTATTGATTTTAATTCTGATATTGTTGTAATATAAACGGTTAAAAGTTAAAGGATATCAGAATATGAAATTTAATCAAATATTTACAAGAGTACGAGTGTTAAAAGTTAAAATCAAAACTCAAATTTTTAGCTTTAAATTTTTCTTCATTTTTTTTTATTTTTCTTCTAACCGAAAATTCAGTTTGCAATTAAACACAAACTTTTTGAATATTTTTTTTTTGGAAAAATTACAACTTTCATCATTTTTTATAAAAAAAATTTTATTTTTATAAAAAAAATTTTAGCCATTTTAAAATTTACATATAACAAATTCGTAATAAATTTATAATAAACTATATAAATTTATAAACTCATAATAAATTTATTATAAACTCATAATAAATTTATTATAAATTCATAATAAACTATATAAAACTGGTATTTTTTATAAACTAATTATAAATTTTATAAATCTGAACATCTTTTTAAAAAAATATGATAAATTTTTTTTTAATTTTTTTCTGATATTTTTATAAAAATTTCTATATTTGTACAAAAATGGGACTGCATTAGTTCTAATAATTTGAGTTGCAATTGATTCCAAATTTTTTTACAAATAAAATGATGCAGCTAAGAATTTTTTCATAGATGGCTTACTTAGGGTATAATCTAGCTGTGAAAACTGATAATACATTTACATAAAATTATTTTTTACAATTAAAAATTTACTGGGTAAAAAAAGTTACCTAAACATTAAATAATTTATTTTAAAAACTCTAAACATCAATAGTATAATACTCATTCTTTCCCACAAAAATAGGCCTATTTATTTTATAAGGATTAAAAAAATTAATTATTTTTATTAAAAATATAAATTTATATATATATTTTGTATTATATTCTCATTTTATTATGAAATGTATTTAATAAATAACTTTAAATAGGGGTATTATAAAGATTTGACATATCAACTAACTTATTAAAATGATAGATAGACTATAATTTGAGACGAATAAAAAAAATAAACCTATCAATTTAGAATGAAATGAATATTTTTTATATAATTATAATAATTAAATAATCAATCTGGCATATACACAATTGATAAAATATTACCCCATGTAAGAAAATAAATAAATAATTAAATATTTAGTCTTTTAAAATCTTAATTTTGTATTTATTATTAAACCAAAGTATTATTAATATTTATTTAATAAATTAAAACTTTTAAATTAAATCTTGGTATTTTTTAAACCAAAATTATTATTAACATACATTTCACCACTGTTTTTTTTTGGGTGCAAGCGCTCTTGACGACCTTTGGTCACTGATATTTTCGAAACTACACTATTTTTGTAATTTTATTTTTTAATTTTGCTCTTCTTTGTCAAATGGCCCATGCTAATGCATAAATCGAAATGAATGGAATTATTGAAGTAGGATTGAGAATGTGATGTAATTTTCGGAATAAAATTTTATTTTTTAATTCGTAAATAATTTAATTGTTTCTTATATTTTTTATATGATTTATTTTTATAAAGATAATTATTAATTTAATTAATCAATAAATAAATTTAAAATAATATTTTAAAATTTTAAAACCGCCATTTTCATTTATATCAATTTCGATTTTAAAGTAACTAAATAATTTTTATGCTAAAATAATTTAAAGAATAGATGGAAATTTCTCATTTATAATACAGGTTAAATGAAGAAATAAAATAATAAAAGCTCTTTAAATTTATGATATATTAATTATAAAATAAACAATGAAAAATGAAATTTCTAAGCTAGCATGCATGGATCATATTATTGATTATATTTTTCCCTTGTAATTAACCATTAATTTTTTATCATTATGTATTAATTATACTTTTAACTTTTAGTTCTAGGAAAAATTTTAATAATTGAATATTATATTCACAATATAAATGATAAAAAATATAAAAAAATAAGTAAAGACAATTATTATTATACTTCGAGTGATTAAAAAAATAGTAGTAAAACAGAAGATAAAAAATGTTAAAGATTTAAATAATTTATTTATTTTTTACCCACACCAGCATGTTGGTTGATGTCTCAGTTTAAACAAAATTTAAATTTGAAAATAAATAAACTAATTGTTTTCTTCACCTAACCTCACAACAACCAAATGGAACTAAAGATGCCGCACGTTAATCACACCAACTCTTTCAATTTCTTTTTTTGGGAGAATTTTGCATAATTATGTAATTTTTAGATGCTAATTGAGTTAAAAGAAGGATTTACTATTTTTTCTGACTATCATATAAATTAAATAAAATTTGAATTAAATAAACTTTAAACGTATGATTATATCTGATTTTTTAATTAATATCTTTATCATAATTTTATTTTTATATATAATGTACATAAATTAGAAAAAGCATTGAATTAAAATATTGGTGTAGTAGCTCATTTGTGGTATTTAATAATTTTTTTTAGTATTATAATTGAAGAGGAGGAATCAATCCTAAATTATTCAGGAGAATGCAATCATCGCTAGGCTAATTCTCATTCATAATATTCACAAAATGTTGGCTTTGATTTATTGTGTGAAATAACATTTTTATTTTTAAAATTTGAAATTTTTGACATACGCCAACAAATAATTCAAAGAACAATTCAAGAAAATGTTTTTCATAAAGCAACTTATCACCAGATGTAGAAGTGATCAGTAACATTTAAATTAAATATCCTATTCAAAATAAATAACAATTTATTAGATTTATTTTAGGCAAAATATAATTTAATTTTTTGAGATAAATTTTTTGAATAATTATAAAACGAAATGTATGAAATTTATTCAAGAATAATTGGAATGATCATCAATAAAATAGAATTTATTCTGTAAAATATAAAAACCAAGTTTGCCATAATTTTTTATAATTTATAAGTTGAAAATTTTTGTTATTTATATAATTTAAGCATTGGTTTTTTAAATCTCATCTCTCAAATAATTTTATAAAATAATTACAGACAAGAGCCCAAAAAATTCACAGCACCAACATTAGATAGATTATTATCAGACCAAAACAAAAGGAGGGGTCAAAGTACAAATATGAGATAATACAAGGAGCAGCGGCTGAAAAGATGTTTTGTGGTCAATTAACCACCAACCCCACTACCGCACCATTCATGAACACGCATGATTTTTAGCCAAAAATCCCAAAGTAGCTCAAAGGTCGCTTAATTTGGTATTTTTGCAGCAAGTGGAGAGCTTTGATACGACACACTCTACACTAGATCTTCAATTTTTTTTTGGATTTGTTTCAGTTTCAATCTTCGTTTATTGTTCTGTATGTTTTCGCCTTTGCTTTGCGTAATTCAGATTTTCTGGGAATTTGATTGTTTGGGTTTTGTTTTCTTATACCTTGCTTATGTGTTTTTCGATCTTCGTCTAGCATTTGATGGGTTTGATTTAAATTGGAGATTTGTCGTTGTTATTTGATATTGGAATTTGATTTCATTTTTCTTTTATAAATATCTCAGCTATTCGTTTGATCTTTCACCATTTTGTTTCACTGTTTATGAGAACAGCATTGTTGTGTAATTGTAAGATCCGATTGTGTGTAAATTTTTATATCTTATATTGCATGATTCAGTCTATTAAATGTTATTACTTTTCATATGCACCTTTCTATTTGGTCATTTACTTTAGCATTGTTTTCCTTTCAATAGAATCTTGGCTTTGTCCCGAAATTTTTCCTTTTTTTTCCCCTTCCAACTCTAATGAAGTCGGGGTTTGAACCTGAACCGTTTGTGGAAGGGTGAGAACTCACCAAATTCTTCCCTGGTTACACTAGTCTTCATTGTTTGTTGGTCTTTTTCCTAATTCACTGGCTTCGTGTAAGCTGTAGAATAGAATACCTGTATTGTTACTGTGATAAATTTGAAGGAATAGTTTGTCCTATTCATGGTAGCTTTTTATGATAGAATTCCTATATTTATTAATGGTAGGAGTCATAATGTGCAGTTGCCTTCTGATAACATGACATCCTATATTTGACCAGGAAATCTCGATATGGCTCCCTTAACAAGAATTGGGCTTGCTGGTCTTGCTGTTATGGGCCAAAATCTTGCCCTCAACATTGCAGAGAAAGGATTCCCAATTTCCGTATACAATCGCACCACTTCAAAAGTCGATGAGACAGTTGCACGAGCCAAACAAGAGGGAGATCTTCCCTTAAATGGCTTCCATGATCCTGAATCCTTTGTTAATTCAATCCAAAAACCACGTGTGATAATAATGCTTGTTAAAGCTGGAGCCCCTGTTGACCAAACCATCAAGACTTTGTCAGTTTATATGGAAAAAGGGGACTGCATCATAGATGGTGGTAATGAGTGGTATGAGAACACTGAGAGGAGAGAGAAAGCCATGGCTGATATGGGTTTGCTTTATCTTGGAATGGGTGTTTCAGGTGGTGAAGAGGGTGCACGGCATGGACCATCTTTAATGCCTGGAGGTTCCTTTGAGGCCTACGAATACATAGAAGACATCCTCCTTAAGGTGGCTGCTCAGGTTCGTGATAGTGGCCCTTGTGTCACTTATATTGGCAAAGGAGGATCTGGCAATTTTGTCAAGATGGTCCACAATGGGATTGAATATGGTGACATGCAGCTGATTGCAGAAGCTTATGATGTGCTGAAATCAGTTGGGAAGCTCACCAATGAGGAATTAAGACAGGTTTTCTCCGAGTGGAACAAAGGGGAGCTTCTGAGTTTCTTGATCGAGATCACTGCTGATATTTTTGGAATTAAGGATGACAAGGGAGAGGGATATTTAGTTGACAAGGTTTTGGATAAAACTGGAATGAAAGGTACTGGAAAATGGACAGTTCAGCAAGCTGCTGATTTATCAGTAGCTGCTCCTACTATAGCATCATCATTGGATGGAAGATTCCTCAGTGGTTTAAAAGAAGAAAGGGTTGAAGCTGCCAAGGTGTTCAAATCTAGTGGTGTAAGAGACATCCTAACTGATCAAGTTGTTGATAAGGAAAAGTTGATTGATGATGTTAGGCAAGCACTATATGCTTCCAAGATATGTAGCTATGCCCAGGGTATGAACTTGATACGTGCAAAAAGTGCTGAAAAGGGATGGAACTTGAAACTCGGGGAGCTGGCAAGGATTTGGAAGGGTGGTTGCATTATTCGTGCTGTGTTCTTGGACCGTATCAAGCAGGCCTATGATAGAAACCCAGATCTGTCTAATCTTCTTGTGGATCCAGAGTTTGCTAAGGAGATCATTGAACGTCAATCTGCTTGGCGAAGAGTTGTCTGCCTTGCTATAAACTCAGGTATTAGCACCCCTGGGATGTCTGCTAGCCTTGCTTACTTTGACACATACAGGAGGGAAAGGCTGCCTGCTAATTTAGTCCAGGCTCAACGAGATTACTTTGGAGCACATACATATGAGAGAACTGATATCGCAGGATCCTTCCACACTGAATGGTTCAAGCTGGCTAAACTATCGAAAATATAAAATTGACTTTCTTGTGGTGCTGATAGTAATCTACCTTAGAGACTTATTGCTAAACAACCTAATAACGTGGCCTTTGTGACTTAAAACCATGTATTTGTTGCTGTTATCTTGTGGCGATATCATCTCATAGAGGTAAGGCATATTAAATATGTTCAATTGTTAGTGCATGATGTTGCCATATGTTTGATTTGGAACTGTAAAAGCGGATTCTGCTAGTTTTATCATCTTATTTTTAAATGATTAATCCTTTTACTTAAAATCTTGCTTTTTATACAACAAGTGCATATTTATCCATTCCACTTGCCACTTTTTGGGCGATGTATCAATACGCTATTGCATGTTTGCTAACTAGATAGCTACATTTGCAATGCCCTTAATTAAAATCTCAATTTGTCCTGTTCTTGATGCACAACCTGAAACAACTTGGTTAACTCTGTTGTTGTAGAGCTGATTATTGAAGGCTAAGAGAAACGTTGTTTTAGAGGGGAAAATGGTTATATATATATTTAGCTTCTACGCCGTTAACTATTTCCTTTATTTGTTATTTTTTAAACTTTTGGATGAGAGAGGATGAAGCGAACCGGACTGGTTATTTACGACTTTACATTCAACCTTTATGCAGTGCAGGTGCTGAGAATATTCCATAACTTTTTTTTCTTTATCTATTCAGTATTTGACGTCATTTAATATCTTTATGCATCTGAACCGTCAATTGTTGATATCAAATTCTGAAGCCTAGTTTGGGTACCCTTCCCCACAAAAAAGTTTTACACCTCTTTAGTGTTGAAGGATTGTCTATATGCACATATGTTTTATCTATATACACGTGTTTTGGATCCCATCAGTATGGACAAAGTCAGTTTATCGGTTGCCTTTTGGCAGCGTTAGGTTTTTGGCTGCCCATTCGGCAGTCATTTAGGAACAGGTGCAACAAATTTTAACACATGAAGCTCCTCGAACTACTGAAATTTAGCTTATAGAGAAAATAGGGATCCTCAAAATGTTAGTCTGCAAGAAAATTTTGTCTAGTTTTCATACTTGGTGAAGACTTTCCCCTTACTACCAGCTGCAGCTCTTGTTTTTATGTCCTTTCTCTTCTAAATTCAAATTGCAACGCTTCTAGAATATGCTACTTTTAGCTGGTGTTCAGAGCATTGAACTATAGGTATTAAACAGGTCAAGAAAATACATATGATTGGAGAAAATAAACGGATTCATATTTTCTTAGGTTGTTGTATCCATAGTTTTGTCATCTGGAATGACCATTATTTAGTTACATTTTATTGGAAAGAATTCCTGCATGCTAAACCCCAGAAAGATTAATTTTTTTGGGAAGGTCCAGTTGATGTAAATTTTGCCATATAGGAAACTATTAAAGGCAATAATATTTGCTATGACAGCTTGGGTCTACTAATCTTCATGATGTTGTATACACTGATACTACTGGTTCAGACATCTTATGAGGTCTATAGGCCAAAACTGTGGACATGGGCTTCCTGCACCCCCTTTTATTTGTCAGTAAGTATTAAATTCCTGAGTCTGTATTGCAAGGTAGATGAACTCAGTCCTAGTCCTGAATCTCTCAACTTCTCATTTGGAACTCCCTAAGATAATGCAGCTTAAATCTACGCGCCAATCACATGGAGGGACCTTCTTCTATTATATCTTCTGTTGGTTCCCTCTCAAACTGAAAAATCAAATCCATTTGTGGTCCAGAAACCTCATCTCTTCAGGGCATTAGTTAAGCTAACACTGATATTCTAAGACCTCATATTCTGCATCCACTAACCTGTATTTTCATGTATGATTGACCTCAAGATTGGTAGATGTGATGTAGCTTAAATATTATAGTGATACGTATACTCAGAAGAGTTAAGAGTTGAAAGAGAGAAAATATTGCTCTCTGTTTTGTACCCACTAACCAACAACAACAAAGCCTTAATTCCAAGTCAATTGGGGTTGGCTATAAGGATTTTTCTTTTCCACTCAATACGATTTAAGGTTATCTCTTCTGATAGATGTAACATCATAAGATCATTTTGGATCACTTTTGATCAAGTCAGTTTAGGCCTATCTCTGCCTCTCTTAGCTATATCTACTCTAACTTGTTCGGTTTTTTTAACTTAATTTATGGTTGACCACAATAACAAGCCGTTGTGGTCCCACAATTCTATATTGTTGGGTCATCATAATTTGACTGCAACCATGGTCAAGGTTCCGTTGAATCGGACCGGTGGTTCTAGTTCGGTTCAATGAACTGAACCGTAAACCGTAATCAAAGGTTCAAAACCGGAATTAAAACATTCCTTTAAGGTTCTGATTTCGGTTTTAAAATATTTGAACTGGAACCGAACTGGTGGTTCTGGTTAAAAACCTAAAAATTTAAAAAACTTGAAAAACTTTAATATTTTTTCAATTATGTAATTTTTTTCATTAAGTTTAAACTTTTTTTATGTAGTTTTTTAATATTTCAATTCTTTGTATTTATTGAATATTTCAAATGTAATATTAAATATTTATAATTATAATTTTATGTAGTTAATTGAGTTTTAGCAATTATGTTCAAATATATTTTTTTAATTTTTTCTTTATACTTTAATTGTAATATTAAATATTTATAAATAATATTATTTGATTTAACTTAAATAATATTATTAATTTTATAAGTGGTTTTTAATCTCATAAAAAAATATTATCATGTATCAATAGTAGTATTTTCTTTTAAATATAATTTTTTTAAAAAATTGATTTAAACCGGTGGTTCAAATCGGAATCAAAATCGGAACCGGACCGATTTTCAAGGACCTGAATCTTAATTAAACCGGCTCTTATCGATTAAAGTTAAGATTTATGAAAATCATGAACCGAAATCGGCGATTTCAAATCGACGGTTTCAGTTAACCGAACCATGACCATGGTTATTTGATTGAGTGCTCACCCAAAATGAAATCATCTTGCTCAATAATCTGATTCTATTTGATCCTTTTTTCATGCTATTAACACAATTATCTACTTTTGTGTGTGGATATATGTTTTTATGTTTCATGAGTGTGAATATATGAAGCACGGTCACGGGACACGGACACGGAGCACGGACACGGACACGATACAATACAGACACATCGACACTGTAGTTTTTAAAAAATCGAGACGCGACATGGGTGAGACATGTTGATACATATATAAATATGTGTATATATGTGTATATATACATATTTATATATATGTATGTTTTGAATTATGAAGATACAATGAGAGATAAACATATATTTAAAACAATTATATATACATATCTATATACATATATATGTTTTAAGTTATAAAAATATAATAAAAACATATATTCAAAATAAATATATATTAGTTCTTTTATATATAAATATAATTATAATAAAAAAATAACTTTTTTGTAAGAAAAATAATCTTTGTAATTAAAATTAATTGTAAATATTTGATTAGAAACTTACCAATATCATATAAATAAAATTTTATATAAAAATATATTTTAAAATATTTTAAAGTGTCATTGTCTTGTCTTGTGTGTGTTCTTGCTATGTCCCTACTGTATTCCAGCAATGTCCAAAAAATAAAAATAATAAAATAATAAGATATGTGAGTGTCGAGCATGTGTTGATCGCATGTCCATGTCCCCGCTATGTCTGACACCGAGTGAAGTGTCGGTGCTTCATAGGTGTAAATGTTAGTATGAGCTGTTGTGCTTCATGTGATGATCATATTCTGAGGAAGAGTAAGAAAGCAATAAAGATATTCATGCATATATCTCTGTAATATGGAGTGAACATGTTTGAAACATGTACATTTCAAGATTCTGCAATCACATTTCTGAGATTCCAAAAAGGAAGCATGGAGTTTGTAGCTTCGAGTCACCCAAAGAACATTATCACAAAAAACATTATCACAAAAAACTTGGCTGCATTCTAGTATAAACAGAAACTTGGGAGCATATCTCTTCTTTCTTGGTTTTCCTTACCTTGTTTCCATCATGAACATCACTTGCCGCACTTTTTGCATCTGCAAATGATTCTTGCTTTTCTAGGATCCTTGGGCATGCTCCTGCACTTTGCTTAATTTGTTTATGAAGTTTTCCTCTTGATGAAAATTTAGCAGTTGCATGCTTGGAAGAACATGTGCCGACACTTTTTGCAATGATTGCACATGGAATTTCCTGATTGCTTGGACCAGAAGAGGCATCTGAAGCCATGGAGTCATCACTTTCACTATCTTCATTTTTACCATAATTGCTCTTTTCGTAATCTGCTAGCATATCAGTGCTACGATCATCATCATCATGGTGGTGGTGGCTTTCTTGGATGGGTGACGCAATATATGTTGTCCATCCAGACTCATCGTCGGTATTACCACTACGTTCCTCTGTATATCGTAGGATTCGAGATGAGTCCATAAATATAGCTAGAGGAGCAGAATAGAAAAAAGAGGCATGATACAAAAAAAAAAAAAAAACAAAGAAAGAAAACAAATTTTCAAGAAACTAGATATATGTTGTTGTAGTGTTGAATATTGCCTTTGGAAGTTCACTTTATATCTTTGTTTCTCTAATGATTTATCACAAGCATCATCCCGCACATGGGGTAAAGAGACCCCCCTCATACTGCATATGAAACCTTTATTATTGAATTGCCGGAGGAAATTTCACCACCTGTCAATCCCATTGCCATTATTTCTTGGCTTTAATAGCTAGATGACAAGCTACGGTGATAAATCAGGATGATATATCGGGGAAACTTGTCGGACAAAAAAGGACAAAAATCCAAGTTTTTATATATGATAAACTGGGGTAGTTAACTCGGTCATTTGAACCTTCAGTTTCACCTGAAAAATACCACCTTTACTCATCTGAGCATTTCATAAATTAAGAGCAGCTTTTACGTTGGCAGTATAGATAGGTCCACCCTGGACCCAGACTGTGAGACCCAATTTCTTAAATTGGTAGGAACAGTGGGCTTCACTATGCATTTAATTCACTTCTTTAATTCTTTGTCTTGTCATCAGCAAAGGGGCAACCTTCACCTGGGAAATTTTGCAGAGAACCCAACTGGGTTTTGGCATTTTGTATCAGATTGCATGGGATGTAGTTGGCTAAAAGTTCATTTTGCTTGAGGCCTATTGTCCTCATTATTGCTTTTTAGTCCGATGTCAAAGTAGGTTTATGTTTTTGTCTTACATGAGGTGAGAACATGGAAATCTGAGACGAACTTTACAGAAGAAGTTCCTATGTGATGGGAAATCAAAAAAAGCCCAACAAATACAAGCTGGCTATAGGTTATTTGTGAATAATGTAGTGTTTTACTGTTACTGCTTTGCTTCACCTTGTTCTGTGCCTTCTGCCATTTCCATTAACTCTTCATTCTGAATTTCTAATTGAATGCAGTATGTTACACATAAAGGGTCCAGCACGGCTATTTCCGTCAGTGAGTAGGCCTTTTGGTGCCTTCCCACTTTTATTTCTTGGCCAACTTATCATGTCCTTATGCTGAGCGACTTGAAGCAGGCCCCTTGAAGTTGTTGCCACTTGTGCCCTCTTAACCAGGTAAGATGTCTTCTTGGTACCCTTTATATTTTGTTAGTTACAGATGCTGGACAAGGCTTCTTTGCATTTACGAGTTTGGTATAAAAGAAAAAAAGCAGGCCTCCTCGTACATAACTTGCATTTTCAGTGCCTGTCCTTTTGAGGGTTTTCGATTTGACTCTGCTCTGGTTTTTGGGCTCCATTTATGAACAGATTTCCTTGGAAGTTTTCTTTTCAACCACTGTAGGACGTGCACTGAGTTAAAGACTTGTTTCACTCTCTGTATCATTTAAACTTGTTCTGAGGTATGCTTCCAAAATCCCAACAAGGCAAAACTAGTATGATTCACTGAGCTTTTTGCTTTCTGGGTCAGGTTGCAATTCTGGACCAAGTTTGTATGGGTTGTTAAGGAGGAAATTTTTGGCTTCTAATAATCATTGTCACTAGCATGCAATTTTCTTCTTGATTAATGTCGATTTCTGATAATGATATATGTTGGCCTATATGAAACGATGCTATTCCAGTGAAGAACAATTCCTGTTGCATCATTCATGTTTGGGGGGGCAGTCAATTTAATAAATATTGCTTGATGATCTTTATTTTAACCTACTGAAATTAGCATATATTGCTTGGTGGAATAGGTTGAAAAACATGCTTGTTGCTCTTGATCTAGGCAATTGAATTTTGTGTATCCTAGACATAAATGTTGTCTGAAAAATTAGGTGTTACAGAACTATAACCACGTGATATGTCTTATGTTTCCATAAAATACCAATAATTTAATACAATCAATTCATTGGAAAGATTTGACAATTCTTTTGAATTTTTTTTTCTTGATTTGATTAAACTTTGAAAGAATTGCCTGTATGGACCATTATATGTTGTTTTTAACTGAAATAATAGCATTTCCTTTCATAGGAAAAAGATTAAGAGAATCATTAATAATTCACACATGATGTTGATTTCAGCTTCATTGCAAAACACATGGAAATTAATATTGCTCATTATTATTACACTATCCCTTCCTTGAACTTTGCATTGAAATTGACACCCAATATATTATTTGTTTATTTTCATTTCAGCTGTAGAAATTAAGTACCAAAACTTTACTCCTCGGATTCACCTGATTTCTGTTTCTACAAGGAATCAGAGTTTCTTTTTTTTTTTTTTTTGGCTTTCTAATCCTTTTTTTGTGGTTTGTCACAGATGCAAAAGCAGCAAAACCAAAAGGCCTTCTCAAGGGTTGTCAGACAACAGATGCAAAAGCTAAACTAAACAAAAGAAGTCACTTTAGTCAACAACTACAAGTACTTCCATCATTCAAATTATAAAATTGAATGAAGTTAAGATTAAGAAGTTAATTATTAGGATTAATTTACTCTCGTTAAGTTTTATTTCTTTAAAATTTATTTATATCTGTAAGTGACATTTTGTGACAGGAAGGCCAACTAATAATAGCTATGAGGAGCCCACACTAACAATAAGGAAAATTCAACTAGAGTGGGGCAGCTGCTCTTGTGGGAGTAGGACTGTGCTTCTTCAATTTGCCTTTCTAACACTCAGCCCCCCATCTCTGTATAGGGAACAAAACATAGGTTAGAAATGAATCAACCCATTTAAGTTACTGTTTTTTAAATTTAGCCGAAGGGTGAAATTTGGGAAATGCTTATCACTTATCAGGTTTACTTTTTGAAGGGTCAAGCATCCAAAAAACTTTAATATTATAATTTCCTTTGACAGAGAATTTCATGACAATGATAAAGTCTTCTCACTGATTTTTTCAATCTATCATATTGAACACTTGACTCGTCTTTATTCTACCAAAATGACAAAATCTTCCCCCAGTAATTTAAGCCCCATACGAGCAACGGATCACATATACAAAAAGGGAATTTTACAAAACTTTGTGCAAAAGTACTTTTTTTTTTTTTAAGTTAAATGATTACAAAGTATACTAACTAGTTAGTTTTTATATTTTTAATATTTAATTTTTGCATTCTAATTAAATTTTTAAGTCTTTTTATTAATATTTTTATCTTAAAATATTAGTCAACTATTTTAATATTATAAAATAATTATATATATATATATATTTATTATTTATTAAGTCATATTTATTTTTAATTTTATTTATATTTTTTTGTATATAATTTATTTTAATTTTATAAATATTATTAAAAAATAATTTTAAACAATATGAATAATATTTTTTATTATTTAATAGATAATTCATATACATCATTTATTTTAATTTTATAGATATTATTAAAAAATAATTTTAAATAATATAAATAATATATTTTATTATTTTACAGACGATCTATATATAAAATAAAATTAAATATGAAATAAATTTAACAAATGACAAAGATAAATATATATAAAGAAAGTGCAAAAAAACTATTTTATAATATTAAAGTAGTTGATTAATGATTTTAGGATGAAAATATTAACAAAAATACTAAATAATTAAAATTTTAAAAATATAGGAATGTGAAAAATACAGAAACTGATTAGTATAATATATAAAATTTCAAGGACTTTATAATTATTTAGTCTTTAAAAAATACTGCAGTTATAAAAAAAATTGAATTTACACAAAATATGTACAAAATTATAAATTTCCGTGCATTATCATTTCTTAAAAAGTTGTATTATTTTTTTGATTTTCGTTTATATATTATAAATATATTATGTATATATTATAAAATTATTAAAAAATATATCTAAAGCTGAATTTATTTCAAATATTATTTTATAAAATAATAATTTTAAGAGAAAATAAAATCATTTGATAAAATTCTCAAAAAATAACCTTAATAACATTGTTTTATATATTGTAGGAGTGAATGTTACATTTATATAATGTTTCAGTCTTTATATTATATATATATTCTGAATATATTATATTTATATTATCTATCAACTTTTATACATTGATTAATTATAGTGTATATATTATAAAAATAATTATATATTATAGATATATTGTATTTTAATATGTTACGAATATATTATATATATACTATTTTTCATTCTTTATATATTATATAATTTTTATATGTTATTTAATTATAATATATATGCCATGAATATACGTTAAGTGTTGGGTTTGTACAATTGGGATATTATTGTATAAATATTTAATAATGATATTTGGTTTTATTATTTGTATTCTTTATATATATATATATATATATTTCTTTGGTAATAAAATGATTTTATTAGGTATTAGTGTTTTTAATGGTAATGTACTTTATATATTTTATAAAATACTTTAAAGATAATTTTCTTTTATTTTGTAAATTTTGTTTATTTATTCTTTTTTAATTTGTATTTTCATGTTATTGTTATATATATAATTTTATTTATATTTTTTTATTTTAATGATTGTTTGAGTTAATTTTTATATTTCAACCTATTGTTTGATTTTTTAATATGTACATTATACAGAGGTATGTACATTCACAGTACATATTCAAAATATATATATTGTATAGATATTTTGTTTATTTTTATTTTTTATATTATATTATAATTTATAAATTGTATAATATTTTTAATGTGATACATAATATATTATGTATTTATGTTAATATATATCAAATATTAATTAATAAGAAATATATGTAATTTTCTTTTATTGTTTTGCAGATATTATTTAGATATTGTATAAATATTTTATTTTCTTTATGTGTATTTATCTATTTTAATAATTGAATCATATAATTTTTAATTTAAAATAATAAATTTATAAATTTAAATTATAAGAGAATGATTGAATAATCAAATATCCATATATTAATTTTATTGAGCAATATCTATATAATATGTATAAAAAGAAGCTGAATAAGAAGATATTTTTAAAAGTTTTACGTTTTCTTTCTTTTTTTTTTCTAATAGTGTAAATAATGTTGTTCTATACTTTTTTTTTTCTAAATTTAATTTTATAGGTAAAAATTCCCATAAATTTTCCAAATATCAATTTGTGATTGAACCATAAATAACAGGGATAATTACACCACACATAAAAAAAGTTTTATGTTTTCAAAAACGCGGGAGACGGGATTTTTTTTTTTACATTTTTAAGTTGTTTTATATTATTTTTGTAATTTTTTATTTTTATTATTTTATTTTATTTAAATTTTATTTTTTAAAGATTTTTTAATATTATATTTTTAACATATATATACAAAAAATAAATATGTATGTAATATACACATAGCATATAAATAACATATATAAATATATAAAATACACAATCAACAATATAAACTATATTTATAACACATTTATTACACATTTACAACATATCTACATAATATTTTTAATAATTATTTAATTTTTTTTAATATTCATATAATATCCACATAATATTTAATAATTTTATATAAAATACATACAATTTAAATAATAAAAATATAACATACACACAATATCAACAATATATCTATAATACATTTATAACACATCTACCATATATCTATATAACTTATATTCTTTTTTTTATATTTTTATTTGTATAATATGTAAAATAAATTTACTAATTTTTATTAATATATTTTTTATATTTTTTAATTTTTTTAATTTTTTATGAGTATTATTTATTTTTTAAAATTAAAATTAAAATTTTATCTTTTATAAAAAATTATAATTTTTATATAATAAAAATAATTTAAAATATTAATTTTTATTATTTTATTAAAATATTTTTTATTTAATAGTAAAGTTTGAAAAAAAAATATTGGTTATAATGTGAAAATAAATATCTAAAAAAATTATTTTAGTGAAAAATAAAATATTTTTAAAATTTTATTTTATTTTTTTATAAAAATATAAATATTTTTAGTTTTTTTAAATATTTTTAAAATAAAAATTATTTTATGGTCCTATAAATTTTTTTTATATTATTGTAAACATCAATTTGTGGTTGAACCAGAAATAATAGGCCCGGATAAACTCAGCCCTTGCCACTTGGAAATCCTAGAAAGGATCTAATCCCCTTTGTCCCCAAACACTATGGAATCTGGATCACATGCATCTTGTAGTCCACTTGCAAATCTTTTCAGTTTAAAAAAAACACTTTTTTTAATCTTTTTTTAACGAATTTTTCCCCCTTTAAGTCACTCCAGATAAAGGTCAACTAAAACAAAAATCCAAAGTGGTAGTTTCGCTAAATAAAATAAAAAAGGTAGAAATTTCTATAGATAAATTAGAGAAAGGGACTAAATTGCAAAAAACCAACTCATTCACCCCCAGAAAATATTATTATGTATTGTTGGATATTGCAGACTACTAAATTCTTATTTGGGAAGTGGAAACAGAGTTGAACTGCCAAAAATCTTCTCTCTGCTCCTGTATTTGATTCTTGTTTATTTCTCGAGAAAAAAGAACTATTGGATCAATTGAAAGGTATAAAAAAAAAATCCCCGATGGGTTTGGCAGATTACGTTAAATCAATTGAATGGGAGCATGAATCATACCCTGCTTATGAAGATTACATTGTTCTTCCAATATTTGCTCTGTTCTTCCCCTCTGTTCGCTTCTTTCTTGATAGATTCGTATTTCAGGTGCTTTCTTTGATACTTTATATAATTGGGAAATGTGTCCTTTTATATATCTGATGAGTTTGTTTCCTATTGGTTCACTTAGTGCTTGTTTTTACCTTATTTTTCTGTGATTGATCACCTGCTTTTTTTTTTCCTTTGGATTCTTTGGTTGACTCGCATAAAGATTTAAGCTTTTTATGTAATAGATTGTATTTGTTGCATGAATTTGACGTAGTCTTATGCTGTTTCTTCTCCTCCTTTTATTCATTATGTTTTTAAATTTATGTAGTTTGAGTATGAATTGATGTTAATATCTAAAATTGCATTGAATCTGATGTTAATTTGCTGCTCTTGCATAAAATTTTTACTGTGTAGTATAGAAGTATAAGAACCAAACGAAACAATTTCATTGAGAAGATCATGATTACACAATGTTTCAAGGTTTAGTACAAAATATAAGACTTTGGTAATGGTATGTGCAGCATAGCTTTTCAGTTGTCTTATAGCTCTGAATTGATTTCCTGGATGATCAGAGTTTACATTTGAGAATCATTAATCTTTTGATTCTAAAGTGTAGGGACAAGTACAAAAAATTCCTGAATTGCGGGGTGGGTTAAAACTAAGGTTTTATTGTTTATAACATTGCAAATTAATAATTTATTTTCTTAAATCTTGATATTTCCTCCTCCATATCTTGTAAGGTTAAGTGTTCAACTTAAATATTATTGGGTATAATTAGTTTATGATTTGAATTTTCCAGATGACAATTATTACTATGTGAATCTGTGGTTAAATCCCAATTATTGTCTGAATATTTTAAATATGGTTCACATAGAAAGATATTGTCTATGGAAGCTCAACTCATATTCCTATGTTCAGTGACTTTTGTTTTTACTTTTAATTTAGCAATATTTAACCAACAAATTATTAAGGAAAGAGAATTTAACAGGAGAAGAATTGAAATTTTAAAGCGTCTCATTCCTTAAATTATAACGTTGTAAAATGATATGACCTTAATTGAAACTGACCCCATATTTCAGGACTTCTTTTTTAATGCATCCTTAAAATATATAAATTTTTTGTGTACTACTACTGTTGTTGGTCCTTTTGGCTTCAATCGAGTAAACCTATGTTTTGGCGAGAATACACTATAATTTGATGTGTTTTGTTAAGTAAGTACATTTGATTTAGGTTGAAAGTCATCACTTCTTGGTTATGCCCCAATTTTTGCTCCCCAGGCATTGCCTTTTCCCTTTATTTTGGGGCAAGAAATTTCATTACATAATATGACAGTCTTGTAATTTCTGCAGAATGATCTATAAGGTGGTTTTTAATTTTTTTTTTCTGGGAATTAAATAGAAAACTAGGCTATATAATGTAGCTGGACTGGTCTACTAGTGATTGTTGAACTTTTTCCTTCTATAATGCTAATTCCTCCAGTTCGCTGAAATTTCAATTCTTTTATCAGCTCATTTCCAAGTGACATTATTGGACTTTGAAAGTCCACCCTGAAGAACTAATACAGTTTGGACTTGGAAGTCCACCCTGAAGTTCTACAGTTATTGCTGTTACATCTCACACATCATTGGATGCTATGATCATCCAAGTATATGATTATTCTTGCATGTAATCATTGTTGACGTCGCCTGATTCTGGGCCCAATGGTTGAACTTGGCATCTAAAACTTTGCTTGTGACGTTGATTGTTACATGAATTCTAGAATTAATTCTGGAAAATTGAATTTGCAAAGGAGAGTCCTGTGGAAAAGAGAGTGTTTGTTTACTTTGATTGATGGTCTTTTGAGTGTCTATTCCTGAGTGAGGTCAGGTTGTTGACAAGTACACCCACAGATTTGGAAGTTTCCTTTGAGTTCTGAGTTGTAGATCTCCAACATGAAGCCTCTGTTCTTTGTCCTCACTGTGTTAGCTAATGGAAATTGAATTCTTTATGGACATAACAACAGATGTTGTCCCAAGTTGCTTGCCATTTTTGTGATGATATGCTTTGAAGTTAGTGGGCTTCCTTTTTATTTAAAAAAAGGGGGAAAAAAAACCTGCTCATTGAAATTACACTATGATGATATTAGATTCTTAAAATTTGGGCATTAAGCTGGGAAAAGTAATTAGATGATGGATGAGTAAAAGGCCAAAGTGAAGCAGTTGTTATGTATCTACATCCAACGTCATGTTAATAGAAAAAGAAAGCCTGTTCAAATAATGAATATATGAATGTGTTAATCTCAGGAAACAATTTAGTTGAAGTTTGTGATATCTGCTTGCTGGCTCCTCATGTAGAATAAGGATTGACAACTTAAGTGAATTCATTCTTCAAAAAAGAAAATTCATTTATGTTTTAGTTTTTCCATTACATTCTTTGCTGTTTGCCAATAAAATTGTACCTTGCTTTCTTACATGGTATTTATAAAAGGAAATAGAAGTTCACTCTTTTACAGTATTAGTTTAGCTATTCTCTGCAACACTGTTCATATTAATTGAGCATTTTGTTGGAGTAATAATATGTATGCTGGTTTGCATAATTTTGGTTGCACCAATTGAGCTTTAATTATGAAGTAGGAAAAGCTGCCTTGGTTACTCTGGATGTCTTTACACCCCTCAATACTCCCCAGTTTTCTATTTTTATTTATTGTTTATTGTCTTTTCATTTTTCTTTTTTCCCTTCTTAGCTTTCATTTTTCTTTCTCTCCTCATACTTCACCTAATTATTTGGTTAAGTCAGTCTGAAGTGACTATTCATTGTGCAGAAAGTGGCAAAACGTTTATTTTTTGGGAAGGGGTATCAGGCACTGGATGTTGAGTCAGAAGAGAGAAAGAAGAAGATAAGGAAATTCAAGGAATCTGCCTGGAAATGCCTGTATTTTCTTTCAGGGGAGGTTCTAGCTTTGACTGTTACTTATAATGAGCCTTGGTTTACTAATACAAAGTACTTTTGGGTAGGGCCAGGAGATCAAGTCTGGCCAGACCAAAAAATGAAGTAGGATCTTCTAAACAATTTATTGAATTTTTGTAGTTGGTTTAATTCGGATCTCATTTGGCTTATTTATCCATTTATTGATTTGCTGTTTAAGCAGCTTGAAGATGTTGAATTTATGTACTCAACAATGACTGATATTTGGATTTCAGGTTAAAATTGAAAGGGTTATATATGTATGCTGCTGGATTTTACACATACTCCATTTTTGCTCTGATGTTCTGGGAAACAAGGCGTTCAGACTTCGGGGTGTCTATGAGTCATCATGTTGCAACTGTGATGCTCATTGTGCTGTCCTACATATTTAGGTATGCTGCGGTCAAGTTCTCTTTGTAGTGTAGTAATATACTGTCATCAAAACTCTCTGAGGAAGATCTTATGGTTAAGGAAAGTCACAGATGTGTGATTCAGATAAATATCAAACTTTTGCAGAAGGTTGATAGAACTAATTGGCTTCAATATGCCTGTACTCGCATGCATAAACTTCTAACGCATACCAATTTCATCTCTTGCTTGCAGGTTTGGTCGTGTTGGTTCAATTGTTTTAGCTCTTCATGATGCTAGTGATATATTATTGGAGATAGGAAAGATGTCCAAGTACAGTAGTGCTGAAGGGATGGCTAGCTTTGCATTTATTCTTTTTGTTTTATCTTGGATCACACTACGCCTCATTTACTATCCATTCTGGGTCCTTTGGAGTACAAGGTTTGTAAAGATCATGCATATGTAATATCAACTATCAGACTTTTGAGTTCTTATACGATCCATCTGTTGCCCAGATCTTAAACTGGTTATCAGCATTAAGGATTATCCAGAGTTGGCAATGTGACACTGGTCTAAAAGAAACACTTACCTACAATCACAGGAATATGCCTGATTAGGAAGCTATTATGCACAACCATATTGCTGGTTATTGGTTGGTGGAAATTGATGTTTTGATCGTACAAATTTGTGTTTTCTTGTAATGCACACTTAGGAATGTGAAGCCCTTTTTGTTATTCGTTAGATGCAAGGACATCTACTCTTCCAAATGATCACTGATCCCTACTGGGGCTGCCAATAGCTGTGATTTACTTATCATAAAAGTATAACAATTATGCATCCCTCATTCCACACATGATCCTGAGGATAAAGATTAAATTAAGGTTATACCAAGAAAGTATGTTTCAGATTATGTTTCAAATATAAGGATTTGAATTTATGAGATGATAATGTATGGAACTGTTCATCTGATCTTAATTTCAACTTGCTTGTTAATATCAGTGACTTAGATATTCATCAAATTATTCATTCATTCTTCTTCCTTTTTGCCGTAGTTATGAAGTCATCCAGACCTTGGACAAAGAAAAGCATCCAGTGGAAGGTCCAATATACTATTACGTGTTCAATACTCTTCTATATTGCTTGCTTGTTCTCCATATTTACTGGTGGGTCTTGATATATCGGATGCTTGTTAAGCAAATCCAAGCGAGAGGTCAGATTAGTGAGGATGTTCGTTCAGGTATGTTAAGAAAAAAGCAATCGACATGGTCTTAAAGTGTGATGCATGTATATGTATGGTTGCAGCATGAAATAAGAAATAAATTAGATAAATTTTGGTTGTGAGAAAATTAATCTGTAGCATCAGTATTTGCATTTAATATAGATTGTTGTTTTATCATAGATGAGATGATTGTCAATCAATTTAGATACATGGTCTATTTCAAGAGATTCTTTCTTTTTCCAACATCATTTTCTCTCGAAAATACACTTGTTTGGTAGGCTAATCCTGATATACTTTTTTCCTATTTCTGCCGTGCAGATTCTGGAAGTGACGATGAACATGAAGATTGACCAAAAACAGTATTATAGCCACGACACAACTCAAACTAAGGTAGTCTTTTTATGGGGACCGTTTGGCCAACTAATTGAAAATGCCGTACTGTTCTAATGTATTTCATGCATGCTTTTGTCTCTGTTTTATTGGGTGGCTCCTCTTGATAATATAATTATCTAATTATAATCTAGTAATACTGAAATTATCAACTGGTGGTTTTTTATCCTCCTCTGGGTAAAGATGCGAATGTATGTTGAATCCTGCATAAACCACAATGACATATTTCATTATTGTAGAGTCCAAAATCATTTATCTTTTTATGTTCTCTATAAACAAGACATGGATTATTTTATTGCATTATCTTAATTCACTTGCATGCTAACTAAAAACCAAAGATTCGTCTCAGATGTTTCTGTTGCGAAGTTGCAGGTACAGTTGAAGAACCAGATGGTTTTTCGTAATTGATGTGCTCTATAGCCAAACTATAAGGATTGTCATCCATTAAACCATTAAACTTCATCTGCAATTCAAGGGCTTCTGGATCAGGTGTTGAAGTGGAAAGTGGAAAAGTCACAATTAGTTTTGATTATTCATTTGCCATATTATTTCAAGTTATTGGCTAGCCAATGACCTGTTGTAAGAAAATTTACATTGATTTCAAATAACTGTTTATACCATATTTGTAAAAACTTCAACACCTAATTTTGAGGATTCAGCATTGCATTTGATTTTTTTTTTCTTGTTCCCCAAGTAAAAGAGTTTTAGTTCTGGGCTTCCTGGTTTTGTTAAGGTATTTTTACCTTATTATAGGTTGAATGTCCAGCATGTGCTTGTTCTTACTTCTGATCTTATTTTAACAGAGTTTTTATTTTTTATTTTTAATTTTTTTTTCTGTTATTATTGTTACGGAAATTTTGTAACGTTCAGTTGTCAGTGAAACAAGGGACAAAGAGATATCTTTTGTGCATACGCAGTCATGTAAATGGAAATCAAAATAATAAAAATATATGTGTAAAAAAATAAATAAATTTTTTTTTTTGAAAACCAGAAGACCACTTTTCAAAAAAAAAATAAAATAAATTTTATTAATATTTTTTGTTTTTTATTGAAATGCAATAATTATAATAAAATAAATAAATACTCAAGTTTTATTCATTCAAAAGAAAATGTAAGCACATGTAAATAAAACTATATAAATGAATCCTTAAGTACAGGCTTATCTTATTTATATCACAAAGGAGTTAAAAAGGAAAAGAAAAAAGTCAATTAACATATTTTATAAATTATACGATGTTTAGTTTATTATATTTTTAAATATACTTTATTTTTTTTATTTTACAAGTTTTATTAAGATAAAGAATTAATAGGGTGCGTTAAAACTGAAATATAATATCTTATTTTACTAATATTACTTAATAGTGAATTGATATAAATTAATTGAAAATAAATTTATTTAATATTAGAATAAATATGAACTCCCTGCAAATATAATATTTTAAAATAATTTTTTTAAAAAATAATCAGATTTCAAAATTCATTGTTATTTTTATTATTATTATTATAATATTATTATATTTTAAATTTATAAAATTACATTAATATAAAAAAATAAAAATATACATTTTAATTAATTAAGGTTATTTTTTTTTTATGGAGGAGAAAGGTTTTGAGAAATTTATATCCACTATGCGTTTTTTGATGCCACTTTACACATACATGAGTCCATTGTTTTTTTTCACAAATATAGCATTCGCTTTTTTTTTTTTTAAATTTAACTTATAAACGTTAAATTTTTTTATTTCTTGTAATTTTTTTTTGTGATTTTATTTTATTTATATTTTTTTATTTAAAATTTTTTTTAATATCATATTTTTAATATACACATAAAATAAATAAATAAATATATAATATATATAATATATATTATATATATATACAATAATATAAAATATATCTATACAATAATATAAAATATATCTACAATATATCTATAGTATATCAACAATATATCTATAATAAATCTATAATATATTTATATAATATTTTTAATATTTATTTAATTTTTTATTCTCAAAATATCCACATAATATTTATACAATATTCACATAATATTTAATAATTTTTACATAAAATATACACAACTTAAATAATAAAAATATAATATACACATAACATCTATAAGACATATACAATACATCTATAATATATCTACGTAATATTTACATAACGAAACTGTGTGTGTGTGTTTTTTATATATATAATATGTAAAATTTATTTCAAAATAAATTTAATAATTTTTATTAATATATTTTTGTATATTTTATTTTATTTTTTATTTTTTAGTGTTATTTATTTTTTATAATTAAAATTAAATTTTTTTATTATTTTATTATAATTTTTTATTTAACGGTAAAGTTTGAAAAAAATTAAAATATAAAGTAAAATATTGATTATATTAAAAAAAATTATTTAAAAAATTATTTTATTATAAAATAAGATATTTTTAAAATTTTATATTAATTTTTTATAAAAAAAAATATTAATATTTATAGCATTTATTGTATTTTTATAATAATTTTGTTTTAGCTAGTTATGTAAATGACTCAGTTTTTTCGCTAGCCATTTTACAACTTTGGAGAAAGAGAAGTGCTCCTTGAGCAAGAAGAAATCACACAGACACAGAGGAGAGAGAGGCCTCATCTTCTTACTTCTCTATTTTGTCCACAACGTCGTTTCAAAATCTCAGGTCCATCTTCCATAGAAAGCTTCTTCTTTTGCATTTTTCAATTTTGATATTTTTCTGTAGATTCTTGGTTTGTTTGGATCTGTTTGTTTCTCGGGAAAATCTCCGTGGAATGTGAAAACTGTTCTTTCTGTAATCCAAAGTTTTGTGGGTTAGGGTGTAGCTATCTTGGATGTTGAAGTCCAATTACATGTTTTATTAGTCGATATATCTTCTATTGATCAGTTATCGGTCACATTTCTTGAAAGCTACCCATTTTAGTATATTAGGTATTTTAAACTAGTTTTTTCATCAGTTTTTTTATTGCAAATCAAATTATTGATATTGTGAAACTCCCTTAACTGGGCAGTGATTGGATTGGGTTAATTTTGTGGATTATTTGATTCTTGTTATTCTGATATTAGAAAGGGATTTGCTTTTGCTGTTAGCTGCTAACCCTTTTGTATTCTGATGCTTTTGTTGTTTGTATTGTAATCTTTACTGCAGTTAATGCTTTTGTGGATTATTGTTTTTGTTGTTGTTGTTAGCATGTAAATGTATTGAATCTTTAGTAGTAGTAAGCATGCTTTTGACTTTTGTCTTCTCATAAACTTGTGTTGGTCAAATTATCATTTGGTCTTAATATTTTGCTATCAATATAAGAGCATAATCTATATATTTAGACATTTCGTTTTGATGTTATTCTTAATATTTCTATAGCATCATTATCTTGCATTTGTTTGTTCTCTTGTTCTCCTTGAGGATTTTGGGCATTTTAAAATCGACATGGATCAGCATTCCTACCTTGTTCCTCTCCCGTATTTGTTGTGATGTTACTGATTTTTATAGCTGACAATTTGTACATATGAATATGCTAGGTGGGACAATTATTATTACTAGGAATATTTTGCGTTCGTTGCAACAGTACTGCTAAAGCATTTTAAATGTATTAAGTCCTATCTTTCTGGGTTTAAATTGGAATTCCTTAACATTTGCTTTTCATTTACCTGGAAAAGGTGTTCACTTTTTCCTTCCAACTATTTTATTCCCCTTGTTTTTGCCTCCTACAAGGCAGACAATGTAAATATGTAATACCTAGAAAAATTCACAAAATAATAATAATAATAATAATAATAATAATAATAATAAAGATGGTTTTCTGGAAGCTTTTCCTTATGCCTTTGATATTCTGTTAGAGAGTTCTCTGGGAAAAATGATAAATGTATACCATTTGACACATCATGCATACACTTTGATGAAGATAAACCTCAAGTGCCTTTGAGAGAATTGAAAGAAAGGTTATCATAGTTTTGTTTTGGTATATTTATATGATTGTCATGTCCTGCCACTTATATGAGATAATGAACTTCCAAATTCACTTTCAATTTTAGTTATTTATTTAATTCACTCGCAAACTCATTTTGAAGTCTCATTAATATAATGTTAATGCTACAACCCTCTGAGCAATGATACTGATGACAATACATCTAATTAGCAGGTTATTTAACTAGCTCATAAAGTAGACATGGAAGATGTCCTAACAGAAATTCCACCACCTTCAAGGTTCTTTCAGGAAGATCTCAACAACTTTACACCTCCATCACAATCTCTTCCATCTCCTTTCCTTCTGTTTGCTAATCCTAAACCTGATCAACCACTTCGTCCATCTCTCCTCGTTATTGCCTTATCTACCTCATCCCTTTATGTCTTTGACCATGTATCCTCAAAGACCCTAATTGGCAGTTTCTTCCTACCTGAGATCCCTTTCTCAGGAAATACCATTGAACCCTCTCTTGGAGATAAATCCTGCAACATTTATACCCTTGATGATGCTAATAATCTGACTCTTCTGGTTTCTTGTCAGTGCTCTGTCAGTGCTGAGAGATCTAATGTGGTTGCAAAGTTGCTCATTGGGGAGCAAATTATTCCTGAGAGGGTTCTAATCTTGGATTCAGTTAAGAGTCAGAATTTCAGGGGCAAGCTCTCATCAGATGAGGCATGTGCTTTCAAACTAGAAACCTTCGCAGAGAGGGAAGGACGCAATAGTGGGTGTGGAGTTTCGCCTTTATTGCCAGATTTGGGCTATCTTCCATCAGGGAGTATGGTGGATGGCTTGGCAGCTGCACTCTTAGCCCGATGCCAGATGAGGAATATCAAAGGAACTCTGTGTGTTTCCTGGCCTGAATATGGTGGTTCTGATGTCGCACTGATGAAATCCATGTTGCAAAGGAATGTGTTGCATGGTATTGATTTTAGTTCAAATGGGAATCCTGAGGATAAACATTTAAGATATAACTGGATTAAGGATCATTCATTTGATTCTGATCTATATACTTGATGTACTTTGTTCGAAGTGCTTATTTGACTTTTTTTTTAATGTCTCTCACAAAATTCTGAAATGAACTTTTTGACTAGAGAGGATGCTTTTTGATTTCTCATTGAAACCTTATGCTTTGAATCGTCAGGGCAACATTTCAAAAATGTTTTGAAGAAGTTATTACATTTCATATTTTAACTGAAGATACTAGGTCGTTTTTTATTTCTGTTTACTGTAGAGTTTTAGACAGTTTCTTGTTGGCGTTTTATTAAACCACCATTGCATGTCTGGCCGGAGCTGAATTCCCTTGTTGATCATGCATCAGAACACAGAATGACATTTCTAATCCAAGCCAATTTCCAAAAACATTTCACGACTGCAAAGCTGAATTCTGCAGCAACTTGAGTAGCGTTGATAATGATACGGCCATCATCCTAACTAACATAGTCAAATTGAAAGAGAAATTTAGATTATAAAATTGATGAATGATGATATCCTAATCTTGCACATCAAGATTATGACTTTTGGTTTTGTTTTATTTTTTCCCCCGTTTGTCCTTCCTTTCTAGATTTCTTCTCTTGGAAACTCAAGCAAAGATGTAAAACCAAGGCAGTCTTGTTCTTGAAGAATAATTTAAACGAACACGTGGATTTACAAAAATTCTAATATTAACCTTTGACGGCAATGGAAATTAATAACTATGGGCTGCAAAAGACTATAAACCTAAATTAAAAATAATTGATAGTTTAACCCAATATGTTCAAATCAGACCATCCAACCTACAAAGTCCACGCCCAATAACAGTCCAAAAGATAATCACACGCTTTAAACATCAAATTAACACCATCCTTTTAATTTTCTACATTTTTTATTACCCAAATTTCATTAAATTTAAATGTGTAATCTCTCTCTTAAATACGATTCTAATACTCGTTAATTAAAAATTATTAGTACAAGAAAATAACCAATGCCAATTCGAAATAATGATTTTATTTAAAAAAAATTCTTACCTAAATTTATTTTTTGTATTTTTATTGTATTGACTTGGGTAATATATGTACATAAATATTTCCAAGATAACTATTTTCAAAACTATGAGATCATTAATTTAAATCTAAAATAACAATCAAATTACATATGCATAGTTGCGTACAATCTTTCAGCTTGGATGGAGGGAGAGAAAAAGAATGAAAATCTGAGAAGTTTGAAAGTTGAAGGAGTAAAATAATGGCTAGCAGGCAAGTACTAGCTGTTATTAGTTATAAGTTTGGTGCAATGCCCAAATTATTAAGTAATAAATATGCTAAAAATGTTTAAAACTTCTTTCTATCTTGTATTTGGTGATTTTAGTTTTAGAGTACCCACCAACCAGCTCAACATTAGTTACATCCACTATTGACTAATTGACTATATACAAAAAAACTCAAATTGGCCTTGCAAATAAGCAAAATCCAAAACTCAGACGTTGTTTTTTCTCTTATATATCTCACATTTCTACCCGTTTCTCTCTATAATTCAAGAAATTAGCTAGCAAGAAACCAATAATGTCACCTCTTTTTCACAACTCTAATCTCCTTTCATGTCACTGTCTGGTTTTGCTTTCTATTTTCATCTTTAGCATCAACTGGTGTGCAAGTGATCAGGACCCTCCTTTGACATTGGACTACTATGCATCTTCTTGCCCTACTGTCTTTGACGTTATCAGGAAAGAAATGGAATGTGAAGTTCTGGAGGATCCTCGAAATGCTGCTCTTGTTGTACGATTGCATTTCCACGATTGTTTTGTCCAGGTTCACATACGCCTCTAATTATTTTCTATATTAATTAAGAAATTTAGTGCCCATTGCTGCTCAGGCAGTGTAGAACAATTATAGTGTATGGTTTAATGGGTGCAGGGATGTGATGGATCAGTTTTGCTAGATGACACAATCTCTTTGCGTGGAGAAAAGACAGCTTCCCCAAATGTGAACTCTCTAAAAGGTTTTAGAATCATTGATAAAATCAAGAACAAGGTTGAATCTGAATGTCCTGGAATTGTATCTTGTGCAGATATTCTCACTATTGCTGCAAGAGATGCAGTAATTTTGGTAATACATATAATACTATACATTTCTTTTTAAAACCTCATGGCTTTCTGTATCATAAGACAGCCCTGAATCATTGAACAATTAATTAGACATGCTGATATTTACACTCAGTTTTCATTAGTTTAAGATTTTTTTTTGTTAATTTGGTCCAATGCTTCCAGGTTGGAGGACCATATTGGGATGTTCCTGTGGGAAGAAAGGATTCAAAGACTGCAAATTATGAGCTTGCAGCTGCAAATATTCCAACTGCAGATGAAGGTCTACTATCTATCATTTCCAAGTTTCATTATCAGGGCCTCTCTGTCACAGATATGGTAGCTCTTTCAGGTGATAATCTCTTCTTCTCCATCTGGCCTTATAACTACTAGCTTATTTGTATCTAAAATAAAATATAATGACCGCATAGTGCTTGTCTCGTAATGCAACAGGTTAAGAATTCAAAACTGAACACTGTATAATCTTGCAGGGTCACACACAATAGGTATGGCACGGTGCGAGAATTTTCGAGCAAGAATTTATGGAGACTTTGAAACAACTTCATATAGAGATCCAATATCTGAAACATACTTAAAGAACCTAAGATCGAAATGTCCAGCTGCAGGAGGAGGAGACAATAACATATCAGCAATGGACAATGTCACGCCTAACCTTTTCGACAATAGTTATTATCAGATTCTACTGAGAGGAGAAGGGTTGCTGAATTCAGACCAAGAATTGTACTCAAGTGTACTTGGAATTCAAACAAAGATGCTTGTTTCGAAGTATGCTCATGACGCAATTGGTTTCTTCAAGCAATTCTCTGATTCAATGGTGAAAATGGGAAATATTACTAATCCTGATAGCTTTGCCAATGGAGAAGTCAGGCAGAACTGCAGATTTGTGAACACATAAGCCGTTAATAATGGCTGGCTAATTATTGATTTGTATTTGTTTCTTATATCATCAGGAAGTGATGGGCAACACAGGTTTATTATAAATCATATGTAACAGTTTATTGGATATTTATGTTTTAAATATTTCTCTCTTTGATTTGTTTTGAAATTAAATATATAAAATAATAAGTTTCATTCAGTATTTTTTTTTATTTCTTTTTCATAGAGTAATTTTAACATTTTTTTTAGGTGAAACAATATTTAAAACTAAAATTATTTTGCAAAAATTAGGGACTATTGTAAAAAAAATTAGCATTGAAGCTTTTTTTTTTTCTTTAATTGCTTCTAAAATTAAATGTGTAGAAGCTACCTTAATATGGTATAATTAGATTGCTACTATAAATTTTCACAAATTTGATATTAATTTTTTATACATTAATTATATGTGAAGAGGAGTATTTGAAGCCAAATTCAATATCTAAATAGAAACAACACATGCTCTTAGTTGTATAGTTATGATAATCAATTTAGATATCAAGTTCAAATCCACAAAAAGTTACCATTTGATAAAGTAGTCTAAAATATTTCTAAAATGGAATTGAAATTTTGCGAATGAACTAATGAAATGCAGACTTAACTGAATGACAGAAGCCACCTGGATCATCGAAGCAAGAGCTAGTGGTGATTGCAAATGGGCAAGCTGGGCCCAACCTTAACCTACCATCACTTTGAATAAGTGTTTAAGCCCAAGCCCAATATTGCAGAAGCTCCGCTTTTGTTTGGTTTTTCTCTCCTCTAAGCTTTTTTTTATATCAATTGATAATTAATTTTTTAAATGATTTATTTTTAATTTATGTATACATTCATATAGATATCATAAATTATTTAAAGAATGGATTTGATGTTGGATTATTTATATGGACTAATATTTATACATTAAATATAACATTAGGTTAAAATAATTTTATGTCATATATATATACTATCATAAAAGGTTTGGCCCAAATATTAAAGTGATCTAATTTGGTTTAGGTTAATTATGGGCATATTTAAGGTTGTAAAGTATGGGTCTATATGTGTAGATACTTTAATGTAATTTCTAATTTTATGATGGGCTAAATTAGAAATAAAGACATTAGGGTTATGGTCCCCAAATTATGTGTTTGAGTTTCTTCTTATATATCCCATCATATATAAGATAAAGAGAGAGGAAGAAGTCTTAAGAGCTAAGATTTCTAAAGTCTTAAGAGTTAAGATTTCTAAAGTCTTAAGAGCTAAGATTTCTAAAGTCTTAAGAGTTAAGATTTCTAAAGTCTTAAGAGTTAAGATTTCAAAAATCTTATAAAAGCAAAGATTTCTAAAGTCTTAAGAAGAAGAGATTTCTCTAAAAACTAAAACCTCTCAAACACATCAATTTGGAAGATCAAAACCATAAGGCTAAGGATTCAGATCTTCCATATGGATTCAGGTACGCTTCCGCTTTTAGTTTTATTTAACTATTCTTGATGATTGAACATGAATGATCTTGGATTGATGATGGTTTTCATCAATTGATTTTGATCCTACCTATTGATGATGGTTTTCATCAATAGATTTTGATCCTACAATTGGTATCAGAGCTTTTCATGTTTAATCATTGAGATTCAAGTTATTTTATTGTTGTTTTGGATATGGATTAAGACTTGATTCATTATTGTTGTTTTGGATATGGTTTAAGACTTGGTTCATTTATGATAAAATTTTGGTTAAATGAATTGTGATTTGTATAGTATATGTTTATGTTTATGGATATGTAGAAATGTTTTTCTTCACATGGGTCCCATTCATTAATTATGTGTTGAAATTTTTCTACATATAGACCCCATTAATTAATATATGTTGACATTTTTTCTTCATATGGACCCCATTAATTAATATATGTTGAAATTTTTCTTCATATGGACCCCATTAATTAATATGTGTTGAAATATTTTTCTAATATGGGTCCCATTATTTATTACATGTTGAAATTTAGAAAAAAAAATGTATTTGACATGTTTGGACATTGAGATATATATATATGTTTGGACATTGAGATATATATATATGTTTGGACATTGGGAATTTTAGATTTAAATAATGGAAAGATGATATATATATATTGAGATAAATTGATTGACACAATAAGGCTCACCAAAGTGAACTTAGTGGAGATTAATTTATTTTAAATATATAAAGAGTTAAGTGTGTGTGACTAATGTGAATATAAATTGGCCCAAAGGAAAGTTTATATTCAACATAATCACATATGCTCTTGTGGTGATAAATATGTGATGATTATTTGGTTTTACATGTGAGCAATAAATCAGCCCAAAGGAGGATATATTGTTTGGCATGTTAATTTATCATCAATATTTAATTGCTACGCCAAGGTATCACTTGTAAGTTAATATTTTGTCCAAAGATGAAATATTAATGGAGCGCTCGGTATCTTGAGATGGGGTTTACCATTATTTAAGTTTATTATTCAACTTCAGTTATACTTTGGAAATATGTTAGTATATTGATTGTCTGTTTTGTTTTGGATTTAGTTAATGCTACCGCAGCTAATATTTCTGCCAACATTAATTCGGTTCCTATGTTAAATGGCACAAATTTTAAGGCATGGCAAGAGAGCGTACTTATCACTCTCAGAGTCATGGATCTGGACTATGCGATTAGAGTTCAGAAACCCGATGATCTTACTGATAAGAGTACCTCTGAGGAAAAGAGGGAGATGGAAAAGTGGGAAAGGTCTAATCGCATAAGTCTTATGATCATTAAGCGTGCTGTTCCAGAAGCTTTTAGGGGCACTATGTCTGATCAAGTGGATACTGCTAAGGGTTTCCTTGAGGATATAGAGAAAAGATTTGCTAAGAATGAAAAGGCTGAAACTAGTACAATCTTAGCAAAACTTATCTCTATGAGGTATACAGGTAAAGGAAACATAAGGGAGTACATTATGGAAATGTCACATCTTGCTTCAAAGTTAAAAGCACTTAACTTGACCTTGTCTGAGGACTTGTTAGTGCATTTGGTTTTGATATCTCTTCCAGCACAGTTTAGCCAGTTTAAGGTGAGCTATAATTGCCAAAAGGAATCTTGGTCACTTAATGAGCTCATCTCACACTGTGTTCAGGAAGAGGATAGAATGAAGCAAGAAAAGATACCAAGTGCTCATTTAGCTTCCACTTCTAAGGACAAAAGGAAAGACAATAAAAGAAAGAAAAATAAGGAAGCTGCAGAAGCGCCACAAAAGAAACAAAATAAGGAACAAAATCAGATTATTTATTTCTTCTGTGGTGCTCCAGGTCATGTTAAGAAGCATTGTACCAATTATCATGCATGGCGTGTGAAAAAGGGTAAGCTTCTTAATTTTGTTTGTTCAGAGGTTAATTTGACTTCTGTGCCTAGACACACATGGTGGATAGATTCTGGTGCAACAACTCACATCAGTGTGTCTATGCAGGGTTGCCTGAGTTACCGAAAGCCTAATGATGTTGAAAGATACATCTACGTTGGCAACGGACAGGAGATTGAAGTTGAAGCAATTGGGACATTTAAATTATTATTAAGAACTGGACTTTATTTGGATTTGAATGAGACTTTTGTTGTACCGTCTTTTAGACGGAATTTGATTTCTGTTTCTTGTAATAGACAAACTTTGGTTATGTTATGCTTGATTTTCTGCAGAAATAAAGTTTTTCAGTTTATTCCACTTTGATTTTGGCATGATGTGGTTTCATCATGGTTTTAGGAGGATCAATTGGAAATAGACATGTTTAGATCACATTGCATGTAATTTCCATGCTACACATCCATACTTGATCTATGTCATTTGGTTATATTGGTATATGTAATCAAGGATAATTTTATTATGATGTAACTATAATAAATAATGTCTTGGTTCTATATTGATATAGCTAATGGACGAGATTGTTCAGAAAACCATTTGGTTATGATAGATAAGTTTTGAGCTCATAAGGTTATATTATGGCATAAGATTATAAAGTTGTAAAGTTATATTTATGTACAAATATAGTCCAAGTGGGAGATTGTTGGATTATTTATATGGACTAATATTTATACATTAAATATAACATTAGGTTAAAATAATTTTATGTCATATATATATACTATCATAAAAGGTTTGGCCCAAATATTAAAGTGATCTAATTTGGTTTAGGTTAATTATGGGCATATTTAAGGTTGTAAAGTATGGGTCTATATGTGTAGATACTTTAATGTAATTTCTAATTTTATGATGGGCTAAATTAGAAATAAAGACATTAGAGTTATGGTCTCCAAATTATGTGTTTGAGTTTCTTCTTATATATATCCCATCATATATAAGATAAAGAGAGAGGAAGAAGTCTTAAGAGCTAAGATTTCTAAAGTCTTAAGAGTTAAGATTTCTAAAGTCTTAAGAGCTAAGATTTCTAAAGTCTTAAGAGTTAAGATTTCTAAAGTCTTAAGAGTTAAGATTTCAAAAATCTTATAAAAGCAAAGATTTCTAAAGTCTTAAGAAGAAGAGATTTCTCTAAAAACTAAAACCTCTCAAACACATCAATTTGGAAGATCAAAACCATAAGGCTAAGGATTCAGATCTTCCATATGGATTCAGGTACGCTTCCGCTTTTAGTTTTATTTAACTATTCTTGATGATTGAACATGAATGATCTTGGATTGATGATGGTTTTCATCAATTGATTTTGATCCTACCTATTGATGATGGTTTTCATCAATAGATTTTGATCCTACATTTGAATGATCAAAATTTTAAATTATAAAATAAATAGAGAAAATTACAGCTACATTTTTTTCAAATTATATTCAACATTGCTTGAAATAATTTTAGTTCCATAAAAATTGGTTAATTACATTTGCGGTCTCCAAATTATAATATTTTTCACATCAGCATTCTAAAATATTTAATTTATAGCACAAAAACCTCCAAATTTCTATTGAAATTATACAAAACTTCCTAGATGATGATTTTCATTTGGATTTTACTGCAACGTTGATATGGAAACTACCAGCTAATCTTGACATCATTAAAGAGGACTGCATGGTCGTCAATGTCATATGTCTCACTTATTCTCTCTCCTTTTTTTTTTTTTTGAGTAAAGCGTATTAAATATTCTCATTTTTTAACTTTTTCATGCTATCATGAAACACCAAATAATTTTTTAAAATTTTAAAAATAAGTCTATTTTTTTTACTTTTTAGAAATAAAATAAAATAATATCAATTTGACTTCTCTAGCCATAAATATCTATAATTTTTTTTATAATAAAATAAATTTTTTCCATTTTTTCTTAACAAAATAAAATAATTTCTTAAGTTTTTAGAATAAAATATAATTAATTTGATTTTTGCCATTTTTAATTATAATACCTATGAATTTTTTAAATAAAATTTTTCTTTTTTTGACAAAATTAAATCAATTTTTAAAATTCTTTTGTTTTTAATTATAGTATCTTTAAATTTTTATTTCTTAACAAAAATAATTAATTTTTTAGATTTTAAAATAAAATGTAATCAATATAATTTTTTTAGTCATTTTTTATTATAATAAATAAATTTAAATATTTCTTTTTTTCTTAACATTATGACAAATAGAAGCAATGAAGTGTAATAGATCTAATTGCATAATTCTGCTTCATTGTTTCATTTCTTAACTTTTTGTTTCATTGTTTTTCATTTCTCTTGTTAAACAGAAAAAAAAAAAAAAAGAGATGAATGATATTTCTTTCCAGAATTTTAAATACATAATAAGTTGATTGGAAATTTTGTTTCTTAAGAAATTTTAAAATGAATAATAAATCCAATGACTTTGACTAAAACTAGAAAAGAGTTAGTAAAATAAGATTTCTTTTCAAGTTCTCAACTAACTTATCAATTAGGCCGGTGGCTTATGCAAAAACAATACACTTCTTGACTCCATTTAATTTTGCCATCTCCGTTCCTGACAAGTTAACCCTCCTAAGTCAAAGCATCTGAAAGTCGTTTTTATTTTTTATTTTTCTTAATTATGAAAGAATAATTTTATATTAAAAAAATTATTTATTCTTATTATTTTCATTTTTTAAAAAAATTATTAAAAATAAGTGAAAATCATAAAAAAGAAATTTTTTTATGGTTCATGATTCGTTTGATTTCTATATTGAAGTGTTTACAAAACTATCCATAAAAATAAAATTTTGTTTTAAAAATATTATAAAAAATAAAAATATTTGCACTTTTAGAAAAAAATTAGAGTAAAATTTAAAAACACCTCAACACTCACTAAAATAATAATTATTTTAAAAAATACATCTTTCCTTACTAAAATTAATACTTTATTATAATTTTTATTTTTTAAATTTCACTATTAAATAAATATATTCAAATAAAATAATAAAAAATTTTATTTTAAATTATATTTTTAGTGTAACACCCTTACATTCTATATACATACCGTACATATATTTCAACTGCGTACAACACATATATAGTCTATAAGAATATCACGTTACAATTTAATTAATAATTTTTTTATTCAATTATCAAATAGTTAAATAGTTAATAAAAGATAATATCTATACATTAAAATAAGATTTTCAATGAAATATAATATCATAAAAAATTATTATATTTTATATATATTTTGAAATACATATTTATATATTCTCAAAATATTGATCATCAAATTAATATATGAATACAACACCTTTTAAGTTAGTTTCATAATACTTCAATTTTCCTTGTGGCAACAGTCAACTCATCTTTTAAATACTAATCTATTAATATGAACGATTCACACAATTATACTAAACTTAAAAACTTAGTGGTAGACATAAATAATAAATAAAACAATGCATGATTCACTTAAAATACATTATGTCATTATATAACCATTCATTCAATTACTCTCCTTTTTTCACATTATTTATTCAATTTTCGTTCAATTTCACAATACACATTACGCGTTTTCACAATTTATATATAACTCTGTCACTTGTCATAATTATATGGCTCATTCATTTAGCATAATATTTCAAACACACATATTATATAACAAAATATTAATAAATAATATCATTTTTTATGAATGTAATATTTTAATATTTTCTTAGCATGTTTTATTAATTCACTTAATAAAACATACCAATCAAGGTATGCACTTATATGTACTTATATCTAGTTGTCAATTTAAGTTCAAATTCTTTAAATCTTTTCTTTCTTAAACTCTTCATAACTTAATTTTCTAATCAAGATATGGATACACAAGTTATTGGAATCATCATTCCACAAATCTCAATTATTCAATTTAAATCATCTCTTTCTTCTCAACTCACAACACTTAACTCCATACTTTTTGAGTTCCTTCTCTAATTAAGCATAAATTAAGCTTTAAGCCGACAATATTATTAAAATCATCTCAATTTTATCACTTACTATAGATTCAAGCTTAAATTAATCAATAACAAGATATCTCTTTAAACATATTAACCTCTTTCTTCTTCCCAAGTCAAACCTTAAACTTCATCTCTCTTATCACTTTAACCTACATATATATAGTTCAATAATAAACAACATTATCTATTTAAAGCTACTTACATACTCATTGTCTATTAATTTTTTATTATATATATAATTCTCATCAAAACCTCATTAAATGATCTAAATTCACCACTCACTACCTTATTCAAACTTCATTTTACCAACCCCATTTTCAATATTTAACCTTATCTTGTGAAGATACAAGGAGATAGAGATACGCATGGGCAAACGTATGACCTTGCGAATGATCATATGCATCACTGTTGAAGTATCTTTTTAGAATTTGAAGGGCATAAAATTTGCACAGGTAATTATATGATCATGCAAGTGAATATGCACATCACTGCTAAAATTTATTTTCAATGTTTTAAAGGATAGATATGTGTACGAGCATATACATGACCATGCAGATGGTCATGCACATCTCTGCTGGAATTTCATTTCATGATTTAATCAATTTTTTTTCATCAATACAATACATACACATCACATGAGCAACTCAAAATCATATTAAATTAAATATATACAAACTCAAGATCATATGTATAAACCGAAGAGATTATATATACAAACCATGACGACTTTTAAACTCACTATTCTCCACTTGATTTCACTTAACCTAAACACAAAATCATAACAATAATCACCATATAATTCATTCATACAACCATTCATATATTAATTCACTCAATTCCTCACTTATTTCTATAAAATCCTTTCTTTTTTCTTATCACTCTTACTATCCATGCTCAACAACCAAAACTCTAATTCATCACTTAAGTTCATACCCGTAATTTATCCATCAACTCAATATATATATAACTCCAACATATCATAGTTATCATCTTATTCAATTAATCATCATTTTCTCTCATTAGCCATATTAAATATATATACTTAAAATCTATAAAATCAAGCTCAAGAAAAAAGACACTTACTTGAATTCTTTACCAAACCTTCAATATCCACCATCAAACCTCTTAAAATTCTTATGAATTTGATATGTATATAAATAAAATCAAGTTCTCCTTACTCTCTCTCAATCTCACGTTTAAAGAGGAAGAAGAAGAAGGAAGAATAAATATTTCTCTTCTTCTTAATTATATCCTTATCTATATATATATAATATAATATAATATATATTAATTAATTAATAACCCACCAATCATCTTCTTCCATCTTTTGACATTGTCTTCTTCTCTTTATTATTATTATTATTATTATTATTATTAACTGTTTCTACAATCAATTATACACAATGTATATGTGGTGTATATCCTAGGTATATGTAGATGTCTTATATATTCTATTTATATTTTGCATATATTTTAAATATATATAATATATATATTACATTCATCATACACATCTATCTCTTATTATATTCTCTACTCACCACACATATTCTCTCCCATAACTAATATTCCAAAGTACATCAAAAATTGAAATATTATATTTAGTATATAAAATTTATTAATTTCTATAAAAGAAAAATTTTAATTTTAATTATAAATAATAAATAATAAATAATAACTCACAAAATATATAAAAATATATTAATAAAAATTATTAAATTTATTTTTAAATAAATTTTATATATTATACACGTAAAAAGTTAAAAAAATATTAATTTAATTATTTATATATTTTGTAGATATTGTGTGTAAATTTTGTATATGTTATGTATATGTTGTAAATATTTGGTAAATATTATGTGCATATTATGTATTTATTTTGTATATTATGTATATGTTATATAAATATTATGTGTATATTGTGTGAATATAAAATTAAAAAAATATTAAATAAATTATGTAGATGTTTAGTAGATTTTTTATATATATTTAGTAGAAATTTTGTAGATGTGTATTTTATATACGTTATATATATATATATATTGTGTATGTTGAAATTATGGTAAAAAATTTATTTATAAATAAAAATAAAAGAACCAAAAAAGAAAAGAAAATAGACCCTGGAAAATCCGTACAGTTAAAAAAAAAAAAAAAAAGCTAACCGCTTGTATATAAAAACAAATTTAAGCTATGTAAGAATGAAAACCGCAGAGCACGGGGGTCGAAGCCGTATTCCGTCTAAATTTTTCTTATGAGAAATATTAATTGTAGTTATTTTGAAGAGTAATTATTAGACAATTTCTTTCATATTGGTTAAAAAATATTTATTATAAGTTTATTTATGAAGAGAGATATTATAATAAATTTTTTTTAGCAAATAAAAGAAAAATTATCCAACTATTATTATCCAAAGTAATTGCAATTATCATTCCTCTTTTCCTTATATATTCTTATTACTTGGACTTTCAAGAAAATATCCATAAATAGTTTTTTTTTAAGTATATACTGTAAGAATTTAGTTAAGACAAATATTTTATTCTTATAATTTATTATCTATTACCTTTATAAAAAAATATTAAGGATGTTGTTATGAATAGGAAAATTAGTGACACCTTATCCTTCTTTCTAAACAGGAGCCAATCCAATAAGATTGCATATTAAGAGGCTAAAATTATGCATTAATAGTACAAAATTTTTTAATAAATTTTCAAGATAAAAATTATTTAAATTTTATTAAAAAAAAATTTATCAATAAGATAAAATACATTATATTTTTTAGAAAGTAAATTCTACAATAATATGCATTTAGTTGTGCCTTAGGCTGCAAATGAGCCAAGCTATTCGAGCTCGGCTTGAGTCTCGACTCGATAAAAGCTCATTCAGGCTCGAACTCGAACTGCTTACTTGTTAAATGAGCCAAACTCAAGCTAAGAAATACTCGGCTAGTTAGCTTGTAAGCTGACTCATTTAAAAAGCCCGTGAGTTAAGCTCGTAAGTTAGCTCTTTTAGTGTATTTAATTAAAAATATATTTTAATTTATATATATTAAACTATGTATGTGAATATATTAATTTTTTAACTAATTTAATTCATATATTTTTTAATATATGACATATATGATAAATAAATTAAATAATATATAATATAAAATAGATTAATAATTTATAGTAAAATATAACATTATAGTAATATAATATTTTATTTTTGTTAATATATAATTATATTATTTATCTTTCACAAAAATATTAATTTTAGTATATCTTTTATGAAAATATAGAAAAAGATGAATAAAAAATGAAAAATGAAATAAGTTTATTAAATTCGTTAAACTTATTTAAATCAAACCCGAGTTCAAGCTCGGGATACATATTATATGAACTGGCTCGATATAAGCTCGGGCTCGGGGTCGATTTGAATTTAAGTTCGAACTTGACTATTTTATAACGAGCCGAGCTTGAGCTTTCCAAAGCTCGGCTCGGCTCGATTACAGCCCTAGTTGTGCCTCTATTTTTAAAAATTAATTTTTAAAGAATGGTTATTATTTTTTTTGTCAATGAAGATTTATTATTATTAATATACTTAAAAATTTTCAAAATAAAGTCTTAATTATAAATTAAAATAAATTATTAAAAATAATTAATCATTAAATTTAAATTTTCATAAAATTCTAATAAGTAAAATTTTACAATTAAAAATTTAAATTTTGGATCACCATGGTCCAACTAGTTATAATGTATTTATAAAGGTGGTCAATCAAATTTATTTTACTTTGACAAGTAAACTTAACGGATTAAGTTCTCTCATAATTTCGTAAATATAATATTGAATATCAATTTTTAACATTAAGTGATAATAGATTGAAATTTTATTAAAAATTAATTTTGAATGGTATAATAAAATTAATTTAAAATTTCTAAAATAATAAACCTCAATCATTTATGTTTTTTTTAGGTTCAAAATTGAAATATCTAGTAAGTTGTTTCAATTAAATATTTTTAGAATATAATGATTGATTTTATATAAATTCTAACAATTACCATATATATTACTTTTTAAACAAAAACAACCAGAATTTAAATTTAGTTATTACAGGGTGATAAATTATGTAAATAATATTTTCTGGGCACTCTTTTGTAATTACCATTTTGTACATAATAGATTTAGGGTTTAGGTTTCCTTGGCTTTGTTATAAGGGTATTTTGGTAATTGAAACGCACTGTATGTAAACAATATGATGATGATGGAATTCTCTCTAGAACATTTGGCTATACAGTCCGGTTTTTCCTCATCTTCTTTGTTTCTCCTCTCTACCATAAAATCCTAGTATGAACAGTAACTATTTAATTATGAGACTATATTTCTAAGTAGCCCATACAATGGCTACTAAAATATTTATCTTGTGTCAATTAAATAATTGATAATTGAAGAGAATATTAAACTCATCTCACGTTTAAATGTTATAAAAAATATAATGAGCTTATGATAAAAAAGTTAACCTAACCTGATATTTTGGACACTGATATTCTAAAATGGGCTTTGGTTAAGGATGTTTGGAGAGGAGGTGGATGGAGATTACCTGTTACATTAAATGAAGTGGAGAGAGCTTGGGAAGAGGCGAGAAATTACATTGTGAGAGAGGAGCAGGAGGATAGAGTTAAGTGGAGTTTGACTAAAAATGGAGACACTGTTCAGAGCGCCTGGGAGGAACTTAGATCTAAAGGCAGCCAAGTAACATGGGGGAAATTAGTATGGAGTAAGAAGAGTATCCCTAGATACAGTTTTATTATGTGGTTGCAAGTAAAGAATTGACAGTTAAGAGTAGGCTGATTAAATAGGGGTTAGTTGAGGATGATGTGTGCTCATTGTGCAAGAATAATGTAGAGATGGTGGACCATTTGTTTTTTAATTGTGACTTTAGCAGAGAAATATGGAGTAAAACAATGAACAAATGTGGCATTCAAAGGTTGGTGTTTAATTGGAGAAGTGTTGTTAGTTGGTTCTCTAAATATGTTGCGGGAAAAAGTGTGAAAGCTTGTATTAGAAGAAGGGAATTAATGGCAGCAGTCTATGGCATTTGGAAGGAGAGAAATATGGTGGTATTTCAAAATGGTGAAGCTGTTAGAGGTACAGTATTTTCCAGAATTGTTGATGCTGTTAGAGGGATGGGGGATAGATCAGAGAATTTCAGTAATTGGAGTAGATGAGATTAGAGTTTCAGAAGTTCAATTTGATATTCGACTAGCAAAGGATCATGTGGTGTTATTGTTGTATTTTTTACCATATTGTGATGTTGTTTCTTGCTGTCTGGTGTTACTGTATAGGCCTGTTGCAGCTTTTCATTGACTGCTAATGTAGCTAGATGGAGAAACGATGGTTTTGTTTGATGAGGGGTTTGTGAGTGATATTGTTTTGGTGTTTGGGGCTGTTTTGTGTGTTGTCTTTCTAGATTTGAGTGGTAGGCTTTATACTCTGTGTTGTGTTTTTGTTGGGGGTGTGCTGTTTGCTTGAGTGTACAGATGTTCTATTTTGCAAAATTGTATTTTTGTATTCTTTTGGCAATAAAGATTTGATTTTATTGACCAAAAAAAAAAGTTAACCTAACCTAAATAATTTGGGTTATTTTGTGTTATAAAATATAATTTGTTATATGTCTAATATACATATATTATTTGAATTACTGCATATCTTTGTTGAAATTACTATCTAATTTATTATAACTCTATGAAATTTGACACAGAGCATATACTAAAAAGACCTAATAAGAAAATTAAATCATCCCAAAACAATAAGAGGAAAAATCAATTAATTAAAAAGTATAGCCATTGAAAATAAATAAAAAAGATACTATAACAATTTTTCATATATAAATATCCCCATATGCATGCATGGATAACCTTTTTTTGCTTTTTAATTTTTTAAAATTTTTTATTTTAGGTGATGTTTGATGATTAGATTCTTTATTAATAGTAGTTTCACTTAGCCTCATCAATGGAGTAGATGAATGTCCAATAAGGATCTTTGAATTCATCAAATTCAAAGAAAAGGAAATTTGAAAAAAAAAACATTGACTTTCAAGGAAGAGATGAGATACTAGAGATTTCTTTTCTCTTTATTAAAGATTTTGAGTTTAAATTTTAGATGTGAAATATTTTTAAGAGAGTGTTTTATCTTCTTAATGAACTTAGATGTTACAAATTCAAATTAATTTACAAACTCTAAATTATAAAATACTAGATAGTTATAAATAAAAAAAAGCATTCAAAGAGATTGAAATATTCATAAGGTCATGCAAGTATCCTTCTCCTTATCAAAACGCAACTTGAAACAGAACATAAAATTAAGAAAGCATATAAATATAAGTGTGCCAATATTTATAATCAAAGCTTAATAATAATAATAATAATAATAATAATAAACCAAGGTGTAACTTAGCTGTTAAAATATATATTGCTCTCATTTAAGTATTATATTCGAGTTTAATTATTCTTTCTCCACATGTTGTAATAATAATAATAATAATAATAATAATAATAATAATAATAAAATTATATTATAATAAAATTTTCGTATGCAATAATAATTATAATAACAACTATAATGCACAACAAAGATATAATTTAGCGACAAATACACATATTGATCGATAATCGATTTCATCTTCCCAATGTAATGTAATATTTAAAAAAATAACAACTACAATAATAATAATAATAATAATAATAATAATAATAATAATAATAATAATAATAGAGGTCAAATTCAAAAATGCAAAAAATTAATAAGTGTAATATTAAAAAATATAATATTAATTGTTCATATAATTATCTCTTTTCCTCTCTCTCTCTCTCTCTCTCTCTAAACACGCATAAAAAATATATTTAAAAAGTTTAAAAATATAAATGTGTTTCTAATTAGAAGATATAGTATAGTAATATTTCATGAATCATTTGAGGATTTTTTTAAAAATAAATTATTGATGATCCAAGTAAGATGTTTTTTTATTACTTGAGCAACGAGTGTATATTTTTTTTTAAAATTTCATAAGATTATAAAATAAATTTATAATTTTTAGAATACAATCATATACATCGTAGAAATTGAAATTTTATCTTTTAAAATTAAAATATTTATTTTAAGAGAAAAAATGACAATTAACTTATAATTAAATATTAAATACTCTAAAAATGAATATAAAGAAGCGAGAATAGTCTCATTCTCATATCACTTTTTTTGTAATTTTAATATAGTTAATTTTTACGATTAAATGTATTAACATCGTGTATTTTTTTTTTCTTTTTCTTTTTGTTACAATAAAGAAAGCAGAAGCCTTAAAACAAATCAGCTACCATCCTACGATACATTTTTTTATAAATTTTATATTTAAAAAGTTTATAAATATAAATTTTCATTTTCTTGATTCTTTTGGTGGATTAGTAAAGAAAAGAAAAATATTTTATAGGTTTTCTTTGATTTTTAATGGATTTGATTTTGTAGGGTTAACTTCAATTTTTTTTAATTTTTTATTTATATCAATAATAATTTTTAATTTTAATTTAATTTAATAAAATATCTCAATTTTAATTTTTTTATGATTAAAATTTTTAACGTAGTTTTTCCATCAAATGATACGTGAATTCCATATATAACATCACATGAAATAATATTTTTTTAACTTCTATATATATGAAAAAATGACGTGAATTTTTATTTTATTTTATTTTATTTTAAAGTATATATATTATTATTATTATTATTATCTGTTTAAATTAAAAAATTTAGATAGATTGAATAATTTTATTAATTATTTACATATTGTATATTTTAAAATTATATAATTTTATTTGTATTTTATATTTTTTGATTTATTAATAAAAATTATTTTGCATTAAAAAATAAATGTATATATATGTTGTTGTGCAATAAAATGTGTAGAGATTAGCTATTGAAAATGACCAAAAAGGCAAAGGGCAAATGTAAATAGTTGTGGATGGGGATCACTAATTTAAGACCTAATTAATGAGGAGTTGGGGACATATGCACGACTGACTATATCTTTTTATCCTCAACTTTACTTTTATTGCTTTCCACAAACAACTTTCAATAAATTCTCAAGTGGTACTTTTTTTAAAATATATATATATATATATATATATATTTTCCATGGCAACCACTAATGCAGGCTAATATTTACCCAAAATGTGCAATTGAAATTGTTCAATTGGGCAAAAAATTATATGATTCCTCTAAGAATATGTGTGAAGGGCTAAGCTTCTTTGCAGTTTTGAGCTTGTCTTGTTCTTTTTAATTGGAAATGAAATTGAACCATCAAAGATTCAAAGGTGCCTGAAAAGCTACAATTATTCTTTATTAAGTAGGAATCCAAAATGTTCTTCCTTTGCTATGCTTGAAACTTGAAAATGCATCTACCTATGCTTAATATAGTATAAAATTAAAGTACAAATTAGCCAAGCAAAAAACAATAATTACAACTAAAAGCTTATGGAAAATGAGTAAAATTGTTAAACAAATATATAATAATGTCATATATGATTACATAAATAAATCAATAATAAAATAATAAAATATAGTAACCAAAAATAAAAATAACATTTGAAATAATTATTTTTCGATATCTTAATTTTGATCTTTAAAATTTTAATTGTTGTTTGTGTGAATTTATACAGTAATGAAAACTTAATGATATTAATAATTAATTTTTAAAATTATAAGATTATATTAAAAATTTTATTACCGGTGCATTCATCACCCTCGGGGCCTATATATTTCTATTAAAAAATATTAAATTACTTAAATATTATATAAAATTATTTTAAATGAATTAAAATATTTTTTATAAATTTATTAATATTAAAATTACTATATTTTAATTTTATTTATTAATTTATTAATAATAAATATATAATTAAAAAATAATTTTTTATAATTATATAAAATAATAATTTTAGTGGTATTTTTTTTATAAAAATGAAAATTTCATGATATGTAATTAGTAAAAAATAATTAATAAGAGGAGCACTTTAAATGAAATTGATCTTCATTTTAAAAGGCATATCTAAATATTAAATATTAATAATGAATTATTTTGTCACTTACAAGTAAAACAAAACAATTAACTCAATTTAAGTTAAATAATTGTATTTTTGTTCAATATATAATAAGAATATGAGATAGGAAGAGGAGTGTGAAGATGAGTATGACTGAGGTTAAAAAATAACAAAATCAAACCTAAAATTGGACAATTGGAGAATTCAGGAGTCGTGTCAAATGGTGATTGTAGATAGCTGAACTTCACGAAATTCCAAAACCGAAGCCATGTTCATGAAACTTCTGCACAAAAATCCAAATCCAACCAAATCGCTAATCGCTTAAGTCTGTATAAAAAATGAAAACTGTGTCAAATATGATGTTTTGGGTACCAGTGAAAACAGAGTCCCGCTTCGACAGTGACTGCTGATTACGGTGGAAAATCCAAAATCTAATAAATAAAAACTTTATTTTTTTTAATTAAATTTAAAATTAATATTTAAGAACCCTATATAAGCACTTCTCTTTCTCTCTACTCTGGCCTCTGGGCCTTTCTCGAGTGTTATTGCAGTTTCTCTGCAAACAAAGTCTTGATTTTTTTTTTATTTATTGTTTAAATTCCTGGAAAGATCAAATACCTTCTTTTCCCGGGAAGGAACTATCTTTATTTTATCGAGAAGCCGACCTTACGGGTGTGGCCTTTTTAGTTCTTTCTGGTGTTCTTTTTGATATTTTGATAGTACTTTCCTGTGACCCTGACTCATTCATTCATTGACATTAAAATAAACTGAACTCATTGTGATTCGGTTAGTGCTCTCATCATCGAACCTGTCTCTCTCTCCCTCACTATCTCTGCTGATTTTGATCCATTTTGCTTTCTTGGTATGTCTGGTTTTCCCATTTTGTTATCTGGTTAATCGTTCTTTTGATCGTATTTGTTAGTATTTGATTTGCGAGTTCGACGAGGCGGTTGCTTTGGTATATTGTTTTTTTTTTTTTTTTTCTGTACAAGCTGTTGGGGCTCAGGTTTCGCCCTGTTTTATGCGGTTTGGATGTAAAAATTTGTTTTCTAACTCATTGTCTTCCTTATCAGTGTTTGTTGGATTTTATATGTGTATTGTGATTTAACTCTGCTTCTCTGTTGTCGGCTACAATGGTGGGTGATTTGTGTCAAAATTTTCTTGTTTGAATCTTTTAAATCACAATTCTGTTAATATGTATGAAGTTCAAGTAACTTTTCGTTGGTCCCCTTATACACACCCTTTAAAGTGATTAATGCTAAATGTGGCAGTTCTCTGATCCAATCTTGTCGGTATTTTGGTATGTTAATGTGTTGATGTTGGGGTATTGTATGTTAGTTAAAATTTGATCATGTCAAATTTGATCATGTCGTCCAATCAATATTTCCCCACTTCCTCTCTTTCTCTCTCATTTGACACTATTTATTTTGCTGCATTTTCTTCTCTTCAGATAGAGGAAGCAAGCATATTCCGATGGCCCAAGATATGTCTGGTGCTGAATTACACCAGGAAAAGCAAGGACTCTTGAAAGACCAAATCAGATTGGTTAGGAGAAAGGATTGCAATCGCTATGAGATTGTTCCTATTCAACAGACTTATACATTTGAGAAAGGATTCTTTTTATTTATCCGTGCACTCCAATTGTTAGCTCAAAACAATGATGGAATAATATTGGTAGGTTTAGCGGGTCCTTCTGGGGCTGGGAAGACTGTTTTCACAGAGAAGGTACTCAACTTTATGCCCAGTATTGCTGTTATATCAATGGACAACTACAATGATTCTAGCCGAATTGTTGACGGCAATTTCGATGGTGATTTATCTTTAACTCGTTTATACTTCTCTTTGAAATATTGTGTTCTTATGATCAGTTCTTAGTAAATATAATGCCAAAAATGCGTCTTCATTCATTTTTCTCCTGATAGGTTTTGTAAGATGTCCATTTACCATTTGTTTGATAACATTGTTGGAAAACTTTGTTTTAGGTATTTGGCTGAATATATTATGACAATGCTTTTGTGATCACGCTCTATATATTTTAAAGAATGAATCTTTTATGTCCTAGAGAGTCTAGTTCACTAGCATGGATGTGTAATATTGAATGTTTTGGGAAAACCACTTCATGAACTCATTAATGCAGTTCAGAAGCTTTTGGTGTAACAGTTTAGGCTTTTATGTTCACCATAGAATTATACTTGAGGTTTATAGCACGATAGTTTGCTGTTATGGTTGGATTATATTCTTCTCCTCGTTTTTTCTAGTTTCCTTGAAGAGGTTGTGTTGCTGGACATGACACAAGATCACAATTTGATCTGATCATGAAAAGGAAGGGCATGCTGGCATGACATTTATGCTTTGTTGGAAACTGAATTCACAAGCTTTTGATAGTTAAAGAGTGGTTGACTAATATAGAATTTTGTTTTAAGATAAAAAAAATGTGAATTTGCTCCAATTCATTATACATTTTCGTAACTTAGGGTACATACCCTTTAACTTAAATACTCCTCCTCCTTATAGATATGTGCCTCAGCTATTTAGTTTCTCTCATAATTTCCTGTCTCTCTTGTTATTTCTTATTTTATCATCTTATTGCATCTGTTCTGCTTATTTCACGTTGTGCCCAATCTTGGATCCCTCTTGGTATCTACATTAACTTCAAGCCTACTTCTATCGGATTCAAAAACCTATTCTAGTAGTTAACAAGTGAAATCTTTTTTAGTTTTATTTATTTATTGTAAAAATAATTGCTGCAACGGCGGTTTGATGGGAATTTATAATTTTATAGTCTTCCTTTTCTTACTTATCTATTGTTGCTGACTGCTGAAATGTGGAACATGAGCTTAAAACTAGGACTTTGATCACTTCATGCATTAATCCAGATTTTGGTCTTGGTCCATGATTGGTTTTTGTTTTAAAACGTAAATATTCTTAATTTCTTAGACAAAGTATATTATTAATTTGCAGTACTCTGTGGTGATCAAATATATGTATCTTTTGGTGCATGAAAAATGATATTATGTAATTTTAGATAGATAGATCTTTCTATGCTTTAGCAGTACAATCAGTGCTTACTGTTCCTATCCAGTAAAGCTTAAATTGTTGTCTCAAATTATTTGTCCAGCTTCTATAGTGTATCTATGTCCTCAGTGCCATTTGACGCTCAGGAAAAATCAGTTCTCAATATAACTGGATATATGGATATGACCTTTGGCTACTGATATGTCTGATAAGTTGAGGGTGCTGCATAGGATTTGAACATTGAGCAAATCAAGAGAAATGGCTGGGCAGGAGAAGCAGTACTCTAGGATGAGTAGAGTGATTGTTGCTGAGAGTGGTTCTTTACTCTTAGAGTTGTAGCGAAACAAGTTAGGGTTGTTATGCTGGCAGTTGAGGTTGCTGGAGCATGGACTTTAGAAAGGAATTAGTGTGAATTATAGAAATACAAGGTATATTGAGACTACCGAAACTTTTTTCTGTGATTTGTTTTTATAGACCTGGTTTCAACTAGTATCTATTTGGAACATGTTATGCCAAACCATGAGAAAGAAGTCAAGCTTAACCACTGTGTCAGTCCTTTCGCATTTCAGATCTCTTGAACTAGAAAAATTTGCTGTTTCTTCACCTAAATTTTCATCTTGTGGTTAGAATAGAATGAGAGCCTCTGCACAAGTTTGGAGTACGTTGTAGTCTTCATTTGTACCCAGAGAGATTTGATTGTGGCCCATCTAATCCTGGTATTGGTTGTTACACTTTCATTTCATGTTAGAATGTTATGATCCAATACTCAGAGCAGCTAAATTGTTTGAAATTGAGAAAAAGCATGTTTCTTATTCTATTGGTTCTAATACTGATTTTAAACAGATCCACGGTTGACAGATTATGACACATTGCTCAAGAATGTCCATGATTTGAAGGCGGGAAAATCAGCTGAGGTTCCAATTTATGATTTCAAGTCTAGCTCCCGTACTGGATACAGGTTAAAAACTGTTTCCTCTAATACTATCAAATGGTTTTAGCTCTAGTACATCATGTTACCATCCTTCTAAATGTGATTAACTTTGTTATTGGATGTAATTTTGGATAAATGGCTTTTATGTTAAACCTAATTCAGGCTTCTAATTGTGATAGGACTGTTGAAGTCCCAACTTCTCGCATAGTGATTATTGAGGGAATCTATGCTTTAAGTGAAAAGCTGCGACCTATACTAGACCTCCGAGTATCAGTAATGGGGGGAGTGCATTTTGACCTTGTAAAGCGGGTTCTACGTGACATACAACGTGCTGGCCAAGCACCAGAGGAAATTATCCAACAGATATCTGAAACGGTTTGCTTTTATTTGGATTTTCTGAAACTTGCATTAAAACCAATTCTATGTAATACTGATTCTCAAGTACTCTTTGTTGCAGGTATATCCTATGTACAAAGCTTTTATTGAGCCAGATCTTCAAACAGCACATATAAAAATCATAAACAAGTTCAACCCTTTCTCTGGATTCCAGAGTCCTACTTACATATTAAAGGTTGTTTCCCACTTTGAATTTCTGTGGGCTATTTTATTTTAATATTTTATTATCATACTTGTGTTGGTTCTGATTAATGTACTTCCTGCATCATCCCTCTAGCAAGATTTTTCAAGATGTTGCCACCTTCCCAGGCAATTTCTATTTATCAACAATGTTTGTCTATATTGACATCGAGGTACTTATTTTTATTTTAGTCAGCAAGGAAGGTTTCAGTGGATCAAATCAAGGCTGTTCTTTCTGAAGAACATACAGACACTACAGAGCAGACTTATGATATATATCTTCTACCACCTGGTGAAGATCCTGAATCTTGCCATTCATATCTCAGAATGAGGAACAAAGATGGAAAATACAATCTTATGTTTGAGGTTTGCCCTTTGAATGTTAGCTTCTGACAGACTTGAATAGCTTGTGTACTTTGGAAACGGTAGAGATATATGTTAAGAAACATAATTATTTACTATTAGAGAGGATATTCCTCCATGTACTGCTAGTAGGGAAAACAAGTACATAGTCAACCTCAGCCTCATATGTAGTTTGATAGTTGTCGACACTCTTAGAATGATAACATTCGTATTCTGCAGGGATATGCATGTTCCTTTTTATCCGGAGTTTAGCATTTGATGGAATGTGAAGTCAGCATGTGTCTAACATATCAAGGATGCTTTAATAGATATTGTTTATTTGGTTCCAAACATAGTGCTATGGATATTTATGTATCCTCCCATTGTCACAGGACTTGTCACAAGTTTCCATGCAGTAACTGAAATTCAATTTGTCATGTAATTTCTCTTGATTTCAATTTGGGTTTCTATGAGTTTGCAATTGTGAAATTCTACAAGACATTTGGCAATTTTTATGCGGAAATTAAGTAAACAAGTCTTATTGCCTACTTTTAATCTTATACTTGTATTAACAAATTTTATTTGGCAGCCGCAAAAGTCTGGCTGAATTTCCATGAAAATTCTGCAAAGGTAACAATTGAAGAGCACATTAAAGTGTAGTGATTTTGTATGACAAATTGAAGTTAATCGGCTGAGTTGAAATCTAGTGACAAGTCTAGTGACCATAGACCTGTTATTAGAGAAGCCATATATGTTAATATAGTTATATCAATTTCTGTAGGACAAAAAATTCATGTTTTCGGGGGGAATCTTTGGTTGTTTTGATAGGAAATAGTACACATATTCCATATCTTTATATGATATGATCAACTATAATTCTCAATTCCAGGAGTGGGTAACAGATGCTCCATTTGTTATATCACCAAGGATCACTTTTGAAGTCAGTGTGCGGCTTCTTGGTGGGCTGATGGCGCTGGGATATACAATAGCAACCATCCTTAAAAGAAGCAGCCATGTATTCTTTAATGATAGAGTTTGTGTGAAAGTTGATTGGCTAGAACAACTAAATCGTCAATATATTCAGGTATGATCAAAAAAATTCTTTGCATTCATCTAACTGGAGTGCCTATCAACATAGTGCTTCCATGTAATTGAAAACATTTTGGGTGGCTAACACCAATAGTTAGTTTTTTCATATTTCTCATGCTTAGAGTTTGTTATGCTTGCTTTTTTAATTAACCACAGAATAAAGAGATAGGTTAAGATTTTCCTTTTTTTTAACAATCACAGAAATGAAGCAGTAAGTTCAAAAGTTCGGAAAATTTTTAGATCATGTTCTTTGTATTTCACTTGAACTTTATTGTAAATTCCTTCAGAAGTTAGGTCTGAAATTTTATTGATATGGTACTTGCTCATTTAAAAGTGATGTAAAATCCTGATTGTTTTGCAATGCTAAGGACAGTAGTTATAAGTTGCTTATAATCACTGATGAAAAATGATAACATTGTCAGAAAACAAGGGTTTTTTTGTTTTGCCATTTCTTTTTTAATGATCAACATAAATTTTTCTCACTATTTTTTTATGCTTCCAAAAGCGTGTTAATAATTTGTCATGTAAGCTATACAACTATCACATTCTTGCTTTTGCTTTTCAAAAAGGTGCAAGGAAGAGATCGCTTGGTTGTCAGATCTGTTTCGGAGCAGCTAGGTTTGGAAGGCTCGTATGTTCCACGGACCTACATAGAACAGATTCAACTGGAAAAGCTTGTAGATGAGGTTATGGTATGAGAATTTCCAGCACCTTTGAGTAATTCTCTTGTGTGGATTGTCCTGATCTAATAATTCTGCAGGCTTTACCAGATGATCTGAAGACGAAGCTTAGCCTAGATGAGGATTTGGTCTCAAGCCCCAAAGAAGCTCTTCTGCGAGCCTCTGCTAATAGGGTTGCGTTGAGAAATAAGAATCTCAAAAGGTGCAATCTACCAGTAAAACTTTATTATATTTCTGTATAGCTCAATAACCATTTTGTTATATTGCTTTTTCTCTATCATTGTTGTTTCTAGTGTTGTAGCATCCTTCAAAATCTGGATGTCTTGACTGATATAGTGATCATCATTCACATGAAGCAGTGGTATGTCACATTCTTATTCAAGTCAGGGGGACAAGAACTTGTCCCAGCTTGCTGCAAACAACCAAAGGTATGACGACAGAAATCCAGATCCATCAGCATTGCTAGCCAACCAGGTATCCGGGGATCATGTTGTTTCTCTAGCATAACTGTTGGATCATGCTTTACTAGAATGAAGCTGTAAAATTTGAGAAGTCTCTATCAATCTCATCTGTTTTCTTTGTCTTCCCCTTTCTGCAGGGAATCCTCAGTCAACTTTTAGAACAGATTTCCTCGCTAAATGATAGAATGGATGACTTCACAACTCGAATTGAAGAGCTGAATTCCAAATTTAACATCAATAAAAGCTCTACAAGCCAACAAAACTTGGCTCTCCAAGCTGAAGCATGTAATGGCTCTGCTCCAACTTCTTACTTCCTCTCAGGTTTAAGCAATGGCTCCTTGACTGGATCCAAGATACCTAATTCCTCATCTTCATCCCAGCTAATGATGGAGTCACCTCTAATGGAAGAGGTACTACAGCTAGCCTTTAAAACTCCATTTTTTTATTTTTATTCATATGTAATTGTTGTTTAATTTGTACATTTCTTGGTTAAGATGTGTAGTAGAGTTCCTTAATTTACATGTAAGTTTTAGATAATAGACTGCCGGTTTTGATTCATCACCCTGCACTTCCCATGAGTATTCAACCATATGAAGTTTTTGCAAATTTTGCAGTCAAATAAGTAATTCAAATTTCTTTAAAAAAAAGGAAAAGGAGTTTCATGATATGTTCGAGGGTCTGGAGGGTTGTGGATCAAGTTCGACAAAAGGTGGCGGTGAGCCCATGTTTGATCCAAATAAAGGAAATGGGTGCGCCTCTGCTGACAGCTTAAGCTTTTGGTAGAAATGGTTAGCGTTCTTTCCGGTTAAGCGTGCTGGTGCAGGGTCAGTACCAGGAGGGGTGACCTTCTGAGAAGTGCTTGGCCCAGCCGTGCTAGTGCAGGGTCAGTACCAGAATGGGTGTCCACCTGGGAAGTGCTTGGCCTGTCCGCATCATTTGGTATCAGAGCCTATTTATCGGGTCTGGTCCCACTGCTCCAGGTTCGAGGACGAACCTCCTTAAAGAGGGAGGGGATGATATGTTCGAGGGTCTGGAGGGTTGTGGATCAGGTTCGACAAAAGGTGGCGGTGAGCCCATGTTTGATCCAAATAAAGAAAATGGGTGCGCCTCTGCTGACAGCTTAAGCTTTTGGTAGAAATGGTTAGCGTTCTTTCCGGTTAAGCGTGCTGGTGCAGGGTCAGTACCAGGATGGGTGACCTTCTGGGAAGTGCTTGGCCCAGCCGTGCTAGTGCAGGGTCAGTACCAGAATGGGTGTCCACCTGGGAAGTGCTTGGCCTGGCCGCATCACATTAGTTAATAAATCAACGGGAGAAGTTGAGACAAATAAGTTGATCATTGTGTATGGAGTTACATGTTCTGTTGAAATTTTGATTAATTCATGTCTTTTTGTTGGCTGACCTGTTAATTTTCTTATTCATGTTTTTATGTGAATCAGATATCTGGCATTATGCGGGGTCAACGACAAGTTATGCGTCAGTTAGATACTTTAAGTAATCTTCTTCATGAAAGCATAGGAGAGAGGTCTCGACAAGTAAGAACAAACAGGAGAAACATGATCCCAGATTTTGATATGATGAAAGTTGCTGTTATTTTGTCAGTTGGTGCTTTAGGATTCAGTATGTTAAGTAGGATTTTCTAGTCCAAAATCAGTTGCAGCAGATTCGCATTTTTGTTACTTTCTAAATTAGTTTCTTTTTTCTTTTCTACCCTCCCATTGTGTTCCCCTGATGTTGCCCTTCCACTCGGCTATTTGTCAAATGGAATTATCATTTGAGTAAATTTTCTTTGGAGGTTTTAGAGGCAAATTAGTGCTTTTTTAGTAAGAAGGCTCTTTTTCTGTCTTCTCTTATTTATTAGTTTTTGATGTTCTACTAAGCAAATTTAATACAAATAAAAACTATCCATACATATATACATTTCTCCTCTAGGTGGTATGCATTTACATACAAAATCTGAGCTGCGTATCAATGAGTTCATTATTGAAAAAAAGTTTTGCATGTACTTCATTTAAACTGGGCTATCTTAATGCCCATTTTTCAATTTTTAATTTAAAAATACTCTTTTTCAGATGTATATTTTTTGGTGTATGTTTAGTAAAAATATACTCCATAATTTTTATTGTAATATCAACATAAATGCATTTTGAAAATTGATCTCAATATTGGTTTTGTACTCTAGTTTATTTTTTTGGCTTCAATTTCTTGATTAAAATTTATAAGTGAATACCAAATGGATTTTAGATGCAAAATTTGTTACGAATTGTGTAGAAAATATATAAAAACCATGCCAATAACAAGAAGTGTGTGTCACTGGATTAGTGACGTGATTGTTTGTTTAGTGAATAGAGGCTACAGAAAAGAAGAGTTTCAATTAACTCCGCTAAAATAATGTGTCACAAAGTTTGAAATTGGCTACTTCTGTTTGTTTACAGTAGCCATAGAACGAAGATAAGCCATGAATCAACTTCTGATATAATCAACGCAGCGCCCGAGTATACATATACTTGCTGAATTGCCAATTCAATATGCAGTAAAGGATGATCAAAGCTGCGCTTAGAGGTAAAAATTCCTTATATTTTATTATGTTAAAACACCAAAAATTATATTGAGTTGTGAGTTCTGATGGATGTAATTCCTTTGTTTTATATTTCTTGATGAACCGGGTTAATCCAAGTTATTAGTTCTTTGTTTTGTTGAATTTTTGTTTGATTATATCCCAATGCGATCAATTATATTATATCAAACAACCCAAGACAAGAGCTTGATCATTCATTCATCTTGGTATCATAGTCCTTTCCATTCATGAATGAAAGGGTACAAAAATATATAAAAAGAAAGAATCAAATAAATATTGTTTTGAATCAGAAATACAAAATTAGTGTAGCAGTTTAGCCTGCTCTTACCAATAATCTCCGCAAGAACATTTCCCTTTCTTAAAATGGTGAAATCTACTAGTATCTCGAACAATGATTTCTCTATCCTTTATCACAGATATGTATTTGATAGATATGTGACAGTCATTGCACATTCGCAAGCTCTTCATTATTCTTAGAGGCACACCTGGTGGAATGTCCATTAGAGCAAACGCTATGGCTAACTTTTCACTGTGATGGAGTAAACTGAACTCTTTCTCCTCATTATCCATATCATGCAACACAGAACCAGTATCAGGTACATAACCGCGGTGTTTCATCACTTTTATCAGCTCGTTCAAATAAAAATCAATCATCTCTAAGCTTGGGTGGGACTTATCAGCCATGCGGAACTGATGAACCTCATTCTTCACTTCCACTCAACTCATACTCAGTTCCTTTTTCACATTCCTCTCTCTCATTGCTCTCCTAACCTCTGAAACAACCTGCCAACACTTTGCAGAAGCATGAGTGTTAGCGAGAAGCATATATGCAGATGAATCCTGAGGATCAAGTCTAAGAACTTCTTCAGCAACCCTTATTGCCATGTCTGTGTTTTTGTGAAGTTTACAAGAAGATAACAAAGTTTTCCAAATAATAGCATCTGCTTTTACAGGCATTGATCTTATCTTTGCCTCCGCTTCTTCCAAACACCCTGATCTACCAAGTAGGTCAACCACACATGTATAATGTTCTACCCTAGGCTTCAGCCCATAGTTTTCTTCCATCAACTCAAAAAGTTCCATCCCTTTGTCCTTCAATCCACAATGACTACAAGCATAAAAGCAAGCTTAAGAAAGTAACATCATTTGCCTCCATATCTTTCTGCTCCATCTGATGAAACAGCTTAATGGCTTCATCTCCTCTTCCATGGAACCCATAAGCAGCAATCATGGAGCTCCACAGTACAGCATCATCACCATTGTATTCTGAGAAAATTTTTATAGAATCTTCCAGACATCCACTCCTCGAGTACATGCTAATTAATGAACTTTTCACTGCAACAACAGAACTAGCACCAGCTTTGATAGCTTCAGCATGAATCTGCTGACCTTGACCGAGAGTTGCCAATTCTGAACACGAACTAATTAAACTCACAAAAGTGATTTTATCAGGTCTAAAACCTGCAATTCTCATCATATTGTACTGATCCAGAACTTCCTCAGAGAAGCCATTTTGAGCCTTCCCGGAAATAAGCGTATTCCAAGCCACGGTACTACGACTCTGCATAGATTTGATAATTTTCTCTCCTCCTCCTAAACTTCCACTTTTCATGTACATGTGAGCCAAGGAACTCCCAACAACCAAATTGGAATCATTTCCAGATTTCATCACATAAGCATGAACCTGTCTTCCAGCATGAAGACTTCTCAAACCAGCACAGCCCCTAAGAACACTGCCAATTGTGAATTCATCTGAAGAAAAAACCAACTCATACATTTCCCTGAACAAATTCAACCCCTCTTCATTAAACTCAAACTGGATCAAGTCAGCAATCATTGCATTCCAGGTCGCAGCATTTCTGTCAGGCATTTCATCAAACAATTTATAGGCACTGTCCAAATCCGCACACTGAATATAAGCATTTGTCAAAATGTTACAAGACATGATGTTTCTCTTGGGCATAAAATCGAACAATAAAACGGCAGTTTTCAGTTCTCCAATCTTGGAGAAAATGTTTAAGAGATGATTTGTCACAAACTTTTCTTTGTAATACCCAGAAGTCATAACCAAAGAATGAAGTTGTTTTCCAACAAGAAGTGATTTTCCGGGAATGCAAGATTGGAGGAGAAGAGAAAATAGATGCGGGTCTGTCCATATCTCGGATGCAAAGCTCTGAAATGCTTGTTTTATGAATCCTCTAAAGCAGAGGTTTTTGAATTCTTCCAAAGATGCCGAGCAGTAGCAGTCTCTAGCGTGTTTGTAGAGATAAAACGCCGAGCAAAGGTGCATAGACGGCCTGCAGAAGATTTTACCGCCCATAAACGCATAGCCGTAACTTAAAGATATGCTGCTACGGCTTGCAAGTGACTGCTATTCAAATATCCCATCAGAATCATGAATAACGAGACAGGAGATCACATCAAACATTGATATTTTTTTAATCAAAATTCGAAGAATTTTTTTTTCAATTTCTGTGATTACAAAAAATGTAATGGGTGCATATGTTTCAGCTTTTTTTTTTTTACTTTGTACTGATGCTTCTTCTGCCATTTAATATATTGTGATCATGCATGTTCAAAAAAACAAGTGTTGTTTTATTCAAGTTCTAACGCTGAACAGCCAAAATCAAACATTTAAACTACAAGTCCATAACTAGGCCTGGCTAATTATTTCTTCTGAGAATTAGAAGGCCTTGCTGTTTTTCTTTTTATTTGAAAAAATTAATAATAATTCAGAAAATGCCATTTCATGGTATTGAATTTTTCTTTTAGACATTGTATGATATTTTAAAACAGCCTTTGATTAACATATCACAGATATGATAAGAAATTTAAATCTTGAAATTTTTTCTTTCTAAAAAACTTGTCGACATAAGAAACATATGAAAAGACTTTTGTACTGATAATAATTTATTCAAATAAGCATTTATAATATAGTAATGTCAGAGTTGGAATTAATAGTATTAATTAAAAATATACAATATGGTAGTAATAATTTATCAAACAAGTGGCCTTATTTTATTTTCTTGTTTTGATATTAAAAAAATTAAGAAGTTAAATTTCTTATTTTTAATTTTATTTTGATATTATTTTTGGGCAATGGTTGAATCAACCTCAACTAATTTTTTTTTAAAATATATAATGAAAATTAAAAAATAAAATAAAATTAGGTTGAGCCTGACTAAGGAAGAGATCACTGGTAATAAAAACTTACAATATTTATATCCGTTTCTAATAACTAATTAATTTTTATTTCTCATAGTTATTTTGTATTTTGATATAATTTTTGGGCATGTCAACAAATAACAACGAAATAAAACTAGTTTAAATAAAATAGAATATCGAAAACTTGAAACCAAAATTGGTGTGGGTTCCCTGCTGAGAGGGGAAATTGTTTGTTGATTTATAAAGCCGTCTCGTGGACAGACATTTTCTAGCTTTCAATGTGGGATTTCTAAACATTCACTCTAAAATATATATATATATATATATATATATCTTTGCTCCTCTTTCTATGTTTTGTTCCCTCGTCAAAATTTGATGAAAATTCAAATTCTGAACTTGAATTGGCACTTCGGCACCAATTAACTGTGAAGATGGCTTCAAATCCTCTGCAGTACAAGCCATTAACCTTAAACCCATTGTTGAAACTCTTTGTCAAGAACGCCATTTTTAACTTTAAGCTCAACTTTAGGTTGTACAAATGGCTTTTATTGTTGGTTTAGTTTTTTTTTTTTGAAAAAAAAAATTGAGAAAGATTTATAATTGTTAACTCTGATTTATAATATGAACTACTAGATGGAAGAACAAAATATCAACCATCAATGAACAATATACAAAAGTCATGATTTTGAGTAAGCAAATATACTAACTCTCAAGTAAACAAAATTAAAATAATAATTTAAGAATACAATATGAGAATTTTTTTTTCATTTACAAGATATCGGTTTTGAGTGTTTTACCATTTAATATTAATTTTTTAGTACATTTAATAAACCTCAACGGAAATCTATAGGACAAACAATTATTAATATTTTTTTAATAGATTAATTTGATTAATTGTACATTGAGAATAAAATTAATTAACAAATTTTATTAATTATTTAATTCAAATTAGTATTTTTATTACTTTTGAAATTCTTTTTTTATAAAAATTTATTATTTTTAAAATTTTTATTATTTTCAAAGTTTTATTTGCTTACTCAAAATTCTTTTATCCATCCGTCTATAAATGTAGCTATTAGTCACAAATTCAATATTACGAAAGATAAGAATTGAAGTAAATACTAGTTTAAATTACATAAAACGATGAAAGCTTGAGACGAGAATTGGAGTGGGCTCCCAACTGTGAGAGAAGCCCTCAAAAAATTAGCGTATGCCACTATCTGCAGCGAGCACACGGTATTCTTTAGTAAAAGGCGAAAGAATAGTTCGCTTTGTGCTCACCGCGTGGCTGCGTAAGCCATTGGCGATATTTGTTTGTTAATTTATGAAGCCGTCTCGTGGATAGACAATTCCTTGGATTTCGATGTGGGATTCTGCAAACGTTCACTCGCACAAGTAGCCGTTATATATCTTTGCTCCTCATTCTATCTTTACAATACGAATTATTACTTAATGAAAGGATAAAATATCATCAATCATTAAACATATATAAAAATCATGATTTTCAGTAAAGCAAATAAATTAACTTACAAGCAAATAAAATAAAATAATAATTTAAGAATACAATATGAGATATTTTCCATTTACAAGACATCGATTTGGGAGTGTTTCACAATTTAATATTATTATATAAAATAAACTTCAAAGAAAATATACGGTACAAACAGTTATTAAATTTTATTTGATAAAATTGATTAATAATAAATTAATAATAAAATTAATTAACAAATTTTATTTAATTCAAATTAGTAGTTTTATTACTTTTGAAATTTTTTCTATTGAAAACTTGTCTCGAAATTAATTGATCACTTCCTTTTTGTATAGGAAAAGAATTCAAAATTCATGATGTTACTTAATTGATGATATATAAATAATATAATTATGGTATTAGTTAATAAGAATTCTAGAAAATCTCCCAATAATATAGAATCCTAAAAGGATTTATCTGATGTAAGAGAAGATTCTCACAGACTAAAATATGCACATCGGAGTAGCACTATTACATGGAATAAAAACTTTAGCTCACTGTAGAAGGTATGATCTCTTTGTTTTACTTTATTAATTTTCATAAAAGACAGGTGATATTTTTTAAGCATTCTCAATTGACGAATAAAATATATAAACTTTTTTTTAAAATTTTTGGGTGCCGTCTAATATTGATCTCAATTTTGAATTTTGTTGCAGATTTTTATTTCTTTTGCTATTCCCTTGCTAATGTAAATAGACTCTGAATTATTGTTTTTACATATTGCAATCATAATCATAGAAGAAAGATGCGTTCAAATAGAATTAGTGATCTATCAAATAATGTTTTGGAGAATATATTGATGCGGTTATCAACAAGAGATGCAATAAGAACTAGTATACTATCAAAACAATGGAGGCACAAATGGGCAAGTATTCCTCAACTTGTGTTTGACAATAGTTTTCTCAGCCCAATATTTATAAAGGATAAGCAACTTATGATGAAGACCATATATGAAGTCTCATTACTTCATTCTGCAAGATTAATACATAAATTTCATCTTGATATTCGTATATTAGACCCTTGTCCTGAAATTGATAGATTGATTCTTTTCCTCTCCCAGGAAAAACATTCAAGATTTCAAACTTTCGACACATACAATTCAACTCCACAAATTGCCATCCTACTTATTTTCGTGTGCACAACTAAGATTTCTGACTCTAACTTCATGTGAGTTCGGTCCTCCATCAGGATTTAAAGGATTTAGAATGCTTATTAGTCTCAAGTTACAACATGTTCAACTACTTAATCTTGATTTTGAAACTTGTATCTCCAACTGCCCATTGCTTGAACGTATGGCATTGAATCAATGCAGTTATATTTCTAGCCTAAAGATTAATGCTCCTAATCTCAAATTCTTATATTTTAATGGCGTGTACCGTTCTTTATGTTTCAAAAATGTGCCTCGTATTGAAACCGTAACGATTTATCATAATGAGTCAATAATAGGTCCAGTACGTGAATCCTTGGAAATGGTAGAGATTTTAAGCAGTTTGCCTGCAATAAAATATACCTGACTATAAGTAATGTTTTTCTAAAGGTAAACTTTATATATATTCATTATAATATGTTGTTCTATTTAGTATGTACGAAACTTGATTTAATCCTTGATAATTTTATTTTGGTTTTTGTAGTCCTTGGCCATTGGCAAAGCATCAGATAGGCTTATTCCAACTCCCATATCAAGCCAACTCAAAGAAGTGAGGCTGTTATCTTTTTGTGGGACTAGTTCTGAAATGGCGTTTGTTGAGTTTCTATTAGCAAAATCATGTGCACTTGAGAAATTGATTATTCAGATTCATGGAGTTCAACTCAAAATTCTGAAAGTTTTGATTCAATTCCCTCGTGCATCACCAAATGCCAAAATCATATGTAGAAATTTTATAGCCAAATTAGATTTTATCGCAACTTTTAACTTCTTGTAATATTCTATGATTTTGTTCACAAAATCATATTTAAATTTTATTTTAACCTTATGAATTTTAATACTTAATAGTAGTCTTGACTTTTGTTGAATTGTTAAGTTTATTATAATTTCATTTCTGTTATTATAATGTGCATTAATTCATTATATATGTCATTTTCGGCATTTCCCATCAGTATTATGTCTTAATTATAAAATTATACAATATAAAATTATGTAATACAACAATTATGTATAATGAATTAAAATTAAATAAACACAACAATTATGTATAATGGCATACTTTTGTTGTGTTTATGTCAGAAATAAAATTTTATAACAGTAAACTCCGAGCTTTAAACACCGAAAATTTAACTGTTGAAAACTGATCTCCACCGTTCAGAATGAAGAACGATGAGTCCTCTAACGGATATCCAAATTTCAACCTAATCGTAGCACAAATGACCATTGATAACCGAAAAATTGAGACTGCTCTGTTGACTTCTTTTGCAAAAAAAAAAAAACTCTTTCTTTTCTCTCATTTCTCTCTCTCTCTTTTCTCCTTTGGTAACACCTCTCACATGCAACATAAAGTTATTATAAATGCTAAAACATTAATAGCCTATTGGGCCAAAAGGAAATGGGCTCAAACATTAAATTTTTCACATAGGAGAAACCCAAAAACCTACAATTTTCCCTCTTCTTGACTATGTGAAGGAGTTTGTCAAATCGACAACTCTACAACATACCTCAAACTTTCCTCTTGGTAAAGCCTTTGTGCACATATCAGAACCATTATCATTAGTATGTATGTTCTCAAGTTCAAGCTGCTTAGAATTCAACATATCACGAATCCAATGATACCTCATATCTATATGTTTGGATCTACCGTGAAAAGTAGGATTCTTACAGAGATAAATAGCACTTTGACTGTCACAAAATAAGACATATCTCTTCTATATAAATCCAAGCTCATTCATAAACTTCTTTATCCAAAGCAATTATTTACATGCTCCAGTTGCTACAATGAATTCTGCTTATGTAGTAGACAATGTAATGCATTTCTGCAACCTAAATTGTCATACCACAGCTCCCCCTGCAAAAGTGATTAGATACCCAGAAGTAGACTTTCTTGAATCCGCATCCCCTGCCAAATCAGAATCTATATAACCACTGTGAATAGGCTTTCCGGTTCTAAAACATAATTTCAAACTAGCAGTGCCACAAAGATGTCTCAAAATTCACTTTACAACATCCCAATGCACTTTTCCTGTATTAGACAAAAATCTACTAATAGTACTAACTGTATGAGCTATGTCTGGCCTAGTGCAAACCATAGAATACATCAAACTACCTATTGCAGATGCATAAGGAATTTTCTGCACATATTTTTTCTCTTGCTCACTAGAAGGAGATTGTTTGACACTTAATTTGAAAGACATGGCAAGAGGGGTACTTACAGGTTTAGCTTTAGCTATATTAAATCACCGTAATACTTTCTCAATATACTTTTCTTGAGATAGCTACATCTTCTTGCATTTTCTATCACGAATGATCCTCAAGCTAAGAATCTGCTTTGCTGGCCCTAAATCCTTCATTGTAAAGGACTTGCACAACTCTTTCTTCAAGCTATCAATTCTTGAATAACTAAAACCCACAATGAGCATATCATAAACATATAGCAACAGAATGATAAAATCACTATCAGAAAATCTCTGCACAAAAACACAATGATCAAAAGTAGTTTTCTTATAACCTTGTTGAACCATAACTGACTCAAACTTCTTATACCATTGCCTAGGTGCTTGTTTCAACCCATACAAACTCTTTTTTAGTTTGCAAATATAATTTTCTTTTCCTTTTACCACAAAATCTTCAGGTTATTCCATGTAGATTTTCTCTACTAAGTCACCATGAAGGAAGGTTGTTTTAACATCCAATTGCTCAACCTCTAAATTAATAGTAGCAACTAATCTCAAAATAGCACGAATTGATGGCATCTTGACCACTGGTGAGAAAATCTCCTCAAAGTCAACTCCCTTTTTTTTTTACTAAAGCCCTTGACAACTAACCTAGTTTTATATCATGGAGATGATGAATTCTCTTCTTACTTTATTTTATAGATCCACCTATTCTTCAAGGTTTTTCTATCTTTAGGAAGCTTCACCAATTAAAATGTGTGATTATCAACTAAAGACTGCATTTCTCTTTTATAGCTGCAATCTATTCTGTCTTTTGCTCACTCTCAATAGCATCTTCATAGCATTTAGGTTCTTCTCCATCTGTTAAGAGAATATACTCATTAGGTGAATACCTGGTAGAATGCGTTCGATCTCTGATAGACCTCCTAAGTGGAACTTCAGATTCCTCAACATGTGCCTCTTGTTGATCATCAACTGCTTCATATTCAGGAGCACCAACCTCATCTGCATTCTGATTATCATTTGCACATCACCGTGATTCTGAACCTCAAATGCATCAGGCATATGAGTTTAGGAGATGAGTCTAAATCAATCAAACTACTACTCTGAGGCTTTAATTTTTTCACTTTGTTAATATCTTCAATAGTCTGATCTTCTACAAATACTATATCCCTACTTCTGATAAGTTTCTTCTGAATTGGATCATAGCATCTGTAACCAAACTCATCTTGCTTATAGTCAATGAAGATACACTGTCTAGCCTTGGCATCTAACTTATACCTCTCATCTTTGGGAACATGCACAAAATATTTGTAACCAAACACTCGTTGGTGGTTGTAGAAAACATCCTTACCATACCAGAACCTATTTGGAACATCATTTCCCAATGCAATAATAGGAGTTAGATTAATCACATATGCAACAGTGTACAACGCTTCACCCCAAAAGGAGTTAGGCAATTTAGCTTCTGAAAACACACATCTGACTCTCTCCATCAATGTTCTGTTCATCCTTTCTGCCAAACCATTCAGCTAAAGAGTCTTAGGAGGTGTCTTCTGATGTCTGATACCCTGTTCTCTGCAATATGCATTAAAAATCCTACAATACTCACCATCATTATCAGTGTGAATACATTTCAACTTCTTTCCAGTTTTCTCTCAGCAAAAGCTTGAAATTCTTTAAATACACCAAGAACTTGACCTTTAGACTTTAAGGTACGAACCCAACGTCTTATAGAATGATCATCAATAAAGGTCACAAAGCAAAGTGCACCACCAAATGACTTTTCCTTCAAATGACCGCATACATCTGAATGTACCAGCTCAAGCAAATCATTTTTCCTAGAAGGAGAATGATGTTTGAAAGAAACCCTCTTCTATTTTCCAGCCAAGTAATGAACACATTTGTCTAACCTTGCACCTTCTATTCCTAAAAGCAAATTCCTTTTAGCTAGACAATTTAGTCCTTTCTCACTAATATGACTCAGCCTCTTGTGTCATAATTCTGATGAGCTATCACCTTCAATTGCATTAACAAGATCTATAGATATTGAAGTTTGCAGCCAATATAAGCCTGAAGCCTTCTTTCCTTTACCCACAACTAAGGAGCCTTTGCTGATTTTATATTTTTCATCATCAAAAGTGCTGCAATAGCCATCATCATCAAACTTACTAGTGAAAATCAAATGCAACCTAATGTCAGGTGCATGTCTAACATTTTTCAGTTCTAATTTTATTCCATTTTGGGTCTTTAAATAAACAGTTCCAATGCCTATCACCTTTGACACTCCATCATTACTCATCTTTAAAACTCCAAAATCACCCGGAGTACCGGAGTATAAGATGTAAAGAACTCCTTCCTTGATGTAACATGAAAGCGTACACCACTATCAAGAATCTAAGCAGTATCATCATAGGCTATATTGATCATATTCTCTTGATAAAATATAGCCAAATCATCATCTAAAGTGGTAGTGGCAACACGATCAGTATTGTTATTATTGTCTCTCCTTTCTTGCTTCTCTTTGTTTGCCTTATTTTCTTTCTTCCACTTGAAATAATATTTCTTGATATGTCATAGTTTACCATAGTAATGATATTCAAGATTCTTATACCTTAATTTTGATTTACTCTGGCTCTTGCTTCTATTTTAATCTTGACCCATACTTTTATTTCTCCCACTGTTTTTAGTAACCAAAATTTCTGACTGTGAAGTAGATGCCCCCTGATTTCTTCTTTTCATCTCTTCATTTAAAATACCAGTCTTTACATACGACATGGTTACACCACTTTCAAGAGCAGAATTAGTCAAAGATACATAAAAAATTTTCATGAGTCAAAAAGTGTATTCAACAACCAAAGTATAATAATATCTTCATCAAATTTGATACTCATGCCAGATAATTGATCAAAGATACCTTAAAATTCATTCACATGATCAAGTATATAGCTACATTCTCTATATTGTAAGCGTATAACTTGTTTAAGTAAAAATAACTTATTGTTGCCAGTTTTTGAAGCATACAAAGTTTCAAGCTTTTCCCACAAGGTTTTGACATTTATTTCATTAGCACTATGATTTAACACATTATCTTCTACCCATTGCCTAATAAAACCACATACTTGCAAATGCTCAAATTCTTAATCTTCATTATATTTAGACTTAGATTTTTTAGAAGGAAATACATGTAAATGCAATTTTTTCACGATAAGAAAATTTTTCATTTTTTCTTTTCCACTTGTGATAATTTGTGCCATCAAAGCGAACTATTTTACTCACATTCACCTCCATCATTCAAACAAGCAAACAACCAATGAACTAATGAACTAGCTCTGATACCACTTTGATGGGAAGGAGCCGAGATTAATTCTTCCCTTCTTGAATAGATCTATGAGGAGTGACTAAGTAAAATTCAGCAAACAATCAATCAACAATCTGTCTCAAGATGCACAAAACTAATCACACATAAACACAATAATTTTTAACATGAAAAATTCCTTCAATGTGAAGGATAAAAACCACAGGACCTCTCTCGGTCTAAGTAAAAGAGTTTCACTATCAAAATCAATATTTACAGCAACTACAAGCTACTATAACAACCCTAAAGTAAAGTAACAACATCAAATCAATCAAATAACAAGAAATAAATAAGAGAATGGAGAAAAATACCCAAAATAGCTATTGTTCAAATCTGATCTCCACCATCCAGATTAAAGAACAATAAATTCTAAAAGTGCTCACCAAATTTCAGCCAAGTTCGACCACAAATGAAAGTCCGATCGTGGGAAAAAGATAAACCGGTCGCTGTTGCAGAAATGCACGTAAACAGTAAACTTCGAGCTCCAAATGTCTAAAATCCAACTATCAAAAACTAATCTTCACCATTCAGAATGAAAAACGATGAGTCCTCTAACTTCTGTCTAAATTTCAGCCTGATCGGAGCACAATTGACCGTCCGATCACCGAAAAATTGAGACTGCTCTGTTGACTCTTTTTTTTGCAGAAAAAACTGCAATAAGTATATAATTAATATAAACATATTTAAATTAATAAGAATACAATTAATACAAATCATATTATATAAACAAATTTAGATAGTTTATTTCTATACTCTACTCGATCTCTATCACAAGTAATGAAAATACTTTTTATACTTATTTAAACCCATGTATAAGTTAAAAACTATCATACATAAATGGATCAAAATGAGTTTGATATTTGAAAATATTCAACCCATTATCATTTCTACATAAAGAAAATAAAGAAATTAAAAATTATCTTCATAAAATAAACAATTGTAATTATACTTATTTTATTAGGACTTAAATTAACCCAAAAGAAAAAAAAATCATTACATACAACTTTTTTTTCATGATCATTATTATTTAATTCAACTTTATCATCACCCTGTACCAATTTTTTTTTATTTTGTGATTAGGCTAAAGCAATAAAGGAAAAAAAAATTTATTATTGCAAAAATTGTGAGTAACTAACATAAGGAAACACTTGTCTCATAATATAGTAATTAATGTATTCAAATATTTATTTTTCCTTGCATTTTCTTGAACATATATAAGAGGGTGTTTCTCAAAACTGGAGCTTTTCAGCTTATTATGAATAAGTAATTTTTAGATTATAATCAGATTAAAAATAAACAATTAAGCGTTTCTGTAAACTAGTTAATAATCAGCTGATAATCAGTTTATAATCAGTTAAGTGTTTCTGTAAAATTAGCTTATAATCAGTTTTTAATTGCAGAAACTGTCAAAATGACTAAACTGTCCCTGAGTTTATTTATTGTATAAAAATAATTTTTTAAATGTCAATTCAAAATTTATTTTGCAATAATAATAATAATAATAATAATTTACTTTTCAAAATTTATTTTGCAATAATAATAATAATTTTTTAATAATAATAATAATAATAATTTATTTAATAAAATTTATTTGATAATAATAATAATAATAATTTATTTAATAATAATAATAATTTATTTCATAAAATTTATTTGGAATATTGAAGATTAGGTAGGGATAGTATGGTCTTTTACTTGGTCAAAACTGCTTAAAAAATAAGTGCTTAAAAAAAAGTAGCAAAACCCAACTTTTAAAAAACTGATTAAAATTAAATTATAATATACTATTTAAGTTTTTAGAAACACTTAAATAAACAACTTATAATCTAAAAATTGCTTATAATCAGTTTTGACCAGCTTTTAAGTTTTGAGAAACACCATCTAAGTAAACAAGTATCCATTAAAATGTTGTTATAGCTATATATATATAATAACATATATAATAATAATAATGTTACTTGAAGTAGTTTTAACACGCACACAAATAATATATATATATATATATATCAAAAATGATATATGGCTATATATATATAAGTACCTAACATGTTGAAAATTTGAAATTTTGTTGAAATTTTGACTATATATATATACAACTACCTAACATGTTGAGATTTTGTTTTTTTATGACTGTTTATTGATTAACCAAATATTTAAGGAAGAAGAAGAATTTGGGTTTACAATTAATCTATTACTTGTAATAATCATCTATAAAATGTACCTATAGTGAACGACATTCGTTTCTACGAGAAGCAAAAAAGACGACATCTAGTTTCTATATTTCTCATCCAATTTAAGAAGGAGAAGATGAAACGTCAGGACGTTTTAGATAGTAAACTCTTAACTTCACCGTCCTTACTGACAATAGAAACATAACAAAGACTCTCACGCGCTGTCACAAAACGTAATGAGGACACTCGCCGAACGAGCAGGCGATTACCCACATCCATACTTTCCCATTTCCAGTTCCTCTTTCTCCGATCTTTCTTTTTTCATATCTAGGTATATTTCTCCTAATTTCTTCTCTCTTTCTCCTTTTTCTCTTTCATTTTTTAGTCATTTACCTTCTCTCTTGACTTGTATCACATTCATCTCTTCATCTTATAAAATCAGTTACGCTGAGAATCGTTATAATTTCATTTTCAAAGTATCAATTCTATGATGTCTTCAATTTTTACTCTAATTTTCTAATACCCATTTGTAGAAATTGGTTCTTTTTTCATATGCAACTGTGAGATTTCACTTCTTTATTGCTTTCTCTATTGGCCTTTCTGCTTGGTTGCTAAGAAAGTTGTTGGTACAATAAGAAAAAAAATTGTGTTTCATCAGTTTATCGGTTGGAGTTGGATTTGTATCGGTTGGTTCCTTTAATAATGGGTGATTTTGAAGATCTGGATCTTATTAGTGATCTTCCTCAAAGCATTGTAGAAAGCATTCTCATCAGATTGCCCATAAGAGATGCTGTGAGAACCAGCATCTTGTCCACCAAATGGAGGTATCGATGGGCTACTCTTACTCATCTTGCTTTCGATGATAAGTGTGTGGCAATGTATAATGATAAAGGGGTTCTTGAGAGTTGCCTCGTCAAATTTATCAGCAGTGCTCTCTTTCTTCACCAAGGACCCATCCACAAGTTCCAGCTTTCCACTTCGTATTTGCAGTGTTGCCCAGATATTGATCAGTGGATACTTTTCCTTTCACGGACTGATATTAAAGAGCTGGTTCTTGAATTAGGAGAAGGAGAGTGGTTTAGGGTGCCTTCATGTCTTTTCAGTTGTAAGCAATTGACCCGTTTGGAGCTAACCCGTTGTGAATTTGATCCGCCTCCTAGTTTTAAAGGATTCTTGTGTTTGAAAAGCCTCAATCTTTATCAAGTTTTGGTTGCTCCTGAGGCAATTGAGAGTCTAATTTCTGGTTGCCCTCTTCTTGAGAGTCTTTCATTGTCATATTTTGATAGTTTAGTTCTTAACATCAACGCTCCAAATCTGAAGTACTTGTGTTTGGAGGGTGAATTCAAGGACATTTGTCTTGAAAATACCTCACTTTTAGTTGCTATGTCAGTTGCTATGTACATCACTGATGATATTGCTGAACACTTTGAGCAAAGTTCAAGTTGCAATTTTATCAAGTTTCTTGGTGGTGTGCCTCGTCTTGAGAGGCTTATTGGCCATATCTATTTCACAAAGGTAACATGTTTGTATATTTGGTTTATGAAGTTGATGTAATTTGTTTTCATTCATAGGTCTTAATTGATGAATTAAGATTTAAGAATGACCTCAATTACATGTAGCAAGCCTTTATTCTTTTGTAAATATCATTTAACTTGTTTTAAGCTTAATTTTTTATTCTTTTTGGTTTCAAGTATTTAAGCATAGGTAATTATCGAGGAAGAGCTCCAATTACTTATAGTTATCTGAAAACAATTGAATTATATCAAGTTAGTTTTGAAGATATGAAGGAGATACTTGTTCTTCTTCGTTTGATCACAAACTCTCCTAATCTGAAGGAACTACAAATTTCGGTCAGTTTTCTTGAACATATTGATACTTCTTATGTGATTTTTGATGAAACAATTCACTTTATGTTATTTTAGTAGCCATTGGTGAAAATCCTTTTATCATTGTTGGTTGTCATGTAGGGCTCCTCTAACACTTTGGCTGCCATAGAAGCACCTGATTTGGATTTTTGGATAAAAGAGTGCCCCATAAATTGTACTTTTCAAAAACTCAAAGTTGTAAAAATGACAGATATGTCGGGGGTGCCACACGAGATGGAATTTATCAAATTTTTGCTTGCAAATTCGCCTATGCTTAAGTTGATGAGTATTGCACCTTGTGTGTATGTCATGGATGGAAGATTGAATATGCTGATAGAATTGTTGAGGTTTAAGCGGGCTTCTGCTCATGCTGAAATTCTATTCATCCAAGATTAAGCATCATGATTTTATGTAAAGTTTCTTCTCCCTTATTGTTTTTCCTTTATTTGTTGTGTGGATGAAAGCATCCGGTTGCATTTGTTTTTATCAGATAATTGTGAAATCAAATAAAATCAATGAGGCACACGAGATTGATGGTGCATCGTCAACCATGCCTTGTCACGAATGCATTGCTACATCTTTGAAATTTTAACACTTAGCACAAAAGAAAAAAATTGTATTTTTGATTTATATACTGATCATTTATTTCCTTTCTTTTTTCCTTTTTCTTATCCTGTTTAACAGATGCCTAATGAAATGTTTCATGCATGATTACATCTTTTTTATAAACCTCAGTACACTGTTAGTACAAAACCACTGCCAGTGTTCAGCTTTCAAATTATGTTAAGCAACTAAGCAAGGAATCTACTTAGCTTGCTAATCAATATTTTTACTTCATATGCAGTACGGAACCTTGTGTACTCCATGATTACCCTGTATGTCTCTCCTGAATGATGTACTGCTTTTGTAGTTCAGACCTAAAAAATTTTGGTCTCTGTTACAGTAAGATTCAGGTGTAAGTGGCTGGGAGTGACACACCCGTGAGATAAGCATCTAAACTTTTCACGTATAAACAACCATGAAGAGCAAGTCTTAGGACAAACCATGGCAGTGCCATTGATGTCCCTTCAGAACGTGAGATGCAATTGAATGAGATAATTCAGAAAAAGATACCTTCGTCTTGCTTGCTGAAAGTGTTGCAACCACCGGATGATACTCAGGTGTCAATAATCGAAAAATGGTAGCATTAAACTCATCTGTAGAGACTGGTGTACCAGCAGCAGCAAGCTCATCTGCGATTGATTTGGCTTCTCGCTGAAAAAGAGAAATAGATTTATCCCCTAGGGTTAAATTTTGCAGAGCAATGTGTAATTATACACGTTTGGCACTGTTGGTCGTCCCAAACGCATCAGACAGAGACTGCCAAGCTTCACTGGCATTGTCGAGTCCAGTAACATAAGGCATAACTTCCTCAGTTAAAGAAGAACAAATCCAGCTGAGAAGAAGCTGATCTTCCTGCTCCCATTTGAAATAATCTGGATTTGGATCAGATTGATTGGTTGTTGAATTGGTAATAAAGCGTGCAGGAGCTGGAGTTCCATCGATATGCCTCTTCAAATTGTAACATTTGATAATAGGTAGAAACTGAGTTTTTCACGCAAGATAGTTTGTCTCCTTCAGTTTTAACGAAAAGGAGAGTTGTGCGTGTGGTGGTGTGGAGAAAAGATTAGGTGTTTCAAGAGAGATAACAGGTAAAATTGGAGAAGAAAGAAGGGAAGAGGAAGTAGAATCGGAGGATGTTTGTGTTGTAGCCATCGTGTGATGTAAATGGCTCTGATACTAAATTGAATGAGATAAGAAGTGTATTTCAATATATCTCTGCAGAGAATTACAAAAGATTTTATATACAGTAAATACAATGTCAGTTCCTGAAACTAAGGAATCACAAATATACAAATCTATTAAAACTGATCCTATAATATCTCTTCAGTTATTATCTCCGATAGATGCAATCAAGTTCAGCAGAAGAAACAAAATTTTTATTGAAGGACAATTATTACAAGGAATCCCAGCAGAAAATCTCCCAAAGAGAAGAAAAATATCTTATCTTCACTCGACAGGCACAGAAAGACATGTAAACACTCAACTATGTCTATATGTCATTTTCAAATCCCGATTCTGTACAGTCTGAAAAATTGACACAGATTTGGAGCTATAATATGTTTTCTAATATACAAGAAGTTGGTTTTCACACATTTGTCATCGTTGATTCTAAGTTTGAAAGATGTATAATGCTTTTCCAGCAATTTGATCATTATGTCACCTGGGTCCAGAGAGTTCCATTGCTTGGACTAGCAATGAAGAGTCATCAGTAAGATCAGAATATCGCTCTGAAGATGAGAACTCATTGGGTCTTGATCCAGTTGCTTCTGCTTTCTGTGATGCTTCCCATTTCTCTGCAAGTCCATCTCCTTCCAGCATCCGGACCACTTCAGACATTTTAGGTCTTTGAGCTGGGTAGTATTGTGTACATAGCAGAGCTACCCGAACCATCTCTTCCAGTTCAATTCTATCATAGTTGTTTTTCAGATCTTTATCAACTAACAACTCGAGCTTCTTTTCATGATTAATCTTCTTCACCTGCAATTACCATCCTAAGTTCAGTCGTAGTGGAGAATAATCAATTCAATTTACATTAACTGGAAAAGAAAAAAAAAATGTTCAGCATACAAAACGACCATCTTTAACCTACCCAATCAAGCATGGCTCCTTTCTGCTTTGATGACTTCCCAAATTCCAGAGCTCTTAAGCCAGATATCAGTTCAAGTAAAAGCATTCCAAAACCAAAAACATCTGTTTTCTCTGAGGATTGACCTGTTGAGAGGTACTCTGGGGCTATGTGTCCTACAGTGCCCTTCACAGTTGTGGTAATATGGGAGTCCCTGTGATCTAACAACTTTGCCAATCCAAAATCTCCTACAACTGCGTCACAGTAATCATCAAGTAATATATTTGCAGCCTTAACATCCCTGTGAATGATCTTGGGATCACACTGTTCGTGCAAGTATAATAAACCTCTTGCGGCTCCTAAAGCAATTCTTTTCCTTGTTCCCCAGTCCAAGACTGGTTTGGCTGAGAGTCATACAATAGGATAACTTAAAATGGGATATGCAAAAAAGACAGAGAGATCAGAAAGCATCAGCTGCATTAATGGAAGCCTTACACTTGAGACGAGTAGCAACACTCCCATTAGACATGTAAGGGTAAATCAATAGTCTTTCAGTTGCTGTCATGCAAAATCCGTAGAGACGGAGAAGATTGCGGTGCACTGCTAGGCTGATCATCTCTACTTCTGTCTGAAATTGGAGTTCACCAGAAATAGCATTTCCATCTTTGAGCCTTTTAACAGCTACAACTGTTCCATCTTGAAGATAGCCTTTGTACACATTGCCATAACCACCTTTTCCTATCAAGTTCTTGCTGCTGAAATTGTTTGTAGCTATCTGAAGTTCTTTGAATTGAAATCTCTTCACGTTTCCGAGGTTGAGTTTTTCGTGGCTTGGTTCTGCAATATTAAAAACATAATGCATGTTTTAGGATCTAATCTAGTCTAGTGTTTTCCTATCTTTCTTTTTTTGTTTTCGAGTCAAGTTTTTCCTTACTAACCATTAACGTCAAAGAATATTTGCTGGTTGTATCTTTGCCTCCACCAAAGAAGAAAACCAAATCCGAGAAACAATAGGCAAATGCAGCCCAGGCTTGAACCAAAGGCTAAGGCAATTTTGTGGCCTTTTCCACTTCCAGAAGGTTGAGAATCTTAACAAACATAAGAAACTATGTGACGATAAAAGCAAAAATCGCAAAATCATATAAACTAATAACGTTTTGAAATTTGCCAAAAAAATAAAAGATGATAAACAATCATGAACTTGATATCAAAGTCAAAAGCAGTATACTTGTAGCTGAAAAAAAAAGAGAAGACACAACAGCTTTTAGAACAGAAAATTTTAAACTTGCATGAAAGCAAACAAACTTGCAAGAGGCCCGAACAGTAATTACTCTGTGAATTATTCAAGGGCAAAGATTGTGGAGTTGGTATGGTTCCAAAACATTCTTGCTCAGTTCCACACATCAGAGGGTTTCCTACAATGCTGAGTCAATTAATACACAGATAAGTAAACAAACCACTGACAAAAGAATATATTATTTCAACTTTCTGTTCTGATCTGGGAGTAGAAGTGGAGGGGAAATGGACAAAAATTTAAGATTAACTTACTTAAATGTTCTAGCATGAAAAAAAGTAGGTCCAGGAGCACTCAGATTATTGTAAGACAAGTCCCTAGAACATTAAAACCCACATAAATCTTAAATAATTTGTATTTGGGAAAAAATTATATATATATTTAAGGATAAGGTTTGAAGAAATTACAGAAAGGAAAGCTGAGACATGTTAGCCAAAGAGGAAGGAATTGCTCCATGGAGACTGTTATTGTTAAGCCTCCTGATTCCAATTCATAAAAGAACAAAATTTATCAGATTCTACAAATTAATACTTTAAAATGCTAAATATAGCTGTTACACAATTTGTACTTACAAATATTGGAGGTTTTTTAAATTGGATATAGTACTGGGAATTTGACCATTGAAGAAGTTATTTGAAAGATCAAGTGTTTTGAGCTTTGAAAGCTTCCCAAGGTCAGAAGGTAAAGGTCCTGAAAGGTTGTTGTTCTGTAGAAGCCTGAAAAACACCTTTTCTATGTAATTAAATAGGCTGAATAGACTTACGAAATCTTGCTTCAAAATATAATCGAATACTCACACGAGCTGGAGACTTGTCAAGTTTCCTATACTCGGTGAAAGAGTGCCAGATAAATATTGGCTTGGAGCTCCTCTGCAACAAAACATAACCATTTTAACTGCTTCAAATAAGATTTTATCAAATGGAGTATTTGTCAGCTAATTGTTATGTGTGTATTTTAGCTTCTTACAGGCCAGTGACAAAACCATCGGGAGAACAAGTGATCATGGTCCAGCTACATGGATCCACAGCAGTTTCATCCCAGTTAAGAACATTATGAGGATCATGTAGTGAATCCTTAATGCTCATCAGAGCCACCACTGAATAAAGAAAATTTGAACAAAGTGTGAAAATCATCTCATGGTCTCAAAAAATCTTGAAGATTTAGACAAGAATTACTTTAATTACCTTCGTAGTTTACACCATTAGGAGAGAGCAACCCAAATGCAGTAGTCCATAAACAGAACAAAGCTACACAACAAAAAACATCATTCTTTTCCCTTGTTCCCATTGAATTAAAGCAAAAAACCAAATACCCAATTAACAAAAACAACTAACGTTTCTATTTTAACTTTGTAGAAGTAGCAAATAGAAAAGGGTAGATGGGAGTTGGTAAATATCTTAAAGATTTGAAAGTTTCAACTAAAAAGATGACAATCTTGATTTAGTTTAATTTCTAATGTATAAGCCTCACTCTTGCTCAGGCTTTCCTACAATTGCACTCACTCTGGCAAACATTTACACAAACGCCTTATGTCAGAAACCCAAAGAGCCAAGAAAACCAGTGGGAGTTTGGTAGTATAAAGACTAAAGAGCTTAGGTAGCAGATGTAACATGCCTGCCACTGGTTTAACAAAGTAATATAAGAAAAGAAAAGAATATATAAAAGCTATTAGGCCACTGTCTAACCAAATCTTGATAATACAAAAGATGATTGATAAAGAAAAAGAAAAAAAAAAGAAAATTCCTTCAATCATGGATTTGTTTAGAGAAAAAGACTGTTGGGTAATTCTCTATTATATTCCTTCATATTTATCAATATTTATTCAAAGAGAAGTGTGAAAAGCAAGTGAAGTATTAACTGTTAAGCATTTGTAAACATATTATTAATAATAATGTAATTAAGACATCTAAGGCAGATAGCCAATTAAAAAAATACAATTTTTAGAAAGTTTATATGAGAAATTTGAAATAAAAAAAGAGAAAAAAATTATTTATAAATTGGCTAAAATAAAAAAATATCGTGATTTAAATTAAATTAAGTGTATTAAGGAATTTTGGTTTTAAAAAATGATATTAAGAAATGATGGAGAAACTATTTTAAGAAATTTCTTAATGGTAACCATAGTGGTAACATCGATGTTTTAGGCGTTAAGCCTAAAAAAAATGTAAAGTACACTAGATCGATTAAGTTTTTGAAAGTTAAGAAAGCTTTAAAGAGGATAAAAGTTGGTAAAACCTGTAAACTAAGTAGGATACCTATTGAGGTTTGAAAATATTTGGAAGATATAGGAGTTGTATAGTTGACATCTTTGTTCAATAAGATCTTAAGTATAAAGAAAATGCCTAATGAATAGAGACAAAATAATTTGATACTTATTTTTAAAAGTAAAAAAATATTTATAATTACTCAAATTATAGAGGAATAAAGTTTATGAGTCATACTATGTAACTGTGGGAGAGAGTTATGGAACACCGATTGCATTTAGATATTTGTATCTCCTCAAATCAGTTTGACTTTATACCTGATCGATAAACTATGGAAGCTATTTTTCTTATAAGAGATTTGATTGAAAGGTATAAAGATATTAAGAATGACTTGCATATGATTTTTATTGACTTGAAAAAGGCTTATGATGGAGTCCCTAGATAAATTTTATAGTGGATCCTAGAGCATAGAGAAATATTTATATAATATATCCAAGTCTTAAAGGATATGTATGAGAGAGTCATCACCAGTGTCCGTACTGTAGGAGGGGATACTAAAATTTTTTTCATTTCTATTATATTACACCAATGTTCAGCTTTAATCTTTTATCTTTTTCGCTGTGGTCATGGATGAGCTAACAAAATATATACATGATGATATTCATTAGTGTATGATGTTTGCAAATGATATTATATTAATATGTGAGACTCAAGCAAAGGTAAGTCAAAAGTTGAAGTTATGGGAAGCATTTTGAAAATCTAAGAGTTTAAAGCTAAATATGAGTAAGACGGAGTATATGCATTGTAGATTTAATAGCGACAATAGAGAAAGAGGCGAAATTATTTTAGACGGAATAACAGTATCTATAGTACTCATTTTAAGTACATTGGCTCTATTCTTCAAGAAAATGGGGGTTATTAAGAAGATGTAAGTCATAGGATTAAAGTTGGTTGGATGAAATGGAAGGGTGCTACATGAGTTCTATGTGATCGAAAAATACCAATTAAATTGAAAAGAGAGTTCTACCGCACTACAATACGACTTGCAATGATGTATAGTAGTGAATGTTGGGCAACAAAAGAACAACACATGAGAAAGATGCATGTTGCAGAAATGAAAATAATAAAATGGACGTATAATCACACTATGATGGATAGAATCCGCAATTAGTGTATTAGAGAAAAAATAGGTTAGCACCTGTTAAAGATAAAATAAGAGAGTATATATTGAGATGGTTTGGCAATGTGAAACGAAGATCTAGAGATGCGCCAAATTAGAAAAATCGAACAAGTTATAGTAGATAAAGCTAAAAGAAAGACAGAAGTAGGTATAAACTGATTTGATCAATGGTGGTCTAAAATAGTTTTATGATATTATATCTATCAGAGGAGATAATCCTGAATCGTATTGAGTGAAAAAAAAATTATATAGCTGATTATAATTAATTTGAAATTAAAATTTTGTTGAATTGAATTGAGTAGAATATAATTAATACATCTAGTAAAAAAAATTAAAAAGTAGTTTGTGGGTGTGAGGTAGTTTGTTGCTGTCACTTAAACACAGAGAAGGACAGGTACTTAGGATTTGCGAAGCTTCTACTTTAATCCCTCAGGCTGGCCATTTTCTTTAAAAAATAAAGTTCTAAATTCTGAAAATTAATTAAAAAAATAAAAAACATTCTTGTTCATCTTTATTATAGGGGAAAGGTTAGAATCTCGAGGGACTGAATATGGAGATTGATGAGATCTTTGTTCTGTAAATTATTTCGCATTTGCTTTTCTCTCTCTCAATTTCTCTTTGTATATTTTTTCTCTTTCTTTTTTAGTTTTTTTTTTATTGATTTTCCCTCTGGATTGTATAAAATTTACAATAAATAATTAAAGAAAAGATAGGATAACTAATAAAATAAAACAATACGCATTAAAATAAATTGATTATATAAAATGAAAATATAATGATGTGTCTATAAAAAAAATTAAATATTTTAAAATAAATATCATTAAGAGATGTAAAATAAGTCTAAATTAAGAAAAATAATAAAAATAATTTTATGATTCTATATCTCTATAAAAATATAATCTATGATCACTTAAAATAAACTTTTAATTATTTTATTTTTCAAATATATTTTATTAATTCTTAGATTAATAGCAAAAAAACTAAAACTATCATGCAAATTATTTATTTAAATCCCATGACTAATACTTGAAAATAATTAATTTTCAAATTAAAAGAATAAATATAAGTGCATACTCTTAGGGGAAAGAATTTAACTTCAATAATAAACACATGAATTGATATAAAATATTCTACCCAAAAAAAAAAGGGTCATCACAGGCTAACAAAACGTCTCTATTAAACAATAGAAAAGCATGCAGCTTTAAAAAGCAAAAGCCACTGTCTCTTTTCTACACACACATACATGTGTGTCTATAAAATACTAAAAATAAAAATTGTAGGTCCTACAAAAACCCAAAATCACTAGTTGTATATGACCGTCCGATGAAAATCAGGTGGTGATGGTCTCGCAAGAAAATACTACTTATAAGTATGCAAGTGAAGCACCAAAGTGGAGAGACTTAGGGTCCCGCTTCATACATAGCAAAACATAATGTAAGCACATATACTAATTATAGACATTGTTGCAACACATAGGTGCACGTGCAACGTGGACCCCACAGTTTCACCCGTTGACTTTCTTATTAAAGTTTAGTCAAATTCATTTATTAGCAATTATTTGTTATTATTAAATTTTTTACTACTATTCATTTAATTATTATTATTATTAGTATTATTCTTAATTAAAGATGGGATATTACATAAAATTAATTGAGATAAGGTTAGTATTTTGATATAAAAGGCATCAACAACTTCAAGTGGAATTTAGGTTTTGAAAGAGACATTTAGCTTCAAATACAAATTAAAAGGGTGTTTGGATATAAGAATTAAATAGGAAATTTTTAAGATAAGAGTGTACCATCTAGGGTTTTGATAGAGACATAAGGTCACTCTCAACTTGAAAATTGTTGATTCTACCTCTTAGCTTAGTTTCATTACTTCTTGGCCTTGTTGACTTTAGTCTTTAGATTTATAGAAAAATGGTACCCAAAAATGTGTTTTTTTTTTATTTCTTTTCCATTTTTGTAAATGTTCATAGTCCTTTTTTAGGGAATTGAACTTTGATACATACATATATATATATATAAGTCTAATTTAGTTTTAAAAATATTGCAGGAGACTTGTTTTGTGAACAATTTTGTGCAAGTGAAACATTTTACCCTACATTACCTTTCTAAGAAATTATTTTTTTTATCTAACTACATTATAACTTTCTATCTTAAAATTCAAAAAAAAAAATTGAAACTCAAACTTTTTTATTCAATAATCCTTTTTATATTATTTTATAATTATAGTAATATATAATTTAACACTACAAAATTATTGAATTTGGAGGACAATTTTTGGAAACAGCTAACAAGTCACTTTTATCAAATTAAAATTGAACATTATACAATCCAAAAATGCTTCATTTATTATTATGGGATAAGTTGTACTTGGGCACTACATAGGGAAGAACTTAGCATGTAACCAAATAATCTTTGGTGGTTGATTGAGATGGAACACCAAAATCCTTTAAAAAAAACCCAAATTTTGCCAACAGAAAATAAATAATTTAGAGGTTAGATCAAAATAACATCTTTAAAATGCATGAAAATCACTTGCAACCACTAATTATTAGGATGAAAGTGAAAGTAGGCACTCAGGTAAGATTTCAGATGGGAAAATCAATCAGGGTCCAAAATATTGATCCACTTATTAGAGAATAACTCTAATCTCTCTTGTGATTGAAACAAGAGAGAGAGAGAGACCTCATATACATTTAATTATATGAGAGAAGAAGCTACTGTAGGACCATTCTTCCCCAGCGGAGACCATTGATTTTTATTAACTTTACTAGTAAATTAGGGGGCAAAAGGCTTATACCCACAACCCGCTTGGTGTATTCTTTATTTTCTTGGTATTTCTTTTTATCAACTCACTTCTTTCTTTAGCTCCATTATTGTTCCCTTCTTTTATCACCTTTTTTTATATATAAATTTAATTTAATTTAAACTCTGATACACTCTATTCCATTCAATTAAATTTTAATATCAGATGAATTAAAATGCGCTATATAAATTCTCTTTTTTTTATTATAAATAATTATAAATTATATTTTTAGTACTGAAAAATAAAATTATAAGTTGATTCTGAACCATTTTTCTCCAAGTGAATTGTAATCATGAACCATTATTATTAAATTTAATATGACCTAAGAATGTAACAACATCTAAATGAGATATTAAGGCCGGCTTGAAGAGTCAAAAAGGAGTCAAGAACAAAGTGGGGTTGTAAAGAGAAGTTGACCAATAATGCTAATGAAGATAATATGCACTAAGAAAATACCCTTCTTAAATGATTAGTAGATAATCGTTCCTTCTTTTTTAAAATATATATATATATATATATATATTACCACTTAGTTTTGTTTGAATATAAAAAAGAAGATAAAAACTAATTGTTTTTGAAAACAAATTTGTAAAAATTCACATGATATTGGGTCAGGTCCTTTGTCTCTTAAAAACTAAAAAGAAGACATTATAAAGCCTCCAAAATAGTTGGCATTCTTTAACCCCACCATGCACGCACCCTAATCACCTCACAATACTAGAGAAACCAGTCAGTCAGTCATGAATCATTATTATATCTGTCAACTCTCTTCCTCTGTCATTCTTATATTATAATATATGATTCTATCTCAGATACACTGCTCTATCTCATGTGCACTTTCAGTATCTTTTCTTGACAATTCATTCCAAGGACAAAATCAGCAATAAAGGCTTTCTTCATGTCTTTTGTATGTATATATGTGTATATATATAGAAAGAGAGATAAATCATTGTTGTCTTCACAGGTGTATGGATAAATCATTCTTGTCTTCACAAGTGTATGATTTAATTGTTAAATTTTTTATTATCATTATGAATACTCCTCCTTAAGTGACAATTAGAAATGCAAGAATAATTAGGATTGAATATCTAACATAAATCTATTCTGATATCATATTGACTTTATATTATTATTATGAATAGAGAGAGATTGATAATTATATTAATGTCACAACACATATATTAGTATATTAAGTACTATCATGATTAAAATATTTAACACTACACTTAAATAATAGCTCCTCACTATATATTAATTCATATTTTTTTATTCTAAATCTATGTAGAATTATCTTAATACTAACCAAGAATTTTTATCACCTCAAAAATATCATCATCAACTCAAAATACATGGGCTGCATAATTATAGAAAGAAAAAAATAAAATTTCCCATCAACATAGTTTGAAAAGTAAAAATAGAAATTTCCGTTTGAGAGAGGAACATGAAATTTAGCCAAAAAGGGGAAAAAACCTTAATATATATATCTCATTAATTATTCATTTGCCATAATCAACACTGTAATCGATGCAGAAATTAAAAGATATATTCACACACTAATAGTATAATCGAGAAGAGAAGACCATTTCAAAATTATAGCTCTTTCTTTATCACAAGGGCCATGTAGAATAAATTCTTTTCTCAAAAGTAGTAGACTCATTCAAAAAGCTTAGGATACCTCACACGTATAACCCACACTGCCCTTAACCTTTCTTTATCAGACCATACCAATTAATTACATAAAGATAAGCTTAGCTTTTGCTTTTCTTTCTAAATTCCTAATTAATACAAAAAAAAAAACAAAAACAAAAAGAGATATAAATAAAGACCGAGTATAAGGAGACAACGGTCACCTGCACCCTCTTTCTCATTGGCTATATTTGCATAACAATCCAATAAAAAAGAGAAATTAAACGTAGATAAAAGTCATTTATAACCGTAAGCCTGTAAGGTGCCAACAGGGTGAGAAAGAACCAAGTTCTGTAGGACTAAGGGTCCTACAAAACAATCTTTTGATCCCTTGAAGAGACCAAAGAGAACCTAATTACACTATTTCAGTCTAAAAAGACTTTGATTTCCCTACTCACTTTGCCACTTGTTAATTACATCTTTTTTGCTGGGAGTCACTTTGGGTTAAAATGAAAAGTTATTGGCCTCTTAAAATGAAGATCATGGGTAAAATTTATTAATTTGTCTACTTAGAATACTTCTATTTAATGATATGATTTATCATCTTTTAGAAATATTAGATAAAGAAAGAAAGTGGAAGCAACAATGCTAAAACAAAAATAAACCATCCAAAAATAAAGTGAGCACTAAACAAAGTAAGAAATAAAAACAAGGATTTGCCGCTAAAGAATTGAAAGTAAATCTCTACTTTTGCGAAAGGGTATAGGCTTCGGTCCCTTTCATATATCATACAGCAATATCACAGGCTTAATATATGTCAAATGCAAAACGACAATCTGCTTTCAATAGGCAATTTTCTTTACTCAACAAATCCAAATAAATGATAACACTATTATTTCATCTTGAATCTTTAACACGTAGTGAAATGCTCTCTCAGAAGTTACTTTCAAAGGTGATTCTTTTTGAAATGATTGTGGAATGAAAACATTTGGAAATTAGATCCGGTTGTTTAGGACCATCAATTTGAATCCGTGTTATTCAAGTGATTGAGATGCAATCAACAACAATGGTAGGAGTAGCCGTTGGGTTAGCAGTCCAGTGGTTGAGGGTTGGGGAATTAGTCTGATGTTAACTGAAGGCAATTTACAATGAATAAAGGCCTGCAAAGCACAAAAACAATGTACAAACCACTCTTCCACTCTAAAAATGGGTGCTCAAAAGCTCCTTAAATTCTAATTCTTAAAAGCCACAAACCAACACAAAAAGATTATAGTTCTGGTTTAATTTTATATTCTTTAATATATTGGTAAGAGGACACTAGGAAAAAATAAATAAAATATATAATTATTCCTTACAACTCCTTTTCACATTTCTGTTTCCTGTCTTCCAAAACAAAAAGGTTAGATGCTTTTTTTTTAACCTAGAGGAGGAATGAATGTGATTGAAGGATAGAGACATCTTTAAAAGTTAATGATTCGATATAAAACAACCTTAAATCCTCAGGCCAATTGTCCTTCCCTTTAAAATATCTGCAAACCAACTAGGAGATTAATCACTGTGTCCGACTGTGGATACTATGGTCTCAATAAAAAAAAATAGGTTAGATAACAATGATGCAAGCTTATGCCAAAAAACAGCAACTTTGAGGAGCTAGTAATACCCCAAGCAAATCCACTAAAATTTGGAACAACTTTAGAAGGAACATTCGGCAGAAAATTCTAGTATTTCTTTTTGTGCTAAGCTCTTTATGAAAATCCACTAACATTTCATAGATCATTCACAGTTTCTCACACATTTCACGACATAAAAAGCTAAACATTGGTTAGGAAGGTTTTGTGTTCCCTTCAGCAATGGAAGGGAGATTATTTCACAATCATGCATTTCTTTGGTCCAGCCAAGGATAGCAAAGCTGGATATTTGATGATCAGGTCCTTGACCAATTGAATTGGTTGACAAACCCATTGATTACAAAATAGACGCAACACCAGGCATGTTAGTAGCATGCTAAATCTACATATATACATGTAAATGTGCAAATATACAAGAAAGCATGCACATATACACATGTACTTCATTGAATTTTAATTGGTCAAAATCTAGCATTTAAAAAGCTAGGCAGGCATCTGAATTGCTTTCTTAATTCATCTGCATATAAATGAATGGTACAGCAATGTCACGTAAGTGAATATAACAACAAGCCATGCTACCTATGGAACAATATTCACAGCTTTAGTTAGTGAAAGAAAAAGTGCCACAGCTACACCTGTCTTTTAGAAAAGTGAGGATGTGAGTTCAAATACATCAGATACAACTTGTGCATAATCTGCCTTCAGTTTTTCTTGTTCATCATGGTCCAATTCCCCCTTCATAGGCTTGGTCAACACTAGAACACAGCATGTAGACCTTTCAGTAGCTCCAGCAGTGGCAAGATCCAGAAGGAGAAAACAATGTGTAAAATCCCAATCAGCAAAGATGAAATGCCTTCCCACGATCATAAAGATAATTCTTCAACTTTCCTAAGCATCTTTTACACTTAGAATAATATAAGAGATTAATTAATAATAACAACAATATTAAGAGATTATTTAATAATAACAACAATATTAAGGAGTCTGGAGATAATAATAAAGGGCAGCACGGTGCACGAATGCTCCCGCAATAAGCGGGGTCCGGAGAAGGGTCGGACCCATTGAGTCTTTGTACGCGGCCTTCCCTTGCAATTAATTGTAAGATGCCGTTTTCACGACTCGAACCCGTGACCTCAGGTCACATGGCGACAACACTTACCGTTGCGCCAAGTCTGAAGATACAACAACAACTAAGCCTTAGTCCCAAACAAGTTGGGGTCGGCTGTATGAATCCTCAACAAAATAAGCTCAAAAGACACCAAAAAAGATATTCCAGCCTTAAGCCCCTTCCAAGACACGGATTTTACGTCTTCATCCAAGTCTGTCATTAATCAAATCCGCATCATGATCTAAGGCACGTAAGTCTCTTGCTATCACCTCCTTCCACACAGTTCTAGGTCTTCCACGACCTCTAGCTCCCTCAATCAACAAATTCTCACACTTACGCACCGCAGCATTAGAAGGTCTTCTTAAAACATGCCCATACCATCTAAGTCTTCCTTCCCTCACCTTATCTCCGACATCCGCTACTTGGACTTTTTGTCGAATATGAACATTCTTAATTTTGTCCAGTCTGGTATGTCCACACATCCATCTTAGCATCCTCATTTCTGCCACACTCATCTTATGCAAATGTTGTCCCGTTGGTGCCCAACACTCACTACCATAGAGCATCGCAGGTCTAACAACCGTCCTATAGAATTTACCTTTTACTTTCAGAGGTATTTTCTTATCACATAGAACCCCAGTCGCACCCTTCCACTTCAACCACCCTACCTGTATTCTGTGAGTCACATCTTCATCTATACGGTCATCATTCTGGAACACCGAACCCAAATATTTGAACTGCTTGGTTTTAGGAACCAAAACTCCATCCAATTTAACCTCATGTTCCTGCTTCTTCCTTAGACTAAACTCACAGTGCATATATTCCGTTTTACTCCTACTTAACTTAAAACCCTTGTCCTCGAGGGTTTTTCTCCACACTTTCAACTTACGGCTTACACCAGCACTAGTCTCATCAATTAAAATAATGTCATCAGCAAATACCAAGGAACATCGTCTTGTATGCTTCTGGTTAGTTCGTCCATAACCAGGGTAAATAAATATGGACTCATGGCCGAACCTTGATGCAATCCGGTAGTAATGGGGAAAGCCTCAGTGTCTCCACCAGGTGTTTTCACACTAGTGGATGCATTCTCATACATGTCCTTGATGATGTTGATATATTTGCCGCTGACTTCTTTCCTCTTCAAAACCCATCATAACACTTCTCTTGGCACTCTATCATAGGCTTTCTCCAAGTCAATAAATAACATGTGGAGATCTTTCTTCTTCTCTTGATACAATTCCATTAGTCTTCTTAGAAGAGAAATAGCCTCCATGGTAGATCTCCCAGGCATAAACCCAAACTGATTCTTCGTAACTCTTGTAAGCTTCCTCAATCTGTGTTCAATAATCCTTTCCCATAATTTCATAGTATGGCTCATAAGTTTGATACCCCGATAGTTTGTACAGCATTGAATGTCTCCCTTATTTTTATATATGGGTACCAAGATACTCTTCCTCCAGGCATTCAGCATCTTACGTCCTTTCACAATAGCATTAAAGAGTTTAGTTAACCAGGCAACTCCTACCTCTCCAAGGTTCTTCCAAACCTTTATAGGAATACCATCCGGGCCACAAGCTTTACCAACTTTCATATACTTCAAGGCTTCTCTTACTTCACTATGCAAGATCCTCCTAGACCAGCTGATATAACCATTTGTTGCATGAAGACCTTGAAAATCCTGTTCATGTTCAGGGTTGAATAACTGCTCAAAATAAGCCTTCCACCTCTCCTTAATCTCAACATCTCCTGTCAACACCCGTTGATCTTCGTCCTTTATACATTTGACTTGGCTTAAATCTCTGTTTTTCCTTTCTCTCATCCTTGCAATCTTATAAATGCCCATATCTCCCTCTTTAGTACCTAACTTTTGATAAATCCCTTTTAAGGCTCTGCCACGAGCTACACTAACAGCCTTCTTTGCCTATTTCTTAGCCCTCTTATATTCCTCAAAGGCTTCGCTATTAACCGCAATCGGTAACTTTTTATACCATTCCCTCTTAGCCTTAAAACTGGAACCGAGAAACTAGCAAAGGCCACCATCAGTTTTTCTGATATGCTTATTCCAAACATGACAAAGCATGGAATTGACTCCTCATCAATTCATGAGTACAAGTGTGACTTAATTAGTTTTATACAGTGCATGGGTCTAATGCTGAGTGAGTCAAAGAAAACCAAATGGCACAAAAGAAAATCATCATGCAAAACTACTAAGGTATAATCTGATCTATCAACAGAATGCATTGTGCTTACCTTAGTAATTTGAAAATTTAACAATTATATAGATGGATTGCTCGCATCTTCACCTATGATTGGAACATGAGTGATGACATCTATTGACGAAATGTTTCCTGCTATTACGCATAACCTGTGCCAAAACGGCAAGTTCCAATACTTGAGAGCCAAGTACTTTAAACAATAAAGCTACACACATCACATTTTCCAACAAAGGAAAGCAACATAAGTAACAAGATAGGAAACTAAGAAAGATTAACCATGACTATATGCAAAGCAAAAAGGTAGATCTTTTCTTCCCCTTTATCTCAGCTTAAGCTGCCGAACCAAAAGTTGAAATAACAAATAGACGATTAACTTTCGTCAAGCTGTTCGTACAGCAATGCATTTTACAGTTGGTATATCTTTGAAGCACATTGATGTCTGCTAAATGAGAGACACATTCCAAATATCTAATATTTAGAGCCAAGTTTCTTTCCTAGGTGTAAACGTTTAAAACTTTAACTTTGATAGAGTGGCATATACAGCACTGCATATACAGCACCAGAAATTTATCCAAAACATGTGACATTAAAGACACCAAACAAGAAAACAACCCAATGTAGCTAAAGTTCAGTTGAACAAATGACTGACCCTTAATAGTGAATTGAAACTGATCTCCTGTTTGCCAAAAGAAAGAAAGCTGGGAGTTTTAAGTGATAGACAACACTTTCCCAATCACTAATCTAACTAGGTATCGGAGTTCGCCTGAACAATGACAAATGGACCATCTAATGTATTCGTAAAAAAGAAAATAATGTTGCCATATCTTTAGATTAACTCGTCAATTATGATCTGAGAGGCATAGAGTAAACAACAGCAATAGAAAAACCATAAGAAACATTAGGAGGAAGATAAAAGATCTGTTTACCAAAAAAATTAAGGATAAGCACCATATAATAGACAATAGATACTTTCCCAACAGCATTTTTTATAAATTAAAAACAAACCCTTTCGTGGCCACGGCGAATTCTTTTCACCATCTCCTTTACTCCTCAATTCATTTCAAAATCGAATAACACAGAAAATTTCAAGAACCCAACTTGTTAAAAGAATATTGATATATCTAAATAAATAACTTGAAGAACGAGATTGAGAATTTGCTTGCCGAGTTTTTTAGTAGCTGAAGGCTTACCAATGGGAGAAAAAGCCATGGATTTATTTCTTCTTTTTTCATGTTCGATTTCTCTGCTTCACTATCACTTCCCATCTCTGATCTCCCTTGCTAGTTTCTCCCTCGTCTGCTTCTCCCCAGATAACAGGCTCAGGCTGTAGCTCGACCCTGGACTGGACTGGGTAGCTGTGCTATGGTAACAGCGGTTTTAGCTTGTGCCCTCACGGTTTTAACCCTCTTTTCCTCTAAGATATCAAAGCCATCCATTTATGTTAGAAAAAACTTTATGGAGATCTGGACCGTCTATTTTCGAGGATCAAAAGTATTATCTGAGCCGTCCAGTATGTAGGAAAAAAATTATGGGGATCTGGACTGTCCATATGGCTCAAAATCTAAGATATCTGATCCTTCCATTATGGAGAAAAAAATTATGGAAATCTGAATCGTCCATTATAGTGACTGCTAGATTAAAATAAAATTACATTTTTCTATTTTTCAAATTCAAATCTCAAATTCATATTAGACTTTAAAATGCCTAGTATCAATCTTATAACAGCTCATATCAACTGTAAATCATAAAAACAACTCATAAAAAATACTCCCTCCGTATCATTTACATAGGAAAAATTTTCTTTTTTGGTGTATCTTTTATATAGAAAATATGTCATTTTAGATAAATTTTGGAGAGTGAAATGAGATAAAATACCATTTATACCATTGTCTTAAAAGTAGGTTTTGAGGGATATTTTTTTTAAAGGTATTTAAGTAAATAGAGACAGAAAAAGTGAAATTTTCTTAATTTTCGTGTCCATTTTACTTTTTCTATGTAAATGATACGGAGGGAGTATATCATTGCTACGTAACTCATATTAACTTTAAAATAACTCTGATCAAATTTTAAACAACTTATATCAACTATATTATCAAAATTATATCAAACTCGCCAACAATAATAACTTATATAAAACTAATATCTACTTTACAATAGCATATTTAAAGAAGTAAAATATATATATTTTAGTAAAAGAGAGTAACATATGCAGTATATTCTTTCATCTAAAGTGTTTATATCACAATAACAATAACCCAAAAGCAAATATGGAATTTCAAATGGGACTATAAAGTGAGCAAAACCAAACATTCTCTAAACACATTTTCATTTTCACAAACAAAGTCACCAGAAAGAGTTAGAAATATGGAGAGAGAGAGAGAGAGAGAAAAATTACCTTAAGATCGGCATAAAAAAAAAATAGTAGCTTCAAGAGACAAGGGGAGAGACAAATAGTATCTTTATCCCTCAAACGACAAAATGGAGATAAAACAAAGAGAAAAAAATGGTTAAAAATATTTGACGACAGCGGCGAGGATTTCTTGCTTAGATAGAGAAAAACAAAAGAATAAGAGGGAATTCGGATATGTGAAAAAAAGAAAATTGATTGCTAATTATGAGATGACTTTTAAATTTTAGAGGCTATTTTTAACTAAAAAAATTTATTTAAAGTGAATAGAGTATAAAATGTATTAATATTTAGTATGGAGGTATTTTTATTAATTTCCATTTTTTTTATCTCATTGTATTTTTTATAAATTCTAGTTCACTTTATATATAACATCTATTATTTTTAATTGATTCATATATTTTTATATTAATATTAAAAATTATCAAAAAAATACTATTATTATATTTAAAGATACTGATAGTAATAATGAAAAATAGTTTGCAATTTTGCTATAATTTTTTAAAAAACCAAAATAAAATGCACTCACTAAAATAGTTTGAAAATTTGAATACGTTGATACACTTGCACTTAAAATGAAGCTTTTTCTTTTTTTCTTCTCTACCCCTCACAAAAGTACAAAAAGAAAAAATAAAATTACTAATAGCGCAGTAGCTAATTTTTTATCACATTATTATATACACAAGTTCATAATAATAAAATAACTCTAAGAACAACTCTTATATCGCTGAAATTATACCAAACATTTAGACTGTCATACATGAAATGGAAATGAAAAACTCAGCAAATATGCATACCACCCTCCAGTCGTAAAGCTAACTTTCGCTAGTTTTATACGTAAGAACTGGGGCCTACAAATGCATTTGTGGAAGTGAAGTGAATCTCAAATTCACCAGCAAGAAAACTAAGCAAACATGTATCCATAATAAAAAAAAAAAATTACGCATTCTGCAAGCCACCAATATCATAAATTTAGAATAAATCAACTCAACATAACAAGTCTGAGAACATGCTTAAACTCTTTACTTAAACATATTATTGCCCTCAATGCGAGAGATCAGGACAGCAACTTCTTGCAATACAAACAGGCAAACGAAAATCAATCTAAACCACATATTGCTAACTCATCAGGCTCAGATATGAACCTGAGAGCAGTTATTTTATTCAAAATAGTCTCGAACACAGACAATATAGAAGTAGAAAATAAGGAATTAAGTCTCTTCTCCCTCTTCTTCCTCTTTCCAGCAGCATTTCAGAGTCGACCTAGGAGAGCCAGAGTCCCTAGTCCATTTAAACTTCTGGTAGACAATGGAACCGCCCATTCCAAGCTCTTCAAAGCTCCTCTCTCCACGACAGTACCCCTTAACATCAACTGAACACGTCTGCACTAGCTGTTTACCTGCGACATCAGCATGCACAGCTATGGAGAATTGGTCTGGCTGGAAACAAGCCAACACCCTGTCAACCAACTGGTTCAGATTTACTTTTTCAAGATCATAGCCGACTGATTCAAAGCTAGCATAGCTGAAACCATCTTCGGGTGTAATATGAATGGTAGAAATAGCAGTTCCTTCAATTGCATTCATTGAATAACCACATGGATCAAAATCAAAATCGCATATCTTCGAGTCTGGAAGAATCTTTCTTATGCCAGAACTAACAGTCATGGCAGCTGCAGAGAATGATTGAGTCTTAAAGAAAACAGAAGCCTTCTCCTGCTCCAAACCAGTCATGCACATCTCTATGGTGTAAACAAGGTCATGGGAGATTGCAGAATCTGCAGATGCAGAGTAAACATGCCATTTCTGTGGATCATCTGACCCGCCCATTACATATGCTGTGCTGCCTGCACCAAGCTTCCCAAAATAACCATCCAGGACCTCAACTTCTTCAGAGAAACTGCGATGAGGATACGACTGAGCTCCAGGGAAAATGAAGCTCCCGCGAGTGTACCTCACAGATTTTACACGAAGGGACAAGGCACCAGCCAGTTTCAAGATATGTGGGATTGCAAGAAGCAGCTTTGTAGTCCCACAAGTTTTGATAATGAGCTTGTAAGGATATATAAAGAGGCTAGATTCGGAAAGGACATAAGAGTCGACATTGTCATTTTTCAATGAATCAACAATAGTGCACTCAGCTCGTCCAAGAAACTCATCCAACTGAGCCTTCGACAAAGCTCGAAGGCCTTCTCCTTCAGGATCAACAAAAATGCCTAGCTCAAAAAAATTTATTTCTAGCCTCTTCTCATAACCTTCAAATCCAATTGCAGAGACAGCCATGGAAATCGACCAGCAGATCAATTAACGTGTAATTACAGTCAAAGTTGCAAGGTATGTCAGGGATGGAAATGCACTAACAGTTGCAAAAAGAACACGTTTCAAATATCACTGTTGAATATGTTTCAGTTGAAAGGAAATTGCAGTCGCAGAGAGAGTCAGGAAGAGGAAGAGATCGGTAGAAGCAGAAAATAAACCTAACTACGCTAATTTTATTTAATAAGGTCTAGCAATCTATTGGAGAATATCAGGATGGTTTGCGAGCACACTGAAAAAAAAAAGAAGGAATGAATGATTTAAGTTAACACTGCATCAATTAGGTAATTCCAAAATCATAACCATCATGACTACAAGAAAGAAACTGTTGAACACTTACGTTGGAGTAAGCAGCAGATCGGAATTTCTTGATGCCTCCGTTAGGACGAACGTCTTCAATGCTGTAACCGAGGGGAGCTTCGTAGAAAGATTTACTACTACTACTACTACTGGACTTTTTCTTCCCACCTTTTGACTCCATTAGATCATTCAGTCCCTTCCTGTTCAACCCACCAAACAAAATCATGTGTATATATATATATATATTAGTTACCAATCATCAAGATTGAGGAAATCAAAATCTTGAAACATAATAAATATGAAACTCTAATCAAAACTCCATAACCAAAAAAAAAGCACCAAGATTTACGAAGTCATATTCAAACGAGACGCAAAAACAAGAATGGTGATAATGCCTTGTAAAGAAGAGACCATTCAGTTACATGCAAAGGCTTTTTATGCAAAAAAAAAATCCAAGTTTTCATATCCAATCCTTCTGGATTGGAATCCTGGCAAAACAAGATCTAATGACTTGTTCCTATCAACGAGGTATATGCAAATGTGTGTGAACGAAAATCCAAAAAATCCACAAAGGGAAAAAACAAAACAAGGATCAATATACAAAATTTAACAACTAAGACTATATTCAATATTTAACAATGATACTTACAAATTAAAAAACGTGAAATCTCTAATACCAGAAATTTAATCGCCGGACCTTTTATCTTTCAGAAAAATCCTTTAAATAGGAAAAAAATCCAAAAAAGTTAAGCAAAAACAAAATCAGAAAAAAATTGCATACATTTCAAGATGCTTAAAAAAAATCGCCAGATACGAGAAAAAGAGGGTGAGATTTGATTACGAGAATGATGAGAGAGAGAGAATCAAAACCCTAAAAATTTAGATTGAGAGCAATGATGAGGTCGATTCGCTTTTGCTTTTCTCCTTTTTTCCCCTTTTTTTTTATTTTTTATTTTTGGGTTCTTTGCGAAATCCTGAGGAGGCGGCGAGGTTACATGTATGTGAATATATATATAGCTGGAATGGAAACTATTTTGCCATTGCTCATGCATATAACTACGATTTTGCCCTTTTCTCGTTTCTACCGACTTTCTATTTTTACTACAATGCCCTCGCTACCCGTTTGTAAATTTTCCTAAATTACTAATATTTGTCCTAAACCTCCTAATTAATATCTTAATTACGTTATATTTTTAAAAAAATTAATAAACTAATTTTTAATTTTTAATCCGTCAAAGATAACACTTCTTTTGGCTATTTTTTTTTATCAATTTCCGTTAATCAAGGCATAATTTTGTTTTTTAATGTTCAATAATTATTTAATCAATTTTTCATTAATTACTTTTTTTATATTATTTCAAAATCAATTGTTTCATCATTCAATTGTTTCATCATTCATAAATCACATTTAAGCAAAAACAAGAAAGATTTATCCATTCAATTGTTTCATCATTCATAAATCACATTTAAGCAAAAACAAACATAGGCCCAAAAAGAATTTAATATGATATTCAAAGAGTTACTGCTTTGGTCCATAATCACAATCCTTAAGCCCGTAGGTGATATATATATTTATCCATGAATAATCAACTAGATTTGAGCTTATGACCCAGTCTTTTCACTCACTCTAGCTTTAAGAATTTATTTTTGAGGCTTACGACCCAGTCTTTTCACCCCAAAAACATCACATTTCACATTTTTCAGCTGGACTCGGCTTACGACCCAGTCTTTTTACCTGTCCAGCAATTCATAGGCATGCCGCCAAACCCAGAACTCTGAAAATTGAATAACATATTAAGCACACAATTATTTCATTTATCTCTTTACCAATCTCTTTCTCAATTCATTTCTCATTTCATATTCCATAATCAAATAGGCAATCATGCCCCAATTATTTCATTTGCACTATCATAGCCAACAACAATAGCTTCACATCTCATCATATTTCAATTCACATTAAAACAATTCATCATGACCAATTACATTGCACATATATTTTGAATGATCATCATATATTTCACATTATGCAATTAATAGCATAAATCAAATGTATCAACGATATAATAAATTACTTAACACATTTACAACCAAATGTGTTAAGTCTCAAAATCATGTAAATGTATGCAACCATGTAAGTTTGTACTTACCTCAAGAACAACTCAAACCAATCTATACACTTCCTCTTCCAAGAATCCTCAAGACTTAGGTTAGGGCAACTCAACCTCTTCACAATCTAATCCAAAAGGAATAATACACACTTATTTACAAATTCACATGAATTCCAATACAATTATCCACCTATTAGCCTCATAATAGACCCATGGATCACAAATTACAAACCAAAGCCACTAACTAGAGCCCACGGTCGTGGCCTCACAAACCCCCACGGGTGTGGGTTAGAAAACGAATATGTCCAATTGCTTAACACCCCCACGGTCGTGGCATCTAAAATGCTTCTGTTTCGGACCAAACTCATGTATTCTATGCTTTCAACTCCATTAAAAACAAAAACAATGAAAATCTAATATAATAATTGCTCAAACTCACAACATACATCAATTACCAAGTCACAACTCTTACTCTTTCAACACCAACCTAATTCCTTTTCTTCAATTCAATCCCAAAATCAAAATCAATTATACCCAACACTCTCAAACACACCACAATCAAACATATTCATACTATCCACAATCAATCATCAAACTCAATAACAACTTAAAATAAAACAAGAGAATCAAGAAGAAACTTACCAAAGTTAATGAAATTTCTCAAATCTCCAACTTGATCACTTGAATTATCCTTCAATTTTGATCTTAGGAAAACAAAACTCTCTTTCTCTCTTTAGCTTTGTGATGCCCGGCCAACCAAAGAAAGAAGAAGAAAATGAAGAAGAAAAAGAGACAAAGTCAAACTCTTATTCTCCACTTAAACCTCCACCAAGCAATAAATCATTAAAATATTCTAATATATTATCTTCCACTCATATATTTTTCTTTTAATTTATTTCACTAATTTAAAATCAATAAATATCTTCTTTTGACTTTCATCACCTTGACTTGTATATGTTATATATATTTCTATATATACAACATATACACTCTCTCTCTTTACTTCTTTTCTCTTTCCATTAAACATATACACTTAATCCAAATATAACAATAAATATTCCAAAACTTTTAGGGTATACTTTGGGATATTATACTCATTAATTTTTTTTTTAATCATGCTTAACTTTTAGAATTTTTCATTTTTCGTAATTTAAAATTGTGATATTGCCATCATATCTTTATCTTTATTTTGCAACTACGAAGTATTAATTAGTTACAAGAAATATAATGTTAATTATAGTTACGCATATTACATCTCATAGCAAAATAAATTTTTAAAGTTTTAATTTATTATATATAAATAATTTTGTAACAATAAATTATAATTAGTCACTCATTAATTTATATGGCTGGTATTGAGATTATATAACTAATTTTGCTATATATTTTAAATATTTGTAGCTAATTGAATTAGTTAGCTACATTTGTTTATTATGACTAAAATATTGTAACTAGATAATTGCCTATAACTATAATATTTAGGTATTTTAGCAAAATGAATTTATTTATCATGAATATTTAATTAATGTGACTAAATAATTTAACTAAATTATATATAGCTAGAAATATTAACTTTTACAACAAAAATAATGATTTAGCCATAATTTTTTTATTGTAACTAGAAACATGTGGCTATATGTAGCGTTTGTTGTATTGCTCCATCACACGTGCATAAAAGGTCATAACAGATATTCTTCTATTAAGCAGTAGTTTCAAGATGTAAATGTAAGGAATTTTAAATGTTTATAATTATATTGAATTATTAAGTAATTTTAAAATAACTCTTTAAATAATTTTTAAAATTTTATAGGATCGATATATTACATCTCGAGACTATATATTTTAGTCTAATATCCCAATCGACGAGACATGATTATTTTTATTAGCTATTGGGAAGAGAGGATGAATAAGGTGTATAAACTCGGATCTCAGTATATCAACATTGCTTCTACTTTGTCATATTCGAGTTCATCTGCTTTACAGCAGGAGAATAAATAGCTAAGAGCAAATTTAGCAAAGCGAGATCATATATTTCAGCAACAATTGCAAGATCGGGTGCACCGGTTGGTCAAGCAATTGGAGAAGTGTATGAATAACTTTATGTCTAGAGACGGTTTCGATCTCATGCAGTATTCACTTCTGCCTCTGCTTGCTGTTTTTTAGGATTTTTATTTTATTATTTTTGTATTTTGTAAAACACTGAGTATTTTATTTATAAAAATATTTAATTTTTTGCATTACTAATATAATTTTTAATTTCATTGCATTTATTAATATAATTTCTAATTTTTATATTAAACTTTATATTATTTACTTGTAATTAAATTTTATATATGTATGAATTACTACTACTACTATTATTATTATTATTATCAATCTTTTAAAAAATATAATTTAAATTTACTGACAGACAAAAAATCTATCAATGAATTTTAATGTTTTTACCCACATAATATTGTGAGAAATTTCTCGACGATACCAATTTTGTGTTGACATTTTCTTCAATTTTGCCTTCGGATATGTCAATCAATTTTGCCCTCGGCATTACCGGTAAACATGTAAACGGTTGATGTTTCCGGCAATTCCTTATATTTATAATACCAACAAAATCACTTTTTGTCAATAATAAAATAGATTTTGCCTTTGATATTACCGACGGAAGTACTAATCGGTATTACCGATAGAATATCAAGTGATTGGAAGTATCAACATCCATTTTGATTCAGTTGGTAATGAACAAATAGACATATCAATCTTTTAGCGACTGAATTTTTTCTATCAGTAATACCGATAAATATTTTATCTCTCGATAATATTGACAGAATAAAAGTTTCCATCAATAAATTAATTACTGGCAAAGTTTTTAATAAAAAATTTTTTCTGTCAGTAATATCTCAATAAATTATTTACAATAAAAAAATAAAGATTACTGTTGATAATCCAATAAATTTTATAGTAAATTTTGGTGCATCTACTAATCCAATAACATAATAATATTTTAAAAAATAATAATTTATTATTATGTTAAAAACTTATAGATTGATCTATGTTTGTGCATGGCACTAATAATTTAGAAATATTTATAAAATTATCTAAATAAATAAATTTTATTTTAAAAATACTACAAGAAATAAAAATAATAACACTTTTAGAAAATAAAAGTTATAGCAAAATTTCAAATATACATCACTACTTACTAAAATAAAGTTTTTTTTTTTCAAAAATATGTTACTCCTCGTTCTCACTACAAATAATATTTTACTTCAATTTTCATATTTTTTCAAACTTTACTATTAAATAAATATATTTCAATAAAAATAATAAAAATTAATATTTTAAATTATATTTTTGGGATACTTTTTTTGTAAAATAAAAATTTTAATTTTAATTACAAATAACAAACAAACACTCAAAAAATGAAAAAGCAAAATATATAAAAATATATTAATAAAAATTATTAAATTTATTTCTTAACAAAATTTATATATTATACACATAAAATTTTTTTTAAAAAATATTAATTTCGTTATATATATGATACATAGATGTCTGGTAGATATTCTGTCTATATTTGATAGATATTATACATGTTTGCTACATATTATGTATATATTATAAATTTATTATGTATATTGTGTGTATTTTATGTAAATATTGCTTAAATTTTATGTGCATGTTGTGAGGATAAAAAATTAAAAAAATATTAAAAATATTTTGTAGATATTTAGTAAATTTTTATAGATATTTGATAAATATAATATATGTTTAGTGTATGTTATATAGATATTATTATTTTATTGTGTATTTATTTTATATATAGTGAATATATATTATATATATATTAAAAATATAATCTTAAAAATTGTTTATGAAGAAATAAATATAAATAAATGTAAATATAAAATAAAATAAAAAATCAACAATTAAAAAATATACGCGGCTGCGTGATTTTGACAATATATATATATAGTGGCCGCAAAAATGAAATGGAAATAGAAAAAGGAGATAGACGGTGTAATTATTTCAATAATTTGATCAGACAACTAATTAAAACCCACCATGATGATGATATGTCACCAATTTTTATGCTTAAAGTAAATAAATTAATTTTTAAACGAATAAATATTTATTTATTCTGGATAATTAAGGAAATCCAATATTAATTAGTATATTGATTGAGATTGATATTCTTCAACAATTGTATACAAATTCGCTGTACCTACTACAGCTTCACATGATTAATATTATAGGATATTAATATATTAATTATATATAAAACCAATATATTATTAAGAAATAAATTGCTATAAACAGTAAACTAATTATAATTCCACTTTGATGGACATATAGATATATGAAGGAAATTGCATTTTCCTAAAAGTAAATATATATTTCTTTTTCTGTCCACAAATAAAATAATAATTAGATTCGTTTTTGTATAAAAGTAAAAAATTGTTTTTTTTTAATTTTAATATTTCTATCATTATCATAGTTAATAATAGTATTAATTAATTGTAAGATTAATTAAGTTTATATTAAATAAAGTATCTAAAAATATAATAATAAATTTAACTTAAAAATTATTTTTTAATTTTAAAATATTATATAAAATAAATATGAAATATAATTTGTAAAGGAAAGAGTAAAAATATATGCTTCAATATTTTTTCTCCCAAAATAAATCTAAATATATCAATATAATTAAATACTAAATTATTGATCGATGATTCAATATTGTTCAAAGTCAATTTGAGTTAGCTATAAAATATATCTAAGATGAAACTTACGCTAAAAAAACATAAATATTAACACTCGACAATCAATTTGATGTCTCCTTCATTAATTAAACTCCATCAACCAACTGTTTTTTTTTTCTCTTTAAGTGTTCACTTTTCAATTATAAGTTAAATCCCATTAAGTTATGTCTTTGCTTCTAATTTAATTCCATAGTGAAATGCTTATAAGAATGATTTATTTATAAATACATTTATGGAAAAGGGGTTGAATAATGAATGATGCTAGTGGCCTATCAAATTTTATGAGATTATTTAAATTATAAAATATATAAAATTTAAAATTTTAGAATTTAGAAACAAAATTTTATTGACTTTATAATTGAGTCGTGTCCACATGGATATGAGATTCATTCATACATGAAATAATTAGATTTATAGAGAGTTAGATAATTATATTTAATTTATTTCAAATCCGCAATAATTTAAGTTATTTAAATTGTTTTTTAACAAAGTATTAGGGACATAAATTTTTTTTAACAAAGTATATGAACAGGATGAAGCCAAACATTTTAATAAAAGTGGACAAAATAAAAATATCATATATTTTTTAAAAAATTTAAAGAGAGACACTTAAATATTTTAAAATTTTTAATAATATATATATATATATATATTAAAACAGAAGGGGGCAGCTGCTCCCTTTCTATTATAAGTGTTTTCGCCAGTGTATATGAGAGCTATTTTTTTTTATCGAAGTATTAGGGACTGATTTTTTTTTGTCAATATATAAGAATTTTAAATTATTTAACTATATTACACATCAAGACATGATTCAATGATAAGTGTATATAGTTTGAAAAATAATTTAGATTCTAATTAACTCTCAAATTAATGAGGTTTAAGACATAAAAAGTCTTCTGTATTTGGAACTATTAATCAATTTTTTTACCCATTCTTATTTTAACTATTTTAACATTTCAATTTAGCTTTTTAGTAGTATAATTTAGATTATGTATCACTTTATATTTAAATACTAATTTAAAACATTGCATCCTAAAAAATTATTTTTTATCAGTATAATTTCATTTACATATGTAATTATTATCTTTGTTTAAAGTTAAATATATATACAACCAATAAAAACTAAATATAAAAATTATCAAGGATCGGTTACTTATACACCCTATCAATAAAAACTAAATATAAAAACTACTATAGAGATTAGGTGTATATACTCCAAACTAATAAAAACTAAAATCTAATAAATTATTTTTCTTATTATCACTTTGGTGGCATGTTATTATTGGCTTGGCATATATTTTCCAAAAATAAAATTAAAATCCTCTTATATTAGAATAAAAGTATAAATTATATTTACTCAACATGTATTAAGTAATTATAATGCAAAAATAAATTTCAACCATTTATTTTATATCTAATGATGGAAATAATTATACTGAAATAGTCTACAATACTCATTCCAACATAAAACAATCATAATACCAATATTCTATTTAGAAATGTCAAACACAAAACAAAGGGCAAAGGGCAAAACAGAAAAAGTAATTAGAATAAACTTGCAAAATTAATGCATAATCCCATCAAGAGGGGATTTTATTAATTGTTTTTTATTCATTGATAGATAAGGATGTGAAAATATAATTGTTGAGTATAAGCTCAACATTCACATAGGCATAAGCCTTTTACACAAGAAATGTATCTGCATTTTGGGGGACAAATGGATTTACAATCACTATCCTTGCTGCAAGCATCTACTTCTGGTTCTTTAGCAGTCTCTTTGACGCCTAATGATTTGTAGTTGTTATAAAAAATATTCTCATTTATTTGATTTAATCTTGATGCCATTGACACTGACAGACCTGCAATACAATTGAAATTTTATCAAAATTAAGCAATATATATTTATAAAAACTAGAAACAAAAATTTAGAAAAAAAATTATATATATATATATATATATATATATGATAAAGAAACTTACAATAAGATGAGATGAACAAAAATAGAACTAGCAATGCCACATTGAGACGAGCTTTTTCCATCTTTTTAGCCTTGTAATTTAATGATATAACTCTTATAACAATTTTGTTTTTTTTTTAATTAGTTTGTGTTTTTGAATCTGAATTCACGTATTATTTATAGGGAATAAAACAATAAATAAAAAACTTAGAAAATAGTCAATATAATTAATTTCATGAAAATTATATTGGGATATGCACTGTGTCATATAAAATTACAAGAAAATCTTGCCATTCAATTGATTGATTTTTGGATTAATGAGATAACCCAAAATAATAATGATAAATATTAATTTTCCAAATTTGGAGACTTATAAAATTTCATTCGAAACACTACTAATCCGTTGCCTGAGAAAATAATAGCAATAAAACGCTTATACCTCATTGTTATTAGGAAGGCAAATTGTGTTTTTCTTAGGTTTTTTCTAGGGCTTGTGTGCAAAAATAATTTTTCTGAGAAATTAAAAATTAAAAAAAATATATTTAGATAATAATAATAATTAGTTAATATAGCTTATAAACTATTTTATGCTTTTATATAAAATAGTTTAATGACTTTAAGCAATATGCATACAGATATAATTTTCTTTTTAATATACTTATGTTACAATTATCTTATAATTATCAATTTTTATAAATTTAATAAATTTTAATAATTGATATTTTTTAATATAATATGTATATTAATTATTAGACAAATTTTGACTTTAATGTCAAATAAAATATATAATATTCAAATATTAATAATAGGAATAGAACCATCATTCATCCAAATTTATTTGTTTGAAATGTGCATTTTGTCATCCTGTTTTCTAATTAAAATTAGAAAGGGACAGGTATCTGCTTATGGTACGCGTTAATTTCCGAAGTGATGGTTACTGGTTCCGACTTGCGAGCCTTCATGAAATAGGAAAAAAAAAATTTAGTGATATTACAATAAGATTTATAAATGTATAAATTAAATTGAGTTCCAGCAAAATCTAAAATATTTTTTTTTCATTCCAGGATTTATAAGTTGCAAAAAAAAACTTATATATATGTATATAAATTATCTATTAAATTAAGCATATGTGCATATAAACAATAAAAAAATAATAAAAAATTAAATAATTTTATTAGCGCTGTATAAATACATTCCGTCCTGATAAAAATCTCTAAAAAAAAATTATATTTTACCAATTGACTTAAAAAATTTATGGGGCAAAAGTTTTTGTAACAACGTTATCATGGATATATATTTCATAACATCATTAACGTATTATTATAAATATGCATTAATTAATTAATTAATATTATATATAATATTAAAATATCAAATTATATTAAATTAATAATATTATATTTATTATCAAAAAATAATATTATATATAATATTATAGTCCATGCACTATACTCTAAATTAATCTTATGAGTGCATAAAAACTATTGAAAATGAAGACAAATTGTCTTTAAATTTCTAACATTATATGTCACAAAATAAACATTAAACTGCCACACAACTAACATGATGTCAACTAATAAAGCTAACTACATATTAAATATATAAATTGTTGTATTGAACATTAGAAAAAAAAATACATCAAACTTATTAATTATTATAAATTTCACACAATGTGCAAAAAATAATTAATCAATAATATCATATTATATGACGCAGATTTTTCTCTTTTTTTTAAAAAGAAGAATTTGTTGAGTTAACGAATTAATAATGAAATAAACAACCACCAGATCCAATGCAAAGACTTTGTTGGTTATAAATGCTACTGGGAAGTGCAATATGTTTTCTGCAGATTATTAGTGCTTGTCATATACAGAGACATCTTCTTGTTCTCCGTCTTTATCACTCACCACCATCACATGGAAACTCCAATATTTTTTTCTTCCAAATTATTTTTAACTTCTTTCTTCTTCATCTTCTTCTTCATTTCTGTGGGGGGTATCCCATTCTTTTCCAATAACAATAACAGAATATTGCTAAATGAAGATAATGATGATATGATGAATAGCTACTCTAAAATTGATCTTCCTGGTGTAATTGGTCCAGAAAGCATTGCCTTTGATTGCAATGGCAAAGGGCCTTATGTTGGTGTTTCTGATGGTAGAATACTCAAATGGCAACTAGCAAACCAAGGTTGGGTTTGGGCAGAGTTTGCTGTCTCATCACCTAATAGGCAAGAGTACCCTTAATTTACATTGCCAAAATATGCACCTTTGGTTCATTTTTCTTGTTCTTGTATTTATTACTATATATATGTATATAAAAATGTTGTTTACTTGCACAGATGCAGCACATATAGTAGAGAATATACATAGTAATTTAATGCAAAAAAAAAAATGATCAATTAATGAAACTTAGTACTCTACTAGCTAGCCTGTACTGTATGCATATATATATATATATAATAAGATTTTAACTATGTGGATTCGTTAGTTTAAACTCCAGTCGAAATCTAATTGATCAGAATGCATTAGAAAAAACAAGAAAGCAAGAGTATATGAGCAAAGATGTAAATACGTATATTGTGACATATAGGCTTGATATGACAATTCAAGACATAGTCAGAGTCCCTGCTAGCTAAATTCAATTGAGGAATTGGCTCAAAAAAAAATCAATTGAGGAATTGGAGGTGGTTGGAGTAATTAAGTTTCAGACCCAGAAGATAATTATTAATTTAATTAGGAGTCCCAACAGTCCTCTTTGATGCTAAAATTCATTTGCAATGTCCCATCTTAGATGTCATCAGTATATATATTCATTCATTCATTTTTTTTTCTTTTTATAGTTATTTTATTTGATTAATTACAAGAGTATTTATTATCAATTCTAAATCTTTTCTGAGCTGGTTGTATTGTTTTTATGCAAATGAAATGCAATACCAAATTGCTCATACAATGAAATAGTATTTAATCAATTTAAATATGTATTTAAAGTGAAATCATGTTTATATATATATATATATATATGAAATGAGCCTGAAATATTACAAATATAATCAACTAACTGATTGGATTAATTTGTAAATGATTTTTTTTTATTAATAGGGACAGGAAGGTATGTGATGGGTCAACAGACCCTAACATGGAACCAAGTTGTGGGAGACCATTAGGGCTGAAGTTTAATCCGGAAAGCTGTGAGCTGTATATCGCAGATGCATATTATGGACTAGTAGTAGTAGGTCCAAATGGAGGGATACCCACACAGCTTGCTGCTTCTGCTGAAGGAGTTCCCTTCCGATTCGCTAATGGTTTAGACATTGACCATAAATCTGGAGTTGTTTATTTTACAGATAGTAGCATTTATTTTCAAAGAAGGTACTCTTTTTCAATTACAATATGAGAAATGGAGAATCAAACCTGAATCTCTTCAAGGGAGATTCACTTGCCGCTAAGCTATGCCTAAGCGTGCATCGTTTCCTTTCCATTTAATTACACGTTTATTGCTAAATCTGCTAACAACCCACTTCCCAACTTGTTCAAAACTATATGCCTAAAGACTTTATACATTTGCTTTATGATACAGTAAATGAATTGACTTCGAATAATCTTGCTACCCTTTATTACATACTACTTAGAGTAAAAAAAAAAAAGATGGCAACTCAGTACACGAATGCTCCCACAATGAGCGGGATCCGGAAAAGAGTCGGATACATAGAATTTTTGTATGCAGTCTTCCCTTGCAATTAAGTGCAAGAGGCCGTTTTCACGACTCGAACCCGTGACCTCAGGTCATACAGCGACAACACTTACCGTTGCGCCAAGACTCCCTTTCTTACATACTACTTAGAGTACAAGAATATTAATTATTCCAGTACTATTAAGCATTACTGCTACATATAAATAGTTTGTTGAGCCCAACTGGTAACTATTTAGATATAGATTGATTTAAAGTTGTCATCAGGACTGAAATTTCGGTTTTAAATTTCAATTGGATTCAAATCTAAAAATAAATGAATGAATTGACTTAGTGAGATGTTGATGCACATGCAGGGCATACATATGGGCAATGATAAGCTCAGACAGAAGTGGAAGGTTGTTAAAGTATGATATAAATAGCAAGAAAGTGACAGTACTAGTTAAAGGCTTAGCATTTCCAAATGGGGTGGCTCTGAGCAAGGATAATTCTTTTATTATAGTTGCTGAATCAGGGAGGCTCAAAATCTTGAAATACAGGCTTGTAAATGCTGAAATTGCAGCTACAGAAGAAGTTTTTGCCCAACTTGGAAGAGTCCCTGATAACATAAAGAGGAATGATAAGGGAGAGTTTTGGGTGGCATTAAATGCAGGAAGAGGAAAGATTCAAAGATATGATTATAAAGAGGAAATTAGTGAGGGATGGTTGGTGAAAGATCCTGTGGGAGCTAAGTTTAGTGAAGATGGGAAAATGGTGAAAATGTTGGATGGAAATGATGGGACATTTCTTGACTCTGTTAGTGAAGTTGAAGAACATAATGGAGGATTGTGGATAGGTTCTTCTGTGCAGCCTTATGTTGGTTGCATCAAGAACTAATTCATTTAATAATTTAGTAAGCAACATTTTCTGTGGAAAGTGCCATGTAATGTACTATTTTCTTATTGCAACATGAAATAATTGTTTCTCATTTTATTTTTAATGACAACAAAATTAGTCTAATTGAATTCACTTTGAATAATTTATATATTAATACTTGAGCATATAAGATTAAGACTTCAAGCCTTAGTTAGCTAATTGGGTTCTCCCCTTCCCACCCTCATATCTATCTTTTTGTATTTGATTACTCGATATCTAAAAGAAAAGAATGTATGTTATTGGCCACCAAACTAAATCTCGGTAACTATGATTATATAATTTTTATTCAAATATGTTAGGAGATATTTTGAAAAAAAAAAGTTATTTTTTTATTTTTATGATTTATTAAAAACAATGAAAAAATAAAAAAAAATAAAAGTAGAATTAAACTCATATCAAACTCTGAATACTACTACTAATAAGAAGTTAATCGAAAACAAATGAATTATCATATATGTTAACACCAGATTTTTAGGTTAATATTTTTTTTTGATAATTTTTTGAAAATTTTTAATTGCTTAGTAAAATATGGTTTGCAATGGTTTAAAATTTAAACAATTTTTTTCTCTAGATTGAATCAATTTGGTAACTAACCATAAATAAAGGGAAGTAGGAAACGTTGAAGTTATAAAATAGAATATTAATCTTTCTAAATAATTTTTTCATATTTCAATTCTAATCCATCCTAACTAGGCCATTATTTGCAATCAAAATAAACATTACTTATTATTTGACACATTTAATTAAGAAATTATAACAAACCATCAAATTTTAACTTAGTAACTACATACATATATTGCTTCTCTTTAAATTTTAAATTTGTTTTTTAGATATTTTTTTCATTTATTCATAATTAGTGCTTCCCCACAAATCTGTACAGTTTCAACTTCAAATCCTATTATAATAGCAGTCATCTTCGAAAATGGAAAATTGGGTCCACGCACGCGGGTTCAGTTGACGAGGGCAGAGAAGATGGATATGGCTGTGAAGTTGCCTTGTAGGTATTTTCCTCTGTTGAGGTTTATGGCGATTGATCAATTAGCAATAATTTGATTGAGACAGCTGTCCTTTGATTAAAGGATTTCAAAATCGTTTTCAGTACGTTGGAAGTTTGGACCAGTTTGGTTATTGGCCTTCACGGTGTTATTTTTCTTTTTTTTTTAAATAATTTAAAATTTTCCGATGTATACTATAGAAAAAAAATACATTCTACATCATATTTTATAATTTTTTTTTATTTTTATCAAAAATATTTTAATTATTTTATAATAAATTTATAATAAACCTATAATAAATTAATAATAAATTATATAAATTTATAAATATATAATAAACTTATGATGAACTTAAAATAAACTTATAATAAACTATCTAAATTTGTTATTTTTCAAAAACTATTATAAATTTTGACAAATCTAAAAATATTTTAAAAAAAATGGTAAATTTAATTTTTTTTTTATTTTTTTAATATTTTTGTAAAGAACCCTATACTATATTTTTACCTTTTTTCATTTTACTCTATCAATTATTTATTTATATTTTTCAATTTTATTTTTCTTTAATTTTTTATTTTTAAAATTACATTTTTTCTTTTTGTATTTCATGTCTTTTTATATTTTTAATTTTTAATTTTCAAAAAAAACTTATTTATACCAGGTGCATATGCACCCTGCTAATAAAATACTGCTACAAAAGTCTATTATCATTTTTATAATAATTTTTTATGATTGGATATATATACACTCAGTCTAGTTTAAAATTTTCCTTATTTTTCTTCTTATTTTTACTCTGTTTGTTCTTTTTTTTTTTCAAATGTTATTTATTAAGTGGCTTTTGATGGAAAAGAAGTCGAAATAATTAAAATAATAGACTTATAAAATACAGAGCTTAATAATGGTATAAATAAAGCCATATCATATAACAATTAATAGTAATGACATAAAGATATTTTTATATGTTTGCTAAAATATTTTAAAGAAAAAAATCGTTTATAAATTTTTCTGTTATTCTTGTCATTTTGTATTCGTGAATGAGTATAACCTCATTCTTTTAAATTATATTTGTTCTACTTTAATTGACTCATTTTTTTTATATTATTTATGATATATGAGTTTTGTGTAAGTGTTATATATTGTGTAAATATCGTATATATATTATATATATATCATACTATGTATATATTATATATGGAACGTATAAAATAATTATATATTTCAACACTTATAAGTCACCTCGCAACACATATAAATAATATATATATAGAAGATATAAATAACATAGACATGACATATACATCACATATAAAAGAATTATATTTTTTACCACTTCCAATTCAAAACACACAACACATATAGGCAACATATACATCACATATAATACACACATAAAGGAGATATATCTCATCACTTACAATTTTCTTATATAATATATATGCATGACATATGCATAACATATTTGAAATATACAAGACATATAAAAAAATTACATACTAATTATTCTCTTACAATTCATTATGCAGCACATATAAATAACATATGCGCAACATATAAATAATATACATATAATATATATATATATATCACATGTAAAAGTATTATATATTTCATCAAATATACGTGAAATTATATTTCATTACTTACAATTCAACATATACAATAAATATAAAGGAAATATACATGGCATACACATCACTTAAAAAAGAATTATATATTTCATCACTTACAATTCAACATTTGCAGGACATATACAAATAAAAAGAAAATATACATGAAATACATATATATATATATATCACATATAGAAAATTATATATTTCATCAAATATGCAAAAAATATATATATATGAAATATACATCACACGTAAATAAAAGAAAAAAGGACTTGCATGTTCCATATATTTTTAAACTTTTTCCAAGATTTCATATTTTTGTAAACAATTTTGGTTTTTAGTTTAAATAAATTTATCTTTTTTTTTATTTTATGGTTTATGATGGTTTCATAATATATGCTATAATTTATTTTTTTATTTATTTTAACTTTCATTTTTATTGTATAATTTTCTATAATAATTTTATGGTTTAAAAAATAGGGGTGGGCAGAACCAAAATTTAACCGAATTTTTTGACAATCTTGATTCCAATCAGTTCCATTTAGTTAAGTCCAAAATTATCCGAATTATTCCCTACTCTTTTTTTTTATGATTTAATTTTTTATTGGCCACCAATATGTAATTGGTCACATATCTTTAATTGAGCATGCTATTAACAAAAATATATATATATGTTTTTCATATTATTTTCACTATCACATAAAAAATAAATTATATTATAAAAATATTAACTAATGTAAAGTGAATTTAAAAAACAAAGCCATCACCTTAATAATTTTTCCATCATAACTTTCGCCAACTTTTATATCCAAATCCAACCATTGAATTGCAAATCGTAAATGAATCAGTTCCAAAAATAAATAAAATCACAAATTTTGCCAACTTTCTTCCAAATCCAATTATTTATGGAACAAACAACTGTAAATTAATGAATAAACTCTAAAATCAAACTTACTAAGTTACTATCTTCTAAGAATTCAATTTTTTAATCTTATAGTTTAGAAGAGATCTTTGAAATTTAGTATATAATTTTTTTTCATGTATTTACAATTTCATTATAAATTTCCAAGAATGTTGATTTTGTCATTTAAAATATTTGGCCCAATTCATTATCATTCTGCAGAATCACATCGAAGCTGATGGTCTCATTTCTTATGTAACCCTAATTCATTTTTGGCTAGTTAGCAACGGGGAGGGAATAAGAATGTTCAAGTGAGACGTAAGATGTAAATTAAGTATTTTATGAATTCACGGCAACAAAAATTGATGGGGTAGCAGAAGCTCCCATAAAAAATGTGGCTGTATTTGAATATCAAAATTATTGTAAAAGGTGGTTAATTAAAATTTTTTATTTCCTCGACAATTCACGTTGCCTTTTCTTGTTGGATGTTATTACACTTCATCATGAATAAATTTGGTTAAATATAAACATCCTTGACCTACAGATTTTGTAAACCTTGAATGGAAACTTTTAATGAACTCAAATTTTTTTTTTATCTTAGATTTGGTTTTGAAAGATGATTTGATGGTAAAATCAATGAATTTAAAAGAGTTATACTTAGTTGTATTTTTAATTACCATTATTATCAGAAAACAATCCTCTATGCCCTATAAGTAAGTTGGATAATTTGTTACAGTATGATAAATATTGAAACTATTCGAGATAAGTTATTCCCATGAGTAGCCACAACATTCAATTGCAGGAATTATTTTGCATATCTCTAAGATCTCCGAGAATGGCATTTTCAATATCCTCTCTGCTCTATGCATAACTGAATCTCCTCAAGCTCTATGTTTGATTAGTTACATGGTTTTTTTTTTTTTTGCGGGTTAATCGGTTAATCATTAACAGATCTAAAATTGAGCTCTCTCATATTTATTAACTAAACCGACCGTATATTTAAATAGTTGATTAATTAAACCAAAAATAACCATTTGATGCTCACCCCTATTTAGAAACCATAAATTTTTAAATAATCAATTTAGTGTTTTTCATCACTTTAAACTTTTATTTTCGAAAATGTTGTTAATAAAATTTTAAATATCAAATGTATATGTATAAAATATTGTTCATCTGCATAGCCTATTAACATCTTACAAACTATCAAATAAAATAAAAAATTATTTAATCATTTGCCCATCAACTGGCCATAAGCAATATCTTCTTTACTCTTTTGGTCATGCAATGTGCAAAGGCTAATAGAAAAGATCACTTGAATGCTGTTATGTTTGAGTAGTCTTGGTACTAAAAGTAGGTTACAAGAAAAATTAGGAATGTATAGAACATTTATAAGTATTAATTTGTTATGTAAAAATACTGTCCCAATGGTCGAAACTTGTAAGGTGTTACCATTTGGCAAATGTACTTTGATAGGATTAGCAAAGATTTGGAAGGTACTGAACAATTGACTATCAATGCATATGTGATTTGAAGCACCACTGTCCACAATCCATTTACTAACAACAGATATATCAGGTTGTTTGAGAACCATACCTGCAAAATCATCTATCTATGCAAAGTTCAGAAAGGCATCCGATGGTTCTATAACTTGTTTGCCTCTGATATACTTGGAACTCTCTTGTTTGATCAGCTCTGCTAGTTCTCCTTGCAGCTTCCAATCATTCCTTTTTGTTATCTTTGTCTCTACAATAATGTTTTCATCTGATGCCACTAGATTAATTTGTGAGCCTTGTTCTCTCTGTTTCTTGCCCTTTAGCTCCACAAACCAGTCAGGCTCACTATTAATTTGAAACAAGATTCCCTAAGATGTCCATTTCTCTTACAAAAAGTGCAGTATTTGTCTTTATATTTCTAGAACTCCTTTTTCTTATTCTGACCTCTTTTAAAGCTTTGCTTTTCACCAGATATAGTCTTCACTAACATCACACCATTTTCTAGCAACTCATTAGTCTGCATATTTGCTAATTTCTATTTTTCAACTCTAAGAATTAAGGAATGAGCCTTGCTTACAGTAGGTAATGGATCCAACATTAGAATCTGGTCCTTTGCATTATTGAAACCATCATTCAATCCCATAAGGAATTGCATAAGCCTATCCAAGGAAATTACTTCTTCCAACTGCTTTCCAGCACCACAAGTACAATGTGGCATAGGTCTCAATTCATTGAGCTCATCCCATAGCTTCTTGATCTTAGTAAAATAGGTATTAACATTCATGTTACCTTGTGCTATGGCTGAAATTTAGCTTTGTAATTGGTAGATTTGAGGACCATTGCATTCTCTGAAATTGTCTGCAAGTGTCTTCTACAATTCTTTGGCAAAAGATGTGTAGATAAAGGCTTCAGCAATATCCTTGTTCATTGAATTCAGAATCCATGAGGTTACCATTGAACCTGCTCTACGCCGGTCGCCATACTTAGGTGAGTTCTTCTGTGGTTCCTCTGTATTTTCTTCAATAAAATTGATCTTATTCTTTGCTATCAATGCAATTCTCATTGCCCTACTCCATGTTCTATAATTAATTCCATTCAGGAGGTTGGTGACCAACACCATTCCTGGATTGTTAGAAGAATAAAGTTGATCAGGATCTCCATTCCTATTTTCTTTGGCCACTTATGTTCTTCTCGATCTCTCTTTATTCTCGATCTCTCTTTAGTCTCACTCATAAAGTTGATCAGGACCACTAAAAACTAAAGAAAAACATCAGCATGAAGAATAAGATGAAGAAGGGAAAGAAAAAGGGAGATCTAGGGCTGTGGCCGACCTACAACAAATAAAGATAGAGCAAACTCTATCTAAAGAGGGGTAAAATTTCACTGAAAAGTAGAAAAAGATTTTAAATTTATAAAAGTTTAGAGGTCCATAAATATTATACTTTTTGCTTAGAAGAGCTTTTATCTCCATTACAAATGATATAGAGGAGCTTAATTATTTTTCAATTTATTATTATTTATTATCAAACATATTTTTATTATATTAAAAATAATATAACATATATAATTCTTTAAAAACTAAACTTGTTATCTCTAATTTATTGCAAAATTAACAAGTTAGTGGAATTAAGAAATAAAATTTAAATATAATTTAAATTTTCGATCTCTAATTTATTGCAAATTAACAGCTTAGTAGAATAATTAAGAAATAAAATTTAAATCTAATTTAAATTCTCGATAAAAAGAGAATAACATTATAAGTGAAAAAATAATTTTCTATCTGACGCTGACACAATAATAGTGGATTCTTTAAATGGTAAAAGAAAAAAAAACACACTTCAACCTACAGTGTTTTTTAATATTTTTTTTGTAATTTTTTATTTAAAAAATAAAAAAAGATGTGTGGTTTTCTTGAAGATAAACTTTGGAGAATTTATTAATCATCGAAGAACGAGGCAATACAAGAAATAATAGTATCACAAAGATGAAAACTTGCAAAAGAAAATGATCTAGCTAAATGGTGACTGATCATATTCGCTTGTCTTCGAGTTCAAACTAAAGTAATATTACTTTTTTGTCTTAATAGAAACTTACAATCACTTATTATTGATCCAAAAGAGGATATGTCCTCTACAGAAGATAGAGTGCTAAGATAGACCTCTTATGAATAGATAAAAACGGACCTAGAGCTATTGAAACTATGTAATATCCATTTCAGTATATGTCGTAATGCCAATATTTTTACTATTTTTGGTTCTGTTATACCCTGTAAAAAGCTCGATATAGCTAAAATAAATTTTCCTGTCGAATAACACCTACAAATGCCAAAACCAGCAGATTTGTTGGCCATATTGATTGAGCCATCTACTGAGCATCGTCAGCCATAGGATCTAGGAAGTAAACCATCAGACATGGTCGCTTAGCGGCTTACAGAAATTGCCGTCGCTGCCTTCTCCTTTGCACATCTCCATGATGATGAAAATTTCAGTGCTTGTGAAACCAAACGATCTGCACTTTCTCCCTTGCCATACCATAAGAGAACGTTCCTAACAGTCCACAATTTCCAACAGATGACATAAACTTCAGCAAGTTTATCCTCTTTCAAATACTGGAGAACACAAATAAACCAAGATGTAAAGTCACTCCTAATAGGATAAATTTGCAGTCCCCAAGCATGTCAAACGCCAAAGAGAATGAATAAAGATAGAAGGTATGCAAACGATATTCTGTCACGCCACATCTTGGATAGCCAAACTCCACAAATACCATTTTCTTGTTTATTATACATTTTGTTGGAATAATATTTGATAGCAGGCGCCAATAAAAACTTCTCACCTTTGATAAGACATGAACTCTTCATAATATTTTTCAACTTGATGAAGGAACTTGTGAGACTAAGGGAGGCCTAAAAGAAAGGGAAAGATAATAAACAGATTTTACAGTATATATCACGTGCATGATGTCATAACCAAAAGTCATCCCCATTAAATTTGCGAATAGGTATGCTGAGAATAGCCTCTGCCTCTAATTGCAAGAACACAGACTTGACCAAGTTTACATCCCAATATGATCCAGTATCATTAAAGAGATCTATCACCATATTACAATAATTATGCACTGGCTTGAGAGACTCAACCAAAAAGTGTTGATAAATAGGCAACTAGGAGTTAGTCCAAATCTGAATTGTCCTACCATACCCAATACCCTTACGCACACTACTTCGCAATAAAGCTTGAGCTGCGATAATGCTCCTCCAAGTAAAGTTAGGATTATGCCCCAACTTGCATTTTAAAAAATCCCCATTATGATAATATATAGCTTTGCGTACCTTAGACATGAGAGAGTTGGGGCTAGTTAGAAGGCGCCAAGCCTGTTTACCCAGCGTAGCTAAATTAAAGTGATGCAACTCACTATACCCCATTCCTCCATTTACTTTCCTAACACAAAGTTTATCCCACACCATCCAATGAATACTATTTCTATTTCAGATCCACCCTACCAGAATGAGTTCATAATACGTTGGATTCCTCACATAATGATATCAAGATAAAAAATGAGCTCATATAATAAGAAGGAATATTATGAGCAACCGACTTTAGAAACACTTCTTTGCCAACCTTGGAGAGCAAATGGCTAGACCAATTTTGAATTCTGAACATCAGCCTCTTCTTCAGAAAATTAAAAATTTGTTTCTTATATTTTCCTATTAGAGAAGGCAAACTAAGATAGCGACTATGATCCAGAGTCTGTGCTACACCCAATACCTCTTTTAAAGATGCATACAGCATGTTTGAAATATTAGAGCTGAAGAAAATACCTGACTTACTCAAATTGCGCTTGTTCAGTTGCCTCCTCATATATCGATAACAACTGCTTAACCTTAGCACACTCTATGGCATTGGCCTTGCAGAAAAAAAAGGAATCATATGTAAATAATAGATGGGAGATACTAGGGCAGTTCATCGTAATCTAATAGCCATGAATATCTCCAGTTGCTTGAGCATTATTAAAAAGTGTTGATAGGCCCTCTGCACAAAACAAAATTAGGTAAGGTGAGAGAGGGTCACCTTGGCACAATCCCCTACCCGGCTTAAGCCTACCCACTTCCATCCCATTTAACATAAAGGAGTAAGAAACAGTACGAGTACACATCATAATCATATTGACTCGCTGCCTATCAAAACTCATTCTTAGTATAATAGCCTCCAAATAAGACCAGTCCACTCTATCATATGCATTGCTAATATCCATTTTCAAAACTACTTCCCTCACTTTACTTCTTCGTTTACACTTCATAAGGTAGATAAGTTCAAAAGCTAATAATACATTATCTGTTATGAGCCTTCCAAGGACAAAAGCAGATTAAGCATCATAAATAAGTTTAGGTAAGGTGGCTTTCAATCGATTAGCTAATACTTTAAAAATAATTTTGTAGAGCACATTACAAAGAGAAATAGGTCTTAATTCCTTTATATTGGATGGATTGTCTCTCTTAAAAATCAATACCACTAAGGTATTATTTAAATTATCAGAAAAAGTATCATTAGCTAACCAATGTTTGCAACTAAAAATAACATCAGCATCGATAATATTCCAAAACTTTTGAGAAAATGCAAGGTTCATACTGTCTGTGCCAGGAGCCTTGTCTGGATGCATTTGATGAATCATACGATAAAACTCATCATTTGAGAAAGGTTCTAGTAGTCGAGCATTATCCTCGTCAGTAACACAAGGAATAATCATATTAACAACTTGATCAAAATTAGAGGTGGATTGTCTAAATAAATTAGAGAAATAATAAAGAACAATCGCTTGCAAACCACTTTGATCAGAAATCCAGGTACCCTCTTCATTCTGTAGGGTTATAATAGTGTTGCGTCGTTTCCTGCTCGATGCTTGGGAGTGAAAATATTTTGAATTATTATCCTCAGATGCCAACTAAAATGCCTTTGCCCTTTGTTTTCAATATACATGTTGTTGTTCTAGGGTAACAACTACCTCCTTCTTAATGTCAGAAATAGACAAGTTACTCATTCCCAATCTCCATTGTTGCACCATATAACTTACCCAAACGTTGCTTAAGACCACCCGTGTGAATTTTGCCCCACTCCCATAATGCTTTAGCACAACGATCCAACTTATCTAAAAGAGGCAAATCACCGTAATCCCAGCTTGCTTCAACAACAGAGGAGATATCAGAATTCGACAACTATTCATTCTCAAATAAAAAACGACTTGAAATATTATACCCATCATCAGTTGTACGTAACATGATCGGATTATGGTCTGAGGTTGAAGCCATAAGATGAAGCAATTTGCTATTTGGGAACAACTCATTCTATGTAGCAGAAACCACACACCTATCTAACTTTTCAAAATTCGGTCAGCAGTACTATTTGATCACTCCCATGTAAAAGAACACCTAACAAGATTCAAGTCTTTTAGCCCACATTGCAGTAAAGTATTCCGAAATCTATTAAATAAATAAGCAAGATGAGCATTACCTCCTTGTTTCTCCTCAACCGATAATAAATCATTAAAATTCTCAATCATTGCCCCACGACAAAGAACTCCTATCAGCTAGGGCCAACATAATGTCTCAAGACTGCCGACGTCGATGACACTCTGAAAAACCATAGAGGCACATACAACGTCAATCCAACATGCCATTAGCGGAAACATATACATCAATAAAATTGTTGCAATAAGCAAAAATAAAAAAAAATTTAATATGAGACAAATAAAAGCCAAACTGCCACATCTTCCTAATTTATCCACCACAAAATACGAATCAAAATTAATTATAGAACACACTTATTTTATTCTGTATTCACGAACTAAAGTCACCATAAAAAAAACAACATTTGGCTTGTATAGTCAAATAAGCTCTTTTAGAGCTAATACTACTCGAGAGTTGTCAAGCCCTTGTAATTTCAGCTTAATATTTGTATGGTTGTCGATGGATCTATGAATCAAGGACGGCCAATGTAACATGATTCCTTACAGCAAGGGAGTTCGGTAAGAAAATGCTGGCAGACGAAGGAGGTTCAATTAATAATAAATAAATTATAAGAACAGTTAACTCTTTTAGGAACAGTGCACATCGATGTGTGTGCATGTCCAACCGAAGCACTGCAAAATAATAAACGATAAAAAGTCTAGCTTACCTTTGAAAAAAAGATAAAAAGTCTAGCTTACCAACCCGCAAAATTCTGTTTACAAATCTTTTTTTTTTCCTACTAAAAACACTGGGGATCAGTATTTAAATTTTGAGTAATATTTATATATTTTTTAATGCGGCGTGAAAATGTATCGTTGAATTTGTCTAAAAAAATAGAAGTATCTTTATTAAATTAAATTAAAAATAAAAAATAATTAAGACATGCTAATTGTTATGTGCAATGACAAGATTTCTCCTTTCAATGGTCCTCCCTGGTCCCTAGGTCCAAAAGATGATATCATAATAATGTTAATATATTCCTTACATTTCCACCTACCAAAGCAATTGTTATTTTTCTTGAACGAAACCGAAGCAATTGTTTTTGCACTTAGATTGGACACCCCAATTTAATTTTTCAAAATTAAAATATTAATTTGAATGTTAATTGGAATTTCTTCAATTGAAATTGTTATTTTCAAAAAAAAATTACCTTTATCAAATTATAACTTTATATAATTAAAAAATTAATTAATTTTTTAGCTTTATATTTATTATTAATTATTTAATTAATGAGGTAAGTATATAATATTAATAAATTAATAAAAAATTTTATATATTTAAAATAATTTTATATAATATTTATAAAATTTAATATTTTTTAAGAAATATGAATAAATTAAAAATAATAATTTCAGTAGGGCCGAAAAAATATAATTAGCTATCAGTAGGTTTTAGTGTTAGCCTGCAAATCCAAATATATCCATTTTAATTCTAGCAAATCAAATCAAATTTTAAAAATAAATAAATGGGTTAAATTTTTTCAATCTCACCGCTATTTTGATCAATTCAATCGATTATATTCATTTAAAATATATGAATTGATCGATTTTAATTTAAAATTTTAACAACCAATATTTTTAATTTAATTTTAATTTATATATTTTACAAATTAAAATTGACTAAATATTATTAAATCTAACTAATAATTATTAATTTCTTATTTTTTAAGTAATTAATTTTAAAAAATAAATTATTCAATTTAATCAACAATTATCATTTTGATAGACTCTTACTATTAGACTAAAATCATAAATGCTCTTTTTTATCATATGTATAAAATTCGGAAGTTGCGTGAAGGATATAATTTAATATTTGGTTATATAATAATGTGAACATAGAAGAAAACACATGGAATTTGATTTGATGTGTAAATTAGGCGTTTAAAGCGTATGAAATTTCATGCAATATTACAATTGCCACTTGGTATGGTCCTCATGTGATATTTCAATTTAAAAGACGTGTGCTCTCCATTTTCTGTCAATTTTTGACCCTTTCTATTTATATCAAATAAAAATAATAATTAATTTATCTTGATCAATGGAAGTTTTGTTATATAAAAAATAAATATCATTTTTTATTGAATCTGAATAATTGTATTACAACTTATTTTTAAAAATTATATTTAGATAATTGAAATATTAAATTTTGAAACAGATATCATTTATTTTTTTAAATTTATTGACTATTTTATTAAATTGAATTATTCAAAGCTACTAACATAATTAAAATTAATTTCAAAAGGGAACCTCTTTAGCAGAATAGGCGAACAAAAGTTGATTTTCGGCAAAATAAATTCAACTGCACAGTAAGAAATCACTACTCGAGAATATGTTCGCATTTGACAAAAAAAAAATAAAAAAAGAGAATATGTACGCATTATTATTATCATGTTATTATTATTATCGTTTTTACATATTTATTTATATAAAAATATAATGAAAAAACTGAAAAATTGAATTACCATTTGAAAATAATATATATTTCGTTCAATTATAATTTTTTAAAAATCAGTTACTTTTATTTTGCTTTTCATTAACGAGGGACCATGTTTAATCAAATAAATTGAATTAGTATATAGTTACTAACAAATAAGAACGCAATATATATATTTTTTATACATTATTATATCATATATCACATATACTATCAGGATATAATAAATTTTACATTTCATTCATATGTTTATTTAAATTAAATTAACATATATATATGCTTGATGTTTTAAAAAGAAAATTAAAGTAAAGATTAAAAGAAATTAATATGATATGAAGAAATAATTATTTTATTTTATTTTATTTCGTTTCTTTCTCTCCTTCGTTGCTCTGCTCTCAGTTAATATTTTTTTTAACAATTAGTGGTTGTTCGGTGAAATTTAAAAAAAAAAAAAAAAGAACCTTAACTAAATTGTTAAAAAACCAAAAATGCCCTTGATTTAATATTTTATTTTACCCTTAAAATATTCCTAAAAAAGCATCTATTTTCCAATTTCATATGTCAGAGAACTCTTTCTTTTTCAGGGCGGGAGATAAAAAAAAAATTCTTTGCCTTTTTTTTTAGATCTTTTCACTTCGTACTTTTGAGTCCAAAAGAAGTTTCGTTTTCGCGAACAAATCAAACTTTTTTAATCTCTCTTCATTTCGATCTCTCAATTTTATTCGGTTCACTTGTTTTTATTTTAATCCTTAATTTGGTTATTTCGTTCAGATCTGCGCTTGTTTTTCAAATCCAATTTCATTGTTACCGATCCAGGTTAGTTAATTACGTATTTTATGATCTTCAATTAACAATTTTGTAGTAATGAATGAGTTTTTGAAGCGATAATTCTATTTTTTTTTAATGAAAATTGTTCATTTGTGCAGAGAAATGGGTTATATAGGGTCGCATGGAGTAGCAGCACTTCAAAGATATAAATACAGTGGAGTTGATAACTCTTATACTGCTAAATATGTTTTGCAACCCTTTTGGAGTCGATTTGTTAACTTCTTCCCTCTTTGGATGCCGTGAGTACTTTGTTTTGGTTTTTTTTAGATATTGTTTGGTTTTGTTGCTTTAATTTGATTGATTGAACTCTTTCAATGTTCATGGGATTATATTGGATACAAGTGTATGCTCTTTGGTTAATAGAGGAAAATGGGTATTGATTTCAGTTCTAAACGGTTTATTTCTGTTTGTAACTATGTGGGTTTGTGATTTGGGGACTGGACTGTGGAGTTTAGGCTTGCTTTATGTTTTGGTGCTTTTAGTTGATGCTTCTACAAATGTTTTGGAAAGTGTACTATTTGATTTTATGGTATAATGAATTTTGAGTTGTACTGAATGCTTTGAAGGTGAAACACTCAGTCATAACCTAGTTTTTCAGGTGTTCAAAATTGAGAATCTGGCGGTAAAGCTGCATGCTAATTGAGATAGTTAACTCTGCATATTTAGTGTAGAAGTTAAAGAGTTCTGAAATGGAGGAGCAAATGATGAAATGTTATATTTCCTTTCGCACCATTACAATATAAGTTTAGTACTGTCCAATTGGTCCTCAATGTGAGCCAGGACAATGCTTTGTCTTCCTTGCTGTTATATGACTGGTGTTTAAGGTTGTCTACTTTAGCTTTTACTGGTCCTAGCTCACTTACTTAAACTTGGATATATGCCTCTTAAATTCGTTAACTTCTTAAAGCCACATTGTAGTTGGATGTTTTGTTACTTTGGAAGGAGGATCAGAGTGTACTTCTCTAAGAATATTGTTTGATTTGGCTGGTTTGGAAGGTTTTGGTGCTAGGTTATTTGGGATTTTACAATTTATCATGGTCATCATTAAATGCAATCAAGCATTGTGGTATGTAGACTTGTACCAAGTACCTGATGATGAATGTTTAGGAGAGTTGTTTGTGATGCATAACACCATAATCACGTTTAACTTCTGTTTATTTTTTTTACTCTTCCTCCATGCCTCTGGATGGTGGTACAGATTGACTGTTACTGTCTTATTCTGTCTTCTGGATGTAAATGCCTGCAGCAATACATTGTTAATCCTTTAGTTTGAGTAGTATTCTATGTTTATGTTTTACATTGAATTTTCTTTGGAAATAACTTTTTGTTCTTATTTTTTAATATTCTCTAATGCAATTTTTTTTTCTTTCTTTCTCTTTATCTGTTGGCATATTTTTTCCTCCGTATCTTCTCCAGACCAAATATGGTGAGATGTATGCTCATTGTACTTTTTGATTTTGACATATAGTATTTTCTTGCTTTGATCACTAAAAGATTGTGCTTTTGCGTTTTTAGATTACCCTTACAGGATTCATGTTCTTAGTTGCATCTGCTTTGCTTGGCTATGTAAGTAGGGTTTCTTTGTCTAATTTTGGTTGAAAATTTTGTGGATTTTTTTTCTTTTCTTACAGCTACTAATTTATGTTTGCATCTCAGATATATTCACCTCTTCTAGATACAGCTCCACCAAGATGGGTTCATTTTGCACATGGATTACTTTTATTTTTATATCAGGTGAGTCTAATTCTTGCCAATATTTCTGGTGTATTTTCATTGTTAGGCCTGCTGATGTTGTGTTTTGATTATGGCTTTTACCGTTCAGACTTTTGATGCTGTTGATGGGAAGCAAGCAAGACGGACCAACTCATCAAGTCCATTGGGAGAACTCTTTGACCATGGTGATTTTCTTTTATTAGTAAATAATTTACTTTTTTTATATATTTATTATTCCAGAATGTTGCCAAAATGTATATACTTATGTTGTTCTCATTATAATGCAGGATGTGATGCGCTTGCATGTGCGGTATGTGCTTTCCATCTTTGGTTCTTTAACTTCAGCGTGTACGTTCTCTCTAACATTTGTTATTGGTGTCACTCAGTTTGAAAGCATGGCTTTTGGTAGCACTGCCATGTGTGGAAGAGACACGTTCTGGTTTTGGGTTATTTCAGCTGTTCCATTTTATGGTGCAACTTGGGAACAGTATGTGATTTCAACTTACTTGTTCTTTATTTACTGCGAGCCAAATGCAAAATATAGGACTATATATGATCTATTTCATTTCTTCTCCTCTTAGTTTGACCTGCTGTTATCTTCATTTTTCTTGATTGTTGGAGTTTTTTGTGTTTCATTTGTTTCTATAGCTTAAGTATTCGTTGCTGTAACTTTTGATATTAAACTAATGCCTTGTTTTTCTTTATTCTAGTTTTTTTACCAATACTCTTATCCTTCCTGCAATTAATGGACCTACAGAGGGTTTGATGCTAATTTATGTGGCACACTTTTTCACCGGAATAGTTGGTATGGTCTTTCTACTCCGTGTCCTATGCTTAAAATTATTGATTTATGAACTTTTAGAAGTTCCTTATTTTAATATATTATTTAATAACTTTTTCAACTTTCTTCTCTTTTGTCTCTGTCTGCTTTCTTATTTTTACAACTTGAATTGTTTCCTTTTCAAGGTGCTGAGTGGTGGGTTCAGCAATTTGGGAAGTCTTTTCCCTTTCTAAGTTGGGTGCCATTTTTCAGTGGTAAGCATAAGAATTCATTAATTTATGCCTCCTCCTTCTCCCACCGCCGCATTGTTGATAGATAACTTTGTTTAGATACTTAGGAACCATTAAATCTCTTAGTGAAATCAGTTCGATGCCTTGAGCATAAGTATATGTGTTGCAATTATGTCTTATCGTGGGCTTTAACCTAAGAATGCGGTTTTCCATGTTTCATTTATAGAGCAATTTTCAGAATTCTGTGACTTCTACATAGCTGTTACTTTTTCGTCTGATTTTCTTTCTTTGCTTTACTAGCTTTTACACATATGCTATGTTGTGGTCATTTTATAATGATGGCACAGACAATTTGTGCATACTTGCTATATTTTTCCCATTAAATGCTTCATATTTTATCTTATCTTTTGCTTTCCTATTTTTGAAGACCCAATTAGTATGAGATTTAAGGTTAATTGGGTTGAGTTCCTAACATGAAGACATACAAATTAAGTTACTGAGGTGCTGTTTCAATCTATCGCAATGGAATACATCCACCATTTGGGTTTTGTTTCTGCAGAAAACACCATGTCCTTGGGAAAATATTTTCCTAGAGACTTTTTCTGGGAAAATAATGTCCGAGAAACTCATTTTTTGTTGTTTGGTTGGGATATTGAAAATTAGTTGAAAAATCTTATAATTTTAAATTTACAAGACTATAAAAATGTTTGGACTTATAAGAATGCCAATTTTTTTTAAAAAATATTGTTTAATAGGAGAAAAACACAAAAATATATTGCGGTGGTTACCGGCTACTGGTAATGGCTGCTGGTGTTGACAATGGTGACCACCAATTACCAGTGGATTTAGTAGGCTAGTTTATGTATTTTTCTTTCACCATAATGAGTTTCCCAAAATTCAGAAACTGGCTTACTTTTCCATCTGACTAGGAAAATGTTTAATGTTGGCTAATTTTCCTAAGTGCTTCAACACCCAAAAATGCAGAGAAAGTTTTATAGGATAACATTTTCAATGAAAGAAATGGCAATTTGTTTGTGTGATTTATACTTGTTACACTTCATTCTGGATGGGCTTCATCATTTTTACTTTTTAACAACTCACAATATTCTTATTTGCTTATAATGTGTCACATATTGTTTGTGCATTCTATGGGTATTTCCATGTGATTCAATGGGTTTCTATGGCCAAATATGTAGGCCTAACATTAAGTTGCTGGAATTTGCACTTAAAATGGTTCATTGTGTTATGATTTTTTACTTGACTATTGATTGTTCGTGTTATAATGCATTAAATTGTATTTAATATCTTCCCATGCCTTTTACCTTTTTATACTTATTTTTCCTTTATCTATATATTGCACCACTGTCTTAAGTTTCGTAGTTGGAAATAAAATTTCACTCACCTTTTTCCTTGTTGACAACAGAAATTCCAACTCACAAGGCCGTGCTGTTCATAATGATAGCTTTTGGTGTTATACCAACAATTGCATTTAAGTAAGCTTTTAATACTTCTGAAATGAATGAAAATTTCAGCTCTCTTTTGCATGTCTAGTTTATAATGGTTGGCTTTTTAGAGTCATATATGTGATGTTTTTTGTTTTTATCTGACCACTTAAGGTTTATTTTCCTTGTGAAACTTTTTCTGGTTACCACTCCACATTGATAGTAAGACTGAATTTTGGATCAGAGTTTAAAATTTGTCCCTGTGTTCTTCAATTGTGCATGTGAAATTATATTGTTCTTTTTCTTTTTTTGTCTTCCTTTTCTCCTTGCTTACTAGCCTGCTTTCTTTCATCACCTCTCTCTATCTCTCTCTATGCTGGTGATGGGTGTAGGAGATTTTGCTGAATCAATATGGGGTTGAATTTAAATTGGTGTGATTTACTAATACCCTAATTGTTAGCATGAAATCTCCTATTTTGTCTTATGAAGTTTCATTATTGGTTAGCTGAATACATAATCACTGCTGTTAGTTTATGGTTAGCTTTAATCTTTTTGTGTAATCAGGTATTTTTCTGTAATAACCTTTTTTGCAGTGTCTCCAATGTCTACAAGGTTGTTAAGTCCAGAAAAGGCAGCATGTTACTGGCATTAGCTATGGTAAATCTCTAACCTCTAGGACATGCATTTCTTACTATACTAGTGCTTGATACATGCCTTATTCTTGGTTCTTCATGTCAGCTTTACCCTTTTGTTGTGCTTCTGGGAGGCGTCCTTGTGTGGTATGACTCAACTTGCAACAGTATCTTGCACATAATAACTTCTTGAGTTGCAAAATGTCTTTATCGAGGATCCTATATCTTATTCAGGGATTACCTGCCTCCATCTAATATAATGGGAAATTATCCACATTTAGTCATACTGGGAACAGGACTTGCATTCGGGTTTCTTGTGGTAAGATGTGTTTTTTTTCTTTTTCAGTTTTCAATTTCTCTGAATTTTTATGATTTTGTGTGTGTATGCATGTGATGGTCTCAAAAATGATGTTATATTGTCATTATCAATGAGATTGGTTGCTCAGCATAAAATTAAATTCATTAAAATGCATTCTTGGTGTATGTAATTTTGGTCAGTTCAGCCTTAAGGTGGCAATTGAATTGAATAGGGTGGTTTTAGATTTAGGTCATTTAGGTTTCAAGCCATATCAGGCTAAACCTTAATCCTATCTCATTAATTCGGTTGGGCTAGGGATTTATGATCATCTAATGGGTTGACTTTTGGAAATTTATGTCAAGCCATTCGTTTATTTATTGCAATTATTATTTTTTAAAATCTTTGGGATTACTTTTTCTATCGTATCTAGTTGTAATTAAAATTTTACAGTTCATTCAGTTTACTTGGGTCACAACCTACCGTGTGCTAAATTAGGGTTTAACCTTAAATCTTTTCAAGCAGACATTTTGGTGTGGTAACATTCATTCACAAATCCAGTAATGAAATTGACACTTAAGGGTAGCATGATATTGTAAAGCTAAACTACAGGCTAATTTTACTTTGATTAAGTGTTTAAAAGTGGCATCCAATCACTCAGTGAACCTTTCATAACAATTACCATTAGAAATTTTATTTTCTTTTTACATTGGAATGCAATTCATAATAGATATTCATTTATTATTTTTGAAAGAGTTTTTTTTTTGACAGGGAAGAATGATTCTATCCCACTTGTGTGATGAACCAAAGGGATTGAAAACTAACATGTGCATGGTATGTAGCTTTAAATTCTCTACTATTTGCTTTCATTCAGTGATATAGAAGGTTGTTCATATGTATTAATTTACTGTCTATTCTCTACTCAGTTGCCGTAAAAGCAATTTTGGTGTATGTGCTTTCTAACGAATGCTTATATCATTGCATCTGGTACCAGATGTGGTGTAGTTAAGAGTCTTTTTTTTTTATTTAATGATCTCCTGAAAAAAAAATAATTTTTATGATCCTTATGAAGGTGTATCATATACTCAGTTAATAATTTACTTTGTTTTTTATTTTACAGTCTTTGTTATATCTACCATTTGCCATTGCAAATGCACTTACTGCCAGACTGAATGATGGGTATGTGGTAATTTAATTGTAGCCTCTGCTTTTCAACAATGGATATTTCTTTTATTTAATTTTATCCTTTGCTTTTAAACAATGGAACATTTCTTTTATTTAATTGTAGCCTGCAGTGCACACTTCTTTTAATTAATTGCCTGCAGTGGTAATTTTTTTATCACTTTCTTGTATTGCAGAGTTCCTTTGGTTGATGAGTTATGGATTCTTCTTGGTTACTGTTTATTCACAGGTATGCAACTTTTATCTTGTTTTGCTAATTTATCTATGTTGAGAATATGGAATAAATTCACTTTGTTAATGAAAAGTTCCTTTCAGAATCGAGTTAGATGTGATAATTTTAATGGCTCTTGTGTACATATATTGTTGTATTCTTATATGTTATTTTTCATAACTCTTTTCTTCTTGCCTCAGTGGGACTATATTTACATTTTGCCACGTCAGTCATTCATGAAATCACAACAGCTTTGGGCATTAATTGCTTCAGGTGGGAATTTGCTTCTATTGAATGCTCTAAACACTGCCTTTTTTAACCTTGTTGGTTTCAGGTTTTTTATTGTTATTTTGGGTGGTTTTGGCTTTTGAATCTTCATAAAGAGTGTTTGAGATTGTCCTGTTTCCATCAGAATCCGTTGCAGTTTTTTTTTTCAAGTGAAATTATATTTCACTCGGGATTGGATGTTTAGTTACTCTTTTCAACAAAGTTCATTTCCCTGCCAAAAGACAGGACTTTAGTTACGAACTGATTCTCTTTTGCTAAATTGACAGGATAACCAGGAAAGAAGCTTGAAAATGCAGATTCCGATTTTGGGTATAGTACCCTAAACTTGTTTATGAACTGTACCGATTGAGATTTTCTACATTGTCCAATTTTTGGAGTTAATATTTTAGGTCATATATTTCGGTGGTTGGGCTCTGTGCCGTTAATTGATGGGGAATCTGTATGTCCAATTATGATTCAGCTGGCATGTCAGGAGCAATGCAGGGACATTGATGATTTTGCAGATTATCTTTTTTGGTTTTACATTGATGATGGGGTTGTATCTGGATTCAAGGCACATGCTTTGGTTCAACCAATGATGTAACAGATTATTTATTTGAAATCGAAGTAGAGTAGTTAATTTGAGGCATGGAAACCTTATATAGCGATTGCTGTGTTTCGAAGTTAAAAAGATGGGCGATTGAGCTTTTATCCTTGGTCTCTTCTTGGCATGTGAGAGTGAGAGATGGGTGATCAGAGGATGCTCTTTGGTTCAATGTTGTATGGGTTTAGTTTTTTTGACTATCAGTAGGTGGCTCTTAACTCTTCATCAGCAAATTTTTGTTAAACGCATATAATTCTTAGAGCAGCTTTCTCTAGCTTATTCATCCAGGGTTATTAGTGGGCATTTTATCATTGATACAAGTCTAGTGATAAATTAGAATTGTTAATGTGCTAGACTCTGTTTTGGGTTTCAAATGGAGATCCTTAACCATCGGAAATTTTCGTGTTGAACGGTAAAAGATAGTAATATTAAGTGATTTGAGAGGATTTCAGATGAATTTGATATGTTGGGAAAATAATCTCTTTTAAGCCTAATTGTTGACGGATTGGTAATTCAAATCATTGATTGATTAAGCATGATTTTGCTTAAACGAATTTCTTGTTTGGACTAATTAAATATCTAATAGATTCCATGCCCGAAAATTGACACTTTTTATTATATTGAACTTAGCTTCGGCTATCTTTTTGCCTAATTATATATGTTATGCAGGATTTCAGTTGGAATTGAACACTCCCACGAATTCTTGCTTAGTTATTCTCAAAAAATATTGATAATGATAATAATAATAATAATAATATTGCTACAGTTCTAATAAGCTTTAACTGCAACGTTTCATCAGGAAAAGAGAATTATAAAAACTGGAATGAAGCCTCATTGAAAGATCAAAATAAGACCTATACAAAAGAATAATTTCTTTGCATTTTAACAGGGTTTAGTACAATTTCAGGAGTTCAATTCTTGATTGCATTAGCACTTTCAGTATAACAACAGGTAACTTCCAATAAATTACAAAGATAACAGGTAACTTTCAATTCTTGATTGCATTAGCACTTTCTGTATTCAATGTAAACTAACTTTTATCCAAGTCTTCAATAGGATTGACATGCGAGAACAAAAAGAGCCATTAGGCTGGTAACTTTGAAGTCAACTGCCTGCCTGCCTGCCTCATAATGGAGTCGTCCAAACTTTTTGACAGCCCTCTCTCCACCAACATATCCATTGAATAAAAAAGGAAAGAGCAAAGAGGCATAGTAATGACATAGGGCAAATGGCACTTGAATCTCAACTAAGACAAAAGAATGGCAATTTTCACCAAGTCCTGATACTGGTACATCGGCAACAGGATCATAATATCATAATGAATGGCTTACAAGGCCTTCTCCAGCCACCTTGGCAATCTCAATGAATCTCTCATTCCAAGTCGTGTGAGGAACACAGAATAAAAAATGTGTAGTAAGAACACCAAGAATCCACTATTTAGCAGTAACTGTTTGACAATCAGACAATATAAGTATCTTATTTATAATTTAAAAGAGAAAAAACACTAGAGAGAGAAAGGGATAGCCAAAGTTACCAGAATCCCAAATAAAGCATATATCACGTTCATTGATGGAATTATATTGATGCCAATGGCAGTGAATATTAATGTCAGCGAAGCATGAATGTTTAAGGTGATCTACAAGAAATAAACCAATTTTGTGACTGAACTCTGATGCTGAATAAATGAAAGATACATGTTCGGAAGTAAACATTTACCAAAGCAAGTATGTTTTCTCTTATTAAGAACGAAGATATAAAGACGTACCCCATGGCACCCATTGATCGAGCCTGCATTTTAAAGAAATGTCTGTCAATAGAAATTTGAAACAGCAAGGCCATTGCTTCAAACAGAGCTAAAGAAGTCTAAGGCCACAGGGAGCAAACACTACAATTATGCACAAAAGTATCGAAAGACTCCAATCCGCTCTCAACCTGAAAAGATGCATAAACAGAAAAAGAAAATCCACCAAATATTAATCTATAACTGATAACAGAATTGATTATTTCACATGTGAGAACAAAGTTGGGGATGGAATTATGAAAGAATTATTTAAATCAATTAACAGGTTTCAGAAATAAAAAGAAGATCTGTGGATATCTTCTATATGCATTACTGACAATTACTCAATTATTGGATGAAAAAACATGTTCACTGGACAAGGAAAACGAATAAAAGATTTTAAAGGTAATGAAAACTTGCAGAGCTAGTAATATGTACCTCCACAGGGAACCCATTGTGAAACCAAGTACTCCATGCATTAGCTGACAAAAATGGACAATCAAGCAAACTGTCAATTATTTTTGGCCAGCACAACTAATTTTCGAGTTTCATATTGAAAAGTAGACACATGAAGCTAGTTTACATATTATCCTTGAAGTTTTGACAAATATAACTCCAAGAACACTTCCAAAACCTTAGTATTTTCATAAATGCCTAGCATGGTTATTATAATTGGAGAATATTAAAGGGCTACAACTTCTATGTGATTTTGCTTGGTTTTGCTTTCAACTTGATTGCTAGAAAAGGAATATAATTTATACTGTCTTATATATCTATTTTATATTTTATATTTACAAAATTTTAGTTAAATCTATGCATTTTATGAAATTTGGAAAAAAAATATGAAAAGGAATATTGTACTTTGATGGCTAGTGGCCACAACCACACCTGTGATGTTGCAGAAATCTAATTTTTAAGACAGCCCCATTTTTTGTGAAACACAGCTCGATTGCAATTTAAAAGTATCTGCCTGAAATAGAAGGAGTTTATTGAAACCGAAAGCTTCTAATATTTGGTCAAGTTCTAGGACAACCCACAGCCTCTAGTGTCAAATCTAAAGCACCACACATGATGAGCAACCAAGGAATACAGAATAGTGAAGATCTCGTAAAAAGTTGTTTTCAACATTAAGATCCAAGAACTCTTGCAGAGCTTGAAAGTTCAGAAATTCAGCTCACCAGATATGTTAAAGCTTTCAAGGGACCAGACAACACAAATAAAAGCATAGCCGTAGCCACCTGCCAGATTGCAATGCAACATCATCCAACAATAAGGCAATAGTTATAAGAATAAACAAGGTTCAGACCTTAATATTTTTGAGTGATAGATGATCACAAACCATTGTTTTCCTCCCAGATGCTACACCCCATCTCACAGAAGAGATTACTATTGGCAATGAAAAGAAACATCCAAAGTAATTCTGTAAAAAAGCAAAACCTACTAAGATACAGGCAGAGCAAAATACAAGAACAGCATAAGTAAATCAAGAAACAGATTCTTCAATGAAATAGTAAAAATTTGTTTGCTTTTTCATTACTTATTGGCAAAAGAGTAAACCTTCAAATAACATGTTAAAACCCCACACAGAGTAACAATGATGCAGACAATTAAAGCTTTATAAAACACAAACCATTTAGCAACTACAATAACACGAAAACCAACAAAAACCCATTTCACAATTGACTAAAATAGATCAAAATCAAACCTCAATTGAGAGAGAATTGCTCAAGAAATACACAAGCCCAGTTACAGCAGCGAACATGGAGCACTCTACTAATCTGAGAGTGTTCTGGTAAACGACACCGTTTGGAGCCAAGTCTTCAAATTCTGCTAGATTGAGTACTCCATCATCATCATCGTTTTTGGTATCAAGAAATGGAGCTTCAGCTTTAGAAACGCTTGAGACACTGAAGCTGGGGGGTCTAAAAGGAGAAAGCGGCAAAAGAAATGAGGAAGATAAGGGAGTGAATGTTTTGAAGGGGAATTTGAGTCCATTAGGAACAACAGAGTGAGAAGGGACAGCTCGGGAAATATGGAAAAATTGTGGTTGGTTGTGATGAACTCTGAGAAGATTCATTTTTCATCAGTTGAGGATCCAATTTGAGGCGAAACAAAGAAGAAGAGTCGTGGACGGATGGGCTCTGGCTTTTTCATATGGGCTATGGGCTTTGGATGTTCCAAGGTTTTATGCAGTATTTTTTTTAAAGAGGAAATTATAAAAACAACCTTAAAATTTTTAATTTTCAAAAATACTATATAATAAAAAGAATTTCAAAAATACTTCAAAAAAATTAAAAATATGGTATTTCACTGGACAATATAAATATACAAAAGTATTAAATTATAAAATTATCATTATCTAGTAAATTGACATATGTGATATATATGTTGCATTTAAGACATATACATATAAAAGTCAATATATATAGCTTTATATGTGTTACATATAATATAATAAATTTTATAGATTAAAGATGAAAATCATAAATATCAATTATATAATAATTATTATGTTATATATGTTGATACTATATGCAACATATATGACATATATGTTGCATAAATGCTATTATATATGTCATATATATTACATATAAATATATATATATATGTATATGATTAATTAGAGAAAAATAGCAGTTATATATTTAGTCATATGATATATATGTTATATTTAAATATATACACATATATATATATAATGGATTGGAAAAGAATAATAGTTATATATTTATTATATGACTTATATGCTACATATAAGTAAATATATACAATAGAGTGGAGAAGAATAACAGTTATATGACATGTGTTATATACGTATAATGAATTGGAGTATAATAATGGTATATAAGTATTATATGTTTAGTTATATAACATATATATTGCATATATGTCTTCATTTATGCATATATGTTCTCATATATATTACATATAATATGTTATATATGAAAGATAATGTTTATATGTTATATAATATTGCAAATAATCTATTATATGTTATATATATTGCATATAATATATTAAATGTGATGGAAGGCTAAAAAAATTAATTATTGAAGTATTTTATCGAATATGTAAAATACATTATAATTGAATAACAAAAAAAAATCTCCAATTCTTGCGGATGAAACCTAACTCAACTCAACAAAGTTTAAATCTTAAGTTAATTAAAGTCGGCTATATAAATTCTCTTTTTCTACTCAGTGTGATTTAACGCTAAATCATCTGATAAATATAAAGTAGTAAGATCATTTTGAACTATTTTTATTTAAATTAGTTTAAGTCTATTCATGCTTTTCCTAGCTATATTTACTTAACTTGTTCAGATTTTTTTGATCACCATATCACTAGATCTTCATTTTATATGGCCAAATCACTTCAATCTATATTCTCTTATTTTATTCTCGATAGACGCTGCCATCACCTTTTCTTTAATGCACACATTGTAGATTTTATCCATCATCGTGTATCCACACATATATCTTATCATTCTCATTTTCGTAACGTTCATCTTACACATATCTATCTTATTATTCTTATTTTTGTAACTGTATATTATTTATGTGTTTTTTTACTACCTAATACTCACTACTATACATCATATCAAGCTGTATAGTAGTGCGATATAATTTTTCTTTCAATTTAATTAGCATCTTTCAATAACATAAAACTCATATAACATTCCTCTACTTCATCCAACCAACTTTAGTCCTATGACTAACATCTTATTTGCAACCTCTATCCTCCCAAAGAATAGAGATAAGGTACTTAAAATGCATGCTATGAGGTACTATCACTCAATTTAAAATAACTTTGCTCCCTCTCCATTTAAGTTACTAAAGTTACAATACATATATTAAGTTTTAATTCAACTTAACTTAAAACCCTTAAATTCTAAAGTATTTCTCTAAAACTCTAACTTTTGACTTATTCTTGCTTGCAGTGGCGGAACCAGAAATTCATCAGAGGGGGGGCAAAATTTACGTAAAAAAAATTACCGATTAGAAATTCATCGAAGGTGGGCAAAATTTACACAGAAAAAATTACCGACGAGTAATTATAAATTTATAATTTCAATGTTATTAACCTAATCACAATTTATAGTTTAAATTTTATTAAACTAATCACAATTTATATTAAATTTTTATTTTATATTCAACATTTTAATTTATTATATAATTTATATAGTTTATATGTATATATATATAAATGTGGGGGAGGGGAGGGGGGGTCCATTGCCCCCCAGCCCCCCCTCTCCCTCCGCCAATGCTTGCTTGAGTATCACTACAAACACAATATTATCTGCAAACATCACATGATAAAAATGTCATCATGTATATACCTTGTTAGCTCATGCACGACCAATGTAAAGAGATAAAGGCTCAAAATTGAATCTTGGTGTAACCCAATAGAAATAAAAAAATTCTTAGTATTCCCTCTAATAACGTGGACACTAGTGATAGCTCTATCATACATATCCTTCAAGACTTAGATATATCTTATAGACACCATCCTACATTCTAAGACCCACCATAAAACTTCTCTAAGGACTCTATCATAAGCCTTTTCCAAGTCATCATATGTAAATTATTCTTTATCTTTTTATACTTTTCCATCAAATCTTTAATATATAAGAAATATAGCTTCCATAGTCGATCGACTAGACATAAACCCAAATTGATTTAGGAAGATACAAGTATCCAAAAGTAAATAGTGTTACAAATTCTCTCCCACAGTTTCATGGTGTAGATCATAGGCATTATATATTTATAAATTGAGTAATTCTGAATATCTTGTTTATTCTTAAAAATAAGTATCAAACTGTTTTATCTCCATTCATCAGATTTTTTTTTTATATTGAGGATCTTATTAAATAAAATAGTCAATTATGCAACTCTTATATCTCCTAAATATTTTTCACACCTCAATGAGTATTTTATCTGTGCCGCTTTATTAATTTTTATTCTCTTCAAAGCTTTATTAACTTCAAAAAACATAATCCTTATAGAGCATCTCACATTTTTCTCGGCTATGTCATCTAAACTCTCAATATTTTTCACTATGATTACTATTAAAAAGACTTTCAAAATAACTTCTCCATATTTTCTTAATATTATCCTCTTAACTAAAACTTTATTCTATTCGTCTTTAATATATTTAACTTAATTTAAATCTCAATATTTCTTTTTCCTCATTTTAGTTAATTTATAGATAATATTTTTTTCTTCTTTTGTCTTAAATTTTTTATATAAACTCTCTAAAAATTATATTTTTACTTGACTAATCATCTTTTTTGGCATCATTTTTCGAATGCTTGTATTACTCAAAAACTTTATCGTCATTATATTTGGACAAATTCATACTATTTTCTTTTATTTTTTTTACTGTTTTTTGCATTTTTTTATTTTACCATTAAGATTTTTTTGAAGAATGCCTATATCCTTTAAATTCACTAAGTTTAAATTCAAAAACAATCAAAATAAAAAAAAATTATAAACAAAGAACCAAAAATCAAAATCAAAACAAAAATAAAAAATCACAATAAAATTGTATTTCTTTTTCACTTTGCTGAACACAAAACACAAATAAAACAAAAGAAAAGAAATAAAAAAATACAGATCAAAAGATGATGAGGAAAAGAGAGCCGATGGTAAAGAAAATGGCGGCGTTGGATGATAGACGATCTTAATAAAGTGTTGAAACAAGAAGAAAATGGTGAGAAGAAAAAAAAAAAAGAAAATAATGAAAAAGGAAAATTGAAGCATACACTAAAGTTGAAAAAAAAATTATAACAGACCATAGAATCGAAAAACGTAAATGTTAAAAATAAAAAAATAATGAGCAGTTTAATTGAAAATAAAATTAAAAATTAGTAAATGATATAATTTATTATACTAAAAATACATTTAATTTCTAAATTAATTAAAATTTTAAATAAATTACGTGACTTACGACTTTTATGTTTCAAAATATCAATTATACTATTTTTTTAACAAAAAAAATTGCAGTTTTAAATTTATAAAAATATTATTATTTTTTCTGTTTTTATAATATATAATCAAAATATACTCAACATATATCATACTTTTATAAATTTTTTATTTGTAGAGTATCTTTATAAATTTTTATTTTTATAATATTTTTCTATACTTTTTAAAAATTATTTTTATAATTTTTTCTAAAATTTTTGACACCCAAACTATGACTAATAGAGTTTAATATAATTGAAAGTACACTACGAATTAAATTTAATATGCTAAGCAATAATCTAACCGAATTGATATATTTTTATCTGATTTTCAATTATTAATTTTAAAATTATTTTTTAAATAACCTAATAAAAAATAGATTTTCTCAACATAAAAAATAATTAAATTTTATTAAATTGAGTTGATTTTTACAAAATAATGCACAGTACAACATAAGAAGAGTTTCTAATGGTAATTGGCGAGGAAGAATTGACCCCATTCTATTCAGTTTATTTTTTGTTTGGATATAGATATATGATCTCACACGGATATAAATTGAATAAAAAAAATTATATCTCAAATTTTAATTTTAGTTTTACTATAAAATTAAAAAAATTGAAAAATATTGATTCGTATTTGTTTAGATAACCAGTACATAGCTTTAAGTAATTCTATTTTAAAAATTATATATTTAAATTTTCTTTATGCTTAACTCTTAGCTTTAATATAGACTTATTTTTATATTTACTTTTACATGGAATATCTATATGTGTATAATAAATTATCAAAACTACATATTCCAGAGTTTTTATTTATTTTTTTATGCATTAAATAATTAAAAAATATATGAATTAATTTAATTAATAAAAAAATATTTTTATTAATTAAAATTAAAATTAAAAATTTCTAATTTAAGAATCATATCTAATCAGTCTTATCTTAATAAAGGGATCCTAATTTGCAAAAGTTTTCAAGAAGGTTATAATTTTTACAAAGTTAAGTGTTAAGAGCGCTGTCTGGCGGGCCAAATGCCAAAAGTGCCCGGCTTGAGGCGGCCCACTACACAAAAGCGCTTCAATTTCCTAAAAGCAAGGGTAATTCAGCCGCTCATTAGGTACTCTGCAGCCGTCGCTAGGAGGAGCTTTGCCCTTTTGACTATTAATCAATTTATTTATTGTATTTTTTAATTTCAACCTGATTTTTTTTTCAATACTAATACGGGGAGAAAAAATTAAATTTAAATATATTACTCACAAAAATATATATTTACTGTTAAACTATATATCAATATGTAATTTGAAATTTTTTTATTAACTAGAAGTAGAAATTAAATATTAGAGTTTAATCAGTAAAGTACTAAAGCTAATGACAACATCTTGATTGTAAAAAGACCAAAATTAATGATCAAATTTGGGAGTGAGAATTATTTTGCTCCAAAATTAATTAGCTTCAAATAAGTATGGATTTCCCAAATGGACAGCAAGCTTAATAGTGATGTTAAGAATAATAATGGCGTACACCAAAAGGAAACTGGGTTTTGTCGAAAAATATTTAAAAAAAAAAAAACTGTTTTGTCGAAAGAGATTGAATGTACAAGCTAATTATTATTTCTCATCCTCAAATTGCAAAACTATAAATTTAAAAAAAATTAATAATAATAAATTGTTTTTTTAGCAATGCAATAACACTAATTTATACACATTTGCAGCATAATGGGTCCCTTAATATGTTGGACAGCATATACATTTTCCTTTAAAGAAATTATGCTAATCATTATATCAATACTTGTCTCTAACAAGTTAGTCAAGGGAATTTTTTTTAAAAAAATTTAAGATGTAATAAGTTTAGGTGGTATCATCACTCAAATTTTAAGTAATGTATTAAGCTTATTTTTTTATAATGAAAAAAATAGACCATTCAAGTTAAAAACATAAGATTTATAAATCAAAAAAATATATCATTTAAATTTAACTCTCAATAATTAACTATGAATCAATAAAGAGAAACAAATTTTCATATCAATTAATTAATTCTTGAAATTATTAATTTAAAATTTTCAGTATAAAAATGATATCACGAGTTTATATATATACATAAATAATTTGGTATTTATTTATATTGTAAATAAAAATAAATGTAGAATTGAAATGGCAATAGTCATCAAAATAAAATTTTATTGTATATAAAAGTTAATTTTGTTTATTTAGTAAAATAAAAAAGAATGGGAAAGTGGTTTTTTTTTAGAGAAGGGAAACCTTAATGTGATTGGAGGTATAGAGCGAATTAGAGATATGAAGTGATGAATTAATTAGCAAACAACAAAATAATTAGTAAAGAAAGACAAAATGGGAACATAATGATGATTATGAGAAAATTTTAAAAGAAAAAAAAAATGAAGGGATTAAATTAGACAAAAAACAATTGCATAAAAACAGTTGTTTATGTATGTGGCCCAATGATGTATAAGGATTGGGCGTGCGTGGGGCGCGTGCATTCTTCTCCATTATGGTTTCACATTCACTATCTAATTAATTTCTTTTATAGAATCCAAGATTTGCATTTTTTTATTATTTATTTTCCTTTTATTTGTTCCATTTATTTTTTTTCCCAAATGATTGAAAAGCACAAGGACAGTAATGTTTTCCATTATCGTTCTATCTCAGAAACAAAAAAAGGGTATTCCATTATTGACCAATTTTTACATATATACAAATTTAAAAAAAAATACTATTTTTTAAGGTATATATCATAAATTTTTAAAGGAAGTAAATTATTAGATTTTGATATTATTTTTCTAAATAGTTCATATTGATTATTCATTCTAAATAGACAAATTATATGAAATAAATTATTCTTACTGTTTCTAAACCATAGTAAAAATTACATAGACAAGTCCTTTGAATCATGCGATATATAGATCATATAATCCACATTCTGAAAGCATAAGTGTTTGAGATTTATGGCAGAGTTTGATCATTAGATGGCTGTAAAATAGACCTTAATTAGTGTTGTTAGGCTATTTAGGAATTTGCAAAGACGAAAATCAAATTCTGACCTGAACTCCAAAGATGAAGCCATGACCAAATCATAAATTCTTTAACTAGAGAATCCAATCCATGGAAGAAGTTGTTTGTAAGAAGACCAAGGCAAATCATAAAGCCCTTTTTGGATTGCTTAGGTAAATCATGAACTGGTGCAAATCATTGTTTTCTATATTGGGCAGATCCAATTATTTTTTTCAATTAGAGGAGATTGACTCATGTTTTTTCAATTTTAAGCAGTTTCAATCATACTTATATATATATATATATATGAAAAAATATCTTATTATAATCTGAACGGTATTAAAGAAAATCGGATTTCGATTTCATACTGAATAAAAAAAATTATTATTTAAATTTCAATTACATTTCATTTCGATTTCAATTACAAAATTTGGATAAAATAACCACTTAGATAATTAACCGAATTACTCTATTAGAAATTTATATTGCTCTTCTATAAAGAATCAGATTTACTATTCCGTCTTTTATATTGACCGAATCATGATTCAATTTTGATAAATACTAAAATATACCTTAAATTTTTATATAATAACATAGCTTCTAGTTTTAAAATGTGGTACTATCACTCGTGCAAATTTACCTTTTATTGAAACATAACTTGTTGGAACATTATCAGTAAGCCTAAATTTACACATTAAAACAAGACATCAATAATTTTTTACCCTTAAATCCTGTCCTTGCATGTACATGAAAAAATAATAGTATTTTCAATAACAAAATTCATATAAATCCTTTAGTTATTGAAATGTATTAAGAAAAAATCTATTTTAGTTTAATACATGTGAAACATGGACGGTATTGGCTTTTTTTTTCACCCTTTACTTTTGTCCAATATTTTTCAGATTAAAATTATAAAATCTTGATAGGATGGACGTAGAAAGGACTCATTAATCAATAAAAGTCATGAATCTAAGCTGAAAACACCTCTTGAATACAGACCCAAATTAACATCAACCAGTTATTGTCTCGCGCAATGTGCGGAGGTTCTTATTTTATTATTTAATTACGAGCATAAATATTTTTTTTAGTACTGATAATTTTTTTATTATAAAATAATTAATAAATTAAATTAAAAATATTAAATAAAAACATATATAAATAAATTAATAATTAAAAAAATCATTTTATTAAATATTTTATAATAAATTCATCACATGTTAAATATGTTATAATAAATTATAAAAAAATAATTATTTATTATCCTATAATATGTACACATAACTTAAATAATATTAATAAATTATATTAAATTAATTTTTATAATTTATTTATTATATATATTTTAATTTTGCAAAAATATAATCTTTTACTATAAAAAAAATAAAAATATTTAAATATTTTTTTTTCCACATGTAAATATTTTCTTTTAATTCAACTTAATTACTATTGAATATATAATTTTATGTGTTGAAAAATTTTTATTTAAAAATATATAACTATAATCAAAAGTTATTAACTCTTAAAATGCTCATCCGATAATTATTAATTTTTTAATTAATAATTTTTTTAATTGATATCTTTTTAAATTATTAATTATTAATTTTTTAATTTTTTTAAAATTTTAATTTTTGAATACTAACTTTTATAATAATAATAATTTATAATATTTAGATTGTTTTTGGAATTTGTTTTCTCTGGCTTACTCAATAGCCAATTATTTACTTTTTTTTCTTAGTTTTTATATATAAATATAAATATTGTTGTTTGCTCGAAATAAATTTATAAGATTCTACGTTAAAATGATTTCGCGATAAATGCATTTTATTTATACTTGATTTTCTTAATCACTATTGAAATACTAAAAAAAAATAAAGGGAATTTAAAATTTTCCCAAGAAAGGAAAAAAAAAATGAAGATTGAGTCAGGCAAAGTTCACCACGACACGTTAAAGGACAGGTAAGCGTATAGGGAGTGACAAATGTAAACATCATCCTAATGTTTTTGAGACTTTGAGGGTCTCAATTGCAGTTCAGCATGCCTTTTCTTTTAAATGGAGCGGTAATCATACTTCTCAGTTCTCATCAAGATGATTGCCAATGTACCTCACCCTATCACTACCCTCTATCTATTATATTTTATTACTACTTTTTTTTTTATTTCCAAAGTCAAACCTTAGAGAATGTCTAGTCTCTCTCTCTCTCTCTCTTTCTATGTGAAAATTGGGTCCCAATGATCAGATTTGTCGGTGGGACACGTGCCCCTGATGTATTTGAAAACGACGTAGTATTTGAGGTATCTTCTCCTCCTCAAAAGAGTCCATCATTAAAATAATTTATGTATGTACATATAAAAATTTGAATAAGTTACTATGACATCTCTAACTTTTCAATAATCAGCTACTTAACTTTTATCATTGGTCCAAAAAAAAAAAAACTTAACTTTTATCGTTTCAAAATTAACTCTCATATTTATTTTTTGAAAAATACTAAATTTTGAAAAATTAAATCATTTTATAATAGAAAAACCAAAGTGTGCTATATTTTAATTAAAAGCATGTGAATAAAAGTACTATATAAATTAAATTAGAGTGGATAAATGGAAGATATATTGCGTATTTGATTTGTAGATATGGGTTTTGTTTGTTTTACTTGATGAAATAAATTGTAATGTGTTACATTCACAAACCAACAAATGTAATTTTAAAGACAAACCTAACAATTGGGATTTTGAGAAGCAAAGATTGGTGTCTTTTTGCATAGAAAAGTCGATATTACTCAAGAGTGGGAAATCTTTGAAACAAGTTTGACAAATTACACACCATGACTTTGAATGATGGATTTAGTTCTGATTTAAGGACCCCTCTACTTCTCTCTCTCTCTCTCTCTCATTAAAATATAAAAAAAATTTAACCATCCCATGTTACCGTCACAATGAAAATAGTTATATTTATGAGATTAACTAAAAACTTGCAGAATTTTAGCAGATTTTATAAGAATTAATGATTTTTAATCTACTAAAATATCCCTAATCTAAGGCTTCAATATGGCTAATATAACTCCAGGAATACTTGTATTTTAGGAAGGAGAAGGCCGGCAGAACATAAGTGAAAGACTGTTATGTTCACTGCTTTACTCAATTTTGCTGTTGCGTTAACTTCCCTACACAATTATACCTCCCTGCAGCTGCAAGAACCAGTGCTTCCCTTCGTCACTCTTTTTTTTTTAATTTTTTTATAATAGTGCAGTTAGTAAATCTGAAAAAATTAATTATTAAAAATATATTTTATAAAAATATATTATAATGATTATGTTTTATTAAAAAAATTATATTATTATATTTAAAAAATATAATAAAATATTAAAAAAATAAATTAAAAAAAATATTAACTTAGTTATAATTTAATTTTATAAAAAAAATTTAAATAATATATAAATTATTCTTATAATATCTATTTTTAATTTTATTATATTTTAAATTAAAAATATAATTATTTTTAATATATGAATTTTTTAATTTATTTTTTATAAAATATTTTTTTATTATTTATAAATAAAATATTTTATTAATTTATTGTTAAAATTTAATGATTTTAATATTATATTTTATATAAATTATTTATAAATAAATAATATTTTTAATTAAATAAAATTATTTAGTCAATTTTTTTAATTATTACGAAACTAAAGTCACTGTAAGTTTTTCTGCACTTTCCTGCTCTTCTTTACTAAGAAAAAAACGTAAAGGTAACGCTTCCCTCTCTCTCTCTCTCTGCCTATCAAATATTAATCACTAAACAAATGTCATTGTACCTCAAGAGTCTTCGTCTTTTCAATCTCTCAGTCTTTTTCTTTAGCTCTTTAAGTTAAACTCTACTTCCCTCAGCAGCCACTTCCTTTTATTTTATTAATTATGCCCATTATAACTGCTACTAGGCAGCATTTGATCTTCATTTATTTTAATTTCTATTTCTTGATCAAAGTCCAAGTAAACCAATCTTTGAGTTTTTTGGAAATTCAAAAAAAACCAATCTTTTAAGCCTTGAAAATTCAAGAAAACCAGTCTTGAAAGTTCAAGAAAATCAATCCTTTCTTTTAAGTGTGGGAAGCTATGAAAGAGAGAGGCAAAGCAGTGGATATGTATGACAAGAGCAGTGACTTGTTTTTTCAAGATTATAGCACTTCATCATCTGATCTTCCATGCAAGAAACACCCATCATCTTCTTCAGTTGGTATATGTCCTTATTGTCTTAAAGATCGTTTAGTTAAGCTTGTTTGCTCAGATTGTGGAGAACACAGGCTTTCTTCTTGTTCTTGCTCCGAGATCTCTTCCAATCGTAATTCGTGTACTGTTGATGTAGGCAGTGTTGGTCGAATCTCATTCTTGATTGAAAATGACAATCAAAGAAATAGTAGTGAAGATTTTAATTCCCATTTATCAAATTCTAAGCCCAAGACTAATACTGAAGTTGATTTCATGCTTAAAAGAAGCAGTAGTAGCTGTGCTGAGATTAAAAGAAAAAGTGGGTTTTGGAGAATTGGGAAGCTATTTGGCAAGAAAAGAGAAAAGGGTAATTGTGAAAGAAGTAGTATTGGTGGATTTGAAGAAGAAAAGAGTGATCTCTGGGTTGTTGACTATATGGGTGTGTCAAGATCAAGGTCTCTTTGCAGTTTCAGGGGAGGTGGGTTTTTTGGTTCAGAAGATGGAACTTTTTCTGGTGCTAGGAGTTCAATTTCAGCTGCAAGAAATTCTGGTGTCAATGGTGGTTTACTTTTTGATCCTGATAGAAAAAGTGGATTCAGCGAAACAGAGCCAAGAAAAAGTGGGTTTAGTGAAACAGAGCCAAGAAAAAGTGGATTCAGTGTTTTAGATCCTGATCATAAGCTTGATAATTCTAGTTTTAATGGAGCAAATAATAATACTAGACGTGTATTTTCACTTAAAGATGGAAACTTTATTACAAGCATGGATGATTCAGGCTTTATTGACCTGAAATTTGATTTCCCAGTAGATTCTAAAACAGAGTCAAAAATGGGCAGTGGTGGTGGTGGTGCTTTTTCAGACTCAATCTCTGCTTTTGGAAGCATGAGAGGCAATGATTTTGGGGCAGTACAGGAACAATGTGGAGGCAATTTTGGGAGTTTTGTGGGAGATGGGATGTTCTGTAATGGAGGGTCTTGTAGGATCACAGTCAGTGACAGAGGGATTAAAAGAAGCAGGAAAAGTTTCAAGAGTTGGAGATGGATTTTCAGGCACAATAATCCTAATCCACATTCAAGAAAGAAAGATGAAGACTTTGTAGTCAAACCATTAGCTTAGATCAATTTAATTTCTCCTGTTTTTTTTCTTCTTCTTTTTTTCCGTTGTTGTTTATTTTGGAGTAATTTTATGTGTATTAGTCCTTAATTAATTTGGTGGTACCTCTCTGCTTTGCATGGTTATATTTTGTTAAAGTTTAGAAAAGAAAAAAAAGGAAAAAAAGAAGAAGGTAATTTGCACGAGTTTTTGCTTGACTTTCACTTCAAGATTAAGGAAACTAAAAGAGGTTTGTAGCAAAAGAAAATAACTTGAAATGCTCAATTCTAAATGGTTATGAATCTGTTTTTATAATTGATTGGTTATTTTTTATAAGTTTTAAAAAATATTTTATGATATGAAAATTCTTATTAATATACGATATGTTAAATTCATGTAAACTCCATAATAAGTTATTATTTGACTTATCATGCTCATTATCTTAAACAACAGATTAAAACAAGGCTCATCTATTTTTTTCTTAATTAATCTGACTTCCGAAGGAAACTCTAACTTAAGATCTCACCGCTTAAAAAATATCTTCAGCATCATCCTTTAACATTTAACAGGGAAAATACTTGTCTAAATTAAATATATATCTGAATTTTATATACCCAATAAATAATTGTGAATAATTTAAAAAATTATTTTAAGTTATGCTTATTTTTTCTAATTCAATATATGCCTTTTTCTTTTTTACGTTTTTAAAAAATTACATAGCATACTATCACTGTTTTATTTTTTCTACAAAGATAATAGTATATAATTTTTAAGAACTTGTAAAAATAACATTTTTCTAATATAATTTAAAATATATTATATGTACAAAATAAATACTTTTTAAAATATATATTTTTTAAAATTTGCTCTCCATCTGGCCCAATTAAACTGCTAGGTTCAGTCCGTCGTGAACCTAAGTATATTGTACAGTGGATATGGAAATTGGAAAGAGGATAAGATTTTTTTTTTTTTTTGAAAACGAAAGAGGATGAGATTGATTCTAAATCCTACGGTATTGTATTTGAGCTCTATAATAAGGGTACTCTATTATTATTATTATTAGCTGAATAATTATGTATATTTTTTTAATAAATATTTTTTAAATCTCGGCATTTTAAATTTGGACATGTACATGTATCTTGTTTAAGGTTTCTTTTTTATATGTCACAAAATATTTATTAATTATTATAAGATCAAAAATTATTTTTGTTTATGAAAAAAAGTTATTATTTATATATGAAAAATGCTTTAAGCTTGATAAGAACATTGAAACCATTCTTCTCTCTCAAAAAAAAAAAAAAACATTGAAACCATTCTTAAATATTGTTGTTTCAAATCAATCTCTCCATTTGTTTGAGAACTCAAATTTCATAGGAATTCAATTGAGTTAAATTGAATTTTATTTTATTAATTTTCATATTTAGATAGATATAACTAATAAAATTATATTATTTATATTAAAAAAATAGTGAAATCATTCAAAATAGGAAGAAAATTTTATAAGAACTCAATTCATTTCATAAACTCTATTATTAAAAATCCCAAAATACTCTCATTTAAATTCAATTATGACTTTTTCCTATATATATGGATAAAATGATAGAATAAGTATATTTTTTTTTCTGTTTTTAATTACTCCAAACAATAAAATTCAAATGAATTCGACAACTTCAAAATTTATTCCAACCACGGTTCAAAATTTATTCCAACCACAGAACTCCTATAATTAATTGAATTAAATTCTATTAATAGAATTAAATTAAATTTAATTGTTTTACATAATATTTATTACAAACCCGTCTAGCCTTTTCTTTTTCCTCCTCCTGCAGGCTGCAGATCCAGATTCTGGCATATTTATTGGTCTCCAAGATGAAGCAGCATAAGCCACTACCTTGTTTTTGACTGTGCAATAAAAGTAGTCATGTAAAGAAGCAGTCTTCTCTCATAAAATCACCGAGCATCACAAGAGAGTGTAGATCAGTATAATATAAATCCGGGATGTTATTAATGTTAGATTAATTATTTGTTGTTATTTGTCGAAGCTTGGTGTTGATAAAAAACAAGGATAATATAAAAAAAGAGGTTTACGTGCACATATAGCCCACCGCCAGCCAGATATGTAAATGAATTTCCTTGAGCAACGGCGTATGATTCTTTTATATTATCCAAGCTCTTTTGACTTCACTTGTGGACCAAAAGCTAGACCAAAGTTAAAAAGAAAATTACATATTCAAAGCTCTTCAAAATATTCTACGGTGGCTAAATCTTAAATAAAAAAAAAAATCTTATATTATGAATTTTCTATTTTCGACATGGACAGTTTGGTATAATTAGTGCGAATTGAGGAGATGAATGCGCACAAAAAACTCATATAATATAATTGGAAACCTCGTATATCCATCTCTTCATAGATAATTTTTCAGTTCTCAAATGGTCCTTTTGAATTTTTTTTATAGAAATTGAGCATTTGACAGTTTCAAAGTTAGAGGACAAGTAAATAGATGGAAATGGTATTTCACCTTCTCCCAGATAACCATATAATTATATAAATATGCATACATTGATTAGAACTCAGTTGTTTCAACACCTACAAAAAATAATTTCAATCTCAAGTTCTGTGCCTCTTTTGTTGTTCTCATTTTAGAAATCAGTTGAAGATGTGTGTAACGAGACCTCTCTCTCTGTATCTGAGAGATCCTTTAGCTCCTTCTTTACCTCCTCCTGAAGGTCCAAACTCTGGTATACTGGTTATCCAAGATGAAGAAGCACAACCCACTTGCTGTTACGGATTGTGTAATGATAGTACTGTAAAGAAGCTGCCTTTCCCTCAAAATTACAACTTACAAGTTGGCTACATACAAAGTAATGGTAAGACTACGTATACAAATCATGTCACCTTCGTACCTGTTCTTAATCAACCACTGTCCTCCAGTCAATGCTATTGCATCGAACGAAAAGGGAAGCACAAAGGTTATGTTTTCTATCTATATATCCAGTCCCTTTTATTTTGTTTTATTATTTTTTCAGCATAATAATCATATTCATTCTTGATCATATTAAATCTCAGGGAAGCTTACAGGAACTCAAAGGAGGAAGATAAGACAACATGCTGTTTCTGCAGATGTATTACTGATTTTATTCCAGAACCTTTAGAACCTCAGGCTCATGGCATATATCAGCAATTCGAAATTCGACCCAGAAACTGGGGTGGTTTTGTGGCAAAATCAATAGCTTCAGATGGGTACCCGCCAAATTTCTTAAGAAGAAAAGGCTGGAGCGTACATACAACATCTCCGCCTAAATTTCAGTTGAATGGAGCACAAGGCCTTGACAAGACTCTTCGCGCTCGCTTACCTGATTTTAGAGCTTTTCCTTGTTACAGAGAAGTTCTCCCTCTGTTGTGGTAGGAAAATGGTACAGCGCTTTCATGTTTATCAAAGATTGGAAAGTTGCAGATCAAATGGATAGTTCAAGATATTGCGAAATCACACTTGAGCAACATTGGGAGCAAATTTTCGCTTGCGAAAATGAAAGTAATGCTAATGCTCCTGTCACTGTGGATGTTGGTGTTGAAACTAAAGCAATCGAAATTGCTGGTTACAATGCCTCGCAAAATGCGAAGAGAGTGGTTGATGGGGTGATGTGGTTTGGTACTGTAGGTTTAAGTTGAGAGATTTGTACTGAAACAAATGAATGGAAGCTTAGTGATGACTTATAATTTTGGGCATACTCAACATGTTATTAGCAAATGGGAATGAGGAAAGTCAACAAAGTTTTGCTTTGTATTTTATGTGAAAATGATGTAATGTTTAATTAGGTGTGGATTGTTATTGAATTCATTTTGTATTGTTTTGCTTTGGATTGTAAGTTGACTTTTTTTTTAGTCTTTTGATGATTTTTTTTTTATTTTGTAAAGATGAGCATATATGTAAGATAAATTATTTATTCATCTTATTTTGTAGGCATAAATTAAAAAAATAATTAATATTAATTCTCTTTATATATGTGTGCGCATGTGCGTGGAAGAAATACAAGGTCAATGTGAAGTGGTTTAGAAGCATGTACAGAGCTATATTTAGCAATTGTTGAGAGAATGTAACGAGTATAGGCCTCGCTATAGGTTGAGCTTTCGACCTTAATTAGTGAAAAAATATATGAGGAATAAGCCAAGTTTTTTGAAAATTTTAGTATTTTTTTAAAATCTAAGTCAAGTTTTGGGTGCAGGAGAGGTTTTGTTGGGTTAGTGGCGGTAAAAAAGGCAAATAAGAGTGAAGACTGAAAAGATTAGAGCAGTTTACAAAATGGAAGAAATTCGGTTATTATGTTTTGGTTGAGAGGTTCGCATTCAAGAGAATGGATGGAAGTTTAATGCTTCATTATGAATTCAGGCATACTTAACTAAGGAGAAAATGGAAATGAGAAAATTGCCATAGTCGCTTCAATTTACTCGTTAATATGCTTGCTTTAGTTTTAATAAAGAGCATCTACATTAAAATTTCAATGTTCATACAAATATTTGGTTAAAATTTAATGTTTTCATATATATATATATATTTATTGTGTTTATTTTGTGAATTTTTAAATTAAATAATGCATAATGTTTTAAAAATGCATTTTCACCATGTTTTAAATACGTTGATGCCGTATTTCAAATGCATCTCACTGTGTATATATATTTTTTGAAATCAAAGGCAATTTATTAATGTAGAATCAAAAACAAAATTCAACAATAAAAAAAAGACAAAATATATTATTTGGTCATTGTACTTTAGTGCTTTTTTATTGAGTTATTATATTATATTATTTCATTTTTAAACATAAATTTTTAAAACCGATATAATATAGGGCTTAATAGAAAAATAGTACAATAAAAGGGTCAAAATGATATTTTTTATATGCATTTTGATGGATTTTAGTAATTTTAAAAATTTATCTTTCAAAATATCCCCAGTTAATTTTCTAACTAGCTACTAAATATTTTCTTATCCCGTAATTTATAAAAATTTTACATAATACCATCAAAATCAAATTAAAAAATTACTTAATTATATTATATTATTTCATTTTTCAAATATAATAATAAAAAATAATTATAGTATATGCCACGCAATACTAAATATTTTTAAACTACACTACGTCATTCAATATTTAAAGCCTTAAATTAGTATATTTTACATGAAATTATATAATAAATACTTCTTTTACTTAACCAATTTATAAATATAATAAAAATCTCAAATAATAAAATAATTTAATTAAGTTCATAAAAAAATTAAATATGTAATTTATTTTTCTTAAATAATAAGTAAAATAACATGAATATACTTGACCAAATGCATTAGAGGCCCTCGTACTACTGTATATAATGAAATAAGAAATTAGATACTCAAACTTTATTTTATTTAATTGGTATTACCAATAATTTTGTATTATTTTATTATTAAAAAATGATTTATTTGAAAAAAATAAAAATTATTTATTTAATGGATAAAATAAAATATAATGACTAATACATTTAATAATATTTTTATCAGTCCAAAAAAAAAGCGAGAAGAGGAAGAAGAAAACTAGAATAGCAACAAGTTCATCACCGTTCTCCAACCGCACTGATGACATAATTGTTATGTACCACCCTTCCATCTACGTTTCATTAGAAACCATTTCTGCCCACTTTTTGTTGGCCTTTTTCCCCGGACGCCAAACTAATGTATTATTTTTACAAGAAACTTCCATCAGTATAAAATTACTCAAATTCAAATTTTTTGAATTTAAATTTGAATTGAGTTAAGCTCAGTGGAATTGAATTTTAGTTCTACAATATTTTAAGTTACTTACCAAAATCCGAATTTTTTGTATAAAATAGTCATTTTAATGATGATTTTGACATATTAATTTATCATTTATCAATTAATTCTAAAATATTATTATGATAATTGATAGTCATTTAATCATTTATTATTTTATTTTTATTTTTATCTAGAATATAATTTTTATTTGAATAAATTATTTATTAGATCTTAAAATTAAATTTTCTCACGTTATCTTACTTTTTCATATATAAAACAAGTAAAAAGTATTATTTTAGCCCTTGCATTATACTGTTTTTTTTATTAAGCCCTATATTATAACAGAGTTAAAAAATTATGTTAAAAAGGAGTCAACTTAATATGAGACAATAATATACAATGGCTTAATAAATCACAATTAAAATATAAGAACTCAATAAAAAATTACTAAAATACATGGACTAAATAATATATTTTGCCTGAAAAAACAAAAAGACTAATATCTAATCGGCAAGCTAACCTCTTGGACCCAGTGGCAGACCTAGGAGGATTAGGTGTGGGTTGACGACTCCCTTCGCCAGCTGCACTGTGTACTAATATAGGGAGAGCTGCGTCGCTGGCCGCTAGTGCGTGATACAGAGAGAACAGGGGGCTGGGCTGCTGCTGCCTGCGCCGTCAGTTGAAGACAGGCGTGGGGGGGGGGGGGGGGGGGGTTAAAGACAACATCTCACGCCTGCAATTATAATTTTGCCCCTGGCTGAAATGAGGTCGTTTTAACCAGGAGCTTTAATTTTTTTTAATTGCATTAATTGAAACGACGCCGTTTTACTTAAGACAATTAAAAAAAATTAAAAAGCAACAACGTAAAACGTTGCAGCTAGCTCTAGCAAAAGAGAGGCAGAGAGGAGCACCGCACACAGAGGCAGAGCCGCAGAGAGCAAGGAAGAGGAGTGTGCCGACCACCGGCCGAATCTACCAGCGACGATACGCCGACCACTACAAGTCCATGTTTTTAATATTTTATTAATTTTTTTAATTTTATTATTTAGTTTGTTTAATTTTTTTGTGATTATTAGATTTTATTTTAGGTTACTAAAATTAGAGATTTTATTTTTTAAATATAAACAAGATTATATATTGGGTTTTAAATATAGAATATGGTTTATTAATTAGTTAAATTAATTAATTTTAATATATTTTGTGAATTTATGATAATTTATATTTTAGGTAAAAAATTGGAGATTATATTTTTAAATATAAAATAGATTACATATTAGGTTTTAAATGTAGAATATAGTTTATTAATTAGTTGAATTATTTAATTTTATTATGTTTTGTGAATTTATTATAATTGTTATTTTAGGTAAAAAATTAGAAATTTTATTTTTATATATAGAATATAGTTTATTCAATTGGTTTTTAAATATAGAATATAATTTATTAATTATGTTGAATTCATTAAATTTAATTGTGTTTTGTGAATTTGTGATTATTTGATTTTAGATATTGGTAATTTTTTTCTATATAAATATAAATTGTTGTTTATTTGAATTTAATTAACTATAATAATTTATTTAAAATGATATTTGTTGTGATTATGTTGAATTAATTGATTTTATTAGTGTTTTGTGAATTGCTATTAGGTTTTAAATATAAAATGTAATTGAATATAGGGAGAGCTGCGTCGCTGGCCGCTAATGCTATGATTAGTGTTTTGTGAATTACTAATATAGGGAGAGCTGCGTCGCTGGCCGCTAGTGCGTGATACAGAGAGAACAGGGGGCTGGGCTGCTGCTGCCTGCGTCGTCAGTTGAAGACAGGCGTGGGGGGTTAAAGATAACATCTCACGCCTGCAATTATAATTTTGCCCCTGGCTGAAATGGGGTCGTTTTAACCAGGAGCTTTAATTTTTTTTAATTGCATTAATTGAAACGATGCCGTTTTACTTAAGACAATTAAAAAAAATTAAAAAGCAGCAACGTAAAACGTTGCAGCTAGCTCTAGCAAAAGAGAGGCAGAGAGGAGCACCGCACACAGAGGCAGAGCCGCAGAGAGCAAGGAAGAGGAGTGTGCCGACCACCGGCCGAATCTACCAGCGACGATACGCCGACCACTACAAGTCCATGTTTTTAATATTTTATTAATTTTTTAATTTTATTAGTTAGTTTGTTTAATTTTTTTGTGATTATTAGATTTTATTTTAGGTTACTAAAATTAGAGATTTTATTTTTTAAATATAAACAAGATTATATATTGGGTTTTAAATATAGAATGTGGTTTATTAATTAGTTGAATTAATTAATTTTAATATATTTTGTGAATTTATGATAATTTATATTTTAGGTAAAAAATTGGAGATTATATTTTTAAATATAAAATAAATTACATATTAGGTTTTAAATGTAGAATATAGTTTATTAATTAGTTGAATTATTTAATTTTATTATGTTTTGTGAATTTATTATAATTGTTATTTTAGGTAAAAAATTAGAAATTTTATTTTTATATATAGAATATAGTTTATTCAATTGGTTTTTAAATATAGAATATAATTTATTAATTATGTTGAATTCATTAAATTTAATTGTGTTTTGTGAATTTGTGATTATTTGATTTTAGGTATTGGTAATTTTTTTCTATATAAATATAAATTGTTGTTTATTTGAATTTAATTAACTATAATAATTTATTTAAAATGATATTTGTTGTGATTATGTTGAATTAATTGATTTTATTAGTGTTTTGTGAATTGCTATTAGGTTTTAAATATAAAATGTAATTGAATGTTTTGCTAATGTCTAAAATGCTGAATATAAATTAGGTTAAACTAATTCTAAATTGAACAGATATGGATAAATTTGTGATCAAGACTAAGAGAATGTAAAATGAATATGGTGAATCATCAAATATTTCAATTTCAACACCGATCCCTACATTAAATAGTCATGCAAGTGAGGAGAAAACTAATGATAAAATAGAGTGTCTAGACGTTAGTTTTGATGATATTATGGGTGATCCGACATTGCATAAATCTGTTGATTATTTTGATGTAGAGATTAGGGATGATGTTAGAAGACAATATGTAGCTAAAGGACCTTGCCAACCACGTGACCATAATTTTCTCCAAACAGAATTTAAAAAAATAATGAGGAGTTTTAGAGAGAGTTGATACTCTAAATTTGAGTGGTTGGAATATAGTATTTCCAAAGATGAAATATTTTATTTATGGTGTTATCTTTTTAGTTCGAATAGAGAATCTAAGTGGAAGAATAATGTCTTCACAGAAATCGAATTTCGCAATTAAAAAAAAGCCATTGAGAGATTTAATGAATACGTTGGCGGTCCCAGAAGTCTACACAATAATGCTAGAATACTATATGTTGATTTTAAAAATCAAAGATAAAGCGTGTCTCATGTATTATCTTCTCACAGCCATGAGCAAGAGAGGCATTACCAGACATGTTTGACAATAATTGTTGACTGTATACTTTTTCTTTTAACAAATGGGTTAGATTTTCGAGGACATGATGAGTTAGAAAGGTCACTTAGCTAGGGTAATTTTCTTGAGCTTCTAAATTGGTACAGTGAACATAATATTGATGTTGAAAATATAGTTAATTCAAATGTTCCTAAAAATAATCAGCTCATTTCTTCACGTATCAAAAAAATAAATAGTTAGTGCTTGTGCTATAGAGATGACACTAACTATTATTAAGGATGTTGGAGATGACTTTTACTTTATATTAATTGATGAGGCTCGAGATAATTATATAAAAGAGCAAATGGGTGTTGTATTGAAATATATTAACATGTTAGGACAAGTGGTAGAGCGATTAATTAGAGCGGTACATGTAAGTGACACATCTGCTTTTGTCTTTAAAATGTGCACTTGATGATTTATTAGCGAAACATGAGTTATCATTAAATAGAGTTAGAGGCCAAGGTTATGATGAAGCTTCTAATATGCGAGATGAATTAAATGGGTACATTCATTGCTTCGCTCATCAGCTTCAATTAGTACTTGTTGCAGTAGCAAGGAGTAATAAATTTGTGAGTAATTTTTTTGATTATGTTGCAATGGTTACAAATATTGCTAGAGTTTCATATAAAAGAAGAGATGCTCTCCATAAAAAATAACACGATGAAGTAGTTCAACACTTAGATAGTGGTGATATTCAAACTAAAAGAGACTTGAATCAAGAAATAAATTTAGCTCGGCCTGGTGACACGCGTTGGGGTTCTCATTATAAAATAATTATGCATCTTCTCTCTATGTGATTACCTGCAAAAGAGGTTCTTGAGAATATTTTTGAGGATGATATTAATTTTAAAAATCGAGGGCAATTGTGGGTTTACTTGATAAAATAAAAAGTTATGAATTTATTTTCATTGCTTTCTTGATGAGAAAATTTTTAGAAATGACAAATGATCTATCTCAAGCCTTACAAAAAAATGATTAAAATATTGTTAATGTAATTCATTTTATTGCAACTGTTAAACAAGCATTGCAAATTTTCAGGGAGAATGGATGAAATAATTTATTGGAAGTTGTTAATGACTTTTGAATAGATCATGATGTCACAGTGCGTAATATGAAAGATAATGCATGTTATTTAATATCTAAGCATATACTTCAATTACTTATTACCACTACTTTCGAGTAGAAATATTTTATCAGGTACTACTTTTTTAATTAATAATATACTTAACTATTTATTATGTTATAACCCAATTTTTTAAATTCAATTATAGGTTATTGATTTCATTGCTCAAGAAATAGAAAATCGTTTTACATAATTAAGTAAGGAATTGCTTTCATGTATTGTTTGTCTTTATTCTATAAACTCATTCTCTAACTTTTAGCTATTCAAATTATTTTATCTCACTGAACTGTATCCATATGATTTCTCGATCACTGAGCGGATGATACTTGAAGATCAACTTGAGACCTACATTATTGATGTAAGAAGAAATGTAGTTTTTTCTAATCTTGATAATATTGGAGCTCTTGCTAAAAAAATGATTAAGACAGGTTATGACACTATGTTTTCTTTGATATATCTGCTTATCAAATTAACTTTAGTATTACCTGTTGCAATTCCTACTGGCGAAAGAGTTTTTTCAGCAATGAACATTATCAAGACGGATTTGAGCAATAAGATGAGAGATGATTTTTTGACCGTCTGCTTAATTTGTTATCTGGAGAGAGATATTTTTTTAAAAATTAAAAATAAGGCTGTTATGCAACGTTTTCAAAAAATACAGACTCGTGGGATATATTTATCGTCTTTTAGTCGTAGTCAATCTAATAGTACAAATTAATTATTGAACTACTGATACTGTAATATTAAATGTTCAATTTTATTGTGAACTCATCTGTAATTTTTTCTGTGTAAATTTTGATCCTCCCTCAATAAATTCCTTATTCCGTCACTGCTTGGACCCAATTTAAGTCTTTGATTGCAAGAATCTTTAAGCTAAAGACTAAAGATAAAGTCTGAAAGTTGATTTCAACAATTGAAATAAGTATTAGACAAAACTGTTATAGTAAGAGAGTGAGTTGCTTAGGCTTGTCTCTTTATCCAAGGCAAATTGCGACCTGTTAAATAATAATCATCCAAAGTCTAAATCATTAACTATAGAAGAAATAACTCCAAAATACATTTTTTGGCTATTAAATTTTTGGTGTAAATTATTTTTTCAGAGTCAAGTTGAGTAGGATCATAAGAGCGACAATACTCTTCCTATTGAGTTTTAATGCGGCTATATTCTTAAAAACTCAAATTCAAGACTTCTGATTAAATTAGAATAATTTTTTACCATTAGATCTATATACCCGACGTTTTCTAGCTATCAACTTGAATATCAACACATATTGAGATGTATTGAATACAAATGATGTATTTATGCCCAAATGTATCTCATGAGAGCACTAAAACTACCTGGAAAATTCTTGTTAAAACTGTATCATATAATAAGATTAATTTCATGTTAAAGATTCGCATTTTTTTTACTGCTAAAGATATTTTTATTATATGAAAATTCTTATCAATATGATATGACAAAATATCGATCAAGTTGGTAGGGTTTTAAGGGTCAATCAACTCAATAATTATTAATCAGTTGAAAAAATTAATTTTTAAAAATCAATCATTATTAGTTGATTTGGTCTAATTTCGTAGAAGTTACTAATAAATGTATAAGCCGAAATTAATCAATTCAGTTGGTTTAAGCTAACATAGTTAGTCGGATTAATTGAATTGTGATCGGATCGATTGAGTTCGGACAATTTTGCTCATCCCTATGATAAATTCATATGATACATGAAATCCATTACAAGTTATTATTTGACTTATCATCCTGGTTATCTTAAACAACAGATTAATACAAGGCTCAACTTTTTTTTTTTTTCTAAATTTATTTAACTTCCATAGGAGGCTCTAATTTAAGACCTAACCATTTAAAAAATATCTTTAGCAACATCCTTTAACGTTTAATAGGGAAAATAATTGTCCAAATTAAATATATATCTGAATTTTTATATACCCAGTAAATAATTGTGAATAATTTAAAAAAAATATTTTTAGTTATGTTTATTTTCTACTTTTTCTTCTTTATTTTTTTAAAAAAAATACATAATATACACTCTTTAAAATAATTAAATTATTTCATAACTGTGTGCGTTTATTTTTTTTTTTCACTTTTTAACATTATTTTTATTAATTATTAATTTATTATATTTTTATTTGTGTTTTTTATTAAAAATAATTTTTTAATATCATATTCTCATAAATACATAACATATATACAATATTTATTAAATATATATTACATCTATGTAACATCTATCAAATATACATAGAACATCTATCAAATATCTACATAATTTTTTTAAATATTTTTTTAACTTTATTTTTTTAATTTAATATTCGCAAAATATTCATATAACATTTATATAACATTCATAATATATATACAATATCTACACAATATATACAAAACATATACATAATATCTATACAATATCTACATAACAAAATTAATATTTTTTTAACTTTATTTTTTACATATATAATATATAAAATTTATTGAAAAAATAAATTTAATGATTTTTATTATTATCATTTTATATATTTTGATTTTTATATTATTTTTATAAGTGTTTATTTGTTATTTATAATCAAAATTAATTTTTTTAGAAAAAATATTTTTTTATTTATAGAAAATATAATTTAAAATATTAATTTGTATTATTTTATCATAATATATTTATTTAATTATGAAGTTTACAAAATAAAAATTAAAGTAAAATATTATTTGTTGTGAGAGAAAAAATATTTTTGAAAAAAAATTTTTTTAGTAAAAAGTGAGGTATTTTTGAAGCTTTTCTCTAATTTTTTCTAAAACTATAAATATTTTTTCTTCATAGTATTTTTGAAATAAAGTTTTTTTTTTTGGGATAATTTTGTAAATGCCTTTGTTTTTTTTTTTTAAAAAAAAAATTGCGCTCCTTCTGACTCTATTAAACTACCAGGTTCAGTCTGTTGTGGACGTAAGTATGTTGTGCATTCGATATGGAAATTGGAAAGAAGATGAGATTGATTCAAAATTCTAGTATTATATTTGAGCACTAAAATAAGGGTCCTTTATTATTATTATTATTATTATTATTAAAGAAACAAAATTGTTGAGATTGAAATTTATTCAAAAATTTGAATTATTGTATCAATTTTAATTATTGGATTAATAGTTTAATAAAATATTTTTGATTTAATTAGATATAATTCTTTCTGGAAGTATTGAAACTAAAGAAAATGAGATCCGACTGTTAAAAGAGTTGGTTAGAAGGCTCTAAAATAGAATTTTATTCGAATTTTTATTCAATTATATGTATTTTTTTCATAAATATATATAACTTTTATAATTTTTATATAAAATCCAAGTTATGCTTAAGAGGAGTGTGGTGGCAGCTCAGGGTTTGCTTAGAAGGGGGTGCAAGAAGGGGTGTGGGACCACTTTTTTTTTGTTTCTAACCAGCTGCTTACTGATGTGGATGATCATATGGTGTTAGACCTTATTAATTTCTCCACGTAAATCACTTGCATCTCTAGATCTTTGAATGATGATAAACTAGCTGAATTCTATATGATTTGTTGGAAACTTTGGGCTGTGAGAAATGATCTAATTTGGAGGGGTAAAGTGAAAGCTGCTTATTGTGCTGTTTACGAAGCAGAGTATTTGAATTCCTGGAAACATGCTTCTACGTTGCAGCAACTATGCCCAGGTTTGACTGCAAATGAGCAACCATTTTTTACCTTACCTAGGTAACTCCTTTGCCTTTGGTTGAATGGTATTGCTATGCAGATGGGGCAATTTTTCAAGGTAGCAACAACAGTGGCTATGGGGTTGATTGTCTATGATACTAATGAGAATTTTTTTAGCTGCTTTTTCTGGTTATCAGTTGGGGTTGTGCTGTCTGTAACTTCTTTGGCTGAGGTACTTGCAGTTCGAAATGTCCTGGATTGGTTAAGCCAACATTTTCATGGTCCTAGTGTTCTTTGAATGGACCCCCAGAAGGTTTATTATGGTCTCCTCTCAAAATCACAAACTAGTGCTTTGTTTGGCACCTTAATTGAGGATTGCAAAGTCCATTTACAGCGAAAAATATATTTCTTTGGCTTGGATTAGGTGGCCAATGAATTCGAATACTCGTAAGTTAGCTAAAGCGTCGATTTCTTTTTCTAGTCTCCATTTATGGGATGCTTTTCCCTCTTGCATTGATGTAATGTCTTCTGTTTCTCTTTAATAAAATCATCTTTTGCACAAAAAAAAACATTTATCAATATTCGAATTCCTGATCTGGCTTCCTACTAAAAACTTATTAATTACCCTTTTTCCCATCTCTTGTATATTGAAATCCTTCCTTTTATGAAAGTATATTAGAAATTGTTGAAGAGATGCAATTTTAAATTTTAAATCTTAGCATCTTGTAAAACATATAAGAATTCTATTACTCAATTATTAGCCGAATAATTATGTATATTTTTTTCAATAAATATTTATGAAATATCAGCATTTTAAATTTAGACATGTACATGTATCTTGTTTGAGGTTTCTTTTTTATATGTCACATAATATATTACATAATATATTATTAATTATCGTAAAAGATTAAATTTTTTTTTTGTTTATGAAAAAATTATTAATTATTTATATATGAAAAATGCTCTAAGGTTGATAAGACCATTGAAACCATTCTTAAATATTGTTGTTCCTATCCTCTCAAATCCATCACTCCCTTATTAAATCGCCGTGGTTTTGTAGTGAAGTGTGTTCTGTCTCTGTCTCTTTACAACGTAAAAAAAAAAATCATCTCTCCCTTTGTTTGAGAACTCACATTTTTATAGAAATTTAATTGAGTTAAATTGAATTCTATTTTATTAATTTTCATACTTAGATAGATATAACTAATAAAATTATATTATTTATAGTGTGTTTGGCAAATTACTGAAAAAACTGATTATTAGGAATATATTTTATAGATATATATTATTGGAATTATATTTTACTGAGAAATATTATATTATCGTGTTTTAAATATGCAATAAAATATTAAAAAATAGATTGAAAAAGATATTAATTTATTTGGTTGTAACCCAACTTTACATGAAAAGTTTTAGCAATACCTAAACTACCATTATAAATTTTTTTTTATCATATCCTAAAGTAATGATATGATTGTCTTTTGAGATGTGAGTTCTTCAATCTCTTTTTTCGATGAAATATTTTTTCTATTCTCCTCTAATAGTGCATTTGAGAAATTACTAAAAAAATTGATTACTGAGAATGTATTTTATAGAGACATACAACAGAGATTATATTTTACTATAAAATATTATATTACTGTGTTTGAAAGATGCAACAAAATACTGAAAAAATGGATTGAAAAAATATTAACTTATTTTGTTACAATCAAACTTTACAGGGAATATTTTAGTAATACCTAAACTATCTTTATAATATATATTTCCTGTTTTATCATATTTTAAATTAAAAGTATGATTGTCTTCTGATATATGAACCCATCAATCCACTTTTTTCGGTAAAATATTTTCCTTACTCCAATAAGTAAAATATTTAACCAACTTGTTAGTAAAGTTTAGTGGGTCCGCCATTTTATTTTACATAGATCATTTGCAAATAAGCATAGTATTTTTGGTCAAACATGATTATTTAGTCAACTTTTGTGAGATTTTTGTGTAACCAAATGCACTATAAGTAAAATATTTTACCAACTAATTGATAAAATTTAGTGGGTCTAGCATTTTATTTTACTTAGATCATTTGTAAATAAATATAATATTAGTGGTCAAATATGATTATATAGTCAATTTTTTCTGGGATTATTGTGCAACCAAATGCAATATTATATTAAAAAAAAGTCATTTTAATAAAAGTTAAATCATTCAAAATTGGAAGAAAATTTTATGTAGAGTTGTGAAAATACCTGTTTCTTTCATATTTTGGACATAGAATAATATGTTACTGCTAGAAACATGGAAGAATTGAAATCTTAATTCAATTCATTTAATAAACTCTATTATTAAAAATCCAAAAATACTCCCATTAAATTAAGTTATGGCCTTTTCTATATGTAAGGATAAAATGACAGATAACTATATTATTTTTTTCTTTTTTTTAATTACTCTAAACAATAAAATTCAAATGAATTCTACAACTTCAAAATTTATTCCAACCACATAACTCCTATAATTAATTGAACTAAATTCTATTAATAGAATTCAATTCAATTTAATTGTTTTACATAATATTTATTCCGAGCCCGTCTAGCTTTTTCTTTTCCCTAACCCTGCAGATCCAAATTCTGGTATATTTATTGGTAATCCAAGATGATGAAGCATAACCCACTACCTTGTGTTGGATTGTGCAATAGCAGTAAGCAGTCTTTCCTTCGAAAAAACTAATGAGAGTATAAATCAGTTAGGAAGAGACTCTTCTAGCTTAATCATAAATCTCGATTTCAAATTTTGAATATGTAACTATGTAAAACTTAAAAGTTCAAGAGGACACTATAAACAGTGTCACCTTAATTTCTATTCTCAATCAACGTCTACTATCCTCCAATCAATACAAAAAGGTATGTTTTCTATCTATCCAATCTCTTTTAATTTTTTTCTTTTGTTGATTAGTTAGAATTTGCAGCCTTAGATTTGAAGATTGATCAACATTATTAATCTAGTTCAATCTTTAATGTTTATGCAAAAAATAAATTAAGATATAATTGCTCCTAAATAAAATTTTAAAAGAAAATGCAAAAGGGGTTGGGATAACCGTTTCCGTCTTGATGAAACTAAATTCCACGGGAGCTTACAGAAACGCATCAAAGCAGGAAGCAAAAGACAAGAAAAGCTTTATTATTACTGATTTTAAGTCACAGCTAATTTTACTAGAAAAATCATAAATGATCTAGCCAATTACATGTCAAACTTGAATTCTATTCCTGCTGGTTTGATTCCAATCCGAGTAATGTCCGGGTCAACATGACCCAGCTAGTTTCATGAATTTGTCAAATCTTGGTGTAATAGCTTGCTTGCACGTATAGCCAACCACCAGAAATATATATACGCGGTACATGAATTTCCATCAGCAATGGTATATGATACTTTTATATTATCCATGTTTTGACTGCACTTTTGGACCACAAGCTATTCAAGCTCCTCTAATTTTACTAGCATATAAAATATTCTATGGTGGCTAAATCTTAAATAAAAAAATTATTATATTATGAATTTTTTATTTTCGACATGGATAATTTGGTATAATTTAGTGCAAATTGAGAGATGAATGTGCACAAAAACTCATATAATATAATTGGAAACCTCGTATATCCTTCTCTTAATAGATAATTTTTGAGTTTTCGAATCCTTCTGAATTTTTTTTTATAGAAAATTTAGCATTTGATAGATTCAAAGTTATAGGACAAGTAAATAAATGGAAATGGTACTGAACCTTCTTACAGATAACCATATAAATATACATAAATCCACCAGAAATAACAGTATAATACATTGATTAGAACTCAATTGTTTCAACACCTACAAAAAATAATTCTAATCTCAAGTTCTGTTCATCTTTTGTTTTTCTCATTTTAGAAATCATTTGAAGATGTATGTAACGAGACCTCTGTCTCTATATCTGAGAGATCCTTCAGCTCTTTCTTTACCTCCTCCTGAAGGTCCAAATTCTGGTATACTGGTTATCCAAGATGAAGAAGCACAACCCACCTGCTGTTTTGGGTCGTGTAACAGTAGTAACGTAAAGAAGCTGCCTTTCCCTCAAAATTACAACTTACAAGTTCGGTACACACAAAGTACTGGTCAGAGTAGCACTACCTATAAAAACAATGTCACCTTCGTACCTGTTCTTAATCAACCACTATCCTCCAATCAATACTATTGCATCGAACGTAAAGGGAAGCATAAAGGGTATGTTTGTTTTCTATCTATTCAGTTCCTTTTATTTTATTTTATTTTATTTAGCATAGTAATCATACTCATTCTTGATCAAACAAAATTTCAGGGAAGCTTACAGGAACTCAAGGGAGGAAGACAAGACAACATGTTGTTTCTGCAGCTGTATTGCTGATTTTTATCCAGAACCTTTGGAACCTCAGGCTCATGACATATATCAGCAATTTGAAATTCGACCCAGAAGCTGGGGTGGTTTTGTTGCAAAATCAATAGCTTCAGATGGCTATCCACCAGATTTCTTAAGGAGAAAAGGTTGGCGAGTGCATACAACATCTCCGCTTGAATCACAGTTGAATGAAGCACAAGGCCTTGACAAGACTCTTCGCAATCGCTTACCTGATTTTAGCAGCTTTTCCTTGTCACAGAGAAGTTCTCCCTCTGTTGTAGTAGGAAAATGGTACAGCCCTTTCATGTTTATCAAAGATGGAACGGCTGCAGATCAAATGGATAGTTCAAGATATTACGAAATCACACTTCAGCAACATTGGGAGCAAATTTTCGCTTGCGAAAATGAAAGTGATGCTAATGCTAATGCTCCTGTGACTGTGGATGTCGCTGTTGAAACTGAAGCAATCGAAATTGCTGGTGACAAAGCCCTGGAAAATATGAAGACAGTGATTGATGGGGTGATGTGGTTTGGTAATGTAGGTTTAAGTTTAGCAATCGTTGAAAGAATGAAGTGGGAGGAAGAGAGATTTGGGTGGATTGGTGGGAGCGAAGGGCAAGTGAAGGTGAAGAGAATTGAGGAATTTGGAGGCAAAGGTGAGTGGAAGAAATTAGGTTGCTATGTGTTGGTTGAGAGATTTGTACTTAAAAGGATGAATGGAAGCATTGTGATGACTTATGATTTTAGGCATACTCAACATGTTATTAGGAAATGGGAATGAGGAAAGTCAACAACGTTTTGCTCTGTTTTTTATGTGAAAATGTTGCAATGTTTAATTAGGTGTGGATTGATATTGACTTCATTTTGTATTGTTTTGCTTTGGTATGCAAGCTGAGTTTTTTTTTTGTCTTTTGATGATATATTTTTTTTGTTATTTTTTAATGATGAGTATATATGTAAAATGAATTATTTATTCATCTTAATTTATAGACATAGATTTAAAAAATAAATAAATAATGTGAATTTTTTCTATATATGTATGTGCACATGCGCAGAAGAAATATAGGGTTGATGTAATTTGGTTTAGGAACGATGTAAGCAATACAATGTTGAATTTAGTAGTTGTCGAGAGAATGCAATGTGTGTAGATCTGACTATGGACCGGATTTAGGCTTCAATTAGTTAAGAAATTCACAGACGAACGGACTGAGCTTTTAAAAAATTTAATATTTTTGAAGTTTAAACTCGGCGTATGGCCAAGTCTAGATGTAGGAGAGATTTAGTTGAGTTAACAAAGGTGAAAGGCAAATGAGAGTAAAGAAATTAGGGGAATTTAGAGGAATTTGGGAGTAGAAGAAATTTGGTTGTTATATTTTGGTTGAGAGGTTTGCATTAAAGACAGTGAATGGAATTTTAGTGCTTCGTTGTGAAGTCAGTCACAGTGAATTCGAGAGAAAATAGGAATGAGAAAATTGCCATAGTTGCCTCAATTCACTCTTTAATTTGCTTGCGTTGTGTTTTAATAAAGCCCATCTATATTAAAATTTTATTGTTCATACAAATATTTGGTTAAAATTTGATGTTTTCATATATATTTTATTGTATTTATCTTTGAGAATTTTTAAATTAAATAATATATCATTCTAAAAATGTATTTCCTCCATGCTCTAAATGTGTTGATGCCGTATTTTAAATTCATCTCACTGTCTATGTATTTTTCTTTTTTGAAATCAAAGATAATTCATTAAAGTAAAATAATCTAGACCCATCACCAACAAAGCACTAGTTTTCTATTATATTGATAGGCGAATAATAGTATAATACTCATATCAGCAGTTATCTTCTAAGCATCAATGCTCCAATCAATACATCAAAGAAATAATTTCACTGTAAGATATATTCAATAAGTGCCATATATATATATTATTTTTTCATTAACATTAAAAAAAGGATTTGATATGCAATTAAATAGTAATTAAAAGATTCAATACAGTAATGAAAACAAATAAAATTATTAGGCAGTATTGGTAAAACTGAAAATTCAAGTATTGAATTTGTGTTTGATAACACCATTTAACACTTAAATTTTAAAATTTTCAATATTTAATCATTTTATATTTTTTGGTAATGCTAGTTTAATTTAAATATTAAATTTCAAGTGATATAACTTCCAAATAATTATGTCATTTATTTAATTAATAATTAAAATTCAATACTCAAAATAAATATCATATGAAACGAAATCTTAGAGTTTATTAAATAAATAAAAATATAAAATTGAGAAGTTTTAGAATGTGTTTTGGCCTAATAATAAAATTAAAAAACTCTATTTTAATTTTATCTGGACAATAATTTTCTATAATTTTATTAACTTAAGATATTATAATTGATCATATATAGATACAATTTAAAATTGCAAAAAGGGTTGGGATAATAATTTCCATCTTGATGAAATTAAATTTCAGGGAAGCTCACAGAAACTCAACATGCTGTTTCAACTTTAACTTTCAACGGCTTATTGCTGATTTAAAACCACGGCCTTTTGAATCTCAGGCTGATGATGACGCATATCAGCACTTCGGAATTTGACATAAAGACTCAGGCTCATGGGTTTGTTGCTAAATCTATAGCTTCTTATGGGTACCCTCCTGAATTCTTAAGGACAAAACATACGAGAAATTCCCAAGAATCTTCGTGCTTGCCTGCCGGATTATATTAGCAGCTTTCGAATTTAATCTTTATTTTTTTTTTCTAATTTTAATAGAAAAATAAAATAAATCATCTAGCCAATCACATTCCAAACTTGAATTATCTTCCAATATGAGTAATGTCCGGGTCCACATGACCGACAACACCCCGTAGGCCGTTGTTTTATGACTTGGATTGTTTGTTATTTGTCGAAGCTTCTTCTTATTGTAATTGCCAACCACCAGATATATAAATGAATTTCCTTAAGCAGCGGTATATGATACTTTTATATTATCCATGTCCAAAATGGAAAATTCATAATATGAGATTTTTTATAAATATATATATATATATAGAGCGTGTGGTCCACAAATACAGTATAAAAGTGAGATATTATATTGCGTGTGGTCCACAAGTACAGTGAGATATTATTGAGATTTATATATATATATATAATCCGCTGGGATTAGTCCAGCGGACGACCTGTTATTACGATCCTAAAAAAAAAAAGGTATATTTGAGGATAGAGCTTTTTTAATATATATATATATATATGACTTTGATATAGCGTGCGGTCCAGAAGTGCAGTCAAAACATGGATAATTTCGTAATAATCAGTGTGAATTGTAGGGATTGATGAATGTGCACGAAAGCTCATGTAATTGGAAAGCTCATGCATCCTTCTCTTATAGATAATGTTTGAATTTTCAGAAATTGACCATTTGATAGTTTCAAAGTTATAGGACAGGTAAATAGATGGAAATGGTACCTAACCTTCTTACAGATAACTATATAAATATACATAAGCCCACCAGAAATAACTATATAATACATTGATTAGAATTCAATTGTTTCAACACCTACAAAAAATAATTTCACTCTCAAATTCTATTCATCTTTTGCTGTTCTCAGAAATCAATTGAAGATGTATGTGACAAAGCCTCTCTCTCTGTATCGGAGAGATCCTTCAGCTCTTTCTTTACCTCCTCCTGAAGGTCCAAATTCTGGTATACTGGTTATCCAAGATGAAGCACAACCCACTTGCTGTTTTGGATTGTGTAATGATAGCACTGTAAAGAAGCTGCCTTTCCCTCAAAATTACAACTTAGAAGTTTGGTACATAGTAAGCACTGGTCAGAGTAGCGCTACCTATATAAACAATGTCACCTTCGTACCTGTTCTTAATCAACCACTGTCCTCCAATCAATACTATTGCATCGAACGAAAAGGAAAGCATAAAGGGTATGTTTGTTTTCCATCTATGTCGTCCCTTTTATTTTATTTTATTATTCTTTTAGCATAATAATCATATTCATTCTTGATCAAACTAAATTTCAGGGAAGCTTACAAGAACTCAAAGGAGGAAGACAAGACAACATGCTGTTTCTGCAGCTGTGTTGCTGATTTTAAACCAGAACCTTTAGAACCTCAGGCTCATGACATATATCAGCAATTTGAAATTCGACCCAGAAGCTGGGGTGGTTTTGTTGCAAAATCAATAGCTTCGGATGGGTACCCACCAGATTTCTTAAGGAGAAAAGATTGGAACGTAAATACTACATCTCCGCTTGAATTTCAGTTGAATGAAGCACAAGGACTTGACAAGACTCTTCGCTCTCGTTTACCTGATTTTAGCAGCTTTTCCTTGTCACAGAGAAGTTCTCCCTCTGTTGTAGTAGGAAAATGGTACAGCCCTTTCATGTTTATCAAAGATGGAACAGCTGCAGATCAAATGGATAGTTCAAGATATTACGAAATCACACTTCAGCAACATTGGGAGCAAATTTTCGCTTGCGAAAATGAAAGTGATGCTAATGCTAATGCTCCTGTGACTGTGGATGTTGCTGTTGAAACTGAAGCAATCGAAATTGCTGGTGACAAAGCCCTGGAAAATATGAAGACAGTGACTGATGGGGTGATGTGGTTTGGTAATGTAGGTTTAAGTTTAGCAATCGTTGAAAGAATGAAGTGGGAGCAAGAGAGATTTGGATGGATTGGTGGGAGCGAAGGGCAAGTGAAAGTGAAGAGAACTGAAGAATTTGGAGGCATTGGTGAGCGGAAGAAATTTGGTTGCTATGTGTTGGTTGAGAGATTTGTACTTAAAAGGATGAATGGAAGCTTAGTGATGACTTACGCTTTTAGGCATACTCAACATGTTATTAGCAAATGGGAATGAGGAAAGTCAACAGCGTTTTGCTCTGTCTTTTATGTGAAAAAGTTATAATGTTTAATTAGGTGTGGATTGATATTGAATTCAATTTGTATTGTTTTGCTTTGGCATGCAAGTAACTTTTTTTATGATATATTCTTTTTATTTTTTTTAATGATGAGTATATATGTAAAATGAATTATTTATTCCTCTTAATTTGTGGACATAGATTTAAAAAATAAATAAATAATGTTAATTCTTTTTATATATGTATGTGCACATACGCGTGAAAAATACATAAATGATGTGATGTGGTTTAGAAATAGTGTAAGCAACACAAGGCTAAGTTTAGCAACTGTTGAGAGAATGCAATCGGCGCAAGTAGATCTTGCCACAGAATAGGTTTGAGTTTAAATTAGTAAAAAGAATTTTGGGTAGGTGGGCTGAATCTTTAAAAAATTTAATATTTTTTAAACTCAAATCCAGTCCATATGGCTAAATCTAGGTGTATGAAAGGTTTGGTTGGGTTAGTTGCCATGAAAGACAAGTTAAAGTGAAGAGATTGGACGAGTTTGCGGGAGTTTGGGAGGAGAAGAAATTTGATTGTTATGGTTTGGTTGAGAAATTCACATTAAAGAGAATGGATGGAAGTTTAATGCTTCATTATGAATTCAAGCACACTTCCTTATGAGAAAATGAGAATGAGAAAACTGCCATAGTTGCCTCAATTCACTTTTTAATTTGCTTGTTTTGTGTTTTAATAAAGACCATCTATATTAAAATTTTAATGTTCATACAAATATTTGGTTAAAATTTAATGTTTTCGTATAATTTTTAAATTAAATAATAATATATTGTTCTAAAAATATATTTTCACCATATTTTAAATGTGTCGTATTTTAAATGCATCCCATTATATACTTATTTTAAAATATCAACACATTAGAGACGAGCACAAAAATAATTTAGTACATATAATTAAGTAGTTACTCGATAAATATAAAAAGTAAAATAGAAAATGTATTGGGCAAAATAATATATTGTGCTAGAGAGTTTTTAAAATGTGTATTGGCTTAGTAGTATTAGAATAAAATTTTTGTTGTGTTATGCTATTTGAATAATTAACAACCTAAAATTATTGAAACAAAATTCAATATGAAATTAAAAATCTTAAAAAAAATAAATTTTACCATATCCAAATTCCAAAATGAATAATTAATAAAAAAAAAAAACCCAAAGGACACAACAATGAACTGTGTAGGACCTTGTAGCAAAAACCTTTATCACTCACAACTTCAGAAACTAATCATTTCCGCCATAGCCATCTGAGTCTATGTTTCTCTATTTCTCTCCCAACATACAAATCTAACTGCTCACAAAATTTCAATTTCGAGAACGTTGTTTTGTTTCTGCGCTATAACTCCTTTTTTAGAGCGGGAAAGAAGAAATTTGAAAAGGCCATTTGGTAGAAATCGATGGCAAATATAGTTGATCAAGATCAGCAATGGCTTCTCAACTGCTTGAGTTCTACTCTGGACCCCAACCAGGAAGTCCGTTCTTTCGCTGAAGCTTCTCTTTATCGGGCCTCTCTTCAACCAGGTTCCTTTGCTGTTTCGTACTTGCATTGATACTTTTTTTTGTTAGTTTTACCCTTAACCAAAAAACTGAGTGTCTGATGAAGTTTATAGGGTAAAATGAACTTTGTTTTCGATGAGGTATAGCTCTTTTCTTTTTTGTTGAAATGTACTTTGGAGTTTCCAGATATGATGAAACTATTCAGTCTCCATTGTAAGAATCCTTTCCGCTTCCCTTTGGATTAATGTTCAGAGTGAATTTGAAGTTGCTGGATATGCTTTCTTGCTTGGAGAATAGGTGTCGTGTTGATTTTGGCTGAACTAATTCTGTAACACTTCCTGTTTCAAATTTAGTCTGAGAATAAATAATTGATATGATCTATTGAGAGACCATAGGATTTGTTTGGAATTTGATGCGAAAAAAATTTTTAAAGGGAGCTTGTATCATTGATGTAGGAAGGAAATTGACCAACTGTCCTACTAATGCTTTTGATGGTGGCCTTGTCTCAAGCACTCTCAATATGGATAGCTCCTCTTTGTAAGTGGCCATGGAGATTCATGGCACAGAGTTAGCCAGCTAGGACCTCTCTAGATTGGGAGGACTCTAAGTGTGTTATTTGTTGATGTTTGTTTGGGGATTAGATGAGCTAGACGTGGTTTGTGTAAATTGATATTCTGGATGTGAGCGTGGGAGGTTGGCTGGTCTCGGAGGGCTTCTTTTGACAAGATAATTGGTTTGGTATCTCCTTTGAAATTTCAGTTGCTTCTGATTTATATGGATAAGGAAATATAACAAATCCTATGGGCTTTAATTAGCCAGTGCAAATGTGGTGGAAATCAATTTCAATTGGAATGCCAGTTGGGAGTCTTGTACTCTTACTGCCATGGTTCTTTTTGCTTAGCCAGCCAAGTCACCTCTCGATATATCACATGGTTCTTTTTACTTAGCAAACAAATTTACACTTCTCGTTTACAATTTTAGTTGAGAATCACTAATTTAATATGATCCATTGAGAGACCATAGGATTTGTTTTGGAATATGCAGCGAAAAAATTTTAAAGGGAGTTTGCATCATTGATGTAGGAAAAAAAATGACCAACCGTCCTACTAATACTTTTATGGTGGCCATGTCTCAAGCACTCTCAATATGGATAGCTCCTCTTTGTGAGCAGCCATGGAGATTTGTGGCACAGAGTTAGCCAGCTAGGACCTCTCTAGATGGGGAGTGTCAAAGAAGTAGGCACCAACCATTTTTTGTCAAAAATGGAGGTGCCTAATTAAGGGGATTGTCAAAAATGGAGGTGTCTAATTTAGGACATTGTCAAAAGTGGAGGTGCCTAAATTTGGGGAATTGTTAAAGTCAAAAATGGAGGTGCCTAATTTATTGACTAATTTCACCAACCCATGTTTTTGAAGCCTATATAAACCCATCCACTTCATTTGGAAGATACAACTTAAAATTGAAGAAGTAAAGAGAAGAGAGTGTCTTTGAGAGAATTTTGTGAGGAAAAATTCTTGTTCATAATTGAGTGAGGGTTGTGAGTGTTTGTAAACACATTGTATTTTCTCCTTAATAGAAGTCTGCAGCAGCTCCGGAGACGTAGGCATAATTGGCCGAACTCCGTTATCAAATTCTGTGTTAATATTCCGCATTTATTTTCGCTCTCCTACTAATCTGGTTTAAGGGAATAGAGTGGTAATCACCTCAATTTCCCAACAACTGGTATCAGAGCTTTGGGTGATAAATTCTGTCAATTTTTTGCAAGATTACTATTCACGTGAATAGTGAATTTCGTGAATAGTGAAATTTTGTCGGCAGTTCTGATTTGTCGACAAAGGTGTCCTAGTACACAGTGGTTTGCAGAAACAGTCAGAAACGATCCAAAGGAGTCCAGATTCGAGTAGGAGCGATGGCTGCAGATGAAGGAAAAGTGAGAATTGAAAAGTTCGACGGTGCGGACTTTGGCTTCTGGAAGATGCAGATTGAAGATTATCTGTACCAGAAAAAGTTATATCAACCTTTCTCAGGAATAAAGCCAGAAGGCATGAAAGATGAAGAATGGAATCTTCTCGACAGACAAGCCCTTGGAGTTATTCGATTGACATTATCACGAAATGTTGCTTTCAACATCGCCAAAGAAAAGACCACAGCAGGTCTAATGGCGGCTCTCTCCAACATGTATGAAAAGCCATCAGCTTCAAACAAAGTTCATTTGATGAAGCGGTTATTCAATTTGCAAATGGCAGAAGGGGCATCAGTGGCCCAACATCTGAATGAATTCAACACAATCACAACCCAGTTGAGTTCAGTAGAAATTGAATTTGATGCTGAAATTCGGGCTTTAATTCTCTTATCATCTCTACCAGATAGTTGGAATGCTACCGTTACAGCGGTCAGCAGCTCATCGGGAAAAACCAAATTAAAATTCGATGATGTTCGGGATCTGGTGTTGAGTGAAGAAATTCGACGAAGAGAATTGGGTGAAGCATCTACCTCTTCAGCTTTACACACAGAATCTAGAGGGAGAACTTTAGAAAAAAGTTCAAATCGTGGCAGATCAAAATCTAGAAGAGACAAATCTAGATCGGGGAAGAAAGATTTCAAGTGTTATAACTGCGGCAAGAAAGGTCACTTTAAGAAAGATTGCCGAGCGCCAAAGAAAGATAGCGGTACACAGGGATCTGCAAATGTGACCGAGGAAGCAGGTGATGCCATGATTCTAAGTGTCAACAGTCCAATTGAATCATGGATTTTAGATTCTGGGGCATCTTTTCACGCCACTCCATGCCAAGAAATCATGGACAACTATGTCAGTGGTGATTTCGGGAAGGTTCATCTAGCTGATGATGAAACCTTAAAGATCGTAGGAAAAGGGGATGTCCGATTAAAGTTGTCAAACGGGAATACCTGGAAGCTGCAAGGAGTAAGACATATTCCTGGTCTTAAAAGGAATTTGCTCTCTGTAGGACAACTTGATGAAGATGGTTATGGTACAACCTTCAAAAGCGGTGAATGGAAGATTACCAAAGGAGCACTCGTCATTGCTCGTGGTAAGAAAACTGACACTCTCTATGTAACCTCAAACTTAGAGAATGTTATTTCAGTAGCAGATGCAGATGAAAAATCAAACCTATGGCACCAAAGGCTTGGCCATATGAGCGAGAAAGGGATGAAGACGCTTTTGTCAAAAGGAAAGTTGCCGGAACTGAAAAGTATCAATGTCGGCCTATGTGAAGATTGTATCTTTGGAAAACAAAAGAAGGTCAGTTTTTCAAAGATTGGCAAGACACCCAAGGCAGAAAAATTAGAGTTGGTCCATACCGATGTATGGGGACCGTCTCCAATTCCATCTCTTGCAGGCTCATTGTATTACGTCACATTCATTGACGATTCAACAAGAAAGGTATGGGTGTATTTTCTGAAGAAGAAATCAGAAGTCTTTGATACATTCAGAAAATGGAAAGCCATGGTAGAAAATGAAACTGGTTTGAAAGTCAAACGATTGAGGTCTGACAATGGAGGAGAGTACAGAGATAGAAGATTCAGAGAATTTTGCGCAAACAGCGGAATCAAGATGGAGAAAACAGTTCCCATGACACCGCAACAGAATGGCGTAGCTGAGCGTATGAACAGAACTCTGAATGAACGTGCCAGAAGCATGAGGATACATGCTGACTTGCCCAAGAATTTATGGGCTGAAGCTGTCAACACCGCTGCCTACCTAATCAACCGTGGGCCTTCAGTACCTCTGGATGGTGGAATACCAGAGGAAGCATGGAGCAAAAAAGAGGTAAACCTTTCACACTTAAGAGTGTTTGGTTGTATCTCTTACATACATATAGATTCTGCTGGAAGAAGTAAATTAGATGCCAAGTCAAACAAATGTGTCTTTGTTGGATATGGTGGTGATGAGTTCGGTTATCGATTTTGGGATTATGAAAATCACAAGATCATTAGAAGCCGGAATGTCATATTCAATGAGAATGTGATGTACAAAGACAGATTAAATGCAGAATCAAATAGCTCCAAGATTGATGTTGAAAATAAGGAATTTGCTGAGTTCGAGGATATTTCTGGAAATGATGTTCAGAATAGTCCTGAAGTAGAGGAGCCAAGCACGCCGGAATTGAGACGCTCCTCCAGAATTACAAGATCAATCCAACGTTACTCGCCTTCTTTGCATTACTTGTTGCTGACAGACAATGGTGAACCAGAGTGCTACGATGAAGCAATACAAGTGGAGGATTCAATCAAGTGGGAGTCTGCCATGAAAGATGAGATGGACTCACTCATGTCAAATCATACATGGGAATTAGCTGAACTACCACAAGGCAAGAAAGCACTCCACAACAAGTGGATTTATAGGATCAAAGAAGAGCATGATGGAAGTAAACGCTACAAAGCAAGATTGGTTGTAAAAGGTTTTCAACAAAAGGAAGGTATTGACTATACTGAAATTTTCTCTCCAGTCGTGAAGCTTACGACAATCAGACTGGTATTGAAAATTGTAGCCGCAGAAAATTTACATCTTGAACAATTAGATGTAAAGACAGCATTCCTTCATGGAGATTTGGAGGAAGAGATCTACATGAAGCAACCAGAAGGCTTCATTAAGGCAGACAAGAAAAATCTAGTGTGCAAGTTGAAGAAGAGTTTATATGGTCTGAAACAAGCTCCTAGACAGTGGTACAGAAAGTTTGATAGTTTTATGAGCAGCGGCGGTTTCACAAGATGCCAAGCAGATCATTGTTGCTACATCAAAAAGTTTGACAATAGCTTTATTATTTTATTGTTATACGTCGATGATATGCTCGTTGCAGGTTCAGACATGCAAGAGATTAAAAATTTAAAGCAGAAATTGTCAAAACAGTTTGCAATGAAAGATCTGGGTGCTGCAAAGCAGATTCTTGGAATGAGGATCAAGAGAGACATGAAGTCGGGGACTTTGATGTTATCACAGGCTGAGTACATAAACAAAGTACTAGCCAGATTCAACATGCAAGATGCTAAATCAGTGAGCACACCTTTAGGTGTTCATTTCAGACTCTCCAAAGAACAGTCACCGAAGACGGAGGAGGAACGTGCACACATGACGAAGGTGCCATATGCCTCAGCAATTGGGAGTTTGATGTATGCCATGGTTTGTACCAGACCAGATATTGCTCAAGCAGTGGGAGCTGTTAGCAGGTACATGAATAATCCAGGCAAGGCACACTGGGAAGCAGTCAAATGGATTCTCAGATATCTTCGAGGTACCACAGATAAGGCGCTTTGTTTTAAAAGTGGAGATACGACACTAGCAGGTTATGTGGATGCTGACTTAGCTGGAAATGTTGACGTTAGAAAGAGCACTACAGGGTATGTCTATACTCTAGAAGGTACCGCAGTGAGCTGGGTCTCTCAATTACAGAAGATAGTTGCTCTCTCCACAACTGAAGCAGAATATGTCGCTGTCACGGAAGCCAGCAAAGAAATGGTTTGGCTCCAAGGTTTCTTGGAGGAGTTGGGCAAGAAGCAAGAAAATAATGTCTTGTATTGTGACAGTCAGAGTGCCATACATCTAGCGAAGAATTCGTCTTTTCATGCCAGAACAAAGCACATACAGTTGCGGTATCACTTTATCAGGTCACTTCTGGAAGATGGGATTTTGAAACTTGAGAAGATTAGTGGAACTCAAAATCCGGCAAACATGTTGACGAAGACGGTGACTATTGATAAACTGAAGTTGTGCTCAGCTTCAGTTGGCCTACACTAGTATCAAGGTCGTAGAAGAGCTGTTGCATTGATCAAGGTGTGAAGACAGATTGAAATCAGTCTTCAAGTGGGAGATTGTCAAAGAAGTAGGCACCAACCATTTTTTGTCAAAAATGGAGGTGCCTAATTAAGGGGATTGTCAAAAATGGAGGTGCCTAATTTAGGACATTGTCAAAAGTGGAGGTGCCTAAATTTGGGGAATTGTTAAAGTCAAAAATGGAGGTGCCTAATTTATTGACTAATTTCACCAACCCATGTTTTTGAAGCCTATATAAACCCATCCACTTCATTTGGAAGATACAACTTAAAATTGAAGAAGTAAAGAGAAGAGAGTGTCTTTGAGAGAATTTTGTGAGGAAAAATTCTTGTTCATAATTGAGTGAGGGTTGTGAGTGTTTGTAAACACATTGTATTTTCTCCTTAATAGAAGTCTGCAGCAGCTCCGGAGACGTAGGCATAATTGGCCGAACTCCGTTATCAAATTCTGTGTTAATATTCCGCATTTATTTTCGCTCTCCTACTAATCTGGTTTAAGGGAATAGAGTGGTAATCACCTCAATTTCCCAACAGGGAGGACTCTTATTATGTTATACGTTTGTTTGTAGATTATGATATTTTGTTTTTGACTTTGCTTTCTAGGAATGTTCAGGTATAATTGCTGTTATTATTATTCCATTGGTTGGGTATTTTGCTTGGTTAGTTCCAATTGGAAAATAAACGAGTATAAAGGATCTGTGAAGAGATGGTCCTTGTGATGGCTAAGTCACTGAATGCAAATTGAATGACAGTAGTTAACTGGAATGGAGTAAGAAAATTCAAATGAATGACAATAGTTTATTAGAATGGAGTAAGAAAATTCAAATTTATATGTGGAACATTGATAAAGATGATCACTTAGACTAAAAGTCCTCTTAAGGATAACAAGGCTGGTTGAGAGAAGATACACAAATTTTTTGCAAATCATGTGAGGTAATTTGCTTAATTAACTATTGTTAATTTATCAAAGAATTAATGATTATCTAGAGTTTTTATATTTCAGTAAATGGAATGTGTCCGGTATTTACGAAGTTTGGAAGCACTTTAATCGTGTTGAGAAAGAGGCTAAGTCAATCGCAGCCTATAGCATAGAATTTAAAATGACTTAGGGATTGGATATGTTACTACCATTCTGTCATGATATCAAAATACAACAAGCTCAATGGGAGCAAATGGCTATAATGAGTTCTTTGGTTAGTATATCTTTAGAATTTGAGGTTGCTAAATCTCATATTCTCTCTAGTTTTGAGATTATCTCTCTTCAAAATGTCTTTACTAGAGTCCTCCACACAAAATACTCAATTCTCCTTAGTAGAATAGCGCTTTTGTTATTAGAGGTGCTGGAGATGATACTAGACGGAAGCCTAATAATAAAGTGGAAGGAATAACCATGATAACCATAATGGTGACTCAAACAATATTTTTTGCTATTATTGTCATTAGGTGGAGCCATACAAAATGTATTTGCAGGAAAATATAGAATTGCAATAAGAAAATTTAGACTTCTGATATTGTTGCCTCTACCACTGCATCCAACTCATCTTTTGAGGAGATTGTCATGATATTTGCTAATGGGTTTGCTAAATTCTTGCAGTACAAGGAATCATTGAAGAGATCTACTCCTATTACCCCTATTGCCGAGTTAGTTAAACCTAATACATGCCTTATTTTCTCATTGCCCAAATGGGTCATTGATTCTATTGTCATAGTTCATATGACAGGTATCCCTATCCTCCTTATTGCATTCCAATCACATAAATCACTCTCTTTTGTGATAGTAGTTGATGGGTCATATAATGTTATTGGTTTTGGAATTGTAATCTAACTTCCTTCATTACCCTATCATCTATGTTAAGTCCACCAAAACTTGCATAACTTGATTTTTGTAAGCTAACTTGCTTGTGATCTAAATTGTTGTATCTCATTCTTCCTGACTATTGTCTTTTATGAGATCTTTTGACAAAGCAAATTTATTGGTGAAGGACACGTATCTTATGGTCTCTATGTTCTTGACACAAGGGTGCACGTTCCATTGCTTGCTTTAGTGTCTTATCTCATTTGAAGCATGGTGTTGATTGGGTCATCCTTCGTTGCTTACGTTGAAGAAAGTGTCCTTTATCTTGTAATGTATCTTCATTAGATTGTGAAGCATGCTAGTTTGCTAAAACACTATTGTAGTTCATCTAGTCCTAGAATTAATAAATGAGCTAATTTTGCTTGAGTTGGTTATTTTGATGTTTGGAGGCCATTCTTATTTATGTCTAAGTTTGGACAAAGTATTTTGTTATTTTTATGGATGATTGCTCTTGTATAACTTGGATAGTTTTTATGAAAATCGTTTTGAAGTACTGTCTTACTTCTATCAAGACCCAACTTAATGTTTATCTACACATCTTGAGGAGTAATAATGCCAAAGAATATCTTTCAGATTCTTTTCATAACTACATAACCCAAAATAGGATCCTTCACCAATTCTCTTGTATTGATACACCATCTTAAAATGGAGTAGTTGAGGCCTGAGTGGAAGAATAGACATCTTCTTGAGATAACTTGGTCACTGGTATTTCAAATGAAGGTTCCTAAGCACTTTTGAGCTTATTTAGGGTCCACTACAAGTTTGATTGCATGCCCTTCTTAGCACTCTATTTCTAGATTCCATATAACATTCTTTTTCCAACCAAATTATTGTTTCCTATGGAACCAAGAGTTTTTGGAAAAATTTGTTTTGTTTGAAATGTTTGACCGCCATATTACTAAGTTGGATCCGAAGTCTTTGAAGTGTGTGTTTTGTTGGTTATTCTCTCCTTTAGAAAGGGTATAGGTGCTATAGTCCAAATATCAATAGATATTTGGCATCTGCTAGTGTTATCTTTTTGGAGAACAACAATTTCTTCCCACTTCTTTCCCTTCTACTAGTTAGGGGGAGGAAAATGATTAATTAATCTATGCTATCATGTTGGAAAATTATGGTGATTACCACTCTATTCCCTTAAACCAGATTAGTAGGAGAGCGAAAATAAATGCGGAATATTAACACAGAATTTGATAACGGAGTTCGGCCAATTATGCCTACGTCTCCGGAGCTGCTGCAGACTTATATTAAGTAGAAAAATACAATGTGTTTACAAATACTCACAACCCTCACTCAATTATGAACAAGAATTTTTCCTCACAAAATTCTCTCAAAGACACTCTCTTCTCTTTACTTCTTCAATTTTAAGGTGTATGCTCCAAATGAGGGAGATGAGTTTATATAGGCTTCAAAAAACATGGGTTGGTGAAATTAGTCAATAAATTAGGCATCTCTATTTTGACAATTACCTAAATTAGGCACCTCCATTTTTTACTTTGACAATTCCCCAAATTAGGCACCTCCACTTTTGACAATGTCCTAAATTAGGCACCTCCATTTTTGACTTTGACAATTTCCCAAATTAGGCACCTCCACTTTTGACAATGTCTTAAATTAGGCACCTCCATTTTTTACTAAAAAAATGTTTGGTGCCTACTTCTTTGACAATCTCCCACTTGAAGACCGATTTCAATCTGTCTTCACATCTTGATCAATGCAACAGCTCTTCTACGACCTTGATACTAGTGTAGGCCAACTGAAGCTGAGCACAGCTTCAGTTTATCAATAGTCACCGTCTTCGTCAACATGTCTGCCGGATTTTGAGTTCCACTAATCTTCTCAAGTTTAAAAATCCCATCTTCCAGAAGTGGCCTGATAAAGTGATACCGCAACTGTATGTGCTTCGTTCTGGCATGAAAAGACGGATTCTTCGCTAGATGTATGGCACTCTGACTGTCACAATGCAAGATATTATTTTCTTGCTTCTTGCCCAACTCCTCCAAGAAACCTTGGAGCCAAACCATTTCTTTGCTGGCTTCCGTGACAGCGACATATTCTGCTTCAGTTGTGGAGAGAGCAACTATCTTCTGTAATTGAGAGACCCAGCTTACTGCGGTACCTCCTAGAGTATAGATATACCCTGTAGTGCTCTTTCTAACGTCAACATTTCCAGCTAAGTCAGCATCCACATAACCTGCTAGTGTCGTATCTCCACTTTTAAAACAAAGAGCCTTATCTGTGGTACCTCGAAGATATCTGAGAATCCATTTGACTGCTTCCCAGTGTGCCTTGCCTGGATTATTCATGTACCTGCTAACAGCTCCCACTGCTTGAGCAATATCTGGTCTGGTACAAACCATGGCATACATCAAACTCCCAATTGCTGAGGCATATGGCATCTTCGCCATGTGTGTACGTTCCTCCTCCGTCTTCGGTGACTGTTCTTTGGAGAGTCTGAAATGAACACCTAAAGGTGTGCTCACTGATTTAGCATCTTGCATGTTGAATCTGGCTAGTACTTTGGTTATGTACTCAGCCTGTGATAACATCAAAGTCCCCGACTTCATGTCTCTCTTGATCCTCATTCCAAGAATCTGTTTTGCGGCGCCCAGATCTTTCATTGCAAACTGTTTTGACAATTCTTGCTTTAAATTTTTAATCTCTTGCATGTCTGAACCTGCAACGAGCATATCATCGACGTATAACAATAAAATAATAAAGCTATTGTCAAACTTCTTGATGTAGCAACAATGATCTGCTTGGCATCTTGTGAAACCGCTGCTACCCATAAAACTATCAAACTTTCTGTACCACTGTCTAGGAGCTTGTTTCAGACCATACAAACTCTTCTTCAACCTGCACACTAGATTTTTCTTGTCTGCCTTAATGAAGCCTTCTGGTTGCTTCATATAGATCTCTTCCTCCAAATCTCCATGAAGGAATGCTGTCTTTACATCTAATTGTTCAAGATGTAAATTTTCTGCGGCTACAATTTTCAATACCAGTCTGATTGTCGTAAGCTTCACGACTGGAGAGAAAATTTCAGTATAGTCAATACCTTCCTTTTGTTGAAAACCTTTTACAACCAATCTTGCTTTGTAGCGTTTACTTCCATCATGCTCTTCTTTGATCCTATAAATCCACTTGTTGTGGAGTGCTTTCTTGCCTTGTGGTAGTTCAGCTAATTCCCATGTATGATTTGACATGAGTGAGTCCATCTCATCTTTCATGGCAGACTTCCACTTGATTGAATCCTCCACTTGTATTGCTTCATCGTAGCACTCTGGTTCACCATTGTCTGTCAGCAACAAGTAATGCAAAGAAGGCGAGTAACGTTGGATTGGTCTTGTAATTCTGGAGGAGCGCCTCAATTCCGGCGTGCTTGGCTCCTCTACTTCAGGACTATTCTGAACATCATTTCCAGAAATATCCTCGAACTCATCAAATTCCTTATTTTCAACATCTATCTTGGAGCTATTTGATTCTGCATTTAATCTGTCTTTGTACATCACATTCTCATTAAATATGACATCCCGGCTTCTGATGATCTTTTGATTTTCATAATCCCAAAACCGATAACCGAACTCATCACCACCATATCCAACAAAGACACATTTGTTTGACTTGGCATCTAATTTACTTCTTCCAGCAGAATCTATATGTATGTAAGAGATACAACCAAACACTCTTAAGTGTGAAAGGTTTACCTCCTTTTTGCTCCATGCTTCCTCTGGTATTCCACCATCCAGAGGTACTGAAGGCCCACGGTTGATTAGGTAGGCAGCGGTGTTGACAGCTTCAGCCCATAAATTCTTGGACAAGTCAGCATGTATCCTCATGCTTCTGGCACGTTCATTCAGAGTTCTGTTCATGCGCTCAGCTACGCCATTCTGTTGCGGTGTCATGGGAACTGTTTTCTCCATCTTGATTCCGTTGTTTGTGCAAAATTCTCTGAATCTTCTATCTCTGTACTCTCCTCCATTGTCAGACCTCAATCGTTTGACTTTCAAACCCGTTTCATTTTCTACCATGGCCTTCCATTTTCTGAATGTATCAAAGACTTCTGATTTCTTCTTCAGAAAATACACCCATACCTTTCTTGTTGAATCGTCAATGAATGTGACGTAATACAATGAGCCTGCAAGAGATGGAATTGGAGACGGTCCCCATACATCGGTATGGACCAACTCTAATTTTTCTGTCTTGGGTGTCTTGCCAATCTTTGAAAAACTGACCTTCTTTTGTTTTCCAAAGATACAATCTTCACATAGGCCGACATTGATACTTTTCAGTTTCGGCAACTTTCCTTTTGACAAAAGCGTCTTCATCCCTTTCTCGCTCATATGGCCAAGCCTTTGGTGCCATAGGTTTGATTTTTCATCTGCATCTGCTACTGAAATAACATTCTCTAAGTTTGAGGTTACATAGAGAGTGCCAGTTTTCTTACCACGAGCAATGACGAGTGCTCCTTTGGTAATCTTCCATTCACCGCTTTTGAAGGTTGTACCATAACCATCTTCATCAAGTTGTCCTACAGAGAGCAAATTCCTTTTAAGACCAGGAATATGTCTTACTCCTTGCAGCTTCCAGGTATTCCCGTTTGACAACTTTAATCGGACATCCCCTTTTCCTACGATCTTTAAGGTTTCATCATCAGCTAGATGAACCTTCCCGAAATCACCACTGACATAGTTGTCCATGATTTCTTGGCATGGAGTGGAGTGAAAAGATGCCCCAGAATCTAAAATCCACGATTCAATTGGACTGTTGACACTTAGAATCATGGCATCACCTGCTTCCTCGGTCACATTTGCAGATCCCTGTGCCCCGCTATCTTTCTTTGGTGCTCGACCATCTTTCTTAAAATGACCCTTCTTGCCGCAGTTATAACACTTGAAATCTTTCTTCCCCGATCTAGATTTGTCTCTTCTAGATTTTGATCTGCTACGATATGAACTTTTTTCTAAAGTTCTCCCTCTAGATTATGTGTGTAAAGCCGAAGAGGTAGATGCTTCACCCAATTCTCTTCGTCGAATTTCTTCACTCAACACCAGATCCCGAACATCATCGAATTTTAATTTGGTTTTTCCCGATGAGCTGCTGACCGCTGTAACGGTAGCATTCCAACTATCTGGTAGAGATGATAAGAGAATTAAAGCCCGAATTTCAGCATCAAATTCAATTTCTACTGAACTCAACTGGGTTATGATTGTGTTGAATTCATTCAGATGTTGGGCCACTGATGCCCCTTCTGCCATTTGCAAATTGAATAACCGCTTCATCAAATGAACTTTGTTTGAAGCTGATGGCTTTTCATACATGTTGGAGAGAGCCGCCATTATACCTGCTGTGGTCTTTTCTTTGGCGATGTTGAAAGCAACATTTCGTGATAATGTCAATCGAATAACTCCAAGGGCTTGTCTGTCGAGAAGATTCCATTCTTCATCTTTCATGCCTTCTGGTTTTATTCCTGAGAGAGGTTGATATAACTTTTTCTGGTACAGATAATCTTCAATCTGCATCTTCCAGAAGCCAAAGTCCGCACCGTCGAACTTTTCAATTCTCACTTTTCCTTCATCTGCAGCCATCGCTCCCACTCGAATCTGGACTCCTTTGGATCGTTTCTGACTGTTTCTGCAAACCACTGTGTACTAAGACACCTTTGTCTACAAATCAGAACTGCCGACAAAATTTCACTATTCAGGAAATTTACTATTCCCGTGAATAGTAACTTGCAAAAAATTGACAGAATTTATCACCCAAAGCTCTGATACCACTTGTTGGGAAATTGAGGTGATTACCACTCTATTCCCTTAAACCAGATTAGTAGGAGAGCGAAAATAAATGCGGAATATTAACACAGAATTTAATAACGGAGTTCGGCCAATTATGCCTACGTCTCCGGAGCTGCTGCAGACTTATATTAAGGAGAAAAATACAATGTGTTTACAAACACTCACAACCCTCACTCAATTATGAACAAGAATTTTTCCTCACAAAATTCTCTCAAAGACACTCTCTTCTCTTTACTTCTTCAATTTTAAGGTGTATGCTCCAAACGAGTGAGATGAGTTTATATAGGCTTCAAAAAACATGGGTTGGTGAAATTAGTCAATAAATTAGGCACCTCTATTTTGACAATTACCTAAATTAGGCACCTCCATTTTTTACTTTGACAATTCTCCAAATTAGGCACCTCCACTTTTAACAATGTCCTAAATTAGGCACCTCCATTTTTGACTTTGACAATTTCCCAAATTAGGCACCTCCATTTTTGACAATTAGGCACCTCCATTTTTTACTAAAAAAATGTTTGGTGCCTACTTCTTTGACATATCATATCTTAGAGCTCCTCCTTTTAAGCAACTATTTGATCTTGTTCCTTTTACTCCTACACTAGCAAAGCCATTAGTTGTTCAAGTTTATTATAGGAGGAAAGATACTACTGATACATGTCCTAAGCTAGCCATTTTGTCATCAGATCTAACCTCAAGTGATCTTAAAAAACCTATTGCATGTTACAAAGGTTAAGGTCAATTTTCCTATCCTATTGCTAATTATGTCTTATATAATCACTTGTCTTCTCCTTACTTTTTAATTGCCATTTTAGACTTTGTCTCTATTCCCGAACTATTTAGATAGCCTTGGTTCATCCAAGCTGGTGAAATACTATGATAGAAGAGATGCATGTTGTGGATGAAAATGGAACTTTGGAATTAGTGTATTTACCTACAGGGAAGAAAGATGTTGGATGCAATACAATTAAAGTTAATCCTGATGGTTCTCTGGCTTGCCTCAAATCATGTCTTATTGCTAAACTTGATGGTTCTCTAACTCGCCTCAAAGCATATCTTGTTGCTAAAGGATATACTCAAATGTACAATATAGACTATTTTAAGACATTCTCTCCAGTGGGTAAAATGACTTTTGTTTGCTTGTTCATTTCCATAACTGCATCTCATGACTAGCCCTCACACTTTCTAGACATCCAAGAAATTTTTTTTTATATGAAGATCTCCAAGAAGAAGTTTACATGGAGCAACCATTTGGATTTGTTGCTTAGAGAGAGCAGGGAAAATTTGATGCCTTAAAAGTCATTGTATGGTTTAAAACAAAGTTTGTGTGCTTGGTTTGGGAAATTCAATGAGGTAGCTCAATAGTTTGGGTTAAAGAAATGCAAATGTGACCCATAAGTATTCTATAGGCAATCTGAGTCAGTACCGTTCTCCTTATTGTGTATGTAGAGTATATCATCATTACAGGAGATAACAATGCAAGAATTTCAGCTCTAAACCATTCTTGCATGCCAATCTACACGTAAAAGACTTAGGACTATTAAAATACTTCTTAGGAGTTTAGGTGACATGAAGTAAGAAAGGGGTCTTCTTGTCTCATAGAAAATATGTACTTGATTTGTCAAGAGAGACATGGAAAGTAGGAGCCAAGCCATGGAGCATATTTATGATTTGTAATGTGCATCTTACAGGAAATGATGATGAGTCATTTGAAGATCCTTGAAAGTACAAAGGATTGGTTAGGAAATTGAATTAACTTACAATGACTCGGAAATGAAGAAACCAAGTTAGCAATGTTAGTTTATGTCTTTACCAACAGCTAAGCATTGGGCAACTTTGGAATAGATCCTATGCTACTTAAGTGTGAATTTAGAGAAAGAGCGATGACGTAGTCTACATGTGAGACTTTGCGGGTACATCATCTCTTAATTAAAGTTGGTGTAAAGCCTTTAATACTAGAAATTTGTGGTGTGATAATTGAGTTGCTTTATATATTGCCGCAAATCTAGTATTTCATGAAAGAACTAAGCATATTGAAGTTGATTATCACTTTGTTTGGGAGAAAATTTAAGAAAATGATATCTACTAGACATGCAAAGACAAGAGACCATATGTGACATCTTCGCAAAGGTTCTGAGCTAAAATCAAGTTTGAATATCTTTGTAACAAGTTGGGCATGAGTAATATCCATGTTCCAGTTTGAGGGGAAGTGTTACAAAATGTATATTGACAAGCTATATAATTTACTTAACTAATTTAGAAAGCTAATCTGTAGAGCTAGTTTGTAGGGGTAATTAGCTGGAGTTTATTCTTTCCTTTTCTAGCCTGTGTAATATATATATATTCTTTGCTTTGAAGGTGTGTAAACACACGAAATATACTTCTTATTTCTATCAAACTTACAGTCAATCGTGTTTTCTTTAAAACTGCTGAATCAATACTCCACCTTTTTGTATTGTATATGGATTACATTTTGCTCATGATTTTGGAGATTAGTTTATTTGTTACCTCATATGTTGTTGCTTTTTAAATGAAGAGTTTTGAGCTTGAGACAAAAATTTCTCATGGGAATAATACAAGTTCCTTCATTGATCTTGATGCAGCATAAGCTAATAACCTCAACATGCACAAGTGTGAGAGAAGAAAATATTCAAGAAATTTTATTGATTGAATTATGAATGAATACAATGCTTGTGAAGGGCTGTAGTTGTAGGTATAAATAAACAAGAATCCTAAAGGGAATAAAATTAAATAAAAAAAATACTAAAAGAAATAGGAACAAATAAAAAAATACCACTGTATTTACCTGAGGTGAGTTGAAGGTTCATTTAAGGAGGGAAATGAGGAGATAAGGGTAGGAAAGGGAGGGGAAGGGAAGTTAAATACTTAACCTTGTATGGGAAGAAGATAAATATACACTCGTTAAAGGAAGAGTAAGAAATATTGAAATTACAAAAATATCAGTCATATTATAAAATGAAAATCTAATTTAAAAGGATAAAGAAGTTAAATCACAATTCTTTATAACTTATTAATTTACTTCCCCTCTCTCACACCCCAATTTGGGGTGTAAAAAGATTTAATTGTTTGAGGGGTAAGGAATGGTAAGATTTACCCTCCCTTTCCATTCATTTAATTTGTACCCTCCTTTCCAAATGAGTGTAAAAATTTATCCTCCCATCTTATACCCTCCCCTCCTCTTCCTTACCCCCAATCCAAACAGGCTGTAAAAAATAATAAGATTAAGGAAATAATTATCTTAAAAGGAATATGATAAGAATCTAGAGAGATTAGGATTAAAATTAATAAGAAGAAAATTTAGTTTATATATATATTTACACTCTGCATCAGTCCTCCCAGTATATTTGGGCTATGTTGAGGAAAAGGAGTTAAGAGGACATTTTTGAAGGAGAAGAATTTCCTTAAATGGAGCTTTTGATTTTACACTTTATTCATCATTATTTTGTTGGTAGACAGGATGAGATAGAGTTTAATTGATTCTTTATCTCGCAAATGATTCATATGTTTGTTCATAGGTTGTTTAAGAGTCAACCTGTATTTTTATTTTCCTTTTGTATATCTCCTGGCTCTTAGTGGCTTTGTGTTGGTTTTTCTGTTTGGTAATAAATAAAATCATAAGTGTAAGTTTGTCCTGAAGGTTTTGGAGGGGCACTATCCAAAGTTGCTGCAAACAGGGAGCTTCCTCTCGGATTGCGTCAGATATCCTTTTCTTTTACTACTGTTACCAGTTATATTATGCTGCTTTATCTATTATCATCATTTCCTCCTGTTTCTCCTTGTATTTTTTGAATTGGCTGCCAGAAAAATGTGGTAGCGTTCTTTTGTCTTGCTTGATGAAAAGGGAGCCATTCATTTGCCAATCTGTTTCTTCTCTTCTCATTATCTTCTTGTGTGTTTTTCACTTATGAATTACTAAATTTACAAATTGTGCATTATCTACTAGTAGAAAATATCCATTTTTAGCATAAACGGGGAGCTTTTATATCTTGTGAGACTTAACATAGTATTACTTAGCAGCTGTTCTTCTAAAGCAATTCATTAAAAAACACTGGCAAGAAGGTGAGGAATCTTTTGAACATCCAGCTGTATCAAGTCAAGAAAAGGTACATATAACCTTTTTCCCACTCTTTACCCTTTATGAAAATGTTTATGATATTTCTCATAGCCTATTCTCTTGTACCGACTTTGCTTCTTTCCCTTCCCTCTTTTTCTAGGCAAGTTTGTGAGGCAAATAATTATGTGTTTAACTTCATCATTTAAATGATATTATGTCAATTCATTTGACAGAATGGAACTGATGTGCAGAAGTCCATCAAATGCAAAATCAATATAAACAATACTTTACCTGAACTTAAATTAAGGATTTGTAAATTGTTTCTATGTGTTCATATATAAAATTAATTATTCCTGAAGCCCATCAATATGGTAGACATTCTCTTGGGAAGTGTAATTTTATTTTTTCCTCACATTTATGACCCTGTTAGAAAAAGTTGTGAATTTAGGCTAAATAAACCTTTTAAGATGCAGTGTGTGACTTGTTGCAAGCTTGTTGCATTAGTTAATTTGTTTGAGTGTATAAATTTTGACATCGTTGGTTGGTAATATTGCTTTAAAATTGACATTGGAAACATAATTCAAGAAAGCAGATTTGGTTTGATACTCTTACCTTACATGAACAATTCATTTGAATAGTCACTTGAATTAACTTTGCACATCGTGTTTTGCATGTTCTTTTGTTATTGTTTGTTACTTCTTGTATTTTTCCACTTCAGTCAGGCCTTAATATTATTTGAAATACAACAGTCTTTCATATAGATTTGGATCGTTGTTGCGCTATCAGGAAATTATACGCAGGCTTCTTTTAGCTTCATTGGACGATTCTCATAGGAAAATCTGCACTGCAATTAGTATCGCTATAGCATCAACTGCTATGTATGATTGGCCAGAGGGTTGGCCTGAATTATTGCCATCCCTTCTGAAGTTGATTAGTGATCAAACTAATATGAATGGAGGTAAACTTTTGGAACCTTCCCTTTCAGTTGAATCCTTCTCTTCTTTTCTTTCTAAAAAATAAATTTAAAAGAATTTACGCCCTGGAGACCACTTCATTAGTGTCTGATCTTGATACAACAGAAGCAAGCAAAATACTGTAACAAATACAAGGTCAGTTAAAGTTCTAGACCTGGGAATGCTATTCGAAACCTCTGAATAGGTAGAGTACCAGGAATGACATATATAAAACAGCTATTAAGTGTGGACTCCACTTCATTTATATTTCAAGCATACCTTCTTTTGCTTAGCCAATAAGAAAAAAGTGTATCCCCGATGAAGTTATGGCTCGTCATCCTTCCATCATCTCTCTGACGCATTTGAGATAAGCCTTATGCTATCCACAATTGTTTTAAGAACTTGAGAACTCAGACAGACTTCATAAACAAAGTTTGTTTTTGTGAGCCCTAATGCGCTGGTCAACCCACAACTGATATAAGAAAAGAATTATACTTAAAGCTCCTCTTTGCTCAATTGAATTTCCAATTCCTGGATTTCTGTATTTTTCTTGCTCACTTTTAAGTCTATGCTTCAATTATTTGCATGTTTGATTTCATCATGCATATGATTTGTTCTGCTTCAGTTTATATTGAATATGATAATTTTGTGGAAATTGTAGTACATGCAGCTCTATGGTGCTTGGCTCTTCTCTCTGGGGATTTGGATGATATGATGGTGCCAGCATTAGTTCCTGTTTTGTTCCCATGGTTACATACAATTGTATCTTCTCCTCAGGTTACTGTTCATTCTATTCTTTACTTTTTTACTGCTATTGGAGACAGATGTTGTTAGTTATTTCATTATCTTGTTCCTACCTTATCTGTTTAGTTATGGCTTGTAAAAGGCCACATGAGAACAAATATAAAGACCTCAGATATATATATATGGGTATACCCATGAATGTGCTTGTTTGTACAGTGCTAGGTGACCATTGCACAGAGCTTGGCGATCAACGTTGCTATTTTAATGGCATTTTAGTTGCCAGATTGGCTTGAGATTGTTCCTACATCTACATAAGAAGTATATATTGAGGTATTTTTATGACTGTAGATAATTAACATAAGTGTTGCATACAAATAAGTAAAATATCATGCAAAAGATCTCCGGATGCATGAATTGTGACCGAATAGTATTGCAAAGTTGTGCTCTTTTGTTAGGGGGGGTTTTTGGAATCAAATGTGTAGATATTGCCATAATTATCCCGTTCAGTCTATGTTGGGTTCTTAATCCTGCTGTGACTCTAAATAAGAACAGGGAAAATAAGAAAAAAGGACTTTGATAAAAATTCTTGGCAAGTTCTGGCTAGTAGGTGATTTGGTTGCAACAAAATGAGCAGCGCAATACAGCCACACCAAAGATCTTGCCTTTTGCACAATTCAAAAGACTGGATTACCTCTCTAGCTTACCTCACAGAATCACTTTTAGAGATTTTGTTTCCGCCTTGTAGTTTGGATATGATTGGATCCGATGCATATAATGTCTGATACAAAGTGTGAGTTAATCCTGTCTTAATGTTGTTGCTTTTTGGCATATGAATTAAAGTAATTATGTTCAATTTATGTTGTGTGCTTACTTTTCTGATGCTGTTGGAGCAGATATATGACAACTATTTGCGCACAAAAGCCCTTTCAATAGTTTATTCTTGTACATCTATCCTTGGGGCTATGAGTGGTGTATATAAGGTGTATCCTACATACTTGTTTTTGCATGGTTCAATTTAGCTGATTTTATTATTGATTGAGAGATCTAATTCATTGTTCAGACAGAAACTAGTGCACTGATGACACCAATGCTTAAACCATGGATGGATAGGTTCTCTATGATCTTAGAACCGCCAGTGCAACCTGAAGATCCCGATGATTGGAGCATGAAAATGGAGGTTAGATTGGTCACTTGATATAATTTTCTTTTTTCTTGGTTATTGATTGGAAAGTTCTTCAGTGACATCTATTTCCGTGTTTATTAGGTTTTAAAGTGCTTGAATCAGTTTGTTCAGAATTTCCCTAGCCTTACTGAAAGTGAATTTGCAGGTGGGTTTGACATTGTGTAAATATCTGAGACTCACATCTCAACTATTTAGAAGTTTCCTGCTTGATAATTTTATTTTTATACATTATCCCTAAAACAATGAATTTTTTGCAGTTATTGTGAGACCCGTGTGGCAAACGTTTATAACATCTCTAAGAGTGTATTTGCGGTCATCAGTTGAAGGTGTAGAAGATGCTTATGATGGTAGATATGATTCTGATGGTGCAGAGAAAAGTCTTGATTCATTTGTTATCCAGGTAATAATTTTTCTGGCATTTGTAATTCACAAATATACCTTCTGTTGATTAGCAAATAAAGAATATATTGAACTTCCATAGTTGGTCTCGTATTATTAACTGTGAGATTTATCATGTTGATTGGTATATGCAATTTACTAAATTTTTCTTCTCACAACATTGGTTGGAATATGTATATATGAAGGTTCATCCAAATTATATTTCGTCAAGTGTTCTGCTGCTTTCTCCTTTGATTTTCATTTCCAAATGCCTCTTTGTTAGAAGATCTTGTCTGGCAACCTCATCAAATTGAATATAAGGTTCATTCATCGTCATGTTGTTGATATCACTGAAAGAAATACTCTTATGGTGCTACTGTTTCACAAAATGGCAATTAGACTTGAGCATTATTCATATGGTAGCTACCTCGATGGCAGTATGACATTACATTAGTACTACAATGATGTTTAATTTTCTTTTTAAAATATAATTTTATTATGGAAGAGAAAAAATAAAGCACATTGTTGTATTTATTTCCTGTGCATAACAGATCTTTATTCGGTAATAAAATATTTAATTTCATATAATGAGTCAATTTATGTTGTACGTTACTATTTACGTGTTAACAAAATTTTTAACAATATTAAGCAAAAAGTTTTTGAAATGACAATTGATGAAATTTCTTGGTAATGACTGAAATATTTATGTTCCTTGGATGTTAAAGTGTTAAATCAAAAAAATATTTTTGTTAACTTTTTTCCAATCGTAAACGGTGTTTGCTAGTTGTTTAATTAGTCAACTTTTATAGCCAGTAGAGCTCTGTGATCTTATTGGATAATTGCTATTTACAAGGACTCCTTTGAGATTGTTCAATTGGGCTAGGTGAATTCTGTATTCCAGTTATTAAATGCATACTTCAATAAAGAAGATGCTAGAGCTGAGCATTCCAGGTGATTAGATGCTATAGCTAAGCATTCCAGGTGATCATTTTGGTTGACCTGACCCCCAATTTTATCAGTTATATTATCATCAATCAGACTAGGATTTTCTAAATGGTTCAAGCATCTAAGAGCAGGTAAAAGCTAGTGGAGTATTTTTGTTCTATACATTTGATGCTATAGAAGTAGATTGGAAGTAGAGTGTTTTCTGTTCAATGTAGTTTGTTGTCTATACGTAATTTGATATTATCTTTCTGATCCTGAACACAGTTGTGAATTTGTAATCTTTTGTTTTGAAATGTTTTTGAATAATGCATTTGTATAGTTTTTTTGGTCTTTTAAGTTTTTGATTTCTTAGTGTTTTGTACTTGGCAGCTTTTTGAGTTCCTGTTGACTATTGTGGGCAGTGCAAGGCTAATGAAGGTTTAGACCTACATTTTATTTATGTTGATGCTCACTATGGATTTTGTTTTTACCTTAAGTACAGTATTTAGTTTTATGAAACTCTTTTTATATAGGTTGCTAGGAGTAATATTAAGGAGTTGGTTTATTACACCATAGCTTTTCTGCAAATGACAGAACAACAGGTAATTATGCATTTCAAGTTCCTTTTGTTTACACAGTCGCTGATGGGTTTCATATTTGTTTCTCATAAGATATTTCTGGCTTTCTAAAAATTATTAACCATGTTGAATTGCTTTGTTTTTTCCCTTCCCCCCAAAAAATTGCCGTGCCTCTGTTAGTTCCAAATATTCAAAAACTGCAATTGTTTCTGTTATTTAGTCTTGAACCTGAAGATGTTCTATTTCTTTTGGTTATGTTGTACTTACTGTATAGGTTCATATATGGTCAGCGGATGCTAATCAATTTGTTGCTGATGAGGAGGATGTTACTTATAGTTGTCGTGTTTCCAGTAAGCAGCTTTGTAAGCCGTTCAATGCTATTCTGATGCTGCTAATGATAATTGTAAAGTTATTAGCTAGAAAATGAGGCTGAATATTGGTCTAGTTTCTTTATTTCTTATATGGAAAAAAAGCATAAACTTTAGAAATTTTATGAAGATTAAAAATAAACCATGAAAATGTTAAAAAGCTATCCCGATATTAATCTTGCCAGTAAAACTTGATCTTAATGAACAATCAATTGTTGGTTGGAAAAAAGAACTATTTAGCATACTACAGGCAAGTAAGTATGACGTAAATTTGTCTACTGACAGCATAATTGAGGATGTACCTCAAGCTCAATGCAGAATGGGCACTAGGTATAGCACCTTTACTGTGGCCCAAAAGAACTATTTAGCAGACTACAGGCAAGCAAGTATGACGTAAATTTGTCTGCTGACAGCATAGTTGAGGATGCACCTCAAGCACAGTTACCTAATTCGCCCAAACCCCCTGAGTACCGCGAACTGGGACTCACATTCCAATTCGCAGTACTCCGATGATCCCAAACGCGCTGGAACGCGTTCCAGTATGCTAGAAGTGGATTTCCTGTTTAAATTATCCTCCCATGGCCAAGAAGAAGAAAAGAAGAAGGAAAGGGGAGAGAAAGAAAGATGAGAAGAAGAGATGTTTTCCTAATGAGTTGTGTGTTACAACTGTCAAAATAAATACATTTTTCTTATGATTTGTGTGTTACAACTGTAAAAATAAATACAGCTGTAAACTTTATCTCATTCCCATCAAATAATTAATTATTAGTTAGACTTCTTTTAAATAAAACACAATTTTGTTATAATTATAATTAAAAATAATTAAGAAGAACATGAAGAGTTAATTGATTATTGAGAAACTATTAAGAATTTCACAAATTATATTTATGAAGTTTTATCAATTTAATTTTTTATGTAAATTTTAATATAATAACTATTTTAAAATTATTCTATGCATAAATTTTTACATTTTTTTTGACAAATGTAAAAATTTTTACATATTAAAAGCTTAATGACTCGAATATAAATAATTCACGTACCGTAATTTAAATTGACGTACCCACTAAGTCTACTCCCGGCGTATCCATTTTAAAATAAACAGCGTATTATGTACCCGTACCACGACCCGAGACGTACTGTATTCCAGGTAACCTCAAGCTCAATGCTGAACAGGCACTAGGAATAGCACCTTTACTGTGGTCAGGTAGGCGATGCACAGGCACCTTTTTCCAGGTGCAATGCAAAACAAAGGCATGTCTTTGTTATAATATCAACTGCCACCATTTTTTTTTCTATATGCTTGCTATTTTGTGTAGATTGTTGATAAAAGGTTGGGTATTACTTTATGATGTATTGTAACACCAAAAGTTAAAAGAACATGACACGAAAAGAAAAAAGAAAAAGAACAGATCTTTCTTCAATAGTCCAACTCCCTGATGAAATGGATTTTTCAATCCTTTTCTTCTTAGAATGAGTTTGGAGATGAAGTTCTATAATTTTGGATGGATTTCGTTATGATGGAGGAAGCATTCTAGCATTGAGGTGGTCATATTTGCGCAGTATATCAAATTTTAATCATATCTTCTGAAATGTCATAGAATAAGTTAATTGTATCTTGCAATTTTCTGAATTTGTATGTATGTATATCGTTTATCAGCACATATTTGCAACAGTAATCATTGTTTTATACACACACATCTTTGGTTTCTTCTGCATTGCATTTTCTTTCCTAAATGTATGTGCTATAATGGGATTTTGTCTCAATTGCTTCTGGCAGGTGTGCTTATATTAGAGGAGATGATGAATTCTTTTGGTGAAGAAGGAATCAATGCCATCATAGGCGCTGTAAAGGAGAGATTCATCGAGTCTCAACGAGAAAAAAGCTGCTGGTTCAGTAACTTGGTGGAGAGTACGTGAAATAATTTTATTTTTTCATGACCTGTGTAGGGTGTAATATTGTACCTGTTGTCTAATATACTCCTAGCTTTTGAACGAAGTTACCCTCAAATTCCTTGGTGGAAACAGTACTTAAATTTGCTGCTCATTGCTTTTTGAGGCAAAGATTACTTGAGCATTTAATTAGATTATACTCATTTATGGCATTATTCTAAAAGTTAATATATTATAGGACGCTGTGTACCTCGGGCTGATGTTCAGTTTGATCTCTAGATACACTAACAAAGCATCTTAGTGATCCACAAGCAACCCCTTAATGTTACTTGTGCTGGTATAGTGATACCCATTTATTACTTCGCAGTGGTTCAAATAGTTTATTTTTTATAATATCATATTGAGGTACTTTGTTTATAACATATTATGAAGCATATACTTAACCTGGATTGATTCAAGTTTCAACATGACTCCTCGCTATGATGCCTTTTACTGGACTAGAATTATTACATAAAGTTTTAAGATACTTTACGAAATTATGTTGTGTATGATGTCGAGTTAGTGTACGTTCTCATCCACATCTCTGCCAAATTCTGTGTGGCTGTGGTTATTTTGCTTGTGTATTCTTTTTGTAGTTTTTGTTGTGTATGATGAGGGTCTCAAAGTGAGAAGTACTTATCTAGTTTTTACTATGTGTGTGTTTGTGTTGGACCATAAACAACTAAAATTGTTGACCCAAAATAATTAAACAAGCCCATCAAAGTACTAAAAAATGAACAACTTGGGTAATATTGAAGTTGTCTTAGGACTCAACCAAAATCTAATTAACAAATACACATGCTCATATTTTAAAGTAAAAAAAATAAAAAATAAAAGCGTCCTGCAAAAACTTTTTGGGCCTTCCAATGCAATGGTTCTAGATTTGTCCTTGAATAATTAGGGTTCGCACAACAAAATATTTTAGGTAGTCAAATGGATTTTCTTAAAAGTTTTTTACCTATTTGCCTATTTTTTTTTCACACGATGCTTATTATTCTCTTAGAAGAAATTGTTTATGGTTTGATTATTTACTTCAAGGACACAATGTTGATGGAATAAGCTCTTTTTGTTTTGATTTTTTGTATCTCATTGTAATTTACTTAAAATGGTGAAATCTTACAGATAAGGGAGGCCGCACTCTTTGCTTTGGCTTCTCTGTTAGAATAATTACCCGAAGCTGAGGTTCGTATTTTTCAAATTATGGTTTTAATGGGCTTTTTTTCTGGATTGGGGGAGAGGAGGTTCTTTTGTCACGTGTGATATAATATCCTGTTCCTTCAACTTTTCTTGACAGGCTTCAGGGCTGACCAACATCAGCTTCGGAAAACTTATAGAGCAAATGATTACCGAGGACATTGGAATGGGTGTGTCTCTCCTCTTTCCTTTTTCCCCTGTTTTCTTTTGTGCCAGTACTAGGTCTGATATTTAAGGTAGATGCTATTTTGCTTGTTATTGTTATGCAGAGGTACACGAATATCCCTTTCTTTATGCTCGCATTTTTACATCAGTTGCTAAGTTCTCCTCTGTGGTAATCACTATTACATTGCTTCCTTCAATATTGTTGCATTATTTTGTAAAAAATTGTTATAAAATGCCTTATTTTACAGATCAGCCATGGAGTTCTAGAGCAGTATCTCTTTGCTGCAATCCAGGCAGTTGGCATGAATGTGTAAGAGAACCTGATTATATTGTGATATATACCTTTACCCCTTTATGATAAGAATCTTATGGCATTTGTCGTGTTCACAGTCCTCCGCCTGTGAAAGATGGTGCTTGCCGGGCGCTCTCTCAACTGTTACCCGAAGCTAACAAAGCAATTATCCAATCTCAAATGATGGGTTTATTTTCATAGTTTACAGATCTTCTTCATCAGGTGATATTTTTTAAATGGATTCATGAAATTATTTTGTTATCATACTTACATTTAAGAGTTGCCATATGCTTCTGATTCAAAGGCATCTGATCAAACATTACACCTAGTACTTGAAACACTGCAGACAGCCATTAAGAATGGTGGGTGTGGATGTAGTACTGGTTGCCAGCTGTAACATTTTAATTTTTTTTTTTGTACCGCTCTCACTGTTTGTATTTGCCGATCATAGCTCATGAAGCATCAGCTTTGGTTGAGTCCATCATCTCTCCTGTAATCCTAAATATGTGGGCCTCGCATGTTTCTGATCCTTTTATCAGTATTGATTCAATTGAGGTTCTGGAGGTAATGCTTTCTCTGTGCTCGATTCCTATTTCTTCATTCAATAATTTATTTGTTCTCAATTTTAGTGACTGACAATTCATATTAGATGGACCAGGTTGGTGACTGAATTGCAATAAGTTAAATGTATAATTGTTATTTGCTTTGAATTTTAGGTGAGTTTTTTTTTTGACTATTATAATATGTTATCAAATTAATATTCAAAATGCAAAGGCATATTATTAGATGCTTTAGATTTGTGATTTAAATATTTCATTATTCCGAGTCTGTCTGTGAAATTATAAGGTTGTTACATACGGTAAATTAGTGGTACAAGGTAGAGAGAGAGAGAGTATTCCGTTATTGAATGGCAATGGTTGTTAGTGTTGCATTGCCTATATTTTTTATTTGTTTCTGAATGACTTCTATCTGACCCTTTTTTTTTATTTAATCAACCAGTTGTCACTGCACTATCAATCACACTTGTGAATATTAATGAAGTGCAACTGGAACTTCTAGAATATATATGTGTGGTCTGCATATTTGTATTAAGCTTCATCCCTGCACAAAGATAACGTTGGCCTTGATTTTCTTACTACTAGTCGTGGTACCTAATTCAGTGTTGCAATTTTGTGTCCTCTTATTTAGTCTTTTTTTTCTCTCTAAATTGATCTGTCAGTGCTAGCTTCTTGTAGGCTAGACTATCCTCATATAGTTTGGTGAAGCAGCATGAGAAAAATAAAAGGAACTATGGAAAATGTTTTGCCAGTGTAATTTTGTCCAATTTTTCTATATTAATTGCATCTGTGACATGCACACACAATATTCACTAATTTTAATTGGAAAAAAAATTTCTGCAATATGATTCTAAATATGTGTATCTTACTTTTTAACTCTTTTTTTTTCACTTCGAAATTTCTTCATGCAATAAAAAATGCTCCTGGCTGTATTCACCCATTAGTTTCTCGAATTTGGCCGCATATTGGTCCAATCCTAAATAAAGTATGGTTTAAGAATTATATTGAAGTAAATTGTTTTTGAGCTGGAGAATAATGATATAAGGCTTTTCTGATGAATCTTGGTGATTTATCAGCCACACCAGCAGCCTGATATACTGGTAGCTGGATCCTTGGATTTGGTGACTATGCTATTAAAGGCAAGTTACAAGAAAGTTTTCCTTGTATTTTAATTAGCTGTTAATTTTTCTGAGCCAATAATTAAGCAGTGCCATGATTGTGATTCCTGCTTCGCTAATTACAGTTTCTGATAGCAATGTACAGAATGCTCCAAGCGATGTAGTGAAAGCAGTATATGATGTTTGTTTTGATGCTGTTATCCGGATTGTCCTTCACAGTGAAATGCAGGTTATTCTCTTCTTTTGATTTTAGCATTTTATATCTCCTACTTTGTATATGTTCAGTAAATGGATGACTTGTTTTTCTCTCTGCTATTAACCAGAATGCCACAGAATGTTTAGCTGCTTTTATATCTGGAGGAAGGCAAGAACTACTGGCTTGGGCTGCTGACTCTGGATTCATGATGAAAAATTTGCTTGATTTAGCTTCAAGGTTGGTTATTTACCTTTTATTTTTTAAATAGTTTTATAGGTACTCAATTCCTTGGTCCATGCCGTGTTGACAGATGACAGTGAGGAGATGTAATTATGCTTAATAATGCAATTTATCAATACCATAACTGTCCTAAGACTAGTCTGCTTACAATTTAGATGTTTCTCCAGCTTTGAATATCATGTATGTCATATTCAAAAAATGAACACTAGCCGTTTGCTTAAATTGCAAAATGTGAATTGAAGCTTGAATTGATGATATAATGATACTGGCCAACTTAAGGTAATTGACAGATTGTGCTTTGTGTGTGTCCTTTCCCACTCACATCTGAACTTGGTTTCATATTTTGTAAATGTGGAAGCTGTTCACACTTTCAGATTCTTTAAATTTTTGCGAGACAAACATATTTTTAACTAAGCTACCAAGTTGATCTTTTTGTGGCTCATTTAAGCAGTCTCATTTTGTATATTAGATGGTAACAAGGACACACAGTTTGTGGTGATACCCCATGAAGAACATTATAATGAAAGCTATTTTGTAGATTTTGCAGAACTTCTATTGATAATTTTTTTCTGGATTGTGGTTTATTGATATCAGCTTGTGGACACTGCAGGCTTCTTGACCCTGATCTTGAAAGCTCTGGATCTCTTTTTGTTGGGAGTTATATATTGCAACTTATTTTACATCTGCCATTGCAAATGGCGCAACATATCCGGGATCTTGTTGCTGCTTTAGTTAGACGAATGCAGTCTGCTCAAATAGCAGGATTGAGAAGCTCCTTGATAGTTATTTTTGCTAGATTGGTATCTGCACTTCATTTTAATTGAACTTGAAAAAATTCTGCTATATACTTTTCTTTTCAAGAGACTCAATGCTGATGATATTGGTTAATAATTGTTCTTAACAATTTGCAACTCATTTTACTTTTGTGGTAATTGCTAAAACTAGAAGGTGGGAAAGCATTTTTTCAAGAAAAAATTTACATTCCGTACTGCATAGTTAACATTGGAACATCTCTAGCTATTTGAGATTTTGCTCTAACTAAATTGCCAATATGTTACCGCATAAACATGATTTTAGCTTCTTTTTTGTTTTGCCTAATTGCCTTGTCTTGAATGTTTTTTGTGAGATTTATCTATCTTGCACATTATGGTTACTTATTGGCTGCTGTTTTTATTATTAATCATGCACTCATGAGGTTTTCATGGATTCAAATTTGGCTGTCCTGTTCTAAAATGCAGGTCCACATGAGTGTCCCTAATGTCGAATAGTTTATAGATATGCTAATCGGCATCCCTGCTGAAGGCTATGATAATTCTTTTGTTTATATAATGCCTGAATGGACTAAGCAACAAGGTAGGCATCTTTCTAGCACACTTGCTCCAAACATTATATCTGAATTGGACTTGTTACTCAGTTCAGTTTTACTTTTCTTTGTTCTTCCTCTTGTTTGTCCTTGTTTTTTTTTAAAGATATATTTCTTTCATTGACTTTTACTTCTATGATCATGGTTTATGAAGCAATCAGTATTGAGCTTAAACTTGTTTCCCTATATTCTTATTGAGCTCAGGGAAAATATAAGGGGCCTATCAAATTAAGGTTACAACAAGTGCTTTGGCCTTTCTGCTATCCACAAGACATACTGGGCTGTGGAAAGTTAATGTACAGGGCCATTTAGTAAAGGTATGCCTTAAACTGCAGTTGTTTTGGATGCTTTTTTTTTTCGTTCAAAGATTTACTCCTTTTCATGTAGTCTACTGCAGGGATAACTACTCGCTCAAAAGCTAAACTGGCTCCAGATCAATGGACTGTTTCGCCGCTTCCTGCAAAGGTACTTCTAGATTAAATTCTGGCTTGAAATTTTTAGATGAGCAAGTTGTTGAGCAAAGGTATTGTTTGGTAAATGATGGTGTATGATATTTCTGAGTGGCTAAATTGCCTAGGCTTTACGATTTTAACTGCTTGAAGTAGATTAGTAATCTCTGGGGACAAATTCTCGTAAGCAAGAAGTTCAAAATTTAACAAAAGTTTTCTGCATTATTCTGCTTCTGAGTTACCATATGCTGCCATCAGGGTGTCAGCTCCAAAAAGCGTTGCTTTTCTTCTCACACTTTTTAAAATTTTCATATCAATGATTGTTCCTTGTTTTTTTCTTTATTCCAAGAGAAAATTGATATCATGTCTGAGTTTGTTGAATAACAAATTTGAACAATCATATAGGCCTTGTCTTTAATCTTCTATTGTTGCAGATACTGGCTTTACTGGCTGATGTGTTGATAGAAATCCAAGAGCAAGTGCCAGCAGGCAATGATGAGGTGGGCTGCTTTTTCAAGTTTCTTTCTTATACGCTTAGGCACTAGATCAGAAATTGAGTAAATATTGGCCAACTGTTGTGGCAGGAGAGTGACTGGGAAGAAATTCAGGAAGGAGATGTGGATCCTGGTGAGAATTTGCTATATGCGTCTGGAACATCAACTGGGCGAACCACATATGATCAACTTGAAGCAATGAGGTTAGTTGACACAACTTTTACCGTCTTCTCATGCAGTGCACCTTTTTCTTACCTCACGATACTAACTTTGTGACATAAATTTCAAGAAACAAGAGGATGATGATGATGATGACCTATTGCATGTTGCTGATCAACTGAATGAGGTGGGTTTTTGTCACAATTCGAATTCCATCCAGAATTGTGTAGAATTCAATATTGTTAATTCGTTTGAATATGCACAACAGATCAATTTGGCAAGCTATCTTGCGGAGTTCTTTGCAAAGTTCTGTCATAGCGACAGAGGGCTATTCGATCATCTTTTGCCAGGTTAACTCGCATTCTCATTGAAGTATTTCAAAGCGATAAATTTAAAAAAAAACCATCAATTTTCTTAAATATCATTTTATGATATTATATATATGTATATATAGTAATATAATTTAGAATTTAGAATTGCAGGGTTTAATACAGGCTGAAAAAGATGCCATTCGAACAGTTCTAGAGCGTTAGAAGTGTTTATTGTGTCTTGTTCATCTGATTGTTGGGTGCTTGCTATTCTGTGCTCTCTTTTTATTTTCTTTTTCTATTATATTTCAGGCTTTTATTTATTTATTATTTATGTGTGTGTGGGCGTGTATGGGACACGGTTAATCCATTGATTGATCAAAGAAACGGCTGAGTTGAGTTTGTAAAGCGAAAATGTATCTTCATCTCTTTATTATATATAAAATTTTGTACTGTGCATATCTTAATTTTAATTGCTAATTCGATGAAGAATTTCATTTCTTTTTTTTTTTTATATATATAATTTATAATTATGCCAGATCCCAGACGTACACTGGAGCACTCGAGGGATTCTGTATCATGGATATTAGAGTAGGATAAAAAAGAAGAGTTATTTTACAGAGAAATACCTATTCTTAGTTCTGGTTCAAAAAGACAAAACAATTATTTCATGGGATAATAAATTTATATTCACGTGTTTTGATTTTATTAAAATTTATTTTATATGGTAAATAGAAAGTAAAGAATTTTTTAATTAATAAAGTTTTTTTTTTCGTCAATCGAATCTCTTTGAGAGAATAGCATATTGACTTACTTGACTTGCTTTTGTATACTTAACGTAGAATTACACTTGTACACTCTCTCATATTATTTATCTTTTTAATTCTTTAACGAAATAGATTAAGAAAAAAACATAGTATGGCTGCACAAGGAACTGTCATACATTTGATAAAATTTCGCAATATCAATTTGGTGTATTTTTGTATTATAAATTAAAAAAAAAAACATAACTTAGCAATCGATAATAACCAATAGATGATTTTTCTGAACATTTTATTTTCTACCATATGAAATATGCCAATGCCATTTGCCAGCAGCTAGCCAAACAATACCCTCTTCACACAATTCAAACTGTTAATCCATTACAGCAAACACAAAGTTAACCATATTTCACTGTTAAAAAGTTTTTTATTTTTCTGTTAACTTTATATCAAAGTGGACAAATTTTCAACTATCAAATATGGATCTATTAAGGTCAATATTTTTATGTAATCAAACTTTAATTGTTACACATGAAAATAATATACCTTGCTATTAAAATTACACCAGTCCATCGAGGAAAATCTAGTCTATAAAATTCAACCTTTTATTCTAAAGAGGTATTATAAATTTAAAAGATGGTAATATAAAAGGATTATCATGAGCTAGTATTGATGATCAGTAACAAATATTATTATTATCTCAGCCACCAGGTATCGTCATCATCATCACCATCACCATAATCAGAAAATGAAGCAAACCTGAAGACTAAAACTTCTACTCCAAGCTCAGAGATAACTCTGTGTGGAGCCAAAGAATCCCTACAAAGAGGACAAGTGATATGGCCATAGCCAACCCATTTGTCTCTGCAAAATTTGTGAAAAACATGGTTACATCTTGATTTTTTAATTTCTTCCTCTTCTTCAATTTTGCTTAGACAAATTGAACAATCTATGGCTTCACCTTCTTCCATGGATTTGTAGTAATGGCTTAGCTCTTCTTCTTCTCCATGATTCATTTTAATTTCCTGGAAGAGAGGATTAGGATTTTGAATCAAGAAATGTTGAAATGGCCATTTGAAATGGGTAGTGACCAAACTCAAGAATTTGAAGATGAATGGTTAATTTTGAGAGTATTAATATTAATATTAATATAGTAAGTGACAATTTTGCTTATAACATACTGCACATAGTATTTTTTTTATCATAATTCACAAGGCAAGAGAAGGGCGGATATTATTTTATTTTATTATTTTTCAATTTCCGAAACAACTTTTTAATTTACCGAAGCGGTGGCAAGGAACTTATTTTTATAGTCGGCTCACTAAATAGTAAATACAGTCAGAGGCGCCGGCGGCTTAATCACAGCTCAATGAAAATAATATATTCATTCGGTTTCACATCAAATTACTGTCCAAAGAAAACAATTTCACTTCAAATTTCGTCTAAGAGCAGAGCAATTCAAAATAATACTACTAATAATTATAAATTTTATAAAAAACTTATAGTTTAAACCTACTTAATTATTATCTTTTGTCAAGTCTCTTCTTTGAAGATTTAATAAATAAGAATAAATTTAAATTTTTTTTAATTAATATTATTTTAAATTTATAAAAATAACATTTAAAGTGAATTTTGTTTTTCTTATATGATATTTAAAGTAGAATGGAGAGAGTATTGATCTTAAGGACTAGATTTTATATTTTATTAACTTTATTAAAAAAAATAAATAAAATGATATTTAAATTTAATTTTAGATCATCAAAATCATTAAGCAGTCATTGAATATAATTATATATTGATTGATGACTTCATGCTTCCAATTAATAATATGAGAGTTTTATATGAAAAAAAAATCATAATTTCTTAATAAGTATAAATAATTTTTTTTTCAAATATAAAAAATGTGATTATTTTAATTAAAGTTGTGTTTTAAAATAAGATCATCAACATAGTTAGTGCATATGTTCCTTAAGTTAGATTGGATGGAGAGAGCAAGTAAAATTTTTAGGATAATATGGATAAACTTATGCGAGAAATTTCAAATGATGAAAATATTTTTATAGGAGGAGACTTAAATGAACATGTAGGAAAAGACAGAGTATGTTTTGAGGAGGTATATGAAGAGTATGGTTTTGGAATTAGAAATGAAGAAGTAAGAGCATCCTTGATTTTGCTTTAGCCTATGGTTTGATTCTAGCAAATACATATTTTATAAAAAAAAATCACATTTAGTGACCTTTAAAAGTGGACAAAATAGAAGTTAGATTGACTTTATACTAATAAGAAAAGCCAATAAAACTTGATACAAGGATTGTAAGGTTATTTCAAGTGAGGCTTTGACCACTTAGCATAGGTTAGTAGTTTTGGATATCAAGTTTAAGATGTTGACTAGTAGGCCAAGGTGGAACAATATTTCTAAAATTAGGTGGTGGACTTTAAAAGGTTAAAAACAATTGTTGTTCAAGGATGAGTTGGTCAAATCTAGAGGGTGGGAGAAAAATGTGAGTATGTCATCAAATGATAAGTGGATATGCATGTCTGTAAGAATTAAAGGAGTAGCTAGAAAGATTATTGGAGAATCTAAAGGGTGTGAACATCCCTCGAAAGAGTATTGGTGATGGAATGAGGATGTGCAAAAAGCGGTAAGAAGTAAAAGGAAATGGTATAAGAGTTTACCCAAGTGTAATAACAATGATGCTTTTGAGCAGTATAAACAAGCGAAAAAAGATACTAAAAAGACAGTCAAGCAAGAGCACAATCTTTAAAGAGTTTGTATGAGAAACTTAGAACAAAAAAAAAAGGGAAAAACTATCTATAAATTGGCTAAGATAAGGAAAAAAATGTCTTGATTTAAACCAAGTTAAATGCACTAAAAATAAAGAGAATAAGGTTCTGGTTCAAGAAGAGGATATTAAAGAACGATGGAGAAGCTATTTTGAGGAACTTCTTAATGGTAACCATAGTATAACATTGAGGATTTAAACGTTAGGCAGGAAAAAAATGTAAAATACACTAGACGGATTATGTTTTCGAAAGTTAAAGAAGCTTTGAAGATGATGAAAGTTGGTAAAGCTTGTGGACCAGATGAGATACCTATTGAGGTTTAAAAATATTTGGAAGATGTAGGAGTTGCATGGTTGACATCTTTGTTCAATAAGATCTTAAATACAAAGAAAATGCCTAATGAATGAAGACAAAGTAATTTGATATCTATTTTTAAGAATAAAGGAGATATTCAGAATTGCTCGAATTATAGAGGTATAAAACTTATGAGCCACACTATGAAATTGTAGGAGAGAGTTGTGGAATACAGTTTGTGGTTAGATACTTATATCTCCTCAAATCAGTTTGATTTTATGCTTGGTTGATTAACTATGGAAGCTATTTTTCTTATAAGAGCTTTGATGAAAAAATATAGAGAGATGAAGAAAGACTTACATATGATTTTTTATTGACTTAAAAAAGGCATATGATAGAGTTCCTAGAGAAATTTTATGGTGGGTCCTAGAGCATAGGAGAATATCTGTACGATATATCCAAGTCTTGAAAGATATATATGAGGGAGTCATCACCAGTGTCCGCACTGTGGGAGGGGATACTAAGAATTTTCTCATTTCTATTAGATTACACCAAGATTCAGCTTTGAGCCATTATCTTTTCGCTTTAGTCATGGATGAGCTAACAAGATATATACATGATGACATCCTTTAGTGTATGATGTTTACAGATGATATTATATTAATAGATGAGACTCAAGCATGGGTAAGTCAAAAGCTAGAGTTATGGAGAAGCACTTTGGAATCTAAGAATTTTAAGCTAAATAGGACAAAGACTGAGTATATGCATTGTAGATTTAATAACCAGAATAGAGAAAAAGGTAAAATTATTTTAAACGGAATAGCAGTACCTCATAGTACTTATTTTAAATACTTTAGCTCTATTCTTTAAGAAGATGGGGGTTGTGAAGAAGATGTAAATTATAGGATTAAAGCTGATTGGATAAAGTAAAAGAATGTTACAGGAGTTCTATGTGATCGAAAGATACCAATTAAATTAAAAGAAAAGTTTTACCGCACTGCAAAACGGCCTGCGATGGTGTATGATAGTGAATGTTGGCAGTAAAAGGACAACATATAAGTAAAATGCATATTGCGAAAATGAGAATGATAAAATGGATGTATGGTCATACTAGAATGGATAGAATCCGCAATGAGTGCATTAGAGAAAAAGTGGATGTAACACCTATTGAAGATAAGATAAGAAAGCATAGATTGAGATAGTTTAGCCATGTGAAACAAAAACCTAGGAATGTTCCGTTTAGAAAAACCGAACAAGTTAGAGTAGATATAGCTAAGAGAGACAGAAGTGGACCTAAACTGACTTGGTTAAAGATGGTCTAAAATGATCTTATGATGTTATATATATCAGAAAAGATAATTTTAAATCGTTTGAGTGAAAAAAAAAAGAATTCATATAGCCGACCCCAATTGACTTGAAATTAAGACTTTGTTGAGTTGAGTTGTATAAAAAAATGTGATTATAGTTGATGGTGAATATTAATTTATAAATATATATAGTTGTATATAATATAAATTATTTTTTTCTCGTTATTTTGTTTAAATTTTGGGAAGTTAGAAAACAAAAAGAAAACGTAATAATCGTGATATTTTACTGTCAGTTAGTGCAATAAATCATATGATAAATTGATGTGGTTTGAACATTATTGGTAAGTATAAAATGTAATACAAACAATTACATACTAAAAAGAATTAAATAAAATTTTGTAAATTGAGTTGTGTTTGTAATAATGGACTTACTTGCATGCTTATTCATGTAAAAATTAATGGATAGGTAAGATATATTGGACATATATGCAATTACTAATATAAAATAATTTAAATTATTTGATAAATTTATCTTTTCTTATTGTTATTATTATTATTATTATTATTATTATTATTATTATTATTATATTTTTCATGATTATAAAAGACAACGGCCAATAACTATCAGTGGTCTAATGAAATAGGTACAACAAGAAGAGTTGTGAGTGTAAATCTAAAAAATATAGAGAATTTATAGATAATCATAAGCCTAAATCATAATGATAAGTCTAAATCATAAGCCTTTTTTTTATGTATCGAACTTATCTTTTAAGTTTCTCATATACATTTTAATTTACTTCTTTCAAATTTTAATTATTTTTTTGAATAATAAAATAATTCATAATTTTTTTAATATTTATCAACCATTTCTCGTGAGATTGACATTCCACTCGCTAACAATGCATAGAAAAATATAATGACAATAGTTAATATTTTACCTGAACTGAATGATGTATTTGATGCTGGCTTTGAGAATTGAATTTTAATTAATTAATAAGGAGATAATTAAATTTTCTTACCGTACTAATAATCACGGAATCACCCTAACTAACTAATAACATAACATGAGATTTCTAATTAAATTTCTTAACATATCCATAATGAATTACAAATTACTTCCTCTGTTTTATTTTAAACACCGTATAAGAAAATTTTTTATATTTCACTTTAAGTATCTCTTTTAGAATTTTAAAAAAAAAATTTAATTAAAAATTTTAATATTATTTCTAATTAAAATTTTTATTTAATAAAAAAATAAGTTAAAAAATATTAAAAAAATATTTAGATAAATTATAATAAAATTTTTATAAAATTTATAATAGTTAATTATTTTTTTAATTTGTACCTATACGTTTTATGCAATATTTAAAATGAAACGTTGTACAAAGTATATAATTAATTTTAACGTAGCCACCACCTTTCTTGATCATCATTATCAGAATTGAAAGACCAGAAATTGAAAACCAGCACTTCCACATTACTGATAAACCCAGCTACCTTATTGGTAGGAAAACTACGGCAAAGGGGCCAGATGAAAGCCACCTATCCAAACAAACTCTATGGAAAATATGATCACATCTTAATTTGGTGTTTATTTTGGTAAGAGATGTAGTGGAGAAGAAAAACAAATGCTCATTTTAAATGGGTAAAGAATAAATTGCATAGCATAACATGATTTCAAATCTCTTGAAAAGGTTAGTGAGAACAGTAACAATGTCAATGGAGAAATCGGGGAGGAAGACAGAGACATTATAATAAGCTATTAATTAATGACATATGGGCAAGGTTCATACTTTCTCGAAATGGGTATTTGCAGACTTTATTTCTTTTTTTTAAAAAAAATCTTTTAATCTTTCCTTTGGTATAAGTTTCTCTTTTTGGAAAAAAAAAAGGTTCACAGAATATTTTCTTACCAACAGTTCATGAGAATTAAGAACATTAATTGTGCTCATTGCATGACTAAAAAAATAACATAAAAATAATTTTTTAAAATATTTACACATTAATTAATTATATGAGATGATTCTATTCATAATCTTGATATAAATTTTTTTTTATTTTCAAGAATAGTTCTGAATTGCTTATCACTAAATCGATCTAATTTTATTTTTCTTTTTTGATTTATTATTAAATTTACAGAGTTTCGATGAAGGGAAGATGTAAAGCAAATTGCAATATTTAATTGATTATATTGAAAATTCTAATAAATGATCCATTTCGCACATATGATTTATATTATTTAATTATTATTATCATTTTTTTTTACACTTAATTATTATTATCATTTGATAGATAGTAAACGGATAATGCAATTTCGGGAGTTCATGACAATTTTGAGGTCGCAATATCATTTGACCATTGTTTTTTTATCTAATTATTTTTTATACCTTTTTTTTTTGTTAAAATTAATTTTCACTAACTACTTTAATTAAAGTTCCATATCAAAGTTCAATTTATTATATAAAATATTTCGTCAATTTTTTTGTATGTTTGTATTTTTATAAGTTTTAATAAAAATATATATATCAATGCACTAAATAATAAATAATATTTAAATTTATTAAAGAATAATGATAATAATTCTCTTGTGTGTGTATATATATACGCGTATTATATATATATATATATATGATAATCTTATGTATACCTCTAATTAAAATGAGAAATTACTCATTTATTTATTATTTTGATGAATATTTTGTATATATTTATGAAATTTTATATTTTGATTGTAGATTGATGGATAAAATGCCTTAAAGAAAGAAAATGAAGCAAATTAATGTTAAAAGAAGAGAAAACATAAGGAAAACCATATACACGGGTATGTCTAGCACACTCTAAATAAACTGCTACAGTACCACCCGCCAGTTTATTAACTCAAAATTTTAAAGAGCTACAGTACCACCTGCCAGTTTATTTTCTGCCACACGCCCATACATAATTATACCTATCTGTTTGGTAAAATTTTTGAAGGAATTGTCTCTCTCTACATAATTAGGGCACTTAAAGGACACATTGGAAGCAGACTATAAATAAAATTTTTCAGAGATTTTAAGCAGCTTAGCTAATTTTTCTTACCTTTCTTAGAAAATTTTGAGATTAAAAAAAATTAATCATCCAAGAGAAAAATCTCCAGATTTAACAGATTCTCTGAGATTTGAAGATATTTATAGCAAAATTAGAAGAGTATTTTTAGTTTAGTCTTATTCTTTCTTTTGTATTTATTGATTTAATTTTGTTTAAGCTAGATTTATGGATATTTTAGTTATAGTTATTGGATCTTTTGTATTTTGTTATATTTTGTTAATAGGTAACTAATCTCTTTGGGATTAGGTGGATTTATATATTTAACCTATAGATGATTTTGGTTTAACCTATAGATTTGATTATAATCAATTAATATACATTGATTTATTTTTTTATCCTTAATTTGATGATTTTGGTTTAATTAATTCGCAATTGCTTGGACACGAATTATTAAATCTAAGGAATCGTATAAAATACGAGAGTTGAAAGTAATTTTTGATGTGAAATCATTAACCTTAAGTGATTAACTCAGAGATGACTTAATTGCTTAAGGATCTAGGATTTGTATGTTAACTTAATAGAATTGGACATTGGTTATTTGATATGAGAATAATAATTTAACTTTTGTCCAATTAAATTTTTTATGTTTAAGAGAGAAGTAGAATTAAGTGGTATTAGATATATTGTATTTAAGAAATGAACTTAAATGAATCATTAATTAGACCATATTAAAACTTCAATGAAACTTAATCTTACTCTTTTATTATTGTTTGCTTAAATACCTAATTTAGAGTTATTCATTTAAATAGATTAATTAGGTAATTTTTCTTGTTGCAAGTTAGTAATTTTCAAATAATAGTTGTGTTGAATTTAGGTTATTCAAAATATATCTTCCATGTGAATACAACACTCATTCAACCCCTTTACTATGAGTAATGATACCGTATATTTACGGTGTTAATCTTAGTAGTACATACATTCACTACGATAACAACAATATATATACACATGTATATATATATATATAGTGTAATGGTGCACTACTAATAAAAATTGGCTAAAAGTTCAATTTAACCCCTAAAATATGGTTATAGTAGCAATTTCGCCCTTAATTTTTTTTAATCATTTACTCCATTTTTCCTTTAAAAATCTTAATTTTTTTTAATCATTTACTCCATTTTTCCTTTAAAAATGAAGCATTTAGACTTTTTTTCTACTAAAAATAGAGCAAATAAGTCCTTAATATTACTAAACCTCAAATTCTTATTAAAAATTGCCTCTTTGAAATGTGATACCCGTTGTTTTTCTCATAACAATTAAAATACCCAAGATTTATTTTTTTTTACTCTTGAATATCCAATAATTTATTTTTTGAAATTAAAAAGCTAAAAGATTGATTTGGGTATTCTCAAGAAACAGCTTCCACAAAGCGAGAATTTCATAATATTCCAAATTTGCATTTTGAATCCTGAAAGAAAAAAATATTAATTTCAATTCTTTATAACAAACAAGATAAATACACACCCAAAAAGAAAAAAAAAATGATTAAATATGGGATTTGATTAGCTTCTGGCCTTTAGTTTATGAAATAATGGGGCTGGAAGTTTTTCTCTTTTTTTTAACCTTTATAGAATATAAAATTAAGGGTACTTTATTGAACTCTAATCACATTTTTCGTACGTAGAATTATCTGATGAAGTTTTTTTGAAGGCTTCTTATATTTAATTCACATAGAACTCCTATAATTTGGAAAATTTTTAATATTTTTACTTAAACTTAGATTTTTTGACTGTTATAAGAAAAATAGTGGATTTCACCTTGCCAAATGAGTAATTTTTAACTGAGATTTGAGATTTTGTAACGTTTAGAGTTCATTTACTCTATTATTAATAGAAAAATGGTGCAAATAGTTCAAAAAAAAAAAGAAAACATTAAGGATCAAGTTGCTACTATTACTATACTTCAAGGGCTAAATTGAACCTTTGGCCAATAAAAGTTCATAACAATTAAATAATAATGCAAATAAATGTTAATTAAAATATAAATATACAAAATATAAAAGATTTATTGGGAAGATATAAAATATATCATAAAAATTTTGATATAATTTGCATATACATAAATTAAGCATTGAGTTTATTTTGAACAGGGACAGAATCATGTTTAAAAAAATTTGCTGCCAAATAATTAAAAGTGTGTGAAAGCAACGTGCATATAAAAAAAATTAATTTTTCTCCTAAGTACTATAATTATATACAAATAATAATCATATATAAATATAACAATTAAAAAATTTAGAAGATTTTAAAATTCTTAAAAATATTTTAAAGGAAGCAGTGCTTGTATATTTTGAAAATATAAAAAAAATTAAAAATATATATAATTTTAAAAAAGTCTTGAGAAATTAATTTTAAAAATAAATATTGTTTTCGTATAGGCATATATACAAGAATTTTTAAATGATTTTTGAGGGACTTAATTATAAGCTCACCCCATCCCCCAGGCTCTGCATATAATTTTGCACGCCTCGCTCGATATAAGTGCAAAATGAAATTGTGCACAAGAAAATTCAAGTGAAAATCAAAGAGCGTTCAAAAATAAACATAATACACTATCATTCATGGGGTATGCATTGTCAAATTGAAAATTTTAATTTAATTTATTTTCATCTAAATTAAATTCAAATTATTAAAATTAATTCATAATTCAATTTAGATTGATGTCTAAATTGGGGCTGGATTTAATGGAGTTAATAAATTGGATTCACATGTTTGGATAATGTATTTAATCCAAATTTTGATGTAATATTTTTTTAAAATTTTAATTTTATTTAAAATATTCAAATTAGACCGAGTTGATGAGATTAAAAGTCTCAAGAGACAATGGAATAGATCTCTTATTTTTAGGCATCGATTGAGTTGGTCAGATTTTAAAACTTTAACAATTCGACCACTTAATAGTGGCTGAAAAAAAATAATTTTGCAAATAGACTAATAAGTCGGTTTGGTTAGATTTTTGTCGAATTTATTAGATTTAGTCGATTTTTTAAGAAAACAAATAAATTGAAACTAACCAACTCAATCGGTTTAAACCAACGTGGTCGATCGAATTAGTCGAATTGTGATCGGATCGGTCGAATTTTGAATTTTTTGCACATCCCTACTTATTTCTACACTTTTCTCTGAATAAGAAAGACAATTCATCCAGTGATATATTTTAATTAGCCCATAGAATATTTCTGATAAGCTAATTCGGTATTTTGATAGGAAAGGGAAGATCAATACAACTTTTGCAATTTCAAAACCCTCAATCTTCTATCTTATGTGGAAAAACATTTGAAACTTGAATTTGCAGCATAAAATCAAGTGCTTTATGTGGAGATCATGAATGAATTCTCTTCCAGTTCTGGAAAATCTTTTTAAAAAAAGAATGAGCTCTCCCAACATTTGTCCTCTATGCTCTTGAGAAGTTGAATTAATTATACACTACTTTTTTAATTGCGATCATGCCAAAGCAACTTGGTTTGCCTCCAATATTGGTCTTTGTCCTTCTTCAACTCTAAAGCCATCTAATTTCATAGAATGATGGTTGTATATTTCCAAATTGTAAAATGGTTTGGACAAAAATTCATGGCTTGCAAGAATTGGTTATTTGTGTTAGCAGATATGGAAGGCAAGAAGCAACTTCTATTTTGAAGGAGCTACTCCTCAACCCTAAGGAGACTGTTGATGAAGCATGAAGTTCCTTTTCTTATTATGCTGAAGTGCAAAATCTTTTAGTGCTATGGCTTTTAGGACTTTTGACAAATTGGAACCAATCAGCCTCTCCTCTGAGTAGATGGCAACCCTCTCAAAATTAATTCTGATGCATCATATTTTCCTTCAGAATCAACTGTTGGTGATACAGTGATTATCATATCACATGTGGGGAGACTCCTTAATGATGTGGCTTACCTAATTAATTCATATTCGGTCATAAAGAATGAAGCACAAGCCCTTTTGAGAGATATTCATAAACTCTTGCCTTGAAGCTTGATTTTGTTTGTTTTGAATCAGATTGCCTGCCCTTAGTAAATGCTGTCAATGAAACCGGCTTACCCATAGGAAATGGAAGTCTTGGTTCAAAAAGAAAGCTAAAAATTTTAGATCTTGCTCTTTTTTTCTTATATTTTAAGAAAAAGTAATATGGCTATGGATTGAATTGCTTCTACAATTCATATAAGACAACTCTAAACCCAGACTGGAGAGCTTCTTCTTTCATTCTTCCTATTTCCATTGGAATCATTGAGAAAATTGAAAAAATAAATTTTAGTTTAACGGTGCAGCCAGGTTGATGGATCAACAGCAATTAAACTAAAATTACAAACAAAATAAAAATGATCAATAAAAAAGATATTAATAATTAATATGGTTTATCATTTTAATTTAGGCTATTTTTATAGGATAAATTCTAAATAATTTATTTCATAATATTCATAAATAAAATAACTTTAAAATAATGATAAATATTTTTAAAATAATTAAAAATAAAATTATACTATTTTATTATTTTAAAATAAATTTTTTTTCATTACCTTTTGACAAATTTTTTGATAATTTTTTTTAATAAAAAAAGGTGATATAAAGATTAAATATTGTTGGCAGTACCTATGTGATTGGTACCGCCATCACACCGTATTTTAGAATAATCGTTTGGTTTGCTTGGTTAGTAGCTTTGACAAAGACAACTCTTTCTCTTGCTTCGTTAATCCTCCTTCCCAACTATTAGCCATCCTCTCGCATGATTCTAATTTTACTTAAATGAAATTTGATCTCCTTGATGAAAAAAAGGCTCATATATTAATTAAATTTTGAAAATCCATCATGCATTTTCACCGGCGGACCCAGTAAGAGGCAAGTAGGGTCTGAAGCCCCCACTGAAATTTGTACATGAACATACATATATATATATATATATATATATAAGTTTCTCAATTTTGTACATGAAATTAGTACATGAACATGCACTTTATATATATTAAATAGAAATCAATATATTTACATATATATATAAAGTGCATGTGTTTACTAAATAGAAATCAATATATATATATATATATATATGTACTAGCCCCGTTGAGCATATTTAAAATCAATAATGCTAAACTGTTGTATTAAATATTTAAATTTGATAAAAAAAAAAAAGAAGAAACTTACTCTTCGGTTGATAAAAATCAATTTTTATAGGTTGATAAAAAGTCATATTGTATACAACTTACTCTTTACAAATAAAACTTACTTTTAATTCAATTAATATGACTCTCATTATTATAAATATGCTATTTTTAAGATTTTTTTTTCTCTCTTCTATCCTTTTTTAAGTCAATTTTTTTATACAAAACACAATTGTAATTTTTTTAGTCAATTCTTTCATTTTTTTTATTTCTCTTTCTTGTATGATTTCAAAGAGATATAAAAACTCTATTCCTATAAGTTTCTTAAATTTTTTTTTTAAATTTCAAAATTTATAAATATCATTAAATTTATTATTTCTTTTTTATTTATATATATAAACATAATTATATATGTAGAGTTATAATTGCAATATTATTCATGAAATATCCATATCAATTTATTCTATGTTGATCATATTGAAGATGGAAATTTTTAAAATTTTAATTTTTTTAATATTTTTTTTATTAATTTATATCATTGTTTGGTAAAACTAAAACAAATTAATAAGGGTTAAAATTATTATTTCAGAATAAAAAATATCTTACAAGTATTGTGGCTAATAAAAATTTTAAAAATATAGATTTAATAGAAAATTACTATGTTTAATTTTTATGTCCGCTCCTGTGTATTTTTTTCTTCCACTTATTTTTTTAATAAATAAAGTACACGATACGCATTATTTTACTAGAAAATAAAATATGCCCTTTTTTTTTTGCGAGGACTTCTTGTAAAGGGTGAGGACTTTTAATAATTAATCCTATATCAAAGTACATTTTCGATGCAACTTCACATGTGCATAATTATATATGGGTCAAGATGAAAAAAGGTAGGAGCGGACCACTGCATGGTTGAGGGGAGTCTTGACCTTCCTTAATTTTTTTTTTATTTTTTTTATAATATATTATTTTATATATTATTTTTTAAACATAAATTTTTTTTACTTTTTCGAGCTCTAAATTTGATTTAATAATTATATATAGAGAAAGAATTATTCTCCAACTTTGTTTTTTGAATTTTCAGTTGAATAATCTATACATGATCAGTAAAAAATAAATAAAAAGATGGGAAATTTAATGTATTGAATAGTGAACTTTCTTTCTTGTTCCTTACTTAATATGTTCATTAAATATCTTTAAAAAAAGTTATTAATTTGTCATAATAAAAAAAATATAAGAATTGTCAGTTATAGAATTTTAATGTTACAAAAAAAATTAAAATATTAACTGTCGAGACAAAATTTAATTGCTATATTATTAAATTTTAAGAATAAATGTAATTGTTATAAATGAGGTAAATCTGTATATATATTATTATGTATCTTAAATTTGCATATAAGAAAAATTATAGAACTGAGAGAATCAATAACTTGCATATATTGATTTATATAATAAAAATAGAGATCTTTATTATTATTAAATGAATGATTTCTATATATATATAAAAAACTTTAAAAAATTCAATAATTGTTAAAATATAATAAGAAGAAGAATATAAATTTAAATTAAATTATAAATCTTTATATCATTGAAAAAAAATAACTTAAATCTAAATTTATAGATAAAAGATAGTACTCTAGACCCATATATAATTGTAAATTAGCTAGAGATACATAAAATCTTATTCCTAAAGGAATAATGATTTAGAATAAAAAATATAACATACAAATCTGAAATTTCTAGAATTCAAATCCATATTTTATATTAAAAATATCCAAATAAAATTATTAGAATTTCAAATGTATTCTTGGGTTCATATAATATTCGAAAAAAACAATAACTTTAAAACTTACCTATTAATGAATCTCAGCATGTAATTCGTCTAAATGCAAATTAAAATCCACCAATAATAGTTCTGTAATTTTTTCTCCTCTTTCTTTTTTTTTTATAAATAAATAATGCAATGTTCGATATGTATAGATAAATATCAGACATTTATATATAAAAAAATAAATATTAGATAAATCTTAAAAAAAAAAGATAAAATAAGTAGTAGATAATTTTAATTTTTTTCCCCCTGTCTATCCTCTATTCAACCTGAAATAGAAATTTCCCTCTTCTTTCCTATATTTTTATAAATTTTTTAAAGAAAAATGTTGGTAATTAAGATTGTGAAATATTCTTTAGTGTATAAAAAATAAACAAATAAATTAGAAAGGGGAAAGATGACGCCATATTTAAAATATTCTTGACTTTAGATTATATGTACAATATAAGCAAATTATTTAGCAGATGTTATCCACTGGTCTACATATCTTGTGTCGTTACATCCAAACGAAAAGTCTGTTAGTACCTGGTACTAGCCACATCCACATGACTATGTAACATAAACAGTTGAAAAATGAACTAATTAGCTAAATAAATAAATATTTTTTGTTGTTTTTATTTTTTTAAATTGTGATTTTTTATTTCTTAATAAAAACTTTAATATATATGTACAACTCATTTCTTAATTTGTGGATATAGATTATTTTGACCAAACTTTCATTCAACTCATAAAAACCATACACTAGCAATTAATTTAATGCAAATTTAGTACTATAAATCCATTTTAATTCAACATCGAATTTTATTGTATTTTTATGAAATTTAAATAATACATTAATTGTATTATTTGTTATATATTTTAATTATTTATATTTATGATGCGGACTAGCTTTAGATTTCGAAAAAAATTTTAACTGCGGTAAAATTTGCAACAGAATGCGAAAAATGGTCTAACTTTTATATATGATGTCTGTTCGTGGTTCATGATAACTTTTCGGAAAAAATTTCGCGAGACGGACAACTTTAAAAAATACAACTGAGGCCTTAGGCCTCGTTGCAAATATTGGGGCTCAAATTCCACTGTTTAGGGGCTCAATTTTGCGTTTTTAATATTTTAAAAATTATTTTATAATTTTTTAGTCTTTTTTTTAAGTCTATTAGAATTCATATTAGGATTTTTTGCCATTATAAATAGGTCTAATTTCTGCTCTGTTAATAATTTTTTTAATATATTTTTCAATACGAATTTAGCTTCTGCCTTTCTTTCAAGATCATTTAATGTTTTTATTTTTTTTAATTCAATCAAACGATATTGATTGAACTCCTGAATGAAGTATAAATATTTTTATTCTTTATTCTTTAATTTCATTTTGCGTCAATTTATAATTAATTAATATAATTAATAGATACAGATTCTCTATAGACATATCAGAATACAACTTATTAATTGCAAGAATGACTGGGATACACTAATTTGATTCTAATTAAAGAAAATTAATATACTAACTACAGTTTTTATTAATTATTTATAGCTAATAATTATGGAAATTAATTAACTATTAATTATTAATTAACCAAATTCATCTAAGCCACCAAGTCTCACGATTACTTCTGGAACTAAAAGAACAATACTTAAACTCTAATACTTCAATTCCAAGAAAACCACTTGCAAACCTACGTGAAGCAATCAAATTATGGCGGCAAAGTGGACAAGTAGCAGATTCGTAAGAGAGCCATCTATCCAAGCAAACTCTATGAAAGACATGGCTGCATCTCAATTCTCTTATTTCTTCTCCATTTTCAATCTTACAAAGACAAACTGCACATTCTTGTGCTGAATCACTGTGCTTGTTGTCTGCTCCATAGTAAGATAAGTTTAGTTCTTCAAAAATTTCCGGCAGCATGTTCAGGTGATCATGATGATTGGGATGACGACTAGAAAAGAAAGAGTAGTGAAGTAAGAAATTCCATGCCCATTTTATATATATTGGTATAAATAATATGAAATTAAACATTGTACTAAATTTTGAGAAAAATATGTGGAAGAAAGAATTGTGGAGAGGAGATGCGAGCAGTAGCAGAATGCATGAATGGGAATTTATAGAGTGCTGTGTATTTAATTCCAACCTGACAAATGCTACTGAAAAATCAAATTAAGTACTGCTTAGGCCATGCCTACGTTGTTTCGGGTCCCATTGCAAAATTTATAAAACTCATAATATTCGCAAAAATAAAATTGTCTAGTGTTATCCTTCAACATCATGACCTGAAATTATAAATTAAATTAATTTTAGTAAGAATTTTGAAAAAAAAATAATAAATTTAATAAATATATATGTGTATATATGCATGTGTATTTTTAGGGGCGGAAAGAGAATTTGAAATCAGTACAAATTTGCTTCATGTTGATATAGCTATAATTCTTGTAAATTTCATTTTTCATTTTTGAATAATAAATTTAAATTAATATGTCTTAATTCCACTCATTAATAATATAAATCAATGAGAAAAAATATAAAAAAAATTAATTGTGATTTTGAAAATTTTTATTTTCATTGTAATTAACGGAAAACATATTGAGATAGATATTTCATGGAAATAATCAATTATAATTCTATACATGAATTTTCAGGTATATATATACTATAAGAATATATCAGATTATCGATAGAAATTTATCAATAAAATTTTTTTTATTGATAATATTGACAGAATATCGAGAAAAATAATTAAAAAATATATTAAAAATACACCGATAAATTACCGACATAATACTGACAAAAAAATTTATAGACAGATATTTTATCGACAATAATAGCACCAACAAATGACGCCAGCAATTATCGACAAACTTTATCGATAAAAATATTTTTTATAGATAAAATTACCGATATAAATATTTTCTGTAGGTAAAAATACCGATAAAATATATTTTCTGTAGGTAATACCGACAGAATATATTTTCTGTAAGTAAAATTATCGACAAAAATATTTTCTATAGGTAATAACGACAGAAATATTTTCTGCAGGTAATACAGACATAATATATTTTCTGTCAGTAAAATTACCGTGAGAAAGTATTTTTGTCGGTAATATCAAGAGAATACATTTTCTGCAGGTAAAATTATAGATATAAAATATTTTTTGTAGGTAATGCCAATATAATATTTTTTCTATCAATAATTTTTCGATAAAAAATTATTTTCTCTATAAATAAATAGTCACAACTCAATTAGTTAGGCAAAAATTTTACAGCCATTATTTGAGATATTTATTGAGAGAAATTATTTTTTTATCGATATATTTACAGAAAGAAACTATTTTCTGCGGTAATACCGAGAGAATATATTTTCTGTAAATAAAATTACCGGCAAAATATTTTCTATAGGTAATACCGACATAATATTTTTTCTGTCGGTAATTTTTTGGCAGAAAATTATTATCTCAGTAAATAAATAGTCACAACCCAATTAGTTAGATGAGAATTTTACAGTCATTATTTGATACATTTATCGAGAAAAATTATTTTTTTGTAGGCAAATTTACTGAGACAAACTATTTTCTATCGGTAATATCGAAAGAACGTATTTTCTATAGGTAAAATTACCAATAAAAAATAGTTTCTGTAGGTAATACCGACAGAATATTTTTTCTATCAGTAAATTTACCGACAGAAAATTATTCTCTTAGTAAATAAATAGTCGCAATCTAATTAGTTGGGTGAAAATTTTACCGCCATTATTTGAGACATTTACTGAGAGAAAGTATTTTTCTGTCTGTAAATTTACCGAGAGAAACTATTTTCTGTCGGTAATACCGAGATAATATATTTTATGTAGGTAAAATTATAGACATAAAATATTTTTTATAGATAATAACGATAGTATATTTTTTCTATCGATAAATTTACCGATAGACACTTAATTCTCTCGGTAATTTTTCTATAAAAATATATTTTTTCTTTCCTCTCTCATTTTTGCTGATTCTCTTCCATTTTTTTTATTTTTTCTCTCCCTCTATCTGTATTTGTCTATCCCTGTTTTTGCTTGTAGAAGAAGAAGAAGAAGAATAAGAAGAAAAAAGAATAAGAAGATGATGAAGAAGACGAATAATAATATATTTATTTTTCTTTTTAAAATTTTGATAATTTTTGTAATATATTAAATTTTTTTATTTATTTTTTAATTTTAATGAATTTGATATTTTATTTTGGTTTTGTGAGTGTTGTAGTTTAAGTTGATTATTTATATTTTGGTTGTGTATTGTTTGATTTTTAAGATTATTTTAATTAATTATAATATTATTTTAGAAATTTTTAAATTTTTCATAATATATTTAGAAATATTTTTATATTTAGAAATTTATTTAGAGTGTTAAATTTTTTTTAAAATATATTTTTGATTTTTTAAAAAATTTAGAAAAAAATTGATTTATTTTTATAAATTTCAAAATAAAAATTATAAAAAATTAATTTTTTAAATTTATGTATTTAAACACAATATATTTTAAGAAATTTTAAATTTTTTTATTATATTTTTAGAAATTTTTTGGTAAATAAAAATATTTTAGGGTGTTTTATAATTTTTAAAAAAAAATTAGCATAAATTTATTTATTTTGATAAATTTTAGAATAAAAATAATTTTTTCAATTTTTTAATTAAATAGAATATGTTTTAGAAAATTTTAATTTTTTATATTTTTAAAATTTTTTTGGTAAATAGAAATATTTTAAGATGTTAGATTTTTTTAGGGTATTTTTTTAATTTTTTTAAAAATTTAGATAAATTTAATTTTAAAATTTTAATTATAAAAATAAATTAATAAAAATTTATTTTTTATATTTTCTGTATGTAATACCGACATAATTTTCTCTCGATAATATAATATAATTTTCTATCAAAAATTACCGATAGAATTTTTTTTAGGTAATTTATTAATAAAATTTTCTGTCGGCATTATCAATAGAATTTTCTATCGGTATTAATGATAAAAAAAATTCTCGGTAATTTATCGATAAATATTTATTTTTATCGGTATTTTTATTACTGACAAAGAAAATAACTACAGAAATTTTCTATCGATAATCTGTTAGTAAATTTAATTACCGATAAAAAATAAAAATTACTGATAAATTTTTTATCTGTAATTTGGTATATTTTTATAGTATGTAAATTGAAAAAAAAAAGTAAAATTTATAAAATTAGAATAGAAAATAAAATAAAATTAAAAATTTTATATAAAGAGAGCTCTTATATTCCTTTAAAACCACACAAAGAAAGAAAGAAATGAAAGAGAAAATAATTTGCTAGAAAAAAAAAATATAACTGCATTAAAAAAAAACTCTATATAAAAAAATATCTGAAAAAAGAGAGAGAGAAGTTCTTTAAAAAAAAATGGTAATTTGAAATATTATATATTTTTTAAAGATGGAATCATATATCAATTGACTTGAAAATTAATTAATTAATTATTACTAGAGAATTTCAGGGCTGGCTCTCACATCAATATATATATGAGAAGATATAATTCGTAGGTCATGATAAAGTAGAGAATTTATGGACAAGAAGCAAAGACAGTCTCAATATAATATTTTCGTCATAAAATTTTGAGTTAATTACATATAAAATACTTTGAAAAATAATTGTTCTAATTTATATTTTGGTTTTGTTATTTTAAAAAATATTTTAATATGTAAAGTTTATAATTAATAACTCCACACTTTAACTCTTAATTAAAGAAATTATTAATATCGCAACTGTTTAATTTATATTATAAATGATATAATAGCAATAGTTACAATTATAAATAATATAATATCAATTACATTTTAATTTTTAAATTTATCAAATTTTAAAATATTTTGTTTTTTTTTTCATTTTTAATGTGTGGCTTAACATAGTCGGTGAAATCCACACGCAATAACTAAGTTTGTGAAGTAAATGAAGGCGCGTGGCCAGAGAGTGGGTTTAGGGTGAAGTTGCGTAACGAAGGCATGTTTTTCATTTGCGAAAAGTCATAAGGTATCGTGTAAATGAGAAAGTGCATGTAAAACGTGTTTCGGCAATTACGTACTTGACCTCCGACAATTATCCCCTAATTTCCTTTTTATTTGAATGTTTATTTAATTTAAGGGTGAGGGTGATTTCTGCTTTCTGATTTTTTTTAAAATTAAAATGTGTCTGATAATATGATTAAATTTTAGATTTTTTTTATTCAATAAAAATTGTTTTAGACAAAATAAATAATCTATAAAATATAGTTTAGAGAAATTTGATTTTGAAAAAACATTGTATATTAATAAAACTCTTTTTTTAAATAAGATATTTTATATCAGTAAAAAAAAATTTTACAGCAAAAATTAGTTTTTGACATTATCTTTTTTAAAATTTTTTATTTTTAATAATTATGATATATAGATTTTAAAAACATAAAATAGATTTTTAAAAAATATAAAATAAAAAAATAAAAACAGTTTTTGATTTAAAAAATAAAAAATCTATAATAAAATGAACACACGATAATTTTTTTTAATTTTGAAAATATTTTAATTTCAAGTAACCAAGCATGTTTTTGGATTTTGTACTTGATATTTTTCATGTAATAGTTAATTAACTAATTTTGCTTATTTAAAAAAAAAAAAAAAACATTAGCAGGGCTATTTTAGTTCGTCTAAATTTATAGTTGCAGCCCTCGTAGTTAGGCTTTTGAGATATGATCGTTTAACTAAAATTCATAAAGTTAAAGATTTGAATTATAATTTTATTCAAAATTTTTGTTATTAAATTAATAATTTATAATAAATTCAACAATCAATTTGACTTGTTATTCGTCTAATTAATGATAAATAATAAATTTTTTAAAATTTTGATCCAGATTAAAATAATTAATCTTTCAAGTAAGGTAAAATTATAAAAGGATCCGCGAAGCCTTCATGTATTGTTCACAATTATAAAAATTTGATGCAATTTTTAATTAGATTTCATTAGATTTTATAATTTGTCAACAAATTTAAATTTTTAATTGGAAAGATAAATTATAACTAGGATAAAAAAAGAAAAGAAAAATAACATAAACACGTTCAAATAAAAAAAAAGTCAAAACATTGGGAGGCATTGTGATGGAGGCCTAGGTTTCATGTTAGGGTGTCCGCAATAAAATAACGAGAATAATTACGTCGCCAAAAAAATAAAATAAGCACACAGAAAATTTATGTGGTTCACTCTTAATTTTCAGGGCTATGTTCACATGACAAACCCCGAATATTTTTCTTCCACGATTAAAAATAGTAGGTATATAAGGAGATTATTACAAAAATAGTGGCACTAAGGTGTTTTCCAAAAAAAAATATTCTAAAATTATTAACCTCACTATTTTTCTTTCCTCCAAATTTTTAGGACCCTCTTCCTAAAAATTTTACTTTCTCTCAGATTTATTTTTTATCTGAGCTCATATAAAATGAGGCAAAATGCCTCTCTATTTATAGAAGAAATTGGCCGCGTTTAATGAGCTGTTTCACAGCTCATCACCTGCTGGCTTCAATTTGCAAAATTCGGTGCAAATTGAAGCAGCTTCTTTTGACCATTTTTTTTTTCTTTGTGAGCTGGACCCATCAATTCTCCCCCTTCAGCTCCAACCGTCACATACTAGAGGAGGTCTTTAACCGGCTCTTAACACGAGCTCATCCCGGCTAGTTCGACACATAATTCGAACTTTTCCTTTGGAATGACTTTCGTCAACATGTTAGCAGCATTCTTGTTAGTGTGAATCTTCTGCAGCTGGAACTGCTTCTCTTCAATGGCAAGTCTGAGTCAATGATATCTTACGTCGATGTGTTTCGTCCGTGCATGATACATAGTGTTCTTGCTCAAGTCTAATACACTTTGACTATCGCAATAAACTATATATCCTTCCTGCTGCACACCCAATTCTTGAAAGAATTGTTTCAACCAAAACATTTCTTTTCTTGCTTCCGCTGCAGCAACATACTCTGATTCTGTCGTTGATAAGGAAACACACTTTTGTAATCGTGATTGCCATTAAATAGCTCCCCCTGATAATGTAAATAAGTAACCTGATGTAGATTTTTGTTCATCAAGGTCACCGGCCATATCTGCATCTGTGTAACCAACAAGTACAAACTTTTCACCTCCAAAAGTTAAACATAACTTTGAAGTTTCTCTCAGGTATCTGAAGATCCACTTTACTGCTTCCCAATGTGTCTTCTGGGGATTTGACAGAAATCGACTCATAACGCCAACTGCATGTGCTATATCTAGTCTCGTACACACCATTGCGTACATTAAACTTCCGACCGCTGAAGAATATGGAACTTTTTTCATATCTTCCTTATTTTTCTATGTTGATAGGTAGAATTTCTTACTCAACTTGAAGTGAGCGGCAAGTGGAGTACTAACTGGCTTAGCATTCTTCATATTGAACCTTTCTAGAACTCGTTCAATATATTTCTCCTGTGATAACCACAATCTGTAGGACTTTCGATCTCGAATAATTTCCATTCCAAGAATTCGCCTTGCCAATCCCAAATCTTTCATATCAAATGCCTTTGACAAATCACCTTTTAACCTGCTAATCATGTTTGTATCTTGTCCAACGATTAGCATATCATCAACATATAAAAGAAGAATGATAAATTTACCGTCAGGGTATCTCTGGACATATACACAAGGATCTGTATTTGTTCTTCTGTATCCTTGTTTTACCATGAATGAATCAAACTTCTTATACCATTATCGCGGTGCTTGTTTCAACCCATACAAGATCTTTTTCAAGCGACAAACCATGTCCTCCTTTCCTTTGACCTTGAAACCTTCTGGCTGTTCCATATATATCTCTTCTTCTAAATCCCCATGCAAGAATATTGTCTTTACATCAAGCTGCTCTAACTCAAGATTCAAGCTGGCTGCTAAACCTAGCACAACTCAAATAAAACTCATTTTCACAACAGGTGAAAAAATCTCATCAAAGTAGATACCTTTCTTTTGAGTAAAGCCTTTGACGACCAATCGAGGTTTATATCTCACTAGGTTGTCATCATCTTTCTTCAGTTTGCACACCCATTTATTCTTGAGTGTTTTCTTTCCTTTTAGAAGTTTCACCAGCTCGTACGTATCATTCTTCTTCAAAGAATTCATCTTCTCTTGCATGGCCTTCATCCAGCAATTTTTATCTCTGCAAGACTGCACATCTTGGAAGCTCTCTGGCTCCCCCTCATCAGTAATCAAAATATAATCAGAACTAGAATACCTTGTAGATGGTTGGCGTTCTCTAGTTGACCTTCTCAATTGAGGTTCAATATCTTCTAGTGGAATGAGGTTCTCTGGCTCCCCCTGCTCAACACCCTCTACATCATCATCTACAATAGTCTCTTGATCCCCTACGACTGGCTCTTCTACTTCTTCCTGTTCTGATTCTAGCATTCCTCCTCCTGCGACATCATTTGTAGGAATGCTTTCTGGTGTAGTATCTACAATACTATCAGTTATAGATTTTTCACCAGTTGTATCTGTCATGATCTCATCCTCGTGAAATACTACGTCTCTGCTCCGGACTACTTTCTTTTTGACTGGATCCCATAATCTGTAGCCAAACTCTTCATTTCCATAACCAACAAAAGTGCAAGGAACTGACTTATCATCAAGTTTTGATCTCTGCTCCTTCGGAACATGCATAAATGCCTTGCAGCCAAATACCCTCAGATGAGAGTATGAGATATCCCTACCTGTCCAGACCTTATCCGGAACATCAAAATCCAAAGGTGCTGTAGGTTGTCGGTTGATTAGGTAAACAGCAGTATTGACAGCTTCTCCCCAAAATGACTTAGGTAAGTTAGCCATTTTGAGCATGGATCTGACTCTTTCAATAATGGTGCGATTCATCCGTTCAGCAACACCGTTGTGTTGTGGCATACCAGGAACTGTCTTTTCATGCCTGATACCATGCTGATTACAGTAATCTCTAAACTCCTTAGAAATATACTCACCACCATTATCCGTGAGCAAACACTTTAATGCCACTCCAGTCTCCCTTTCCACCATCGCATGAAACTGCTGAAAGTGCTTGAATACTTCATCTTTTGTGCGCAACAAGTATATCCATGTCTTTCTCAAAAAATCATCAATGAAGGTAAGAAAATATCTACTTCCTCCAAGAGATTCTACCTCCATGGGACCACACACATCAGAGTGTACCAACTCCAACTTGTTGTCTCTTCGTTTAGAGCTTTTTTGAAATGAAACACGATGTTGCTTCCCAAATAAACAATAATCACAAGGGTTTATTTTACCTTTGGCTAATGGGATGAGGGACTTCTTAGCCAACATGTTCAACCCTTTCTCACTAACGTGCGCCAGCCGCCTATGCCACAAATTTGGTAAAGCATCATCTCCAACTGTATTCAATTGACTCGCACATATCTCTGCGTGCGTTTTGTATAGCGAGCAACATAGCTTTTCTCTCGCCACCACCAAAGACCCTTTGGTGAGTTTTCAATTACCGTCACATGTATGTTGTTAATAGCCTTCCTTATCTAGTACACCAACAGATAATATATTCAACCGAAGGTCAGGAATATGTCGCACATTTTTAAGAGTTAATGTGCACCCAACACTTGTTTTTATACAGACATCACCGATCCCGACCATTTGCGAAACACTCTTATTTCCCATTTTAATAGTGCCATAGTCACCTGCTCTGTAGGTGAAGAAGTATTCCCTTTTTGGAACACAATGGTATGAAGCACCGAAATCTACTATCTATTCGGTATCTGCGTCTCCAACATGACAGCAATCTGCATCATGAGAGACTAACGTTATCTCACCATCTTCTGCTGAGACTGTAGCAGTTGTATTTCTGTCATTATCCTGACTTCGGTTTGCATTCTCCTGTTTAAGAAAATGACAATTCTTTTTTATGTGACCCTGCTTTCCACAATGGTAGCACGTCCTCTTCTCCCTGGACTTGGATCTATCTCTAGATTTATTATTTCCACGACCTCTACTCTTGCTCCAGCCCCTATTCTGTGTGACAAGGGCTTGTGAACTGGTACTAGCAGCATCCCTTCTGCAAAGTTCTTCTTTGAGTAGTCTATTCTTCACCATAGACATCGTCACTACACCATCTGGAGCTAAGTTGCTTAATGATACCACAAGAGTATCCCAACTGTCCGGTAGAGATCCCAACAGCAGGCATGCTTTCATCTCATCATCCAATGACATACCGCTAACTGCTAATTCAGCTACGAGTCCTTCAAAATCGCTCAGGTGCTGTGTGATTGATCGTCCCTCTGACAGCTTCAAGTTCATGACTTTACGAATCATGAATACTTTTCCTTGAGCATTTGTGGCCTCGTACATATTCTCTAGTTTCTTCCAGAGAACTTCGGGATCTGCTTCATTTTTAACATGGTTGTACATGCTAGCATCTATCCACTGGCGTATCGTACCCAGTGTCTGCTTCTTTAACTTCTCCCACTGCTTTTCCTTCATTTCTTCTGGCTTTGCATCGTCACCTTCAATTGGATCATACATATCTTTACAATGAAGGTAGTCCTCCATTCTGAATTTCCATATTGAATAATTTGAATCCGTCAATTTGATCATTGCCCCGTCGTTCGCCATGTCAAATTCTGAATCTGACAAAATTTCACTATCCAATGAATAGTAACAGTATACGTAAATAGTACTCATATACCTGAATAGTAACCGTACACTTGAATAGTACTGTATATGTGAATAGTATAATACACATGAATAGTACCATCACCTTTTAAGGTTACTATTTGTTACTATTTATAATAAATAAATTCTGCAACAGTTTTCCGAACGGACTGCACCAACGGATTCCTTGTAATTTTCTCGTCGTCGTGGTATATTTATTTTTAAAATATATCTACAAAACTGGTACTGCTATCTGACCGCCTAGACCTGCCGAAATCTTCGGCTCTGATATCACTTATTAGGGCCTCCGTAATAAAATAACGAGAATAATTACGTCGCCAGAAAAATAAAATAAGCACACAGGAACTTTATATGGTTCACCCTTAATTTTTAGGGCTACGTCCACGGGATAAACTCCGAATATTTTTCTTCCACTATTAAAAATAGTAGGTATACAAGGAGATTATTACAAAAATAGTGGCACTCAGGTGTTTTTAAAAAAAACACTCTAAAATTATTAACCTCACTATTTTTCTTTCCTCCAAATTTTTAGGACCCTCTTTCTAAAAATTTTACTTTCTCTCATATTTATTTTTGATTTGAGCTCATATAAAATGAGGCAAAATGCCTCTCTATTTATAGAAGAAATTGGCCGCGTTTAATGAGCTGTTTCACAGCTCATCAGCTGTTGGCTTCAATTTGCAAAATTCGGTACAAATTGAAGTAGCTTCTTTTGACCATTTTTTTCTTTGTGAGTTGCACCCATCACTTCGGACATCTTGCTAGTTTTAATGATGCACTATTGGCAAAAGAGGAATGAAGATTATTGGTTAACACTGAATCATTGTGCATCCCGATTTTGAAGGCAAAATATTACCCGAGATATAATTTCATAGAAGCTTCAGTGAGTTACTGTCCAAGCTATGTTTGGAGGAGTATAATGGGAGCACGATATATTTTAGAGAAGGGTATTAGCTGAAGAGTTGGGAATGGGTGTTCAATCAGAATCCGATATGATAATTGGCTCTCAGATAAGTTTTGGCCTAAACCTATGCTTGCTTACACTTCAATCGATTCAGATGCAAGGGTTCAAAAGCTGATTGATTGTGAGTCGGGCTGCTGGTGGTATAATACCATTTCTCAATTTATTCCATCCTCATGAAGCCATTGCCATTGAGACTCAGATTTCCAGAGGATTTGCAATTATGGTTGTTCACAAAGAATGACAATTATACAGTGAGGAGTGGATACCATATTGCGTTGCAGGTGGTTGGTCTCAATGATAGTATCTCGTCATCTTTGAATGGTGTAGCAGCTTGAAAGCATGTATGAAAGATGAATATCCCGCCAAAGGTTAGAATATTTTTATGGCGATGGTTACATGGTATTATCCCTGTCAAAGAAGTGTTGCAGCGTAGAGGCATCACAATTGATCCATTTTGCCTCCAATATGATTCTGCAATTTCAATGCACTTCTTCCGGGAGTGTGAGAGGAGTCGGGCCATTTGGTTGCTTTCACCTTTGGGATTAAGGGCTGGTTCTTTTCGAGAGCAATCCTCTCTTTCATGATTCCAAGAAATTATTCAACAAACTAATGAAGAATCGGTGGAGATATTTGGGATGATTCTTTGGAGTTTATGGGTTGAACGAAATCAAATTCTCCATGAGGGTATGTTCTCTTCTAAAAGCCATATTATAGGAAGGGCTCGTAAATTTTTATTGGACTATCAAGCAGTAAATAAGAAGTTGAACCCCCAGTGGACCTAGTACTAATGTTCGGTGGTCTACTCCTGAGGCTAATATCTATAAAATTAATATTGATGCTGCTTTTGATGTCGAACACTGTGAAGCTAGTTTGGGAGTAATTATAAGAGACTATGCAAGGGAGGTAATTGTCTCGTCAAGCAAGAAATTGATCAATGTAATGGATGCAGAGATGGCAGAAATATTGGCCTTGTCTTTCGGTATTTTCTGTTGCGGCAAATTGCAATTTGCAATATATGAGTGCAGAGTCAGATTGTCAATCGTTAATTCTAGCTATTCAGTCTGACAATCCTTCTCGCTCCTTCACAAACATCATTTATAGGGATATCTGGAGGTTGGTGACTGGATTCCGGCAGTGTCAATTCTCTCATGTTCGTAGAGATGAAAATCGAGTTACTCATGCAATGGCAAAGTGGGTTGCTAGCTTATCGCTTTTTTTTTTCTGTTTCAATGTTTATTGAGGAGGTATAATTTTATAATTGCATCATAAACTATAAATAAGAGAAATCTTTAGTGCCTCAAACTTACTAACCTCACTCAATACAATATATTCATAACAAAAAAAGGCATTTGTACAAATTAGATATTACCAACAAATACACACTACTTAGAAAATACAAATTATAATTTAAAAATCAAGTCTTGTGATTTTTAAAATTTCATGAAATAATCATCAACAAAAATGCGGTACTTAGGAAATAAAAGATAATAATAAAAATTTAAAAAAAAAAAACAAAGAGCACGTGAAAGCCTAAATAAACGAAATGCACATGATAAGATTAAAATGGAGAAAAGAACTTATATAGATAGTTTGTGGAATCACAATGGGCAGATGGTTTAGATAATTAATTAATTACTTAAATTGCATGTAAAACATGAAAAAATTTATTTTCATAAATAAAAAAATTATTTACTTTCATAAATAAAAAAATTAATTTACATAAAAAATAAGAAGATTTTTAATTAATGAATAAAGAAATTTAATTTGCTAAAAATTTTAATTTTTATAGGAACTATGAAAATTTTTAATTTAATAAATAAATGTAATTTGCATAGAAAACATGAAGATTAACATGACGATTTTTAATTTGATAAATAAAAGAATTTAATTTACAAAAGAAACATGAAGATTAATATTTTTAATTTAATAAATAAAGAAATTTAATTTGCAAAAGAAAGATAAAGATTAGCATGAAGATTTTTAATTTAATAAATAAAATAATTTAATTTACATGAGAAACATGAAGATTGACATGAAAATTTCTAATTAATAAAAAAGAGTCTAATTTGAAAAGGAAACACGAGGATTACAATGAAGATTTTTAATCTAATAAATAAATAAATTTATTTTGCAAAAGAAACATGAAGAATAAAGCAAAAATTTTTAATTTAATAAATAAATGAATTTAATTTGTAAGAAAATAGAGATTAGCATGAAACTTTTTAATTTAATAAATTAAAGTAATTTAATTTGTAAAAGAAATGTGAAAATTAGCATGAAAATTTATAATTTTATTTACAAAGAAAACATGAATATTAAAATGAAAATTTTTAATTTAATAATTAATTAATTTAATTTTTGAAGAAATTTAATTTCCATGGAAATTTAATTTAATAATTAAGGAAATTTTATTTGCAAATAAAATATAAAAATTATCATGAAAAATTTTAATTTAATAATTGTAAAAATGAATGAAAATTTATAATTTAATAAATAAAAAATATTTAATTTATAAATGAAACATGTGATACGTGGCAATATTAGAGTGAAATACATAATAAAACAAGTATAAGAGTGCCTAATAATTTAGTATATAGTTTAAATTTATTAAATTAAAATTATAAGGTAAAATCGCAAGAAGGCTACAATAAAAGTTGGTGGCAAAAGTTGGTAGCAAAATTATATAATTTATTATATTATTTAACATTTAAAATTCTAATACTTAAATTTTCAATTTTACATAAAATTATCATAATTTCCATATATATATATATAAAAACTAAGCCGGAACTATAATAAAAATATTTTATATAAAAAAATTAAATTATATGTTATTTTTTAAAAAAATATTTATATTTTTTAATATGTTAGATGATCTTTAGTTCAAACTTTAAAATTAAAATCGCAATGATACACAACCAAAATCAGAATAATAATTTATATTTTTTATTTTGTTCAGTTTGTAATATGATTTTCTTAAAACTATTCGAATTATAATAAAATTAAAAATATAATTAATGTCGATATATATAAAGTGTTTTTATTTTAATAAATTAAAAAATTAATGAAAAATACTATAATGAAATAATAATTAATACTTTACATATTTCATATGTGGAAATACTATATATTAATGTAATTGGTGAGAAAAATATAAATAATTAAAAAATAAATATCTATTTTTAAAGATGGATGATATATTTTATTTCATAAAAAATATATATATTTTTTAATTTTGTGTATTTTATTTGATGAGAAAAAATATATAATAAAAAATAAATATATATTTTTAACGATGAATTAAAAAAATTGATTTAATGTCTATATACTTTTTTTATTTACAGAGAAAATGTGTTTATTTTTTTTTAATTTCGACTCTCGCCATTAATCAAAATAGATTAACAACATATGGATAATGAAAGGTGAATTTAAAAAAAAATAAATATATTTTTCTAAAATATTTTTATTTTTTAAAATATTTTTAAAAAAATCCCTTAATATAATTGCATTACATTTCAAGGCTGCTGATAGGACACATCAACATAGTTAGGAAATTCCTGAGGAATAATGTTTTAAAAGGATAAATATGGAATACGCAACAACTTGCCCATAATTATTGTATATCATTTGAATATGTATACATTAATTCTTAGTCTCCATAATTAATTGTTTTTTCTAATAAAAAAATTTAATTATACAAATGTTGTAATTAGTAGTATTATTTTCACAGCTTGTGTGTTTCACGTGTGCTATGGCTCGCGAGCAAGATATAACATCTTCGATAAAATTTTTACATCCCTTCTATTAGAGAATATGTTATTTATTAATTTACTTATTTATTTAATTGAAGAATTTATTAAATTTTAAAGATTATTTTTCATATTAAAAAAAATTAATAAATATCTTTATTTATATAAAAAATATTATTCAAAATAAATAATTATGATTATCATATCTATACGAATGAAGTGAATTATTTATAAAAATTTCAAATATAATATTGAATAAATTTTAGAATTGACAATGAGGTGAGACGAGATGAGATGGGGAGCTAATCCTTATCGCCCTCTATCTTGGCGCCGATTTTTTGCCTCTACTCTTATTATAAAAATGGAGCAAATTTGTCTTTGTCCCCACCTCTATAAGGATTTTGTAGAGAATTTATTTTTTAATTAAAATATAATAATATAATAATTTATTAATTTATAATAATTTTATAATCAACAACATAAATAATTTAAGTTTATTTAATTTTAAAATTTAAAATTTTAAAATTATTTTTATTTATGATGATTAATATAATATGTATAATATATAATATGAATATAATATATATAATATAATATAAATATATTTTATATAAAAAAAAAAATTTGGATCCCCACAAAAATAAAGATAGGGGCCTCTGTGGAGTGGGAATACTGTCTTCATTTCTGTCTCACCCTGATAGATGAGGAAAATTTTCTCTCCATTTCTGTCTACATAGAAGAAAAAAATGGAAAATTTTTGCTTTGTTCGAAGTAAATCTCAACGAAGAGTTGAAATCTTTAGTCTCACTGCAACTCTAATAGATTTTGGTGGGTAAGTTCTTTAAAGTAGGGAACTTATGATGTAGGAAAAATCATAATAGTGGACACTTGAATTTGCAAATCCTCTAATTTCAATGTAAAATTAGTTTAAACTACTCAAAAAATTTACCCTTCAGAATATTATTTTTTTCAAGTAATGAAAAATAATTATAAAAAAGAGAATTAATCCAGAAATGAAAAAAGAGAGAAAAAGATTGTGGCTGTGAGCAAAAGGACAGACATGACTAGGTAACTGTAACACATGGGAAGACAAAAATAAGAAAAAAGAATTTTGTATGGAAGAAAAAAATTCATAAGTCACTATCCACAATTAATAATCAACATAAGTCTCATAAACAGGGATTAGTTTTTCAATTATTGGTTTTAGTTTCACTGTCACAAATTACAGGAACACACGACACATATTTTTGGACCATTAACTTTGTCTGAATTAGAGGCCAGACGATCTATTCATGAATCATGCGCGATTTGGGATACATTTTTTTATCAATTGATTATTTTTTTTACAATTTATTGAAATTTTTATATATTTTTTTAGTATTTAAAAAAGTAAAATAAATGTTTAGCAATCAAAAGGATATTTAATATGAAAGTTTTCCATGTAACAATTTTATTTGAACAAAGAAAATGAAAAAAATATAAAAATAAGTAAAACAGTATAATGCTTTTAACATATTATAATATAATTGTCTTCTTTATATTTTTTCATAACTTTTTTTTATTTTATTAAAAATATTATGATTGATATTTTGAATTTTTATATTAGTTTATGAAGTTAAATATTAACAGTGAAGCTGACTTAAAAAATTTATTTCAATAACATCATTATTTATATAAATATATAATTAACTTTTATATTATATATCTTTAATTTTTATTCAGAGTGAAATGCGAATTTACAAACTAATAATAATATCATATGTTTTTAACCTTAAATTACATCGAAGGAACTGATAATATGATATAATCACATGAAACACTATTTCCCAATAGTCTCAATATGATACGCTTTACAAAAAATTAAAAAATAATTTTTTTTCTTTTCTGCTTCAGACTTTATTGCAGTGGAAAAACCACTCTTTAAAAAAAAAAAAAGCCCTTTTTTTTTTTTGAGAAAAAAAGGTTATACATATATTTTTTTTTATTAAAATTTTTATTTACTCTCTCTAAAATTTTTATTTTTCCCTTCAAACTCATTTAAAATTAATGGAAAATTAAAAATTTTATTTTTTAATATATTTTTATTTTTATTTTATTATTTATACTTTTAATATTTTATCATGTAAAAAGTAGCTATAATTTTTTTCTTCTTTATCTATGAAAGAAATTTTTATATATTAATCTAAAAAATTTATAAAAAAAATTATCATTTATATTATTTTTAATATATATAATATTTTTTTATTTTTACCCCCTTTCTATCAAACCTCTATTTTGTCTCTGCCCTTTTAAATTATTAATTTATAAATATCTTAATTAAAGTATATATAAATCAATACATTTAATTTTTTCTTATTTTTAACCGAGCTATAGTGTAACAAATTTTATCTATATATATATTTTTTATAGCTACAAAAAATATCAAAAGATAATTTCATAAAAGTAATTATAACAGTGCATCATTTTAAAACATTTTAAAAACATAAATTATTTATTTTAAAAAATAATTATAATAGTGCATCATATTAAATTCAATTCGGTTCAATTAAAAAATTTAGATTAATTTAATTTTCAGTTCAGTTCAGTTCAGTCGGTTAACTATTAATCAAAAATTTTAAAAAAATAAATTTTATTTAGTTATTTATTAATTTTTTATTTCATTCTTGAATTATATAAATTTTTATTATAAATATATTTTTTATTATAAAATAAAGTTATTTTTTATTTAATTTTTTAATGAAATTTGTTTAGCTATTTAATTATGTTAATTTTTTTATTAAATATAGTTTTATTATAAAATAATTTTTTTAATCAATTTAATTAATTAGAGGGTGTTTCTCAAAACTGGAGCTTTTCAGCTTATTGTGAATAAGTGATTTTTAGATTATAATCAGATTAAAAATAAGCAGTTAAGCGTTTCTGTAAACTAACTAATAATCAGCTGATAATCAGTTTATAATCAGTTAAGTGTTTCTGTAAAATCAGCTTATAATCAATTTTTAATTGTAGAAACTGTCAAAATGACCAAACTGTCCATGAGTTTATTTATTGTATAAAAATAATTTTTTAAATGTCAATTCAAAATTTATTTTGCAATAATAATAATAATAATAATAAAATTTCTTTGATGGGAACTAAAGTGTATAAGGTAGGCAAATTTGGAATATTGAAGATTAGGTAGGGATAGTATGGTCTTTTACTTGGTCAAAACTGCTTAAAAAATAAGTGTTTAAAAAAAAGTAGCAAAACCCAACTTTTAAAAAACTGATTAAAATCAGATTATAATCTACTATTTAAGTTTTCAGAAACACTTAAATAAACAACTTATAATCTAAAAACAGCTTATAAGCAGTTTTGACCAACTTTTAAGTTTTGAGAAACACCCTCTTAATTTAATTTTATTAATTAATCGAATCGAAACTAAAAATCAGCTAATTTGATAAAAAAAATCAATTTAAAAAAATCAATTAAAAGTTAGCTTGATTGATTGATTCATTAACGAACTGAATACCTAACCCCTTATGTAACACTGAAAAAAATCTAAGAAAGTTGATTAATTTATTTTATTTATGTCGGCTTGCAATTCAATTCAAAAACAAAGTAATTAGGTTGAGAGTAGAGAAATAATATTGGGCCCAGAAAATATTGATCTTATGTCTAGACTTATTTTGCAGGAATTATGACGTTAGGAAAATGATACTATTCACCAAAATTTTTAAATTTATTATTTTTATTATAAATATTTTAGTTATTTTACAACAACAAACCTTAATCACAAGTCAATTGGGGTCGGCTATATAGATTTTTCTTTTCCACTCAATACGATTTAAGGTTATCTCTTCTAATAAATGTAACATCATAAAATTATTTTGGACCACCTTTAAACAAGTCAATTTAGGCCTACATCTGCCTCTCTTAGTTATATCTACTCTAACTTGTTCGGTTTTTCTAACTGGCGCATCGCTAAGTCTTCGTTTCACATGGCCAAACCACCTCAATATATGCTCTCTTATCTTATCCTCAATAGGTGTTACCCCCACTTTTTCTCTAATGCATTCATTGCGGATTATATCCATCCTAGTATGACAACACATCCATCTTATCATTCTCATTTTCGCAACATATATTTTACTCATGTGTTGTCCTTTTACTGTCCAACACTCACTACCATACATCATAGCAGGCCGTATTACAGTGCGGTAAAATTTTTCTTTTAATTTAATTGGCATCTTTCGATCACATAGAACTTCTGTAGCACCCCTCCACTTCATCCAATCACCTTTAATCCTATGATTTACATCTTCTTCACAACCCCCATATTTTAGTTATTTTATTATAAATTTTTATAATTTATATAAAATTTATAAATTTTAAATAAATTCATAATAAATTCATTATAAATTTTTTATAAACTAATTAAAATATGATATTTTAATAAATATTTTTTAAATAATTTATAAATATGATAAATTTAAAATTATTTAAAATTATTTTTATATTTTTATCAAAATTTGTATGTTGTTGGGGGCTAAATAGGAGTTAATGGGTCAGTTTTTTTTCCTACTCAATTCATTTCTATTCATTTACATATAGTATGCGTAATTTATAAATGGAAAAAATATTTGTCAAATCGAATCGAAACTAAAAATTAGCTAATTTGATAAAAAAAATTAAATTTAAAAAAATCAATTAAAAGTTAGCTCGATCGATTGATTCATTAACGAACTGAATACCCACCCCCTTATGTAACACTGAAAAAAATCTAAGAAAGTTGATTAATTTATTTTATTTATGTCGGCTTGCAATTCAATTCAAAAACAAAGTAATTAGGTTGAGAGTAGAAAAATAATATTAGGCCCCGAAAAATATTGGTCTTCTAGACTTATTTTGCAGGAATTATGATGTTAGGAAAATGATACTATTTACCAAATTTTTTAAAATTATTATTTTTATTATAAATATTTTAGTTATTTTACAACAACAATAAAGTCTTAATCCTAAGTCAATTGGGGTCAGCTATATAGATTCTTCTTTTCCACTCAATACGATTTAAGGTTATCTCTTCTGATAAATGCAACATCATAAGATCATTTTGGACCACCTTTGACCAAGTCAGTTTAGGCCTACTTCTGTCTCTCTTAGTTATATCTACTCTAACTTGTTCGGTTTTTCTAACTGGCGCATCACTAAGTCTTCATTTCACATGGCCAAACCACCTCAATATATGCTCTCTTATCTTATCCTCAATAGGTACTACCCCTACTTTTTCTCTAATGCACTAATTGCGGATTTTATCCATCCTAGTATGACCACACATCCATCTTATCATTCTCATTTTTTGCAACATGCATTTTACTCATATGTTGTCATTTTACTGCCCAACACTCACTACCATACATCATAGCAGGTCATATTACAGTACGATAAAATTTTTCTTTTAATTTAATTGGCATCTTTCGATCACATAGAACTCCTGTAGCACCCCTCCATTTTATCCAACCACCTTTAATCCTATGATTTACATCTTCTTCACAACCCTCATATTTTAGTTATTTTATTATAAATTTTTATAATTTATATAAAATTTATAAATTTAAAATAAATTCATAATAAACTCATTATAAATTTTTTATAAACTAATAAAAATATGATATTTTGATAAATATTTTTTAAATAATTTATAAATATGATAAATTTAAAATTATTTTTAATTATTTTTATATTTTTGTCAAAATCCATATGTTGTTGGGGCTAAATAAGAGTTAATGGGTCAGTTTTTTTTTCCTACTCAATTCATTTCTATTCATTTACATATAGTATGCATAATTTATAAATAGAAAAAATATTTGTCAAATCGAATCGAAACTAAAAATCAGCTAATTTGATAAAAAAAATTAAATTTCAAAAAATCAATTAAAAGTTAACTCGATCGATTGGTTCATTAACGAACTGAATACCCACCCCCTTATGTAACACTGAAAAAAATCTAAGAAAGTTGATTAATTTATTTTATTTATGTCAGCTTGCAATTTAATTCAAAAACAAAGTAATTAGGTTGAGAGTAGAGAAATATATTGGGCTCAGAAAAATATTGGTCTTCTGTCTAGACTTATTTTGCAGGAATTATGACGTTAGGAAAATGATACTATTCACCAAATTTTTTAAAATTATTATTTTTATTATAAATATTTTAGTTATTTTACAACAACAACAAAGCCTTAATCCCAAGTCAATTAGGGTCGGCTATGTAGATTCTTCTTTTCCACTCAACACGATTTAAGGTTATCTCTTCTGATAAATGTAACATCATAAGATCATTTTGGACCACCTTTGACTAAGTCAGTTTAGGCATATCTCTGTCTCTCTTAGTTATATATACTCTAACTTGTTCGATTTTTCTAACTGGCGCATCGCTAGGTCTTCGTTTCACATGGCCAAACCACCTCAATATATGCTATCTTATCTTATACTCAATAGGTGCTACCCCCACTTTTTCTCTAATGCACTCATTACGGATTCTATCCATCCTAGTATGACCACACATCGATCTTATCATTCTCATTTTCGCAACATATATTTTACTTATGTGTTGTCCTTTTACTGCCCAACACTCACTACCATATATCATAGCAGGCCATATTACAGTGCGGTAAAATTTTTCTTTTAATTTAATTGGCATCTTTCGATCACATAGAACTCCTGTAGCACCCCTCCACTTCATCCAACCAGCTTTAATCCTATAATTTACATCTTCTTCACAACCCACATATTTTAGTTATTTTATTATAAATTTTATAATTTATATAAAATTTATAAATTTAAAATAAATTCATAATAAACTCATTATAAATTTTTTATAAACTAATAAAAATATGATATTTTGATAAATATTTTTTAAATAATTTATAAATATAATAAATTTAAAATTATTTTTAATTATTTTTATATTTTTGTCAAAATCCGTATGTTGTTGGGGCTAAATAGGAGTTATTGGGTCTTTTTTTTTCCTACTCAATTCGTTTCTATCATTTACATATAGTATGCGTAATTTATAAATAGATTTGAATGAATATAGATAATATTTTGAGATATTTATAAAATTATCTAAAATTTAAATTTTATTTTAAAAATACTATAAGAAAGAAAAAATATTTATACTTTTAGAAAAAAATTAGATTAAATTTTTAAAAATACCTAATTTCTTACTAAAACAATTTTTTTTTTCAAAAATATATATTCTTTCACTAGAAATAATATTTTACTTCAATTTTTATCTTTTTTTCAAATTTTACTAATAAATAAATATATTTTAATAAAATAATAAAAATTAATAATTTAAATTATATTTTTAGCATATAAAATATATTATTTATTATTAAAAATTTAATTTTAATTATAAACAACAAATAAACACTCACAAAAAATATATAAAAATAAAAAATATTAAATATTAAATTTATTTTTAAACAAATTTTACATAGTATATACATAAAAATAATTTAAAAAATATTAATTTCGATATTTAGATGTTATGTTGATATTGCTTGTATGTCATATCGATTTTATAGATATTTGATAGAAGTTGTGTATATGTTATATAAATATTGTTTAAATATTATGTGTATATTATGTGAATATAAAATAAAAAATAAATTTAATAAATTATATAGATGTTTAATAGATATTTTATGTATATTTGATAGATATTTTGTATATATTTAATAGATGTTATATAAATTTTATAGATATTTAATAGAAAATTGAATTATAATACACAACATAAATTCCATAAATATTTTTACTACTTACAATGAATTTAGATATTTATCTATTGATACACAAATATGATTATATATATTAGTTATATTTAATTATATTTTAATCACATATTTATTATTTTTTGTTTTAACTATAGAATTATACGACATAGAATTATTTTAATAAAATTATATATATAAATAAATTTTTATTTATAATTATTTAATTTAAAAATTATAATTTTATAATTTAAATTTTATAATATTTGTAAATTTTTTATGAGTTTACAAGTCTAATTTATAAGTTAAAAAATGAGGAAGAATCGACTTATTATTTTAGTGCTTATAAATGCTTAGCTTATAAACTAATTTGACCAAATAATTTATTATATTATACATATTTATTTCTATCAGGTAATAAGAAAGAAAAATGTTTTTCTCATTACTTTTTTTTTAGTGAAATGGCAAATATATATTGATTAAATACAAGTTATAGTCTAGTTTAAGCCTATATTCAAATAAATTCAAAATCAAAACAAAATTACAAATTCAAATAAAATTAAATTAAATATACAAATCTAATTTGTTACAATTACAATATAGATCAGGTCTTTGATAGATTTGCATAGTTGTTATCCATTTCAATAAATGCTACTGATAATATATATTTTTTAGTCATTTTAATAATAAAAGTGTTTATAAATTATTTTTTGTCAAATATATTAGATATTTATTAGTTACTTATAAATATCTAAAATAAATATATAACTGCTTAAAAGTACATATTAACTTATAATCATTTGGTGCTTATAAACTTAATTTTATCAGTTATGCCAAACACCCTCTTAATTATTCTATGTGATTTTATATTTTGACATTCACATTATCTGATTTTTTATAATAATTTATTGTGTTGTTATTTTAATGTTATAATATTAACAAATGTTAATTCTATGTACATAAAATTAATGTGTTTTTATAAAATAATATAAAAATTGTAATAAATAAAATAATATTATATCAATTAATCGAAAATGTAAAATTTGATATAATTATAGAAATACTTACATTAAAGTAACCCTAATTAAACCAAAACGGTAAAACTAATGACTAATTATGAGAACATTCAGCTTTTGATTTATAAGTTTTGCTTTCTTTTGGTTTTCCCCAATTTCTTTTAAAATCCACAGATCCACTTCTGAGTAGCTTTTTTTTTTTTTCATTTGCTTTTCCATGACCCTCTCTCAAAGGAAGTACTGAAAGTACTAGCGCCGGAGGAATCATAAGAAGCCACAAAATTGAATCTTGGGTTATGTAGTGAACATAGGGGCTTGCTCTATAACACTAGCTGAATTATAGAGAATTTACCGGAATTTTTATTAAAATGTGAGTAAATTTTATTATTTATCAAAATATGAGATTTATTCTCAATTTTACTGAAATATGAAAGTCACCCATTAAATTAAAAATCTCACTTTGACAATAATTAATAATTTTGGGCCCAAATAATTAATAATTAATAATTAATAATAATTAAATACATTTTGGGCCCAAATATATTAATTTATTAAACATATTAATAATAATTAATAATTTGGGCCCAAATAATTAATAAATATATTTTGGCCCAAATATAATTGACAATAATAATAACAATAATTATTAATTAATAATTAAATTAGACTTAAGTAATTAATATTTTTATTTGGACTCACAGATAATTGATGATAATATAATTATAATTAATAATCATATAATTAATAATAATTAAAAATATAATTAGTAATTATATAATTATATTAATAATAATAACAATATAACAATAATTAATAATTATATGATTAATAATAATTTAATAATATTATTTAAGACCAAATATAATTAATAAAAATATAATAATAATTAATAATTACTATTATCAATTATATTTGGGCTCAAATATAATTATTAATTATTTGGGGGCAATATAATTATTAATTAATTTTTTTATTAATTAATTAATTATAATTTTATTAATATTGTTATTATCAATTATATAATCATTAATTATATTTCTTAATAATAAAATTAATTAATAATTATATTAATAATACTAATTAATAGTTTGGGCTCGAATAATTAAAAATTATATTTGGGGCCATATATAATTAATAAATATATAATTATAATTAATAATATAATTACTAATTACATAATTATATTAATAATAATAATAACAATATAACAATAATTAATAATTATATAATTAATAATATTATTTAAGCCTAAATATAATTAATAAAAATATAAGTATAATTAATAATTATTGTTATTATTATTGTCAATTATATTTGGGCCCAAATTATTAATTATTATCAAATTATTAATTATTATTATTATTATTATTAAAATAACTATTAATTAATAATATTGTTAATAATTATAATTATAAACTAATTAATTATAATTATATTATTATTGTTATTATTAATTATTAGTAATCATATAATTATTAATAAATAATAAATAAAATAAATAAATTAAGGTAAAATATATCTTTAATTTTATATTTAATAAAAAAAGATGTTAGTTGATTAATAAATATTGTAAAGAAGATTTATTAGTAGAATAAAAAAAATTTTAAAAATAAATAATTTTTTTAACTTTTAACCTCATTTTTAATATTTTTGCAAATTTAAATAAAATTTGTAAAAAAATTAATTTATAATTCTAATTTTCTAAACTAAAAAATTAATTTAACCAAAATAAAAATATGAAAATAATATGTATAGTATAAAAAATTAAAAAAAATCATTTTGAATGGTTTTACTGTATTAAAAAATTAAAAAAAATTAAAATTTTTTGAAAAAACTTTCGGATTGGGTTTGAAAAAAAAAATGAATGCACGGATTGACGTGAATCCATGCATTCTTCTATTTCCACGCTAGCTACTAGTGGTGTGGAGATGTGAAGTTTCGGTTTCATTGCAATTTAAAAAAAAAATAATAATTTTCACCTCAAATTAAAATTTGTAGTTTTAGTCCGAGGCGAGAAAAACTTTTAAAAAAAATATTCAATCATTAAATTGAAAGTAAGGTTTTTAATTTAATGACTGACTCTCATATTTTAATAAAATTAGGATTAAATCTCATATTTTGATAAATAATGAGATTTGCTCTCGCATTTTACTCCCACATTTTAATAAAAATTCCGAATTTACCATGGACTCGCTTTTGTCTGGTATGAAGGAATTAGAGTACTAATTGTTGAGGTAGATAATCTCAGTTTGGTACATATGATAATCTTTCAAGAGATTGGAGACTATGTAAACGCTTCCCTCATTAATCATATTAAGAAATGGTTGACGCTAGATTGACATGCCATCATTTTCCATGTTTATTGAAAATCAAACTATATTGCTGATTAGTTGGCTACAAGGGTGTCAAAATATATTGATAAATCATATTCGAATCAGATTAACTTACTCTTTTAACATTATTAGGATAAATACGGACATGATTGAGTTACTAATTATGTCAAAATATCTCTATACATCATAATACAACATGAAATTTAAATATGTTACATAAATAAGACGTGTAATATATTTAATTAAATAAGTTATATGCGATGTTGTAAAATTCTATACGATTAAAAGTTAACATGATATGTTTAATTTATATAACATTTATGGTCTAAAATAACATTATATATATGCATATTTTTTTTTGAGCGAATAACATTATATTTTACATAATCAATTGAAGTATTATTCATAAAATCAAATTATAATGAAAATAATATTAAAATATATAAATGCATTGAAGAAATATTTTTTAAAATATATTAAAAAAATAAAAAAAATATAAACTAATATATATGAGATGATTTCAAATTTTTTAGCATTAGAATAAAAGAAATACTGCCAAACAAGTTTTTCAATATTTTTTTTAAAAAAATAGGTACAAGACTTATTTTTACTATTTTAGATCAAATAATAACAAAATGATAGTAATTTTAAATTTTATTAAAATATATATTTTAGTTAAATAAATTATAGCGAAGACAACTCATTACACAATCTATTTTAAATCATATCATATAGCTTAGAACACTAAATCACTAAAGGTTAATTTTAATATAGTAATTTTAAGTGTTTCAAGTGAAGAGTGCGAGTTATGATCCAATTTGATATCCTTAGTTATTTTTGCCAATCGTTTAAACTGGGTGTTTATATCCTTCATGGATTGAAGTTGTGCTTTCAAAATTATTTAATTGGAGTTTCTTTTTTCCTCTCAAAATGATTTAACCTTCTTGTGTTGTTAAAAAACAAAAAATCCTCTCTATTTCTTTGTTTGTTACTGTTATCATGTAAGATATTTGAATTAAAATAAAAAAGACACCTTTTTAATTTTAACATATTTTGGATATTGGATCTCAGATATTTTAGTAAAAGATTCTTCATTTAATGAATTTAGAATTATTACGCACGCTTGGATTTAGATCCAATTTAAATTTATGAGAGATGGATCTTATGTTGCATTTGCACATCTCATTAGGGGCGGAGCTGGGGGGTCGTGTGGGGGCTGACGACCCCTCCTCGCCGGCGGTACAGACGTAGTATATAATGGGTCTGCGCCGCCGGTGGTGATTTTGCAGAGAGAGAACGGAGAGCTCCGCCCCCCTCAGCCCCTGCCTTGCTGCGACTGCTGCGAGAGAAGAAGAAGAAGAAACAGGCTTGCCCCCCTCAAAAACTGTCTGATTCCGCCACTGCATCTCATGTATTGAATCTCACTAATTGAGAAAATGATTGCCTCATATGTATAAAAGAGAAAGTTGTTTGTGAGATATGGCAAGTCACAACCCATTTTAAAAATTACCTGAACACTTATTACAAGATTCAAGAATAAAACAAAACTGGTTCAGTTAAAAATTATAGAGCTCAAGTTATGAATATAGAGTTGTATAAAAATTTAATAAAAAAATTTAGCATTCTTATGGTCCTATTCAATTTCGCAAAAATAATTTAAAAAAAATGAACAAGTCTGCTACTGTTTGTCGAACAAGTTAAGCGTTTGTGACTGTGGTTTATTGAGACCCGAGGCTCCACAGCCGTAGTCGTACCGTGGAGACAAATCATCAAAATTGGGCTTCCTGAATTCATTTTCGGCTCAACAGAGGCCACTAACTGGTACTCGTAAAACGAAAACAAACCTCTATATACGTTTTTTTTTTGCTTCAATTTCAACGTCAATGGCGGTTAATTCATCGACTCACTCTACGCCACCACTGAGTCGGTCTATTATATCTCCTCGGTACACACCTTTCGCCTTCTTCAATCGGTCGTCATCTCGACTCGCTTTCTTGTCCGAATCTCCATCTCCAAGAATCCTCTCGGTTCGCTCCCAATTACCTAATTTGGATGGGTTCGGCCGCATGAGATCTGTAGTGGACTCTGAATCTCTGAATGGATCTTCCGGTGCTTCTTCATCATCTGCGATTGATTTCCTGACGTTGTGCCATCGCTTGAAAGTAAATAATGACAAATGCTTATTTTTATTCTGTTTATTGGAAGGAAAAGAAAATTAAATTCTAATTTCTAACTTCTCTCTCTCAAAAAGACCACAAAAAGGAAAGGATGGATCAATCATGGGATAAAGGGTGCTGAATCAATTGCTGATCATATGTATCTCATGGCTTTAATGGCTCTTATTGCTGGTGATCTTCCTGGTGTTAACCGAGAAAGGTTAGATTTTTTTTTATACCATGACAATGCCAATTGCTCTTCTATATCTTTTGTGGGGCTTGCTTATTGAATATCTTGGTCCTCATTGAAAAACAGGTGTATAAAGATTGCAATTGTGCATGACATTGCTGAAGGTACTAGTTTGATTTCTTGTGGTTTCCTAATTTGATGGCAGTGGTATATTCATTTTGTAATTTATTGAGATGGAATAGGCTTATTGGTATTGACATCGACATGGTAAAGTATCCTTTTTTAAAGCATACAGCTCAAATTCTTCTTGAATCACTTTGATTATGGCACCATGAAAATCTTATAATAGTGTAAAATAACATGATTAATAATAGGGAGACTCAACTTCACGTATGAGCGACTATTTAAGTTCTAGGGGCAAGTTAAGGTGTTCTTTTGCTTGTTAGTTGATGCCAATCAGGCCTAAACAGGTATCAAATTAGAGAGAAATAGAAGTAAATGCTCCAAGCACCACACTACATATCCAAGCTTACATGTAAAAGTTTTCAAAGAGCAAGGGCATGTAGATTCTCCATGTTTATGAATTTTCCGTTACTGCAGAAATATGCTTTGTTTATTCTGTATACATTTTAAAGAGAGATGAAAGCTTGGAAGTGGAGTGGAGGGTTTTGGTGGTACTCAACAACAAAGTCATTACAGATTGATGATTCTATGTCAACTTTGTCCTTTTTTATTTTTTTTCTTTTTCTCTATACATTTCAACTAGTTTTTCCTTCTATAAATATACACACACATTTTTGTTGGGGTTTTGAAGTTTCGGTCGGGGTTTGAACTTTGATAGCTATTGTTGGAGATATAATACCATCTGATGGCGTGCCTAAACAAGAAAAGAGCAGACGGGAGCAAGCAGCTCTGAATGAAATGTGTGAACTTCTTGGTGGAGGAATAAGGGGTACTTACTAGTCCTTATTATCATGGAAACCTTAGATTTCTAATCAATTCATCTTTCAATTCTGTGTTATTTACTATTATCTATTTCCAGCTGAAGAGATCAAAGAACTATGGGCAGAGTATGAGAACAACGAATCCTTAGAGGCCAACCTTGTGAAAGATTTTGACAAGGTATGGATCTGTTGTACATATAAATAGAAAATCTCAATCTATAGGTTAGAGAAATGTGCATGGTTCAAAAAAATTCTTCCAGTTGAGATTCTTGATATTCTGATGTGCAGTAAAATGTCTTGATATAGGATGGTCTCAAAGCATTGCTTTGTTTACCATGATTTCTGTATCCATTTGGGCTATTGATGGTCCATTTTTCAGATGGTATAGGTGTTTTTTTATGGTGATCATTATGCATTTTACAGAAGGGTTGTTAGGAAAGACCCCCCAAAAAAAAATGCAAAAATAGCATGTCTTTTGCCTGACCACATATCAACATTGAAGTCTTACTCCTGCTTTCTCCCTTCTCTTTCTGTTTGATAGATGCATGACAGCCATGATCGCATATTAGATGTGTCTTATTTTATTTTTGCATTTGATTGTTGTATTCTATACTGTGTTCTATCCCTTATTAATATAAGATTTCGTTGTTGTCTGAATAGGTTGAGATGATTTTGCAAGCGTTGGAATATGAAATGGGTAAAATTTCAGATGAATATATCTGCTTAATATGTCTGAGTTATATTCTTTTAATTCAGCATTGTCATGTTTTTGCAGAGCATGGAAAAGTGCTAGATGAGTTTTTCCTTTCAACAGCTGGTAAGATCTTATTTGTTTAATCCCAGGCAGAGTATAACCAAAACTGATTCTGTGATCTTGCTTGATCAATAAAATCTACTTGTTCATATTTTAGAACATTTCTTCTGTAGGAAAATTTCAGACTGAAATAGGTAAGAGTTGGGCGGCAGAGATTATTTTAAGAAGAAACTCCAGTTTAGCTGGCAAGCTACACTGATCTACTGGTTCACCAACAGTTTCGAACTTTCTGTCTAATGGGTGAGTCACTGCTACTTGAAGACTTTCTCACCTGGGAACACCCACAGATGCCTTCAAATGTTGGTCCTTGACAGTGGAATGGTTGACCAAATAGATTGTGGAAGCATTAAGGGTTTTACCATAGGCAACTTAACAGGTTCAAATTTTAGAAATTCTCTGTAACTGCTAACATGTACAACGCCCAATTGTGCTAGCGCACTCTGTTAATGGTAATTTTAGTTTGGAAATCGTAATAACCGGTAACAGATGGTGTTTTTGGAATACATAGCCTGGTGCTTCTCTGCTTCGTCAGGGCAGCTATGAGCACTTCTTTAGTTTAAACATCTATTCGTAACTGCTGTGTCTACATGAGCAAAGCAAAATGTCTGTCAATAACCCTTGTGGCAATTTGAGCTACTTTTCTAGATTAATTCCCAGAAAATTAGTTAAGATGGTCTCAATTCAACTGCTGTTAAATTTACAGATGTCATGTGCTACAAAAAATTTTATACCTTAATTCTGTTTTTCAGGTATGAATAGGAAGGTAATCTTAATACAGTGTATAATATAATCAACTCGATTATCATCTTATTACAATAAACAAACAGACATATGCCAACTATGTTCTTCATACTTCTGGTTTTCATTAATGTAAAAATTCTTGTAACTTGCTCTCAGTTTGGATGGTTTCTTAAGGCTCCAGAATGCTTGAACCTGTACATTATACATAGCCTAAAATATTTAGGACCAAACCGATTAAATCTTTAGAAAGTAGTTGAATTGACTCCATCACAAGTCAAGTCAGCCCCAACTCCTTTTGGTTTGTAAAAATGAGTATATATATATATGGGTCAATGATGAACACATTTAATTTTTGATGACACAACGCTTGATTGGTTTGCTTGATAAATGGACCAATCCGTTCTCTCTTCTGCTTATCATGGATGTTATTTTCATCTACTTAACCATTTCAGTTCGATCACATTCTACTCAATGTTCTATGTTTTTTTAATAGTTATATATATATCAAAACTTTCTATGAAAAAATAAATGTATGATTTTTTTAAAGTAAATTTTATTTATATTGAAATTTGAATATTGGAATTCAAAATTATGTAGATAACTCACAATGTTTGAATGTTGTAGAAGCTAATTAATTGAATAGAAGTAGTGCATATGTGAAGCGGCCACCAACTAGTTTTGAGCTCAAAATTGAACCATCCAAATATGAAACTTACTTTAATGTTCAAATGTTCTTATATTAACACCATTTGAATATGAAATATGTATCCATCAACCCCTTCAAAAGTTCATATATAGTTGATTAATTAATTAGTAAGGCAATGGCTAATGTATTTAATACATAAAATCAATACACTAAATATATAACTTTATGAATGAATTTCATAAAATTTTAGTTAAAAAAAAAGAATTTCATAAAATTAATTATACTTTTATACTTAAAATTTATATGTTTGAAATCCTAAAATTTTATTTTAAATTTATGAAATTAATTACTCCCTTTGTCTCAAAATGATAGAAACACTTCTTATTTCATACATATCAAGAAAAATTAGATTATTTAGTTAATGAATAAATTTTTTTCTACAATCTACCCATTTTACTTTTTATTTATACTAAATAACTATTAATTATTAAAAAAATTAAAAATTAAAATATTATTGATTAAGTCAAAGTAATTATATCTTAGAAAATAATTAAAAATAATATTATTGATTATAAAATATTTAAATAGGAATATAATTGTTATTTATAATTTAACTATAATCTAAATAATTCTTCAAAAAAATTATAATTTAAATAAAATAACGAAACTATATTTTGGGATAAATAAAAAAAAGAGAAATGCTAATTGCAATTATTTTGAAGAGTGATTGTTGAACAATCTCTCCTATTCGTTAAATAAATTATTATAAATTTATTTATAAAGATAGATATTATCATAAATATTTTTTAATCAATAAAAAAATTATCTAATAATTACTTTTTAAAATAGCTATAATTAATATTAAAAAAAGGGCCCATCATTTTGAGACAAAAAAAAATGAAATTTGAAATATAAATGAGCCATATTGTTTTTTTTTTGTTTTTTTTTTTGCAATGTACGGTTTCGTCATTAAAACAATGACTGAATACGAGTGGCTATGTGTAATTATTGAATTTTACACTATAAGTTATTTATAAATAAGAATAAATTCGAAAATTGATTTGCGTTTAAAATATAAAAGTAAAAAAAAATACTCTCTATTTTTATTAAAATCATCATCTTTAATTTAAATATATTTATTAATAAAATTATTAAATTCTCTATATATTATATAAAATTATTTTTAATAGACTAAAATACTCTTTGTTAATTCATCAATATTATATTCTCTCTATAAAAATATAGTTACAAAAAAAGTAAATTATAGTATTTTTTTATTATATAAAATAATAATTTAATATAGATAATTTTTTTTACAAAAATGATAATTTTAGCATAACTAAGATGTTGTGAAAATTAAATTAATTTTACACCAATAATATATATAATATGTGAACAATTACACCAATAATTATACCAGAAAAATTCTCAAGAAAGAGAGATAGGTCACAATGGACACTATTAAATACGAAATCTTTCCTCAGACAAAATTTTTTTAAACATATAATCACTAGCATAAAATACCACCATAACTATAGCAAAAATAGTTATTAAATAATTAATAAAGAGAACACCAAATTTAACGAGGTTCGGCCAATTTTGCCTATGTCCTCGGACACTACCAAAATAATATTATTAATTTTAAAAAAGAAATATAAAAGAAAGAAAAAAGAAAAATAAGCCTTATAAACAATTAGACTTATTTGGGATGATTTAACTAAAGAAAATGGACCTCCTTTTATAGGCTAAAACCCATACATCAAATCCCACATCTCTCGATGTGGGATTGAAACAAATAGCCAAAAAACTAATAAATCTCTATTTTTGCTTTTTTTTTATTTATAATTTATAAATCTTCTCTTAAAAGAAAATATAATTAGTGGTACCTCCAATTGTACTATGAAGCATTCATATTTAATTTTTTAAAATATTGATCAAGTCCAAACAATAGTTGAACTTGACAGTTATCATCACCTTTGTCAACATATCTGCAGAATTATTAGTGGTCCAAATTTTCTGAAGTAATATTTCACCTTTCTCCAGAATTTCAAGTACAAAGTGATATCGAATATTGATGTGCTTCGTTCTTGCATGATAAACTTGGTTCTTTGCTAAATGAATAGCGCTTTGACTATCACAGTGCACTTTGATGTGATTTTGTCTAATTCGCAGTTCACCAAGCAACCCTTGAAGCCAAATTGCTTCTTTAGCAGCCTCTGATACTGCCATGTACTCTATTTTCATAGTAGACAAGGTAATTGTTGACTGTAATTTAGACTTTTAACTAACCGGCCCCTTAGCAAGTGTAAACACATAACCAGTAGTTGATTGATGTTTATCCAAATCACCAGCATAATCGGAATCACAATATCTGACTGTGTATTGACCATCTTTCTCATCCCGCTCAAATATCAATTCAACATCTACGGTGTTTAGAATATACCGCAGAATTTATTTCACAGCTTGTCAGTGCTTCTTGCCTGGATCATGCATCTACCTGCTCATAACTTCAACTGCTTGTGAAATGTCTGGCCTTGTATACGCTATAGCATACATAAAGCTACCAACGGCATTTTCATACAGAACCTTTGACATGTACTCCCGTTCTGCTTCATTTTTAGGAGATGAAGATGAGTTGCACTTCATATGAGATGCAAGCGGTGTACTTACAGATTTTGACTTTTCATTTAGTCCAAAACACTGTAGTACCTTCTTCAGATAATATTTCTGATTAAAACAAAGCTTCCCTCTCTTCCTATCTCTGCATATCTCTATGCCTAAAATTTTATTTGCTTCTTCCAAGTCTTTCATTTCAAACTTCTGATTCAGCTGAGCCTTTAACTTATCAATTTCTTCTAGATTCTTTGAAGTTATCAATATATCATCAACATACAGGAGAAGATATATGAAAGATCCATCTTGTAGCTTGCGTAAATACACAGAGTGATTATATTTGCTTTTTGTGTACTTTTGCCTCATCATAAAATTATTAAATCATTTGTACCACTACCTCGAAGATTGTTTCAATTCGTACAGCGATTTTTCAATTTACATACCCATTTTTCTTCTTCAGCAACCTTGAACCCTTCTAGCTGAGTCATATAGATCTTCTCTTCTGAGTCTTTATATAGAAATGCAATTTTTACATCAAGTTGAACGAGTTCCAAATCCAATTGTGCTACTAAGGCCAATAAAATTCTAATGGAGAAATATTTTACAACTGGAGAAAATACTTTATTATAATCAATTCCCTCCATCTGAGCATAGCCTTTAGCTACCAGCCTTGCCTTGTAGTGAACATCGTTCTTGTCAGGAAATCCTTCCTTTTTTGTATATACCCATTTGCATCCAATTGCCTTCTTTCCCTTTGAAAGATTAGCTAACTTCCATGTTTGATTATTTTCAAGGGATTACATTTCATCGTCCATGGCCTTCCTTCACTTTTTCTTTTCTGAACTTTGGACAACTTCATTATAAGTGCTAGGAATGTCATCATTTGCAATTAGAGATGCATAAGCCACCATATCATCAAATCGAGCAGGTTTATAAATCTCTCGTCGTAGCCTATTTATCGCAATAGATTCTTATTACTATGAGAGTTCTTGGGTTGAAACATCTTCTTCATCTGACTCTATATCTACCATAGGAGTATCTTCATCTGTTTTATTTGTTGCTGGGTCAATAATTCTTCTTTCAAACTCCACCTGCTGTGAAATATCATCTGTCTGCTGAATAATTTCATTTGTTACATTTTTCAGCATGGTAGACTCATCAAAGGTAACATCTCTGCTAAAGACTATCTTCTTTATTTCTGGACACCAAAAATGAATCCCCTTCACACTAGTGGTGATCCCTATAAAGAGCGCTTTCTTTGCCCTCCGATCTAACTTTGATTTCTTAATATGATAGTATGCAGTAGAACCAAATACAAGTAAAGAATCATAATCAGTAGCAGACTTTCCAGACCACTTCTCCAAAGGTGTTTTACCACCAATAGCAATTGATGGCAAGCGATTAATGAGATGACATGCATATGTAACAGCCTCAACCCAAAATTATCTATCCAACCCAACATTGGACAACATATACCAAACTTTCTCCACCAATATTCGGTTCATGTGTTCTTCCATCCCTTTCTATTATGGTATATCTCTAACTGTGAAGAGTCTAACAATGTCTTTATCTTGGCAGAATTTTAAAAATGGATCACTTTTATACTCTTCACCATTATCTGTGTAGAGAAATTTGACTTTTCTGTCCGTTTGAGTTCCCATCATTTTTTTCATATGAGAAAAACTCTCAATACTTCATTCTTTGTCTTTATAGTATATACCCATACTCTCCGAGAGAAGTCATCAATAAATATTATAAAGTAGTGCTTTCCTCCCATTGAAGCTGTCTTGGAAGGACCCCATACATCTGAGTGAATATAGTCTAAAATACTCTTGGTATCATGGATTGCAGTATCAAACTTCACTCTAGTCTACTTGCCTTTGACACAATGCTCACAGAAATCTAACTTTTGGGGTTGCACTCCTTTCAATAATCCTTGGTCTGACAAAAGTTTTAAGAATTTATCGTCAGCATGTCCTAAGCGCATATGCCATAATCTGTTTATTTTCAACTCCTAATCATTACTGGAAGCTATTGTTGCTGTCCAAATAATTGAATTATCCTGATAGTAATACAAGTTATTATTCTTCCTTATTCCTTTCATTATCACCAGTGCACTAGAGATGATTTTCATTACTCCATCTGTTGTATTTACAATGAAGCCCTTTGATTCTAGGACTTTCACAGAAATGAGATTCTTCTTCAAACTCGGTACATATCGGACATTTGTCAAAGTTCTAATTGATCCATCATAATTTCTCAATTGGATTGAACCAATCTCTTTAATTATACATGGATCGTCATTTGTTGTGTAAACAGTTGCTCCTTCTAGTTCTCTAAAGTCAAAGAACCAATCCCAATTGGGACACATATGATGACTACAACCAGAATCAAGTAGCCATACACTAGAAAAGCTGGTTGATAACACAACAGCTAATGAAAGGTCTGAGTCTTCATTATCACACTCAGCTACATTTGAATTCACGACAGCTTTTTCTTTATCAAATTTGCTTTTATTACTCAGCTTGGGATAATTTATCTTCCAATGCCCTTTCTTTCGATAAAAGACACATTCATCTTTAGCTGGTATGAATTTTAATCTTCCGTTATTTTCTCTCTTTCTACTTTGAGAGTGACCTCTCACTATCAATGCTTCTGCTATTCCACCTGAACTCTCTTTTTTGTCTTTCTTTCATAGTTTGTAACTGTATAATGCAGTAGTTACTTCAGAGAGAGTCACTTCATCTTTTTCATGGAGTAGAGTTATTTCAAAAAACTCAAACTCCTCTGAAAGGAACCCCAACAATATCAAAGTCAAATCTTCATCTTTGAAAGTCACATCCAAATTCATCAAATCGGCTATCAGCTGATTAAAATTGGTGATGTGCTCATTCATAGTGGTACCAGGAACATAAGTGAAATGAAACAATCTCTTCTTCATATGAAGCTTATTCTGACTGTTTTTCTTCAAAAAAAAATTATCTAATGCCATTCATAATTTATTTGCGAAAACTTTCTTAGAAAATGCATACTTTTGTTCTCTAGAAATGCACGATCAAATTATACTACAAGTCACATGATTGATGACTTTTTAATTTTTTTCATCAATGTCTTCTTATTTTCTTCTTCAATGACAATGTTTAGACCTTGCTGAAAGAGAGCGTCTAGAACCTCACTTTGTCACATACCAAAATGACTCGTACCATAAAAAATCTACACTGTAAAGTTAACATTTGACACAACAGTTCTTGACCAAATTAACGAAGTGGATACTGTCTCCTTTGTAGTTGATGATTTTCTTGAGTCGTCTGCTATTTCTGCTTCAAAAATTATTTAATAGCTAATAAATGCGGAATACAAATAATCCAAGAACATCTTTTATAATGTTGAAGATCAGACTATGCTGCAATCACAGAGCATACTCAGAGAGCGTCTAGAATCTCACTTTGCCACATACCAAAATGACCCGTACCATAAAAAATCTCAACTGCAAATTTAATATTTGACACAATAGTCCTTGACTAAATTGACAAAGTGGATACTGTCTCCTTTGTAGTTGATGGTTTTATTGAGTCGTCTGCCATCTCTGCTTCAAAAATTATTTAATAGCTAACAAATGCGGAATACAAATAGTCCAAGAAAATTTTTTATGATGTGAAAGATCATACTAGGCTGTAACCACAGAGCATACTCAGAAAATCTTAGCTCTGATACCAATTGTTGTGAAAATTTGATAAAATTTTCACCAATAATATATATACTATATGAATAATTGCATCAACAATTATATCAGAAAAATTTTAGAAAAGAGAAGTGGGTCACAATGGACACTCTTAAATATCAAGTCTTTCCTTAAACATAATTTTTCTAGATATATAATCACTAGCATAAAATATCACCACAACTATAGCAAAAATAACTATTAAATAATTAATAAAGAGAATACCAAATTTAACGAGGTTCGGCCAATTTTTTCTACGTTCTCAGACACTACCAAAATAATATTATTAATTTTAAAAAAAATATAAAAGAGAGAAAAGAAAAAGAATCTTTATAAATAATTGAACTTATTTGGAATGATTTAGCTAAAGAGAATGGGTCTTCTTTTATAGGCTAAAACCCATACATTAAATCCCACATCTCTGGATGTGGGATTGAAATAAATAGCCAAAAAAACTAATACAAGAAAGTATTGAAATTAATTGCATGTCATTCAATCTTACCCAATAAAAAATAGGAAATATTAAATGATCAATATGTTTTAAATCATATTGAAAGAAATAAATACAGCATAGATCGGGTTTGGTCGAATTGAAGATATATTTTGACCTGGCCGAATTTGATTAAAAAATAAAAATATTAAACTGATATTGTCTGAATTTTTTAAATTTTCAATCAGCTCGAGTTAATTTTGGGTTCGAGTCGGTTTTTGTCAAATTTAGTCATGTTATATGATAAAATATAATAAAAATATAATTATATATATATAAATATTAAAAAGTCAGTTGAGTTCGGATTCAAACAAAATAAAATTATTCCATTCCAATAAATCAAAGAAATTCAAAAATTTTTCTATTTACTAAACCAAACTAACCTATAATGTATTTTTAAATTGGTTGAATCCGATCAGTTCAATTGAATTTGGTATGTTTTGAAAATTTTATCCTGCCCTATTTAAGCTAAGATTGTTCTTTTTCAATGAAATCAAGTTGATAATTAAATCCATTAATTAATTAGACCGATTCAAATTCCCATTGAACGAACAAAAAACTCTTTTTTATTTTGGAATTTTTCTATTTTGCAGATAAGAAATTTAAGACAATTTAATAGATTGTAGAAAACGGAAAAAGTCAGAGAATAACGAAATATGCTATTGTGATTTTTAGTTGCATGATCCGTTCAAAGTGGAAGGATGGCATTGGCGCGTACTGTCTGATTTTCCTTTTGCGGCCTCCACCGACACCATTAAAGTTTGTCCCGTTCAATTAGAGTTTGCATTTTTTGAGAGATTAATCGCCACAAGCTAATATTTTTTTTTATAACTACACGTATTTTTAAATTTATGAATCATAGCTAATTATATTTATATTAAGTTATTTTATTAATAAATAAAATATTTTTAATGAGTAATGATTTTATTTATAAAAATTAAATTTAAAATTTTTTATTTAAAAAATAAAAATATTAAATCACTCATATCAACTATTTATTAATTAACTAATATTTTTATTATTTGTAACTTTTTATAGATTTATTGAAAATTTTAAATGTAGTTTTTTATTTAATAAAAGATAAATGAAGAGTATATTATGTATATATAATATGGCAATATTTTAAAAATAAAAAATTTCATCATTTCTATATAAACTCTTAGATATTTTTATTTTTGTGTCTTAATTTTTTTAACTTAAATTATTATTTTATTATCGAGCTAAATAAAATTAAGATAATGATAAATTTTTTTTAAATTTTAACACGAATATATATCTTCTGCTAGAATAAATGCTATCAAATAATTTTAATAAATATTATCAAATAATAAGTTTAGTTGTTTAGTCTCAAATTCATTTTATATTAAAAAATAGCATGTCATATTAAATAATCTGATATGATATTTTCAGTTCAAAAAAATTCTATCGTGTCATTTTTTTTAATATAAAATGAGTATGATAACTGAAAAGTGAGCAAGCCAGCGAGAGTAAAGCCACTCAAACAATTTATTTCATAGTATTTATTAATAACGTAATTTTTATTAATTTTTGAATTATTAATCAAAGCAAAATAGGCTTCAAAAAAAATCAAAACAAATTAAGTTGGATTAGAAAAATTAGGATGAACCAACCGAAAAATATTATATTTTAATTTAATTAATTCTATATCCTTAGGACCTTAACTAGTTCTTATTTTGAAAATTTTAAATTAAAATATATACAATAAAATGCAACAAATTTTTTATGAATGATATATAGAATAAAATGTAATATATATATATATATTGTGTATGCGTGTATGTGTGTAAAGAAAAAAAAAATAGAGGAAAAAGCAAAATATATTCCAAATAGTTGCACCAAGCAATTTTATGTTATTATAAATGCTTGAATAATTCAGCATATGTTTGAGATGGTTTTTATTTTTAATTTTAGGTTTTTTTAAGAAAAAAATAAAACTTATTTAGTAATATCATTGAATTTTAAATTTTTTTATTGAATAAAAATTATTTTAGGCTAAATACATAATCCATAAAATATGATTTTGAGAATTTTAATTTTGAGAAAATATGGTATATTAATAAAATTTCTTTTTTTATATAAGATATTTTATATTAATAATATTTTTTACTGTAAAAATTAGTTTTTGATGTTATTTTTTTAAAAATTTTTTATTTCTTTTTTTAATAATCAAAATTTTAATAATTATGATACATAGTTTTTAAAAATATAAAACAGATTTTTAAAAAATATAAAATATAAAATAAAAACTAAAAATAATTTTTGATTTTAAAAAATAAAAATAAAAAATCTACAAAACAAAAACAAGCACACCCTTAAGAAAGTTAACCCTTTTTGTGAAAATATTCAAATTATAATGCAAATGTTTCTTTTTTTTTATATAAATTTTTAAATTTAATATAAAATATATTATTAATAAAAATGAGAAGATATATCCAAACTATAGCAGAAATTAAAATTCAAACACTAAATTATTAGGCTAAATAATTATAAAATCTATGAAGTTTTACATATTATACTAGTCAGTCCTTATATTTTCAGCATCTAATTTTTGCATCCTCTGTTTTCAAAAATTAAACTGTTTAATCATTCTATTAATATTTTCATCCTAAAAATATTAGTCAACTACTTTAATATTATAAAATATTTTTTTGCTCTTTCTTTATATATATTTTTCTCTGTTATTTGTTAACTCATGTTTATTTTTAATTTAATTTATATTTATTACACATAATTTATTTTAATTTTATAAATATTATTAAAAAATAATTTTAAATAATACGAATAATATCTTTTATTATTTTGCAGACAATTTATATATATCATTTATTTTAATTTTATAGATATTACTAAAAATAATTTTAAATAATACAAATAATATCTTTTATTATTTTGCAGACGATCTATATATAAAATAAAATTAAATATGAAATAAACTTAATAAATTATAAAGATAAATATATATAAAAGAAGTATAAAAAAATATTTTATAATATCAAAGTAATTGACTAATGATTTTAGGATGAAAATATTGACAAAATGACTAAACAATTTAATTTTAAAAAATACGGAGATATAAAAATTAGATATTAAAAATACAGGAACTGACTAATATAATATGTAAAACCTCATGGATTTTATAATTATTTAGCCAAATTATTAAAGGCCATTTATCTTATTCATGTGTTAATGTTTATCTTTGTTCATATGGCAATTAGGTTATCCAGCTTCTCAATTTTTGCTCCATTTGAGTTGTGTTTAATGCAACTATATGGGACACTGTAATTTTCCTCCTTGTTTAATGCAAGCTTTTTTTACTGTTTATTTTTTTTTTAAAAAAGCTAATTATTAATAGTGAGGACAATAAATAAAAAGGCTATAATCAAAGTATGATTGTAGGCGTGGAAATTTTTGATAGATGTCAAAATATGATGCTACTCAAAGTATGATTGCAGGCGTGGAAATTTTTGATAGATGTCAAAAGAGGATGCTGCTCGGATTCCTTTGGCTATTAAATGAATTTAAGAGATGTTGTAAATAAAAGAAGAGAGAAGATATATGAAGAATAAAAATTTAGAAAATTTTTTTATTATTAATTATCTCTAATAAATCATTTATAATGAAATATTTATAGTGATATAAGTAAAAATTAGATGAGAAGAAAGATTTTATAATGAAATATTTATAGTGATATAAGTAAAAATTAGATGAGAAGAAAGATTACAATTAAATTCTAATTTGAATAGGATAACACTAATTATAATTTTAATAGAATAAAATTAATCTAATAAGTAGTTATCTATGTATTATTTAACACTTTTTTTTGGATGACTATCCTTATGAATATGCCTCGTTAAAACATTGCTAAGATAAACTCAGTGAGATAAAAACTTAGCAAAGAAAAAAGAATACAATATTTATAGATAATTTTTCTTTAAAAATACAACTGACTAAGACATATTTTTAACTGAACGTATATTAATATTGTGTATATATTTTTTGAAAATTGATGGCGGTAATGCTTTTGTAAATAAATCTGTTGGATTATCACTTGAACAAATTTTACAAATATCTATTTTTTCTTCCTTCATGAGTTCATGAGTATAAAAGAACTTTGGTAATATATGTTTAGTTCTATCACCTTTTATGTAATCTTTTTTTATTTGTACAATACATGCTATAATATCTTCATGTAATATTATTGGTTGGATGCTTTCTATAGGTAATTCATATGTTCTTCTAATATGTTCAATTAAGCTTCTCAACCATACACATTCACGACTAGCTTCACGAATAGTTAATAACTCTGAATGATTTGATGAAGTAGCAGTAATTATTTGCTTTACAAATCGCCATGAAATAACAGTATTATTACATGTGAAGATATAACCTGTTTAGGACCGAGCTTTATGAGGATCAGAAAGATATCCAACATCAGCATATCCTCTCAATTCAGACTTTATTCCTTTCGAAAAAAAATAAACCCATATCGAATGTGCCACGTAGTTAGCGTAGAATATGTTTCACTCAATTCCAATGTCTTCTAGTAGGAGCTGAACTAAACCTTACAAGCAAGTTAACTGCAAAAGTAATATCTGATATTGTATTATTAGCAAGATATAAAAGTGTTCTTATTGCATTGAGATATGGTACTTCAGGACCAAGAATCTCTTTATTATCTTCTCGAGGGTGAAAATAATCTCTTTTTATATCAAGATAATAAATAACCATTGGAGTGCTTAATGGATAAGATTTATTCATATAAAATTATTTTTAGATTTTTTCAATATATGATGATTGATAGAGAAGAATTCCATTTGACAGATATTCAACTTGAAATCTAAGATAAAATTTTATTTTTTTAAAATTTTTCATTTTAAATTTTCTTGCTAATAGTCTGTAGTAATTGAGATCTCTTCTAGAGTTCTTACTATATTTAAATCATTAACATAAACTACAACCATGATAAATTCTGTATTTATCTTCCAGATAAAAATATATGAAAAAATAAAATTAATTTCATATTCATTTTCTCTAAGTATTCAAATAGGCGACTATACAACATCCACCTAGCTTATATCAGAATCTTTAAACTCAATATAGTATATTTATCAATATATTATATGCTCCAAGCATTTTGATGCTTCAGGCATCTTGAATCTTTCAGGGATTTACATATATATGTCATTATCTAATGAACTGTATAAGTAAACTATCACAATATCCATTAAATATATGTCAGGCCTTTCAAAAGCTATCAAACTGATAAAAAAATATAAAGATAATAACATTCATGATAGGAGAATATGTCTTATCATAATTTATACAAAAACTGTGTGAGAATTCTTATACCACAAGTTGTGCTTTGTATATCATAATTTCATTTAACTCATTTCTCTTAAGAGCTATATGAGCAAATTATTATAATATAGTGTCGAGCCCTTCAGGGACTGCAAAACTAAATTTAAGAGTAATTGCATTCATAATAAAGGAAATATTTTTTTTTTGCAATCTCATATATTTTTTTCTTTTACATACAATATCCATAGATTTGATATCTTCTGGTGTCTAGACTACTGGTCTAAATATTATATGTTTAACAAATGAATCTAGCTCGGCCTTGATTACTTTTTATTTTGGACAATCACTTCAATATCGATAATTTTAAATATTTTTAGACTCAAGCATATTTTGTTAATTTCAATAGCAATATATACAAACATACTATCAATAATAATTTTATCTCTTTTTCACATATTTATATATTTTAATGAGATCTCATAATTTTTTGGTACCGAAACTACTTCTAGGATTACTTCTCTAGAAATTTATGGTTATTGATTTATGTTGTTTTTGACATCTTCAGGAGTGTCATTTTAAAATTATTCATTTCTCCTTATCTCAAAAATTAATATTTTGAACTAAGTAATCTACTACGATTCAGGCATATATTATATCTATTAGTAGTCATATTAATAAGATGTCATATAGGGACAATCAATAGAACAAAAGTATTAGCAGCTGAAATATGTAAATATATCTGATAACTGATTTGCAATATTATGCAAATAAATTAGATTTTGAACTTTCAGTTTACATTGATTTGTGCATGTATCAAGATTGGATAAAATTGATGTATTCCAACTAATCTATTGTGCTTTTGACCATTTACTTTTATCTTCCCCTAATAAAGTGAAACTAACTCACTGGAAATTTTGCTCTAAAAAATTTATCTGTAAAGGTCTATAATATCTAATGTAGACAATCAAAACCTATATAGATATCAAAATAATATTAATAGTATATTTTATTTCTTCAAAGAGATGCAATAAGAATATATACACTGCAATAAAAAATTTTAATATCACAAATTCTAAATATAATATATTAATTTAGATAAATACAAATTGTAAAATAAAAAATTTGAGATATGCAGACAATCAAATACAAATTAAAAGTGCAATATAAACAATAATATATATCCAAGCGTATATTGAAAGTTTTGATTTCATAAGTATAAGAATAATAATTGATCGTAAAATCTTAATAATAATTCAACTAAACCATATCGAGTGTGAACATATGCAATAAAATATTCAATGATAATATAATCATAAAATATTTTTTAAGTAAACTCATATGCATTATCTATAAAAATTATTTTGATATGATAATCAATAATCATCGATCTTAACTTTATAATTTGAGCAAGAAATTTAGCAAAAGCAATATTAGGAGTTGACGATAGACAAATATATGATCATATAGTTGAAGCATTAATTAAAGCCATAAAGTATCTAAATGATCTACAAAATTGATGGATAGGGTCACAAATATCCTCATATATTTTTATAAAAATTTAGGGGACTCTAACTATAATTTAGTTGGTGAATATTTTATAATTAATTTACCTTGAGTACAAGAAGTACAAAAGTAATCATCAAGCAAAATCATTTTCTAATTTTTTTAGTGGATGTTTATTTGTATTCTCAACAATACGTCACATTATATTTGAACATGGATGACCAGGATGATCATTCCAAAGGATAAAAATTTTAAAATCTATGTACTTTTGGTGCATATAGTGTAACCCAGTCATCTTTATTTTTTATAAAGTACAATCTAGTTAAGAAATTTAAAATTTCTTAAATATGAACTTCTGGTTCAAATTCATAAAGTTAACACATAAAAATTCAATATCTTTTTCACTTTGTTTCAATAGAATACCTATTGCGACGTATTCTTTAAAACTTAATAGATTTCTTCATGATCTATTTGAATATAATGCATCATTAAAATGTTATTTTGCTCAAATTCATAATATAAAGTTGACTCTTCTGGAGTCTTCAACTATATTTGCAGAACCAAATATCATGTTAACATTAATTTCTGTTAATATTTAACTATAACAAATATTTTTTAATCGTGAAGAATTATGAGAATTGTGCAAATATATATATTTTTAGCACTTTTGATTTTAAAATTGGAAGGAAATTTTTTTTTCACTATAACTTTTTTATCAATATCTCGTCCATGATATTGAAAATATATCACATTCATTTTAGGGAATAATGTCAAAATAGTAGGACGAGTTTGATTATTTTTCATCAAAAACTAAAAATTTTATTTAGCTACAGGTAAATAAAAAAAATTAGTTTAAAATATTATATAATTCTTTGCTCTCAATATAGCTACTGTAGGAGCATATTTGAGGTATAAAAAAATTTAATATTCATCAAAAAGACTGTAATAATTAATAATGAGATAATCAATTTTCAATTTCTCATTTGAGTAATTAAAAGAAAAATTATTACTTTTAAGCGATCCTGTGAGGATGCTTGATTTTCTTTTCATAGTATCTCTGATATTAATAATATCAAGTTGAATCTCATTATTAAGTACTCATAACATATAATTTCATCAGAAAATATCAAGGGTAATAAATTCAAGTTTTATTAAGAACTTGAATAAAGAACCACGAAATCCATATATATATATATACATACACGTGAAATTCAAGTTTAAATTCATTTGTTAATGGACATAAAAAATAAAAAATTTGTATCATGTTCATGAATCCAAGTAAAAAACATGTACATATGTCAATTATTTCCATGTATATATAATACTTAAAACTGACAAATAATAAAACAACAGTACATATATCATTGCAAGCATATTAACGAAATATGTATTATCTATTGTAACAGAATAACTCTTTATACAAGATATATATATTGTAAAACCCTTGATTTTTGGGGAAATTGGAGTTAGGGGCAAAATGGTAATTTTGCCTTCAATTCACATTCGGGTGAATTTTATAACGTTTGGTGCTTAATTTCATAATGTGGGTGTTGAGATGTTTGTTTTGAGTATAATATTGTGTTTTTGGCTTCGGGGGGTATTTTGGTCATTTTGGCGGTCGGAAAATTTTCGGGTTTCGTTTTGCTGTTTTTGATGTCATTTTGGTGACCGTGATGTCATTACGGTTATTTTAAGTATAATTTTGCTAGGGTTTGTGTTTTGGGAATTTTTCGGGTATTTATTAATTTTTAATTAAAATAAATTAAATTAAATAAATAAATTAAATAATTCTGAAAATAATTGAATTTGGGGTTATTTGTAAATTTTTATAAGTTAGTTGGGGTGTTTTTTTTAAATTTTTAAAGAGTTTTAGGGTATTTTTTTTTAAAAAAAAAAAATTAATATAGGGGTATATTGGTAATTTTCCACCTAAAACTAGTATAAATAGGGGTGTTAGGGCACCCATTTGAGTGTCTAAAATTATTTGCGCCGTCAGAGAGAGAAAGAGCAGAAAAATCAAAATTTTTCTTCAAAATCAGAGGCTTGTCGTTTCGGTCAGTGGGCGCGCGCGTAGCCAGTGTCGTTCGGCGTGCGGGCGTGTCGTTCGGCGCGGAACTGCGGGCTGGTGGCGTTGTCGTTCGGCGAGCGGACTGTGTCGTTCGGCGTGGCAGCGGGAAATCGCGGGCTGTCGTTTTTGGCTTCCAATTTTAGGCAGTTTCGAGATTTGAGGTTTTTTTCAATTTTTTTTTTCAATTTCTTCCAACTTAATGACATGATTTGTGTTGTTGGATGTTTGTATGATGTTTAGGGTGTTAGAAAATAATATTTTTGATTTATTTCGATTTTTAATTAATTAAAAATAATTTAAAAGTTGTAGGATGATTTTAGAGGTTCTTGATGTTTAATATTTGATTTGTGAGTTTGAGTTAATGATCTAGTATTTTTGGCAATTGTAATCTGTTCTAGGGATGTTATACTTGATCTAGAAAATTATTTTTGAATTTTCATGTTTGATTTATATTTTTAATTCATTAATAAAGTGAAAAATTATTTCTGCTGTTGATTACTAATATTTCAGTAACTTTGTCGAATTTTTAAAAATTATTGGTAAATGATCTAGGTATGAATTTTTGATATGTTTTAGGATATGATGTTAGGTGTTTATAAAAAATATTTTGAGGTCTGGTTCAAATGTTTGTGTTTCGAAATAAATTTATTTCTCAACTGCTGCCAGAATGGTAACTGGTTGTGTGAATCCGTTTTAAAAATTTAATTGAGGGACTTAGAGGTTTCTAAAAATTATGAAATTTTGATATGTTGTTTATTTGGATGTTTTGAATCTGGGAAAAATAATTTTGAGTCTGTTTATAATGTTTAGGTTCCAAATAAATTAAGAATTGGCACTGCTGTTGGTTAAGGGTTTTCTGATGATGTCTGATTTGAAAATTATTTTGAAGGTCTTAGATGTCTTGAAAAATTATGAAATTTTTATATGTTGTCCATACTGATGTCTATAATATGAGAAAATTATTTGGATAATTTTGTGGTAACGAAATGTGAGAGATTTATGATGATTTTTGCTGTACTGATTTTTAGTGGTTCAAACAGAACCAGAATGTTGTAAAATATTTTTGGGGGACCAAATAAATTTGGATTAATCTGAAATTTTACACACACGTTATTTTGATGTTGGTGAAGCTACTGGAATTTTTTCAGAGTTTTTGAATGATGGAATTATTTTCTGAAAATATTTGAATTATAGGGGCGACTTAAGAATTTTATCGGTTTTGGGTGTTGGTATGAATTATGATTTTTGCATAGGGAATGATATGATATTATTTGATAAATGAGTTATAAAAATTGAGTTGAGGTTCTGGTTCTAATAAATTTTAATTAATTAATTGATTTTATATTTTTGTGGTGCGATCTATTTAACCATTGGATTGAACCATAATTTTGAGTTGAGTCGGATTGATTTTTGATTTTGGATTATCTTGGTTAATTGTTGGTTGAGTATTGGTCTTTTTGCGTTCATAACATGCATTGCATCCCTCATGATAGATGAGATAGTGGGTTTGACTATTGGATTATGTAATTATCTTTCTTTAGGCAATAATCCGGCTGAAGCTCGAGGTCAATAGGTTGTGAGGATTTGGCTAAGCTTTCTTTGGATACCAAGTAAGTTTAATGGGTGTATGTGATTACTTGTGATGTGCTATTTGCTAACCAAATACTATATATATATATTACAGCCCTTCTCAATATATAATTATTCTTTTCTATTTTGCTAGACTATTCTTTCTACCCAAGCTTTGCATGTGAATAAAAGACAGAGAAACGTATGTGTTTGATTTATTAATTGTATTAAATGAACTTGAAATTCTTTGTGTTGTGTGATGGTGTGTCATATGGGGACGGAGGTTATTGATTGAGATTGTTCATTGACTATTGCTATTGATTGTTCATTGAGGCTATAAGCCTGATTGCTCATTGGGGCTATAAGCCTGATTGTACATTGATATTGATTGAAGGAGGAGGTATTATGATATTGGTAGACCCCGACACACCATCTTGTATGAATTGATTGTGATTGAAGTTCTTGTTATATATATATTGTTTATTGTTATAGAAAAGTTTCTCTGCCTCTCATGAGCTTACTGGGCGTCTATATAACGCTCACACCCCTATAGATTGATTTTGCAGGTTCAGAGCGATTGTTAGCATATGTCGGTATTTCTCTGCAGTCGTTCTTTTAAGTTTCTTGTCATCAATCTTGGTTGACATTTTTCCATTTCTAAATAGAGATTTCTGGAATAATTATGGGCGGACCGAGTCCGAACCCTTTGCTTGTAATAAGAGTGAAATATTTTTTTTTTCTCGTTTGTGATTGCATTTAAGAGTGGAACATTTAGATATCTTGCATTATCACTAGAACTTTTGGACACATGAAATTGAGTGTATTGAACTTGTAAAAGGATTATGTATTGTTTTAATTTTTGGGTATCCAGGCTTGTATTGTTGTACTTAGGTACAGCTATACGCCGGTCACGGCTTCCCAGTTGGGTCGTGACAAAAGTGGTATCAGAGCCTTAGGTTTCGATTTTGTTTAAATACTATCCAGAAATCATTAGGATACTTCATTTCAAATCCTTTGCTTTCTTTCTGCGTTAATCAACCTGTTTCTCTGCTAGCAGGTGCAATGTCTCAACGAAACACTCGTTTTCCTTTAATTGGTGGGACCAGCAACGCTGGGGTATCATTCGAAGCTGAGCATCAGCCAGCCACTCATGTTGAGGAGCCACCTCAGCCACGTAAACGTGGAAGACCTCGGAGAGTGGTAGATGAAAATGTGCAAGAGATGGAAGATCAGACTTTTGTAATGGAGGATGAGGAACTATTTGAAGTACCACTTAATGAAGATCAGGAGTCACCACCTCCAACTCCTGATAATGTGCATGTGCCAGGTGAGGCACCATCTCAAAGGGATCAAGATGCATATCTAAATACACTTCTAACACTACAAAGATCTATGGAAGCCCTTGCTGATGGTGTTATTCGGGTGGTTCAAGGTATGGGAAATAATGCCAATACAACTGTTCAACTTCCAGTTAGAGGTGCAGGGTCAATTGATGAGGTTGATTTGCATAAATTTATTAGAGTTGATCCACCTACGTTCTCTAACTATGCTACTGAGGACCCGCTAGCTTTTCTTAACAGGATTAAGAAGATCTGTGATGCTTTAAAGTGTACAGAGAAGAGAGCTATAGAGCTGGCTGGGCACCAACTCCAGAAGTCGGCGGAAGAATGGTACAAAGTCTCTATTCAGGGAAAAGTTGAAATTTGGGAGGATTTCAGCAGAATGTTCATGCAAAACTTCATGCCTCAGAATTTGATGAAGGCTAAGGCAAGGGAGTTTGAAACGTTGACACAGGGCAACAAGACTGTAGCCGAGTATTGGGAGAAATTTCAAGAGTTGAGGAAATTTGCTACACGAGTATCCCAAGATGAAGAATCTATGACAGATAGGTTTGTGGATGGCCTGAATGATAGATATTTTGAGTTGATATCCAGTCATAACTATAAAGAGATGCACTTGGCAGTTAATGCTGCTATGGGTATTGAGAATAGAAAAAGGAAAGAAGACACTGGGGAGTCAAGCAGAAAAAGGAATAGGCAAGAAAATCAGCACAATTACCAGGGACAGTATGGGGGACAGAGAAATAACAATGGCAGTGGACGTCATCCACAACAACAGGGTCCCACAAACCCTATTTGTGATTTTTGTGGTAATCGACATGCTGGAGATTGCCGAAAAATGACAGGTGCTTGTTATAATTGTGGTCAGATGGGTCACCAAGTTAAGGACTGTCAGGTTCCAAGGCGTAATCGAACTCGAACGGGACAACAAATTCAGTTCAGATCAGCCGGTAACCAAGGGCATCATAATAACTATCAAAACGGTAATGGTTATGGCAGAGGTAATGGAGGCCGTGCTCAGAATGGCAGTCATGGATACCGAGGTAGAGGCTACCAGGGTGGACGAGGTTACAATGGAGGAAGAGGTTACCAAGGTTATCAGGGCCAACAATATCAACAGGGTCGTGAGGCAAACCAGCATGGTAATCAAGGGCAGAATGATAGAGCTGCTCAGCCAATTGGACAACGTAATGGTCATAATCAGAATCATAATCAAGGCCAGAATCAGAATTATGCTCGGGTGTTCAACCTAAATCATCAGCAAGCTCAAGTTGACAACAATGTGGTGCAAGGTACTCTTTCTATTTGTTCTCTAGATGCACACATATTGATAGATCCTGGAGCTACTCATTCATTCATATCACCTAGTTTTGCATCTAGGCTGAGTATTACATCTGAACCTATGGAAATGCCATTAGTTGTTCATACACCTTTAGGAGAGGAGGTAGAATCTTTAAAGATATACAAGGATTGTGTTGTTAAAGTTGAAAATGTTGAACTTCTTGCGGATCTAGTGGCGTTAGATGTGTTAGAGTTTGATGTCATCTTGGGTATGGATTGGTTAGCTCGGCATGGAGCTAATTTGAACTGTAAAGATAAGGTAGTGGTGTTTGCATATGAGGCCGACAAGACTGTGACATTTTTTGGCTCTAAAATCAATGGGACCAGTCAACTAATTTCAGCTATGAGAGCTAGAAGATTGTTGCGAAAGGGTTGTAATGCCTACCTTATTTCTATTCGGGATGTGAATAAGAAAGAAGCGAAACTTGAAGATATCCCCACAGTACGAGATTACATGGACGTGTTTCCAAACGATTTACCGGGGTTACCACCGGAACGAGAGATTGAATTCTCCATTGATCTTGTACCTGGAACCAATCCTATTTCTATGCCTCCATATAGGATGGCTCCAGCAGAGCTTAAGGAGTTGAGAGAGCAATTGAATGACTTGTTGCAGAAGGGATATATCAGACCGAGTACCTCACCGTGGGGTGCTCCAGTTCTTTTTGTGAAAAAGAAAGATGGATCAATGAGGCTATGTATCGATTATCGACAGCTGAATAAGGTGACTGTGAAGAACAGATACCCATTACCCAGGATTGACGATTTGTTTGATCAATTGCAGGGAGCAAAGTTTTTCTCCAAGATTGATCTATGGTCGGGTTATCATCAGTTGAGAGTGAAAAAGAGTGACATACCTAAGACTGCTTTTCGCACGAGGTATGGGCATTATGAATTTTTAGTGATGTCCTTTGGACTTACTAATGCTCCTGCTGCTTTTATGGACATGATGAACAGGGTGTTTAGCCCTTATCTCGATCGGTTTGTTGTCGTATTCATTGATGACATTCTGATATATTCGAAATCCAAGGAAGAGCATGAGCATCATTTGCAATTGGTGTTGCAGACTTTAAGAGAACATCAGCTTTACGCTAAGTTCTCCAAATGTGAGTTTTGGTTAGACAGGGTTGTCTTTCTGGGACATGTTATATCCGCAGAGGGTATTCAGGTTGATTCACAGAAGATCGAGGCAGTGATGGATTGGCAGAGACCGAAGACTGTTACTGAGATTCGGAGTTTTCTGGGGTTAGCAGGATATTACAGAAGGTTTGTCAAAGATTTCTCCAGAATAGCCGCACCTTTAACAAAACTCACTCGTAAAGGTGTTAAGTTCATTTGGGATGATGCTTGCGAGGAGAGTTTTGCTACTCTTAAAGAAAGATTAACTACTGCACCAATACTTGTGTTGCCAGAAGGCACTGAGGGGTATTCTGTTTATTGTGATGCATCAGGCGTTGGTCTGGGTTGTGTGTTGATGCAACATGGTAAGGTAGTCGCCTATGCTTCTAGACAGCTGAAGAAGCATGAGGTAAACTATCCTACCCATGATTTAGAAATGGCTGCAGTTGTGTTTGCACTCAAGATCTGGAGACATTATCTTTATGGAGTTACTTGTGAGATCTTCACTGATCATAAGAATCTTAAGTATGTATACTCCCAAAAAGACTTGAATTTGAGACAGCGAAGGTGGGTAGAATTTCTTGAAGACTACGACTATAGCATCCAGTATCATCCGGGTAAAGCAAATGTTGTCGCTGATGCTCTAAGTCGTAAATCTGTGGGTAGTCTGTCCCACATTTCAGTTTCCAGAAGACCGTTGATACGGGAGATACATCAACTGCTAGGTGATGGTTTAACTTTTCATATGTCTGGTAAAGAAATTGAAGGTGATAGAGGTGTGTTGTTGGCTAATATGACAGTCAAACCTGATTTCCTTGATGAGATAGTTTCAGCGCAGAATACGGATAAGGAGTTGTCAACGATCCGCCAGAAAGTCTTGTCAGGTGAATCCACAGAATTCTCGGTTGATGAAAAAGGAGTTTTGCGGTTCGGTTCAAGATTGTGTGTGCCTTCAGTGGATGATTTAAAGAAAAAGATTCTGAAAGAAGCTCACTCTACCAAGTACACTATACATCCTGGTTCTACTAAGATGTATCGAGATTTAAAGCAGATGTATTGGTGGAAAGGAATGAAGAATGATGTTGCGGAGTTTGTTTCTCAATGTTTACCTTGCCAGCAAGTTAAGTATGAGCATTATAAACCAGCCGGTCTACTGAGAGAGTTACCACTACCCGAGTGGAAGTGGGAGAGAATCACTATGGATTTTGTTGTCGGATTGCCAAAGGCTCCTGGTGGCTATGATTCGATCTGGGTGATTGTAGATCGATTGACCAAGTCAGCGCATTTTCTTCCGGTTAATACCAAGTACACAGTGTCTCAGTATGCAAAGTTGTATATTAATCGGATTGTGAGTCTGCATGGGGTACCAGTTTCCATTGTATCTGATAGAGGTGCTCAATTTACATCCATGTTTTGGCAGAAGCTTCAGAAAGGGTTAGGTACAGATCTTCATTATAGCACGGCTTTTCATCCTCAAACAGATGGACAGTCGGAGAGAACCATTCAGACCTTGGAGGATATGCTGCGATTGTGTGTTCTGGATTTTAAGGGAAGTTGGGCAGATCATCTACCATTGGTAGAGTTTGCCTATAATAACAGTTATCAAGCTAGCATTGGCATGGCTCCTTTTGAAGCATTGTATGGTAGACGGTGCAGAACCCCATTGTATTGGGAGGAGGTTGGTGAACGTCGTATTGAGGGTCCTGATCTTTTGCAGTATAATGCCCAAGTTGTACCGGTAATTCAGGATCGGATCCGTACTGCTTTTAGTAGACAGAAGAATTATGCTGATCTTAAGCGAAGGCATCTTGAGTTTGCAGTTGGTGACAGGGTGTTTCTGAAAGTATCACCTTTTAAAGGTGTTATGCGGTTTGGTAAGAAAGGAAAATTGGCTCCCAGGTTTATCGGTCCTTATGAGGTCCTAGAACGGGTCGGTGATGTTGCTTACAGACTAGATTTGCCACCCGAGTTAGCAGCTGTGCATCCGACTTTTCATGTTTCGATGTTGAGGAAATATGTATCGAACCCCAATCATGTTCTGGCTTCAGAGACCATTGAGATTACTGATGATTGTACTTATGAGGAGCAGCCTATAGCTATTTTGGACCGTCAGGTCAAGCGATTACGTTCAAAGGATGTGGCTTCAGTAAAGGTTCTTTGGCGTAACCATTCTGTTGAGGAATGCACCTGGGAAGCAGAGGAACTCATGCTAGCAAAATACCCTCATTTGTTTGAGTCTTCAGGTGCGTTATTGATTTCGTGGGCGAAATCATTTTAAGGGGGTTAGAGTGTAGTTTATTAATAGTCTTGATATAGCACCATATGCATGCATATCATTACATCATTATTACATCATTATATCTTTTGTACATCATAAATGTATATGTGTTTGTCTGGTATTATTTATGATAGTTTGCTATTAAATTGTTTATTGGAAGATGTTTTTGAAAATCTTGGTTTGTTGAGATCGGATGTTATTTTTGAATAAGTCTGGATTGTTGGTAGAACGATGAGTATTATATGGATAAGTGTTATATTAGTAATGGTTTTGGTTGATTTGGGTTTGACTTGAGCACATGAGTTTTGACTTTTTGGGATGATTGTTGATGAGTGAAAGTTGAAAAGAAAATGCTTCTGTTTGATTTTATAATAAACATAACCTGGAGCAAAACTGGAACAGTCTGTAGCGCTTAGTATTGTGGGGTTATGACCTGATCAACCATAACAACATGTACTAAGTGAGCTATGCTTTCCGGATTTGTGTATAACTTAAAATATAAAAGTGTTTTGATGATGAGTATGTTATTGGGTAAAATTTCGAGGACGAAATTTGTTTAAGGGGGTTAGATTGTAAAACCCTTGATTTTTGGGGAAATTGGAGTTAGGGGCAAAATGGTAATTTTGCCTTCAATTCACATTCGGGTGAATTTTATAACGTTTGGTGCTTAATTTCATAATGTGGGTGTTGAGATGTTTGTTTTGAGTATAATATTGTGTTTTTGGCTTCGGGGGGTATTTTGGTCATTTTGGCGGTCGGAAAATTTTCGGGTTTCGTTTTGCTGTTTTTGATGTCATTTTGGTGACCGTGATGTCATTACGGTTATTTTAAGTATAATTTTGCTAGGGTTTGTATTTTGGGAATTTTTCGGGTATTTATTAATTTTTAATTAAAATAAATTAAATTAAATAAATAAATTAAATAATTCTGAAAATAATTGAATTTGGGGTTATTTGTAAATTTTTATAAGTTAGTTGGGGTGTTTTTTTTAAATTTTTAAAGAGTTTTAGGGTATTTTTAAAAAAAAAAAAAATTAATATAGGGGTATATTGGTAATTTTCCACCTAAAACTAGTATAAATAGGGGTGTTAGGGCACCCATTTGAGTGTCTAAAATTATTTGCGCCGTCAGAGAGAGAAAGAGCAGAAAAATCAAAATTTTTCTTCAAAATCAGAGGCTTGTCGTTTCGGTCAGTGGGCGCGCGCGTAGCCAGTGTCGTTCGGCGTGCGGGCGTGTCGTTCGGCGCGGAACTGCGGGCTGGTGGCGTTGTCGTTCGGCGAGCGGACTGTGTCGTTCGGCGTGGCAGCGGGAAATCGCGGGCTGTCGTTTTTGGCTTCCAATTTTAGGCAGTTTCGAGATTTGAGGTTTTTTTCAATTTTTTCTTTCAATTTCTTCCAACTTAATGACATGATTTGTGTTGTTGGATGTTTGTATGATGTTTAGGGTGTTAGAAAATAATATTTTTGATTTATTTCGATTTTTAATTAATTAAAAATAATTTAAAAGTTGTAGGATGATTTTAGAGGTTCTTGATGTTTAATATTTGATTTGTGAGTTTGAGTTAATGATCTAGTATTTTTGGCAATTGTAATCTGTTCTAGGGATGTTATACTTGATCTAGAAAATTATTTTTGAATTTTCATGTTTGATTTATATTTTTAATTCATTAATAAAGTGAAAAATTATTTCTGCTGTTGATTACTAATATTTCAGTAACTTTGTCGAATTTTTAAAAATTATTGGTAAATGATCTAGGTATGAATTTTTGATATGTTTTAGGATATGATGTTAGGTGTTTATAAAAAATATTTTGAGGTCTGGTTCAAATGTTTGTGTTTCGAAATAAATTTATTTCTCAACTGCTGCCAGAATGGTAACTGGTTGTGTGAATCCGTTTTAAAAATTTAATTGAGGGACTTAGAGGTTTCTAAAAATTATGAAATTTTGATATGTTGTTTATTTGGATGTTTTGAATCTGGGAAAAATAATTTTGAGTCTGTTTATAATGTTTAGGTTCCAAATAAATTAAGAATTGGCACTGCTGTTGGTTAAGGGTTTTCTGATGATGTCTGATTTGAAAATTATTTTGAAGGTCTTAGATGTCTTGAAAAATTATGAAATTTTTATATGTTGTCCATACTGATGTCTATAATATGAGAAAATTATTTGGATAATTTTGTGGTAACGAAATGTGAGAGATTTATGATGATTTTTGCTGTACTGATTTTTAGTGGTTCAAACAGAACCAGAATGTTGTAAAATATTTTTGGGGGACCAAATAAATTTGGATTAATCTGAAATTTTACACACACGTTATTTTGATGTTGGTGAAGCTACTGGAATTTTTTCAGAGTTTTTGAATGATGGAATTATTTTCTGAAAATATTTGAATTATAGGGGCGACTTAAGAATTTTATCGGTTTTGGGTGTTGGTATGAATTATGATTTTTGCATAGGGAATGATATGATATTATTTGATAAATGAGTTATAAAAATTGAGTTGAGGTTCTGGTTCTAATAAATTTTAATTAATTAATTGATTTTATATTTTTGTGGTGCGATCTATTTAACCATTGGATTGAACCATAATTTTGAGTTGAGTCGGATTGATTTTTGATTTTGGATTATCTTGGTTAATTGTTGGTTGAGTATTGGTCTTTTTGCGTTCATAACATGCATTGCATCCCTCATGATAGATGAGATAGTGGGTTTGACTATTGGATTATGTAATTATCTTTCTTTAGGCAATAATCCGGCTGAAGCTCGAGGTCAATAGGTTGTGAGGATTTGGCTAAGCTTTCTTTGGATACCAAGTAAGTTTAATGGGTGTATGTGATTACTTGTGATGTGCTATTTGCTAACCAAATACTATATATATATATTACAGCCCTTCTCAATATATAATTATTCTTTTCTATTTTGCTAGACTATTCTTTCTACCCAAGCTTTGCATGTGAATAAAAGACAGAGAAACGTATGTGTTTGATTTATTAATTGTATTAAATGAACTTGAAATTCTTTGTGTTGTGTGATGGTGTGTCATATGGGGACGGAGGTTATTGATTGAGATTGTTCATTGACTATTGCTATTGATTGTTCATTGAGGCTATAAGCCTGATTGCTCATTGGGGCTATAAGCCTGATTGTACATTGATATTGATTGAAGGAGGAGGTATTATGATATTGGTAGACCCCGACACACCATCTTGTATGAATTGATTGTGATTGAAGTTCTTGTTATATATATATTGTTTATTGTTATAGAAAAGTTTCTCTGCCTCTCATGAGCTTACTGGGCGTCTATATAACGCTCACACCCCTATAGATTGATTTTGCAGGTTCAGAGCGATTGTTAGCATATGTCGGTATTTCTCTGCAGTCGTTCTTTTAAGTTTCTTGTCATCAATCTTGGTTGACATTTTTCCATTTCTAAATAGAGATTTCTGGAATAATTATGGGCGGACCGAGTCCGAACCCTTTGCTTGTAATAAGAGTGAAATATTTTTTTTTTCTCGTTTGTGATTGCATTTAAGAGTGGAACATTTAGATATCTTGCATTATCACTAGAACTTTTGGACACATGAAATTGAGTGTATTGAACTTGTAAAAGGATTATGTATTGTTTTAATTTTTGGGTATCCAGGCTTGTATTGTTGTACTTAGGTACAGCTATACGCCGGTCACGGCTTCCCAGTTGGGTCGTGACATATATATATGTTAAACAAAAAAAAATCATAATATTTTTTTTCTTTTTTCTTAATGATTCAACATGAAGAGATTTGATATTGCTCATAAAAAAAAATTATAAACTTCAATTAAACCAAGATTAATCATATTAAATTATATAAATTAAATATGCAGAAGCGTACCTTAATTTGAAAAATATAAAATTTTTCTTATAAATTAGAAAAATTAAATCTTTCTCTCTTTACCATTATAATTTGAAGAAACTATCGTACTGATGACGTGTTATAAATAAAAGAAGAGAGAAGATATATAGAGAATGAGAAATTAGAAAAATCTCTTTATTACCTATGATATCTAATGAACCATCTATAATGAGATATTTATAGTGGTATAAGTAAAAATTAAATAAGAAAAGAGATTATAATTAAATTCAAATTTAAATATGATAACACTAATCATAATTTTAATAGGATAAGATTAATCTAATAAGTAGTCATTCACATATTCTTTAACAATTTTTTTTAAAAATAGAAATCTATTTTAATTTCGATATAAATATTTAATTTCGTCATATTAAAAATATAAATTTAATAAAATATGTAAAATAAATTTAGCAAAATATTTAAGATTGACTTATAAATCGATGTATTATATTTACACGAATTTATTCATGTGGCAGAAAATAATTTTTTTTGAAAAACATTAGTATTTGAAACAGTATAAGAATTAGTCAAAATAAAATGATTAATTAATAATAAAATTAAAAATATTTTGAAGGAAAATTAATCTTTTTATACTAGAATATCATTTTAAATATTGTTAAATTCATTATTTATTAAGAAATATAAACACATATTAATTAATTTATTATTGATAATTTGACTATTGGCTAGCATTTATAATCACCATATAAAATTATGTATCTATATTTTTGTATTGATAATAAGATTTTAAAATATGAATGCTTACAAATTTAAGTATTTAAATATATTTATAATCTTATAATTCAAAATTTTTAATATTATCCATAATTTTTTTTATGAAACATATGGTGCATTAGTGTTAAAATAAGAAAAAAAATTAAATGTCAAAATATAGATTAGTGATAAGTGTATCCCTTAAATAAATTTATTTTTAATTTTTCATAATACTTAAAAAGATTAAAAAAAATAGATTTAATCACGGGTTACCATAAGTCTGTCAGTAATTGGACAAGTTGGGTCCACCACCCACTAATAAAATTTTGTCCTCTTGACCTGACATTGTCTGTTGGTTTCAGATCCCACAATGTTGGTTTCAGATCCCACAATTTGATTGCTGATTATCTGCTGATTTTAACCCCACAAGATTTATTCTCAACCATACCATGTTCGCCTTGATCATTTATACAGATCATTCTATATGTAAGAATAACACCGAAAATAAACATATTATTCTCGACAAGCGGGAATACCCTATTTGTGGCCTAAAATCTTGTCCAAAATTCAATTGAGGGCATTTTCGTAATAATAAATAGCTTCAACTTATAATTTTGTTTAATTAAGATTTATTTTATGAAATTATAAGTGTAACTTTATATTTTTAAATAAAAATATATATATATATATATTACTGTAATGATTTTTTTTCAAACTCTACTGTAATGATATTTTTTGCTAAACAAAGTAGCAAAATATTACCTATTTTAAGTAGAAGGATTAGTAAAGTACGTGTTATATCATAACAAGGTCCTAAGTTTGATTTACGAAAATGCACTATGAATTTGAATTTGACTTTAATAGTAATATGTACTGTTGTATTACGTGTGAAACTTTTTTATAAGCTTAAATTTAAGTGAGGGTCCTGATGATGGATTGCTGGACTAACTCTCTTGAAATTTAATTTGCTAGGCGATCGAACTCCGAGTGTGAGGGCTCTACTGAATAAGTAATTGAACTCCGCCCTAAATGAGTGTCAGTATCTTGCTTAATAAAGTAGTCGAGCATGCTCCAAAGGGTACGAGAGCCTCGCCAAACAATGGTTCCCTTAAACGAAAATAACAAAACATTGCCTTGTCTTTGAAGTAAATTTTCAAAAATTTACCTAAATTCTATTTCTAAGAAAGTATATAAACAGTTTTTTTAAAAATGTGTTTAAAATCGATCTTTTTTCCTACAAAATGATTTTAAGATAAAAATGGATAAATTGTTTTAATTTTTAACTGCTAAACTTTATAATATATATTTAAATACCATCATTTTATAAAATATATTTTATTTATAACAGAGTTGTAAGATAAAACACTAACACTAAGCATAGCCTATCAAAACAAAGCATTATAAAAGCACAAAATTCTTTAATTTGTTTTATTTGAAAATGTAGTTTACTCAATTTAAAAGACTATATAATATATCTTTCTTATAATATTTTAATAAAAAAATTATTAAAATTTAACTCTTTATCTCAAATAATATAAAGACTCTATTAAATTACTACCTATATCAATATAAATAAATAAAATATTTTGACTTGAAAAAGCTTACATCTTTTGATCCCTTATAAATTCTTCCAAGAAAAAATTGCAAAATTGCAAAATTTTAAATTTTTAATATTTAATATTTTGATTTTTAATTATTGTTATTAAATTATGAGCCTTTTTACAACTCTAATTGACCTTTTTTTTTCTTACTGTAAGGCCAACAAAATATAAGTTAATTATAAAAATTATTAGCACACATCACATGCTCCTTTCTATAATAAATCAATATTGTGAAATGAGAATTAGTTGGTTGTAATCACAAAATAATATTCTCGCTAGCTAGCCTTTGTTCTTATTAGAAATCTCTATATATCATTATTAAATCTATAATCACTATCATGTGTCTCTTTATAATTAATATTCTTTAGATAAATTTCAAGTAAAAAAAAATATAAAAAAACATTTATAAAATAATGTGTAAGTTTTAATTTTTAAATTAAAATCTAAATATTTTAAAAAATAATATTTAAATTTCAATTTTTAAATTAAAATTGCATTATATTTTTATAATTTTTAATAACTCTCGCAGTAATATTTCGCGAGTGATTTCTTAGCATAAAAAAAAACTAATCTTGCATTGATTTTGTTTCTGTCAAAAAATTCAGAACAAAACGATAGCATGAATTTAATTATATTTCCAAATATAAAAGCTATGCTGAATTTTGTCCATTATTTATTATTATATATTACTACTATTATATTATTATTATTGATTGTTATTACGTCAGACGCGGGGTTCCAAAAGAAAAGTCCAAGTAAACAGACGAAAAACGGCATTAATTTATAGTATCAAACAGTGCCAGAAAAACAATGTTTTCAAAGAGATCGGACCGGTATTTCGACTGGGTCACTGATTTTATTGGTTGAACCGGTTCAATCGAATTTTTGACTTTTTTAAAATCGGCACTATTACGCATAAAAATATTAAAAATTCTAAAAGGGAGATCAATTTATATAATATAAAATTAAGGATGAACTAAATTATATTATAAAATTATGTCATGATAACGTATAAATTATATAATTAAGTAAAGAAACTAAATATTTAACGTTTTAAACATTAATATTAAGATCAATATCATCTAAATTAACACCGAGATTTTCATCTTGCTCAATGTCATCATCTTCTTCTTCTCCAACTTGAATTGAATTCTCCTCTTAATCTAAAAATTAGTGCAATCAATTAAATAATGAATACTAATATATGTTTTACACAAATTAATTTTTAATTATTAGTATTAGTATGCATTAATTTGTGTAAAACATATATTAGTATGCATTATTTAATTGATTGCACAAACTTTTGGGAAGCAGAGGAGTCTTCTTTGGTATTAAAAATTTAAAACAAACCTAATTAATTTTAGAATAAAAATTCAAACCGATCCGGTCCGGTTCAGTGGTTTTATCCGGTTTTACGGTCCAATCAGATTTTCATCCTATATTCGGATTAATTTATAAATCGGACCGGACAAGCAGCCGGTTCCTGATTTTTCCGGTTCGACCGGCCGGTCCGGTCCGATTTTAACAAGAAAACAAAACCAACTTTTTAATATTATTGAATTGATTTAAAATAGCTGATTAATTTTTAAATTAATTTAAAATCTTTGTCCCTCAACGTAAAGAAATCTACTTTTTAATAATAATAATAATAATATTATTATTATTATTAAAGTCTATGGTTTTTTTATGGGCTTGACGTTACCATGAAGCAATCTCTGTGCAGAAAGAAATTGAATCTTGAATATTATATGATGATGATGATGATGATTTTTTAAACGTTTATAGTTTTCACATTTAAAACAAACAAACACAATCTAATCATTCTTTTTTTTTTCTTCGTCTTATAGGGTCTCTATCAATCTTTGAATTTGAGACCCCAAAAACCGTGTTCTGTTTCTGAACTTCCTATGCAGGGGAAGGGAGAAAGAGGAGTTTTGGAAACAAGCCAAGATTGGTTGCTATTCAAAATATTCCACTCGTGAGTTCTTTTTTTCTTTTTTTTTTTCTAAAGTAAGAGAAAGGTAAATTTTGGGGTTTTTTGTTTTTTGGTTTTCTTTATAGCAATTTTTCTGGTAACTGGTAATAGTGTTGACACATTTGCTACACTGGTAATATGGGATTTTTCTTTTATAAAGTTTTGTAGATCAATTTTACTTTGAATTTAATCATCTGGGTATTGCTTAGAACTTGCTTGGTGATGTGGGTTTTGCTGTTTGAAGTGATTTTGGTGAGGTGGGGTTTTTGCTTTGGTAGTGATTTTTGTTCAGGCTTTTAGCAGACACGCTGTTCTCAAGTCTTCTGCCTCTGGGTTTTAGTTAAAGTGTTTGATGATAGTCTAGCTCAAAAACCTGAACTCAGATTAAGGTTTTGGTCTAACTTAGCTTGTGACGGTTGTTTGATTTCTAAGTGGTTACTGTTTACTGAAGAATGAATGTTTGGTGATTTCAGGCCTTTGGTTGGTGAAATTTGGTGATTTGGATATTTGTCTTATTGTAAAGTCTGGAAATATTCGGATTCCATTGAAATTGATCTTTGAGTTTCGATCAAAAATTTGTTTCTGCACTGTAATTAGGAGAAAATGACAAAACTTTAAAAATTTTGGCATGTGAATTGAATGACTTGATAGTTGGAACCAAGCCATCTTAGAATTGGTAACTATATTGATGGCCACTACTTCTCCAGCCCCAAATTCACCTTCTGCCGTTTCACCAATTTCATCCTCTACAACATCACCACCGCCATCAACTACTAGTTCACCACCAACATCAACTACTAGTTCACCACCACCCTCCACCTCTAGTCCTCCACCAGATCCTCCTGCAACTTCACCACCTTCGCAGCCCAATACCAACCCACCGGACCCCCCTAACCCTTCTACTCCATCTCCACCTCCTCAATCCACTGAAGATGCAACGTCTCCTTCCAATTCATCAACCTCACCACCACAGCCTCCTGTTTCATCAACGCCACCACCTACAGCATCATCTTCGCCACCTTCACCCAATGCTGATCCTCCAACCCCCAGCTCTCCACCCCCACCATCACAATCAGCAAGTCCACCCGTGAACTCTCCTCCTCCAGCACCACCATCTAACCCACCAACTTCTCCACCACCACCGCCACCATCTAAACCGCCAACAAGTTCTCCTCCACCACCAACATCGCCACCAGCAAATTCGCCTCCACCATCACCACCGAACCCGCCTCAAAATTCACCCCCACCACCGCCATCATCGTCAGAGCCACCTAAAAGTTCACCACCACCGCCACAAGTAACCCCAGTAGAGCCACCTTCAAATTCACCCCCACCACCAGTATCTGTGCCACCTCCCAGAAGTTCGCCTCCTCCGCCAGCATCAACTCCGCCTGCAAATTCACCACCTCCACCTGCATCAGTTGCTCCATCTCCTAGTAATTCTCCTCCTCCTCCGAGGATAACTCCATCTCCATCTCCTCCTCAACCAACGCCTGCACCACCCAATTCCACTCCTAAAGCATCACGTCCACCACCATTGATAAGATTGGCTCCACCTCCTCTCTCACTCAACTATCCACCATCTTCTTCTCCCCCGTCATCTAACAACAATACCAATTCTGGTCAACCAGAAAGTTCAAATCCACCAGGTAATCGAGGCATTAGCACTTCAGCTGTAGTGGCTATTGGTGTAGCAGTAGGTATCCTAATGCTCAACCTTCTTGGCTTGGCTGTCTGGTATGTAAGGAAGCGGAGGAAACAGGCACAGCGACTTAATGGTGGCTATGTTATGCCATCCCCTCTAGGCTCTTCCCCAAGATCAGGTACTTGGTATTTTCAGCAGTTTCTTTGGCATGTTACGAACTTATCAGATGATATTATAAACATAAAGCACTTCATCATAATCTGATGTAAATTTTGCTACCTGAACTACATTTGATAGATAAATGAATGTTCCTGGGGTTGTTCTTTGGATAATGATTTAATATTTAAAGAATGTAAATTCTAAACTCGTAGAATAGTTAGCTCCTATAGCGAATACAGAACATAGGTCAAATTTGTGATAACTTTATCAAGGTGGTTATTTTCCAATTTTCATATTATCAACTAAGGAGATCATTAGTAGGAACTTTGAAAGTTTTTAACTTCATGTCCAGATTCGAATTTCACAAAGACACAATCTACAGCTCCCCTAATGGGAAGTGGTTCTAGCATCGATATTGTTTATTCACCAAGTGAGCCAGGCGGATTAGGCAATTCAAGATCATGGTTCTCATATGAAGAACTACTCAAGGCCACAAATGGATTTTCATCCCAAAATCTTTTGGGGGAGGGCGGATTTGGTTCTGTATATAAAGGTTGCCTGCCTGATGAGAGGGATATAGCAGTAAAACAGCTTAAAGTTGGCGGAGGACAAGGTGAGCGGGAATTTAAAGCTGAGGTAGAGATTATTAGTCGAATACACCATCGCCATTTAGTTTCACTTGTGGGATACTGCATCTCTGAGAACCGAAGGTTGCTTGTATATGATTATGTACCTAACAATACCCTTCATTTCCATCTTCATGGTAAAGTTACAACTTAGATCTGAGATTTGAATTATAAATTCACCATAACTGTTTAGAGATAACGTGTACTGATTCTTGCATTTTTTAGTGGAAGATAGGCCAGTTTTGGATTGGGCAGCACGTGTAAAGATTGCAGTTGGTGCAGCTCGTGGAATATCCTATCTCCATGAGGACTGTAAGCGTTTCATATTTCTGGATTTTGGTAGTTTAGTAACATTCAAATTCACAATATTGTCTCCCTAAAGCAATTCAAGACACTATTCATTTGTTTTCTTTTCTTCATTATCAAGGAGTCAACATATGTCAGTTTCATAAGTTATGCTGATACTGTTTCCCATTTTGCATGTAAAGTGAGTGCTAGTAAAAAAGTAGTTTGGAAGTAATTAAATTAAATGAGTTAAACTAAATTCAAATGAATATTTAAACACATTAAAGTCAATCTTATTAAAATAAATAAATAAATAAATAAACATATAATTTATTAATGTTAAAATTAATTAATTTATAATAAATATATATTTACACCTATTACAGAGGTAACATGGCGCTTAATGCACTACCTCAATTTCTGTTAATGATATGGACAAAAAATGGGTTGAGAAAATTTTTATGCCACAGCACAGTAATGTTAGGGATTTTTGGTTACAAAATGAACAAGTAATTTACTCAAAAAATATTTGTGGAGGAAGGAGATAGTAGAGCAGTGTGCATTGAGGATGGTTTTCTTTAGGATTCAAGCTGATTTGGGGAAGATATTTAATGATAAGTAACTTGTCCTTATCATTTTGAAATGGCAATTCTTTCCTTTTCTTCTTCTTCCTCTGTTTATCCCTTCATTTTCTTGGTTGACCAGGAAAGGTCAAGCTCTCCATAGTCATCTCTGGTTCATTTCCAAATGTTATGATCTATCTTTTGGACGGGTATGGAGAGGGGAAGAGGTGGGTGGCTGAGTGAGTGGATTTGAATCATTTTGTCAGATTCAGAATGTCATCTGAAATGGATGGACAGAACTCTAGCTTTGATTAAGATCTATCCGAATAATCTCTATTTTATCTTTTTGCAAAGGGGGTCATTCCCCCATGGGTGTCCACATTTGGGCTTTCCCCACCCCCAATAAAATGAAAAAGGTAGAAACTTCTCTAGTGCTAATGAAATTCTGTAAACTCCTCAATAAAAGGGGATTCTCTTGTACTAAATCCCACGTTCCTTCCACTTGCATTTTCTCTAGATTTCACTTATTTTAGATTGCTGTTACTAATTTCATTCATTTTATGCATGTAGGCCATCCCCGGATTATTCACAGGGATATTAAGTCATCAAACATTCTGTTGGATAACAACTTTGAAGCCAAGGTATGCACTGTATTACCTTCTTAACAAGATCTAACATTACTCATGTTCTCTAGATTGGTTTAACGTTTCTAAATTTTACTTTATAGGTTTCAGACTTTGGGCTTGCCAAGTTAGCTCTTGATGCAAATACGCATGTGACCACACGTGTCATGGGGACTTTTGGGTAAGCAGCATATCTATCACTTATTTAGATGCGCATCACACAGGGCCTTCTGAGACTAGAGACAGCTATTGGCTATGCCTATATGCTAAAAAGCAACTAAATATTTGATTGGTTATACAGATATATGGCCCCTGAATATGCATCAAGTGGCAAACTGACTGAGAAATCGGATGTATTCTCCTATGGAGTTGTGCTTTTGGAGCTTATCACCGGACGGAAACCTGTAGATGCATCACGACCCTTGGGAGACGAGAGTCTAGTTGAATGGGTAAATAACTTGGTCAAGCTTCTTCTTACTGTTTTACTGCTGAAAAACTATAATTTCCTAAATTACATAGTCACGCATAAATGATCCGCTTCAATTAGATCTGTCCTGTTGAAGTTGAAAATCTCCTAGTAACTTATCATTAAGTTTAGTTGGAATTGTATATTTTTCTTTCATATGTGTTATATTCCTTTCCGGAATGCTCAGTTGATACTAGAATTCATTGCTCAGTTGATATATTTGTTTCCGGAATGCTCAGTTGATAAAAGAATTCATTGCTGATGCTACAACTCTTATTTTAGAATCTTAGTTACAGAAGTGATAAAAATGATATAGTCTTCTAGCTTGAGGGCTCTATGTTTGGATGTTGATGGAATGACACAGACTGGTTAGAAGTACATTGCTGAAGTAAATTAAACCTAGTAATTTAAACCACATGCTGAAGTAAACATGTGGTTTGCATTCACGGAATGGTTGATAAGAAAAGGCCTTTTCAGTTCAGAAAATTTACTATGAAATTGAAACACTTGGCTGGTATTTCAAAATTGGCTATTTGATTCATGAGTGCTATAATATCCCTTAATGCAGGTAGGGTTTCTACAGAGCTTTATGATTCTGCGCAGACTCTGCTTATAAGCATGTTCTCTTTTTTTTAATTATTAATTTAATTTTGTAATTTGAGAAAATATATTTCTTTTTCTATTCTGAACATTAATTGAAGAATATATCTCAGTTAATGAAAAAGTCTTCTGAAACCTGGTTTTTTCTATGGACTAAATTTCAATCTTCATCAATCACCATTGTTTTCTTCAGGCTCGGCCTTTGCTTGGTCATGCACTAGCCAATGAGGAATTTGACAGTTTGGTAGATCCAAGGCTTGAAAAGAATTATGTTGAAAGTCAAATGTTTCACATGATCGAGGCTGCTGCAGCTTGTGTTCGGCATTCATCTGCCAAGAGGCCACGGATGGGACAGGTAATTATAATTTGATCACAAACTAGCGGAATGCTTCTAATCCCGTTGAACAACATATTGATGTGGGGATAGTAGGACATTTTCTGACCTTTCTTATGTTCTCAGGTTGTTAGAGCTTTTGATAGTTTAGCTACAGCAGATCTAAGCAATGGAATGAGAGTTGGTGAAAGTGAGGTATTTAATTCGGCACAACAATCTGCAGAAATTAGATTATTTCGAAGAATGGCATTTGGTAGTCAGAATTACAGTACAGATTTTTTTACCCAAGGTAGCTCAGATGGCAAAGCGGATGAAATATTAGTAGAGATAAATACATAACAACAGTGTTTATGAAGTTATACTGGAGACTTATGCGAGTTCAAGTTGATTTAGTTGGAGATGGCCTTGCCTTTTTATGTACAGGATGTGTGTATCTGGAATCGACCCCTTCTGAGTTCTGGCAAAAGGACTTGATTTAACACCCATTTTTTACTCGTTTACTAGGTTATTTAGCTTTTGCACATAAAATATACAGAGATTCTTTCTGTTTTATTTTTCTTGTAATTATCGCTAACAAATTTTGTCTCTACAGATATTATTGTGCTAATAAAATTACGATTCAATTTTGTTCTTTTTCTTCTTTGCCACAAGACTTGTGCCATTATTGAGTTGGGTTTCTGACTGTGTATCAACATCGCAATACCTTTCTATGTCATGGAAGAAAATGCTCAAGTGCATTAACATGTTATAAGTTATTGTTAGGCAAGAACAGAGGCCTGCACAATCTGCAGGAAGGAAATGTATACTCTGATTAAGTATCAAGAAATAATTATATTAAACAAAATAATGTAAATAATGCTTGAAATTTTCTTCGGGATTAGTTGATATTGTCGGACTCAACCCCAAAAAAAAAAAACAGTTATGACAGTTCAGGGGAAGAATTGATTAAGAAAGAAAGATGTTGCATATACTCTGCAACTAAAATTCCAATTAATTTTACATCATCGCATGTGAAAAGGAGTTCATTTGAAGACATACTCTAAAACACTCAACTCAAGGCAAGGCTCGAAGTCATCTAGGTAACCTCCCCATTCCCACAAAGAGTATAGTTCAAGAAATGATGTTTTCTTTACTTCTACTATTCTATTAAATTAAATTCAAGATCTTAACTGAAAGCTATAGCTGCAATTTTCAGGCAATACAATATACAAAGTCATGACTAATTGCCATCCCCTTTTCTAGCTTTTCCACATATTAATTCTATTTGCTTTACCCTTTCTCCTTCCCCCTTACGAGGACAAAGAACTTATTCCTTGTCTAGAAATGGCTTCCATATAACATTCTGTTTTCTATACCAACATCACTTCCTCCTTTTTTCCAGTCTTCACAACCATGGAAGATTTAAACATGCTGGCTGCAGATTGTGTAGTCATATGCTGCTGCTGCCAATGCTTGATGTTTCAAATAATCATCTTTTTCTTGCTCCAACTTCCTTGTAAAATCGCTCGGAAAACTAAAGAATTCGCCTTGAAGAAACTTCGAATTCGATATAGAAAGAAAGTCAAGAAGAGGATAAAGTCAGTGCTAAAAGGTCGATTTGAGGATGAGTTTGTTGAATTCCATGAAGGGTCTTTTACAATTCAAGTAGAAGAGTTGCATGGAAGGCATAGCTATGGGAGCTGTATGGAAGAAATTGAGAGGGTGCTTGGAGAATTCTCTCAAAAGGGAGAGTTTGCATTTGGAAGCTTTTGGGGTAGGGGAGGATCAGGGCAATCCTCAGGATTTGTAGCTAAACAGGAATTTGATTTAAGCCTTGTACAGTTTGAATTAGTTGAAATAGTTAATTCTTTTAGATACCAAAATTAATCTTAACCAAATAATAGTTTCTCTTTCAAATTAATCTTAATTATTTACATAATTGATAGCTCAATTATAGCTTAACAAGTTCCATTTGATTAGAAATGCAATTTGTGTTTTTGCGTTGATGCCGGTGTTTTTATATCTAACCCAAACTTTCCTCACCAAAATGAATTTTGGAGTAAATTATATCCATCACCCACAAATGTATAAATGCATTGTGCTTTTCATTTTTAATTTATGATATGAATTTTTTTATATAATTTTGTTTGTATATTAATATATTTAAAACAAACGACGAATATAACTTAAAGCAATAAATCACGCATTAAAAAATTGACATAATATCATCATATCATAAAATTGATTAGTAGTGTTATATTATGTTTTTACCTCACGTTATATTAACTTTCCGATAGTAATACAAACAGAAATTTGAATAAAAAAAATTTATGTGAAAAATTTATAATTTAAGAAAAATTGAAAAACAATAATGTGCATTTATATGTTGATTATATGTTCTTGTTATAAAATTATAACTCTAGCGTGGAAATTATCTTGAAAACTAGCCAACTTTTCTAATGATATTGTTAGCAAATTCTACTAATAATAAAATTGCAAAGACTTTTATTTCGATGGATATGGAAAAAATAAATTAATGATAAAATAATTAGATACTATTTTTTTAAAATTTTTTGTATTTTGAAAGGTACAAACTTTTCCATGATGCATGAATAATGAACTTTGCAACAACTGTTAATAAACATTTAGAAACGTCAATTTCAAGAATTTTATTAGATCCAACATCGATAATCGGAAACTAGTCAACCCCTCATTAATCTGAAAAGAATTTTGCAACAACCAAAAAATAAAAAAAATATTTATTATAATCATTTTAAAAACTAATTATTAAATAATTTTTTTTAAATAAAAAATATTAATTATAATACCTCTTACAATAAATAAATCTATAATAAAAAAATTTTAGTCAATAAAAAATTATTTAATAATCACTTTTTAAAATAATTATAATTAATATTTTTTAAAAATAAATATTATAAAATAAACAATGAGTATGATATAAATCATTTAATAAATTAAAATTTTCTAAATAAAAAATCATAAAAAATATATTAATAAGATTTTACTTTGTAAAAATAAAATATGACCAACCCATGATTATAATACATTCAGAATAATAAATATATATAAACAACTTGATGTTAAATTTAAATTTTAATAACTTTTTTAAATGGTTAGAATTTTTTTCATAAATAGTGATATATTTAGAAATTAATTTCTGAATGTTGATGCTAAAAATTAGAGATATATACGGATCGGTTGAGTTAAAATAGTTTTTTAATTTGATCAAATCTAATCAAAGAGTAAAAATTTTAAATTAAAATTTTCTAATTTTTTAAAAAATTTAAACCGAATCAAGTTAATTTTAGGTTCGAACCGGTCGGTCAATTTTAATTGGATTGATATTTAATATTAGATCTTTGTATTTAGATTTATTTCAATATTATTGATTCAGGTCAAGTTGATTTTGATCGGATTTAGTGGTATATAAGAGTCGAGCTAGATCGAATTAATTGATAAAATAAAAAATATATATATTTATATATAAATATATAAGAGCTAATCGGATTTAAGTTAAAATAAAAAAAAATTATCTCATCCTAACTAACTGACTAAATCTAAAATTCTTTAAAACTATAAATTTAATTTTATTCGTATATACAACATCGAATTCAATTAAAATATATACTATTTGATAAGGTTAGGTCATATTCAATAAATTTGCATATCCCTACTTAAAATGAGAAAGCGGATAAATTTTAAAAAATTCTATTTATTATCGTATTATTGTCCGTCGGTGCATTAACAATTTAATGGAATCAATACACAAATCTTTAAATCAATTTTTCTAAAGACAACTCAACACAAACAAGCAAATAAGTAAGATCATTATTTGTTTCTAACCTACGCCATCTCTAATAATTGTCCAAATAATATAATTAAATTCTTAAACTTTTGGGGGCATAAGCCCCAATGACCTTAACACACACAAATATAAATACAAAAATTTTATGAAGTCAAGTGATGACGCGTTAAAATAAATAAATAAAATAAAATAAACAATATAAGGGTTTTTGCGTATGCTCTCGTAGCATGAGTTTTTAGTGATGTTTCTTCGTCTTTGTTCTATTCCCCGGTTTTGGTGGTATGAATCTAGATCGGTCATCTCATTCTCTTGAAGAGGATGAAGAGGAAGGTTTATCCTTCGGAAATATCCCAGTTGAACCCTCTGAAACTTTTGAGTTTTGTTTGGTGGGGATTTTCCTCACTTACAGTCCTATAAATTTTAACACTATGAAATCAGTTTTGGCTGATCTATGGCATCCGATTGGGGGTATCACCATTTCTGATTTAGGTGCTAAAAGATTTCTATTCAGGTTTTACAATGAGGTTGATCTAAATCGTGTTCTTGAAGGATCACCATGGCTGTTCAACAAGCATCTCCTGGTATGGAGCAAAATTAAGGAAGGTGAGGACCCTTTACGCATTCCTCTATTTGCCTCTGATGTGTGGGTCATTGTGAAAGGATTAAAACCTGGATTTATGTGTGAAGAAGTGGCGAAATCCTTGGGTAATTTCATTGGAAAATTCATCGAAAATGATACCAAATTTTTATCAGAGTCGGCTGAGATGGGGGAGTTCTCTCTCCGGATTCGAGTGACTATTGACATCCGCCTCCCTTTGAAAAGAAAGAAAAAACTCATCGATATTGCTGGGAATGCTTTCTATGCTCTGTTCTCTTATGAGCGACTGTTTGTCTTTTGTTTTCTCTGTGGAGTTCTCGAACACACTGACTCTTTTTGTGAAATCCGTTTGAACAAGAAGCAGGAAGATTTGAAGTTTGAATGGGACGAGAACCTCCGGGCAGGGCCTCGCCGGAATCGGAAAACTCAGAGTCAATGGCTGTGTAACTTTAGAAAGCCGAAATTTTTGCCTTCTATCAGGCCGGATATGAATATGGAAGGAGTGTCAACTGGTGATTCTGAGCAGTTAATGACACGCATCTTTAGGAACTCCCTTTTTGGATTAAACTCTAATATGGAAGGGGAAGGTTATTGTGTGGGGCCTTTGGGTTCAGATTCAGAATCTTTTGGAAGGATGAGCATTGGGGGTATGGAAGATGATATTTGGCCAGCTATTGATGATACAAAAAAAGGCCCAGGAACGATATCTCTAAAAAATCACCAAACATTTCTAATCAGAAGGATTTGGTGGGTGGTGTGCATGCTGGAAGTCTGTCTTCTAGTTCAAGAAAACTGGCTGATCCTGGGAGCCGGGATAGCCGGAAGCAATAAAACTCCTAAGTTGGAACTGCCGAGGCATTGGCAACCCTCGGGCAGTTAGAGTGCTGAAGGAGATGGTTTCTAATTATAAGCCGAATGTTATTTTTCTTTTGGAAACTAGGATGCATGGTAGTAGGTTGGAGGAAGTAAAAAATATCATCTCTTTTCCTAATTATTTTTGTGTGGACAGAATTGGTTTGGGTGGGGGTTTATGTTTGTATTGGAAATCTCATGTCAACTTATCTGTACTATCTTATGCAAACAATTTTATTGATTGCAAAATTAATAATAATAATTCTTGTTGGAGGTATACGAGTTTTTATGGTTTTCCCGAGTCTAATAGACATAGAGCTTCGTGGCATTTACTTCGGTCTTTATCGAACCATTGCTCTCTTCCTTGGCTTTGTATGGGGGATTTTAATGATATTATATCGGATAATGAAAAATTGGGAGGTTCTCCTAAGCCTCAATTTTTCTTAAATGGGTTTAAAGAAGCTTTACATGATTCTGGCCTTTTTGATCTAGATACCATAGGCCCATTGTTCACATGGGAGGGTACCAACCCAAATGGGGACAGGGTTAAGCAAAGATTGGACAGGGCCACAACCAATCTGGATTGGGCTAATTTCTTTCCTAATGCAACGGCCACTGTTCTTGTAACTCCGGTTTCTGACCATTCGGCTTTGCTTGTTGACATTAACCCTGCTGAATTGGGAAATACCCTTAATAGAAGGTTTCGCTTTGAAAAATTCCTGGTTACTTGAAGAGAGTCTGGAGGAGGTGGTTCGTGATTCTTGGCGGGTTAATGATGATTTTATAACCAATTGTGAGAATCTTGTTTCGAGAATCAAGCGGTGGGGTGCTAGTCGAAATCGCCAATTTTGCGCCAGAAGGAAAATCATTATGCATCAGTTAGAAATTGATCGGGGGGTTGCAGATGGTAATGAAGTGGCTAGATTAAAGGAAGAATGGAATCATATCTTGCTTAAGGAATAAGTTCGTAGGAAGCAGCTTGCTAAGCTTTTTTGGTATACTCAGGGGGATAAGAATTCCAAGTATTTTCATAGACAAATTCGAGGCCGTAGAGCACAAAATAGGATTAATTTCCTTAAGGATGATGTGGGGAACGTGATTGTTGAAGAGGGTGGTATGGCTTCTTTGATTAAAGATTATTTTGGTAACTTGTTTGAAAGCTCTTCCAGTACTAGTCTTGATCGGATCATTAATTTGGTTGACAGAAGGGTGACGAATGATGATGTTAATGTCTTGACTAAACCTTTTGTTAAAGCAGAGTTCCGGCTAGCCTTGTTCAGTATGCACCCTGACAAAGCCCCGGGACCGGATGGTCTTAATCCAGCTTTTTTTCAAAAATATTGGCATATAGTTGGAGATGCTATTTTCAAAGCTGGTTCTTTGTGGCTTCATCAAGGTACTTTCCCCCCTTCTCTTACCATGACAAATATAGATTTGATCCCCAAGAACTCTGCTCCTGAATATGTTCAGGATTTTAGACCCATTGCACTATGTAATGTTGTTTATAAGATTGTGTCTAAAGTTCTTGCCAACAGACTTAAGAAGATCTTGCCACATTTGATATCTATGAACCAGTATGCTTTTGTTCCTAATAGACTTATTACGGATAATGTCTGTGTGGCGTTTGAAATCATCCATAATTTGAAGAATAGGAGAAATGGGGATTCTGGTTTTTGTGCTTTAAAGATTGATATTAGCAAGGCATATGACAGATTTGATTAGAATTATTTAAACGCAATGCTCTCTGCTTTGGGTTTCCCAGATATTTGGTTGAGATGGATGACTATGTGTTACTTGGAGGTGAATTATATGGTGCAGCTTAATGGTAATTTGATTGGTCCTGTGGTGCCAAAACGTGGGCTTCGACAAGGTGATCCCTTATCTCCCTATCTTTTTTTGGTTTGTGCTGAAGGGTTATCTGCCTTGTTTAAGGACGCTGAGAGTAGGGGGATGTTACATGGATGTCATGTAAGCAGGGGCTGCCCGAGGGTTTCTCATTTATTATTTGCTGATGATTCTTTGTTCTTTTTTTAGGCAAAGGTTAGAGAAGCTGAGGTGGTCAAGAATATCTTGATTGATTATGAATTAGCTTCGGGTCAGTCGGTGAACTTTCAGAAATCGGGTATTCTTTTTAGTCCTTGTGTGGCTGATGATGTGAGGGCTTCTATTTCGTCTGTGCTGGATGTGATTACTTCTCTTTCTGATGGGAGATATTTGGGCTTACCGTCTCTTATTGGACGTAATAAAAGGCAAATATTCAGCTTTATTGAAGACAATCTATGGAAGCGGGTGAACAATTGGAATAACAGGTTTCTCTCTGAAGCAGGGGGTGAAGTGTTACTTAAGTCAGTCGCGCAGGCTATTCCCTCCTATTGCATGTTGGTTTTCTTACTTCCTAAGTCGCTTTGTGAAGAGCTTCAGGTGATCATGAACAGGTATTGGTGGAATGGTAACAAGGAGGTTAAGAAAGGTATTTATTGGTTAGCTTGGAACAGGATGACTTTACCCAAGTCAGAAGGGGGTATGGGGTTTAGAGACCTCCATTACTTCAACATTGCTATGCTTGGTAAACAAGGATGGCGATTATTGAAGCATATTGATACTCTGTTTTATAGTGTTTTTAAAGCTAAATATTTCCCGGGAGGAGACTTTTTGAAACCTTCGAATGGTGTAAACCCGAGCTTTGTTTGGAAGAGTATTTATGCTTCTATTGATTTGTTGAAAAGTGGTGTTCGTTGGAGAGTTGGTAGGGGTACAAGTATACAAGCTTCCTGTGATCCTTGGATTCCAAAATCGGGTTCTTTTGTGGCGGAGGATGGTCACTTATTCATTGATCCACAGCTGCATGTCTCTGATTTTATTTTGCAGGGTAATAGAGGCTGGAATGTTGAGAAATTAATGGAATTTTTTGCTGCTAGGGATGTTAACGCTATATTATCTATCCCTTTGAGCTTGTATGATAGGGATGACACTTTAATTTGGCATTACGAGAAAAAAGGGATTTATATTGTTAAGTCTGGTTATTATCTCAGATGTAGCATGGTCAGAGATAGGACTATAAATGGTAATGGTGACATTTGGAAGAAATTATGGAACTTGAAGATCCCACCCAAAGTCAGCAATTTCATGTGGAGAGTTGCTCGAGGGGTTCTGCCGACTAAGCAAAATTTGCAGTCCAGAGGTATCAATGTGGACCTTAAATGCCCTTTCTGCTCCTGTCCGGAGTCCAGTGACCATGCTCTCCTTCACTGTCAGAAAGCACAAGATTGCTGGTATGTGTTGAGTATTTTTTCCTTGCTTTCAGGTGATACATTTATTGGGAAATTTCTCAATGTATATGAAGAGAAAGGCTTTGAAATTGCTGGTCTTTTTGCGGTTATGGCTTGGTTTGTTTGGAAGAACATAAACGAGTGGGTATGGTCCTCTAAGTGTTCTTCGGCAAATCAACTGGTGTATACGGCTGTTGCTTTCATCTCTGATTGGAGATGTTTGGCGTTACAGAGACCATCAAACGGTTGTACTGGGATGTCAGCAGGTAATAACCCCACGATTTCTCCTAATATTGATGTAGTCAGTTGGCAATGTTTTGTTGATGCGGCTATATTTCAAGATGTGGGTGCTACAGGTTACGGTTTTGTGGTGGAGGATGTGGAAGGTAGATTCAAATTTGCTGAATCTGGTTTTTGGGATGGTATTTGTGATCCTTATACGGCTGAGGCAATGGCTTTGAGGTCGGCACTTTGTTTTGCGATTAGACAGGTGGAAGAGGGAGGCATAGTCTTTTCTGATTGTCAAGCTCTTTTTACTGCCCTTCTAGGAGAGGGGGTGGATAATTCTGGTCTGATTATCCAAGATTGTATGACTTTACTTTCTTCTTGTCCTAGTCTTAAGGTGTGTTGGATTAGTAAACAAGCAAATTTGATTGCGCATTGTCTAGCTAAAGCGGCTATTCGGTACTCCCTATCTATGTGCTGGGAGTCTATACCGAATGTGATTTCTCGCTATTTCATATGATTAATAAAGTGGTTCTTAACCTTTCAAAAAAAAAAAAAAAGTGGTGACGCGTTCTCAAGTTGAACTATTCCAAATTATAAGAAACAAACAACAAACAGCACCTAAGCCTCGCGTCTTTAACAAACCAAAATCACACAGAGACACCCAGCAAAATTACAAAACCATTCTATTCTTTCAATTTTTTTAAGGGGGAATTAAAAGAAAAAAGGGGGAATTAAAAAAAAAATTGTCTCTTATCCTTCATCACCATTACTCAGCAGCCATGATGGCTACCCTCCAATCCGATCAACTGAAACAGCTCAATGACATATTCCGGCGATTCGACATGGATTCCGATGGTAGCTTAACCCAATTAGAACTCGCTGCTCTTCTTAGATCTCTGGGTCTGAAACCAACCGGCGATCAAATCCATATTTTATTAGCTAATATGGATGCAAATGGAAATGGGTATGTGGAATTTGATGAATTGGTAAATGCAATTTTGCCTGATATGAGCGAGGAAGTATTGATTAATCAAGAACAATTAATGGAGGTTTTTCGATCATTTGACAGAGATGGTAATGGGTATATATCGGCAGCTGAGCTTGCTGGTTCCATGGCTAAAATGGGTCAACCATTAACGTATCACGAGTTATCGGAGATGATGAGAGAAGCTGATACAAATGGAGATGGGGTTATTAGTTTTACTGAGTTTGCTAATATGATGGCTAAATCTGCCGCTTATTTTCTTGGTCTAGCCCTCGCATAGGTCGGTTGTTTTATATATTTTTCTGAATATATATATATATATATATATAAAGAAAGAAAGAAAGAAAAACAGAACTGGCTGTTGATAAATTTGATTAATTGTATTTATGGATTTTATTATCTTGGGGGGGATCTGGAAATTCTTGAATCAATGGTGATATTTGATTTCTTGAAGGGTATGATTTTGGATGACGATGATGATGAAGATGATGATAATGTATTGACTTAACTTTTCTTTAATTAGTTTCTTGTGTGTGTGTGTGTGTATTATTTTAGGACTGACATTGGAGGAGAAGAGATGTATAATAATGATAATGATATTATCACCTTAATCCCTCTTGAAATTTACATTACTTGATTGATATTTGATTTTCATTCTGCTGTACTTTTATGCATGCATTGATTTAATATAAAATTGAATAGTTTGCATGTTCCAACTTTTAGATTTGATTTCTGAGAATGTTTTGAGTTTGGATTTCATTCATAATGTTTTCATTATATATAATTATTTCTTATAATAAGAACAAGAATTGAACCTAGAATCTGAAAAAAAAGAAAGTTGGAAGATTTTAACTTTGGTGTTGTCTTGTATTGAAATAGTCTAGTGGGGTTTTGTATTATTTGAATTGAAAATGACATTTAAGCGACTAATTAATTCGTCAATAGCGTCTTGTTTACTTGTGTTTGAATTTCAATTATTATTTATAAGAAATGCACTTTGATTTCTTTGGTTTGATAATGTGTAATTATCCAAATGTTTCCTCTACAATAATGGCTGATTAAGAACTATTGGTTAGTTTTGATTCACATCTACACCTTCGTACTGTAAAAATGTACCGGATAAGTTGATTTTAGCGCTTCTAACAAAAATATTAAGATTTTAATTAAGAGCTTATCTTTTCATTGCATTTCATTTGGTTAACAGTTGGCTTGAAACACATTGAATTATAAATATGAAATTTATTTTAAATACGTTCTTTTATTTGACAAGATATCATATATAATTATAATATTTAATTAAAGAGATAAATTTATAGTTAAATTGATTTATTATTTTTAAAATTACTTTTAATATAATAAATAAAAATAAGAATAGAGCAGTTAAAAATAAATAATCATTATATTTATAATTATAATTATTTTAAACCGCAATTACATAAAATATTAAATTATATTGAATGGAATCCGCCCTATGATTTAAATAAAAACATCATTTAAATAAGTATTTTTCTAATATGTGGCATAAGAAGCAATAAATATTTTAATTTTTATTTGAATGTCATTTTTATTAAAATTTATTTTTTTAAAGTGAATGATAAAAAAATTATATACATTACAAAGTGATTATGTATAATTTAAGTCAAATATATATATAATCTCTTAAACTTATAACATTTAGTTATTTTGCTTTTTAAACTTTCATTTCAATCATTTATATGATGTGTTTAACTATTTTTTATTAATAAATATTTATATTAATAAATATTAATTATTTTATTTTTTATATTTATATATTTTATATTAAATAGATACGTTAGTAATTTAATATGACTTAATGTAACTTAACGAGTTTGTATTTATAAGGTTAAAAAAAATAAAAGTTTAAGAAATTATATAATTAAATTAAAAGTTTGAGATATAAATTAATGAAATTCTATAAATTTAGAGTGATATATATATATATATATATGTATGTATGTATGTATGTATGTATGTATGTATGTATTTTTCCCATAATTTATTAAGGTCATTGCATACTAACTTGCAACTCAAGAAAGTCAAGGTTGGGTGATTGAGATTTGACTTTTTAAGTTTGTTCCAATGTTTGGTGATGGTGGCTCCAATTCCTATCATATATGTTCTGAAAATACATAGCCAAATGTTTCCTAATTTTCATCTAAGGGGTGTTTCTCTAAGCTTAAGCTTTTTGACTTATAGATTATAAGCTGCTTATAGATTATAAGCTGCTTAAAAATAATTTGATGACATGTTTTCCTAAGTTGTGTAATAAGCGGCTCAAGCAGTAGACCTGTTTACCTGAGCTGTTAATAAATAGCTTATAAGCAGCAAAAATGGTTAAATAACCAAAAAGGATATGTATGCTATTAATTAAATAACAATATTTATTTTAATAACTGTTTAATATATTACATATATAATTATTAGTTGAGATTAATATAATTATTTAAAAAATTAAAAAATCAATTTATTTATTTTAAAATTATTTTAATTAATTTTAAAATTATTTATTGATTATATAAATTTATTTTTGTCTTAAATATGATTAGTACATTAAAAATTGGGACTAGCAGAGGGTCTCACAATAAAGAGATGGGTTATTTAGGTTAAGGGGTAGTTGAGGAATATTAAAATTACATGAGGCTATATGTGTAATTCTTTTGGTTAACTTAAAACTCCTTATAAGGAGTTTTAGAAAAAGCCAAGATTTGTGGCTTATTTTAAAACTCCTTATAAGGAGATAAGCCATGATAAATAAGCTCAGGGAAACATGTCTTCCCATAGCTTATGAGCTAAAAACTCCTTATAAGAAATTTTGATCAGCTTATGAGCTTAGGGAAACACCCCCTAAACAATTAGTGGGGATTTGAAGGATTCTTCAATTATATTTAGAATAATTTATATAATTTATTTATTTTAAGGATTCTCAGAATCTCCCAGTAAGATTTTAAAGATTCTGTTTGATTTGAAATATCCTTCTTTTACACTCCTTTGTTTGATCTTAGAGAAATAAATGAAAAAAAAATAGTAATTGTATTTTTTATTTCCTTTATTTAGATAATAATAAGTCTTTATTTATTTTGAGGAAAATAGATGGAAAAAAAGATAATGAAAATTATATTTTCCTCATTTTTGACTAATAATAAAAGAAAAAAAATAGAAATGAAATCCTTTCATTCCCCTCAAATTTATTAAAACTTTTTCCTACCAATTTAAAGAGAAAAAAAAAGAAATGAAAAAATAAAGAAGCATAAATTTATTATTCATCAACTTAAAATAATAATGACATAATTGTAAAAATAAATTTTATAAAATTTACTTTCTTTTCTATATTAATTACAAATCCAAACAAATGAAAAAAAAATTTATTTTCTTTTTCCTTCTTTATCTCTTTTATTTTTCATTGCACTGTTTTTTTTTGGTTACAGTAGAGGATAAAGGAACAAAAAATTATGTAGCCACTTGACGTAAGTGGACTACTCCATGCATGTCAGAGTCAGACATTGGTTCACCTCCGGATGCGGTGATCGGAGCCGATGGGAAACTTTGACGCCAACTTTGCAAGAGTGTCTGCTACGAAATTGGCCTCTCTGAAAACAAGAATGTCTGCAACAAGTGCAGAGGGAGCATGGGCTTGATTATTATTCCTCCGAATGAGTTCGTAAGCAGCAGCACTGTCAGTTTTTATTGCACTTCTAAGCAACCAAACATATTCTATCAAAAAAAAAAAAAAGCAACCAAACATAGGCTTCAATTTATCATCTCAATCAAAATTTTAATTATGCTAATTAAAATATAACAGAAAATTGAATCAATTCAAATTATTAATATAATTCAATTAGAATCATATATAACAAAATAAACGGAAATTGAAGAAAATTTAAAATGAGAAACGAAGATTGGCAGAATGAAAAAATTAGATTAGGTAAGATGAAAAAAATAAAAGCAAAAGAAATTTTAGTTTACCCAAAATTAAAGGAATGAAAATTAAAATAAAAAAAAGGAGAAAAAACCAGATATGTAAATGCACCTGAAAATCGTGGTGGGGGTGACTGGTTGTGGTTATGCATAGATGTGATCACGAAAGAGCTTACAAGTTGTGGTGGCAATAGTTCTCTGTTGCTGTTTATATTCATATAATAAAGCTTTCATCTTGAGCTTTTTGAATTGCATAAAAAACATTCATATAGGTATTTTGTATCTTGAATTTCCATATGGTTTGTTGTTCCCTTACGATTATGGAAATTTTTGAGATTAACATACTCATATAAAAAGCTTTGGTTTCAGATATACATAATACAAAGGGATTTAGTAAGAGGAATGCCACAACTTTTGTTGAGTACCAATAATAAATATGTACAGCTAATGATTTGCTTTGTGTTTTTAAATTGAAAGAAAGAAAGTGCGGACAAGAAACATTGCAATGATTCTGATCATTTTGTTTGTTTCGAAAGAATTTTAATATTATCCAAAGAAATTATGCATGTTGGTAATTGCTATATTTGCCAAGATTAGTCTTGCACAAATTGGCTAATCTGGAGATCTAATCAGTGATATCTAGAAATTCACTCACATCAGATGAAGATCACATGCTCTTAACTGTTGCATCTTCTAGTAAACAAACAATATTCTATCAAATTACACCAGCGAGAAAAGATCATCCGGGTAATGCTTTCATTTCTGGAAATTTTTAACAAGTTAGGCAAAAACAACAGAGGATTTGAATAAACTCATTCAACCCTAAAAATAATTGATAAAAAGGAATTCGTGAGAAGTGCAAGAAAAATCTTAACTTCTTCAATAACATTAATGAACTTGAGGTTCAAAAGAAAAGGTAGTCGTATATTTTATGTAAAAACCAGTACTAAACAAATCAAAAATAGATTTTATTTTTCTATGTACTAAAATACATTTTACAGCTGATACAAGGCATATGATACAAAAAAAATATAGGTATTGGTTAAAAAAAACTGAAAAATCTAGAAATTGAACTATACGTATGGGCTCAAAAGATTACACTGAGTTATGCTTCCTTACAGTACTGTGTTGTCTAACTGTCCTGATCCATAGGCATATACCTTATAGTTGAACAAAAAGCTAGCTTGAAAAGTTCGGTGCAGATATATACATCAGTGAGAGTTCAGATTCCAAGTAGACAATCAAAGCTCAAAATTGTTGAAAGATATCCAAGAATGATAAGCTAATATCTTACTGATCTACTTCTACTGTCTTTAACGCCTTGTTTGTGCTGCTTTACGAGCTGTAAAACCCACTGTTGTTGGCCGCAGTGAACTTTGGCGCACCATTTCACAGTACTCGGGATCATTTGATTGACCCTCATAATTCATCTGCTGTATCATTTGATGATACATGGGAAAGAACCGCATTTGAATTGCTGAGAATGAGAAATATGGGATCACGGCGGAGATCACCACAAATGGTATCACAAGCCAGTACAAGGGAGCAGGGGCAAGAGCTTCAATGAAAATCTGGTAAGCATTGCCAGAAGCTATTGGAGTTATGGCTCCATATATCAACAGAAAAATGTACCACAAAGCAATAGAACCCCAAATTAAGACATGCTGCAATATGGTGAAGTAACTAATTGAGAGTGTCATCTGTAAGTTCACAGCCCACACGATGCATGAGTACATTGTTGCACCTAAGATGTCCCTGCCAACAGTTTTCCCATCATCGTTGAATGCTTGGTGTTCTATTGCTTTTGTGCATAAGAAGAAAATGATAACTGCAGTATAGAACCCACTAAACATCCAACTGAATATTCGGCGCCAGCTGAAGAGTACATTTTGTACCCCTTCTTGATACAATTGAGGAAACTGCCACAAGAGATGACAAGTGATGAGAAATGCTTATCTATTTTTCTGTTTCTACCAAAGAATTGTAGTGTGAAAGTTAAATACAAATCAGCAGTACACCCTTTTGTTATTTTGAAAGGTAAAAAAAATTACGGAAAATGCAAAAGAGTGACATCCCATCCACATGGTAAAATAAGTTGAAACAAACAAAGGCAAACAAAAAGCAAACCAATAAAACCCTTGATTCACAATCTAAAAAAAGATCATCTAAGCATTTATATCCATCTAAATGGACACACTACTTGAGTCTTTCTGGTTAAAGTTTTTGAGATACCTTAAGGGCAGATGCTGCAGGTACATCCTGGTCGAGAATACCCAAAGCAATCACAGGAAGTGATGTGAAGAAGACACTATACAGAGACATAAACCAATCGTTGTATAAAGGCTGTGCAGAGAATGATGCAAAAGCCTCATACAAGAAAAGGGAGAAGCCAAATGTGATGTTTTTGTAGAAGAAGTAGCATACCTGCCAACAAAAGAACAATATGTCATTGATAATCATTAAGGAAAAGAGTTTGAACTCCGGACAAAATGTGATATTTATGAACCATAATTGAGGTTAAACCAAAAAACTGGCTTAGGAAATATCCAAGCCATGTTGAAATTCAGACAAGTGAATGGCATTACCATTACTGAGATCCTTTGATAACACCAGTGCCCATGCACAAGTAGCAAACGCTCCAAAAATCGAAATTGAGCAATTGCAACATCACTTGACATAACGGCCTGATTTGGAAAAAAAGGAATAAAATTGGGTTCATAAGTAATAAGAATCACAAGCATAGATATAGAAATCATATTATTTAAATTAATTCTTTGCAGCACCTGCATCCCTTCAACACCACTGATTCCGACTCCAATATCTGCTTCTTGAAGCATACCAACATCATTGGCACCATCACCAATTGCCAATGTGGTTTTTCCAGTTCCTTCTTTCACTAGTCTTGTAACCTGTATTTTTTAGGTTAACCATTTAAAACAATCATTGCTTCAAGCAAACAAAAGAAAAGAAGAAGAAGAAGAAGAAACAGAATGCACCTATAGAAGGGAAAATCACAGAAGCAATTGGTAACCTACCAGTGCCTTCTGTTTTGGTGATGAACGACAGCAAATCACAGATGCACAGCCAATAGCAAGCTCTAGAAACATTGTCTTCATATCATCCTCTAAAGCATAAGTAAGTGATTTCCCATCAATGATCAACGCAAATGCATCCGAGCCCCCACTTGATCCAGTAATCTGAGATTTTCCATCAATTATTTGACGTTGAACACTTTCCTTCGATGCCTGGAAAAAGTAATCAGTATAACACATCAATATTACAAATAAATATGTATCAGTTATGATGCATCTGTAATTCAACCCTCTCAAACCAAAATAGAATTAAGGAAAAAAGAATGGAGAAGATATGAAAGAGATCTTTTCTGAAGCATAGGGTTTTATCAAACGCATTGGCACCATCGTAAAGCAGGAGAGACATTTTACTTTATCTGAATCAATAGCACAAAATAATGCGCTTGGACTATATAAAGCATGCCATCAACCACATTAGTAATAGTAAACTTTCTTATTTTTTGAATTCCCATTTATGTGCTATAATATTTTGCAGGGATAAAAAACATCATATTGACTTGATTTATAAGGGAAGCTTAAGACCATGTCACAACCCACATCCCCATATTGACAGTGCAATAGAAAGACAAATGGCATATTTGTTATGCCTAGTAATCCTGAAAGCAATTCCAGATAACACATATTTAATCAGTCTGTAATGTTATGAATGACAGCAGTGTCTATCCAAGCCAACTATCATGAGCAATAAGTGATTGTTCAGTTTTGTTTCAGTTATAAACTTGGTCACTAGTTCACCATAGTAAAAATTGTTTCCCAGGATCATCAATTGAACAGGACATACTTAGTCACTTGGATCTCCAACTATTTCTTTAGACTTATCTTTAAGCAATATTAGGAACAAACATATTTTTAATAGAGTCTGCCTTGACAAGTAAAGAGCCTGAACTGGATTGAAACTACTGATTGACTAGAGCAACCTTTGGACCCTGTGTTACTCGAGATTGTGTACTAACTGGCTTATTCAAATTAATTCCCTTCCAAGAAGTGAATCACCTGAACTGAATTTAAACTATGTATTGTCCAAAGTGATATTTACCTTGGTAATGGCTTTCTTGTCTCCCGTTTTTTCCAATGCTTGAATCTCTGGAATATCCAAATTGATTAAAATTTGTTTCATTCCTTGTCTGAGTAAACTACAAGCATAACTGCACATTCAAATTTTTATGTCAGGGTCTCCATGTAATAATAGGAAGTGTATCCATGGTTTCAGAAGCCTCTAAACATATGCTCGAACAAAAAGTCATACCCAATGTTAATGGCAGTCTCCATTTTGTCTCCCGTTAAAACCCAGATCTTAATTCCAGCTTGGGCAAGTTTGTCTATGCATTCAGGGACCTAGCAAGTGTAATAGAAAAAAATCATTCCAAATCTCTAATGAGGTTTCTCTGCATTTAAAATTTTATAGTCCATTCTTTCCTACTCACCCCATTTTGGAGTTTGTCCTCAACAGCAGTTGCACCAAGAAGAATTAGATTCCTCTCCATCTTATCTGACAATTCATCAATCAATGTTTCCCGATCTGCACTTACTGAGTTCTTAGCCTCAGTGAATTTCTCATTAAAATCTTTGTATTCTTCTAGATCAAGTTCACGATAGGCAAGTAATAGAGTTCTCAAGCCTGCATCTGCATATTCATTCACATGAACCCTTGTATCCTCTTCAATCTCCCTACCATTCAGGGCAAGCCTTTCAAACATGACACTACATGGGACAGAGAGTTGTAATGAATTCCCAGTACACCTAATGTCAAACATAATGAACTACATGAAATAAAAAATTTCTAGTAGATAACAGACCTGTCAGCACCTTTACAAAGTAGTAATAGCTTTCCCTCATCATCTCTTACTATAACAGACATCCGCTTCCGTGCACTGTTAAACTCTAAAACATTCAGGAGTGTATACAACCTGCATACAAAGAAGTTGTGCATTAGGTACTTTTAGAAATCAATAACAACCTGTATATTTGGACATGTACTTATGCTCTCAGATGGAAGTTGTAATGCATTTAAACCCATGTGTTAGCCACCATATAATGCATATGATGATTACCACATGTGCAAAAAAGTGTTTCAAAAAAATATCAAGGGATGTCACCAAGCTTTTTGAGTGAGGAAGTTACAAGCTAAAAAATGTACAAACTCAAATATTGAGAGACACCTTTAACACAATTTCTAATTGCAGTCAAGGGCTTAAAATCTCAAAAGAAAGTCTTCAACACTGTGCAGGCAAGCATGAGGAGAGTAAGACACAAGCAGGATTAACAGATAACGTGAAATTATAAAAAGGTCAACCAGGGGAACCCAGACAATTGAATTTGCATTCTAGAGGCAGTGGAAGAATGAAAACTGCATGGTTTCCATGTGAAGTTCTGACTGAATTTTCTTTTTATATAGAAAGTGATAAAAGATGGATACCTCTCAACTTTCCTACCAGACAACAGATCCAACTCTCGCACTGAGATGCTTGTTTGAGTCCTTTTATAGAATTCAAAACCAAGTTCTCTAGCTGCAATCACAAATGCTGCTTCATCTGGTGATTCAGCTTCATATGAAACCTTCCCCGTATCTTCATCCTCTTCAGCTATAGCGGTATGACAGACTGCCAACAAACGGAAAAACTTTTGGATGACTGAAGCATGAGGCTCATGAATCCAGTTTCCATTCATAATTCTTTCATCTTCAAAATTAAAGCCCTTAATGTGTGGTCTTGCATTGGCAGAATCCTTGATATGATCCAAGCCGTTCATTTTTTCATGAGCCCCTGGATTACCTTTTCTTCTATCCATAGCCTTCTCAACTTCTGTGACACCACGGCCATAAGCAGTCCCAGCCACAGTAAACTTGATGAACTCCATGGAGTTGCAGGTCAATGTGCCAGTCTTGTCAGAAAGTATTGTATCCACTTGCCCAAGCTCCTCGTTCAAATTTGAAGTACGGGCATGTGCTGGTTTGTCAGTCTCTTCATAATACATTTGAATGTCTTGATTGATAAAAATACTTTGAAGAACTTTAACAATTTCTATTGATACGTATAAGGAGATGGGAATGAAGTAGCTATATAGCATTATGGCAGTCAGAAAGTGAAGAACTGCAGCCGACACTGCTTTATTAGCATCAAAGTAAATTTCAGAATCATCTGGTCTAAGATACCACCTTTTCATCCTTCCATTCTGTAAGTCATCTTCAGTTGTAATGCCAAAGACAATGGATCCAACCAATGCCATCAAAAAAACAATACCGAACAATAGGTAGACGATTAAGTCCATCTTCCTCTCAATTCTGCTTCTCTTTGAAGGAGGGGCGGTAGAATTTTGCATAACCTTTGTATCATGTCCAGTAAAGACAACTACTCCATATATGAAGTCTGTATTTCTGAGTTTTGAGTCTCTGAGGAGAAGCTGTTGAGGACTGAGAGGATACCGGTTTTCTTCAAACTCCAAAGTTCCAATAAAGGCATACAAATTTGCATTTGGATCTTCACATTTGATAGTTGCCTTGAAATCCTTGCAGTCAGAATCCTCATGTACGAAAGAAGTTGCCTCCACTGCTTGTTTTACTTTCAAATTTGTCTCTCCATCAAGGTTCATAGTCTCAACATAGCAAACTGCATCCTCATAACTAGAAGAAAGCAAAAGGAGGTCCGCTGGAAAGAATTCATCCTTCTCCACCTTCACTACATCTCCCACTCTCAGATTTCTCCATTCAATTTGCTTAAAAACACCATCACCTTGATGCACTTTTACTTTTCTATTATTGACTTCAATATCCTGCAAACCACAACATTCAAGAGTATGAATAAGGCATAATTCCACATAACAAAAAGGGCAGCCCGGTGCACAATCGCTCCTGCTATGTGCGAGGTCTGAGAAAAGGTAGGACCCATTGGATCTTTATACACGGCCTTCCCTGGCAATTGCAAAAGGCCGTTTTCACAACTCGAACCCGTGACCTCAGGTATAATTCCACATACAACAAACAAATTGCCATTAACACATTTCTATCAACAAGCAACAGAACACGAAAGCATTTTAGAAGTCCAAGGTAAAATACAAACTCTATGGACAAATCTGAAATCTTACCGCCATTTCCAAAGGAATCAAGCTTATAGGAAATATTACTCGTTGAATTTGATACCACAACTTAGATTTAAACAGATAAAGGTAATTTTTGCTTGTCCTTTTCACTATGTTTGTCCAACATCAACATCCATTTGCAGAGACCATGAAAATTGCAAATATCATGGCAATAAATTCAGAAATAATCTATTTCTCCCATATCTACAATTACTAAGAAGATTTTCAAAAGAACAACACTAAATTATCTGTTGTAGAAAATAGTAATGACACTCAATTGCTTTATAATTGTAATAAGAAAAAGGTAAAGACTTCAAGAACTAATGCAATATTTCCTAAACACATTTAACAAATAAAAGCCAAAAATACCTGCTGCTTTCGCTTCCAATCTTCAATTCCTTCTTTGACCATGGTGGCTCCAATAACAATAACAAGAGGGACAACAGCACTTACAGCCCCATAAGGGGAAAGAGGTGTGAAAGACAAGATGCCAGAAACCAAAAAATAAAAATTTGCCACTCTCCTAAACTGCTCAAACAATGACTTAGGCAAGAAAGAAGCAGGAGTATACTTGGTAGTCCTAACATAGTTGTTGCTGTATTTTCTAATAGCAGACTCAAAACTGTCAGGTTCATTGCAGAAAACCACTCTTGAAAAGCCTGGTCCTCCTATCTGTGAATGGTCATCCTGAAATGATGCTTTTCCACATCTAAATGAGTAGATCTTGCTAAGGCGTAATCTCCTCTTTTTGCCTCCAGCCATTATTATCTCTTCTGCTAGTATTATTCAAGTCACCAAACAAAGAAGACAACTTTGATGTTTGTGGGGTAAAATTGGCACGGATAAATGCAGCTTCTAGAAGAGAACTACTCACAAGAAAATGCACACAACCAGAATGATGTAATTACCACCAACTTCTGCTGACAATAACACAGCTTTGGACTTCTTTGATGGCAAATTTGCACTGGTAAAATGCAGCTTTTTTAAGGTAAGCAAATTAGCAAAAAATAATCCAAACATATAATTCTTCAATAACTCTAGCAATAGCCACTAAAATGAGCTCAAGTTGGCTTCTTGAAGAGCAAATATTCACTGTGACAAAAACCCAGAATCACCAACCCCCAAATATTAAAAAAAAAAAATAGCACAAATACCCAAAAGAAAAATAGCTGACTATAATAAGAACAGAACCCAGATAAACCTACAGACTTTATTTGGCCCAACGCTCAAAACACAAAACCGATTAAAAAATCTAAAAAAAAAAAGATATGGTAAAAGAATGAGAAGAAAAAGGGAAGAACCTTGAAAGAGAGAAACTATTAAACAGAGTTAGGCTAAACAGAGCATTAGAAAAGACAAGAGTCCTCTGTGTCAATAAAGTTTGTTTATATAACCCAAAAGCCAATTGGATGTAGTCTCCGGCTTAAACAAAGCAAAGTCGACTGAGTTTAAGTAATTAAACAGAAAAAAAAAATTTTATAGTAAAATTGAGAGTTGTTGGCCGCCATAAATAGACCAGGAATGTGAACATAAAAATAATGGAACTTTCATAATAGCCATAATAATAATATTCTTGAATTTGAAATTTTCTTGAAGGTCGAAAACAAGAAGAATGAGGAAACGAAGAAGAAGAAGAAGATGGTGAAGAGAACGCGAAACAGAGACCCTTTGAACGTAGACTTGGATTGGATCTCGCATTTCTTGACTTTGTCCTGATTAATTAAAGAATAAATTTTTTTTAAAAAATAGATTAAAGATTTTTATTTAGAGTTAGTCTTTGTTGACAATTCTAATAAATAATAATTAAATGATTTTTCTTTTCTTTTTTAATTTTCTCTGTTTATATGTATGTACTTACGTATATAAGAATTTGTCAAAATACTCTGCTTTTGCTATACAATACTATAAAGAGAAATGCTAATAAACGTGAAAACCAACAGTTTTATAAATTGTTTGAGAGACAATATTGAAATCTATGAATTTCTAGAAGGGAAAAAAAACTCGTTTTCCCTTTTTTTATGGAATTCTAGAATAACAAAACATATAAATAAAAAGATTTATATAGTTTTTTTTATTATTATTTTGGAAATTTTGACGTGGGTTCTGATATATGTAATTTTTTACTTTTTATTTCTATGTTAATTCTTTCTTTCTTTTCCTTTGTTTATGAAATGTAATAGTAATATTAGAAATAATAATGATTATTGTATTTCTTATAAGATTTTTTTCTAATGAGTTAATTTGTAAAATCTCATTATAAATATAATAATTATTTTTAAAATTAAGAACATTCCTTAAAAATAAATATCAAAAATAATAATCATCGAGTCTTGATTTAACAGCCAAAAAATATTATTACTTCCATTTAAATTTTGGATTAGAATTTTAAATATTCTCTTCTTTATATATAATTAATAAACAACAACAACAACAACAACAATAATAATGATAATAATAATAATAATAATAATAAATTATTCAAAGTAGATATATTATACAGATAAGTTAAATATTTTTTAAATAATTCTACATATATAGTTAATTTTTATTTTGGACACTTTTAATGGAAAAAATAGTAGTGAAGATATTAAAATTAAAAAAAAAACATTATTTTTATATTGAAACTCATATTATTATTGATATATATACATATATATCACAAGTGTTCGTTATTAGAGAATCAATAAAATCTTATTTTGTATTTTAAAATAATAAAATAAAAAAAATAAAAGCTCACACAAAGAGTGCAACCAGCAAATATTCTTGTTTTATTTATTATTATTATCATTCAAATTAAGGAAGAATGCGCATCTAAAACATATACAAAACGTGGAAGCAAATATCCTTTCTTTTGTTTTATCATCATCATCATCATTATTATTATTAATAAGAAGGCCAAATAGATGGGAATATTATTGTTTTTATACAATTAAATAAAATAATCCGTACAACTTTCTGTAAATTTTAGATAAATATAAGGAAAAATTCAAACATAGAAAACTTTCTGATTTCTCACACCCGTAAAAAATAAAATAAAAATAAAATGAACAAGCTATAAATAATTGATTCGGTGCCTTAAAATTCATCTTCTATAACTCTAATAATTGAACTTATTTATAAATAGGAATGCCAATTTAAATAAAAAAATTATAAATTTGATATAATAATTTTTTAAAACTTTTGATATTTCTCAAATTCAAATTTAATTCTATAAACATCTCACTCATCTAATATATAAATATAAATAAATTATTAAATTAATACAAAAATAAACTATTTAATTTTAATTGTTAACTTTTAGAGTTAAATACTTCTAAATTTATATTAAAAAATTTAATATAATATCCGAGTTGATATTCTTATAAATAAATATTAATGTTAAAAAAAATCATTTCAATTGAATAATAAATTTATGGTAGGTGAATTCACGATAAGAAGTTACAGTGGCCTTCATAAAATTCTTATAATTTGAAAAATAATCAATTTTTTTTTAAACTATATCACCCTAAAACTTAAAAATATGACGATAATAATGTATTGTGTATAACATTAGTATATGCACTAAAAATATGCGTAAAAAAATACTAAACATGCTTGAGATCATATAATTGCAATTAAATTTAACTTTTCTTATTTATAAACAAAAATTTATTTTTAATTTTTTTAAAAATGAGAATATCTCTACAAACATGCTTGAGATCATATAATTGCAATTAAATTTAACTTTTTCTTATTTATAAACAAAAATTTATTTTTATTTTATTTTAAAAATGAGAATCTCTCTACAAACAAACAAAAATTAAGTTATTAAGAAAGACAAATTGCTTGTTGCACAGGTGTAACTTATTTTTTGGGGCGTTAGTGTATTTGACGTAATGCGAGGGGGCAGGGAAAGCAGCAGGGGGGGGGGGGCACTGGGAGGCAATGGACCTCCTTCCCATATATATATTTGGTAAAGGTGGATGATATCATCGCATATTTTATTAATTAAATCTAATGTATGGAAGATCCATACTATCAGTCAATACAACCACTTTAATGTAATTTAGCAAAGAGTTAAAAGATAAAAACCACCTATAAACACCATTCAATCTACTGTAATAGGCTAAAAAATGTGCAACTTAATTTGCCTCTCTGTGAACATGAGAAATAGAGTGAAAATTTGAAGACAAAAGAGCCCTTACTCTCTTAAAATGCGGTGACACATCAGAGGCCGAAGACATCAACTGAACTAGCTCCAAAGAATCTACCTCTACCTGAACAGAAGCATAGCCAGCTGCATTCACCCATTCAAGCGCATGAACTAAGGTTGTCAATTCAGCCTCCAAAACGTTCATCGCCTTGATCAAGAAAGCTCCAGCAGCGATAATATAGCCTTATGAGTCACGAAGGACATCGTCTCCAGAAACAGTATGCAAAGAAAATGAGGCATCAACATTTAGTTTAAACACAATGATTAGAAGGCTTACTCCATGCAACCAGCTTAGGACGTGGTTTCCAACGCCCGAAAACAGAAGGCAAATGATCTGCAAAACATGAAAGAGGGGCGGCGAAACGATCTCCCGCATGAGCTACTTCCCAACTGAAAATGAACTTGTAAATTTGTAATTCAACACTGTGGGGAAAGAATTTCTTAGAGCCCCAAACACTACGACAATAAGCATTCCATGTATATATAGAAATTTAAAATTTTATAATTAGATATTTATATATATATAATTTTTTTTATAAAATTTTAATATTATTTTATATATAGTATTTTATAAAAATATAAAAATTTTGTATCGATAGTATTTTGTATATATATTAAAATTTTTACTATATATATATTTTTTAATTAGTGGGTATTAGTAAATATTTAGAGGTTTGTAATTAGGTATATATATATATATGCATAGTATTATATATATATATACTTTTTTTTATCATATATTTTTTTAATTAGTGGATATTTAGGAGATTATTTGTATATATATATTATTTTTACAAAATTTTATAGTATTTTGTATATATATTAATTTTTTATCATATATATATTTTTTAATTAATGAATATTTAAAATTTTATGATTTATGATTAGATATAGTATTATATATACATTAGTTTTTTATTATATATATATTTATTTTAATTAATGAGTATTTAAAATTTTATGATTAGGTATTTAAGTTAATATTAGAATTTTATTATTTAATTATGTATTGGATAAAATTAATATTTTTATTTGAAATAGTATTTAATAAAATATTATAAATAAATTAATAGATCAAAATATTAAAATAAAAAAATATATAAAATTTTTAAAATTCAATAAATAATAGAAATTTATGATAGAAATTTGTAATAAAAATATAAATTTTACTATAATATTAAATATTTAATTTTATTTTTAGTTCGTTTATAATTTTTATTTTAAAAAATTTATTTTTTATTCTATTTTTAGTTTCGTCACTGAAAAATAATAATAATAAATAAATTAAGAAAATAATAATAAATATTTTACTATTTGATTTTAATTTTCAATTTTTAAATTAATAGGCCCAAAAAATAAAATAAAAAATAAATTAAGAAAATAATTAAAAAAGAAAAGTCCATGAATACATCAAAGAAAAAAGCACACGTGGGTTACTGGGACCCTGAGAATAGGCGACAAATTTCACGCTAACTATATTTCTTCCATTTATAGTTCGTGTGGTCGGTCGGTCCATATAAAGAAATTAACTAATTTTATTATACTGTAATTATTTATTTATGAAAAAATATTATAAATAATATATTTAGGTTGCAAATTTGAGTTTTTTGTTTTTCGATTAATTAAATTTGATCAACTAAAGATGAAATTTAGTACAGGAATTCTTTAAGCCCCTTAATTAATTAAAGATATAAAATAATAAAGCCGCCAAGGTTTATAAAACTTTGTATTCAAATACATATGATTAACATATAACACGTTTACTTCACGATGAATATTCACAAATTTTATAAAATGATGATTGATTTTTTTGAACTTTAAAATGAGTAATTAGAATCAAACTGTCAACATATTTATTTTTCTATTCTTTTAAAATATACATTTCTACACTAATATAATTTAATATAAATATATTTTCATAAGTAACAAATTTAGAAACAATTTTTTCTTTTTATACTGATAAAAATTTTTTATATGAAATCAAATTAAAAAATGTCATACGAAATACTAACCACCACGACGACCGCGACATCAATAATAATAATAATCAAAGTAAAAAATTATTATTATTATTATTATTAGTTGATTATTATTATTATTAGTTGTTGTTTATGAATAATGCATATATGGGGTACTGTCCTTGCGACAACGGAAGAAAAGCTCTCTTCAAAGTTGAAACTGCGTCCTCTTTTAGTCTTGACAATTCGGATGCCCTTCTAGAAATTAAATTAGAATTCTCTTGCTTACATTAATTTATTTATTTAAGTCAAACAAATATCGTAATGAAAATAAATCAATCAAACAATTGCTACTCTTGAGTCAAAACGTTACCTTTAATATTTAGATTGTCTTATAAATATCAAAAAATTAATTTTGATTTAATAATATACTAATTTTTTAAATGATAAAACTAAAAAAATTAATCTAAGTCCATTTTATTAATAATAAAATTATTTCATAAGTTAAAATACTAATATATGCAATATCGTAATTTAATATTATTTCACAGTATGGTAATTAATTTTATTTCCACTTCAAAAATTTTAAATGTATAAAAAATAATATATATAGTGAGTTTTATACTTTAACATAAGAATCGCACATGATTAATTAAGTTTATAACATATTAATATTGAGAATTTTAAATTAATTATTAATTACATGTAAATTTCAATGTGCATACTGCATAATAATAACACGATGAATGCATATGGTGATATAGATTGCAGCCTTTAAAGCCAACATCTTCTAGAAAAATTATAATTTAAAACACAATTAGTATTAGCATGTGAATGTGATTTTGTTGAATTTTAATACTTTATTATTTATCTTAATCTCTCTAAATTGGCTGCCTAGAGCCAAGACTTGATGATGAGGTCACGAGGTATTCAACCATATATACATACACATATATATACGAGAGCGGAGGGAGGGTGGTTCCGGGGGCAATAGATCTCGTCCCATCCCATATACTCCTATATATATTTATAATTTAAATAAATTAGATAAGTTATATAATTATATGCATATTTGTAATCATAATTATATAATTATAATTTTTATATATAATTTATATATATTTATAATTTATATAAATTATATAAGTTATATATGTAAGACTACTTCAGGAAAAAAATGTTAAATTATTATATAATGATTGAAATATAGGACCACATTCCTAAATAATTAAAGTATCAGTAATTCTACGTAAAAGAAATATAAAAATATAATCTAGTTAAAATAAAAATAAATTTTTCAACTTTAACAGCTAGCTTTTAAAGTTTATATTCTTAAACTTATATTAACAAAAAAAAATTTTAATATAAAAAATTTAACTATTAAAACTAGAATGAAAGTGCTTGTGCGAAGCTAGTTATTATATAATTGAGAATGTCATTTTTTTTATTGTAAATATTGGGCAAAGTCATATCTATACCATGTCATGGTTGGTCGAGTACACATTTTCAGAAAAGCAACAATTGGTAAAAATAATAATAACGAACTCATGATAATAAATATTATATATCGTTATTGCATATATGGTCAGTACAATTCATTGGAGACTAGTATAGAAATGGCGCATGGTCTCGAGTTTTATGATTACCCACTAGCTTTACGTGAAAAATAAGGTTATTCACAATAATACTAGACGATGGACCTAGAAGATTTCTCTTTAACGTCGTATGCTCATAGACGAAGTTAAATTTTTTAGTGAAAAAGGATAAAATAAAAATTTTATAGAAGAGTAATTTATATTGAATTTATTGTTTTAACTTTTTATTGAAGTTAAAGGATAGAGAAGTATTTTAAAAATTTTAATAATATATATATATATATATATAATTTCTAAAATAGTTATTTCCTTCTCATGTGAGTATCTTCATGTGAGTATCTTCATCTCTGTGTATACTCACCTTAATTAGAAGAGCATTTCATGGAGATTTTAACGTTGAATGTGCAAGTTCATATTTGAGAGAAAGATTGTGGAGATTTCAAGTACAAATAAGCTATATAAATGAAAAAAAATTTATAAACTCATTATTTTAAAATTTTGAAATAAAGTATGATACCATGTTCATAAATATATATCATTATCAATCATTATAAAAAAAAATCTCTCAAATAATTAGATTCGAAATGCCCGCCAAAATTATATTATGTTCATAGAACAACTATGCCCTATTATAATATGTTCTCCTAAACTAAAAATCAATAACTTTGTATATTAATTAGTTATACCTCTCCAAAATATGGTTAAATATTTGATATATATATATATATATATATATACCTAGAGCAAGATTTTTTTAATCAAATTACAGTAGGACAGTGTTACTAAAAAAAATAGATTTTTGCATGGTAATTAAATTTATTTTCTTAACACACGTAATCAATTGTAAATCATTTATATTAAATTAATTTATAAGAAAATGTAAAAAAATGGGGTTTCAATTATTAATTTTTTTCTTTATAAGAGCTTAGATACCCTCCTTTCTCAATCTGCTGACTTGGATGCCATAACTGCTTGCATGACACCTTTTTTTTTTTTTTAATTACAATCAAATTATCATATATGTCTAATCAAAAACCAAAAACGTGAAATAATCTACAGAGAATATGCCAAAATATGAAATGTGGACAGCAAGGAAAAGTCAATTTAAATGATTTATATTTATATATACTTTAAATATTATATTTATATATACTTTAAATATACTCAATATTCCTTAGAATATACTTTTATATATGCACTTGCGCCAACGTATAAATTAGCCCCATGTTTGAGGCCTAACGTAATTATAAGGTTATTGACCAAAAAACTTAATTCTAAGGTTTAAAAAAAAAGTTTAAGATATTGTCTCTGTGTCTTTGTTTATGCCTTTGTTTGGTTCAACAACTACACTCAACTGCTAGCGACTGCCATTTAACCATTAGGTGTTAATGATTGAAAAGTCAAATATAAATAATTATAAATTTTAATTGTTAGTGCTTCAATTATAAATTTAAATTATTAATTATCGAATTTTTGAATACTTATCTCAAAAGTTCAAAAAGTTTTTAAATATAATTCTCAAATAGTTATCTAAAAAAACCGTTAGAAATGAGATTTTTTATAACATAATTTTTTAGTGTTTTATGATTTGTGAGATTTCTTTTGGTTGTGAGATACGATATCTTTTTGCTAGAGATATATATCTCATAATTTTTTTGTACTTTTCTTTTAATCCTGAAAATTCTAAGATAAAAGAACAAATTTTCATTATTCTTTGTGACAAAATAAGAATAATAATAAAATTTCAACAAATTCAAACTGATTAATATGGATGGCAAATAATAAGTTTTTATTGTTTTTATATTTTCATTTCAATAAGAACAAAATTTCATTATTCAATCTATGTTGGGATTTCATAATTGTTTTTCATTGATCGATATGGGAGGAGTGGAGGTTTGGCTCTATTTTGGCATAGCTCCATTGATTTACATACTGTTAGGTATGGTCAGAACTTCATTGATGGGATTATTAAAGATTGCGTTGATAGTGACTGGCGCATTATTAGTTATTATGGGTACCCAGAAAGAAATAGATGGCGTGACTCTTGGACTTTGATACAACAACTGGCTTCTGTTGATTCACTCCCGTGGTTATATATTGGGGACTATAATGATATGTTATCTCCTCTAGAGAAACAGGGAGGGATTTCTCATCCAAACAGTTTGCTTGAGGGTTTCAGGGATACAATTGATGCATGTAATTTGGTTGACCTTACATTGCATGATTACCAGTTTACATGGGAGCATAGTCGAGGTAATATTAATTGGGTACGTGAGCGTTTGGATAGGGCCTTGGCGACACATGATTGGTGCTCTAGATTTTCTTGTCATCATTTGGAAAACCTCGTGGCAATGACATCGAATCACTCACCCTTGTTGTCAGACACTTATGTTGTTGCTTCTTCTCGCCAAAAGAGAAAGTTCAGGTTCGAAAATTCTTAATTGTTGGATGACTGAATCAATGATGTGGTCTCTTCTTCTTGGTTGGAGTCGTTGTATTCTTCTTTGCCTAAACGTATCTCTTTGTGACGTAAAGCATTATCAGATTGGTGTAAAAATTCAGTGGGTAATTTTGGGCAACGGAAGGTTAAGCTTCACCAACGCATAGTTAATTGTTATAAAGGTAGAGATACATCAGTGCTTGTGGTTGAGTTGAAATGAAATTATGATCAATTACTCTCAAAAGAACATTGCTATTGGAGTCAGCGTTCAAAAACCTTTTGGCTTAGATATGGTGATTCCAACACTAAATTCTTCCATACTCATGTCTCAGCCAGGAAGCAAAATAAACAAATTAAAGCCCTCAAGAATGAAAAACGGGAGTGGATTTATTCAGACAATGGGTTGGCAGATGTGGTGAATGGTTATTTTCAGAACTTGTATGCTTATAAGGATGGCGATTATGATGCTGTCTTAAATATGGTACCTAGCAGAGTTACAACTGATCAGAATGCCCGATTGATGCTACCTTTTTCAACATTAGAGTTCAAAGAAGCTATCCTTCAGATGCATCGTGATGAATCCCGCATTTTATCAGCACTTTTGGCATATTATTCGGCCTGATATTGTTAACAATTATATTAGCTGGCTTAATGATGGTTCTTTCCTCTAGTCTCTTTCAGATACTACAATTGTATTAGTGCCTAAAAAATCTGACCCTTCTACGATGAAAGATTTAAGACCTATAGCTTTATGCAATGTCATCTACAAGATAATTTCAAAAGTTTTTATGTTACTTATCAAGTTGACAAGGTTCATATATTTTATCTTTGTCAAATTTAACTTTAGGGAGACCATCAGCTAGTTCTTCATTACTAATTCATTTTAAATAATTTATACTAGCATGTCTTAGCCTTCTATGTCATAACCATGCATCATTATTAATAAAAATCAAACATTTAAATGTATTATTGAAATGTATGTCAATTTTATATGTGTTGCTAATTCTAGCTCATTTGAATACAATTTCACCATTTGAATTAGTAACCTTGCATTCTTTGGAGTCAAAATTTATATCATATCTTTTATCACACATGTGACTAACACTAAGCAAATTATGCTTCAATCCATTAACAAGCCATATATTTTCAATCAAATTTTACTAAGTATGCCAATGAAACCACTACCAATGATTTTACCTTTAGCATTATTTCCATAGGTAACACTACCTCTAAGCTTGTAAGTAAGACTTGTAAAGAGCTTTGCATTCCCCATCATATATCTTGAGCATCCACTATCCATAAGCCATGTGCTTTCATTGATAGTAGATTTTAGACATACCTACAAGAATATTCATCTTCTTTTAGATATCCAAATGAACTTGGGTGCTTGGGAGTTAGTAGTAGAAAGATCCTCTAACTTGAGATGAGCCTTCCTAATAAGCAAAAAATACTCCTATGCCCAAATTTCATGCAATATGTGCATTGATACAGAGCTCTATATTTATGCATTTTCCTATTTATATTCACACAATTGCAAATATGAGTTTGTTTTTTAGTATTTTTGTGTTGATGTACATGTTTAGTATACATGAATGCATATTTTGTTATTGGAACCTTAGTTATAGAATTTTGCGAGCTCAATGTAATCCTTTTAAGATTTTTGGGTTTGGTTTGTGCATTAGTATTTTTTCCAACTTCAACACTAGAGATTTGAGTTTTAGATGTATTCACAAATGTTGGTTTACTAGAAGTAGCATTGGATGAGCCATTGAATCCTAAACTAAGTTTGAAGGAGGGTGACATTTGATTATCAATCAGTGTATCTAATGCTTCCTTTTCCTTATGAAACTTTGAGATAGATTCTTTAAGTTCTTTTAGTTCATGTCTCAAAATTTTATTTTTCTTGATCACATTCTCTAAGCTATGTGAATTTTTATTCAATTCATCAATTGATTTCAATAATTTTTCATTTGAGGTTTTTAATTCTAATGTAGAATTTTTTAAGTATACAAAATCTTTTTTCAGCTTAAAGCATTTATACTTATAGAATTTCATCTTAGAAAAATATTTTTCTACTATAAGGTTCATATGCTTAATCATATCACTATCATCTAAAGCATCAATATCATTTTTATAATATGAAATTAAATTCAATGATTGAGTACCTACCTCATTGGATTCATCCTCAATAGCCATGAGATATAGATTGACAATTCCTTTTTCCTCTTTTTCTTCTTCTTCACTTGAGGAAGAGTCATCTTATGTAGTTTTGAGAGATTTCTTCTTTTCTTTGTCTCATTTCTTCTTATTTTTCAACTTAAAGCAATCCAATTTGATATGATTGAATTTGTCACATTCATAACATTTCACTTCATTCTTTTTATCTTTATCTTTAAAAGAGGATTTAGAGAATGTACCTTTGTTAGCTTGCAATTTTCTCTTTCTTTTCTAATCATTCATCCTTTTTGAAAATAATGTCATTTCTTCTTCATCATCACTTTCTTCATTGCTTGAGCTCTCAATTTCTTTAATTTCTTTGAAAGCTATTGGTTTTCTCTTCTCTTTTTCACTTTATTCTTCTTCTCTTTCGGTGTGCAATTCAAAGGTGAATAATTTTTTGATAAGTTCATCTGTTCTCAAAGAGCTAAGATCATGTGCTTCTTCAATTGAAGAAACTTTAGATTCAAAGTTCTTCTTTGCTCTTAGAGCTCTCAAGATTTTTTTTGTTGACTTTATCTTGATCATATACCTTGCCATATTTCTTCAATTCATTGACGGTGGCAAGCAAGCTATTGGTCATGTCGGTAAAATTTTCATTGGGTTTCATCTTGAATAGTTCATATTCATATATATGCATTTGCTTCTTAGTGAGTCTTACTTGGATAGTACCCTCATGATAGTTCTCAAGAGTTTTGCAAATGCAATGAGCACAAGTGAGATGTTGGATTCTCTCACCTTCTTCTCTTAAAATAGAATTCATCAAGATGGAGCTGCCCTATGATTTTTGAATCGATCGATCCCTTATATTCGTACTTGACCATTATGGCTTGGGAAGAGAAACTTGGATGCCATCAACTTTATGAGTTGAAGGTTTCTACTCATTTTTAATATAATCCCAAAGCTCAATTCCTTCACTATCTAGGAGCACGGACATTTTGTGTTTTCAACAGGAATAATCCGTTTCATCAAAGTAGGGCCTAAGGATAGAGTTGAGATTTTCATGAGAGTTTGATGTGGATAAATAAGTTGCCATTGTGGATAAATTTCACAATTATGTTTAAGAAAATTTTAAGCTCTGATACCAATTGTTGTCCTATGATGGCAATTTGATGTGTGGTCCAACATATTTGATTCTTGTCTTCCACTAATTTCTTGGCCAGAGCAATTTCATGGTCAGGCTTACTAAGATCCGGTTGAAAATTCTTAATTCCGGTCAAAAAATATAGCAGTCCTGTCGTACCTTTTAAAATTCTGTTGAATGCTCTTCCAACAGTCGGTTCACGTGGCTTCCACTAATTTAGTGGAGGTCCAACGGTTTCTGACTTGTGAATTGTTCAAATATCCTGGTCGGACTGCATCATGGTCTGGTCAGAGTTTTGTTGGTCTGGTAAAAAACTGAGCGTACTTCTGGACGAAAACGTCTCTGGATGTTTTTAACAAAATTGGCTTGTAAGATCCGGTCGGACTTTTCGAGGTACGTTGAGAATGTGATAGTACTTTTGACCGTGAATCCTTCTGTGTGATTTGCAACATTTTCATCCAGTAATTCAGTCGGAATTCTTTAAGGTCCGGTCGGACTTTCCTAAGCACAGTGATAATTTGAGAGTACTTTTAATCGTGAATCCTTTTGTGATATTTTGCTAAATTTGTCATTGAAGGTCTAGTTGCTCATTTTTTAAATCAGTTTCTCTCTTTCTCTTTTATATATCCAGTTCGGGAAATTCTTGCATGGATTGAACATAACAAAATTAATTTTAATTTTTCAATTACATATTATGATTGATTAAGCTAAATAAGAATGGATTTACCACAATAGTTCATAAAAGGTGATAGAGCAGGTAACAAATATATATATAGGTTATATATTCATGATTTTTTTTATTTGAGTAGTCAATTTTTTTTTTGTAAAATAATATCTATGATAACATATTTAAAAATGTTATGTTTCTTTTAAAAAAAATATCATTATTTCCACAATGCCATTAATAATTGTTCTTATTAAATTATATTTAACGAAAAATAATAACAACGAAAATAATAATGAATAATTAATTAAAGAAATATGGATTATATATTAAATGATATATAATTTTGAAACATTTCCGGTTCTTTTTCCTGTTTTCCATTAATTTTTTTTAAATGTTAATTATTTCAAATTGAAGGTATTTCTTTTTCCTTTGCTTCCCAGATTCTTGAACAGCAAACAATTGAATGTGAATATCTATGATTTTAAAAAAAATCAAGAAAATAAAAAAAAATAGTTTTTTAGGTGAAAAAATTTAGAAAAATGTTTGGAATTAGAAAAGTTGATAAGAAAAATAAAGATTTTACATTTTTACATTTTTAAATATAAAATAATTACTGTCCCATTCCTACATTTTGTGAATTAGTGTACTTCAATTGACTGGGCATGCACTAGTTTGGCCCTAAAATTAATTTTTAAATGTTAAAAATTAATTAACCCTAAAGTTTATTTTGAATATCTAATTGAAGCACACAATTCACAAAAAATGTTAACGATTAATTTGAGTTTTAACCAAACAAAAAAAATATTATTTTCTAAACTAATTAAGAAATGCATATTGGATGGAAATGCAAGTAATCAGGCAAATGATGATCAAGTCCAATTTTAGTAATTACAAAGCAAATTAATCAGAAATTATAAGCACAAATAAAGAATATAAAAGCTTATTGTAAAAATGATTATAAGATAAACCAAAACAGAAATAGAATTTTCTAAAGTTGGCAGTGTTAGGGAAGAAATTTATCAATATAGCAGCTCACACATTACTGTCCCATTCCTACATTTGTTAATTAACGTAAGATTACAAAATTTGTATTAATAGAAAGTGTTTCATTGTTTTTATATTATATATACCAGCATAAACAACTGATATCACATTATTCTTGAAAAAAAAATTTGTTATTTTTCTATTAAAATTTATCAAATTAGCAACAGTCTTAATTTTACTTGAGAGCCATTGAGAAAAAAAGAAGAACGAAGTAATTAACTTTAAAACTAATAGAACAGGAAATTAAGATAAAAACACATAAGCTAATTCAAGTAATTTCGGTATGGAGGATTGCTGATAAAAATGTCTTATAATTTAACCATAATTTTAATTTTGAAATTATTCTTAAAATTTAATCAAGATACAACACATGAACGGACTTAAAAATTCCCTCACTTAAGATTTACTGTATATATAGATTTCTATACAGGGGTAGTTGAGTACTAATTCCTTCACTTAATTACACTCATTTTTATTTTCAAACATATTTTATAATTTTTATATATTTTTAATATATTATATCTCTAAATAAATAGAGTATCGTTCATAGATTTTATATTGATATCTTTAAAATAAAATATATTTAAAATTAAAAATTAGAAGATAGATATTGTTTAGGAAAAAAATAATTTTATTTTTCTAATATTTTTAGAGAAGTTCACATTTGTTTTAGAAAAGAAATGTGTGATATAATAGAATGCTTCCATTGTTAAAAAAAAAATTTAATAAATAATAGAATGCTTCCGGCGGAGAAGTTATATATTATAACAGTAATTGATTATTCTATTTAAAATGATAAATTAATTAGATAACACTAAAGAGGATATACATTATCTCTTGTATTTCTATCATTAGTTACGTGTGATAATTATTATATTTCTATTTATTATCTCATATAACTGTACATATTTATCACAATATCAATGTATATAGGTGGGTGTTCATGACATAAAGAACTACCACTTCTCAAATTCTTTAAACACATGATTAAAATAATAAATAAATTAAATAATAACACATGATAATATTTTTTAAAAATATACTTTAAAATTTATCAAAATTATTTATTATTTTAATTAAAATATTTAGTTAGAATTACTATTATACCGTATAATTTAGCTTTATAGCTACCAACTGTAGTTAAAATTCAATAATTGATACATCTGTCCATTTCTTATTTATTCAACCTTTAATTGAGACATCTGTCTATTCTGTGCTTTGAATTTTCAACATAGGCATACAAACAAAGTTAAGAGAGCAACTAGAAAATTGACTCGATTGGTCATTTTACAGGCTAAAAAATCTCTTAATTTCGTTTCAATTCATTTGGTTAGTTTCATAAATACGTTTGTTAAATGAGAAAACAAAAGTTAATTTATCGTAGTAAATTTCATATAATATATAACCTTAAACCCTAAAATTAGTAAATTTTTTTATTATTATTGTTTGTATAACATCTGTAATTATTTTTAGAGATTCAATTACTTTAAGAATCCATAAAAAGAACTTATTATGATCACTTGTTTCAGTAGGAACTTATTATGATCACTTGTTTCAGTGGCAAACCCAATAATTTACCATGAATGTTAAATTTTGACAGAAAAAATTACAGAAAAATTTATTATAAAATTAAATATTTAATATTATAATAATTTAATAAATAATTTATATTATTAGATTAACTATATCTAAAAAATAATAATTATATTATATAATTTTATATATTTTAAAAATGTTATATAATATTTTTATTTTTAATTTTTAAAAAACATCTTTTTCTATATAAAACATTAAACAATTATTTTTTTTAAAAAAAACAGCTAATTATTTATATATAGATAAATTTTGACAAAAAATTTATGAATTAAAATAAATTTTATTTAAATTCATCAATATATATATTATTTTATATATATATAATTTATTTAAATTATTCATATAAATAATTATATATATAATTCATTTAAATTTAATATATATAAATTTATATATAAATATAAAATTTATATATATATATAAATGATGAATGTGTATATATATATGTAAATTTTTATATATGTTGCTGAGGGGTCCAGCTGTCCGCCACTGACTTGTTTAATTAATTAATTTAATTCAAGTGGCGCATAATTGAACGAACGTCATTAGCTAATTTTAGAAGTCCCTGCACTTTTCATACATGCAAAAAACGTAAAATGTAGAGAATTTTACCACGTTTATCAGTCGATGAATGTGCGCAAACTAAGAGAAATGTAAAGGAAATGAAAAAAAAAAAAAAAGATTAACATAAGCTACCTCCCAAGATATTATAAAAGGAGAAAGACGTTACAGTTGTAAACCTGACCATTCGATCCAACAATTTTGAATAAACTCAATTAGTCAATTAAATCAAAACAGCCAACTCAACTAAACAAATCAACTCAAGCTAATTAAATTCTTTTTCAAGCAAACAAATCAGTTCTTTGGCATCAATTAGTTTTTCCTACAAACAATATTTTTTTTTCAAAGGCTTAACATCCTTAAAAATTTAGAACAATACGACTTTTCTCAACATATGTGCAACACCTCATTATCACCCATAATCTTCTTAATAAGTGCCCTTCAATATATTTTTATATTTTAATTGCTCTATTATATATGCACTTAAACATTTGAATGATTTCATTGTCTGATTTTAACTCTCCCATCAGCTAAGTTCAATCCATCAATCTTATAAAACATCCTTATAATCATATAATTTATTTGACATCTCAATATCATAACATAACTCAAAATAACTAGTTGTGCTATTATCATAATTATTGATGTCTTGGGTTATCCTCTCACATACATTGAATCAAACCAAATTCATTTTAATTTTCCATCACAATAATATTTTATATTAAAATATATTTTCATAGCAAATAAATAAAACTTACATCTTTCAATTCATGTGAAAACCATCAAAAATCAAGCGCATGGAACGGACCACACATCTACAGGCTGACACAAGGGACTAACTTTGACCTTTTTGCTTGTTTGACTGCGATTTTCTGACTTTCTCTTATCGTTTCGTCTTTAGGGTTTTTGGTGGAGAAAATAGTTTATTTCTTTATTATTTTGGGCCACTTATGAAAGAAAGAATAATATAACGGGCGTTATGATCGTAAATGCTAGATTATCTCGTTATTATTTTTGTTTTTTGAAAAATAATGAAGGGGCATTATTTTCAAAAAGCATTAGAATAATACCTCCATTCATTATATTTTTGATAAAAAAAATGAAAATAACCAACACGTTAACAATTATTCCAGTTACATAACCCCCAACCAATCATTTGATGAAATTAAAAAAAATAAGTTTGTTGTCTAATTTGTTAAAATTAAAATTTGTGATAAAATTGAGAAAAAAGGTAAACTTTAATTTTTTTTAAATGGCAAAAGCATTGTGAAGTTTTGAATTAAAAATCCAAATGGAAAGTGAAATATAATACAATGCCGGAGAATATGGGATGTTGGCTTAATTATAATCTGCAAAGTAGAAAAAATAAGGGAAGGAAAAAAAGGTTGAGCCACGTCAAGGCTTAAATTTTTCTCTGACCTAGTCTCAATTGCCAATACCATCGATTTCAGGTTTCAATAATGTCAATAACATATTTTTTTTTCTTTTATATTTATTATGTAATATAAAATTTAGATAGCATCTAGAAAAACAAATCAATCAACTGTAATTAAAATTGTTTTTAATTTATAATTTTATAATTTTGAAATGTATTAGTAAATTAATATGTTAATCAGTTTAGAATTTTAATTGCCTGGTTAAAGTACAAAAAAATATATTTCCTAGATTTTTTAGTTAAAAAAATTATATTATATATTATTTTTTAATTTTTTAAAAAAATATTTTAAAATTTTTCTATGTTTTTAATATTTTAAACTATATCGAGTACATTAGATGTATGTTAGATATATATTTTTAAAAATAAAATATTCTTAAAATTAAAAATTTAAAAATAAATATTAAAAAAATATATTTTTAACCACCAATATATAACTTGGTGGGTCGAAGAATGTGTTGCTCCCATTTAGATTTTGAATTTGATTTATTTGGATATTTTTTCTCTTCATACGTGTAATTTATAAAAAAAATATTTTTGAAAATATTTTTATTTTTTGGATTTTTTTTTAAGAACAGAAGAAATGCAAATATCAATTGTTTAAATTTAGAAGAATGGTGCGATAAAATTTTCATTTTTTGGGGGATAAATATTAGTAATGGTATTGGGTTATCTTGCGGGTTTTGGAAGTGTAACCTACAAGCCCATTTAATTTTCTCTAATTAATAATCAGAGTCATATTTTGGTCAAACAACCCACCAAAAAGCCCAAAATAAATACTAAATAAAGCCCATTTTCTGCAAATGCCAAATCGATCCGAAGTGAGTCAACTCGGACGATTTCAAATTGCTCGCTTCCTCTACATTTCTGTGGGCTCCAATTACCAATTTTCAGCAGCAAATCTTATTCCAATCTATACTCATATGGTTTCGATTTCACTTCCAACTTCTAAAACTCCAAAAACATATAAAGGTAAGCTTCTATTCTCTTCCTCTTTTATACTTTGTTTTCTCAGTGAGACAGAGATATGTACAATCCTTGTAATGTTAGCTCAGCTATTTTGACACTTAGAACTAAAGGGTCTCTTTCATTTTCCTTCGATGACTACTCTTAACTTGTTATATGAAAGATTTGATAAGAACCCATTACCAAATACACGATGTTGTTCATGTTGTATTTGTTGTTCTTTTTGTACATCATCGTTTGCTACTGCCACGCGTAGGCTGTATTTAAAGCCCACCTTATTTTATGGTTCGAGGCAATCCACTCTTATTCAATTGTCACCTTGTAAAAGGCTGATCTTTGGTGGCAGGGATCGTTACTATTATCGGATCCCTGCTTATGGCCTTGATTATGGATATTATGAGGTTTCTTGTTCTTATAAAGAGAAGATTGCCAAGGGGAAAATTGAGAGGAGAAGGAAGGGAAAGTTGGGGAGGCAAGTACATTTGCAGGAAAGGCAATGTTTAAGTAGTGCTGTTGATGCTGAGGCTGTAATCAATTTGTTGAGTGAGGAGGTCTCTGAGGAATATTTAGATTATAGAAATGGAAATGTGGGTTTTCCAAAAAGAGTGGAATTGGAAAAGAGTACTAGTTATGGTGGTGAGTGTAAGCAGAGGAAGAAGAATGTTAGGTTGGGTTTATTGGAAAGTGATTCCAATAGTGAATTTGAAGTAGTTACAACTGAGTTCAGGAAGCAAGGGGGTAGAAGAGATGAAGAGAGGGCAGAGTGTAAAAGGAAGGAAGAAAGAAAAGAGCTTACTAGGAAAGAAGAGAGGGAGGAGAAGGAAGAAAGGAAAAATGTTGCTAGAGGTGAGAATTGCAGAGAAAGAGGAGCAACTTCTAGTTTTTCATTTTATTACTCGGTTTTTTCCACTGGGGATTTTGAGAGTGAGAAGGAAGCACATGATGAGTGTGTTGGTTTACTTGAAGAATCATCAAGTGGATATGACGAAAATTTATGGAGTGGAGAAGAAAAAATTGAGGGGCAAGTGGTGGGAGAGTTTAGAAGTCATGGCCATGGGAAGCAAGGAAAGATTCTGGAACTGGGAACTAGTACCACAAGGACTGGTGCTGAATGGGATTTGAGAAATAAATCTGAGAAGAAACTTACTGAGATTGATGAAACACAGTCTAGAAAGGAATCCTCACAGTTGCACTCTAGAATTTCAAGGACCATTGACAGTGATAATGAGAAGGTTTCAAGTTCTCATAAACAAATTGACAAGAAGAATGAGAAACTAAATTTGGCAGGCGGTTTTGAGAAAGGAACAAGAAAGCAATATAATCAGGTAGGTGACCAAGTCACGGAACAGTATCAATTCAAAAAAAATTACCTGGAAGTTTGTAACAAACAGAAGAACCAAGGAGAAAAAGTAAAAAGAACTTCCCAGTATGAAAGGCAGTTTGACGGTAGAGAAGAAAACCTGTCAGTAGATGTGGATCTGGCTGCAGAAAGGAGTGAACATAATGCAGTTGGTGAATGTACTGGAGAGACTGATATAAGAAGAAATACCTTGCAGCCCACTACAATGTCAGAAATTGAAAACGTCAATGTAGAGAAAGTTTCTAACTTGCATAGGCAGTCTGAGTCTAGAATGAAGATCAGTGAAGAAGATAAAAGTCTAAAGTCAGTTGAGGAGACAAGCAAGAAGCGCCACCAGAAATATGAGCAGATAACTGGACAAGTCGAGTCAAGAAGAAGAACACAAAAGCTCTCTGAGATATCAGAAGTTCATTATGATAATAGCAGAAAGACATCCACTTCACAATCAGAAGCTGCAATGAAGAACCAGGAAGGAAGTATGGACGTTGTTTATCATTCTGTTGAAGGAAAAGAGCAAAGGTCACACACAGGTGAAAGAGCCAGCCAGAGTATTCAATCCAGAAAAGGATCCCAAGATGTCACCAATATATCTGTGCATGCCACCAATGTATCAGTGGTTCGTGCTTCTGATAGAGAAAGAGTTAATGATTCTCAAATAACTTCTGAAAAGGGAATGATTGATCAAGGTAGTGAATTGACATCAGTTGTGAAACACTTTCAAGAAACAAGAGAAAGAGATAATCAAACTGATGAAAACATCAGTGGGGTCAAATCAAGAAATGACATCCGCATGACCATCAAAGTATCGAGTTCTGAAGAAAAAACTTCACAAGGGGCCTCTAGTTCCCAAGCATCCCTGAATATGGTTTCCAATGCCAGAATGCAGCAGATTGATGTGGAGGGGGATTACAGAACTTCACATTCAATAATGATACCGCCACCTCCTCAAGCGGTTGGGGAACTATATGGCAGAGATAGGAAAGTTGATGTTTACAGGAAGTCTTCGAAACTTCAAGCCCCTGAAGATGCTATGGGTTCAGCTTATCGTCTAGAGGAGTCATCCATGCAGTTTGTTGGGGAATTCATGGAGGCAGCAAGGCAGGAAGTGTTGACCTCTGAAATTCAGAAGGAGAAAGGTTCTGACCCAAATTTGGTGAATGAAGATGAGGACAAGAGTAAGGGTTCAGGTAAATATGGTTCCATAGACTTGCAGTTGGAGGAGCAGGACTCAAAACGATCATTTGGTGGTTCTGGTGTAAAGGGTCCATCTGATGAAATGTGGGATGTGGCAGAACCATCTGTTCAGGAACCTAAAGAGACAGAAGCACCAGAGAGCAGCACAGCGACTAAGAATACTGTAGTTAGGAGGAGAGGCAAGTCTTTGTGGGGTATCATTGCAGATATAGTTCGACTCCGCTGGGGATCACGTTCTGAAACTCCAAAGTCAGTTAGAAGGTCAGGTGGAAATAGTTCATCAAATGATTCTTTTACTAGTGAGGCATGGTTTTCTGGCCATGGACCTGAAGAAAACCAGGACAAGTACGTGAAAAGAGAAAGAAGAGACATGTCAAAAGAAGCCGCCTCTTCTCATCACTTGCAACTGATGCAAACTTCTAATAAAGGTCAGGGAGAAGTGTCTGACACAACCAGATCGAAGGACATGATGAGACAGCTTGAAGGAGATACATCATCTTCTTCAACTATATTAAGAAGTGGGTCTGCATCAAAAGGCGTTGCCTCTCCTTCTGAAGAGGAAAACTTCATTTGGGGACAAGATGGGAGGAGTTTTTCAGGAACAAGGAGTCAAGATGGGAAGAGCTCGCAATTTTTCTCGCCTACTGCAGAAGTAGGGGAAACATCATCTGTGCCAATTCCTTCTAGTGGCAAGAGTACTCCTATTGTAGAAGAATATGGTAGGGATAGAATCGATGTGCCAGTCAGTGACTCAATAGAGCTGACGGAGCAACCTGATAGTGCAAAGTCAATTGATGTATCAGGCCCTGATGGAAAGGATGGTGAGTTGAAACAAAGGAGACTTCAGCGGACCAAGCAAGTCATAAGAGATAGATTTGATGAATGGGAAGAAGCATATATACGTGAAAATGAGCAACGAAAAGTTGATGAAATGTTTATGAGAGAAGCACTGCTAGAAGCTAAGAAGGCTGCTGATACTTGGGAGGTGCCTGTTGGGGCTGTTCTGGTGCAACATGGGAAAATTATTGCTCGTGGTTACAACCTGTAAGTTTTTAAGGGCTTTTTGATGGTCTGATGGGATTGTTTTTTTTTGGGTTCTTACATGGAGATCAATATTTCAGAGTGGAAGAGTTACGAGACTCCACTGCCCATGCTGAAATGATTTGTATACGGGAGGCTTCAAAGAATCTTCGGACCTGGAGGCTTTCGGTAATTACTCTAGGTTTACAACCTGTATACTCCCTTTCCCAAATGCATGTCCTTTTTAATTGTCAACTAGAAGACTAATTAATTTTTTCAGTCCAAGTTAATCATGAGTTACAGTGTTCACTAATTAAAACTTGATTTATTAAAAGAGAAAATTCAATGGCAAATTATGGCATTCAGATAAATAAAAGTTGATTTTCCAAAGTATTGATCATTATGAGAACAAAAAAAAAAGGAATAGAGGAAAAAAAAAATTCAAGTTGATGGCCTGAAAAACTTATAATTGTCCTTGCATTTGTTATGTTTTGAATGATAAAAATGGCGCATGTAAAAATATGAAAAAAAAGCATGAAGTAGTTGCAGTTAATGACATTGGATTGACCATGGATATGTCATTGTCAATAAGTGGCAGTATTGGCCACTGTGTCTGGGAGGTAATTGAAGAATAAATAAATATTTGTGCTGGTCTTGTTACACTTCTGAGGAAGCTTTATAGGTTCAGATTTACTTTGAGTCGTATATGCTTAAGAAAAGCTTTAGGTTAGAGGAATAAAAGTGAAATACTGCAAACCTTTTAGCCTTCTATATGTTTTCGTGAAGCAACCTTGATTCATAGGTATGATTTCCTAGGCCTATATATATATATATATATATATATATTCCTTTATTTTCGCTAAATTCAGATCTAAATTCTTTGAATTTGGTGCAGATTCCAGCTGTCCAATTTTGTTCTCTAGCCTCAAATTCAACCATAAACTTGCAATTTTACAGCACAATCTCTAAAACACAATTTTCCCCAATCCTGAATTAAGGTGTCATTCGTCTCCTATATGAGAGCCTACCTTTCAGAGCTTTTCAGTATATCTAGAAACACAAATTTTATATGGCTCAAAGTTCAAACTATGATTTTCTGAGGACAATAAAGGGAACAATCCATCAAATTTACTCTCTCTATCTGTTTCAATCCCAAATTTTTTGTGGATTTTATGTCGGCCTACTTGAAGAACATGACTTAATTCTGTTGAATGTTGAAGTATTTATTAATATCTTGTTTTTGATGTGTTTATTCTCAGGAGACTACACTTTATGTAACTCTTGAACCATGTCCAATGTGTGCTGGGGCAATACTTCAAGCAAGAATAGAAACTCTTGTATGGGGAGCTCCCAATAAGCTTCTTGGAGCTGATGGAAGCTGGATTAGGTAAGCAACTGACTTCTTTTAGAATTTTATTGAAAATTACAAAATGCTCTTTCATGCTGTGATCTTTTTCTTTTCTTTCATAGAAAAAATTTTATGAATGGGGCAAACTGTGCTCTATTAATGTTTCCAGTTAAAAGGAATCATTAGGGCTCGATTGGTTTTCAAATTAAAAGACCTCTTTTTTTCCTTTTATTTTTACTCCATTTTCTGCTTTGTTGCTGAGGTGATTGGATTTTTCACTGAATCACTCAATAAATAAAGAATTATAAATTGTGATGAGCCTTGAAATATACTTGAACACACTTGTCTTTCTGGATGATTTTCCATCCTTTGGATTTTGCATTTGCAATTTTTGTGGTCCCTAGAATGAATCTCAGCACCGAAACACAATGCATAGGCTTCTCATCTTGCACCATATTTCATTCAGTTCCATTTATTTCTCATCATTTGGAGAAGTTATTATGCTAGCTGATAGAATATGATTCTGAAATTACCAAGAAAAATATCAGATTCCTGCTGTATTGTGATCTAGATGAAAGTGCTTTTCTATTTTTATTTGTCCCGTCCACCAAATTTTAAAGGAGTTAACACAACAATGTTGTCTCGTCTTCCTGTAAATCCCCCACCCCACTCAGCAGGCATTAACAGCTGAGGATAAATCGAAGTGCCTTTGATAACACTGGTATTTAGATTAACATTAATATCTTAAAACACGGGAATATATTCTGGATGGTTGAAAAATGTAGCAATAGAGTATTTGGACCTCCCGAACACAAAATTGTTTTCTGAATTACCTTAAATTTCTAACATATGGCCAAAATTGGCAGACTTTTCCCCAGTGGAGGGGGAAATGACTCACAACTCACGGATAAGGCAGCAGCTCCAGTTCATCCTTTCCATCCGAAAATGACAATTCGACGAGGGGTATTGGCATCAGAATGTGCAGATGTAATGCAGCAATTCTTCCAGCTTAGGAGAAGGAAAAAGGAGAAGAATGAAGATTTGCCTCCCAAACCTTCTCTTCCAATTGCGAGCCACCAATCGAGATTTCTTCATAAGATGCATGATATTTTTCATTCCTTTCTGTGTTTGTAAGGGATAGTAGATCACATGTATATCTCTTTTAAGTTAATATACCTCTATTAATTGATAATATAAATGGAATAATTGAATGAAATCATCGTTCCCCTCCTAATTTGACCCGTAATTTTCTTCATGAATTGAAATATGTGATCAGCCATGAACAAGCGGGAGGCATGCTGTTGAAATTTTGAGTTCATAGACCTTTTTCACATTTTTTCCTTTTTCCTTTCTTGATCTTCTTTTATTTTGTTTTATGGTATTAAATCCTATTGCCTAGCTAGCAGGAGAATGCCATGACGCTTACATCATAATTTTTTTTCTGTAAGTAATAGAAGTGCAAATTCATCAGTATTTGGTATGGCCGGCAAATCAATTCCCAATTATTACAAATCACAAATTGGAATTAAAGAGCGGTCCCCTCTGATTCATATATATTAACAAATTATTAATCATTGAAAAGTTTATTATTTGGTGATTGAGGAACTCCAATTTAAACACAATCCTCTGTGCCTAGTAGTGAAGTTTAATTTTTCAAGATTTAGCAATAATAAAAAAAAATGGTTCATTTGAAATTATTATAATATTTAGAATTGAGTTTTAGAACGACTGAGGAAGTGAATACTATATTAATGTTACTTGAGTTTTACTATGAAAATAAAGTTTTATTTACTATGATGAATTTCATAAAAATTCATTCAAAATTTCCATTTTATGAAATTCAATACAATTTAAAACAATTTCCATAATTTATAAATGAATTATATATTTCAAATTAACTTAAACCAAAATAAGAATGAAACTTCAGTTTTTTAGATATGGATGCAAATTAGAAATTGTACTGGTCAGTGCGGAATTCCTTGGATGCACAAATCACGCAATGCTGTGAAATTATGAATAACAACTGCTGTCCTAAACAAGTAAGCTATCCAATAATGGAAGCAAATGAAAATGAGACCAGAAAAGGGTTTTTAACCTTATTTTCTTTCTTGCAATCTATGCCTTAAATCTGTGACAGCAACAGCTCACCAATGTGTAGGTTGTGCTAGGATCAACATCGTGGTCAATCCAGAGTCGGTTAAAACTTCAAAAGTTTCCCACCAATTCATTCTGCTTTCTTTCCCTTTCCCTTTCCTTTATTGAGTAACCCATTTTGGCAATTTTTCCATGAGAAATTAGTGAACAATTTGCTCAAGTAAAAAAGCTCATAAAACTACAAAACTTTCATTTCAAGTTTATGTTATATCATAATAAATGAAATCCTTAAACAACATTAACATCACAATGTGAATGAATAGACTAAATACCAATATTGCTAAAACAGAAAGCAGCAAAATTTATTTTTATTCTGCAACAATTTCAAGCTTTTAAGACTCACTCCAAATCATTAGAAGAGATGTAGCATTCTACTGAATACTACATTTCTCCCAATACTATACCAAACTTCTTTTTTTCTTTTTGCCCTTCCACTCTATATAACCATTGCTATTTTTCCTGTCATCATTACCACAAAAATGGATTCAAAGTTTTTGGCTTTCTTCTTAGCTTGCCTTTGCTTCCCACTAACCATTACCAATGCCCAAACGCCAGCATCATCACCAATTACTTTGCCAACTACACCTCCACCTACGACCACCACACCTCCACCAGTGACCACTGTGCCTCCACCTACAACCACACCCACTACACCAACACAACCACCAGTAAGTGCAGCAACACCTCCTGCTGCAATCACTCCTATATCACCACCATCTCCTAAAGTAAGTCCAGTTATCAGCCCAACTGTGCCGCCTCCTCAAATTCCACCACCACAACCGCCACTAACTCCTCCAATTGCAACTCCATCTCTACCACCTGTACTTCCACCTCCACCAGCTACACCACCGCCTGCATTACCACCTCCACAAGTGTCACCTACTCCAGCCCAAGCTCCTTCTGCACCATCACCAACGCGGGCAACACCAGTACCATCACCAGCAAAGGCACCTCCAACACCAGCCCCAGCCCCAGCCCCAGCCCTAGCTACTCCATCACCAGCCCCAGTACCAGCTCTTCCACCACCAGCCCCAACACCTGAATTAGTGCCTTCACCTGCACCAGCACCACCCAAGCATAAGAAGAGAAGACGACACAAGCACAAGAAGCATCATCATCCACCAGCTCCAGCACCAACTCCCCCGAGTCCCCCAGCCCCACCTACAACGACAGTACAAGACAGCGAGGACACAGCTCCCGCACCATCCCCAAATCTGGTATGCTTCTCAATTTCTTGCATCTAAATTTACTGTTACAACAACTGTCGATCCTTGTAAATGAAATTATTTTGAATAATTCTTTTTTTCTTGCTTCTTTTTGGACCTTGCAGAATGGAGGAAATACATTGTATCAGCTGGGAGGTAGGTTTGGAATGTGGGCAAGGACATTTTCTATTGCTTTTCTGCTACTTATCACCTGTTACAATTTTTAGCAATCTCACATCATGAAGGCAGACAATTTTATATGTACAAAATAAAAATCAATCAAAAATTAATACATAGGAATTGTGATGTAAGAGGCATGCCATTGGATTATCAACATTTTTGTATTTTTTTCATTCTTACAAATTTAGTAAGTAATAAAGGTGAAGTTTGAATTATAACTAAGGATGAAACCACCTAAAAGAAGAAAGCTGTATACAATGAATTCATTGCCATTTATTAAACTTGATCTGTATTTGATTCTGCCGTTATTTCCTCCCGCAAATCATACTCAATTATAAGACCAAGCTTATCAACTAATTTGTGATACCGCTGACACCCTGCACACTGATAAGAAGCACCGCTTGGTAAATAAACATGAAAAGCTTTTGTTTTAAATTAACAAAACAATTAACACTCTTGAAATGCAGAAGCAATAGTTTCCATTCAGGTAATTATCCACTAACAAGGATGTGTAACCAAGCAACCTCAGCTACATATTCTACAGAAAGAGCAGCATCAATCTTGGAGATTGTCAAATAGTAAGTTGCCAAAAGTTCTAGCTAGCAGCATGAGATATGCAGCCAAATACAACATTGATCTAAGTTAGCATCTATTAAAAACTAACTATAATATGAGAAAACATTCAATGCATCACTGAAATTATTTTAATAAAAAAAATGCAAAATCATGGTGCAAAGATGATAAAAATGGTCTGAAACATAATTCAGGTAGCAAAGAACATCTGGTGACACAACCATTTGATTTAGGGATGAACAAAAATTTTTTAAACCCGACCGAAAACCGACCAATCGGACCGATCACGTTGATTTAAACTGACTAAGTTGGTTGGTTTCGGAATGTATATTTATAAATCCGATCTAACCGACCGAACCAATAAAAAAATAGTCAGTTTTCTAAATGATTTTTTCCGACCACTATTAAGTGGTCGGATTGGTCGAGTCCTAAAACCAGACCAACCCGACCGATGCTCATACCTAATTTGATTAGATGGTAGTGGCATACATACAACATCAAACGAAGTAAAATAAAAATCAATCAGTTTCAATTGCACTATTTTGTGAATTGTGAAAATAGAAAGGAAAGAAATTGCTTGATCTGTATTACTTCACGTAAGAGAATTATATACAATTAAATAGATAATAAAATAGGAAAACTAATCTACTCTAAATAGGAAAGGATGATCTACTATAAACAAGGAAACATAATATTTATAGAATCATCTATATATTGCAATATTTCCCCTCAAGCTGGAGTATATACATCATAGGCTCCAAGCTTATTACAACTATATTCAATCCGAGATCCTCTTAGAGCTTTAGTAAAAACATTTGCCAATTGATCATTTGAATGGATAAAACTTGTAATAATGCATCCTGATTCAATCTTCTGTCTGACGAAGTGACGATCTATCTCTATATATTTTGTCCTTTCATGAAAGACTGGATTTGAGGCAATATGAGGTGCTGCTTGATTATCATAGACTAATTTCATTGGACCTATTTTTCCACACCTCAATTCCTGAAGTAGTTGTTTCGCCCAAATTAGTTCACAAGTAACTAAGACCATGACTCTGTATTATGCTTCTGCACTTGACCTGACTACAACATTTTGCTTTTTACTTTTTCATGATATAAGATTTCCCCAATAAAAACACAATATCCTGAGGTTGATTGTCTATCTGAGGGAGAACCTACCCAATCAGCATCTGAATACCCAACGACTTCTTTGTGTCCTCTATCTTAATATAACAAGCCTTGCCCAAGAGTTCCCTTAATATATCTAAGGATACGTATTACTGCATTCCAATGACTATCACATGGAGCTTGAAGAAATTAATTGACCACACTTATTGCAAAAGAAATGTCTAGATGTGTGATAGTGAGATAATTAAGTCTCTCAACCAACCTTCGATATCCACTAGGATCTTATAATGGCCCTCCCTGACTAGGAACAAGTTTAACATTTGGTTTCATAAGATTTTCCACGGGTTTACAATCCAACATCTCATTGTCTTCCAAAATATCTAACGCATATTCCTTTATGAAATCACAATGCCGCTACTTGACTAGGCTATCTCAATTCCCAAAAAGTATTTTAACTTTCCCAAGTCTTTATTCTAACAGTGGCTATAGAGATATTATTTGAGATGAGTGATTCCTTCATGATCATCACCTGTTATGACAATATCATTCGCATACACCACTAGATAAATACACTTACTATGAGTTGAATAACGAAAAAAAGACTTGAGTGATCTACTGCACTCCTATGCATCCCAAATTCTTGAACAACAATACTAAACAGTCCAAACCATGCACGTGGGAATTGTTTCAGACCATAAAGAGACTTCAACAGTCAACAAACTAACCCAGACTCCCCATGAGTAATAAAGCCAGACGATTGCTCCATATAAACTTCTTCAGTGAAATCACCATGTCAAAAGGCATTTTTAGGGTCCAGTTGGTGAATAGGCCAATGGTGCATGGCAACAAGAGAAATAAAAAGATAGACAGAGGCAATTTTAGCAACTAGAGAGAAAGTATCGCCATAATCAAGCCCAGGAATCTATGTGTACCCTCTGGCAACCAAGCGAGCCTTGAGGCGATTGAAGTTTCCATCGAGACCAATTTTTATAGTGTAAACCCACCGATAACCAATAATAGATTTCTCATATGATAATGGGACAAGCTCCTAAGTGTTATTAGCATGACGAGCGGTTATTTCCTCAACCATAGCTTGTTGCCAACTAGGACGAGCCTGTACTTCACCAACATATTTTGGAACAGGCACAGTAGATAAAGTAGAGACAAAAGCATAATAGGAAGGTGACAAGCGATGATAACTCAAAAAGTTATATATGAGGTAAGGATTATGATAAGAACGAATACCTTTTTTGATAGCAATAGGTGGAGTAGTTTCATCCATATGCGGCATGGCCGATGTAGGGGAAGCTAGTGGCAAAGGAGATGAGTCCAAAGAGGCATGTGAAGACTAGATGGTACTTGTACCTGCAAGAGGAATATCAAGAATAGGTGGAGGTTGCCAGGAGTTGACTTGTAATGGTTTAGAAGATGGCTGGAAATGAGGAAGAGTGAGGATGGGAAGCGAGAGAGCCTCAACAATACCTCTTTGGTTGCTGGAGAAATATGAAGATGTTTCAAAGAAGGTTACATCTGCGAAGACAAAATATTTATTAGTTATAGGATCATAACATTTGTAACCTTCATGAAAGCGAGCATATCCTAACAAGACGCAATTCATGGATTTGGGATGGAGTTTATCTTGACCTGGAGTATGATTATGAATAAAGGAAGTATACCCAGACACCTGAGTAGAGAGATGGTAAGATGGTTTGTTAGGAAATAGAAGAGAGTGGGGACTCTAATTTTTCAATACTGAAAAAGGCATTCGATTAATTAGGTAACAGGCAGTGAGGACAACATCCCCCAAAAAATGAAGCGGCACATTATAATGGATTAGTAAGGTAAGAGTCAAGGAGATGCCGATTCTTACATTCAACTATGCCATTTTGCTGATATGCACAAGAAGATTGGTGAATGATTCCCTAAGAAGCCATAAATTCTTGAAAGCAAAGAGATAAATATTCTCGTGCATTGTCACTGGGTAAGACCTTAATAGAGACATCAAATTGATTTTTAATTTCAAGAATTTTTTTTTGAAAATATTAAATAACTCAGATCTATTCTTCATTAGAAATAACCAAGTGCAACGAGAATAATCATCAATGAAAATAACAAAAAATAACGAGAGCCTAAGTTAGTACCAACACGATTTGGACTCGAAATATCTGAGTGAACAATGTGAAACATATACAAAGTTCTATTATTCAATTTCTTAGGGAAACAACTACGGGTATGTTTGCCCAGCTAACAAGACTCGCATTCAATGGAGGACAATTTGGAAACACCAGGAAGCATTTGCTGAAGTTTTGAGAGACTCCCCAAGCGGCTATGGAGGAGATCAACAGAAGTGACGGAATTAAAGGTTGTGGAGAAAGCAGGACAAGAGAGAAAGTACAATCCATTGGACTCATGACCTTTGCCAATAATCGTCCCTGTATGTCGGTATTGCATAGAAACAAAAGTAGAATAAAAAATTACTCTACAATTAAGTTATTTAAAGAGTTTACTAATGGAAATCAAATTGTAAGGACATTCTTGAGGCATATAAGACTGATACGAAAGGAATAGAAGAGAGAAGTTTACTTTCTCCTACTCCTTTAATAACTATTTGTGATCCATTAGCTAAGGCAACTATAGAAGATGGAGAAGTGAGGGTAGTGAGAGAAGAGAAAAGGTTTGGATTACTAGAAACCATGATCAGAAGCACCGGAGTCCAAAATCCAAGATCTATTCGGTGAAGACTGTGTGAGGCAAGCATAGGAATTACCCGGTCGAGCAACATAAACTATAGAAGATGACTACTGTTTAAATGCTTGATATTGCAAATATTCATCATAATCTGCCCCAGTCAATGTCACTGAATTGAATTTCTGGGCTGAAGCTGTGGGTAGCGAAAGGATTCCATCTATTTGAGTTTGGATCGTATGAGTAGTCGAGCGATTGGTCTGATTATGTCTGGGAGGGCGGCCATGAAGGGCCCAACAACTGTCACATGTGTGACTACCCTTATCACAGTAGGTACAATGGAACTTGGAACCTTTACCTCTTCCTCTGCGATTACCCCCCTATTGGCTATTCTTTTGGGCAAGCAGTATCACAGATTCAATTTCAATAGAATTTAAGGAGATGCAAAGTAATCTAGCAAAGACTTCGTCTAGATTAGTAATAACTGAACTAACAAGGATCTGATCTCGAATAGAAGCCAAATTTGCTCGAAGCCCTATTAGGGCTAATACCATAAAAACTTATGTCTTTGTGTCTCTTGGTCAGTAATATTTGTAGAAAGTGACATAAGAGAATTAAATTCATCCTTCAAGGTTTTAACTTGATCCAAATAGCTAGCCATATCCTGAAAGTTCTATAGTAAATTGACAAGGTCTGATACAACTTTATAAATACGTTGAATATCATTTGTATAAAGTGTCTTAGCCTTAGTCCAAACTCTATAATATGTTTTGCAGGATTGAAACAAAGCAAGCAATTTCAGTTTAAGAGAGTGCCACAACAAACTACATAGTTGAGCATCAATTTTAGTCCATGAATTCCTATCTGTATCATCTATATCAAATACTTATTTTTCTAGATGATCACTATAGCCTTGACCCATAAACTATAACTCAACAAAAGTAGCCCATGATACATAATTATCGCTACCACGTAATTTAGCAGTAGCAACAACAGGAGTACCAAAAATAGAGGAGAAAATTAGTTTAATCAAACCCGAAGTTTCTAACATTGAAGATTGAACAAAGAATACCTGATGTAAAAATACCCAATGTCTGCTACTGGAACACAATTGATGCTAAAGGAACAAAACTATTGGCTATTGCCAAAATAGAGCACCAACTATTTGTTGTCCAAAAATGAAAAAACACCACCAATGGAAGCAGAGGAGAAGTTGACCCTGTCTAGTTTAGTTTCATTGGAAAGGGTCGCCAAAAAGTTGCCCACAAGCCTGCGCGTGGTTCACCGGCCAGTCGCTTTAGACGGCGCATGCAAGATTTTGCCGATAAAATTTCAGAAAGAGGGTCACCGACGTCCTGTGCACCTGATATGGGTAGTGGTGAGGGATAACAATTGCCGGAGAAAAAGGTAAGCCTTCACAGTGACGGTGAAGGAAAAACAAAAGAAAATAAAGAAAAAGAAGAAAAAAGGAAAGAAGAGAAGAAAAAGAAGAAGAAGAAAAGAGAAAAAACAGTAGCCCTAAGACTTTGACACCGTGTGAAAATAGAGAGAGGGAAGAAATTGCTTGATCTATATTACTTCACGTAATGGAATTATATACAATTAAGTAGATAACAAAATAGGAAAACTAATATACTCTAAATAGGAAAGAATGATCTGCTCTAAACAAGGAAACATAATATTTACATAATCATCTATATATTGTAACACCAATGAAACTAGTTTCCCCCGACAGAGTAGAAGAAATTTCCAACTGAAGTTCTGAAGAGTCACCAATGAAGCATAAGAAGAATTTCCCTAGTAAATAGAATGTATTAGTTAACCACGTCTCCGTTGATACACAATTCAAAAATTATTTAAAAGTGCCAGATGAAGAAATATCACAAAGATTAAGTGAGAAGACAATACACATGTTACACCCTGTTGCAGTGCGTCATATTGCTTGGAAGAAATACATATGATATGTTCAAATGTTCTCTGCTGGCTGAATTATGCTTCAGAGTATCTTAGTCTGAGAGTATTTGGCAGATAGTAAAAGTATGATTGTCGATTAAAGTTCATTTAGGTCAAAGATCTCAGTCCCAGTTTGGTACCTAACATGTTTTATCGAATTGAATTGAGATTTTTTTCATTTCCTAACTTCCTTTTTTTCAGATTGGAACATGTCTTAGAAATGCTAATCCAAATTAATGATTTTCCTCATAAAAATATGCACCTTTCATCCTTTCACAGTGTTTTGGTTGATTTTGAGTGCTTTAAATTAATTCATACCGAACCTTAATTGGTAGCCACAGGAGTTATAAGTTTCCCAGAAACAATAGATATAAACAATTTTCATCCACAAGCAAAAACTAACATCAAATGTCTTATTATTGTAACAAAAGTACTGCGGAACTACAATAATTTTTAGGCTAAATAATTAGAAAGTCCCTGAGGTTTTGCATATTACACTAGTCAGTCCTCGTATTTTCAACATCTAATTTTTGCATCCTCCAGTTTTTAAAAATTAAATTGTTTAGTTCTTCGGTTAATACTTTCATCCTAAAAATATTAGTCAATTTACTTTGACATTATAAAATAATTTATTTATTTTTTCTTTATATATATTTTTCTTTATTATTTGTTAAGTCCTTTTTATTTTTAATTTTATTTATATGCCTTACGTATAATTTATTTTAATTTATAAATATTATTAAAAAATAATTTTAAATAATACGAATAATATCTTTTATTATTTTGCAGACAATCTATATATATTATTTATTTTAATTTTATAATATATACGTAAAATCTCAAGGACTTTATAATTTTTTAGCCTAACTTTTAAAAGCATTGCGACAGAAACTACCATTTCATCAATAAAAGTGAAAGAATAAATACCTGAACGTACACAAGCCCCCTTTCATAGGCTAATCGGTTTATAAGCCTCTGCGACCGTTCACCACATTCATCACAAGTAAATTGCACGAGCAAGCTCCTTCTAGGCAGTTTTGTGTCAATAGTTGCACCCTACAAACAAGACATGGAGAAAATAAAATGCTGCGAGTAAGCAGCAGCATAGAGCAGATAAAACCACGTGCTATCATTTAAAAACTGCATTATTCAAAATTAAATTTCCAAATTAAGCACCATTAAAAAATCCTTAATTTTGTGTATTTGTTTACGAAAACCCTAATTTCATTCATCAATAAAGCACCGAAATTTAACCAATTAAGCTGAAACTAAATTATCCAAATCATATACCGCATTTGAATCTGTCGGTTCCACTTTTGGGTATGTATCAGAATCGTCATCCACCAACCCAGCAAACACTACTAACCGGTAGGAGCGTTTCAGCGATATCCACTCTGTTTGAGAGGCTCTCTGCCTGGAAAATAGTAATAGTAAGTTTTTTTTTTCACAATTTTAGAGTCAAAGTTGAGAACTTTAAAAAGAATGGGAAATTTTCAAAAAGAAAAAAGAAAATTAAAGAACAGAGATGGGTTTAGGGCGAGTGACCTGGTAAGAGAGAAGCTAGGGTAGCTCTTAGAGGAAGAAACCGGCTTGAAGAAATTAGTACAAGAAAGAAAATTGATGGGTCGGTGAGATTTGTGTATGAGATTGGAAAGAGAAATTGTGGCGCGCGAGATACTACAATTAGTGACCGCCGCCATTGACATTGATATTTGATATTGTGAACTGCAATTCAAAGGGATTCTTTTTACTATTGGAAACTATATATATATATATATATATGTGTGTGCGCGCGCGCGCGCGCCTTTGTGTTTTTTTATACTAATTTTTTCATTAACTGCAATTTTATAATTTTTCAATGCTCTAAATATTGTATACCATCACCAAAAGTATAAACTATTTAATTCAAATGATACTGCAATTAACTCTAAAATTATTATAATTGAGACATAATTTAGAAATAGTTAAGGATCTTCTCGAAATTTGAAAATTATTATAATTTTTAACTTTTTGATTTTGCAGAATAATTTCAGTATTTTCTATGAAAATAGTTTTTTTTTTTTCAGTAGTGTTTTTTTATAGTTCTTGATTGTTTGGTTATAATATTGTGAAATTACACATTGTGCTAGAGCACTTTTTTATAATCAGGAAGCAAATATTTCATTAACACAGTCTAATTTGAAGTAGAATCTCCATGAAATTTATAATAATAATAATAATAATAATAATAATAATAATAATAATAATAATAATAATAATAATAATAATAATAATAATAATAATAAGAGAGCTAAAACAAACGTCTAATTTAATGATTTTTTTTTATTTGAAGAGAATTCTGTGTACTGGTATGAACCATTTATCTTCCTATGTCCATGGAACAATAATGATCAAGTTGATGTGTATTGTTACAGCAGCAACTTGTGCAAAATAAGGTTCCCAGTGGAAAAATTTTGTCTGAAAAATATTTATAACCAGAATCTAATCCTGTAATAATCAGCTTCTGCAAATGGGAATCAGTCTTCTTCATCCACTTCATGAAAAGGAAGTGGTACTGTTTTAACTGCTCTAAACTTGCCGGCATTATTCAGATGCTCATTCTCTAACCTGGACCAATCAGGAAATAAAATTCCCCATTAGACCTCACCTGATGAAAATGAAGGTTTACTCAAAAATTTCAGAAAAGAAACTGAGATTTTATTTCTTTTTACCTGAAAAAGTTCCATTGTCCTCTTCTGATGACTTCAAGGGCAGCTAAAAATAGCCCAGTTACTCTATAATCAACATGATCAAAGTTTGAATGCAGAACTGTCTGTAACCAAGCAAGCCTGAGGATAAGGTTCAATCCCTGCATAAAAAATATCCAAATTTGTGTTTAGAGTTTGCTTTGCAACTGAAAAGGGCTTGTACTTTATAATGTAAGATATCAAAACTGCATTTGTAAATGTGTGTTCTTTATTTCAGACAGCATCTGTTTTATTATTCTTATTCGTATATTATTCAATGGGAATCTAGGTCTTGACTCTTG